>CM077127.1:9623964-11058705 GCA_039645545.1 Dendrolimus houi | reverse complement strand
TGAATTCAGTTCCACGATTACGACACTTTGTCTAATCTACGTAAAGCTTTTCTTGATTCTATTCAATCATGCTTAGTTTTAAGAATGTTTTATCAGACTCTCAAAATGCTATACCACTGTTTGCTATAAAAAAATATCATAGAATTTCGGATTAAACCTTATGTTTTCCTTGTGTTCTCGTATATTGATTATGATATTTATTTTTACTAAAAGGGACTGATCAACCATAGAGTTAAATAAGGGCACCAACCGATATTTAAAAGGTTATTACCAGGTTTCAGTTCACATTTAAATTGTCCTTTTCTTTTTTTCAAAAAGTGCAGATAACATTTTTTTCTGTCAAGGCGACTTATACCGAACAACAAGTAGTATTCCTGTGATTACATCATTGAACTATATTATTACGCGTATGCGGAACTCTAATTAAAATGCCGTTAGAATTATTATAGAAGTTTATTAGAACTATACAAACACGTATAACACAGGTACAAATATAACCCAACACAATAAATCCAAACGTAATGCAGACGGTCGTAATTCAATAAAACGCGCAAAGTCCGTCAATATTAGATTTCCGAATGTACACACGTCACGCCTAGATCGTAGTTGTCAGCTCAGCTGGCCCCTCTCTCAATCAGGCCATCGTTTTATACTGCACAAATGCAAATGTGCCCGCCCGGCAACGTCGACATAATTTCCTAGAATTGGCTTGTACTGATAATCCGCAACACCTGGCAAATGATGCAGGTTGCAAGGGCCGTAGAACAGTACAAAAGAACAATAGGCAGTTCTTCACAATAACTAGAAACGTATGCCAATAAATAAATAAATGAAGAAGACGATCTTAAAGGATTACAATCTGTTCAAATGCCAACAGGTAATAAAATGTGCTTTTACAGAATCAGAGTGGAATTTGTTTTTGTCGAAGCCCTAATGTAAAATGCAAGGGAGAGATTTGGGTAAGAAAGTACCAAATATACCAAATATTAACTATTTGGGCAGGAGTTTCCCCTTTATTGTTCAGCCTTTGAGTGTGAATATTCACACAGCACAGTAAGCAATGAGACACTGTCAAACGCCACTATGCCTTTTATACGAAAATGCTGCCCTACAAAACAATAACGTTGCATCATTGCTAAAAATAACAATTACATCATAGTGTTGCCAGGATCATAAAAACAATTATAATAATTAGTTACTGATGCACTAAATTATCTAGATGATAAGTTAGTGGGCTTATAAAATTAACTAACCAGTAGAAAATGGTAATTTAATTATAAATCGAATCATCTGATAAATAGACTAAAAATATTATCTATGACGATTGTCTATGTCATATTAATATACACTATGGTTCTCATGACTACTGTGGTGGACATTTTGTAACACTAAGTTGTAACAAATATAATCGAATCGTGGCCGATGACTCAGTTGCATGAGTTCCTATCATAATAGGTTAGGGGAAAAAGTCTTTTCGCATATAGTATGTATGAACTTGTAATAAATAAATAAATAAAATAAATCTGGCAGACAAACACACACACTGAATATCCCCAAATTAAAGCAAGTTATGCTTGTGTTATGGGTAATATACCAACTGGACCACTCTGGGGCCGATCCCAGACACCCAGACCCATAGTAAATGGCGCAGAAAATAAGTTTCCAAAGTACTATACCAGGAATCAGAACCGGAGCCTCTGCATTACAGTGAGGTAAGCTGGCAAAAGCAGCCCGCTCAACCACAGAGACAAATCAAATAAAGATCTCTTTGGCTATACCATTTTTATCTGGCTGGTTTGGTATCATTAAAAAGTTTTAATTTTAAAGAAGACAATTCCAAAGTCGAATTAGGAAAATGTGTGATTTTCATTTGTTTTTCTTATTGTTAAAATGAGTGAATCTAATGAAGAAATTCGATACATTTTAAAATTTTACCCCACTAAAAAGGTAAAAATGCAACACAAGCCGCGAAACAAAATTGTGATGTTTATGGACCTAATGCAGTATCTGTGAGAGTAGCGCAAATTTGGTTTAATCGTTTTCAATCCGGAAATTTTGATATCAAAGATGCACGTCGCTCTGGTCGCCATTTATGGACAAAATTGATGCCATTTTTGAAAAAGTGGAGCAAGATCGGTATATTAGTAGTTACGATGTAGCTGGAGAACTGGGAATTGACCACAAAACGGTTTTGGCGTATTTGAAAAAAGCTGGGTACATAAAAAAGCTCGATGTTTGGGTGCCTCATGAACTCACCGAAAAAAACCTAATGAACCGTGTACTCATTTGTGATTCTTTATTACGACGTAATGAAACCGAACCATTTTTGAAGAAGCTGATAACTAGTGATGAAAAGTGGATCACGTACAACAAGAACGTGCGAAAAAGATCGTGGTCAAAGGACGGTCAGGCTTCACAGACTGTGGCAGAAACCTGGGTTAACTTGCCACAAGGTGATGCTGTTATGTGTATGGAGGGGATTGGAAGGGCATTATTCATTATGAGCTCTTACCGCCAGGCAGAACCATCGATTCTGAACTGTACTGCGAACAACTGATGAGATTAAAGCAAAAAGTTGAGAGAAAGCGGCCGGAATTAATCAACAGAAGGGTGTGGTTTTCACCATGATAATGCTAGACCTCACATCTTTAGCCACCCAGCAAAAATTATGCGAGTTTGGCTGGGAGGTGTTAATGCATCCGCCGTATAGTCTGACCTTGCACCTTCAGATTTTCACCTGTTTCAGTCTCTGCAGAATTCCTTAAGCAATATCAGGTTAACATCACGAGAGGACTGCCAAAACCACTTGTCGCAGTTTTTGATCAAGCCCCAAAATTTTTACTAGTAATGGGATCACGTCCCTACCTACAAGATGGCAAAAGTTATCAACAAAATGGCACCTACATACTTTAGTGAAATGTAAATAAACTTTAAAAAAACTTTTTGAATTTTTATATAAAATACGAAGAAACTTTTCCCCAACCTAATATATTACTGATCAATGCGTTTCAATGATCTAGGTGGTTCAACGCTTAAACTAACTTGGAGCTGAGACTCGTCTTTATCTACTATTTATAACATTTTGTTCCAAGTAGATTTACCACCTATTACTGTATTGTTGTAATATATGCGGGTAGTTGTGTTTACTAATTGGATATAAAAGCGAGCGGGCGTAGTGATGAAATATCATTCTCTCCTATTATATTATTATACTCTATATTGTCATTCTCATTTCAGCTTTCAACTTCTCTAGGAATTTGGGTAATTGTTATTGCAGAATCATAATTTATAATTAATTATACTTTAGATCGGCATTTATTCGTTCGGAAGTCGAATTCAACAGTTCTCCAAGTTCTATTTGTTTTGCTGTATAAGCCCCCTACATTCAAAACTGTGCTCAAACGGTCGATCGCGATCGATCGTTAGATCACGAGGGGCTTTTCGAATCGATCTCGAGAAAATACAAATACAATTTATCTAAATCAGAGGTGCTCAAACAGTCGATCGTTGACCGGTTGATTGCGAGAGCTTTGGATCATTGCGAGGTTTTGGGTCGATCTGGAGAAAAATTACCGTCCTAATATACGTAGTACATATCTATTCCACGTGCACCTTACCCACTTAATTGACAATGCTGCATCACATACCTGCAGCCTCTCAGAGTCGATCGATCAGAGACTAACAATATTGAAATAGATCGCCAGCAGTTCAAGTTTGGGCTCCCTAGATGTAAATCGACGTTATTTAAATATTATTTATTTAAATACTTCCGCAATTACAAAGGGATAAACTACAAACAAAGTTCATTAAAATACATTTATTTATAACGTAAAGTATATAATAAAGGATAACCAAAAGTTGTGTTCGAATTCGATTTGGTTAGCTTACAAGATTTTAGGTAAGGTGAGGTTAGGGCCATAGGATCTCTGACCCTACAATATCAGTAATTTGGTAAGAAACATGAAATTACATACTACCTTTATAAACAAAAATGCATATGATAATATGTGAAGCTTTTTCAAACGTACCCGCGTTGTCATCAACTATTCAGGCTAATTTACCAATGGCCGGAGCAATTTGGAGAAGACAACTCTACTGATCTCTCTACAGACATAGTGAGTTGGATGATCAGTAGTAAGCTTGGATGATACTATAAACCCTAATTTTAGATACAACTGATTTAAAAACTGTGCTAGTGCGGACATTAATAATACACTGATTAAGCATGCCTACTCAAGATCTCAACACGATCTTATGGTTTTCATAATAGAAGAAAATAGTTATACTTAGTAAATTAATTTATCCTTTTATGATTTATTTATATTCATTAGGTTACAGCAAGGCATAGGGGCATTGTCGAGCTCTGACGTAGGTTCCCGCTATTTTACGCTTCACTTTGACTGGTATCTGTCAAACAAGATTAATGAACACACACGGACTGCACTTATATCTGGTGATATATTGCAGCGCACCGTGTATAAAGCACAGAACACTTCATCCCCTTGGTTTGTTTCAAGTATAAATGGAATGGTAAGCATACGTTGACCGCTTTCCTTGCCATAATTGAAACCAATTGTTTATAAAATGACAGAATTAACTGCTTCTGGGCGTCATATTGGTTATTTTAAAACATTCCATCCGAGAGAGGCCGTTTGAATGGAAGTTGAAGAAAAAAGTTTAATAAGTGTAAGTAGTCGTATGTATGTAGGGTCAGATACTTAAATATTGTTGAGTATAGGTTCGATGCAAAACTTTATGGCGGCTACGATATTGCTGCGAGCAAAGGTGTGCGCAGGTACAGTCAAGTTGAGATTAATTAGGGCTAATTATGTATCTACTATTTTACAGACTTTAAAAAGGTAGTTCATTTCACGTAAATATTTTTTTAATGTATATTCAAGCAAACTTTTTGTTTTTATACCGATTTTCATGATTTCTTTTGCTTTAGATTCAGTAGCATCAGAATAGTTTATATAAATCATTCATTTTTGTTGGGCACCATATACATAAGTAAAATGAAAAATAAATATTTTGTATCAAAAAAATAAACCGAATTCAAGTAATTAAAAAGCAAAAATAAGTATTTTCTACAACTCTTGAAGTCAGTGCCTAATAAAACATAAAAACAAAAAAAAATACAAAATAAATTTACTTTTATGTCTTACACTTCGCTCCGACTTCAAGATGTAGAAAATAGTAATTTCTTGCTTTTTAATTACTCTTGAAATCAGTTTTTTTCTAAATTGTTTTATTATATCTTAGATTATTAATAAAATTAAATTATTATTTCGGAGGTGTGTATTACCTATAGTCTATAGTTTGGTTCATGGAAAAGTCTTGTTAGAAAGTGCTGACAGCTATTTAGTACTTATTATGTGCAGGAGGGTCAAGCAAAAATAATTGTTATTTATGATACTAGTGCATTAGGCTGACTTTTACAAACCAGTTTGTAAAAATCAACAACCGCTTGAGTGTCATACGTATATCAACAAATTTGCGATAAAACAGTACAATAAGTAATGAGAACATACATAAATATCAGTCAGAAAACCGCAAATTTTTAACGTTTTTAATATGAAAATAGCACGCATTTACAATGGTGGTGTGGTGGGAGAATGAAATAGGAGGATTGGATTAGGAATGTAGGACAGAGGAGTGGCAAGTGGGCCATCAGAAACTCCCCTCATCATTTGAAACACAATTAGGTCAGTGTTAACCATTACAAGCCGACATTCTGGGAGAGCATGGTATCTCACCAATGAAGCCAGCCCTAAAAGCTGCCATTAAAATAATGGATTCAGCATAGGTCTGTCACGTATAAAAGGCTCAATAATGTTTCCCTTCATCGTCGTCAGCCTACCGCACACCACTGCTGGACATAGTACTCCACAAGTCGGCGTCACATAAAAATGTTTTATTTGCGGAGGGAGCCATTTTCTACAGAACTGTTGCTTTCTGCGTCTTCAGCTTGAACAGGATTCCTTCTCAGTGATAGATTCAGACATGGATAATACATTCATCTGTCGATAATGTCATCATATTTTTTTGTACTCCTCTATCCTTCTTACTTTCCACCAAACCTATCTAGTCCTTTCTTTCCGTTCGTTTTCTTACCATATGTACGGAAGCTTGCTGTGTTAGGACTAGTTTTTTATTTACATAAATTTTACACTATTTCATTTCAAAATTCAGACAATAACAACAATAATTAACTAAATATGAAAATGAAAAAAAATCTTAATGGAACAATAACAAAACAATTAACAAACAACAAACTTTTGCGCTCTATTGTACTTGAGACTTAGACGCGCGTGTATGTGTAATAATACAGACGTAGCTCAATACTACTATATATACGTCATAATGGCCGCAGGAGCTGCCGTAATGCGCTTGCTAGACGAGTTGGAAAAAGTGCTAGATTCTGTTACATGATCAAAATTACAAAAAATATCCGGCAAGTGCGTGTCGTACCACGTAAACTGAAGAAGTTCCATACAAAGCAACGATAAACCACTTTTCTTGTCGTTTGACTACGAGCCAAAGATCTAGTATATAGGGTTGGACAATCCTAAAAAAAAAGTAATTTATATTGATGATAAGATTTTAATCAACTGCTATTACATGATATATAATACCTTTTGGTTATTTAAATTTAATGCACATTAAACAACAAAGAAAATAATTAGATATTTGCATATTAATCAGGTCGTTTCGGTCTTACACCAAAAGGAAGGTTGCACTGAAAATCAGCGTCGTGTCGGATATAATTCCGGCTTTGTAATATGCTCAGTGCTAGCCTTGATTGCTGAAATGCAGCGTACAGATTCTCATAATATGCTCTGTGTGTAATAATATAATAAGGACTGTAATTACGTCGCTATTTCTTCCCCAAATAAAGCCTTTCTTTCTATATCATAAAAGTGTCAAATTTTGGGTTTTAAAACGGGGTTGCCCAAAACAGCGCTATATCAACTCTGAAAGCGCTAAAGTGCCAGCCCTGATGAGCCGAGCGCCAGGGAAGTCCCGTAAACGAGAAACCGAGCGAGAGGCGGTGAGGATATAACTCGTTCTCCGACGACCTCGTCCCTCTAACACCTAAAACCACGTTCTGCGCAACGGAAAGTGCGATGTTCGAAAGCCGCCATAAAGTTTGCATCGATAATTTTATATTTTTCTATTGCAAATAACATTTATAAGTTTTTCCAGTGTGTTAGTTTAATACATAAATATAAAACAATTAAAAATATAAAAGCTTATTCGAAGTGGTCAAGTCCGCAGGGAATTACGAAACCGCCTATGGAACATGATGGCCTCCGTTTTCGCGAGGGGAGACCTTCAAGCCTAGCCTACCTATTCTCTGGACCACGATCGCATCGACCCGGCGTTGGCGAGGTCCGCCAGATTCCGCGAATGACGCAGCGCGTGCCGTGAGTAGGGTGTCATCCGCAAAGCAGATTAGCTCTATCCCGGGCAGGATCGGAACTTGAAGGATCAGTCGTAATCGACGTTCCAAAGATCCGGCCGAGGACCGATCCTGTGGGACGCCGCACGAGACGCGTTTTTTTTTCAGGCGGGAAATTCATTTCGCACATGCCGGGTCCTTTGTTAGGGATTAGACCGTTGTCGATCATGGAGGCATTTCACTGAGGAGCAATCAAACAGTAACCGACCGGCTTGTGCAGAGACTCGAACCAATGGACAAATGCCCAGGGCTAATACCCCACTAAAACCACCCCTCCTACCATGCGCCTTGCTTATGGTAGGAAGGCATGAACTTAGAACGTAGTTACGCCCACGCCGATCCTGGCTCAAAAGTGCCTGAGAAGTGCCCCGGGAATCAGAGCAAACTCACTTTGTCAGCAGGGTGAAGACTCCTCTGCTCCCTAGACGCTAGAAGGGCCCTGCAGCGGTATTTCAGAGAGGGAGATCATGCGCATATCTGCGCCTCTGGGCCCCCGACTGATGTCGGCGCCCGCGAGACGCATGCGCACTTGCACCTCTCTCTCTATCTCGTTCCGCGGCCTCCTTTTTGAGACATAACAGTCTCGCATAGAAATTGGCCGCACCCACCCAATGATCGTCGCTATGCAGCATGGCTTGCACCCAAACTGCCCAGCGAATCGATCGGATCTACTTTGTCTCGTGTTCAAACCTCTGGGGTGCCCATGCTGCGCACTCGACTAGCGTATGAAACGCCGTGTCTTGTGCGCCATATTGGCGGCATTGGGGTGAAGGCAAGCAGCCCACAATCTGATACAGATGCTTATCAAAGCAACCGTGCCCGGTAAGTATCTGTGTCATCCTGAAGCCAGGGTCTCGCGTTTCCGCGAGAGCCATTACAACAACTGCGGTCGAACCGCTTCAGCCGTATCAATGCCAGCGACAGGTTTTCCAACTCTACCGACCAAGATTGGATCATGGTCGCGGTTTCCCGCGTCCTGATCGCCTGCAGCTCGGCCAGGCCGTACACCTGGCCACGTGCGAGAGCATCCTGTCGGAAGCGCCGAACTTTGGCAATTACGTCCGCCTGGAGGATGCGTCGCCGAATTGTTGGCAAGCTACACTATCCCCGGTTGACATAGGCTATATAAATTAAAAAAATAGGGATCCTTACTAAAACTTCAATAGTGTAACTCAAGGTGTAAAAAATTACCTAAAATCGCGTTCGCTGCGAAAAACTATTGATGATAGAATAAAATAATATAATACGACTTTTAGAACACATCATTATTTACAAAAGTGACGCGACAGCATATGTCTAACTATTATAGTTATGCCACAATACAAGTGTTCTTTTATTTTAAAAATTTAATTAAAACGCCGCCGGTAGAAAAGGCTCGTTATTTGTATCTTGGTATTCATCCTTATCAAAATAAATTATTTCATATTCAAGACTGCTTTACCTTTATATAACTTTTTGAATTATTGCATTCGAAAGATATCACGAGCTTAAAAATGTAAGTATTAGAAAAAGTTGCGTGCTCGCCGCGCACCTAATCAGCTAAATAAACTTATGCGATGTAGGCGTCACTGGAGTACAGGCAGTACGGGAGAGAAATATTTTGAATTCGCTTAGTGAGGTAATTAAACTCAACAAAAAAATAAAAGAGGTAAATAAAGTTTATGAGTTTGTGACGTTGTAGGGGGTAATCTTTGGATCTACTAAACCGATTTTGAAAATTCTTTCACCAGTGGATAAGCTACATTATTCTAGGTGACATAGGTATATTTAATTGTTATTAATCATAACTATTTTTATTTTTTTCTGATGCCCAGCGAAGTGTGGCACAGGTCAGCTAATAATGTATAAAGAGTGAGTACATTTTATATACAATATACAATTAACATACTCCTGTCCCAAAGTTAAAAGAAATTTAATAAGTAGGTGCTTATGAACTATGATTGTATTCTCAGATCAAGGAAAAACATTTGTAACACAATTTGTTAGCGAATTTATTTAAAACTGTGTAATATATGTAGGTCAACAAGTCTCATGGATATTATATATTACCCATTGCATTGTATTTTTCGACTACTCTACGAAAATAATTTTAAGACTAAACAATAATTATTCGTTTAAATCCACAAGTTGCGTATTTCGTATGCTTAATAAAACAAAGAAGCTTAAACTTAAAATCATCAGCTTGGAGATTAAATTATAAAGCAGAGCTGATCGCCAAGAATCAGAATTCGTTCTAAAGGCGTGAGATTACGACACGTCCGTCGAATGCGTCCTTCGGACGCGTCCGAGCAACGTGTACACTAGAACCGTAAACCTATGCGTGTGTGCATGTTATAAGTCGCGGCTGGCGGACACGGCTGAGAGGCGTGGCTTACAAAGTATCTGGATAAGGAAAGTCCATTAAAGTGCACATTATAAGCTGAAAGTCACGAACGTGACCTTAAGAGTTCGGACGTCCTAAAGCAATCTGGAGAATGTATTTACAGTTCTGTTTTGCACATTGTTCGGACGCGTTTCGTCAGCCGCAGCTTACGGACGCGTCCTGTATCGTTGGAGACCTTTCCACACCTTTCGTTTGGACACACTTTCCAGAATGGTTTGGACGTCCGAATGCTCAAGATCGTCAGGACTTGACGACATAATGTGCACACTTCAATGGACTTTCCTTATCCAGATACGTTGTAAGCCGCCCCTCAGGCGTATCCATCAGTCGCGTCCGAGGGACGCATCTGACAGACGCGTCACGTAATATATAAACCTTGTAATATGCACACCTTAACTCCCCGCGCAATTTGCCTGTAGGTTGGCGAAATAAAGGAAGTCCACTTGTCCCTCTTTTTCCTACTAAGTACTAACTACTGCAATGAGTGAAGTAAACATTGTTTTAATGACAGAAATAAACCACAATAAATCGCTATATTAATAATAGTTGAAAGTTTCTCATATGGTTTTATTTGTAAAGTGAATTTATTCACTACTTATTTTACTTTTTGACAAAAATAAATTTCATTTATTTTGCTCGAATATAATTCTTACACATTCAGCTAAAATTAGATAATTTAATAACTTGAAATAATTCTGATTTATAATTTATTAATAAACAAAGAACAACTCGTAATAGACTAAAACTTAAAATTCTTATTTACAAAAAAAAAGCGCAAATTTTGATATTTATTTGTTTTATCCACGTGCGATTTGTATTAGGTAGGTATACCTCAAGAAAACAGAAAAGAGTAAACGATGCAAAATGAAGAAAGACACATAAGTAAGGTTATAAGTAACCGCATGAAATACAATACATTTCTACAGTTTGCACAAAGTTCGGCTACTAATTAATCATTATGATTTTCTTATAGACTTAATTTAAATCATTACATTTTACACAAAGTATCGAGTTTTACAAGTCGTCAAAACTTTGCATAGCCTGAAAAGAAACCAATGAAAATTGACAAATTCTATGTAACTTTACGATATTCACAAACAAGTGCTATTTAATTTTAAATAAAATTTGAACTTCTTCACAAATTATCTTTAAATTCATTCATTCTTTTATTATAATACTGCTATATAAAATAACCACCTATCTGTTATATGCTCTACTCTTCACACATCTCGCCTCCACTCGCTCGCCAATTGCCGTCATTCGCCACCCAGCCCGCTAGACGCGCGACGCAGCGCGGCCGACAAATGTGAGGTTAACCGGCTAAATGAAAACGGCAGCGCGGCGCGCGCGCCGTCAGTCATCGAGCGGTGGTCTTGGCAGATGCTATTTGTGATCGAAAAAACAGAAACATTATGAAAATGTCATGCGCGCATTGGTTGATAACTAATTGTGACTAAAAACAAACAAAGCAATTGGATTTCAGTGTCCAAACAAAGTGAGAATGTGTGTTTATATGTAAATCAAACTTGCAATTAGGTATTCACTCTGTTTTACCAGTTTGGTGCAGTGTTTATGTTGGGTGCGCGGCGCTGGTTCCGTCCGGCGTATTGGAGGGACGTCGCCTCAAGGATTCATATTACGAGTGAGGTACCTATTATGCTAAGATTATTTTAACTTCTTGTCATGAATTGCTTAAATGAACATTAAATTTAATTAAACTAAAAATAAAACAAAACCTGATCATTCACTTTTAGAGCAATGATTTATTGATGTTATAAGCCGGTTCCGTCAAAGTTTGATTCGGAGATGCAATTTAAGCGATAGCGTTGAAATTAAGTTTGGAACTACTTTGAGTGATGAATAAAGGTTTTATATTTTCATCTAAAATATTAAATTTTAAATATATTTTTAATAAATGAGTAATAACTATAATTACGTACGCACCTAATTACTGCATTAGTCACGTCGTCAGCTTCTATTTACCTTATGATTTCAAATCACTCATTTGTTGTCATTTAGCTTTTTAAAGTACGCCTACTTTTATAAATGGACAGGATAAATAGAGGTTCAAATGTGGATTATATCAATTGCGAACAACTTATCATGAATATAACATTATATATATACAATAATAAATAACAAGCCTCGAAATTATTTTATTTTTCTAACGGAATATACATATTATCAACGCAATACGGAGGATAACTTAACTATTTGTTTTAAACTCATGCACATATTTTTCATAATTACCCAAATTGTTGTTGTGAAAATACCTAAAATCATCGAATGGCGGCACATCTATAATCGCGTAGATAATTAAAAATATTTCCCTCTACTCATTATATCAAACTTTTTATTTTCTTTCCTTCTCTTTCTTTCTCTAAATACTCTTATGCTAAAATTATATGTCCCTAAATAAGATATTTAATGTTAATTTTTGTTACTGTATACATAATTACAATCTAGGTTTTACTCTATTTTAATTTAAAGCTCTGTATTGCTAAAATTGTAATTTGTGTGTGTACTAAAAACGAAAAAATAAGAAAAACAATACCTAGTTAGGTATAAGAAGTTTTATAGGTGCTTTAAAAAGTGTTTTCAGTATTGCATCCTGAGTGCGATTATGAATAACACTTTTTAACGGTCTTATAAAAATTAGAATTAAGCATCATGATGTATGGTGTAATCTGGCTGCTACACCCAATGAGTGGCAGCAGTCAGGGGATACTCGAAAGCGTAACCTAGTTTCGCGGGTCATGTTGCCAGCTCAGTGGTCTGCTCACCCGGCCAAATGCTTACTGACGTCGCACGCCTACCCCGATTACGGACGGCGACATTGTAATCACAAGAGACAAATCTTAGATTGAATGTCAAAATGTCACATATACAAGCCATTGAACGTAAATTCGAGTAGGAAATAAACTATCAATACCTATGATATTGATTGTTGAAATTCTTTCCTTGTTTTTGTTCCGTTAATTAGAAGCAGGTGTGTAAACGATAGATTTTATTGTATGAAAATAATGTTAATTGAATTATGAAATCCTCTCAATAGTTCTAATTACAATGTAACACTCCAGTTTAAATAAAATCTTAAATATTACTCAAAAATCGAGCTCGAAAAAGTGTTGCGTAGTAAACTTAACGGCATTATTACCAGTTCTAAATAAGAACATACCCAAATATCTGTAGGTTAGTTAATCTGTAATAATTATTTACGCCTTTACTCCTAAAGGCGTAAATAATTATTAATAATGTCCAAAAAGGTGGAAATTGTCGTCTTCAGTCAATGGCGTGGCGCATCAAGCCACTGGACTCAGGCCAATCCAAACTTTTGAAACTTCCCAATAGTACTCGATTTATCTCATTTAACATTTAGTGGCAGAATTCCGCTGGTGGTTGATCCATCAGGCTTGAGGGTCTTTAAACTTACTACGTGTCTGCGACAGGGTCTCTGCGCTCCCCGACTTGTTTGATCTATCAGTCCCTGATACATGTAAAGGAGCCCCTGCAACTTCTTACAGGGATATCCTCGCAACCTCCAACACTGCATAAGTTATATTTTAATGTGATAAGTAAAATGTATATTATCTGTACTTATTTATAATATACATGCGAAAATTAGGATGGATATTTGTTGCTCAATTACGCTAGAATAACTGAAAGGATTTCGGTGAAATTTGGCATATAAGCTACGTTTTATCCGGAAAAATATACGGTTCCCTTGTCATTAACGCGAGCGAAGTCGTGCGAGCAAAAGCTAGTGTATTCATAAACTTGTGATCGTTTTTTTGCTCTCAAAATGTTGAGTACTATGCAAAATAAAGCTGAACAAAACAATCCGATTGGTGAAGTCATTGTGGGGTTATGATGTAAGCAAGCGGTGCCGTTTGCAAATTCGTAGATCGAAAAAAAGATAACAGGTTTAAGTTGTTCTGACACTTTTATTTACCTGCTTGCGTAGACTGAAAAAGTAAAACATATTTAAGAGTCTTAAGTAAATTTAGTCTTGCCTTGAGTTTTTTAGTTTGCTAGTAATAGCAATCTGTTGAGTGTTCAAAACGGTAATTGAATTCTATAATAAAGCACTTAGCAATGGATCCCTGACATTTTGCTGTTCATTTTTTTTACCGAAGGTGGCAATATTTCAAATTACACCGTACGAGACAAGTTTCCAATAGAAATCAGGATGAGATCATGCTCAGATTCGTAAATTACTCCTACTTATCAGATTATTTGTAGTTTAAGCATAATTAGTAAAGTACTAGTTAAGAGACGATCCACTCGCTTTTAACGGTGGGTAACCAACCGAAATTCCAAAAACAGCCATCCGGCTAATGGAAGTTAATTAGCCGGCTAAAAAACCATGGCTTATTGGCTAATGGGTAAATGACTCGTCAATAGACAGCCGACGGCTGACGGTTAAGCCGTCAACTTGTCGATTGACGGATTTTGGTTTTATTCGACTACCATTAGCTAGGTGGCGAATGAATGGCGACGGCGCTGGTGTGGACATGAGATGTGAAGATAAAGTTAGTTATGACTTGTCGTATTGTCCATACCAGAGATTAAGACATAAAACTATATCTTTATTTACCTACCTTGCTTCGAATCATATTCGGGGCAAAGTAGTTGGATACTTGGTGCCTTTGAGGTGGTTTAAGACCGATAATAATAACGCCTACAAGAGTATTGAAGAGGCCAACCTCTCAAGACCTGGTGAAAAAAGAAGATTCTATCCTAACTCCTATTATATTAAATATACTCTGTGCTATCCTAATAGGTGTCCAGAAGGCGTTCGTATATTAAAACTGCTTTGATATAATTGAAAGCTCGTCGTCTATAAATCCAACTACGACAACAGATACATATAATAACGTATATTATTACATTAACTACAAAAAATAATAAGTATACGAATTGTAACGAAGATTTAAGTTAATGATTTCATCAATATGTTAAATTAAAAGACAGCTCGTAGCTAGAAGAGATATTTATATTGCATAATATCGTTTGATATACTATTCATTATGGGCTCTTATTTCTGCAGCAATAGACGTTGGCCTAACTCGTTTAGTTGCACACATCAGTAATCAATCAATGCAGGTTTCCTTACGACATTTTCCTTCGCAGTACGTGATAATTGTAACAATATGCTCATTTGCCATTAGCATTGAAAACTAACTACGCGGCGTATGCTCCGGAAGAATCATACTCGTGGTTTTGATCCAGCATGATGGCATGGTCGTAAATTTATAACGGACATTTATTAAAAACTCAGTTTAATTAATTTTTACTACTTAACAATCTAATACATTTGCTTTTATACTATTACTATCTATTTAAGTATTGTTTTAAATATGGGACTGTTAAAGTGCATTGATTCTGAATAAAAAGTATGTTATGTATAAACTATAAACGTATTAATTATTTACAGAACATTTATCAAACTACTTTTAAGACGCTTCAACTTTCCACGTCGCTTCGGTTGCGTAAATTAAGATCAACGTGTATGTTTCCGTTTTACCCTGTCATCGAAAATGCATTAATCGCAAATTTCATAGTGATTGGTTCATTTCAAACGCCGCACAGAACCTACCAACAAACATGCAAACAAACTCATTTTCCCATAAAATTATTGTGGATAAGATGATACATAATACCAATATAGCTTAATTATAAGTAATCTATGTAGGTATATGATAAAGGTAGGTATTCGAAAAGCATTCTTTTTAAATAACTGTGTTTACTTGGAAAGGATAATTAGATTGCAATACAACATACTCCTAATATACATAACTAGCTGTGCCCGCGACGTCGTCCGCGTGAAATTTGTTTTCAAAACCCCCCGATTTTGTAACATTCTTCATTGGTGCTCCGCTCGTATTGGTCTTAGCGTGATGATATATAACCTATAGCCTTCTTCGATAAATGGGCTATCTAACACTGAAAGAATTTTTCAAATCGGATCAGTAGTTCCTGAGATTAGCGCGTTCAATCAAACAAATAAACTCTTCAGCTTTATATATTAGTATAAGATGTAGGGGTAGGTAGATAGGATAACTGGTAGGTAAGTATTAGAAATATATTAATCATGTATGTATTTTAATAACTTTATGTCATATAATTTTGCTAATTTTAGATAATTTTTCCGACTACAACCCGGAGGCGATTGTCTTAAGATTACCACTTTGCTAACAGTTTGAATTTTCTAATTTCTTCGGAGGATAAATACCTATATTACGAGGGCTATAACTAGATTGGGACTGTTGACGGTTTCAGGGTAGTAGTTATTTCTTTTAATTCTATGTTTAGATTTTTACACTATCTATTTCGACCATTGTTTATAGAAATGCTCAGCACCCTATTTGAAATTCCGTTTGTTACAGCCGTTTCATCCTACATGACAAAGTATCTACTTTCTTCTAAATCAGATTAAACGCTTTTAGCTAAGCTTTCTTAGCTCCTTTTGTCGTTGTCTTTAAATTAATTAAAGACAAATATTTTTGAGAAACAAATACTTAAAATAAAATTTTAAAGCTTTTCATTATTAAATATATTAAGCTGTAATCCTCCAAACAAATTGTAAAATATAATAACACAAAAATAAGTTCAGAAGGAAACTACCCACTAAATGAACTATTCACAGCATTCGTATATGAAAGATGAAAAGTTATTTTAATTCAAGGATACTTGGCGAGTTTGTTATTCTCGTCTTTGAACACGAATACTAGTATTATAATTATGGCCATCAATAAACGAAGCTAAAATTCAAAACTATCCGTGTTATTTGTTTTACTTTGGCCTGGAAGCGAATATAATTGACAGTATGTTTTGTCGATGTAAATGAAACGTACAAGCAGTCTCCAGACTTAACATTAGTCTGCAAATAGAAAATTAGTCCAGGTGTCTCATTTAGCGGGTATCCAAGAATTTAACCTCCGCGTCGATCTCTGTGTACTGATATATAATGGTTAGCATATAAATATACGGATTAAACTCTAAATATTTTGTCAAGTATATATAATGCTACATAGTTTTTTAACCGGACTTTAAAAAAGGAGAGATTTTCTATTGGTCGTGTAAATATATATATTTTTGTGTGTTCAGATATAACTTTGTTGTTTCTGAACTGATTTTGATTATTCTTATTGCGTTGGGTTCAGTGCGGTGCGGTGCTTCTAAATAGTATATAAATTTTATTGTTATTGAAGTTAGGGTTCCGAAGATATAGCAAAAAAGTCCTTGAATCAGGCAGAAATGTAAATTTCTTGCGGTTTTTTCAGCCATGTTTTTTTTTATTCTCTACTGATTTTGGTCATTCTTTTTGCGCTCGATGCAGTATGGCTTTAGAATGGTTTCATAAAAATATCATTGGTATTGGACTTTGAGTACCGAGGATATAGCAGAAATTCCTTAAAATCAAGTAGAAAATGTTATAGTGATTAACGTCTGTAATTTTTGTTTCTGAGCTAATTTTGATGATTCTTTTTGTGTTCGATTTAGAGTACCTTCATAGTAGCCTGGTATAAATTTTTTTGCCAATCAATCTCTGGGTTCCGAAGATATAGCAAAAAAGTCGTTAAAATCATGTAAAAATGTTTAGTTTTTGAGGTATTTCATTCATAACTTTTTTGTTTCTCAACCGCTTTTGTTCATTCTTTATGTTGGGTTCAGTATAGTTTCATAATAGTGCTGCTATACAAATTTCATTGCTATTTGACCCTGGGTTCAGAAAAAAAAGACGAAAATTTCTCAAAATCAAATAGAACATGTATTGAAATATTGTTATGTTTATGAAATCTTAAAACGAGTAGGTTACCAGTGGCGTGTACCTATTTCATACAACTTGATTATCCATAGCCTCCTTTAAGAAACTAGCGACTAGCGACCAAAAGGTCGAAAGCACCATTCATTGGCGTTTACGTTTTTAATTGTTACTTATATAATTACTGTATTACTATTGCTTACGCTCGGCAGCTTTCCACACGTATTCGATGAAATTCTGATAACCCGATCGGGCACCGGCTTTTGTTTGAAAATATGCGGTAAGATTACAAAATTAAAAATACAAATTGTGATAATAAAATACATCGCGAGTTAGATGTCTTTTGAACAAAGGTGTGAATCGGCGCTTGCATCATACGGTTTGTTTTTTCAATCGGCTTATCCTAGCCGTATTTCTACCCCGCGCCACTGGTAGGTACCTAGTAAGATAATAACGTGCTGTACTAGAATCGTCTAGGAAGGACTAGGAAGGCGTGCAGTGGAAATTCATAACGATGAACAGCACGACCGCCTAAACTGAGTTCCGAGATCCGTCGTATTTAGAAAACATCGACGATCGGAGTTTAATGGGATGCAAGCGAAAATGCTGCCTGCTGAAACCAGACGACGGGTGTAAAAAAATTTTTCAATAAACAATTTTGGTCCACCATTTCAATTTTAAACCAATCGGACTTCTAGAAAGAACAACGGATGAAAATGGGTTGCGAGACGCGGCCAAAGGTCCCATCGAGCAGTTGGTTTTCTGTAAACCAAAATGCCAGAACCGACTGATATACATTTATTTACTGACCAGCATCTGCTAGCGAAACTTCGTTTGCGTTACCATGATAATGAAGTGTTTGTTAGTGAAATTTGACGGCCCTTTGAGGGTTAACTACAATAAATCTGTAAATGGTTCGAGTTTGTACAATGCGTTTTGAAAGTGTGAAAAAAGGCAATGGGATAATTCGGACCAGGAGATTCCGAAAATGCAAATTTTTGACTCTGTCTGTTAGAGCATCACGTGAAAACTACTAAAAGGAATTAAATGAAACTTGACATAGTGCTGGCTTATAACCCGAGTTAACACTTAGGATACATTTTATCCCGATAAATGAAGTCGTTTCCTTTGTATAGACGAATTAGCAAAATAGATGGCGCTGCAATCGCGTTTTCTTCAATTCACTAACAAATACGTTGTCATAGGAAACAAGTCATTCACTGTATTACTTCAAACCAGGTTGGCTTCGACTCGACTCTTTGTTTTGATGGGCAGTTGAGTTGACTATAATATATGGAGTTAGTTTCTTTGGTATTGTTATATGTAAAAAACCGAATTAAGTTTTTGTGTGAATAAAATAAGGCTACTGATAGGGTTTGACACCCGGCGCTGCAGCGGGGTAAACTCTCGTAAGTATATATAATTTAGCTTCGAGCTGCACTCAACAACGTTTTCTAAGTACGCTTCAATTCATATAGCTATCGTTTCCGCATTCGAGAAGCTACTTTAATAAGGATACCACATAACTTAAAAGTGTAAAATAAAAAAATCTAACAGAGAAGAAACCAACTTAAAGGGTAACCAAGAAGCAAAAAATAAAAATTACCATACACAATGTTAAAACAACAAAATATTGCAAAATATATAATTTTTTATGTTTTACTTGGCACCTTGTAGAAAAATCTATTTTATGCATTTTAGTTACTCTTGAAGTCGTTTTCTTTTTTATTAAATAAATATCTGTTTTATTTATATAGAGTAAGTTTGTAGGCTTTTTTAAGGTTTTTAAAGAGAGTACAAACTTACTCTGAACTCAATATGAATAAGACTGAAGGAATTCTGGTTCTCTTTAGGTTTAGCTGAATTGTAAAAATTTCGGACATCTTAAAATGTCATTGCATGACGGACATAGACCTAAAATATTGGATTGGTTCAGAAAATTCTGTATGTATGACAATTCAGTAGCGTTTCATTCCGCACTCTACAACTTGATTTATGTGTCAATATAAAATATTTTATTCACTTTGAAATATTTATAGAAATATAATATATATAAAAAACTTAGAAATGGAAATACTATTATATAAATTATATTTACAGGTCAAGAATGTAATCCTGAACGCTGTCGTTGAGGAGCGTTTTGAAAAGCAGGCTGCAATTCCAGTGGTATGGCAACGCTAAGCGTTGCCCTAAATACTGACTCACCTTTGGGTCACGTTAAAGAAAGAAAATATTTATTTCTAAAAATATATTTATACATTTATTATTCACGTCAGATTACTTTCGTCCCCATGGCTCCAGAATCTCAACCCCAAAAATTTGAAATACATATTTGCGGCATTTCAGGCTTTCTTAGTATGACAGCTCCACCGGCAAACACGATTGTGTCTGAAAGATGGGAAGCCGCGAATGTATTGATACACGTGGTGTTCCATAGTAAGGGGCTTTCCATCTTCCAAGGCATCAACGACATTCCGTCTGGTAGCTTGGCATCATCATGTTACAATCCGTTCGGTTCGAGAATAGCGGGTTATATAAAACTATTATTGTAAACTGTAAAATAAATACCTTGATATACCCTGGAGTTCGAAGTATCGTTTGATAAAAATTTGACTACATGTACTAATTGGCATAAACAAGTACAGCTGGCCAATTGTCGTTCTAAGTACATAATTGCATCTTTTCGTCGGAAATTTTATTGTTCAGTGGATGCTATTGACTTCCCAACTGAAATTTTAATAAGAACGATCGGTTCGGTCGCTCTAGTGTTGTTTAGTGAAGCTTTATTGCCTTGCATTGGACCGACGATATCCGGCTCGTTAAATATTAAGTGCATTGCTGTGGTTTAGCAGAAAACATTTATAAGCGCGTATAATATTTTCTGATGAACAAAATTCTACGAATTTAAGAGGCACATTGTAAACGTAAACTTAGTTAACTAACAACGCTCAAATGTTTAGTTACACATCACTCGGTAACAATGTGCAAATGTTTGATTTGTGTTCTATACAAATATACCAGTTTTCCCAGAGTCAAACCCGCGTGCTTGCCTCTTGTTTAAAGAGCAAGCATTAATACAGGTTACATTGTAATGAGTTTTATATTAGTGCTATTTGCCTCCGTTAGATTCACTTCATTTTATATAGTAAACTCATATCTTCCGGGATGATAAGTATTTAAGTATACCCATTTCCGGTATTAATAATTCCAAACTACATATTATTATGTACAAAATTACAGCAAAACCGATATGACTAAAATAACTAAAATGACCAAAATGGCCAAATGACCAGTATGACCAATATGACGAAAATGACCAAAATGAGTAATATGACCAAAATGATCAAATGACCAAAATGACGAAAGCGACATCACAAAAAAAACATATCCTACTTTCTGGGATAACCTTTACATAAATCTATCCCAAAACCTACCCCAGTATCTGGGATGAAAAGTATCCCTTGTCCACCTTCGATATTAAAATTATATATATACCTAAGGTGCATGTTTACCAGAGACGGAAAGCATGAAAGTGATAATGAAAGGAAAGTAATGGCAGGTAATAAGATGACTGGAGCGCTGAACTCTTTTATGAACAACCGAAAAGTGTCTGTAAAGGCACGTCTGGCTGTCCATCGAGGGTTATTACTACCAACGCAAATGTACGGCAGTGAAAGTTGGGTATGGCAGAAGAAGCATGAAAGTACGGTAAATGCAGTTGAAATGAGAGCTTTGAGAAGTATATGTAAGGTTAATGTAAGTGATATGATAAGAAACAGTGTGATAAGGGAGCGTTATGGATTGAAAGAAGATGTAGTGGCAAGAGTTGAAAAAGGAATGTTAAGGTGGTTTGGGCATGTAGAGAGAATGAATGAAAGCAGAATCACGAAACAAGTATATGACAGCAACGTGACTGGTAGAGTTTGTGCCGGTTGACCGCGACGTACTCACCATGATCAAATTGAAGATATTTTGAATAAAAGAGAGATAAAAAGCAGTTTAAATAAGCGTGTATGTATGAAAAGATTAATGAAAGTTAATGAAGCGAAAAGTGTTTGTCAGGATCGTAGCAGGTGGAGATCCATCGTCCCTGCCTATCCCAATGGGAAACAGGCGAGACAATATGTATGTATGTATGTATATATATATATATATATCGAATTTCAGCCAAATCGGTCCCATACTTTTTCAAAACATAACAAACAGAGAAACAAATATATTTTTAATTTCTCATATTCTGAAAGTACGCTAGGAGTTGCCTAATGGGATGAAAACAGCACTTTTCATCCCTGAGAAACGATTCTCCTTCTCCCTGCAGT
The DNA here is from genome assembly GCA_039645545.1 of Dendrolimus houi. Lineage (NCBI taxonomy): Eukaryota > Metazoa > Arthropoda > Insecta > Lepidoptera > Lasiocampidae > Dendrolimus > Dendrolimus houi. The sequence goes on along the minus strand of CM077127.1, from coordinate 11,036,773 downwards.
CAAAAAATTTAGAAAACTGCGAACCATAGATAATACATGCGACTCATGTCCCAACTTTTTTTACAGCCACTGTTAAATCGCGGCATAAATTGTAATAAAAAAATACCAATAATTTTGTAACATCATTTTATACTTATAAATTACTTTTCACTTTAATCTATACTATAATAAATCTGTAAATGGTTCGAGTTTGTACATTGCCTTTAAAAATGTGAAAAAAAATCACGGGGCTATCCCCCGGACCAGGAGATTCGAAAATGTATTTTTAGAATTTTTGTCTATCTATCTATCTTTCTGTCTATGTGTCTGTTAGAGTATCACGTAAAACTACTGAACGGATTTAAATGAAATTCGAAATGGAGGTAACTTATACCACGGGCGTAACTTAGGATACTTATTATCCCTGTAAATGACGTCGTTCCCGTGGGATAGACGAAAAATAGCGAAAAAGATGGCGCTGCGCTCGCATCTTTTGGGAACTAATGAACGTATATGGATAAAACTCGATATGAGGCTGGCTTATAATCCGAATCACCACTTAGGATACGTTTTATTCCGGTAAAGACGTCGATTACTTGTAATAGACGTATTAGCAAAATAGATGGCGCTGCAATTGCGATATAGACAACCATCGGTGTAAATCAATAACAAATATCTTGTCAGGTTGCCCACATGTCATTCATTACGTATTACGTACTTCAAATCAGGTTGGCTACGACTTTTCTTTATGTTTTGCTGTGCAATTGTCTAGACTATATTAATTTAGTTTCTTTGTAATTTTAAAATCTAATTTTTATGTACGTAACACAGAGCTACTATACAAGGGTTTCCACGCGTAGCCGCGGGGAAAACTCTAGTTATTATTTAATTTACATAAATTAGAGCTTAATATTTACTATCATCAGTGACAAAAAATACTGGTTGGTAGAATGACTGAAAAAAATTACTTGACGTTTCATATGTGACGTACGTAATGACGTTTCATCAGATTCAGAAATGGATTTAACGGCTAATTCTATTAGAGAAGTGGTTGTTTGTTTAACTAATCAGTTTTTATTTACTTTTCTCATATTCGAAATGAAAATCAGAGTGTTAACCTCGGGTGAAGGGCCTATTTAGGCACTCGAATTATTAGCGCTACGCTAAACTCGTGCGCCAAACCATCTTGTGCCTAAATAAATAACTTTCACTTCTCGTGTAACAATCTACTATATATCCCGGAAACGATCACATTTTTCGGAATAAAAAGTATCCTATGTTCATATATATATATATATATATATATACTGAGTTTCAGCCAAATCGGTCCAGTAGTTTTTCCGTGACAGCGTAACAGACAGACGGACAGAGTTACTTTCGCATTTATAATATTAATAGGGATTTTAATCAAAGGGAAATAAATGTTCTCATGAATAAAGTTTTACGATCGTATTTTAGAACAATATCCGTCTAAATTCTAAATTATAAGGTGTATTTGAATGTACGCAACGTCACTAGCCTCCGTAACATTTTATGTTAACAATTCTACATTTGAATTTGCGTCGGAATATCGTCAAAGACCTTATCGGATCCGACCGAAAAATTTAGATTTATAGTAGTAGTTTTTGGTGGTTAAAACATACAGTAGATGTAAGATATTGCTTGCTTAGCGATAGGTGTGTGTATGGATGTGTGTGTTTATGTGAAAAATCTCATTTCATAGCGTCAGTTTATCAAGAGAAGTGAATGAATCAGATAAGGCTTGGTTTAAAGCTCTTTAGAATATTATAACGCCAGAAACTGCATTTGTGCAACTACTAGTAGCATTAACATAAAATCTTGACCTGCAACAGATGCAGGATTTTAATTTGACAATAATTGGAAAACGCATTAAATCATGTTATCGCATAACAACAAAATACTGAATTTTTAAAATTAATTACCACAATATATATTTTTATCACTATTACAATAGGATAAATAACGATTTAATATTTAAAAAATAATCTGAGCTCCTTCTCCTCAAGAACGAGTAAAGAATAGACTTGTATCACTATCTTTTATAGTTAAGGTGTCAATAAGGCTGGGAGCGTTACTTCGTTGGATCACCGTACTGATTTTGGTCAGAGGTAGGCCAGCCTTTTGATCATCGGAACTGATTGGGCGCTTCGCTTTATAGCATAACCACATACACATTTTTTGTCATTGTTAAAGTCTAACTTTGTTCAAAAGCTCATACAGAATAAAAAAAACTCCGGAATGTTTATTTTACTGTCAATTTTAACGCAAACTCTGTACTTGATTGCCTTGAAAAACTATAATAAAATATACTATACACGTAAAATATTTTCATCACTTCTTGTTCGAATGCCAATTGAGGTGTGAATTCCTTCTTACTTGTCTGGATTATATTATAGACTCTTACAACTTTGAAAAATCTTATACACTCATCAAACTGGGTTATTACATATACCTCATAATCTATACATATAATAAAACTGTAGAGGTCGAATTTCTGTACAATGAAAAAAATGCTAAATATCGAGTCAGGGGGATGTAAGAAGTGAAATAGAACTAATTTAGATTTTTTCAAATTTTATGTTTCTCTGTTTGTCTGTCTGTTTGTACCGGCTAATCTCCGAAACGACTGAACCGATGTAAATGAAATTTTGTATGGTGGTAGCTTATATCCCTGGTCAACATATAGGATCCCAAAAATTAAAGAGTTCCTGTGGGATAGTTAAAAAGCGAACCACGCGGACTTCGGACGAAGTCGCGGGCATCAGCTAGTGTTAAATATAAAGAACAATTACAATGGTATTAGACACAATTAAGGAATTGATTTGCTTATGCGTCACTATATTGCCTGTTAAGAAATAGCGTCAATTATTTGTAATATCTTGAATGTGTATAAATTGTGTAAATTGCTTACAAAGATTACTATTAGCCACTTTACAAATAGGTATTTGTTTGTATTTTTTTATTACATACATTACATATACATATTTTGAAAATGCACAGCAAAATAATCACCAAACATTTGAAGTAAATGACGATGTGTTTGTTTTTGAATCGCAACGAGGAAAAGGCGACTGCATCGCCATCTACTTAGCTTTATTCTATTCCACGGAAATGATGTCATTTATCGTGATAAATGATATGTATCCTATGTTCTGACCTGGGCCCGGGGTATAAGCAAGCGCTGTGTCGACTTTTATTTATATCGGTTCAGTAGTTTTCACGCTCGTGAAACAGGCAAACGGACAAATAAAAATCCTAGGAATTCCGTTTTCGGAATCTGCTCGTCCAAAATAGCTTCCCTGACTTTTTTCTCTTTTTTAAAATTCATTATACAAACTTGACCCCCCCTAAAAATTAATTACAATATAGATAATAATTACGTTTTTTTTCCTGGACAAATACTAGTTACTAGTAAAATTAATTGAAGATTATGACCTCTATTTAATGCGATAGTTTATAATCGTTTAATACGTGAATCGAAACAATTATTAAACATCGGTTTTAACAGTTTGCTGTGTTCTGCTTCATAGAATTGAATTCAAAGCCAAATAAAAAACCAGATTGAAAAGGGGTGAGTTTATTACCTGCTTTATAATTTTTATTCATTCATTCAATTGAATTTAAATTTAATCTCGATGAATTATTAAAGTTTCTTTTGAATTAAAACGATGACGTACCTAAAACAAAGTTTTACATCCGAAGGTTATTTGTATTACTTACTTATCATAAGTACCTGTGTTATTATACCTATAAGTCTGGGTTTACTCACTTTATTGCATATCTGAAAGTTATAACTATATGTATAATATGTATATGTATGTAATCAGAATTAATAGGTGAAAAGCTGTCTTATCAGTTATCACTAATAGCGATTTCTCTCAGATAACCTTTGGCGAGTAACCCTAGAGTATTTCTTGTTCCGTGTGTGAAACTAATATACTTCTTTAGTATTTAAAAAAATCGTTTAATAGAAGTATAGTATATATTTTATAGATTAGACTATGGGACGTAGCTTCGCTAAGGTAAACCCCTGATCCGAAGCTGATTACTATAGAAGTCATTAAATTTTTCGGGAGTAAAGCCTATTATTATTATTATTAATGCGTTTATTCTTGTTATTAAAACCTACGCAAATACCTTATTTCACAATGTACAGTTTATTCAGCTTCTCTTACGTAACCTTTGAATAATTTCGCGGAAACTACATTTTCTTGTATAAAAATATCATATCATCTCCGTTGTGAAAGTACATATGATACATATCCACCTTTTATGATGATCTATTTATTCTTAAAATTGCAATCACAGGACAAATATCCAAATAAAGTTACTATCAAATTTATATACTGGCAACTAGTTTTGTAAATAATAGCCTTTGCCATTTTGATATATAAGCTACATTACCCTAAAATTTTATCAAAATCCGTTCAGTAGTTTTTGCGTAAAACACAAACAAAATACATATATGAGGATATCCTCACAAACTTTCTCCTTTATAATATTGTTACTACCTACACGCCGACAAAAGTAGATTCACACCTGCATACCATAAAAGCACACTTTATTACTGTTGCGAACTCCTTTTATCTGCAACTTTTTAGATATGTTTTTTAATTATTTTGAAGTTGACTTGTCAAAAAATTAGATTCTCTGTCTGCCACATACTAAAAAATTACATGTTTTTCCATTTCTCCATTAAACACATTTATTTGCCACAAAACGCTTATCATTCCAAGAGTTATCTCCACAACAATTATCTTTCCGCATTTGGACTAATTTTGTTTACTTTGTGTTTAAAATTTGTAATTAGAAAACAGCCTATTATGTATTGTAATCTTTTATAGAAGTCATTAGCCAGTTGTGTCGGAACTGATTCTAAGAAATTCGGTCTACGTGGTCGAGCAGCCATATTGTATCGGTGCAATATAAAGCAATGGCCCAATGGAGAGATCGGCAGTCTTGTGTGTAGTAGTAATAGTGACGGACTTTGCGCGTGTGATTGAATCGTGCATTACGTTTGGACTGGTTGTGTACAGTTATATTTGTACCTGTTTTATACGTGTTTGTATAGTTCTAATAAATTCTATAAATAATTCCAACGGCATTTTAATTCGAGTTTTGCAACTCGTAACAATATTTATAGAATAATAGGATGGACATTGGACAGTGTATGTATGTATAGTGAGCAAAAAATCAATATGACATAAATATAGATCATTAAGATCGTGTTTCAGAAACACTTATCTTAGCAAAAACTCTTTCGTAATTCAACAACGCTTTTGTTGTTTTCTCATTGACGCCGTGGAACCAGTTTAGACGCTTTTATCTCCTAATGGCTGTCGGATGCTTTGCTAATTTGTTCAGGATATCCATTGTCTTGTTTTCTTTGTCTTAATCGACATGTCAATATGTTAAATGACGTAATGATTGTTGGATAATTACAATTCACCTCATTTTTTTGGCATGACTGCGCCCTTGATCCGTATTTATTGTAATTGTGAGTACAACAATATAATTCGCGAAATATACATGTATTTTTTAATCAATTACCTACCCTTATTTGTAAGTTTCCAAATATGATGTAATTTATGTTCTCAATTTCCTTTAGTAATGCAGCCGAGTTTCCCAATTTGTATTTAATTTTGTGAGTACCTTTTTCAGTAATCCCAAGTGGAACGAAGTGTCACTTGACCTCTGATTTCTTCTGTTTTATCAGCCTTTCGAGTCTCAAGCTTTTACTCGTATCGAAAGATTTATGTTATAACTAGAGTTTACCCCGAGGCTGCGCCGCGGGTCAACCTCTGGTGCGTGCTTCTTATTTAAAGAGCAAGCATTAATACAGGTCACATTGTACTAAATTATTATGTTAGTGCTATTTGCACCCGGAAGATTAATTTCATTTTATATCGCTAACTATCCCATCACCCGGCATGAAAAGCATTTATGTCCATTTTCGGTATTAAAACTACATTTAAACAAAATTACAGCAAAACCGACCAGTATTCCTAGTAGTTTTCCATGAAAGCTTAACAGAAAGACATATCGAGTTACTATCGCATTTTTTATAGACTATGAATTTTTTATATCTATAAACTTGACATGTGATTGGTCTCATCCAAATTTTCATCCTCTATTTCAAACCGTCTTAGTTATCTATCCCCCGTCTATGTAGACTACATAAATAACAAAAATGACAATAACGACAAAAAGGGCAATAAGGACAATAATGACAATAAAGACAATAATAACAAAAAGAACAAAAAAGGACAAAAGGGATAAAGATGTCCAAAATAAGCAAAATAACAGATTACAAAACTTGAGATATGATTAGTCTCATCTAAACATATATCCTCTATTTCAAACCGTCTTAGTTATCTATCCCCGTCTATCAAAACTACATAAATAACAAAAAGGACAATAATGACAAACAGAACCAAAAAAGACAAAAGGGACAAAGATAACCAAAATTACAGAAATTACCAAAATGACGATAATGGCCAAAAAGATGATAATGGCCAAAATGACGATAATGGCCAAAATGACGATAATGGCCAAAATGACGAAAATGGCAGATCACAAAAAACCTATCCTACTTTTGGGATAACCTTTACATAGAGCTATCCTATTGTCCCGGATAAAAAGTATTCCTTGTCCACCCTCGGTATCAAAATTACACATATACCGAATTTCAGCCAAATCGGTCCAGTAGTTTTTACGTAAAAGCATAACAAACAGGGAGACAAATATATTTTTATCCCGAAAACTATCCCATTTTCGGGATAAAAAGTATCCTATGTTCATCCTCGGCATCGAAAATATATACTTATATATACCTACTGAGTTTCAACGAATTCGGTCCAGTAGATTTTCGTGTAAGTAAGTTAAAAAAACCCCGATTTTGAAACATTCCTCATTGGTGCTCCGCTCCTATTGGTCTTAGCGTGATGATATAATAGCCTTATATTGATAGATTTAAGTTTATATTTAAAAAAATATATCTTTTTAGTGTCGCTTTTTTGTTTCATCGAGTTTCAAATCACAACGATTCTAAAGACGTTTCACTTCAAAAAAATATTATTTTCAAAAATGGATTGATAATAATTTGAAAAATTTTTACGCATTGTATTTACAGGAGCCCACTAGTTGTGAGTTCGACTCGCACAGTCACATTTTCGTTATTTATGTCATTCGACGAATGGCATAACGAAACATTCTATGAAACAATATAATAACATCGTTAGTATAACAACGATCGCAAAGGTTTATCAATAATACATATATATACATATATGATATGCACACATAACCGAGAAACACAATACACTCATATACAGTCCATGTTTGTTGTTCCTGAGTAAAGTCTGTTTGCTATGAATCATGTCGCACATAGTCAACTTAGTTTACAGACAACTTTTCATATTTTTTGCCGTCGAGCGATTTTATGCAGGGTGAGGGCGGTAAAACTATGCGTAAATAAGTACGGTAGGTTTACTAGAGATACTGTGTGACTATGCTTTGAAAATTCTCTTTTTGATTTACAAGTAGTGCCACTGACGTTGATTTTAAAGTTGTTAATCTACAACTGATTACGCATGAAGTTTCCATGGATTATTTTTTTAACAGGGAACTATTAATCATGTTGAATAAAAAAAACCAAAGAACAAGAATGACGAGACAAATTGATTAATTTGTTTTCCGGCTAAAATGAATATATTTGTGCCTAGAGGGATTAGTATATAGAGGTGGTGCGGGTTAGAAAAATAGTAGCAAAAATGAATGTACACTGTGCGTTATGATGGCCATTTTAACGTTTGTCCTCTCATGAAGTTTCGTATACATTAATCACTACGTTTGAAGGAGCAAATGGCTGTTCTTTATGGTCAATAGTGATGTGTATTAATTAAGTCGTAAAATTTATCGAATATTACTTCACACACTTCATTATATTTATTCAATAATAGATTGGCATCGTTCACGTCACTATTGTAGTGTCAAAACGGTCATCTCTCCTATGAGATTTTCTTTTACATAAGAGCCAAAAAGTGTTTCATAAACGTTATGTAACTATATTTATTAATGACATATCATTGTAAGGGCCGCTTGCATAACGATCGCCTTTAAATAAAAATTAGTTAATCATGTTAAACTGCCTAAATACGTTTTACACAAAACGTATTTAAGATGCCTTGCGTAAGGCGGTCTCCCATGTTATTTAGCTAGATGTATTTATGCCGTCGGTAAAACAACCAGATGTGTTCCGTATCACGCTGCGATCCATTATGAATTTGAATTTGCTTCGGAATTTTTGAAGGCAACCTGAAAGATGATTTTTGCTGTGCTGTTTTATTTTCAAACACTAAATACTGATTTAAAGTGCACAATACTTGTATAATATTGAATAACGTAGAATTGTGCATTTGAGTGGAAAATCTCAACTATTTAGTGAAATCCAATATCTACGATTTGGTAAAACCTCAACCAAGTTCTAACTTGACCCTGGCTAGATACACAGGTCATAAAGATCAATACATATTTTACTACAAAATTAGGCTTCTCCACTATGAACACGAAGTTTGTGATTATACTTAGAAATTTATAATAATTTATATTAATTCTGTATTCTTTTAATTTGAAATAAGGTATACCTGACATATCTATACACATTCCCAATCGTATTGTCACATATTCGACAGAATACAAATCAAACAACTGCAAATCCATCTTAAGAATTAAAATAATAAAGCATATCAGAAAATGTCTACCAAAGATATTTGAATTCTATAGTGTCGAGGCTGTGCTAAATGTAACTAGCTTCAGGTAAAATCCGAACACATTTGGCAGTTCTATTCTTCAAAACAGAATGCAGATCAAGTTTTTTGTCATTAAATGCGTTTAGGGCAGTTAAATACCCATTTTTGGATGATTAACCTTGACAGTTCTTTAAACATATTTAGCGAAAAAATTTCCTTTGTGCAAGACGCTAATCGTATTTAAGGGTGTTAAATGCGTTTAGTGTTTCTTAAATAAATTTAAGGAACGTTATGTAAGCGGCCCTAAGACTACTAATTTAGCTTATTAAGAGCGATAACATGTTTAAATACTGTTTTTATGGGTTTGACATTGGCAAATGACAATCAACGAACTAACATTCATTAAAAATGTCAGTCGAATTGTGTAATATTTTACTATTTATTGTCTCTTGATACCATCCCTAATCAACATTGATCAGATAACAATAAATCTACAGGTGTCACCGCAATCGGATTGTATTGTTGACAGTTGCAATTACAGTAACCGCGACAAAGATATCTAATCGAGATGTTGATAGGCGACACGGTTAATATAGCTTCAATACACGAGTATGTTGATTTAATGAAATAGCTCTATTGAAATAGATTATTGTCTGTATTAGCCTGTCACTGATGCCATTTGTTCGGTATTAATTAGGTGTGTCTCAATTCATTTTGGTGTTTTAGTGTTGTAAGTTGGACATTCCTATTAATATTATAAATGCGAAAGTAATTCTGTCTGTCCGTCTGTTCCGTTTTCAAGGAAAAACTACTGGACCGATTTAGCTGAAACTCAGTATATATATATATAGATATATATACGTATATTTTTTTCAATGCGGAGGATGAACATAGGATGGGATCCGAAAAATGCGATAGTTTCCGGCATAAAACCACTGGACCGATTTGACTGAAATTTGGTATATATGTAATTTAAATTTCGAGGGTGGTCATGGGATACTTTTTATTCCGGATTATAGGATAGATTTATGTAAAGGTTATCCCAGAAAATATAATAGGTTTTTTTATTTGTAGTTTGCCATTTTGTTTATTTTAGTCGTTTTGATAGTTTCGGTAGTTTTGATAGCTGTGGTAGTTTTGGTAGTTTCGGTTGTTTTAGTAGTTTTGAGAGTTTTCGTAGTTTTGGTTGTTGTGGTAGTTATGGTAGTTTTGGTAGTTTTTATTGGTAGTTGTGGTAGTTTCGGTAGGTTTAGTAGTTTCGGTAGTTGTGGTAGTTTTGGCAGTTTTGGATGTTTTAGTACTTTTGGTAGTTTCGGATGTTTTTATAGTTTTGGTAGTTTTTGTAGTTTTGGTCGTTTATGTAATTTACAGATAGATAGACGGGGGATATATAAATAAAACTAGAACGAGTTGAAATAGGGGATAAAAGTTTGTATGGGAGACCAATCATTTCTCAAGTTTGTAGATATAACAATTCCTAATCTATAAAAAAATGCGATAGTGACTTGGTCTGTCTGAATACCGAAAATGGACATAGATACTTTTCATTTCGGGAGATGGGATAGTTTGCGATATAAAATGAAGTAAATCTTCCGCGGGCAAATAACACCACCATAAAAATATAATACAATGTAACCTGTATTAAAGCCTGCTCTTTAAATAACAGGTACGCACTATAGTTTGACGCGCGGCGCGGCCGCGGGGTAAACTCTAGTTATAAAATATATTATTTTGTCCGGTATATTATTGGTATGCCTACTACTCATGTCGTGCTATAAGGAATCATGGATAGAAATGTAACTGTCTTCAACAAATTTAATTGAAAGTTATTACTTTTATAGGACATTTTTATGATCTTAATATTTTGTTGCAATAATATAAAGGCGGATGATGTAGGGAAACATTTCATAAATAATGAGTCGTTAATGGTTCTGTTGGAGATGGAACAAATGACCTGAGAAGTCACCAGCTGCTGCTGAATGAGTATAACAGATAACTGACATAATTAATCTTTTGTACAATATACATTATATCTAATTATGCGCAAAGGGCGGCCTTTTCACTAAAACGCGATAAATGTTTTTTTTTCATTATTATTAAATGATTTTTTTCAGAAAATTCGCCATTATCTTTAATTATGATAATTTTAATTACAGTTCTTAAATTAATCTTCACTTCTTATGGAATGACGCCAAAACAGACTCAAATAACAGTGTAAAACCAGAAATAGGATGTGACAATTTAAGGTTAATGATCTATTAACTATCTGTAAGTGCCCTGGGTGGTGTGCTAAAAGAATAAAAACGACGATTTGACCGACAAATCCGGTGATTGCCTGCCACCCGCCTCCCTTGGCCATGGGCGCGGGGTAGTAGGCGCCCTTGGCAGCGACGACGGTCATTTCCTTCGCGAACGGAATCATGGCCATGAGCCAAACTTGACACTAGACTTAAAAATATGATGACGACCCAAATATCCTAAATACATATTTTGCACTCGGAATTTTCAATTTAATTTACACACACTTAATTGGTTAAGTTATATAAATACTATTCTAGGGTTAAGTTTATTTCTTGCTTAGGCATCCATAAATTATGTCACACGTTAAGGGGGGGTTGACGAAGCTGCAACTTGATTAATTCTGGAAGAACGTGATGAATAGGTGCTGATGATCAATAGGTCGTTAACCCCTGCTCCCCACCTGCATTAGTGTTAGTGACTATGACTAAATGCTACTTACTTATAACGATAAAAATAAGGCGTTATCGAATACCTACATTACAGTATATATGTGAGTTATCATTTCATTAACAATGTCGCGTCTCAAATCTCGCATTAAACCCTTGGTTTACATCTGCGTGACACAGTCACTAACAATGACATTATCCCAGGTGTAGCAGAAGCATTAAAATAATAGAGTGTATTGAAAACGACGAAAAGAACGGTATAAAACTTGTCATAGGCGTATTGCGAATTTTTTGATGTGAACTTAAAGTGATTTGTTATGCAGTCTTACTTTTTTTAACAATATAGAAAATTTGTTTAAAAATGATCAAAACTGGTAGGGTATTTTTAACCAAGCATGTTGTATTTGTGTGGAAACTTTCAAAAGTTTAGTGATGTATAATTTTTCAAACTGCTACTGCCATAAGGTCTAGCTAGGCTGTTTAGGTTCTGTCAAGGACCTACAATTTGGCTTAGGTTTTAATTAGACCAATGAAGTGATGAATGAATCAATAAGACTTAGCTTAAAGATCCATTGAGGCCAGGCCACAAAATCCTTAAAAATAAACGTGTTGCTAGGTATTTATTGTTGCTTGTTTGAAGAGGTTATACTAGGAAGTAAGTAAATTTAATTTTAACTTCATTATCGAATCATAGATTTGAACGAAGTCTTTTGTTTGAACTTAAGTCTTTTTTGACTGAGTTTTCCTTATTATTTCATTTTGGATTAATATTTCACATAATTAAGCCAAAAAACGTTTTCTAAGGCTTTATAATATTTGATGCCAAAAATTGTTTATCTACATATAAGGTATAGCTGATGCCCGGCGACTTCGTCCGCGTGGTGCGGTTTTTTAACTATCCCACGGGAACTCTTTAATTTTTCGGGATTAAAAGTATCCTATATGTTGACCAGGGATATAAGCTACCACCATACAAAATTTCATTTAAATCAGTCCAGTCGTTTCACAGATTAGCGGGTACAATCAGACAGACAAACAGAGAAACATAAAATTAAAAAAATATCTAAATAAATTCTATTTCACTTCTTACATCCCCCTGACTCGGTTTTTATCATTTTTTTTCATTGTACAGAAACTCGACCTCTACAGTTTTATTATATGTATATAGATGTAAAATATTTGAAGCTTGTTATAGTTAATGAGTAGTCTAGATGTACCTAATGTAATTTTATAACGACTTTGCTTATCTCTATAGTGATAATATTGATGTAGTATTTGAGTAATCGTGGTTTTAGTTGTAAATAATTCTAAATGTATATTTGTTTACACACAACCGGCGAGCTTTTGATTTGTAAGCAAATTATTTAGATGGCGGAAGTATGCTGTTAGTTGTGAATATCCCTCGCTATTTTCGCATCATATTTCGAGGTGACGATCTATTTTAGTTACGTATAACGTCACGTTTATGACATATTTTATTATGATTTTCCGCAAATATTACAAAAATTATTCGTAGTAGACAGCATTAATTGTTTTCGTAGAACGGTCTACTTTGTCCTTTGATAAACGTCTATTGAATCTATAATAAATGAATAATATATATACATACAAAAGTAAAAACAATTTTATTATGCTCGTATGTTCCATTTCATTTCCGGGGCCTTGGGTGTGAACTTATTTTCACGACATGGGAAGTATGTGTATAGGGGGGTTGGTTTGCTTTTGTCACTTGTTTGTGATAAACTTGCTTCTTCGTTTTCAACCCAATTTTTTATTTGTATGTATGTATTTGGCAGAAATTCATAATTTAAATTTCAAACTACGTCGGATAATAGTTTGATTTAATACGTCCTACACTTAAAATTGCTTCGACTCAATTAATCCTCGCTACTTCCTTCCGTTCCAGTTCGCTCTATAGTTATTCCATTTGACGCATCATTTTGAACACTCCTCCTACTGACTCCTAGGTACTTTCGATACGGGCTTCTTATGCTGGAAAATGTAATAGATTTGTAGTTACGTGGGTAAGTGAAATAATTTAATTTGTCTCACTGCCGCACTAAGAGTCATGTCCATTAACTTTAAATAGCGGCGATTAAACACTGGTTATTCTTTAATGTAAGTTTTAGCTTCATCTGTCAGTAGCAAAATACGAAAGCTTGACAACATTGGATAGTCTTCAAGGTTTTGTACCTTGCACCTTGCATGAATAATGCATTTAAAAATACATATGATTTTTTTCAGTGTAGTGTATCAATGTTTGCAACTCGCTAATACAGTTTGGACAAGTGTAGTTGATGATATTCCGTTTGTTTCTTTATAATAAATAAAATGGGGAGGTTTGAGCCCAGTAGTGAAAAGCGCATAGGTTGATATTATACGCAGTATGATACTTAGAAAAAGAAGAAACATGTTTATAATATCCATATTATAAATGTGAAAGTAACTCTGTCTGTCTGTTCCGTTTTCACGGAGAAACTACTGGACCGATTTGGCTGAAACTCAGTGTATATATATATATATATATATATATATATATATATATATATTTTCAATGCCGAGGATGAACACAGGATACTTTTTATCCCGGATAATAGGATAGATGTTGATTGATTTATGTAAAGGTTATCCCAGAAAGTAGGATAGGTTTTTTTTGTGATTTACCATTTTGGTCAATTTGGTAATTTTGGTCAATTTGGTAATTTTGATCAATTTGGTAATTTTGTAATTTTTGTTATTTATGTAGTTTATTACAGATAGATAAAAGGGGAGATTGATAAATAAAACTAGAACGGGTTGAAATGAGGATGAAAGTTTGTATATAAGACCAATCATTTCTCAAGTTTATAGATATAAAAAAAATCATCTATAAAAAAATGCGATAGTAACATGATCTGTCTGTTAAACCTTCACGGAAAACTACTAGGAGTACTGGATCGGTTTTGCTGTAATTTTGTTTAAATATAGTTTTAATACCGAAAATTTACACAAATACTTTTCATCCCGGGAGATGGGATAGTTTGCGATATATGAAGTGAATCTTCTGGGAGCAAATAGCATTAACATAATTTTTTTATAAAATGTAACCTGTATTAACGCCTGCTGTTAAAACAAGAGACACACACTAGACTTTGTCCCGCGGCGCGGCCGCGGGGTAAGCTCTAGTGTAGGTATATAACGGTTAAACTGTGTTCAGTTTTATATTTCTTATCTTTAAATCATTTGGTTATTTTCACCCATGTGTTACAATATTAACCTTGTATAATGCTCAGCTGGTTACGAAATAGTGTTTAGAACCAAGTCAACAATTTGTTTTTGACGACGTCGTCGCGTCCGTGTTTATTTACGACTGTTACATTACGTATGTCATAGAATCGCTTTTAAGATAGATGGGTTACAATTTGTCTGTCTAATTGATGCTACATGTTTCAATTGCTCGGACTGTAAGAAGCTTATGGAATTCAATTAGTAATTGAGGCCATTATTACCGGTCCCATTTCAATTGATATCAATATCTGTATCGATATTGGAACTCTGTAATGCGATTATTGTGAATTAGTGTGCATCTTTGTTAACGAGTTTCAAGTTTAATTCAACAAAAAAGCACTTCGTATTGTTAATAGAGGATAGTCATTGAAATTAATGGGATCTGTAACTCAGTGCTTTGAATCACAGTTTAATTGTGGTGATTATAATGATTTAAAAGATATGTCGAAACGGCTTCTTTGAACAAGAATTTTTACTGTCAAAATACATATCCTAGATACTTGTGATATTCATTCAGATGGTTATGATGCAATTATTTTATTGATTTACTTACTCCGTTGGTTGCAAAGTGAGTCTTGGCCTCCGAAACGAGAACACGCCATTTTTTCTGCCCTGCGCAATTTCTTGCCAATTATCGGTCAGAACCGCACACAGGTCACCCTCAAGGTTGGTACTGACCCTCTAGCTGTCATCCCCTCTTTGTTGGACCCAAAATCTTGTATTGACTTGAAAAACTAGATAGGACAGATAGAGTATTATACTTTAATTAATTAGTCTATGTAACTAATACAGTTCAAATCATTAAGTACTTAAGAATCATGTTATCTTCTTTTATGAAAAGCTTAATTTTGTCAAATAAATTTAATAAAACACACTATGTATATTGTTCGATGTCTGTTTAATGGTAGATAAACCGCACGAGTCTTTTACGATAGTGTGGTCAAGTGTAAGTGTGATGGTTTGATATTGGAAAATACTTGAATTTCAACAAATAATCCCCAAATCCAATCTAGACGAATGACCCTTACTTAGAATAAAGAATGTTAAAACAATGAAACATTCACGATAAATTCAAGGTGTCATTGGCTTTCAAAGTTCTACTACTTCTATTATTAATAATATTACAAACGGGAAAATTTGTTAGGATGGATGTTGGATACTTTGACGTAAAAATTACTGAGCGAATTTTGATGAAACCTTACAGTAATATAGCTTATGTACCTCAAAATAATACATAAACTATACCTAAAGTTAAAAAATATTGTTTGAATTGGCCAGCATTTTACAATCACTGTCAATCCTGGGCGAACGACGTTGAGGACACAGCTAGTGGAATTATAATTTTAAGTACAGCATGTTATCTGGTTTTCTAAATGAAGTACAAAGTTTTACCTTCAAAGCTTGTGAAATTCGCAAGGTAATTAACAAAGATACCATACGTAGTTTTAGCTAACTAGCTTTATGGAGTTTGCTTTTGTCATTATCAACAGAATTTTTGTACAGTTTGTTAACGATAGAAAAACTCTTGTAAATAGTCTATTCCAGTTTTTATCTTGCTTTCAAGTTAGATTCACTTTCTTTGTTAGCTTTAGATATAAAAGTTAAACTGCTATGTGAAAAATAAGTTTGTTGCTGAATGATTTAATTGCATTGTCTGCAACAGTGGTGAGAACAGACAAGCAACTGTTTAGCAAAAAAAATATTTTTCAATCGACTTAACTAAAGGAAACATGAGGTAGCTTTGTTTTCTCTTATCCATATTACTTTATATATATGTGTGTGTGTTCGTGTGAAAGAACTCCAAATGAAATAGTATAAGAAGATATATAGTATCCTCCGTAATGACTAGCTAACGTTTGCCTCGAATGGCATAAAAAACATATTTAGGCTTCAGATAAAAAGAAATACGTGTTTCAGCATTACGATTGCGTTTTTTTTTTAAATATAGAACGCTGAAAAATAACTGCGGACGAAGTCGTGGAGCTAGCAGATAGCAAATAAAAGTTTTATTCGCTCTACATATAGATAAGTTTTAATTATTCTACTTGTATGAATTACCAGGACCATAATTATCCAGAACCATCGTCAATGTTAATTGGTTGGTATTTTGCCTTTTGTTAATAAATAAAATTGGGTCAAATATAAACCAGCACCAGTTACATAATTGTATCGTCGGCTGAAAACTAATTTAAAGTATTTAACTGTACTCATTGACTAAATTTTGTTGCTCGTGAGTTCATTTAAGGGAGGCCCTGAGATGGCGCGCGGCGCAGAGGTTTATGAATGCTTTTTGCCTGATCCTGACGGCGTGAGCCGTGCGATCATGTATAATCAACTAAGAAAGAGGTCGGCACTGAAAATCAATGCTGTGTCGGATTAATTTTCAGCACAGCAATATTCCGAGTGCCTCATTTGTCTAATTACGGCATGCAACTCTAAAATTGCTTTGCTTCATGAGGCAAAACAATTTTATATAATGTTGTGTGTGTCGCCTTTGATACTTCTTATTTGTTTCTTTCTGTCTTTCTTTCTTATGTAAGGCGCCCTGCACGGCCGAGCCCTGTGATGCGTGCGTTGCAAGACTTGCTTTATAAATTGTTCTTAAAGTTTTGCTTCTGTGCCTCGGCCGGGCCTCGTACGGGGCACGGCTTGCACCCGCAAAGTCTAACATAAATCATCCCTTATTCGCCGCGATTTGTTCTCAATGTTGCTGTGCAGATGGTATTGACCCGATGACCGTGACGCCCCCTCCCTCTTCTCTAACTCTGGAATTTGTTTGCCCGCTAACTACATCGTAATTTATGTATTAGTTTCCGTTTTGTAGGTCATCTGCCTATCATAAATTGTAATTAATTGGATAAATTTCGAATTTACCCTTACACAAATTACGTAAATTTCATGATTGACGATTAGTAGGTACCTCCTAAAGTGTTTTCATGTTATAAAACAATGTGTTATTTACAGTTACTACTACTTCGGCCATTACTGATGAGTCGGCCAGTCACACAGACAGCAGCCGGGAGTTAATGACTGTCGGCTTGAAAGAGATAAAAACTAAGATATTACATTTAAGAATTTAAGATAGTGATTTTTTTTTGTTAGTTATGTCGTCACATTATTTCTATAGGAAAAGCTTGCGAAAAAATCTAACGAAAACATAATAAGGTCATATCAACTTTAACGCGAAAACCGATGGTTTCAAAACGATGGTTATTCCAAGTTCTATAAGTGCGTGCGTATATTAATATATATATAGGTATATATACAATGTTTATGACCAATAAAAATAAACAATCTAATTCCGTGTTTATGCCATTATTTATTGCTGTATATCATTTTATTTCGGTGGAAGTGTATATATGTGTATATAAATGTGTTAGATAACTTTATTACTTTTCTATAGGTATTAGGTTTGTACTTGTTTACCATCAATGAATGCATTCTACTTCCAAAGTTTAGGATAGTGTAAAAAGAAATTGAGATTAAAATATTAGTTTTGAGAGCAATCTCACGTTTCGTGGTTTTTCTAGTGTTTCGTTGTAAAACGGTACCTACCCTTATCAAATCACCTTTTTATTTACAAAATAATAACTTTCTGACCACATAATTTCACGACCTAAATAAATTGATAAAATGCAAATATGGTCCATTTATTTTACTTTTTATTATTATTTTGAGGACTTCTAAACAATAGTTAATCTATATCAGTCCTGTATGAAATGTTATAATTATGTACAACTTATACTTTAAACTGTGAACAATAAGTTGTACTAAAACTCACGTTGATTAACGTTGTTTTATGTTTAAAAAGTATGCGTTAAACATACTTTTATAAGTTTTCTTATCGTGGTATGGTTTGCTGCAGATGAAGCGGCGGCCGGTAATGCGCTCGGCGGCGAGGTGAGACCGTGGCGGGCGGCATGGACCATGCGGTAAAGGCGATGTCGGCGCGTGGGCCGCTCTCCCGGCTGGTAGCGCGCCGGCGGTTCGAGTCTGCCGAGCTGGAAGAGCTGTACGCGCGGTACGCCTGCAAACTGCAGCGAACTTCCGTCGGCTCAGCGCTGGCACTATGGGCTGTGTTGGCTGCTGCGCTTGCAGCCGTTGATGCCACGCGAGGCTGGCGTAGAGCGCCGCAGGTAAAGGAAGTCTTGTGCTTCTACAGTAATGTACTATCGGACCAATTGAATTATGACCCACTTTGCTAATAATACCTTCAAAACTTTAAAAATAGTAAGGTTTATCGTGTGTGTTGCAATTAGGACGTTTTAAACATTAATAAAAATGCGTCACTAGGCTCAGAGAACTAGGCAATTTTAAATTTTGTTATAATTGTACTAGATATGTTTTAGATAAAACAGTAATGATTTGAAATAATTTGAATCTCAAACCGAAATCTGTCTTATAATTCTAACTCTTTTCATTATAGAAAAAGTATTATAATTTTAAAAATAAAATGTATATCAGAAGTCAAGTAAAGTCAATAAGAAAAAAATTAGAACTCAATATCTAAGAATTAAATACTTATTTAAATTGTATAATGGCTAGTCTCGCAGAACAAAGAGCTCGGATTGTACTGCTCATTGAGGAAGGCTATGGCATTCGAGAAATATCACGAGTGTTAAATATAAGTCGGAACACAGTGAGAACATGGATCAGACAGCACCCTGAAGAGGACATTCTTGAAGATAGACGAAAAAATAATCATGGCGTTCGTCGAATAACAAACCAACAAAGCACAGATATGCAACACCATTATGAAGAACATCCTTTTTCTCGTACCCAATATTTCGCGGCACGTTACGACGTTTGTTTACAAACCATAAGAAATCATTTACACCGTATTAAACTGCATTACCGACATTATGCTAAGAAAGTACACTTAACGAATGCACACAAAACTGCATGATTAAATTTTGCACGTAATTATTTAGACTTTGACTGGACTAATACCATATTTTCCGATGAAAAATCATTTAGATCTTTTCAACATGGTCGCTTAACTTTGTGGCGTTATAACAATACGCAATACACAGAGGATCACTTGTGCCTAATTAATTATTTGGTCGAATTTCAACTAATATGTGGGCCTGGATGGGTACTGGAGGTATAGGTGAACTTGTCCAAATTTCTCCTCGTCAAAACGCATTAAACTATGTCGATTTGTTGGCAGAATCAATGTTACCGACAGTGCGAATAGTGTACCCACTTGAAGAAGTCCCTGTATTCTCCTACGTTCACTACAATTGTCGAGTACATACCGCCAGAATCATCTCGAATTGGTTTACCCAGCATGAAGATGAAATTACTATCATTCCATGGCCGTCTAGGTTACCAGACCTCAACCCAATAGAAAATTTTTTGGGTTTGATGGTTTATATGTGGGATAACAGAAACAAGAGGACAAAGGAAGCAATTGAGCAGCACTGTAATGAAATTCGGAACTATTAGACGTCATTGAAAACAATGGTGCTTATACCCGGTTTTAGGAAAATGGGTGCCATTTCTAACTTTGAAATAAAACCAATTAATAAAATTATTAAAGAAAGTTATTATTTTTAAATTTTTCCACATTAATATTGTTAATGTTTTATTTTCTTGTGTATTTCTGATACCTACCATATAACGATAACCCTAATATCAAAGGTTGCTTATACAAAAGTTTGGCCTGTGTCATCTTTGGTTTGTCGATTTATGGCCGGTCCCGATATCTTACTATTCACTCCCCTGCCTCACCGTAAGTTGAATTTTGACATTACTAGTATAGAGATTACGTCAAATTTTAGCCGTTAGTAAGGCAAACAAATGGTCGGTAAGATATAGGAACCGGCCCTTAATCCAATATATTTAATGACAGAGATAGTAATAGCACGTAATAGCACTTGTTAGATGTTACACACGAGTATAGTCGAGTCTGTCCGATCTGTTTAATACAACGTAGTCAGTAACTATCAATGTCTAATAAAATGATAACAAGTTCGTTACCAAGGAAATGTATGTTCAGGCGAATTTCAACCTAATTGTATTTCACAACTGTAGGAAAATGACCTTATGGTGGGTCATGTTTCAATTAGTCTGATAGTACATAGTATGTATTGAACGAAACGTGACTTAAATTATAAATGTTTATACGATTAGGTCGGCGTACTAGGTG
Source organism: Dendrolimus houi (assembly GCA_039645545.1). NCBI lineage: Eukaryota > Metazoa > Arthropoda > Insecta > Lepidoptera > Lasiocampidae > Dendrolimus > Dendrolimus houi. Next base: position 11,015,918 of record CM077127.1, on the reverse strand, counting down.
TCCATGCGTTGTTATGCGGTGGTCTAGCTTGGTGGTGCGGCCGAGCCGGTGGCGTGGCGCCTGAAAGACGGTTGCCGCGCGCCTGCTGGTTAGCATTGGCTGGTGGGAGCGCCGCGCTGGCTGCTACCCTCCCGGCCTGGAGTCCCGGGCGGCGGCTGAAGGCGCACCACACGTCGTCTGGGCTGTTTTCGCCGCCTACGCACTCCTACCGGTTGGCGCCCCTGTCGCTGCGGCGTTTGGCATCCTTCTGCCAACAGCTCACACCATCGCCGCTGCACTTGTCGCTCATCGTTTCCCTTACCACGTTTGGCAGCAGGTCAGTTACCCTTATTGGATATTATTCAATTTTTATATATCAAAAATGAAATAGTAAAATATTGGTACACTTTTACTAAAATGCTAAGTTTAGAAAGAAATATTTACAAGAAAACTTAAATTCTGCAATAACGTAGGCATAATTAATTATATCCTTGGGAAAAAATTGTAATCTCCGATTCAATGAGCTTGACGTGTAGGGAGGCTATGATATCAAGACAGTGGGTTAATAAATCGTGTTCAGTTATCTGCACCACTTGTCGGGGTGGCACAGGCGGAACGGCGCACGGAGGTCACAGCCTTGCCCCGCTGGCGCCCAACGTGTTGCCCGTCGATGCGCGGCTCATACCACAATAGAGACACAGTATATATAAATATTACTAACAATAATATTCCGATATCGTCTAGACGAAGTAGGTGAGTCTCTTCTAAATTCCAAAGTCCCGGAGGAGCAGTTACACTTTTCAGAATAAGACATCCGATTTGCATATTTGGTTACTAGTTGTGAAAAGGAAGCTTAAATTTTAGTATATAATAGAAGAAGACACAAAAATATAAAAGTGATCATCATACATTGTCAGTACGACAACGCGAGCAAAGTCCAGACTTGGCGCTGTCAACATCAAAGGCCCTTGTATTTTATGTTTTCTTTACGGGCTACTGTATTATTTTTTATTCTGTGGTGGGGCTGTCAAGTTGTCATGTTCGCGTACCTAGCGTCACAGTACACGTCTCAACAATTTGGCCTTAATCTTAACACGACGACACATTAGAGGCGCATGTCTTTATTTGTTTTTATGCAAATTCTGTTGTGAGCTTAATTTACGTATGACGCTCAACAACAAAACGTTCTTGAAGAACGGTCGCCATTGCCAAACATGATGACCCTTTATTTTCGGAAGTACGCACTCATGAAGTGACCGCCTTTAGCGCTTTCCGTATTAATGTGGTGTTGTTATTTATTTCTTTTTTGTTGTTTAGTCACGTAATATTTTAGAAGCAATTTAGAAATATGTTTGCTGCTTGTAATAAAATTGGAATTAATGTACTTTAAACATGCGAAGCTTTTTATCTTTGAAGTTTCCGTACGATGTTTATATTTATTTGCACAGTGTAACGCGAATGTCTCGTGCATTAAAAACACCGCGCTCCCTGCCGAAATTAAGACCCACATATAAAGTTCATATTACCGCAAAATGGCCGGGTTAGGAACAATAAGGCTGGCCTTGGGACGACGTTCCCTATTTATTTGTTTGCGAGACTAGTTACGTAAGAAGATTGCTGACTACGACGCCTTTGAATATTATATTTTGTAAAAATTCAAATACTCCCTGAAATAAACATTCCGTGTCTTTCAATGTTATTGTTTATGGCTTGTTACTCAAAAAAGGTTTAATTAAATTAATACAAAGGTTGTTTGGAGCAAAGCTCCGGGAGAAGATAGATAAATCAATTGAAATCGTTAGAGAATACAACTAACAAGTATTGAAATGCGGACCGAAAACCGGCAGTTGGATTTCAAAACTTGCGCAAAATGTGAAGTGCGGTTATTAAATTATATAACTTACTCTGTTTTTTCTTTCTTTGCACATTTTAAACTTTAATTTAAAAAAAAACATGAAAGAGGTTGTCTCAGAAAAATCTACAACAGGACATATTGTAGAAATCTGGACCATAAAATTAAAAATATAATTTTAAGTCTGGAAGCATGGATGTTTCCCGACTGTTCCTAATTAAAAAGACAAAGTCATTGGTAAAGTGACTGGCTTTTTAGTAATTTTTGAATGACGTATTATTAGTGTTGTAATTAATGTATTACGCAATATGCAACCCTCAGTGAGAGTTATATGTTTGTGCCGTTTGCTGTCGAGACAATTGGACCGTGGGGTCCTGAAGCCATGAGCCTCTCCAAAGATATTTCCAAACGACTTATTGACTCTTCGGGAGATCAAACGGGTGGTTCCTACCTCGGACAACGGATCAGTATGGCGATCCAGCGAGGTAACGTAGCCAGCCTTCTAGGAATCTTAACAATTGACCTCGATGACCTAGGCTCGGTATTCTACTTATAGCTTTAAGGGATTATAGGTAGAATACAATATAAGTGAAGTTTCGTTCACTGTACTAATTTATAGTTATAATGTATACTTATGTATTTTTACATTTCTTTTCAACATAAATGTAAGTATCAGTATTTGTATGCTAATTAAAAAAAAACACTGATAATGATTTCGGAACAAAACGAGATTTATAAAAGATTATAATTGTAATATATTAATTTACGATATAATAATTGAGGTTTTGTACGGTATGGTGTCATTGGCCCGGTGGGTACAATAGAATGTAGAGGTTCCCGATTCGACCCAGATAAGGTAGATGTCTGAAACGACTTTTATGGTATTTGCTTTCTCTCTTTTCTTGGTGATATACTGATTTACCCTTTATATACTCATTTCTCGCTTTATTCATTCTTGTAATACCATCTATCTCAACATTCTCATCTCAGGTGAGTAGAGACGTTTTTGGTCTATCACTTGTTTGGCCCAACATTCTGACCCGTATAACATAACCGATCGTATTACAGATTTAGGTATAGGTATATCTGACATTTTAGTTTGAATGGCATTATAGTTTGTCATTTGTTACACCGGTTATCTATCTTTATGGTATCTGCCCTGGTTTGCATGGTCGGATCTATCGTTGTCCATTGCATGTTGTCCATAACACAACCGGAACATTTATTGGATATAAACAACGTGTATGTTTGTTTGCGGCATAAAAAATATTGTTTCATCTATTAAGTTCAAAGATATGATATTATCTGTCGCGAAGGAAGTTCATATCATAATAGCCTCCCACAACACATTTACATGAAAATAATGTTAATATTATACGGCAATGTGCGTGAAATTTTTCACGGTAGCTCGTTATTCACACGAGCACAGGCGTGGTCGGGTCGCATGATGTCACTTCGCGGTAATCGTGCTCTATGCATATTTTGCTCTTTCCTAAAACAAAAATAGGAAATTAAATATATAAATATATTATAATATTTTGTGACACCGTTAAAAAATACATTTATAATGTAGACAGATAGCACTATTATTCCCCTTAATACATAATTACAAGAAAAAAATGTAATAATAATTTGTAGGCAAAGCTATAGAAAATTGTATCGTTTAAAGCGGTCTCTTTCAGGAAACCACAAATGACATTTATACTATTCATTATATACAAAACTATATGTATAGATTGTAAGAAAATACACTAAGAAATTTTAATCACACTAAACCTACATAATAATAGTTTCGTATCCTATCTATAAGCCTCTCAAGAGTAGGTATAGGTATATATAGAATAGTGAGTCTAGACTACTATTATCCATGATAGTTCCTGATCACCTGAGAAGAAGATTAAGGCACCAAAACGCCACAATCTAATTTATTTAATCTAGCCAAATTCTTTTCAATGGCCGAGAGTCATAACTAAATATTCATTCAAATTTTACTGGCGTGTACGTAGCAATAACAGGGCTTTACATTTAAATATTTCAAAAAGCTGAATTTATCTTTCACGTGTGCTACAGCCAATGAATGGCATTGGTTCAAATGAATTATGTATCAGTGCAATTCAATTTATTCACTGGACATTACATTTTCCTATTAGATTAATTAATTTGAATAAAGCAGATCCTTCAATACGCTTTTCTCTCTCTCTGGTCAACTTTGGTTCCGTATAATACGTGACTTATATGCATATATATATATATATATATAATGAGCCGTGTAAAATCAATAAACAAGCACCAATATCCAAAATAACTTGTTTCACATTTCTACACTACATATTTTCTTGTTATTTTTAATCGTATGATCATTTCTAGTATAAACAAATTTATACCGAACAAATGTCTGTCGAATCACATTTGGTGAAGGGTTTCGTAGTAGACAAGAACGTTTAGCGGTTTTCCGTTTGGCTATAGAACTGGAACGATTAGAAATAAAAAAAAAAAGTCAAAACAAACCATTTTATATTAAAAGAACTGTTAGGCGCCAGGTGACTCCGATATTAATTGCACAACTTAACTAGATATAAAAGTTTTGTTACGAATCCTTTACCTGTTCTGCTATCATCAAGTACATCAGAAAGTTTAAACATACGACTGGCTTAGAGTGTATTACATTAAAAGTAATAAACACGTCTTGTCTCGGGCCTTGATGGTGACCATTTACAATTTCTCGTTATGCAGTCTCACAACTGTTTTCTTGTCAGATAGACTGCTGTGAAAGTCATGCTCGTATTAGAAATCAGATACACGTTAACAGTTATTGGGAGGAGCTATTATGTCGCCCTTTAGATAGCCCTGTTGTGTCGTGTTCTGTCAAACCAATTTCATCAGTCATTTGTCTTTCATTTGGCTTTGAATTCGTTGCTGTGTTATAGGTTTATAATTATAGTTATAGGTTTATAATACTTTTGAATTATTGTACTACTTTTACAATAGCACTAATATATAAAATATGAAGCATAGATAACAATCTTTTGAAATTTTTAAACTTTCTTATGTAATTTCAAAGATAGCGTTGACGATAGAATTCGTTGGATGAACGGCCCCTTCGGTCTTATTACCTGTAAAATAAATTAAATTAAAATATACAAATAACAAATAAAATAAATATTTTTACATGTACAAAAAGGTAAAATATGTGACAGTATATAAAACTGTCACATATTTTTTACGTGTAACTATATATATTTATTGTATTTGTTATTTTTATTTAATTTACTAATTTATTTTATTTTACAGGTAACATTGAGCGGGCCGTTCATTCAACGAATTCTATCGTCAACAGATAGTTTCTAGAAATTTCAGTCTATTCTAAAACAAGTATAAAATTCAGTGTGAGAATGATTTTGAGGGATTTTAATGTCAAAATTATAAAAGGGGTTTTATCTATTTTGGCATTAAGTTATGACGGAACCCTGAAAATCACACTGTTATTGTGTATAAACCAATAATTTGCAGCTCGCTTGTTACAGTATAAAAGCTATAAATAAATTAAACACCTGTCCATCACGCCACACAGATCACTGAGCCTAATGATGTTATGATAAATAATGTATTATTATGGTATTCACAGTACTTTCAGACTTCTCGTTGCAGGCCAGGTTACTATAATAATAAAATATTTTCCATATTATTACGACGCAACGTTGAATTTAGTTGTAATGAAAAAGTTTCATAATTCATCACTAACATAAGTTATGTTCAAAATCTTTATTATAATATTGTTACGAGTGCGGGACTCGAATTAAAATACCGTTGGAATTATTATAGAGTTTATTAGAACTATACAAACACGTATAACACAGGTACAAATATATCCGAACACAACAAGACCAAACGTAATGCAGAAGGTCGTAATTCAATAAAACGCGCAAAGTCCGTCACTAAAAGATTCCCGATTGTAGTACACAGGTTCGTTCGTGGTTTTCGCTCGACAACTCCCTCAATCAGGCCATTGTTTTATACTGCACAAATGCAAAATGTCCGCCCGGCAGCGTGGACCGAATTTCCTAGAATCAGCTTGTACTTTAAATCCGTAACACCTGGCTAATGATTACAACACAACAACAGGCCGTATGCCAATAAGTAAACAAAAGAAGACGACCATAAAAGAATTTCAATGTTATTACTTTAAATGCCGACGGGTAATAAATGTGCTTTGTTTCAGATATGCAGGTGAATTTTGTGTTTATGTGTATTATGTGTTTGTGGGACCTGAGTTGTAACAATATTATAAATGCGAAAGTGACTCTGATTGTATCTGTCTGTCTGTCTGTTCCGTTTTCACGGAAAAACTACTGGACCGATTTGACTGAAACTCAGTATGTATATATTTTCGATGCCAAGAATGAACATCGAATACTTTTTATCCCGAAAAATGGGATAGTTTCCGGGATAAAAATATATTTCTCTCTCTGTTTGTTATGCTTTTACGGAAAAACTACTGGACCGATTTGGCTGAAATTCCGTATACATGTATTTTAATACCGAGGGTGGACAAGGGATGCTTTTCATACCGGATAATGGGATAAGTTTGGGGATAGATTTATGTAAAGATTATCCCAGAAAGTAGGTTTTTATTTTGTGATTTGCCATTTTAATTTTATTAATTTGTTCGTTGTTAATTTGGTCCTTTTGGTCGATGTGGTCGGTGTGGTCGATGTGGTCGATGTGGTCGATGTGGTCGATGTGGTCGATAAGGGCGATGTGGTCGGTGTGGTCGATGTGGTCGATGTGGTCGGTGTGGTCGGTGTGGTCGGTGTGGTCGATGTGGTCGGTGTAGTCGGTGTAGTTGATGTGGTCGATGCGGTCGATTTGGTCATTTTGGTGTACATATTTAGTTTTAATACCGAAAATTGGCATAGATACTTTTCATCCGGGAGATGGAATAGTTTGCGATATAAAAAAACCGACTTTAAAAACTAAAAAGTATAAAATAACTTACTTTTAAAGCTATTTTTAATTATAATATCTTATTTTTAATATATATTATCTAAGACATCTTGAAGTCGGTGCGAAGTAAAACATAACAATTACTATATTTTGAAAATTACTAACTACTACTTTTTAGTTTTTGAAGTCGGTTTTTTAAACGAAGTTTTTTTTATTTGTTAATTTTTAGTGTCTAGCTATGGGTAGGCCTACGAAAGGTGCCGCGCTCCCTAAAAAATATAAGTTCCAAGAAACGGGAACGGAAATTATTTCATAAAAAAATGTTCATAAAATGAAAACTATGTTAAATTTTTAGGGGACCAAATGGCAACTATTCCGCATCAAACTACAGAAGAATCACGTAAATCGGATCATAAATCTCAGCGTAGTCGGTGTACATACGGAACGGAATGGAAATATTTTCATGAAAAATGTTCATAAAATGAAAACTACTGGGCCAAACGATGTCAAATTTTTAGGGGACCAAATGGCAACTATTCTGTATCGAACTAAAAAAGAATCACGCAAATCGAATAATAAATCTCAGAGTAATAGGTGTACATACATTTAAAAAAAAAACAATCAAGTTGAGAACCTCCTTCTTTTGGAAGTCGGCTAATGAAGTGAATCTTCCGGGGCAAATAGCAGTAACATAATTTTTTTGTTTTTATTTATTGCACGATTTCAGCAGACAGGCAGACGGCCCATTTGATGGAAAGCGGTTACCATCGCCTATGGACATTTGCAACACTAAAGGTGCTACAAATGCGCTGCTGCTCTTTTAAGGGAGACTAGAATCTGGTCACTAATGCCGGAACACAACTCAAGGTTGTTATGGGGACACACTTTAGACCATTGCTGGCTGGTGGTAGCCATCCAGTCGGGCAAATGCCCTATCACCTGGCTGTGGGTTGTTTTGTCGCCTCTCACGACAGGCCGCCCGGCCGAAGTTTATTTACATTTGACTAAAGTATGTAGGTGCCATTTTGCCATCTTGTAGGTAGGGACGTGATCCCATTGCTATAAAAATTTTGGGTCTTCTGATCGAAAAACTGCGACATGTGGTTTTGGCAGTACTCTTGTGATGTTAACCTGACACTGCCTAAGGAATTCTGCAGAGACCGAAACAGGTGAAAATCTGAAGGTGCAAGGTCAGGACTATACGGCGGATGCATTAACACCTCCCAGCCAAACTCTCGTAATTTTTGCTGAGTGGCTAAAGATGTGTGAGGTCTAGCGTTATCATAGTGAAAAACCACACCCCTTCTGTTGATTAATTCCGGTCGCTTTCTCTCAACTTTTTGCTTTAATCTCATCAGTTGTTCGCAGTACAGTTCAGAATCGATGGTCCTGCCTGGCGGTAACAGCTCATAATGAATAATGCCCTTCCAATACCACCATACACACAGCATCACTTTGTTGCGAGTTAACCCGGGTTTCGCCACAGTCTGTGAAGCCTGACCGGCCTTTGACCACGATCTTTTTCGCACGTTCTTGTCGTACGTGATCCACTTTTCATCACCAGTTATCAGCTTCTTCAAAAATGGTTCGGTTTCATTACGTCGTAATAAAGAATCACAAATGAGTACACGGTTCATTAGGTTTCTTTAAGTGAGCTCATGAGGCACTCAAATATCGAGCTTTTTTGTGTACCCAGCTTTTTCAAATGCGCCAAAACCGTTTTGTAGTCAATTCCCAGTTCTCCAGCTACATCGTAACTACTAATATGCCGAACTTGCTCCACTTTTTCAAAAATGGCATCAATTTTGTCCGTAACAGGGCGACCAGAGCGACGTGCATCTTTGATATCAAAATTTCCGGATTGAAAACGCTTAAACCAAATTAGCGCTACTCTCACAGATACTGCATTAGGTCCATAAACATCACAAATTTTTTTCGCGGCTGGTGTTGCATTTTTACCTTTTTTGTAGTAAAATTTTAAAATGTATCGAATTTCTTCATTACATTCACTCATTTTAACAATAAGAAAACAAATGAAAATCACACATTATCCTAATTTGAATTTCGAATTGTCTTCTTTAAAATTAAAACTTTTTAATGATACCAAAACCAGCCAGATGCAAATGGTATAGCAGCCAGAGATCTTATTACAAGTTCATACATATATATGCGAAAAGACTTTTTCCCCAACCTATTATATATATATATATATATATATATATATATATATATGTATATATGTTTATAAGTAATTAACTGGACTACTCCATGCGACTTACCCGTTTATACTATGGATTTGTATTCTAACTTATTTTGTGGGAAAAAAATATCCTATGTTCATCCCTGTTGTTAAAAGGAGACATTACCAAATTACACGATTTGATGATTCATGGACTTTTATTTGCGAATCAATATCGAGGAAAACGCCTATTTCTGTGGATAAAATCAATCGTATTTTCATCTCGGTTATCGAAAGTTCGTAAATCATAAAAATAGAAGGAACAAACGAATACCTAAATAAACTCAGTATCACATTTACGTACCAATAAATTGAAATACAGATTGCAATAATTATGTATCTTAGAATTAATCGAAGACAGCTTTTATAAAGAAACAACGCTCGAACCCTTCTATTCAAGTCTGCTGCCGATCGACAGGTAATTTTCGCGCGTTGCATTGTTTGATAGCAGACAGACATTTATCGAGTCATTGTATTCACGCTATTGTCGTTTCAACATGATATAAAATGTTATACGGACTTGTTAACAACATTTTTCTTTAAGCATTTAACGCGCTATAAACATTTAGGGTAACGTCCAATCCTTTACGGTTTTATGAGGGACCGAAACCATCCCGAGCCTTTTTGATCTCAGCCTTGAACCCTATTAATACTTTACTTCAAATTAGGAATTCTGTTTTATCTTTGAAACCGATATGCCATAATCCGCATACCTATTGAGATTGTTCTAAAAAATTATGTTATTTAAAACCCTCTGAACTGATGTTATTCCACCGAAATCATACAGGAGGCTGAAAACGTTTCCTTAAGAGGCTATGAACTACTGATTCAAATCGGTATTTCACATAATTAGCCCCGCGCGGCCAATGGTTATCGGCGACGCGGGGCCCTCCAAGGGATGGCCGAAGTCATCCGCCCCGTAAAGCGTGAGGAGCTTTACGTCTCGGGCCTGGATGAGTCGGCCACAGTTGATGGGCTTCGCAGTGCCATCGCCAGTGCGGGTAATTGCCCGCGGGACGATGTCAAAGCGAGGCACATAGGGATAGGACCTGGAGGGATGGGCGCATCATACGTGATGTGTCCCGTCGCTGCAGCCAAAGCCATCGTCGAGCGGGGCTACCTATTGGTGGGCTTCACATCGGCGAAGGCGGAGGCTTTGGAAGCCCGACCGATACGTTGTTACCGGTGTTTCAATGTCGGCCACGGCACCCAGACCTGCCGGGGCTCGTACCCGGACCGGACCGGCTTGTGTCTCCGCTGCGGTAAGAGCGGACACAAGCAGCCGGACTGCACAGCCCGCGACCCTCATTGCGCTGTCGGCGCGGCGGGGGGCAAACGCGCTACCCACCCGACGTTGGCAAGGCACTGCCAGCCCCCATACGTCAAGGGTAAGTTCGTCCATCCGAGGGCGAACAAGCGATCGGTGAGTGAGCCACCAATGGACACCTAAATGCCCAGTACTCTTCTCAGAGTTTATCCCGCGGCGGGGCCGCGGGATAAACTCTGCCGCGTACCGCTTGTTTAAGGAGCAGGCGTTAATACCTACAGGTTACATTGTGTTAAATTTTTATGTCGGTACTATTTGCCCCCTGAAAATTCACTTTATTTTATATCGCAAACTATCCATCTCCCGGGATGAAAAGTATCTACGTCCATTTTTGGTATTAAAATTACGTATGTACAAAATGACACCAAAACCGATCCAGTACTCCAGTAGTTTTTCCGTCAAAGCTTAACAGACAGACAGATTTTTAAAGATGCAGAGCATTTTTTTTATAGATGATGAATTATTATATCTTCTAAACAAAGATTGGTCTCCCATACAAACTTTCACCCCCTATTTCAACCCGTTCTAGTTTTATTTATCTATCTCCCGTGCCATCTATTTGCAAACTACATAAATGATAAAAAATGCCAAAAATACCTAAAAATGGCAAAAATGCCTAAGATGCCAGAAATGACCAAAATTCCAAAAATGACAAATATGCCAAAAATGACAAAAATTAGCAAAATGCCAAAAATACCAAAAGTGCCAAAGTGCCCAAAATCTCAAAATGAACAAAATCGCCAAATTTATCAAAATGGCCAAAATCATTAAAATAGCCAATATAACCAAAATGGTCAATATGATCAAAATGACCAAATTAACCAAAATCGGAAATTAAAAAAAAAGCTATTCTATTTTCTGGGATAACCTTTACATAAATCTATCTCATTATTGGGGAAAAAAAGTATCCATTGTCCATCCTCGATATTAAAATTACATATATAGTAATACTAGCCGTCCCCGCCCGCTTCGCTGGGCGAATTTTCAAAGGAAATAAATTAAATTTTATACATAATTTTTTTGCTTTTTTTGATAATTTTTTTTTTATTTATATAATTTTTTTGCTTTTTTTTGTTAATTTTTATTTTTTTTATTCATTTTTTATGCTTTTTTTGTTAATTTTTTTTTCTGAAATTTAAAATATTTTTCAAAGAAGAGTCAAATTCACTTAAAATAAAATTTATTGATAAAATAAATTATTATTATAATAAAATTAAATGTTGATGAACAACAAAACAAAGAATAAATGGAGAAATTAGTGAATAGAAATGGTCCGATTCATGGAGAAATGAGTATTAATCTTCCTCCGTCTCACATTCGACGACTCGTCGCTCGTAAGTTGAGTTTGCCGGGACGTAAAACATACTCGTTAACATAACGAAGTTGAAACTAAAAACTCGAAATTCAAACGGCGAGTAATTTTGATCAGATGGCATCTGTAACGCGATATGATATTTGAAAAAGAAATATCATAAAATGTTTTAATGGAAATGGTTAAACGTATAACCACTGCGGACCAATACGGTGAGCAGAGAGTACGTTTAACCACAACCTTTTCGATAATCGACTCAAGCTCATGTTGATAATCGACAATCATTATAACATGATCCCCAGACCGATCACGGATACCAAATGGAAAATTGTCGGTAAAGAGTAATTCACGGTACCCGAAAAGCTCCTGAACGTACCCAGTGAATCTGAAAAAAAAATAATCAATAATTTATAAAATAAACAAAAAAGATTTTAAATTCAATTAAAAATTATAAAAAAGACATACTCATAACGACGCCCTTGCCGGAAAAATGGTGGCCGTTGAAAATTCATGAAGTTGATGTTGATAGTAGCGTTGATGACAGATGAATGGTCTAAATGTTTATTTGCTTATTTTTTTTTAATAGCAAAAAACAATGAACCTAGTAACCATTCAATATTTTTTTTGTTTATTTATTAACTTCATGTTTATCGTTGCAACGAACATTATAAACGTATAACTAAGTATTAGTAAACGTTATTTCTTCTTCATCAACATGTAATGTACATATTCACTCTATCTCATCGAATTATGAAACGGATTAGTTTGCCAGGCGAATGACATACATTTATTTAACCTTTTTTTAATTATTAATATTCTGTGTTCTGAAACGGTTCCTTCCGGATATTGTTGGGAAAAAAGTTGATGTAATTGTTGCCTATATGTGGTCATGTCGCTCTCTAATTTGGTTATGTGAAAATAAGTACGCATGATAAATGTATTCACATCTTTGCTCCAATTCATGCGTACTCGTGATTTCCCAGCCTTGGTGGACAGGGGTAAGAAGGAACTTGCCTCCCGTGCAACATTCAAGACTGGTATGGGTGGATCTGGGATAAAAAAGAGTGTTTGGGGTGACGATGGTACGGAAGGTGAAGATGATCTGGAGGGTGTGTACGATACAGTACTTGGGCTATATGGTTCTATTGGAGTGTTTGTTCTGACTGTTAAACTATCACCATCGTCACGGATTTCGGCTGTAGCATCTTTGTCGGTGGGAGCCCGCCTGTTCAACTCCTCACCGCTGACAATTCGCATGCTGAGACACCCAGCGTCAGCTCCAGGTGTGCCCCGGCGATCGCCCCGGGCAGCGGTCCTATACGTTTACGTTTAGATCGTAGCTCCATTTTTGATGGGTTTCCAGAGCCACGTTAGCCACGCCACTAATTTCTCATTCGTGTGTCCGCCTCCCACGTGATTAGGTTTTCAATCAGGACGTGTGGTTGTATTAGGGGGCTTATTATTATTATTATTATTATTATCAACATCATTATTATCTTCATTATTAATATCATCGTTGTCATTGATATTATTTTCTCTAATTTCTTCATTATTTATATCGTTGTCGTTGACAATATTTTCGTCAATTGCTTCATCGACAAATTGTTGTGAACGTACTATTGTTTGTCTCTTCGTTCTACGTGTCGATCGGCCAATTTGAGCTTTTCTTTTTTTCGCCATAATTTTACTATTTTTACATAATTTATAAATATTTAATATTCGATTTATAAATACACTTATTATCACAAATGATAAATTAATATATATCTTATTAAAAGATAAATAAATATAATGAATATACGTATCTTCTTTATGAACTGATTATAAACTTCTTCTTCATTCAACTAACCTTAAAATTATATTATGTTATTTTTGTTTTTAAAAAAAGACGATCGATTAAATAACAGACTAACATAACCAAAGAAAACAAATGATAAAACAAAAGACTATCTATTAAATGACAGATTGATATAACCTGTGAAAGATGAATAACCATGATAACGTCGTAAACTTAATCAGGGACTCATTTATTATTATTCATCCAAATGACGGATACTTTTATAGAAGAAATAATAGGTATAAAAATAATTAAATAGATAACGATAGACACATTACGTAAATTTACATTTATCGATTCAGTTTTCGTGATTATGTAGAAGAAATATATGGTTTTCAAACTTATGGAGGAAGAAATTAGTACGTTTTTATTTTAACGGGAATGCGTTCATATAATTATCTGTTTGCAGTTGAAAATGCTCCACTTCGTCATTGTTTAAGAATAAACAAAAATCAAGTAATGTCTAAGCAAAGTTCTACCGTCATTTCAATTATTTTTTTCTTTTCAATTTAATCGCATCCATTTTGAATTTATGTAAAAAAAAAATTGATCATTAATATAGATTGTGACGATCTCAAATGCTGCGGTTTTTGTTTGTCACTTCCCAACTATCAATGATCAATTTCTATCCGACTCCAAATTTAGAATATCCTTCGATCAAATCACTTTCTCGAACGAATTCGTAGTTGAAGAGTTACCAATTCTTGCAATCCATAAGATGAAGATGAAGATTAAATATTATGTCTTAATATATTAATAAACTTTTTTTTATAAATTAACTACCAAATTTAGAGTCTATAGAGGTTACAGTTTGGACATAGAAATTTCACATTTTAACACCCACTACCGCAATCTTTTTCGGCGGTGGGCTGTTGTAAAATCCGCTCTTAAATCATTTCTGCATCACATATAGACGACTCTAGCTAAATTTGGAGTCTGTAGGAGCTACGGCTTAAAAAATAAAAAATTTCATTGTTAAACCACCCCCGCAACCCCCTGTGGGGTGAGCTACCGTAAAATTCGTTCATAGACTATTTCTACATCTCTTACAGAAGATTCCTACCAAATTTAGAATTTATAGGAGCTATAGTTTAAAAACGGGAATTGTTCATTGTTAATGCCCCCGCAATCCCCTTTTGGGGATGAATTTCTTAAAATCCGTTTTTAGTTGACCTCTACACAACGAAAGTAATATTCCTACCAAGTTTCACATTTCTAAGTCCTATAGTTCCCGAGATTTCGTGATGAGTAACTATAGAAATTGGAATACTTCGATTATCATCGAAATTTTTAACGTTTTAGCAGACTTTTTAAAATTTTCTTACATATAAACCTGCTCACAAAAAAAAAATTAACCCAATCGGTCCAGCCGTTCTCAAGTGATACTCGATCATAGATACGGCATTTTATTTTTATCAAAAAATGAGAGTGGGTGTGCAGGGGTGCGTGGGAGTTGGTGGGTGGATGCGTGGAAGTTTGTAAGTAGATTCTTAGCTGAATGTAAAAGAACATAATTCGTTTAGTAAACTCCGTTGAATATGAAAACAAAAGAATCAAGAGAAAATTTCATTAGCGGGATAAATGTTCGAAAGTCCACGTCAGAAGAAAAATAAATTTCTAGGAAAAATTTCGCATCGAATGGTGGTAAAACGATCAGTGGTTTAAACAGACGAAGGCCATTTTCAATATATATATTTTATCAGCCAAATCGGTCCAGTAGTTTTCCGAAACATAACAAACAGACCATTTTTTCGGGATCGGGAAAAGTATCCTATGTTCATTCTCGGCATCGCAAAAAAAAATAAAAAAAATATATATATTAGGCTGGGGAAAAAGTTTCTTCGCATTTTATATAAAAATTCAAAAGGTTTTTTTATAAAGTTTATTTACATTTGACTAAAGTATGTAGGTGCCATTTTGTTGGATAACCTTTTGTCATCTTGTAGGTAGGGACGTGATCCCATTGCTATAAACATTTTGGGGCTTCTGATCAAAAAACTGCGACAAGTGGTTTTGGCAGTCCTCTCGTGATGTTAACCTGACACTGCCTAAGGAATTCTGCAGAGACCGAAACAGGTGAAAATCTGAAGGTGCAAGGTCAGGACTATACGGCGGATGCATTAACACCTCCCAGCCAAACTCTCCAAATTTTTGCTGAGTGGCTAAAGATGTGTGAGGTCTAGCGTTATCATGGTGAAAAACCACACCCCTTCTGTTGATTAATTCCGGTCGCTTTCTCTCAACTTTTTGCTTTAATCTCATCAGTTGTTCTCAGTACAGTTCAGAATCGATGGTCCTGCCTGGCGGTAACAGCTCATAAAGAATAATGCCCTTTCAATCCCACCATACACACAGCATCACCTTGTTGCGAGTTAACCCGGGCTTCGTCACAGTCTGTGAAGCCTGACCGGCCTTTGACCACGATCTTTTTCGCACGTTCTTGTCGTACGTGATCCACTTTTCATCACCAGTTATCAGCTTCTTCAAAAATGGTTCGGTTTCATTACGTCGTAATAAAGAATCACAAATGAGTACATTAGGTTTCTTTCAGTGAGGTCATGAGGCACCCAAATATCGAGCTTTTTTGTGTACCCAGCTTTTTTCAAATGCGCTAAAACCGTTTTGTAGTCAATTCCCAGTTCTCCAGCTACTTCGTAACTACTAATATGCCAATCTTGCTCCACTTTTTCAAAAATGGCATCAATTTTGTCCGTAACAGGGCGACCAGAGCGACGTGCATCTTTGATATCAAAATTTCCGGATTGAAAACGCTTAAACCAAATTTGCGCTACTCTCACAGATACTGCATTAGGTCCATAAAAATCACAATTTTTTTTCGCGGCTTGTGTTGCTTTTTTACTTTTTTGTAGTAAAATTTTAAAATGTATCGAATTTCTTCATTAGATTCACTCATTTTAACAATAAGAAAAACAAATGAAAATCACACATTTTCCTAATTTGAATTTGGAATTGTATTCTTTAAAATTAAAACTTTTTAATGATACGAAAACCAGCCAGATACAAATGGTATATATAGCCAAAGACATCTTATTACAAGTTCATACATACTATATGCGAAAAGACTTTTTCCCCAACCTATTATATATATATATATATATATATATATATACTGAGTTTCAGCCAAATCGGTTCAGTAGTTTTTGCGTGAAAACGGAACAGACAGACAGACAGGGTTACTTTCGCATTTATAATATTAATAGGGATAGGGATAATTTATTACTTCCAAATTCGGTAAGTAACCGAGTAAAATGACTATAATTATATTTCTTATAATATTATATGTTACTTTTATTAATTTCAGTGATGTACGTTTAATAGTAATAACAATATTAAATATTAAAAAACACGTTTAGTACGTTTAGTTTAGTAACTTTGCAATTATTTTCTATCGAGAAAATTGATCGAAAATGCGTTTTGACTACAAATTTTACCTCAGATATATGATCAAGATTGACATATATTTTATTCACCTCTATAAAGTGTGTAATATTGGCTGAGGAATCAATCAAAAACGCTTTTTGTCTGTTACACGGCTGCTAATCTTCGAGACTGAAAGTATGGCGAGTATTATCAGACAGCTGCTGCATAATTTAAATTTAGGGTGCACCTTTCGATACTATAGTTTAAAATTCGAAACGGAAATGAGCTATAAACATATAATTTAATAGTGCATTTGTTAACAGATGATGGCCAATGTTGTTGTGTTCCTGTGTGTGAATGTGGTCGGTGCTCTGATGCACTCGCTAATGGAGACGGCACAGCGGCGGGCATTTCTCGATACCAGAAATTGCATTGCTGCTAGATTAGATATGGAGGATGAGAATGAAAAATTGGTAAGTATTAAAATTTTATATAGGCCTATAACAAACATGTATGTAAATAGTCAGCTGAGTAGGTGTTTTACCAGTTTTGAAAACAATTCGTAGTTAACGAAATTTTCACTAAGGCTCAGATTTGGAATAGATTTGAATTTTTGAACTGAAACTCTTTTAGAATCGTTGTGATTTGAAATTCGATTAAACGAAAAAGCGACACTAAAAAGAGATAAACACATAAATCTATAGGACAAAACCTCCGAGAGAATGAGATACGAGTTTTACGTTGTGCAGCACAGATTAGAGAGTCAATAAGACCGATGATTAAATATAGGTCCAATTTGGACCGAAATAAAACTGATAAAAATGATTTTTAGACTATAACAGTGAAGAATTGAAAGTGATTCTTAAGAAGTTTCTTTTGAATTATAATATGTTGACAGATGTAGGCTAAAGGAATTATATTTATATTAATAAACTAGGATATGCCCGGACTTCGTCCAAGCTTGACTTGAAATTTCCGCGGGATTCCCGGAACACAAAATATCGCAACATTAAAAAAAAATGTAAGCTTATCGTTTTAGTGGGAACTGTGGCGGAATAAGCTAATTTTTATGCATGCGAACAACTTAAACCGCTCCCGGGAAAATTTCTGCGGGATTCCCGGGATAAAAAATATCACACATTTTATTACATAAAATTTGCTATCGATCAGAAAAAAATCATATTGAAATTCGATTTTTTTAATCTGACCATTTTAAATCATTCCCAGAAAAATTTCCGCGGGATTCCCGGAATAAAAACTAGCGCAGAGTTTAAGTCTAAGAATTAGCTGTCGATCAGCGAAAACCTATCAAAATCAGCCCAGCAGTTTTTACGTGAATCTCCCAACAAACAGACAAGAAATCTAAAAAAATGCATCGTGTTCTCCGTATTTTATGTATAGTCTACTCTAGTTGTTTTTTTCAATAGCTTTAATGTACAGAAACGGCATGCTTAAAATTTTATAACATTATAGAAGCTAGAGAAGAATTTATCTGTGAGTATATTCTCTGAAGTTTGATTTCTACTGCGTGTGAACTGCACACACACAGAATTTTTTGTTACTATCTATGATGGGGTAAGATTGGTCATAGACCATAGTATAATTAAGTTGTATCATTCAACCTGCATGCATTCTAATGAAGGAGTGTTTATCATCGATGCTAATAATTTTAGAATTAGTGGTTAATCGAATACACACAATAAGCGTGAATCACATTTATAGGTTTCCAAAAATGAATATTATTATAACGGATTAACCGGTTTATAGACTGCATGTGTCGTCCATTTTTGACGTGTTTACAGTTTTTGCATAGCTATAATAGCAAGTTCTAGACATGAATAAAAATTTTGTTGGAATATTAGGTTGGGGAAAAACTTTCTTCGCATTTTATATAAAAATTCAAAAGGTTTTTTTATAAAGTTTATTTACATTTGACTAAAGTATGTAGGTGCCATTTTGTTGGATAACTTTTTGCCATCTTGTAGGTAGGGACGTGATCCCATTGCTATAAAAATTTTGGGGCTTCTGATCGAAAAACTGCGACATGTGGTTTTGGCAGTCCTCTCGTGATGTTAACCTGACACTGCCTAAGGAATTCTGCAGAGACCGAAACAGGTGAAAATCTGAAGGTGCAAGGTCAGGACTATACGGCGGATGCATTAACACCTCCCAGCCAAACTATCATAATTTTTGCTGAGTGGCTAAAGATGTGTGAGGTCTAGCGTTATCATGGTGAAAAACCACACCCCTTCTGTTGATTAATTCCGGCCGCTTTCTCTCAACTTTTTGCTTTAATCTCTTCAGTTGTTCGCAGTACAGTTCAGAATCGATGGTCCTGCCTGGCGGTAACAGCTCATAATGAATAATGCCCTTTCAATCCCACCATACACACAGCATCACCTTGTTGCGAGTTAACCCGGGCTTCGTCACAGTCTGTGAAGCGTGACCGGCCTTTGACCACGATCTTTTTCGCACGTTCTTGTCGTACGTGATCCACTTTTCATCACCAGTTATCAGCTTCTTCAAAAATGGTTCGGTTTCATTACGTCGTAATAAAGAATCACAAATAAGTACATTAGGTTTCTTTCAGTGAGCTCATGAGGCACCCAAATATCGAGCTTTTTTGTGTACCCAGCTTTTTTCAAATGCGCTAAAACCGTTTTGTGATCAATTCCCAGTTCTCCAGCTACTTCGTAACTACTAATATGCCGATCTTGCTCCACTTTTTCAAAAATGGCATCAATTTTGTCCGTAACAGGGCGACCAGAGCGACGTGCATCTTTGATATCAAAATTTCCGGATTGAAAACGCTTAAACCAAATTTGCGCTACTCTCACAGATACTGCATTAGGTCCATAAACATCACAATTTTTTTCGCGGCTTGTATTGCTTTTTTACTTTTTTGTAGTTAAATTTTAAAATGTATCGAATTTCTTCATTAGATTCACTCATTTTAACAATAAGAAAAACAAATGAAAATCACACATTTTCCTAATTTGAATTTGGAATTGTCTTCTTTAAAATTAAAACTTTTTAATGATACCAAAACCAGCCAGATACAAATGGTATATATAGCCAAAGACATCTTATTACAAGGTCATACATACTATATGCGAAAAGACTTTTTCCCCAACCTATATATATATATATACTGAGTTTCAGCCAAATCGGTTCAGTAGTTTTTGCGTGAAAACGGAACAGACAGACAGACCTATTATATTATGCTCTAAGTTTGTAACTGACGAATGTTTTACACCAAAGTCGTATGTTTTACCAACTCAAAAAGCGTTTTATGCATACTCGTTGTAAGCACCTATATAGCTATAATCTGGTCTAAATCAGTTAAGGTCCAATAATAGAGCTCACCAGAAGTCCCAAATCGGTCGACTTTGGTGAATCGTTTAGTGAAATTGACGTACACGTATATACGTGTAGACATACTGGTATTTGTAAGACAGCATAAAGTCCCACTTTATGTTGATACTTGTCATGTTCATCACTTAGCGAAAACGATCTCTTTAGGCCTTCTGACATAAAATGTTTTACAAATTAAAAATTGGTCAGGTGCGGTCCCATTCCATGTAAAGTAAGGGGTTCCGTAGATGGAAAGAATGTTCACAGTTTTTGTCACTTGGCTACCAAACTCTAAAAAGCATTTGAATGAGAATCCCTCGTATTTCATAAAGGACGTTTTGAATTTTCTAGAAAATTTACCCAATATTATTTTAAGGTTTGACCACCGATAAATATTGCCCTAGTCTTAAGTATATAAATTAAAGATTTATTGATACCCACATACTAATGTAAATTTAAAAAAGTAACCCCTTGATACCCTATCTTCATTGAAAAATTACATGTATCGTATCTAGAGGTGGAGCCACCATACATGTATGTTTTTTTTTGTGAAAAATACCACATTAATATGCCCATCTAATCTAAAACGGCTAATAAGTAATTTAAATATAACCTACATTAACTAAACGTATTCAAACTAAGAAAGTGTCCATTAGCACTTTTCTTATTGTCTGTATTAAGGGGAAGACACTTTGTTCATGTTTTATTTATTAAGCTAGCACTGTACACTACACTTTAGTTTTGTTTATAGCACTAGTTAAAACGGTTTTGTTCTTTTGAGCTTTCTCATTATATCTGTGTTGTCTAGGAGCTGGATGATGAAGCCGATGCTCGTGGGCTTCCGCGTACTGTAAAGTGGAGTTTACTCTAATAATGCTGGTGACAAACTCTACTTTCAGGCGCGTTTACAATGCCTTTGAGTACTTTGTTTTGGAATCGTTGTATTATTTTTATGTTCCTTGGTTTGGTACAGCCCCACAACTGTAAGCCATGGGTCAATACTGGCATCAAGACTTGTTTATAGAGGTGCAGTTTGTTAGAAGGTACTGACATCTTTGAATATTTTCCAAGAAGCCAGTACATATTTCTGTAACGCGCTTCCAGTTCTTCGCGTTTCTTTTTCACATGAGCCTTTCAGCCCAGTTTAGCGTCTATTATCATACCTAGGTACTTTGCGGTATTTTTTATACCGTGCTACGGTGTTGTTTATGTATACCGGATGATAATTAGGCATTTTGTTAGTGAAATCAATGTGGATCAATTTGGCTTCATTTAGCTTAATACGTAATCTTTTTGTCCAGTTATAGATGGTATTAATTGCTTTTGAAACTTTTCCACGGTTTATTCGTGAGCAAAACCTGTAGCCATGATGGCTGTGTTATCCGCAAAAGTAGCTATGGTGTTATTTTCTACTTTTAGAATATCACTCGTGTATATTAGGTACAGGACCGAACCTAATACACTACTCTGTGGTACTCCAGCTTTAATTTCTTTAAGGTCTAAAAGCAATCTTCTTATCGGACACTGAACAGTCAATAACAAACAGAAAGCCAACAGATTTGTTCAACATTTAAAGAAAATATTCCAACCAAACAAAGGTAATGATAATGAAGATATGTTTGAGCATCTATCACCCGATGAATTGGAAATTACACTTGTAACACCTAAAGAAGTCCACAAAGAAATTTAACTACTAGCTCAAAAGAAAGCTCTATGTTATGATATTATTACAGGGGAAGTGCTGCGCTACCTACCGAGAAAGGGTATATAGTTAAACTTATTACACTTATAAATGCTAGTTTTAGATTTAAATTTTTTCTACAACTTATCTACAGCATTGCGTAACAGCATATAAAATTACATGTACGAGCCAATTTTGAACCACAATATCAATAAAAGCCCAGCCGTTTTCAAGAAACAACACTGTGAAAGACCAACCGACTGACAGGTAGACATGACGAGTTTCTAGGGTTTCCGTTTTGCCAAAAATAGATATGGAACGCTAAAAATAAAATGTTATAAAGTTTGTTTTGTTGTTGCGTTAACCTGTTATGCCTACTTCGCATTGTTGATCTAGATTTTTTTGTACAGAATTTTTACCTTTGCATTAAGCTATATATAATAAAAAGTGACATTAGACATATTGACTACCTTTGACAATTGAAAATCTTCACTGGCAACTGGATATAAAGGTCTGAAGAAATGTTCATTTACATTTAAAGAAACCCACTGAATATTACTTACCTCTTTGAAGTGGAAATATTCACACCAGTAAACTTATTGTCATTACGCGACTCGTTCATTCAAGCCTCACGTCCTTTTTGTTTCTTATATAAATGTTATTTATATACCTAGTCCTATAGACTATCGAATTATCTGTTTTGTTTGTGCGTTTGTTGTTGAGCAGTGATCACTATTTAGAATAATGTTTCTTATTTTAGTACAAAGAAGGTCAAAAATAAGGTAAACTCTGAATTTATTTTAATGGTTAGTTTTGATGACGAATATTTATATATTTTTTTCTATTTGAACATTGTAGTGTTATTTTGATTCCATCATAAGTTAACGTTCAGAAACAAGCCATAAAAAATAATATTTAATACTACGATAACATATAAATACACATGTAAGAGAGACCATAAAACAAAACTTGGCAAGCAATCTCTTACTGAAAATGGACTTATTGATAGATAAACTTAAATCTGATTACCGAAGTAATCATTTTAATTCTGCTTACGATTGGTATAGGAAGTAACATTGATTCATACGCTTTTCATAATAGTTTTAATGTTTTAAATTTACAGCATCGCGAACGTCATAGGTCAATTTATGTTGGTTATTTGTGTCTATGGTGATGACAAAAAATTGATAACAACTCGTACGTGGAACAAATGCGTAGTAAAATGTTAGTGATTCGAACAAAGTACAAAAACTGGCATTAATTAATTCTCAATGGTTATTTTATGCTATTATTTATTTTTATACTCTTATAAATATTAGAACATGCAGTAATCTGTTTTAACTTAATCGCTATTATATACATACATATTCATACACGTAAAATATCATTCAAAAATATTTTTTTTTTTATATCTCACCATGGCCAGCTTAAATACAAATATTGGCTTTATTTAACTATATCTATACACAATTATACGTGTATATTTACTTGCTCAGAGTGACTGATGTATTTAACTTACATACAGCGCATACTACTGGGGTTAACTGCGAAAATTTGCATGCAGGTTTTTTCTATACTATTGGTGCGCAAGAAGAAAAGATTTTTGTTAATTCAATCCCTAAGGAGGTGAAAAAGGAGACGAAAGTTCGTATGAAAATTCATCATTTTCAAAATATGACGCACGAAATTTTTATATACCTGCATCTCGTTACAAGTAAATGTACACGTGTATTGGCATTTTTAGAAATTCTACGATAGTCCCTGAGATACGAGTCTATCTAAGACAGCCCCTTTCTCACCACCCTAAAGTGGTGAAAAAATCTTTTAACTTTTTTTGAATACTCAAACTATGTCTATTTTTAATCTACGCAAGTGAAGTCGCGGGCAACAACAGTGATGCACATCTTAATGGTTACCGTTGTACATGTTACGGGCAATTGGATTAATCGGGCAGTATTAATTAATATGGACCGATCATTATGAATAATGACCAAGAGCATCGGTCAATTTGATAAATTTATTACTTTGGCCAGGTTATATTAATAATGCACAAAAGCCGGTGGTCCATTTAAAAAATCATGGTTTGAAATAACGTGAATTATCATTTGGACCGGGCAGTAAGAATACTTTCCTACTTATAGCCGGACAATGTGATAAATTCGGTTACCTTTCCATAAGAATTATGTAAGTATAATTCATTTAAGGGTGGGGTATAGTTATATGGCGCTTTTATTTATTATGAACAATACAGATTTTTTTAAATATAGGTTAGAAGGCTAAGGCCGGAGCGAAGCGAAGCGGAGCTCCCTCCCTCCCGCCTTAGCCTTCTTGCTTATTTTTTTATAACCACCCAAAATTCACTTTATACATACACTAACCTCGTTTAATAAACAAAAAATTACAGTTCAACTATGTTATATTATATTGCCCAAGATAAGGTTGTCATTATTCATGCTGACCGGGATAAGTGCTTGATCATGCAGTTTTATTTATATTGCCCACTTGATACGGGTATTGTGTATATATAAGTAGACAGGACATTACTCATAGTGACCAGATTTATCTAATCGCCCGTACCAAGTTGCAAACAAGTGTACATTTCTAGTTAATTATGTATGATCTGCAAGAAATTTATTTCTAGTCGTCTCCATAATTTATTCGTAAGAACTCCTATACACGGATTTTTTTCTAGTTTAGATAGTAATTTATTTAATAGAAACATACTTTTTGATCTTAATGTTGCTTTTGACCAATAAAGCAGATAAAGCGTTTATAGAAATGCACTTAATGAGCCTTATATGTGCGGCTAAAGTTAGCAACGGTTTCCAGGCGAGGTAGACTTTCGTAGTTTTAATTTAATTTAATTGTTTTTGACATCCAACGATTTTAATGCCCCATTGGCTAGAGGACCTGCAACAGAAGTGATCGGTCGATTGCTAGTTGACCTAACAAAGTTAATGAGCTATATCAGTTGCCTTAGTTCTCTTACGGACATCCTCTTTTCCGTTTCTGTCGATTAGGGAAACATCCCATATAGTTCTGCTGCGACTTTAGTGAACTAGTCGTTCGTTTCAATGTCTACGTTACAGCATCATAATAATATGTTATGAACTTTACTGGGAGGACATACTTCTCGAAGACTTGTCTCACGTATTGCGTAATGGTCGAAGAGAAGATTTAATAAAATTGCCACATATCGAAAAGACAAATAGATTCGGCCATTTTATAATGTTACCAGTTTTTTCCCGCGACTTCGCTCGCGTTAATGTAGATTCCTACGATCATTTAGTCGTGTTGTATCACGACCGTCTAAAAGTGATTTTTCTATCCTTCGGGAACAGTACTTTTTCTGGATAAAAAGTATGTCCTTTTCTGTACCCCTGATAACATGAAAGAAAAATTTCATGGTAGAGTAGTTAAGGCGTGAAAGCGTAACAAACAAACAAACTTTATTCGCATTTATAATATTATTACTTTCTATGCTTTATTGCTTGCTTGCTTGCTACATACATTATTCATTACACATAAAAGAAATTATATCAACTATCAGGCCATGATTGGAACGGAAAGAATTTAGAAGATCTATATATACTAACATTCTATTATCGACGTTTTAATCAAACCTTAATGTATTCCCATGTAATAAGAAAATAGATCAAATCATATCAAGCGGTATTTGGACGTCATAAAAGTAAGCTTTTAGACCACTTCAATTCTTATATTGTATTGGTTATTACTACTTATTATATGCGCTTTTATCTCGATACAACTTTAAACAAATGAAATATTTATTACATACAATACTGGCGTGTATATGTGAGAATGTAGTAATATAATATTGTGATGAGTGATGGTGGCACGATTTAGTTGGTTTAAAAAGTTTTAGAAAAATGTAGAAGATTTTGGAAGAAAAAAACAAGGACAGATACATTTTAGAAAGGGATAGATGATGAAAAAATTCTAGAATAGAAGGTTCAGGAAGGAAAAGACAGAGATAGATAGATGTTTAGAAAGGGATAGATATTAAATAAAAGAATAACGAATAGAAGATCGAAATTATGGGCTCCAAAAGATTCTTCCGGGTATATAAGCAGCGTAAGGTGCGCTTAACGGAGAGTTGTCGCCCTATGATGGGCATCATTAGATTCATCCCCCTCTCATGGCAACAGTCCAGCCGAGGTGAAACTCCCTAGGGAGCCCCCTCGAGCAAGTTGCCCCCCGGGCTCGAGCGCCTTCGCTTCGATAAGGCACTCGCCCCAAAAACCCCGGTAAAGTTGTGAGGTCTTCGGTCCAACAACATAAAGTCAAGTCTAATAAAAAAAAAAATAAC
This sequence comes from Dendrolimus houi, assembly GCA_039645545.1. Lineage (NCBI taxonomy): Eukaryota > Metazoa > Arthropoda > Insecta > Lepidoptera > Lasiocampidae > Dendrolimus > Dendrolimus houi. Next base: position 10,989,682 of record CM077127.1, on the reverse strand, counting down.
GGAGAGTTAGTTGAAGACTGCCAAGCGACAAATGCGATACGAGTGTTGGAAGAGAAGTTTAATAAAAGATAGTGACAAGTTTAGAGAGTTGGAAGTAGAGTTTAGTGGGAAGTTTAGTGGAGAGTTAAGTGGTGCGCTTAGTGAAAAGATCAGTGGGCAGTTCAGTGAAGGAGTTTAGCGTAGTTTAAGAGGAGATCCAAAAGCGAGCTACGCGCGGTAAATTCGGAGGTGAGCACTGGAGTAGCAGGAGGTGCTCTACGCAATATCGGCGACGGTATTGTGAGTGAGATATCTCTTCGTCGGGATAGTGCGTCGTTAGTTGTGCGTGTAGGGGCAACCCTGTGGAGAAGAATCGCGTACGGCTGTGTAAATCAATAAAAACATTTAGTTGAAAACACTGGTGTCTCCTTCCAATCCGAAGTGCGTATCCCCGCTCGCACGTAACAATATTATATTCATAATAGTGTGCCGCTAAGGATGTTTTAATTCAAGATTATTCGTGATAGTGAGGATAAATTAAATGATAATGTTTAAATTATGCCTCTATACTATACATAAAGTACACGAGACTTTGATTGTGATGCCAATTTTATAAAACTTAAAATACTATATTAACCATACTTTAATCCCGGTGGTCATTGTAGCCAATGATATAATCTTAATAAATACGTGCTATAATGAGTTAATAAATTATTTAATCGTATTTTCTTAGGTTTTTGCTAGCACATTATTTTCCATTACAATTCTACCTTCAATACGTTTAGATTAATTATATAATTTTATTTACAGTTATTTTTTATTTTATGTGATCTTTGTTTAATAAATTACGAATTGGAAAATACATAAGAGTTAACAATTTTTTTTAACTCTTTTCATTTTTAAATAATTAGTTAATCCATTAATAAATGATTTTTCATTAAATTAAGCCAAGCCGCCTTGGACAAGCGTGACGGGTATATTGTCCGTTCCCCTATGGTTGGAGGCCCGACCCCAGCAGTGGGACATTTATGGGTTGTTATTATTTATTTAAATAATTGGTCGTTAAGTTATTAAATTACATTTTTACCAGTTATGAGAAAAATGCTTCTTATTAACCCAATTATAGTACGTGTCAATCTTTATGGCTTGCGATTAAATACAAAAGGCTGCGTATTTTCCGATTTTATATAAAAAGTGTCCATCAGGCAAACATTTGTTGCTAACTTAAGAGATGTCATAAACTAGATTACATTTTACCCACGTAAATACGCTCCTGTTGGTCGTACCTGTAGCTTTTTGAGGGCCACGCTTGCAGAATCTTGTTATTCTGGCGTCTCTCTAGATCTAGAATGTAAGCCCAAGATATTGCGTACGGTCCTGTGTCACTTCAGCATTTGGCAGATTCATCGAATACGATTCTGCAAATGCGGCCATTTCAACCCTACCGACTTTTGCAGGAACGATTGCTCCTATCGGTGCTGCCGCAACACGTCGCCATGGAAATGAAGAACGATATCATCTCGCCGGTCGAGGGACAGTTCCATAAAATTTACATACAAAAACACGAACAAGTTAGGTAAGTTCAATTTCACTTTTTATTTCCTTATTTTAGAAAATGGAAGAAATTCTCCAAATATCTGTCATCATACATATCGAAGAGGTTCTATAAAGGTGACATTCGTCCACTATTTTCGTCATTTGGCTAGGTTAAAATAAATTCACGTTATCGAAAGTACCTCATATCTCAAATATCAAGCAACAAATGTTCATACCAATTTTTTTCACAAGTTTTCATTTTATAATTCAAAAGTTAGAGGATACGATTTTTACGAATTAGAGGGTATAATATCTCGCCACCTACTGACATAAATAAATAAAGTAATTATGAAATATTATTATGATTTTTCATCAAGTTCTAAATAACGATATCCAAAACGGTTAATCATAACTTAAAGTAGTAGTGAAAAATTTTTAGCAATGAAATATGTTTCGTAAAAGTTGAGTTTTGTTTGTTAATGGCTTAGTAAGTCCGGCGACTCCTGTAACTTGTCAGGGATTGTATATGTATTGTGTGCTCGTAAGTATCAGTAGAGCTTTAAAATATTTCTAAGGAAAATTTGTTTGAACAAAATACATTCAGTACTTTTTGATAATGTCCCCATATATTTTCGATTAAATGCTTTTTGTGATTCCATAGTCGAACGACGAAAACTGTGAATGTTTTGTGAATCTACGGAACCGTTCACTATGCGTGTAGTTGCCAAACGCGACTGATGTTTTTATATTTTAATTGATTTTTGTTATTCTTTAGATGTTCCTATATAGTGCGTATTACAATAAATACTCAAATGGCTATTGGTACTTGCCAATTTGACAGTAGCTTCATCTTATCTCAAAAGACACGAATTTGGCCTGTCTCCAAATTGAACAGAGCGATTCGTCCGAATCGTGCTCTACATTATGTTTACTAGGATACTTAGCAATTATTATGCAATGGGTTTATGTAGATATATGTTTATGTAGAGCCATGCTGGAATCATTATCTTGATTACAGCTCTTAGGCCCGGCTCGATCGGTATGATACCACACTCTCATAGTATATCGGCGTCAAACGGTGAACTGCCTACTTCCCCCTCCCGTATTCCAATCCTATATCCTATTTCTTCTATCCCATTCACTTGTCCGCTGTCTCTGTTTTATACCCCTATCCCATCCTCTTTGTCCCATCCGGCTGGCAACACGTTGGTTTCGTCCCTAGTGCTGTAAACGTCTACAGGTGACGGCAACCACTTTCTATTAGCGAAGCCGTCTGCATGTTTGCCAGGTACGCAATAAAAAAATGTTTGCCAAATGAAGGGGCTTGTTTGCGTCAGTCTAGGTAATAATAATATTGACCCATATATGTCTCACGGTCCCACTGCTGGGGTCGGGGCTTCTCATATTTTAGGGATTGGACCGTATACCCCTTGTCTAAAGTAGATTGGCGTGCTTTACTCATTGGTAATTTCAATATGCATGTTTTATTACGAGGTTTTTTTTAGCTTTAGTACGTGATAATTATTCAATGTACACATTAAATCAGAAAATAACTGCCTAATACGCTGCATTCTTCCAGATACGGATTTCAGTCTACATAATTGGAATGAGATACACGTGTCCTTTGACCATTAGGCTATATCTAATTTTTTTTAAATTGTGTGTGTGCAGCACACGCAGTAGAACTGAAACTTCAAAGAATATACTCACTCACAAATATTTCTTGTCTAACTTTTATTAATATTAATATAATTCCTTTAGCTTACATCCGTCAACATATTATATTTCAAAATAATTTTCTTGAGTGTTACTTTAAATTTTTCACTGTTTTAGTCTAAAAAATATTATTATGTCGTATTTCTGTCTGGACCTATGTTTAATCAGATCTTATTGACTCTCTTATCTGTGCTGCATAATGTAAAACTCGTATTTCATTCTCACAGGCTTAGTCGTATAGATTTTATATGTTTATCTTTTTTTGGGTCGCTTTTTCGTTTCATCGAGTTTCAAATCACAACGATTCTGAAGAAGTTTTATTGTAGGCAATTAAATTTGCTATTTACATTTTTTTGTAAAATCCATTGCTTCAGAGATAACAGCAAAATACTAGAATTTTAGGTGAAAATCAACTTCAGTGACGTGTATCGACTCACCAGTATAAGTTACACTTTCGCCTCATCGCTTATTGTAGATTGTTTAATTCTGAGTAAATCGCGACCAAACCGGATGTGATAGCATAAAATGCCGCAGAGTTATAGAAAAACAAAAAAACATATTGATTTACGTGCACTTTATATGGAAAATCTTTTCAGGCTCAGGGAAAGTACTTAAAATTAATATTAAGGGCTGTAACTTTCAGGGATTTTTTTCCGACATATACAACAAAATTTCGGGTGGGGACCAAAAAAAAATGTCGAAAAAAAATCACTGTAGTATATATTAGGATGATTTTTTTAGACTATATATATATTTGATGCCCAGGATGAATACAGGATACTTTTTATCCCGAAAAATAGGATAGTTTCCGGGATAAAAATATATTTTTCTGTGTGTCTGTAATGCTTTCACGGAAAAACTGTTGAACAGATTTGGCTGAAACTCGGTATATATGCAAGTTCAATATCTAGGATGGACATAGGCTATTTTTCATCCCGGAAAAGGGATAGATTTATGTAAAGGTTATCCCAGAAAGTAGGATAGGTTTTGTTTTCTGTGATGACATTAATTTGGTCATTTCAGCCGTTTTCGTCATTTTCGTTTATAGACATAAAAAATCTGTCTATCTGTTAAGCTTTAACAGAAATAATACTGGAGTACTGGATTGGTTTTGCTGTAATTTTGGACATAGTAGTTTTAATACCGAAAATGGACATAGATATTTTATCATCCCGGGAGATGAGATAGTTTGCGATATAAAATAAAGTAAATCTTCCGGGGGCAAATAGCACAAACATAAAAAAATAATACGATATAACCTGTATTAATGCTTGCTCTTTAAACTAGAGGTACTGACTAGAGTTTAACCCGCGGCGCAGCGGTGGCGAAACTCTAGTATAACATGATATTTGCTAAAGCTGTCAATGAAATCTTTAAAAGATTTATGGCCGGTACCTACATCTTATTATTCATTCACTTGCTATACCATCGGCACAGCCGCGGTGAAAATAAAACTAGTAAATTAATAAAATGATTAATTAATTATATTATAATAATTTACATAAAACACAACATAATTTATTTTATTATAAATGAATGTTAAAAACGATAAAGTATATTAACATGGCTCTAATTCTGCAATTAGTTCATATAATATACTATTCCAGCTTATGTGCTACATTTACAAGATGCTTTAATAATAATTGTCAACATCACCATCACGACGTTAAGCGGAACCCTCATTAAGATTAACGTTTATCGCACACTAATTACTCTACTGTTTACTATTACGAGCAGAAGTCCAGAATGTGTTGGAATAATTCGACAGTCAGGTAAATGTCATTTATCATTTCGAGGAAAACGCATAAGTGTCTACCGTACATTATGTGCAGACTAATTTCTTCGCATATCATGAGTTCAGGGACTTGTGGATTTGCCTTGTCCCTAAGGCCAAAGTACATAAAATATTGCATTGACGTAGGAATAGTGTTTCTTAACGTTTCTTGTATTGGAGAATTATTTTTTGGTATAAACTCACTAGTACGCTATTTGACTTTTTTGGAGCTTATCAATTTCTTGTGATTTTAATTTTTTCAAACATTATTTTGAGTTTCGTTTTCTTTTGTGGTTATCTCTATTAATTAATCTCTCCGTGCTGGAACGGAAAAAGCATACATTTTACTGCGGCCGGGCGGGCTGTCGTAAGAGACGACAAAACAACCCACAACCAGGTGGTAGGGTATTTGCCCGACTGGATGGCTACCACCCCTGGTCTAGAGTTTGCCGCCATAACAACCTTGAGTTATATTCCGGCATTAGTGACCAGGTTCCAGTTTCCCTTAAGAGAGCAGCAGCGCATTTGTAGCACCTTTCGTGTTGCAAATGTCCATAGGCGATGGTAACCGCTTTCCATCAAGTGGGCCGTCTGCTTGTCTGCTGAACTCATGCAATAAAAAAATTATGATAATAATAATTTACTATTTTTCTTAGTTATATTTTTTATGCTCATTTACTTGTTTTACTATGTATGTAAGTTATGTATTTTATTTATTTTGACAAATACTACTTTTGCTGGAATCGTAATTGTTCTTTGTCTTAATCTTAAGTTTAGCATTACCACTTCAAGTTAGGATAATAATATCTTGACGCATAATTGTTTCTTAGACATAGTTTTGAAATAATTAAAAATTGGCCGATAATATTTTCGTATACAAACTATAGGTATACCTTTTATATATATATTGCACATACTGTTAGAAAAGTCTAATTATCTTCAATAATTCTTTTGCCGATCATATCACTCGTCATACTTTTCAACGCTTGAATTGAATGAGCTAATAGTATTGTTACATGCCGTCAAAGATAAGCGCACAGCTGCCTGTTGTAAGCACAGTTTATTGTCTTCCTCCCGGATTAAGGAATTCTTTTGTGTTTTGAATTTGTAATTAAGTAAAACATGCTATTGTTTTTCTATTTGTTTTATAACCATCATTAGTGTCGAACTAATCCTTATTGTTATTGTTTTCGACTTTGTGGCCGTTCGCAGGTGTGCAAATGACTATTTCTCAGAAACTCAGTGTGCGCGGCCAATTTCTTTGTACTGTGTAGTGAGTATAAGACAATGCCCGAATGGAGGGGCGGGCAGTCAAACGACGACTACGAGACGAGTAAGACGTTCGTAGTACTCTCGATTAGCGACATAGATGACGGATTTTACGCGTGTCGAATTGCATTGAATCGTGCAGTGTGAACTGGTTGCATCCAGTTTTATTTGTATTTGTTTTATACAAACATGTACAGTTCTAATAAATTCTATAGTAGTTCCAACGGCATTTTTAATTCGAGTCCTGTAGCTCGTAACAGTATAATAGTTTATAAAACATGTTTCAATTTTCCTTTCGCTTCAATTATGTAAGACTTCCACTAGCTTTTTTCAGTCCAAGTCTTAGGAGATATTTCTGTTTTGTTTTTATTTTTGGCCTCCGAATAACAAAAATATATATTCGGGTGTCCCGCGTCCCCGATCTCATCAAAATATTAGATAAAAAGGTCAGATTTGACGTAGCTCTATGATGTTTTTGTGGCTGCTGCGTGTGTATCTCAAATAAAATATTCACACGGGATCATTGACTCGCGACGGCCGACTTTGTTGGTTGGCGAGAGACCGATAAACGTCCAATAATCGTTCGTTTTAAAATAGACATATTTGTTGTTTTGTTTCAATGGTTCCTCAGTGCATTTCCTTCTAGGAAATGTTATATAAGCAATGTAAGACCGCAGTTTTAAGACGCCCCTTTGATTGGATATAATAAACTGTATATTTGTTTTATAATATTACCTACTCAATTATACCTCTACACCTTATACCCATGCATGCTGTCTGTTTTGTTTTGAACTTTATTATATTGCACGACAATATACTACAGAACACGTAATATTTTCTTTTGTTTACTAAATTTGTGCCAAGTACCTTATGCTACCAAATCGAACTCCAGAAATAACCATATCTGATTTGTATTATCAACAATGTATATCAAAGGAATAAAAGCTTTGTTGTTCGGGTGTTTCAGACACATGTTCTGCTCAATTTGTAAGACATCGATAAAAAGATTTATTAAGCTGCTTCGTCCATTACCAACTAGGTTTTGTACCCTGTTCAGGCCAAATTTTCTCTAACGATAACTCACATCATATTAGTCGAGAAGTAAGCGATTGAGAATGTTACTAGTAAAGTTATAGTATACACAATCATAATAGTTTAACGTTAATGTAACATGGTTTAATATAATGAGAACGATAGTTTTGTATATTTTTTTGTCTAAAACACTTTGCGTTGATGAAACATTTGTTTCAAATGTTGTATCGTGGAAAGCTTTCAAAAACCGCTCTGAACAATATTAATAGCAAAATTCATTTACGAGAATGTTTTTTTTTTATGATTTATGGTGGTGGTAATGAGTGAACGATCTATTTGGTAGAAAATGGCTATCGATGCTTAAAGATATCTGCAGTGTCAAGGCATCAAGTCTCCGGTGTTGTAGATCGAGAGTAAATGGCAAAGATATATCAAGATCAGTTCGAAGTTGTGCTGACCACTTAATCCCGGTTATCTGACGTCATTTTGTAAGTCCTGACTCGGACAAGTCAGTCCAAGAAACTTAGAAACTGACTTCACTGTAGTTTTACTGTAATAATAACATCCCGCAAACTGAACAGCTAATCTTCAGTTCCATTTTTCCATATTGTGTATATTGTTTGTAATATTATGTACATAGATTACCTATATCAAATGCACCTACTTATATGGTTTGACATTTACGTGTATATAGGTATAAACATATCTCTATATTTTGAATCAACAAATCAAAGAAATGTAGATGTGACATGAATAGATCAAATATATCTTGTTTTCGTTGAATATGAAATTGTATAGGTACATAGTGGTGTATTAAAACCTTCCATTTCAATGTTTAGATAGCTGTGAAGGTAGGAAGATTCGTTTACGTTAGTATGTATTTATTCTAAAACATACTTCTTGACTAATTTTATCATTTAAACTGAGGAGTTGTCTATCTGACGTAGGCAGCCACTACTGTTCGTAGTACCATACGGCAGGACCAACTTAAAAAGGCGCCGCAGACATAGGCCTTGCGAACATTGAACAAGATATGTCAACAAATTGACATTTTTATTTGTACTGTGACTGAATTCACAAGAACTGTATATTATATCATATGTTATGACGACTGAATATGTATATAAGTATATAATGTATTATGTGTACCACGATATCGTATTGGTGACAACTGTAAGGATAGCGATGTTTGAAAGTTAATAAATAAATTTATCTATAATATCTATCTATAATATTATTAAATTGTAAAAGTGTAGTCTTTTGTTTCTTACATTTTTGTGTTTGTCTGTTTGTTCGGAATTCACGCAAAAATCACTAACTAGTACCAATTTTGATGCGGTTTTCGCTGATCGATAGTAAATTCCCTGACTTAAAATCTACAGTAATTTGTATCCCGACAATCTAACGGGAATTTTCTTGGGAGAGGTTTAAAATATCCAAGTCAATAAAAAAATGGTTCCGATGTAAAATTTTCACTGATTGATAAAAATTTATTACAACAATTGTAGTTATGCATGCCTTTAGTAATATTACTAATCCCGAGTTTTTAGGGAAATTTCCGGGATTCATACTAAAAAAGTCCATTCATTACACTGCTGAAAATAACCTTTCGATTTTATAAATATCTGTATAACGTGGACAATGTCGCGGAAAAATGCTAGTAATATAATAAATCTGCACAGAAGTCGAGTTTGTACAATGAATTTAAAAAAGAAAAAACGGAGTGACTAATTTGAACCAGCTTCTTCCGAAAATACAACCTTTAGATTTTTTGTCTGTCTGTTCGAGTATCACTTGAAAATTACCGAACGAATTTAAATAGAACTCGACACAGAGCTAGATTCAACATTTAGGATACTTTCTATCCCGATTAATGTCGCCGTTTCCATGGCATAGATGAGTATAGCCAAAAAGATGGCGCTGCGGTCTCGTTATTGTGATGCCCCCGTTTCAATTTACTTACAAACACATTGCCATTGTCAACGCAATGCGAACGAGGTTTCGTTGGCATAAATGCAAAATATAGAGTAGTGTAATGTATTATAGTTTTTGTACGTAAAATTGAAGTTGAAAGTATGATATTGTGATTCACCGCGAGACCGTCGCTATCAGCGCCGAATGAATCATTACATTAATTTAGCCTCTAGCAGTTTGCTTGCTCATTTCAATGTGTGTTTGCGCATCCTTTTATTTCCATAAAGACGAATCATCGAGTTTGCTAATTCATTTTGTAAACTTACGTACCGTACCGTTATTCAAGTCGTATGTATGTTTAATAAAAAATTTGCTAAAATAACGCGTAAGTTTTTTACGAGTTCGCTGAAATTCCATTACAACAATGCATTTTATTTTGTTGAAAGATGTTCTTGGCATGGTCTGTTCGAATAGTTAAATACATAAAATATGTTTGTATTGAAATATTCATTTAAATCACGTCAAAAGCACGTTTTAGATGTAATAAAAATACCTCATTTTCTTCATGTGGTTTTATAGTTTATTTTGAAATATAAAGTCGTTAGAACAAAATGTTCTATTGTACGTGTGCGGAGGTATAAGAAGATGTATAATTTAATCTTTTAATTTTTCCCCTGGGTTTTTATTCATTCGCCTTTGTGCTCATTTGATATCTCAACGTCGTTTTAATTGTAGATATATTTTATTCCACGGTTTTTGTTCTTTTGTTAATACACAAAACACATTATACTTTCCAATTTTAATTAAAAATTCTCAAAGCAGTTTTACAAAGCTGATAATCGAATACTTCACTGTGCTAAGATTCATTGAGTGGTTTTTATACCCATTATTATTCTTGGTAATTAAGTAATATTGCAATTTTATTACATGTGTATAGTGACTTGGACCTTTAAAGGTTAATGCGAGTTTTTCTCAGCCGATTCACACCTTGAAAGAACGTAATTGAGAATTTTGAAATGCTTCTTAGTGAACAACAAATTGTTAAAATCTGATATTTGTTCAGGTTGAGTTTTTATTGGATAAGAAATATTTTATAAAGTTAATAGAGACAAATCTTATGAAATTATCTGTATTAAATAATTACTTATAGTGCATACATGAATTTAAATATCATGTATACATATAAAGAATCGGCTAAGTGAAAGTTAGTCGAGAATTAAAAAATATTAACTCAAAAGTAATAAAAGGACGACGATACGTTTTCTGAATTCAAAAGACTATTTCTCATCATCTATGGGCATAAAGAAAAAACTCATACGGACAACGATAGGATTTTTAGCGCCCAGCAAAGAGACTCATAATTTCTTCTCAATTTCACTACACCATTATGTAACGATTCAAAGATAGCTTCTTTCTTGTAAATGTTATCGATATTGAGTCAGTAAGCAATGGTTGTGACATACTTAGAGAGACGGATATGACGGAATTATAAGGGTTTGTTTATGCCAAAGCTACAGAATACTTAAAAGAAAGTTTTAACTATTTTATAAATTAGATAACTTCTATAAATTTAATACTAAACTTCGGGTCCGTACCACCCAAGAACTATCGACTATCCTATGGTCATTTTAGTTACTTACCGAAAATAGGTCTATATGTAATAAATTAAATTTGACGATACTCGAATTCTTCCCAAGGGCGTAAAAAATTAACAAAACTCACCTAAACAAAGTTCTTATACATTTGTATAAATATAAAATAGTGACGTTCAATGGATATTACTTATAATTTTTATTTGACTGATTATATTTTTAATTAAAAAAACAAAATGCGGCACTTGTACGCGTTAAAATAAAAGGCTAATGTTTTATATTTAATAGAGAGGGTGTGGGCAGACATTTCATGATTAAAAACCCAAGGGTTGACAAGTCGTGTTAAAAATGCCAACTGTCCACTGATAAACTTGACATTGGTTATTTGTAATTACCACAACGGCACATTAATTATAAGAAAACACGTGAACAATAGATCTTCGTTGCATTAGTATTTAGGAATTAGAAGTTTAAACAGGAAATGTTCCAATGGTGTTTAGGAATAGATTTTACACTCGTACTCAGTTTATTGAGTCTGCACTCCGTTTCGTTTGTCATTCCTTGGCGTTTACCCAAATATTAAATATTTATGTTAAAAATAAAATGAAATTGTGATATGCTGGTATGATAAAAGAGTTATAGTATTGATTACATGATATGTATTCTACTGAATGTGTTTTACAAACGTGAAAGGAACAGATTAAATTAAACGGACGGTATACCCACCACGCATTTCCAAGGCCGTTTAGTTGATTTTAAATGGGAGTTCTTATTGCTCAGGTTTCCTGACGATGGTCTCCTTCACCGTCAGCTCTTGCTAATTGTAACAATATGCGCAATGGATAAGAAGAACTGCACAAGTGGTGCATGTTTCCCGGCCTTTTTAACTCACGTTATTGGAATGACACACGGACAGGTAGCCATTAAGCTACCACGACTCACACTCTCACAATGTTTTTTATAATACTCACGTGTTAATAAAGGATACTTTGTGAAGGACCCTACACAATGATATGACCGATGTGTAACATCTATAAGCGCATATATAAAGCATACATACCTTATGACATTTAATTCATAGCAAAATTTTATGAATATTAAAAATATTCTAAATCTAGATTTTAGATAAGTACTACGAGGTCAAGTTGAATTCTCGATATCATTCAGTATGCATGAAGATACTTACATATTTGAATCTATGACACAAGTATAGCGGATGTTGTTTTTACACATGTCTCGTGTTCATTTGTAGTGTTGCATTTATTGTGTAGTGTGAGTGGTATAAATGGCATCATACTATAAAACACTGTGAGCATTCTTGAGTCATCCTATAATGTATAAACAACTATTTGCGAAATTCACATAAATTATTCTACAAATTTGACTTTAGACACGAAATTAGACATATTTCATTGCTATGCTATATACTATGTTGCATTTAAAAATCTGTCTTCTGTTTTGTTATGTCATGATTTATTACTGCATTAAATATTTACATCATAATTTAGTAATTATTTATTTAGAAAATAAGTCATGGTAGGTTAGTGGACACCGTACTCTTATCCATTCGAATGATGTAGGTTCGAATACTTATCGGAAAGCGTGCACCGTTGAAATAAGTTTCTTGGCTTATTATAATGTGCACATTATTACCATGAGATGAAAGTAAAGGGAAACGTCTTGAGGAAACTTTCATATTGAGATAACTGGTGTGTAAAGTCTGCAATGCCCCTTGGCCCAGTGTGACAGGTATACCTACCGTGCGTTCCTCTAAAAAACGCGAGCTTGAGCCTAGCAGTGCGACATCTAAGGACTGATATTATTTGTATTTCATTTCTTGATCAGTTTTTCAGTGATCTGTATTTCAAGAGCCAAGCGGTGTCTAATCCTTAAATTTTTCAATAGTGACTAAGTATCTCGGTGCCTATTTGACGTCTGCATGTTACTTATAATCAATAGCTTATTAGTGATAACCTGTCATTGGCATTCTTTTGTTAATTATTGTAGTTATCTATTCTAATGTATTTAGCTGTAGGCTTTCCATAAATTAGTATTTCGAAAATATATAAACGAGTGTTTTGCAAATAGCAGGCATGAGTGAGTCAGTATGGTGGACGCATATGCAATCATTGTAGAAAGCTTGCTTGCGTGTAGTCACTCCAAGAGGAGTAACACAGACTGCGAGGTTTCATCGGAAAGTTAATTTAAAATTTCATCTGCTGTTTTTAGGTTTCAATATCTAATAGTAAAAAAAACCTTTGTGGACTAACGTCGGAGTTTGTACTGATTGTAACATACAAAGATAGACGGACGGACATGACGATTACATAAGTTTGTAGTAAGTGTGTACGGAATCCTAAAACATAAATTACTCAATATTCCAATAGTGAGTAATTTGTGTACTTAAAAATTCTGAAACTTCAAGTCAGTAAGATGATTTAGTACTTGAGGAATAACTTAGAAACATATTTTTTTTTGGAAATCAACAGTCAAATTCAAGCTTCAGCTATACATACTACCCATTATTTTTGTTGTAATTTCTAATCTTAGTCTAAAACTAATAAATTATTTAATTTCTAATTAGGGACAAAGTAACACTATTGCATCTTTGTACTGTTTACCTAGAAAATAGCAAAAAAATGAACAATTTTGTTTTTAGTTTCACAGAAAAAGTTTATTTAAATTTAAAATGCAATATAACTATAGTCTAGTGATGGAAATTACAGCCACTTTAATATATTACTGTCGTGAAATTATTTCATTTTGTCACTGCTATCTCTCCTGTGAAAAATCACCACCCTATATTTTAGAAGTGGCGATAAAAAAAACAGTACCGCAACGTGTCAACGAGTTTTGACTATCTACTTTAGATATTTTGTACTATATGGCACTTTAACGGTTTGTCTCGTGAAATAACGTTCTGGTGACATTTAACGGTCGACTCCTATTTTTGTAGCTGGAGTGAAAAGTGATTTATTTTATATCATCGTTATTTAACCGGTGATCAGTGAAATGTAGCATCACTAGTAGTCACATATGTTATTTTCCATAAGAATATCCAATGTTTATATGTTTAGACACTTTGTGTTCGGGTCAGACGGTGTCAATTTACAAAGAAGCCCTTCATGTTTCTTAGGCGCGTCCATCGCTCAATCGATAATAATGACGTACAGTGCGCTTACTGTTTATCAAATTATAGTAAGTGCGTCTATCCATCACGCAAGCGTGTGTATTTATTTAACAGGCATTATGATGTATATTACGTAATGCATGGCCTGTGTAACGGGATCAAATTGTTATATTGTCTTTTGCATTATGTTGCTGTTAGACACATGTGAATCTCAGTTCAGCTCTTTATGCGACTAAGTACGCCACAGAAAGGTTTATATTCCAACGCATATTATGTATCTCAATACCGCTTACTGTACGAAATTGAAATGGAGTTGTCTATTTACTAAGTTTGTAAATAGAAATTCTATAACCATGAATTAAATATGATTAGAAATTTCTGCCGGTGTACCTCAGGGCGGCGTTTTATCGCCTTTACTCCTCGCTGTTTTTATAAACTCTAATTCCAATAATCTCACTTCATCCTATCACCTCTATGCAGACGATTTGCAGATATACGAGTATACACAAGCACCTGTCACGTCATTGAAAAAGACAATTGTAACAATGAACAAAGACCTTGACCAGATATTGCGCTGGAGTAATTCATTTGGACTTCAAGTAAACCCTCAGAAAACGCAAGTGATTGTCATCGGCACCTCTAGGATGCGAAGCAAAATTGATTGGCCCGCCCTACCTAAAGTTATATTTAATAGAACACATTCCTTTCAGCGAAATAGTGAAAAACCTCGTCGTGTGTTCATTGACTGCGAGCTATCTTGGCGCCCCCATATCATCGGGCTGAGTAGAAGAGTTTTTCTTTCTTCTAGGTCACTAAGGAGGTTGAGAATCTTTTTACCCATTGCCATCAAAGTCAAGCTTGTGGAATCCGTATTACTCCCCATTCTTGATTATGCTGATGCTAGCTATCTGGACATAACTCAGAAACAACTAAATAAACTTGAGCGCCTTCAAAACTTCTGTATAAGGTTCATATTTGGGTTATGTAAATATGACTTCGTATCTGAATTCCGTAAAAAACTCCAAGTGGTTACCCATAAATTTTCGCCGGAATACTGATATTCGCACTCTACTTTAAAGTATATTGTTTCTACCCACTACTCCTCCTTACCTTAAGGAACGCTTCCGATTTCTGTACGTATCTAGCTCCCATTACGCCCCTCAACTAAATACAGAATTAACTTGTCTTGTTTTTACAATAACTCATTTACCGTCCAGGCTGTGCATCTTTGGAATGACCTATCCTTACAGTGTTTTAAAAATCAGATTCAGAAGCATTTCTTCCCTATTGTGTATAATAATTCCTAATACTGTTATATACATATATATGTTTGTATTGTCATATGTATATATACGTGTGTGTATGTATATATATTTATGTATGTATATGTGTATATGTACATATATTTATATTGTTTTTGTACTTATATGTATTGTGTATACTTATCATTTATCATTATTTATAAATAATGATAAATGATAATAAGAGATAGATTTTTAATACTAAACTACACCACCATCAGTATTAAAATCTATTTATTAATCCCTGCCGAGGGTTTGTTGCCTGGAAGAGATCGCTTTTTAGCGATAAGGCCGCCCGTTGTACTGTTTGCATTTTTCTATTTCTGTTTATCTATGCTTGAGTGTACAATAAACTGTTGTCTATCTATCTATTTAGATATTAATTTACGAACTCTCTACCTTTACCATGCAAGAAAGAATATTATACCTCTGAAAATCAAAGCTTTCCGTAAAATACTCTACATGTAGATATTTCAATGTAATGTAAATCAGATAAGTTTTTAGAAACATTAAATGAACACTAAATATTATGACTAATAACTTAAACATATAAAATTATATACATGTATTTATATGGTAAAAAGTTTTGCACAAAAGCATAAGTTTAGTTCAGGGAATAAAAATTCGTTCGGGTTATAGGATACAAAAACATTGCGGTATAATTTGTATTACATGAAGACTTTAAATTTTTTGATTATGTTATTCTTGTTATACAAAAAGACTTAATCTCAGGCATGTACCTACGCAACGTATGAAATTATACTTTTAAAAATTATGTCCGTACAGATGTAACATACTATTATTACAATTTGCGTTGGTGTCTTAGTTATTGGACCAAAGTAAACATTAAAGTGTTTATTTTATAGTTAGGGGTACGGCATGACATGTTTTGTATTGTTTGTTTTAAAGGTAACACATATTGAATTATTAATGTGTTTAGAGTGATTACAAATCAAACAAACGCAACTCAACCAGAGTTAATAAATTATACTAGAATTTACCTTAGATTTATATGAATATGAATGAGGATTTTTCTACTTTGTAAAGTTTTTCATACTTAGAAACATACGTTGAAGAAAAGTAGGCAGGAATCCTTATGGCCATACTCTGGTTCTTGTTTTTTGGTCTATCTGTCAGCCTGTGTGTCATAGTTGATTATCTCAGAGATTAATACTATGTGTAGATAGTACTATTACGCTAAAATACTCGTATAATATTTGCTTTCTTTCTCTGTCTGATTCAGATTAACAGAAAATAACTTAATCAATATGAAGTAACTACAAAATAAATAACGAATTTATTTATTTATTATAACAATTGTTATTTTTATCTTTGAATATCTCAGAAAATTGACGCTTTATGATGTTGTTTTATCACGTTTTATGTTTGTGTAAGTGTTCTCCTGTCCAAATATATGAACATTTATTCTACACCATGATTTTGAACAAAAAACAAAATGGCGGCTAATGTAAGGGCCAAAACATTCACTCTTTTTAATGTCATAAGACCGAAAACAGTGTTTTCATTTTTGCTTTCGACTAAAAGCGCTGAAGTAAGACATTACTTTATAAATGTACAAAGTGAGCAGAAGGAATATATTGCAAAGTGTAAATTAACTTACCACGTACGTATTTCTACGTTCCTCACAGCCGCCGTTCCAGAGCCCGGAATATTCAATTTATGATTTATATGCGTATGACTTATGAGCATATGACATTCAAAATGGATTTGATTGTAACAAGAAATCTGACCAAATATTTTATAAAACCAGAAAATTGGTTAAATAGAAAAAATCGGAAAAAAATATTTTCTTAAATAATATAAGTTTAGAAGTTATAGTGACACAATTTTTAAACAGTTTGGAGTGAATATCGAATCACCTGCTGTGACCTGTCTAACGGTACCTCACTCGCCTATATTTACACTAGAAATTTTTTTTCATCCCTCAATTGCATCTATGAGGGAAACCTTTAATTTTTAGATATTTAACGATTTAGCTACATCATTATGCAACGACATATAGATCAAACCTTTGTATCTAATTTTATCTCTATGTACACAGTAGTTTATCAGAAAGCGACTGTGATACCTATACCTACCGAGACGGACGGATAGACATGAAGATTTTATAAGAATTCTGTTTTTGCCAAAATGGCTACTCTAAAAGAAATATATTCAATACCTTATTACCTTCGAAGAAAATTCATAAATAAAGAGAATAATTTTGTAACTTTGCCATAACATTACATCAGTATGAGTCGTTATGGATAAAATAAATGTAGTAGTAAAACAATTTATGGATAATTATAATATTCTTACGGCGTCTTTGTGGCCAGGTTACAGTCTCCCTTTAGAGAGAGGTAGCACCTTTGGTGTTACAAATGTCCATGGGCGATGGTAACCGCTTTCCTTCGGGCTGGCCGTCTGCCTGTCTGCTGAACTCATGCAATAAAAAAGATATATAGGTATACTAACTAAACCTTGGTGTATACTGAATGCAATACTTTTTGTATAATATTAAGGGTATACAGTAGAATATTTAAATTTCTTCACTGAATTACTAGACATGTAGTGACAATCAAATCATCTTTATTGCGAACCAAGTGTTAGGTAGGTCTCGTTCATAATATATAAAAGTACAATTGTCCACGAACGAAAGCTGTTTGTGATATAACGTACTGAGAAATCAATTAGTGCTCCAGGTCCTTTCAGGCTGAACAGAGTTATTCTTTTGATAATATCTTTTCGAGGATAGCCTCGGGGACATTTCCTCTCCTGCAAGGTACCGTTATTTTCTTGCTTTACTTTTGTATATATCAAAAAAAACCCTTGAGCTTGTTACTCATGCCTTATATATTAAGATGTAGAACTGGCTTGACCATAGCTTGTTATAATACTTGAAATAAAAGGTGCCAGATTTTTTACGAAAATGTAGAAAAGTAATAATGTCTGTCTTAGAGAAAATAATTATCGTAGACATAATATTTTTAGACATGAAACATATTGGCTAACGTATCCGCATATCATCTAAAAGACCAGGGTTCGAATAGTGGTCGGGAATATACATATTTTTTTCAATTAACACGCGCTGACAATGAGGAAAAAATGAATAAATATCATCGAGTTTATTGTTGTGTGAATCGCGTTAGACCCATGTGGCGGATATATATGGAATCTAGCAGAGGGGTGTTAATTTTCATAATGAAAATACAAGTTAACTTATCACCCCCCAGCATTAATGCTGAACTCAAAATACAGGCTAAGTAATGGAATAAACCGAGAAAATAATAACAGAATTAAGGTAAATAGACCATTATTTGTTTCTGAGTACAGTGATGTATGTAGTCATATTTTAATTACTTGCTAGACAGATAGGCAGGCATTCCTCGACCTTATGCGTCTTTTGCGTGGCTGTAGGCTGTTTTTTCATGGTACACAAAATTATATCTCGACATTTTCATGTTCTTGGAAATCGTAAATCTTAATTAACTTATTTGGTCCTGTATTAAATACAAATAACAGATGTAATTTATTTGAGTTGATTTTACCGTTTATTTATTATAAGATTTGGTTGTTTCAATAGGAAAAAGGTTCTTCAATACAATGCCTATGTTCGACCCAGTAAATCACGTCAATATTGTAGAGTTTTCTGATAGGATTAAGCTTAAAAAAGATCTACGTAGTTTCAGTTTCATTATTTCTAGGATATTGATGAAGTTTTTTGTATGACCCTGGATGGTTTAGATTCACAGTTGGACCCGATAGATGGCGCCGTAATCGGGTTCTAGCTTTTTATTTTTTAGGGCAGGAGAACATCTGCCGGGCCCGCAAGTACGAAATATAAAATTCAACACAACATTTTTCACCGAGTGTTGGTTTAATGGATCTAAATTAATTTGATATTAATAAACTTTATATAATGTTACCTCACGCATGTCGAATTTTAACTTAAATTACAATAAACTGATTTGTAATTTAAGTCAAAAGAATATATATGTATTTTTGTTGTATAAACATATTAGCATTATATTTGTTTGTGCCAGTTCTTATAAACGTAAATACTCCTAGTAGCACTACAAGTGCGTTTGAATTTTAGATGCCTGTCATATTTTTTAAAATTTTGACTACTATTTACTGCTCTTCCTTCTGTGCATAGTGACTAGTACAAAAACCAGTAACATTGAACAGAGAAGGATCTAAATTATAATCACATTATAACCGAGCATACGACAACTAAATACGACTTGAAAAAGTTATACTGCCCAACAAATCAAAATTGAAGAAAGCTTACCAGAGAAACAAGGTAAGCTTTGATTAGTATACATAAAGTTGCTTCGTGTTCGAAGTTTTGTTGATATGTCCAAACGGACTTGAAAATTCGCATGCGAGACAAAGGCCTATCTATATAAACATATAGATAGGTAATCAAGTCTTCTCGAAATTAGGTAAAAAAGACAATAATATTTTTTATTGCGAAGTTGGCTGCATGCCTACGAAATGAAGTTTTTTTTTCTAAATTCCTCCCTCCGGACCAACTGGATTTTCCGGGCTTAATGTCCTTTTGGGAGTGTTTATATGTTTTTCTTTTTTCTTTTCTTTTTTGCTTTATTTAATCTTTTCAAAAATTTACATAAATATTTACATTCTAATACAATCTTGATTGCTACTATTCTGTTATTTTTACAAACTTCTTAGTACTTATTATTTACATGTTTTATGTTCTATATTTTTACTTTACTTCTATCTATCTCTCTTACAATTGTTATTATATATATTTGCTACTAACTTATTTCTTACTGGTAATGAAAAGTAGTTACTGTCGCCTCGTTTGCAACAAGAAGGGCGAAGCCAACGCGTTCCCAACCTGTAAGATGGCATAGAGGGGATGGGGGGAGGGAGAAGTGGGCCATCGTAACTCACTCATTGTATAAAACACGATTAGCGATCGGAGCGATAGCGAACGATTACATTTATTAAAAATCAGTAGTTTGCACGCACATTTTTAAAAGTACTAGTAAGCATTTAATATTTGTGTAGCATAACATACATGGTGCTCCATTTTATCTTAAGAAGTATATAAAATATAACGACATATTTTTGCGGAATTTATTTAGGACATTTTATTTTTTTATGTGGTAATCCTAATTAGACAGGTGTCGACAGTGTGATGAATCGTATCTAATTAATAGAGCAAAACCTGCTGGCAATTAATGCAGAAAATGAATCATTTTGTTCATGTGACACATAATTATGCTTATGTATCGTACGTAGAACCAATTTGAAAAGCCGCCATAAAGTTTCTAAAAAAACTCTTTCTCAGACAAAAAAGTTATTGTAATAACTAGTTATTAAATACAAAATAATAGAAATATCTATCATCCACTTGTAGCCCCGATGATATATAAAGTAAAACATAGTAGCTCAATGTTGAAAGATGAATAAATCCGGCTATGGTACGCCAAGTATTCTTTTATCAATGTCAAGATATTCACCATTGAAATAAATGGTGCGTTAATGCCCACAGTCGTGTGGAAACCTTTCTGGAAATGAATGTAATTTATGCTCAGAAGTAATGTTCTGTAATGTTGGGAAGTGGGGAAGATTTTAGAAGTGCAAGAATATCACTTTAACTTAAGCCGTTTGAAGTCTATAAACTTTTACTATATGAGATAGATACAATAATCTGTAGGAGTGAAATTTTAATAAACCTATGAGTGATTGAAGCGAACTTTAATTGAATCTGTAAATATTTCGTGTTGCTAATTAAATTGTTCGGTACTTTTAAGACATTTTTTTATTTTTTAAGTTAGAACTTCTATGTAGGTGTACCTAGAGAATCAGCGAGTTTCTGTGTAATTTTTATTTTATGTCTTCATTGGTTTGTTTTAAAAAAAAAGCTTATGTTTTAATTTATTCGGGGGACAACATCTTACAATATTTAATGTAACTTTAAAAAAAATAATGTGCAACATTGAAGAGCCTTTAATTAGCGTCGAACTATAGCTTCTCAGAAAAATATATTTACAAGACTTTTTTGGTATGTAAAATCAAGCAATAAGCATAAGTTTCAAGATGCCATGAGAATAACTCCGTTCACTTCCTGAGCTATCATCAATATTCCTTGTTTTATTATAAGCAATATATAAAATACTCATTTTAATATCTAAAATATTTGTTACAGCATATTATTCGCCGATATTGTTGGGTTTACGGTACTCGCATCGCAGTGCAGCGCTCAAGAACTGGTGCGGCTGCTCAACGAATTGTTCGGAAGATTCGATCAGTTAGCGAACGTAAGTTATGTTTGCTCATTTATTGTATATGGGTCAAACACAAAAACGGAAGATAAAGTGTTCAAATTATATAAATTCCATATGTATATTATTTGTTCATGTATTTTTTATTATTATATACGATTATGTTGTGGTTATGTTAGATTTGACAGTCTTTTGTATTTTAACAAATAAATTATTTTCTAATACTCTCGTTTAAACCAAAATGTCTCCTATTGTAAACTGTTCGGACACTGAATACCTCAGTTTGGTAGATGTTGAAAAATAATCCAATAACAAGAAATAAACTTTTTAATTATAGGAACATGTAAAAATTAAACAACTTTACATGTAGTAATCCATGTTTGCGAATCAAAACGTATAAACATATTGTTCCATCATTTGTATGTAACCTTCTCCTGTAGACATGTTAAACTTTTTTGTGTTTGACCCATATACATGAACAATATTGCACAGATTTGGGTGTATAGAGACTACATTTAAGAGACTAATGGAACAACTGTATAACAAGGTTAGTACAAGTAGATTAAGTGAAAAGTGTGTGTCAAGATAATATAGTATGTGCCTACTCCTATCGGGGAACGGGCATAACAGTGTTATTTGTCCCGTATGTGACATTTCTGATCCATAAATGTTACTCAGAATATGTTTTTATAACCACCTCTTTTACGTCGATACAAAATTTTCTCATTTCCCAGTCTTTTATTCTGTTAATATTTAGTGAAATTTCTTTGAAAATAAAGTATTTATTAATTAATCACAAAGAACAGCTTTGTGATTCAAAGGAAAGTCTAAATGGATAATGTGTTTCACTATTGAATTATTTTTCATAAGATTTTTTGAGTGCTTTCATACAGAGTAAATATAATTAATGTGCTTCAGAAGCGCTCTAATACCTGTATAATGTTAAACATAAAATAAAGAAAATTATGATACAAGGAACAATTCTTTGAAATATACCGTTTTATGCCAATTTGAAATGATATAAATAAAACCTTCTAACGTTACGTTTATTTGTAAAACTTTACTATGAAATATTTACAGAACAGAAAGTTTGTTTATGTAAATGTTTATGACCGAAATTTGATTTTGAGAATTAAACTGAATTAACTATTTCGTTCTGTGAATCAGTCTATGTAATTGTTTATGTTAACTTCTTATTTATTTTACTGTTCTGTAATTTCCCGTAAACCTATAAGAAAGACTGCAATTTATGAAGTGACTTAAATATCATGAGTTATACCTGATACATAATTATTATAAGTAATTAAAACTTAAGTAAATCACACTTTATTTATAATAATTTGTACAATTATAATACTTATCATATAAGAATAGAACTGTTCAGTCGCCATTTTATTTCGCTGTACATAACAAATAATAATCTTTTTATATGTGCAAAATTTTACTCTGCTGGTAGTACAAATATGAAATTTTGGTCCAATTTAGCGACTGAAGTTTTTGGCAAGTGCGATTATGTTCGTAATTAACTCATATAGTGCATGTTTATTCCTTCCTCATGACCTTGGAAATGTAGTTATTATCATAAAGGTTATCTTGCGATAAAAGAGATGATCATGTAATATTTTATATCAAGAATGGTATTGTAATTGCGGTGTAAGGACAAAATTCAAAAGAGCGAATTCGCAATACAAGCTCTAGTTTTTATGTAGAATAAGAGGTATGAATGTCGAAATTAATATTGAATATGCCAGTAGTTATTAAGACAATTCTTTAGTTCTGCCTGGCATTTTCGAAATACCTTTTTGACTATAGACGAATAGCTCAATCACGCTAATATTCATGTTTTCAATTTGTTAATAATCACAGGTGCAACGTTCAAAGATCTCTTTAAATGTTGTTTACGTAGTATAGCAAATGTATACTTGTAAAACCATTATCTATATTAATAATATATTATAATAATATACATATTCAAAAGACAACTAAAAAAGATAATTAATTGTTCAGCGATGGTATGCCATATATGAATTACCGTATTAGTTACGTTCTTTTAAACGGCCAACTGCAGTCCTCAAAGCAAATTCTACTAAGCTAATCAGCTTTATCGAACTCCACTTGTTTCTACAGTATTTTATACAGATGTCTCCCTATTATGTAAATGTCACAAATGAACTAAATTAAATTTGTATCAGGATAACCATTGCCTGCGCATCAAAATTCTGGGCGACTGCTACTACTGCGTGTCCGGGCTGCCTGAGCCGAGGTCCGACCACGCCCGCTGCACCGTCGAGATGGGCCTCGACATGATCGACGCTATTGCGTAAGTAATTTGTTCAATAGTTATGCATCTTAAATTCTTAATACTTATAGATTGAATTGTTCTTTATGTTGTACAGTATAGTTTTATTGCGTATAAAAAATCAAAGGAGGTTTAAATTATGGCGTAACAATCAGCTGGGTACAAGAACTTTTGTATATGAATTGAATTTAAACTTGAAAACTTGCACTACTTACTAGTTTAGTAGTAATAACCGTGATAGCTAATCACAGTCCACTACTGGGTTTAGACTCTTCTATGGTTTATTTTTTATTCGCCTTCTCATCATCTCATTTTAGGAATGACCGCGACCCTGATGATGGTTGGAGGAGCAAGATGGAATGCTCCTCCGTTTCAAAGGGAAGATCTCCCGCCGAGGCTATTGTCTTAAAAAGTCGTCAACCGCCTTTTTAGCCGTTAGTTCTTTCATATTCTGCAAAGTGACGAGATTGGATTACATTCAAACTGGATGTGTAAGGGGATTTCTGGGGTCCCAGGATCGCAAGGGCACGAGGAGCCCTTCCTCAACTTGAAACGAGTCAAGTATTCGGAGAACCATCCGTGCCCTGTAAAAATCTGAATCAATGACGATGACGCCTTTGGGCGCCGCACTGCTTTTTAGGCGACCCACGCGTCAGGAAAGAGCTTCGTGACGGACGCAGTTGGCTCCTCCCTGTATCTCCGGTTCCATCTTTCAAGGGTCTCAATACGGAGCATCCGCTTAATAATTGAAAACGGGCATCTGACATAGTTAGGCTTTGTTTCCTGGGAGAAAGTAGCGACTTTCGCCACAGCGTCCACACTTTCGTCCTTTCTCTCATTTCCGCGTGGGCTTTGAAACAATAAAGTTCCACCCCCTTACCTTTCGCGATAGTATACAGAATGGTACGTCTAGCCGTGACCGCTAGATGGTGTGTGGTGCCCCAGTTCGTTAGCGCCTGTAGCGCCGATCTTGTTTCACCGTGGGCGCCAAAGTTTTCCTCTGGACTCGCCAGGATCACCTCCGTGGCTTTGCATATCGCTAACATTTGGTAGACCGTGCAGTAAGACGATAGCTTTAATTTACGGTTATATGTCGGATGTAAGTGCGTAGGCAACCCTTCGCTCAACTTTCCTATCCCCAAGCACTAGTAGGACTATTCCTCTTTTTCCCTCGTATATGGTAGCGACTTTCTGAACACGAAGGTCTAGAGGGAGTATTCCTGTGAGCACCATTGCCGAGCTTAGGGATACTGTACGGTACGCCTTGCAAAACTTCTGGACGAAGCCCCGTTGTACAATGCGTAGCAGCTTATGCACTCCTAGCTTGGCCGTAGCCGGAGCCTAGGCGCTCGCTGCGAACATGATCATCTGTTCTACAACGGCGGTATATATGGAACTCACAACCTCCGGATGTAGGTCCCAGCTCAACTTGGCGGCTCTAGACAACTGCTTGTAAGACGCCCAACGCCCGCGAGCAAATATTGCTCACGTGAGCGTTGAATGTCAATTGGCTGTCTATGGAGCCCCAGGACATATACCTGCCGCGTCATGCCAATGTCAACCCCGCCCATGCTCAGTTTTGGGGTGTCATATTTAAGTTATTACCATCGCACAGGTTTTGTGAGGTTCGAATTTCAACTTGTTCCGAACACCCCACTCCCGAATATAGGCGAGCGTGGCATTGGCCTGTCTCTCCACCTGAAGTCCCGTGTCCCCGTTGAACACCAGCACTACGTCATCGACATAGTGATACACTATTTTTTCTTCTAAGGCCTGTAACAGTGGCTCAAGCAACAGGTCCCAAAGATTCGGCCCATCAATTAACCCTTGTACATAGCCTTTCTTTGTGGACCTGGTGACTTGTTACCCTACGTATCTGACTGTAACCAGTTTGTTCTGCAGGTAGCTGCCCAATACCGTCTGAATATTTCTTGGGCAGTTAATTTCGATCAGTCGGATGCTAATCTGCGGCCACCAAGCATTATCGAATGCTTTTACTGTGTCTAAGGAAACCTGGGTTACAAGTTTCTTCTTTATTACCTTTCCGCGTTTATAGTTCATCGCATCATAAAAGGAGTACTCTGTGCTTCTTTGGGGCAGGAAACCGTAATGCAGGGAGCTCAACTTCGATACCAGGTGCCACCGCAGTCTTGCCACCAGCATCTTATCGAAGATCTTCCCCATCACTGGCAGAAGGCAAATAGGATTTGGCAGTGTTGTAATCTCTTTGCCAGGCCTTCTTAAAATCACCATCGTTGCCTTCTTCCAGACACTTGTTAGCCAGTGATAGGAAGTACTCAGGTGCTTTGAAGACTGCGTGTGTACAGATGTGACCCTTCAAGTCACCACCACATTCCGATCCTCTGCTTTCCTCATCCGGCCTTTATAGATGACTTTCAGTTCATCGACTCTCATAACTGGAGGATATCCCATGCTACATTTGGGGATAAAAATTGGAATTAAATGTGAAGTATATGTATGTAAAATACTTTTTAAATCCAACTCGTTAGTGGTATTAACGAAACTTTGCGTTCATTCTGATCAAAATCATTATTAGTTCGATTAGAAAAGAAAAATTGTTTATATTAGTTTGAGGTTTAGGGCAACTGAATAAATAATTGTTATGCAATTTAATATATATATATATATATTCGATAAAGAGTATACAGGATACTTTTATTCCATAAAATAGGAGTGTTACCGGGAAATGCGGATCTCAAGTTAACAAATGTCGAGTAGCGGGGAAAGCTGTTTTAGGTATGTTAATTGATGTACTCAATAATTACAACGTGTAACAATTTGATAATTAAAGTTATAATTTATTAAGAAGACTAGACTAATAACGTTGTGCATTGTCAACATTAAAAACGCTTCTTCCGCCTACAAAAAAACTTAAATCCTCTACTGGCATAAATTAATATGACGTAAATATGGTGCTTAGCAATGAGTTATATTTTATGCGGATGCTAGATACAGATTATATGTCTAGTAAACAGCTCGTTAACGTTGTAAATTTAGTATCATTAAAAAATGCCATCTTAAAAATAAATAACGTCTTTAATTTTTGAATCATAACAGGATATACAAATCCGAAAACAATTTTTTATTCCAAAATTAAAGATTCCACTTTTTATCGCAATCAAATTTGTTCTTCATTATATTTATACGAACACTTTACTATGGACATTTAGCTAGCGCCTTTCACGCAGTTACGCTCAATACTCACGTTCATCTTGAAACCATTGCCAGTTAAAACTATACCTTTTACGGGATGAAATGTATCCTATTTGTATCCACGTTAGGTAAAGTCCTTACAATAAAATAAAATTCGTGAAAATTGGTTCATTGTAAGGAAGAAACATTTAAGTCGCATTAGTGTTCAATTTACGTGTTAGATTTGTATTAAAAATTTAGTACGTTAAATACATGAGGTAATAACCAACTCTATCTAAAATCTGCGGTTGATGACTTCAGTTTGTTATGACGCGACTGTCTACAAAATGAGATTATTATACCGGTTTTTTATTCAGCACGGAAATAAGAATGCTTTTCTCAGTTCAGTAATTTCAAGCTCTTTGTTGAAATTTATTACATCACGTCTGCTAACCGCAAATCGAAATGTCTAATAAGTCTAGCGCCATACACAGAAAATACTATATGTGTTTCTAAATTTGATGCATTTATTGTGATAGTTAAATAGCTAAGGCATTTGAATTTTAGTCACATGGATTAGAATCCTGGGAGCATATAGCGTTTAAGTGGTTTCGCTGCTATGATAATGTAAATAATGTCACAATTATCACGTGCCTGTGAAGAATAACATCGTGAGGAAATCTGTACATTAAAATTACTGATGAATGAAATTCGCCAATCCATTTAAGATAAACATGATAGGTTTGCCGTAGGTTTCCTTTAGATAGAGGGAGACTTAGACCCAGCAGTGGGCGGTTTTTTGTCCTGTAATATTTTCGGTCCCTGAGACAAGCGTGGTTACTGGTGATAGTGGTAATACCTACTTTAGAAGCCTTTTTTGGTTGGAGTTTATATAATGATGTTTTGTTGTGTGGTTTTAATTTTAAGCGTAGCGTATTTATGTTGAAATTGTATTTTATGGTTTTAAGCAAAAGTTGTTACCTATGTATTTTTGGATACAAAAAACTCATTTCTAAACGACCTACAATTTGACTTAGACTGGGGTGGCAGGTTATATAATTCGGGTTTTTCGCCTAGTCTCTAAAAGATAATTTTGCCGCCTTTGCTAGAAGATAATTTTAAAATTTAAATATTCTCGAACACAAGCCTTGCGAAGTCATTTAAAAAAAGTAAGTACTTTATTAAATTACGCTGTATAAGTAATTCCAGCTCCATTTTCGCTAACCTTTAATAAATTCGACCTCCATTTTATTCATAAGATGCTACATTGAGCTCTCAATATGCCTAAGCCTAATTGCCTCGTGGAGCTATTATGTATTTTAATACGCTATACGCCGTCGGTGGCGCGTGCGACCGCCTGCCGGGGACAGGCGCATCCGAGCGTGTCGCGATACAGGCTTATCTGCATTGGCGCAGAAGCACATCTAAATATACTTGTTGTCGTTCCGATTAGGACTCCCGCTGATAGAATATCACCACATGGTCAACTTATCAATACATTTAAAACATAAAATGTCGGCATCCATGTTATGGTAATGCACTTGGGAGCAAATATCTGTCATAGATAGATAGTATAATAGTCATCTTATTCTTATATATAAAAATCAATAGCTGTTCGTTAGTCTCGCTATAATTTAAAACGAGTTGATTGATTTTGATGAAATTTTATGTCTATTTGAGTGGATCCCGGAATGGTTTAGATTCACAATTGGAACCGGTAGGTGGCGTTGTAATCGCGTTCTAGATTTTCATTTTTTAGGGCAGTACAACGTCTGCCGGGCCCAATAGTTGTAAGATAAAAAGTATCCTATGTTTATTAGGATTATTACTTAGTTATCGAAATATAATTATGTATTACATTTCATGACAATCGGTTCATTCTAAAGTCCGTGAAGACGAAATAATATTAGTCGCTTTTATGGATTGGTATAAATATAAGTGTACGTAATAATATATATCTATGAAATATATTTATCCTGGGTTACTATCTATTATTTTATCTCACCGTTGGAAGAAAATTGTCATTATTTATATGGAGTTTCTATCAAATTTTAACCAGTAGTAAGGGACACGAAAATATAATAAGATACTGAAACTAAGCATTAATTTTAAAGGAGACAGTACAGGACAGTAATCCCCCCCATATCACGGTAGATTAGTTCCGCGTTGTAGGAAAACGTGTTGTAGGAGTATTCCCGTATAACGCGTTTTTACGACTCCGTATAACGCGTTACGTATAAATTATTCACGTTTAACTTTTATCGTTTAAAGAGGGTTCAAATCGAATATTAAGAAAAAACTATATTATGAACGAAATAATAGGTTGGGAAAAAAGTCTTTTCGTATATAGTATGTATGAACTTGTAATAAGATCTCTTTGGCTATACCATTTGTATCTGGCTGGTTTTGGTATCATTAAAAAGTTTTAATTTTAAAGAAGACAATTCCAAATTCAAATTAGGAAAATGTGTGATTTCATTTGTTTTTCTTATTGTTAAAATGAGTGAATCTAATGAAGATATTCGATACATTTTAAAATTTTACTACAAAAAAGATAAAAATGCAACACAAGCCGCGAAAAAAAATTGTGATGTTTATGGACCTAATGCAGTATCTGTGAGAGTAGTGCAAATTTGGTTTAAGCGTTTTCAATCAGGAAATTTTGATATCAAAGATGCACATCGCTCTGGTCGCCCTGTTACGGACAAAATTGATGCCATTTTTGAAAAAGTGGAGCAAGATAGGCATATTAGTAGTTACGATGTAGCTGGAGAACTGGGAATTGACCACAAAACGGTTTTGGCGAATTTGAAAAAAGCTGGGTACACAAAAAAGCTCGATATTTGGGTGCCCCATGAGCTCACTGAAAGGTACCTAATGAACCGTGTACTCATTTGTGATTCTTTATTACGACGTAATGAAACCGAACCATTTTGAAGAAGCTGATAACTGGTGATGAAAAGTGGATCACGTACGACAAGAACGTGCGAAAAAGACCGTGGTCAAAGGCCGCTCAGGCTTCACAGACTGTGGCGAAACCCGGGTTAACTCGCAACAAGGTGATGCTGTGTGTATGGTGGGATTGGAAGGGCATTATTCATTATGAGCTGTTACCGCCAGGCAGAACCATCAATTCTGAACTGTACAGCGAACAACTGATGAGATTAAAGCAAAAAGTTGAGAGAAAGCGGTCGGAATTAATCAACAGAAGGGGTGTGGTTTTTCACCATGATAACGCTAGACCTCACACATCTTTAGCCACTCAGCAAAAAATTACGAGAGTTTGGCTGGGAGGTGTTATTGCATCCGCCGTATAGTCCTAACCTTGCACCTTCAGATTTTCACCTGTTTTGGTCTCTGCAGAATTCCTTAGGCAGTGTCAGGTTAACATCACGAGAGGACTGCTAAAACCACTTGTCGCAGTTTTTTGATCAGAAGCCCCAAATTTTTTATAGCAATGGGATCACGTCCCTACCTACAAGATGGCAAAAAGTTATCCAAAAAAATGGCACCTACATACTTTAGTCAAATGTAAATAAACTTTATAAAAAAACCTTTTGAATTTTTATATAAAATGCGAAGAAACTTTTTCCCCAACCTAATATGTACGTTTTATTAAAATCAAACTAAACTAAGAACATTTTAAATAAAAATCTTATGCATATGAACTAAAAAAACAATAAAAAGAAATTCACACTATGTACAGAAATATAACGTGGGAAATCCCCGCATTATATGGGCGAATGCCCGTGTATACGGGGGATTGAAATCGCGTAATATGAAAATGCGTTATAAGAGTACCGTGTTATGGGGGGGGGTTGCTACTGTGTATATGTGTATATATATATATATATATATATATATATATATATATATATATTTCAAGTGCATGCAGTAAGTACCACAACCCGCAAATCCCGATAAGTGGGCATAGGTTAATATCAGGTTATAGCCGCTATTGCCTACAAAGCCGTTTACACGTGCAATATTCCTATTAATATTATAAATGCGAAAGTAACTGACTGTCTATCCGTCTGTCTGTTCCGTTTTCACGGAAAAACTACTCGACCGATTTGGCTGAAACTCAGTGTATATACTTAGTCTTGCCATGAATATTGTAACAAAGATTTTTTTTCTATTGCAAATAACATTTATAAGTTTTACAGTGTGTTAGTTTAATACATAAATATAAAACAATTTAGAATATAAAATTCTTATTCGAAGTGGTCTCCATTGGCTGCAATACAGTCCTTTAAACGTTGAGGCCAGTTATCAATAGAAGCACGCACTCTTTCCATGGGAAAATTCTACACTGCCAATCGTATGGATTGTTTTAGGGACTCCAAATTATTATGGCGTTTAGAGCAAGCCGTACTCTCTAAAACTGAGCATAAATCATAATCCAGCGGGTTAAGATCGGGTCTAGACGACGGCCAGTCTTCAGCTCTGATGAAGTCCGAAACGTTCGTTTCCAACCAAGACTACGTGGACCGAGCTTTATGACCCGGCGCCGAGTCTTGCTGGAAGGACCATTCTTGGTTATTGAACATGGTGTTGTTAAGAATGGTATCTTGATACACTTGTGCCGATGTTTTGATACCTTTTTCACAAAAATATAGCTCAGTCACTCCTTCATAGCTAACACCCCACGAAACTATCACTGAAGACGGATAATGCCCACGTTGCACTCTGTCGACTAATTGAGAAGCTTCCTTAAAGCTTTGAACATAAATACGGTCATTTTGTTTGTTAAAATGTTGCTCAATTGTAAAAGTTTTCTCATCCGTAAACAAAATTTTTCTGTGACCTCCCTTTGCGTACCGCTTCAGTAGTTGTTTCGATTTTACCACCCTATTCTTTTTTAAATTATGAGTTATGAAATGACCAGTTTGTCTCTTATAGGCTTCAAGTCCTAAGCCATCTTTTAAAATACACTACATGGTTCTAGGTGATATCTTCATCTCCCGAGATAAAATCATTTGCATTCGGACAGGATTTCTTCGAATTCTTTCCCTTACTGCTTTGACCACCTTTTTCGTACGTACACTACGTGGACGGCCAGATCTTTTTCTGTCAGAAACAGAGGAGGTCTCATTGTACCTAATAATAGCCCGGTACACAAACATTTGACTAATACCAAGCGTATGGAGAGTTTTAAAAATTGCATTTGGCTCCATACCTACTTTGTGTAATGCAATCACAACGATTCGGTTCTCTTTATCGCCCCACTCCATTTTAATATCGCAAAATGTTGTACAATGTATTGGCGCCAAAATGAGAAAACACAATGAACAATCATATAAAAATGACAGATTCCAAATTAAAATGTAATATTTTGTTTCTTTTTAATTGTAACAGTATTTATGGCCATACTAAGTATATAAATAGTAATACTAAGTATATATTAGTATGAATTTAAATATACAATTAGGAATTTTTACCAAAGGAACGCATATATAAACATTGAATAAAACAATAAATCACAATTTAGATGGAACGCGACCTAAGTTACACAGTTAAATCTGCGAATGACGGTGGATACAAAAATAGTTTTTTGATAAGTGTTTAGCATTAAATAACAGTTTTAAATAGTATTTAAATTGGAATTTAAGAGAATGGACTTTGAATGTCGTTTCTTTGTTTTTCAGGTAAGCTTAGTGCATATAATTTTAGGTATTTAGCGTATATTTAAGTATCTAATTGTATGTAAGTCCTAATATAAATAAAACTTTGTTTTTCAGAGAAACACATCAATTTTATTCCTGAAATTCTTAAATAAATAAATATATATATATACATAATAGACAACTCTATATATATTTATATATTTTCGTTGCTGAGGATGAACATAGGATACTTTTTATCCCGAAAAATGGGATAGTTTCCGGGATAAAAATATATTTGTCTCTCTGTTTGTTGTGCTTTTACGGAAAAACTATTGGACCGATTTGGCCTAAGATTCGGTATATATGTAATTTTAATACCGAGGGTGGACAAGGGATACTTTTCATCCCGGATAATGGGATAGATTTATGTAAAGGTTATCCCAGAAAGTGGGATAGGTGTTGGTATTTTTGTGATTTGCTATTTTCGTCATTTTGGTTATTTTGGTCATTTCTGTAATTTTGTTCTTTTTTCCTTTTTGCTCTTTTGCTATTTTGCTCTTTTTGCTCTTTTTGTCCTTTTTGTACTTTTTGTCCTTTCTGCTCTTTTTATCCTTTTTGTCATTTTTGTAATTATCATAGACGGGGGATAGATAAATAAAAATAGGACGGTTTGAAATAGAGGATGAAAGTTGGGATGAGACCAATTATTTCTCAAATTTATAGATATAAAAATTTATCGTCTATAAATAATGTGTAACTCGATGTCTTTTTGTTAAGTTTTCACGGAAAACTACTGGGACTACTGGATCGGTTTTATTGTAATTTTGTTTAAACGTAGTTTTATGCCGAAAATGGACATATATACTCATGCCAGGAGATCGGATAGTTTGCGATACAAAATTAAGTGAATTTTTGCAAATAGCACTAACATAAAATTTTGTACTATGTTACCTGCATTAACGCCTGCTTTTTAAACAAGAAGCACGGACTAGAGGTTGACCCGCGGCCCAGCCGCGGGTTAAACTCTAATTATGTATAGTTTGACAAGGCCGTTGGGTCATAAGTCTCGTAAATAATATTGACTTCTGACACGTTTCAAATTTATTGACACATTAATTAGAAAAAAAAACTATAAAAAACATGTTCCGCGTAATAAAAAAATGTTTTTACTCAGTCAAGTGATGTAAATCTATGTTCATTGCAGACATTTATATCTTGGATACCAATCAATAAAATAAACTCGTGTAAAAAACAGATTTGTAATATACTTGATTTACCGACAGCCGACGTCCATGATCAAAATAATGATTGGATATATAATTGGTTGGTGTTATTCTTGGTTTGTTATATCTTATTAATAATTCTGAAGGCCTTATTTACTAAATAAAAAGTATTAGTCTAATTTGTGTACTACTGTAACGTCGTTTAGTTGCTATGTAGCTTCTATTTTTGTTTTCTTATCAAAATAAAAAGTAATAGCACACTACAATTGCTGAAATCTTTTAGAATTAATTAGCGAAACTATTTATTTAGTTGTGGTAGATTAGTAGTTAAGGCACCCACCTATTTCTCATTACAATAAGGTTGTTTCGAGTCCTGACCGGGGAACATGTACCCCTTAAGCAGTTTGAACGACTTAACGGGTCTATTGTTTCAACTACCATGTGCTAAGAGTAAACGAAAATATCGTGAGGATACCCACGTCCAGATTACCGATGTGTGAAACCTGCCAATCCACCTTGGTATTGTAGATATACTCCTTGTTCACCGAAAAGGGAGTTACCCTAAACCTTCCTTCCGGGTGTCTCGAGGCAAGCAGTAAGACAATGTAGTGTAGTATATTGTAATTATATATTTAGTGCCAAATTCTTATTAGAGTCGCTGATTATGTCAATTGTATTCGAAATGTCTATTATCTATGGTTTGTTATTCAATGACAGTTTGACAGACCATCGCCTGTAATAACAGCGAACTATTTGTAATAGCTTTTATGAAAAAAACAACTGGTGTGTGTTTTCATTTCTTTTCAGTATTAAAGACTATTAAATTGAAGAGAATATAAAAAAGCGTTATTTCTCAGTTTGTTATTGAATTATTGAAAAAGGATGTCAAATTTATTCACAAGTTAGAAAATAACTCCTGAAAATATTTGGTTTATATTTGGGGTATCTACTTACATTTTTTTATTGAAATGATTGATTGATTTACTTCTATGGCCTATTAAATTTTTAGTAAGTACTGTACTGTAACGGACTTGGAAGTGCTTCTGATCGACGTACGTTTCTCATAGAAAAGTTGAGTTTAGAATTCGGTTAATGTATTTGCTCGAGCATTTAAGTCTTTGCTTTAAGGAAGCGAAAAGGACCATCAGGTTTTGTAATGCAGATCCAAGTTTGCCAATGCGTACAATATGGAGATTGAAGTTTGAGTAACTCTAGGGTTTAACGAATATTACATTTCAACTGTATATAGAAAATATAATGTTTGTATAGTATATGATAATCTTACATTAACTTATTTCCTGGTGATGTATATAAAGCTTTGAACTTTATTAATATACTTGCTCATCTGAATTCAAGACTTTATTGTCTATTTAAAAAGTTTTTTAACCGCTCTAAGTAGATCCATTGCCTATAAATATAGGAATCTTAATAATCTTACGTTTCCTATTTGATTATTCGCGAAATTTGACTTACGGTTAAATGATTCGATCTTTCTCTGTAATTTAGATCCGTAAATAATTTAAGTCTGTAACGTTTAATAAACACTTTTCAGAAACCTCATATTTAGACAACTTTACTAAAATTTATTTAAAATATTATTAAATTTCTTTGTTACTATTATAATTCATGATACATCCAGGTTTATCTAAAATTACCTACAAATTAATACATATTATCACAATCTCTGGCACAGCTGTGAACCGCTGTTGTCAACGTGAAAACGTTCTAACACACAATTTGTTGACATTGGCCGCTTATTCACTGAACACTGTCAATAAGAGCTTCCACGTGTCTATAACTTGCTATTTCAGTGAATAAAGCGTAATTCCTGATATCATCATTAAAAGAAGGAACAGTTATACGCATCACAAATACAAAGATAACGTGAAAAGTTTCTTCAAGATCTCTTTATTAAAGAAATATTGAAAATAAATTAATAAATAATCTTGTATTTAAAAGGGGATATGATGATACTTGAAAAACGAAATAAAGTGTAGATTAGAAGCCAATTTGTTTAGTGTACTGATTGACTCTGGGCCTGCATCCTGGTATCCGTGAGAACCATTATAACAGTTTGTTTAAAAATTTGCATATACAAAAACAAAAAACCCGACAGCAAGAAAAAAACAATTTAAAAGTAATAAAAAATAAACAATTTTAAGTTAACAGACTATATTATGAGCTGAAAGCCTAAGTGTAATACCGCATTAAGGTTAATAGCAAGCGGGACCCAATTGCAAATTATAAATAGAAAGAAAATGAATGGGTTTCGCTTGCTACTAAGCTTAATGCGGTATTTAACTTAGGCTTTCAGCTCATAATATAGTCTGTTAAACCGAAGTAGAGATTATTTTGTTTATAGTTAATCTTATTTTTGTTTTCTTTCTCAATCTTGTTTCGGTCGTTTTAGTGCATTACTTTTAAATTGTCTTTTTTGCAGGCGGGCTTTTATTTTTTTTGTATTATTTATTTTATTTTAGACTTTTTAGTATCCCCCTGCCCGGCAATTTTATGAACAAAAACTGTGTTACTTATATAAGGCCCATTTGCACGCATAGGCAGGTTAAATAAATAAATGTAGAGTATCTAAACTCGGGGTTAGTTACTTAAAAAATAACTCTCATTGTCCTTTGCGCCACTAAAAAATACCACCGGGTTAACTAACCTGACATTTCTTTTCTTTAGTTGGTAACATTGAAAGGTCTATGCTTTTTTTGTTGTAACCCAACCAGAGATTTAAAACGAAACTTATATCTCTATCTCTTTTATACTACAGCAGAATATCGAATCGAGTACTACTGGGGCCCAATTCTGCTATTACTATTTCGTCAAAATCGGCGGACACTATCGTCTCAATAGTAGGTTTGCCTGATTTCGGTATTCTGTTAATTCTCATGGCGTGCCCGTAGCACGCCACTCTAACTTTATAAACATTTGTAAGGGAAAGCTCGCTAAATAAATGTTTAAAATATTAGTAGCTTTTCAATATTCATTTCGGCTAATATTTCTACTAATGGTACTACCAGTTTATTTCTACTATTATTCTGCCGCAACGGTATTGAGAAGATAATTGTGGATTTAGTAGAATAAGAATTTTTGACACTATCGCAATGGAATTATACTTTGAATATCTCCGCAACACCAAGATATTGAAATAGCAGAATTTGGCTCCTGGTTGTACCCGAACACTAGAAAGCTAACATATACTTGAGATTAAACTTCACTAACGCTGTGTTAGCGAATTACCTCTCCACATCCGTGGGTTTAATATTTAGAAGTTTAACCCTTATATTTAGAGGAAGCCCAGGGGGGCTTACTCCTAACTTTTGATGGCGTAAGATAAATTGTTTATTTAACCCTGTCTTAGCAGTTAACTCCAACTTAGTTGAGCTAACCTAGGAACGTGCAAGTGGACCTTAGTCGGGCAAAATGTAGAGATGATTTTTTCTTCGTTTTGTATTTAAATAATAATCGGCAGATAAACACACACATTTTATATCCCCAAATAATTATAATAATATCCCCTTTTAATTTCTTTTGTTTTGATAACCTACTCGATAGGTTTGGTTAATTTAACGTATTACTAATTCACGCCAAAAACTGCCATTTTTTCAGTCACTTATCTAAGGACAAAGATTTTTAAGATGAATCTAACGATACCTTAACTTTCGATATCCATCAAGCCGTTTGGAAGATACGAGGTAATAAAGACATTGACAAACATACAAGATATGCGCAAAAAATATAACCCTTCCTTGACAGTCTGGTAAAAACAGATAGATATAGCTATAAAATAAAGACAAGTGTAGTTAGAAAGATAACACCCCAATTACACACCTAAATAAACAATTAAAAGGTGTAGTTCCTTAATAGTATTTAATTGATATAGGTATAATTTTATTATCGCCGACCGTTATAGAGTTGAAGTAATCGGTCTAAAGTATATACATTATAGCAGCAAACTGGCTAGTGAAATGAATTATAAGTGCGAATAAAGTTGTCAATTGTATGAAAGCTAGAATAAACAAATTATCATAAAACTTTGTCCCTGGAATTTAAAGTTTCGTTTATATCATACGTATTTTTATTACGAGCTGTGTTTATGAGCCAGTGAATTCAGGCTCAATAATAAAGTTATTTTTGTGCGTGATGGTATTTCTGCCTGATATATTATTAAAACTTGTAATATTTACGTACACCGGAATGAACATTTCGTCCGGTAGTGAGATGACATTCGCCGCAATTAGTTTTGGCTAATTTCGTCGCCTCCGTTCATCATACTGTGGAATCTTTCAGAATTTATGATAGAATTTTGCGAACGTACGAGTTTGAGATGAATCATTATTATTCCTGATTCATATCATTTATATGTTTTCCTAATTTTCATTGGCTTTAAAATTGTCATTTGAAATACAGGCATATTTTTAACTAGAAGCATTGTCTTACATTAAAATATAAAGACAAGTAAAAGGAAAGGGAAACTTGTAAACATACACCTCTTACGGACATCCAAGGACCCGTGTAATTTCGCATTCAAGGGCTGCTAGGCAGACATGTCTTGTGTGGGGGAAGACGAACAGTTCGCCTCAAATGGGATAAAAATGTGATAATGAGCCATAAAACCCTATGTCCGACTTCAGTAGCTCCTATAAATAAACGAAAAATCATACCTTTATTATAGTGGTTACTCCACTATTATAATTAACAATCAAATCAACTGGCGGTATTTTTTATCTTACAAAAGCCCTTTCGCCATGATTTCTGCTGATGTTGAGCGGAGGTGGATGGAGATTGTTAAATATGTAGTTAGATGAGTCTCGTAATTTCTATAGAGGTCTAGTAATTCTATAACAGTCAACTAGATTGTTAGTTATTGTTTTAATAGTAATTAAAATTAGTTGCTTATAATGTTACCACAGTTTAACAATGTTAAATTGTGATGTTACAAAAACCGATAATAATATTACGATTCTGTAGAAGTCACGAAAGTGCATTGACTTTGCCTATAGGTTACATAACCCTAAAAAGTATTTTATCGAAATTACAGCATAATATCTGAAAAAATACTCAAAGGAGTTTTTTTTTCAAAGCAATGTTCGTAAAAAGTATTTTTAAAGCTCTAATATAGTTTCTATAATTTCAAAAACTTTCATATTAGATCAAAGTTACATAGAAAAACACTTTATAAACTTTAGATGCGAATCCCACCACCTTAGGAAAAGACTGGCAGGTTTCAAAAAGTAAAGAGATAGAATAAAATTACGTACAAATCCAATAGTTTTTGAGAAATTTGCTCTAAGTAGATAAGGAGAAGACGGACGTACATGACGCTTTTAAAAGAGCAGAATTTTGACGTAAATAGTTTCGGAGCCGAAAATTAACATATCATAATTGTTTTCTTAAGTTTTCTCGACTTGTATACATAATAAAACTACGTTTTAACGGTTTTAAGCGCGGTAATTTATTGACTGAAAAGTGGCCGAAACGTCGGAATAACAAAAATCAAATAAATTACCGCGCTTAAAACCATTAAAACGTAGTTTTATTATATCATAATTGCTTTTATATCTTCGGATTAAACCCATATGCGAATTCCGGGTTGCTCCGGGATTTTAATTTAAGTCAATTTCGCTGGAAATACTGCGTACATGATCTATAAATACTACAAACTACACATACAAACTACAAATAAAATTGAAAGGTTTGTCTATAATTTATAAATAAATGCCAAAATTTAAGTGAAAAGGTGCTATTTATTTGTAGAAATAACACCTTTTCACTTAAATTTTGGCATTTATTTATACAAATATGTAAGGTTCCGAAACAGCTGAACAGGCCTCAATAAAAATTTCAGGGATTAAAATAGGTAATAATACTACGTTTTAACGATTTTAAGCGCGGTAATATATTTGATTTTTGTTATTCCGACGTTTCGGCCACTTTTCAGTGACCGTGATCACGGAATACAAAGATGCCAAGTGTCAATGAGTATTGTTAAAGTTTTATTTAGCCTACCGCCAACTTGTTCATTTTGATTATTTAGTTTTAATTTTGTTTATGGTTATTATTTACTCTATGGGAGCCTAATCTAATTTGTTTGGAATCCGATCATCAAAACTATCAAGACTCAAACCCAGCAAAAACCAACTGCCAGACCTCAGGACCGGAACACAAACCAACTTGACCGATAAATTCTTTTATTTTTCCTTCCACCGATTTTAATATTATATAAAATTATTAGAGCTAGGCATGTTTGCTGAAGAGTTTCTTGCGCCGCTTCTTCTCTTCAAGCCATAACATGCGAAACAGTAGTAAATTAGTTTAGGCTCCCATAGAGTAAATAATAACCATAAATAAAATTAAAACTAAATAATTAAAATGAACAAGTTGGCGGTAGGCTAAATAAAACTTTAACAATACTCGTTGACACTTAACATCTTTGTCTTCCGTGATCACGGCCACTGAAAAGTGGTCGAAACGTCGGAATAACAAAAATCAAATAAATTACCGCGCTTAAAACCGTTAAAACGTAGTTTTATTACGTATACAAGTCGCGAAAATATTATTAAAATAGGTGTTTCTTATCGTGAATTTCTGTATGTTTCTTTTTAATGTTTCGCAAGTTTCAAAGATATAAATATTAATCTATCTATAATATTATAAAATTCTAAACATGTCGTGTCTGTTCATTAAAGCTATTTAAAAAAAAAACAACTGGAAAAGACTACATAAACGATGGAGAACACGATGCAATTTTTTTAAAATTTCTTGTCTGTTTGTATATTTGTTCAGGTCAGGATTCACGTAAAAACCACAGGGTCGATTTCATTGCGGTTTTCGTTAATCGACAGATAATACTTAGACTTAAACTCTTCGTTAATTTTTATCCTGGCAATCCTGCGGTAATTTTTCTGGGAATGATTTAAAATGGCCAGATTGAAAAAAAATTGAATCCAAATAATAATATTTGGATTCAATTTTTTTTTAATTGCATCCAAATATTATTAAAATATAATATAATAATAATATTATATTATATTTTTTACTTATCGATACTAAATTTTGTGTAATAAAATGCGTGACAATTTTTATCCTAGCATCACGGTGAAATTTGCCTAAAAGCGGTTCGAAGTTGTTCGGATGCATAAAAATTAGCTTATTCGGACACAGTTTTCACTAAAACGATAGACTACATTCTTTTATAAATGCTGCGGTACGTTGTGTCTCAGGAATCCCGCGAGAATTTCAAATCAAGCGTGGACGAAGTTGCTGGCATATCCTAGTGTTTGTATATTTTATATGAATATAAATATACCGTACGAACGAAATCGCGGACAATTAGTCGTGAATAAACTTCTGAGCTAAGTAACAATCTATCTTTGATCGTTGAGTGTTATAACGACTTCAAAGCAGTGTTAATATAATAAAGGGGTTGTTAATTTATAATTATTTTGTAATATAACAAGTATTTTCCATTTAAGCGGTTAACCTGAACTTAATTATTCGGTTAAATGAAACTTTCCGTTTCCAAGCATATTCTACCTACTAGGATCAACTTTACGCGTGTTACTAAGAAGTTGGGTTGCGTAAGTTTGTTGTTAACTTAAATAAAACATTTGCTGAATCTATTGAACTCTACTTAGGCCCTGGGGAGAACTTTATGTATTTAGAGTTCAGGAATTACGTTTGAAGTTAGATATTTCTTGATTACTTAGTAACTACTTGTTAAACTCCAATTGTGATACGTCAGATGTGGTGGTTTTGTTTTTATCAATATAACACTAAATACATAGAATATGTATGTTCTTGACACTTATTACAATAATCTCTATTACAAGACTATTACATTTACTGATATACTTTTAGATGTTTTATCTTATTTTGTACTACAATATTTATGTTACTATTTAGTGATAATAGTTTACTGTTCACCTCTTACACTGGGTCGCTTGCATAGAGCGGTGGGAGAAGTTCGAGGCGAAAATTATATATTTGAGGTGACCGGCCCTTTGGCGTCCGGTTGGCCACCCAAAATATGTATGTAAAGCCAAACTAGAGACTGATCTTTGTGAGCTTCAAGCCGATAATGTGCAAGAAACTGCGCGACAGTGAAAAGTAGCGCATTTCCGTGTCAGAGGTACACTCGTGAGTTTCTGAACCAATAATACAATAAAAAATTATCAATAATGAATCTTTTTATAATATTAGTTATGTATTCCACCAACAGTCCCTTAATACCTACTCTAAATAGAACAGTGAACCTAGGTCACCTGCTTCTATAGATAAGGTGCTCAGAGAGCTGACTATGTTACCTCGTTTTATTCCATACTGATCCGTTGTTCGAGAGACGTACTAGTCCTCTGATAATAATCTAAAGAATAGAATAGATGTTTTAAAAGCTCTTTCTAGAGGTTTATGGCTTCAGCATCCCAATATCCAAACATATTAACAGCAAACTGCACAAACAGGCAACTCTCATGGTGATTAAACATACCTGATACCATGATATTTAAAGGTACCTACCTACCTCCGTATTAAATTCATCTATAAACATTTGTATTTTTGTAGAGATATATTTGTATGGTATGTATATAAAGTATATATCTATTTAATATATAAAACTTCTGCATATAAATTCCGGGGGTTGTCTGGAAGAGATCGCTTTTTAGCGATAAGACCGCCCTTTGGATTATAGTATTAGTCTGTAAGTATATTTTATATTGGTGTACAATAAAGCGTTATCTATTTCATAAAGTAAAAAAAATGTGCACAATAATTATATGATATATTATAATAATTGTACTATATGGCATTTTGCATTAGCTGCTACATGTATTCATAATACGCTGCTATAGAACTAGCTCCTAAAGAACAGAAAGCTTCTTAGTGATTAATAATAACATCAACCCATAAATGCCCCATTCTTGGGCTTGAGCTATGCCACGCTACGCTACGCTTATACAAGATAAATTGGCGGATTTCACACATCGGGGATGTCGGAGTTTAGGATAGATATCTCATGATGTGTATATATATTCCTTTACCTATCAGTACGTGGCAATTGCAAAAATATGGTCATAGGTCACAAAAACTGCCTCAGCGAAGCATGCTGGCCGACCCGGTTTTGAACTAACCATTGGAATGATACACCTCTAAGTTACCAAACTTTTTACACAGTGTAATAATACTACGAAATAAAATTTAGAACGATTTTCCCGCAAGAAAATATTGGCATCATAATATTTTATATTAAAAGCAGGCAACTTTTCTTTTAGCATAACTCGTTAACTTGCATAACTGCCATTGACAGCTAAATTCTAAATGATCCAGGCCGTCTCGATTTTTTAATGAATTTGGCCTACTTCTGAACGGAAACGCGAGAAATGAATTGCATAGATCCGATCAATGGTTTCACGCGTCCAATATTTTTAATTAAAGTACGAACGGCAATATAATTATCGAAGATCGTTTGTATTGGTTGGTTTTTATGTTTTAAAGTGTAATTCAATTAATTCTGATATCAGTCTTCAACGCGTAATAACAACCATCATCAGGGGTTTCCGTGCGTAATTTTCGTTTCAGTAATTTAAGAGAATATTTGTATTTTTCGGGATATAAATTATTATTATCATCCTCGTGTCAATACCACCTACGTTCAGAGCATGGGGTCTGCATTCTTTTTTTTATTCTCTATTTGGTGGGGTCTTAAGCATGTTTTATTGTAAGACCATTGACATCCATCTTATTCTTCACGATTTTCAGCTAGCAGTTCCTGGGCCTGTCCGTTCTGCCGGGAATAGACGGAGGCGGCATGTCAAGATCTTTAATAATTTTACACGTAACTAGCCAATTTCTGTAAATAGTGGCCGTACCAGCAAAGACTCTCTTTTACTTTGTTTCCTATATCACGGACATGAAGGTTGCCGCAGATACGGGAGTTTGGTTCTTCTTCCCTTCCCATGCCTCCACACATCTATGCAGCATATTATTCATCTATGTGACAGTAGTCGCTCAAGCACATACTATGTTTCACCTCTATACAAGAAATAAAGTTATATTTAGCTTCAGTCTTTAAAGTTATGGGTATAAATCTTCAATGATAATCAGTTCATGTTCAAAGTCGTGAAGAAGGCACAAACAAGATGAAAACTATCAAGAGTCAGTAGCGACTTTTATATGCCTTATTATGATAATTTTGCTTACTAAGTTAGACTATGGCTAAGTAAATTTTGAATAAAATACAATTCAACACCAGAGGCGTATCAGCGGTACTTTTTATTATTCAAATTAGCCAGAAAAGCTCTAGCTCGGTTTTGTAATGAAAAATTATGAGACTTTGTTTTTAAATTTGTTTCAGCGGTACCATAATTTTCACAGCAAATTACGCGGTAATTACATTTAAAATACAACGAATCTATACTATTAATATTATAAATGCGCAAGTTTGAATAAATGTTTGTTGCTCAATCATGCCAGAACGGCTGAACGGGTCTGGATAAGATTTGGC
The DNA here is from genome assembly GCA_039645545.1 of Dendrolimus houi. NCBI lineage: Eukaryota > Metazoa > Arthropoda > Insecta > Lepidoptera > Lasiocampidae > Dendrolimus > Dendrolimus houi. The sequence continues at coordinate 10,945,394 of CM077127.1, read as the reverse complement.
ACAGAGATAGATTATGACCGGAAAATGTACGTTTCCCGTGGGATAACATTAACGCGAGTGAAGCCACGGGTAACAAATAATCCCTATTAATATTATAAATGCGAAAGTAACTCTGTCTGTCCGTCTGTTCCGTTTTCACGGAAAAACTACTGGACCGGATTTGGCTGAAACTCAGTATATATATATATATATTCGATGCCGAGAATGAACATAGGATACTTTTTATCCCGAAAAATGGGATAGTTTCTGGGATAAAAATATATTTGTCTGTTTGTTTGTTATGCTTTTACGAAAAAACTATTAGACTTTGGCTGAAAATCGGTATATATGTAGTTTTAATACCTAGGGTCGACAAGGGATACTTTTCATCCCGGATAAAAGGATAAGTTTTGGGATAGATTTATGTTTATCTCAGAAAGTAGAATAGGTTTTTTGGTCATTTGCCTGATTTGATCGATTTCGTCGAATTGGTCAGTTTTGTCGAATTGGTCGATTTGGTCGAATTAGTCGATTTCGTCGTTTTGATCGAACTGGTCGATTTGGTCGAACTGGTCGATTTCGTAGATTTGGTCAATACGTTGATTTCGTCGAATTAGTCCATTTCATCGAATTGGTCGATTTCGTCGATTTGGTCAATTTGGTCAATTTGGTCTATTTGGTCGATTTGGTCTGTTCGGTCATTTTGGTCATTTTTGTGTCCATATGTAGTTTTAATACATAGAAAATGGGCATCGATACTTTTTATCCGGAAGATGGGATAGTTATATAAAATGACGTGAATCTTTCGGGGTAATTTTTAATATATATTATCTAAAACATCTTAAAGTCGGTGCTTAGTAATTTTCAAAATATAGGAATTTTTATGTTTTACTTCGCACCGACTTCAAGATGTTTTAGATAATATATATTAAAAATAAGATATTATAATTAAAAATAGCTTTAGAAATATTAGATTGGGGAAAAAGTTTCTTCGCATTTTATATAAAAATTCAAAGTTTATTTACATTTGACTAAAGTATGTAGGTACCATTTAGTTGGATAACTTTTTGCCATCTTCTAGGTAGAGACGTGATCCCATTGCTATAAAAATTTTGGGGCTTTTGATTAAAAAACTGCGACAAGTGGTTTTGGTAGTCCTCTCGTGATGTTAACCCGCCACTGCCTAAGGAATTCTGCAGAGACCGAAACAGGTGAAAATCTGAAGGTGCAAGGTCAGGCTATAAGGCGGATGCATTAACACCTCCCAGCCAAACTCTCGTAATTTTTGCTGAGTGGCTAAAGATGTGTGAGGTCTAGCGTTATCATGGTGAAAATCCTCACCCCTTCTGTTGATTAATTCCGGCCGCTTTCTTTCAACTTTTTGCTTTAATCTCATCAGTTGTTCGCAGTACAGTTCAGAATCGATGGTCCTGCCTGGCGGTAACAGCTCATAATGAATAATGCCCTTCCAATCCCACCATACACACAGCATCACTTTGTTGCGAGTTAACCCGGGCTTCGCCACAGTCTGTGAAGCCTGACCGGCCTTTGACCACGATCTTTTTGGCATATTCTTGTCGTACGTGATCCACTTTTCATCACCAGTTATCAGCTTCTTCAAAATGGTTCGGTTTCATTACGTCGTAATAAAGAATCACAAATGAGTACACGGTTCATTAGGTTTCTTTGAGTGAGCTCATAAGGCACTCAAATATCGAGCTCTTTTGTGTACCCAGCTTTTTTCAAATGCGCCAAAACCGTTTTGTAGTCAATTCCCAGTTCTCCAGCTAAATCGTAACTACTAATATGCCGATCTTGCTCCACTTTTTCAAAAATGGCATCAATTTTGTCCGTAACAGGGCGACCAGAGCGACGTGCATCTTTGATATCAAAATTTCCGGATTGAAAACGCTTAAACCAAATTTGCGCTACTCTTACAGATACTGCATTAGATCCATAAACATCGCAAATTTTTTTGCGGCTTTTGTTGCATTTTACCTTTTTTGTAGTAAAATTTTAAAATGTATCGAATTTCTTCATTAAATTCACTCATTTTAACTATAAGAAAAACAAATGAAAATCACACATTTTCCTAATTTGAATTTTGAATTGTCTTCTTTAAACTTAAAACTTTTTAGCCAAAGAGATCTTATTACAAGTTCATACATACTATACGCGCTAAGACTTTTTCCCCAACCTATTAAGTTATTTTATACTTTTTAGTTTTTAAAGTCGGTTTTTTTAAACGATTCTTTTTATTTCTTACTTTTTAGTGTCTAGCTATGGGTAGGCCTCCGAAAGGTGCTGCGCGCCTTAAAAAATATAGGTCCCAAGAAACGAACGGATTTTTTAAATAAAAAATGTTCATTAAATGAAAACTATTTTGCCAAACGATGTTAAATTTTTAGGGGACCAAATGGCAACTATTCTGTATCGAACTAAAAAAGAATCACGTAAATCGGATCATAAATCTCAGCGTTGTCGGTGTACTTACGGAACGGAATGGAAACAATTTTCATGAAAAATGTTCATAAAATGAAAACTACTGGGCCAAACGATATTAAATTTTTAGGCGACCAAATGGCAACTATTCTGCATGGAACTAAAAAAGAATCACGTAAATCGGATCATAAATCTCAGATTAATAAGAAAAGAAGTAAGAAAGAAAATATTAAACTAAATACTTAAAAATAAACTAAATTACAAATGAAAATATATAACAATCAAGTTGAGAACCCCCTCCTTTTGGAAGTCGGTTAAAAATGGGCATAGATACGTTTCATCCGAAAGATGGGATAGTTTGCGATATAAAATGAAGTGAATCTTTCTGGGTAAATAGCACTAACATAAAAATTTAATACCATGTAACCTGTGGTGTAACCACTTAAAACAAGAGGCGTGCACTAGAAAGTAAACTAGTAAATTTATATAAGTAAATAAATAAATACGCCATCAGACAAATATAGTCTCAAACTATGCTTATACAAGAGAAAAGTCTGTAGCTGGTTCCTAATAGCCAAATCAGAGTAATTAACGAAAAATTCGTTTACATAATTTATTATGCTAGGTATCGAACTTGTTAACTCAAGATTTTCAATGAAATAAGCAGGTCTACACGTCGACTACTAGACCATAAAGACCGCAAAATTGTTATTAATAGATACAAAACATTATTTGACCGACCGCTTTGTGTATCAATCACAATCGTGCCTATGCATTTGACAGCAGTAAACATGAATCTGTATTCGCACAATGATGCATATTATCCTCCCCGATTTCGCATAACAGTAAATATCAATCGATCCTTGACATTTTAAATATAAAAATTTGATTTAAAAGGAATTTATAACAAATCGACTAATTGCGTGCCGTCCAGGCACAGTGAATAATGTCGTAGAGATGACAAGATTTAATCGAAAAACTCCCATCCATAATATGTCAAAAATTAGTCAACGAATCTTGGTCAAACAATTTTTTTGTTGAAAGTTGTTTTTTTATTTGTAAACCTTATCGCCTTGAATCTTTCAGAATTTTCCACTGCGTAGTTCAAAAATTAGAGAGAAAGTTATACACTCGAGATCAGACGAGAGAACGAATATGATTACTTTATCACTTTGACGGCCTCTGTGTTTGAGCGGGCTAAGCCTTTGCCGGCCTACTTCACTACAACGCGGAAGCTCCGGGTTCTATTCCTGGTATGGTAAATTTCGGAAATGAATTTTCTCCGTTATTTACTATGGTCTGGGTGTCTGGGATCGGTCCTAGTAAGTCGTAACTTGCTTAATTTGGGGATATACAATAGTGTGTTTGTCTACCTATTATTTATTTGTTTCTTTAAATAATGTTCCGGTTTAGCCAAAATAGCTACGAAACCCTAAAAGCAATAAAAGCATGGTTAATATGACGCTTAAAGTGTATTGTATACAGTAATAAAATTAACATGCACTAATGTAGTGCAAAGAAAATCATAAAATGTTTGGGTAGATTATTGCCGGTCCATTCGTTTTGCTATTTCACGTCTAGCGTGTAAATAAATAGTTACTCATGATAAATACGTTCATATACGACCATAAATCTTCAATTTTACTCGGAGTCATTAAACGAAGTTGAGTGAAGTATGTCGGTCTGTCTGTTTTAATATACCTATAGAATGATAAATACAACATGGCCACTGAAATAAAATTGCCGTTGGATAAGCTTTACAAAATCATCCCTTGAATTAACTGAAATTTTCGATATATGACTAGACATTTAATGACTTGATTAGACAGTGAAATACGACTATTTTGTTACCCAATTCTGTATATGTGTGGAATTTCGAAAGCGCCGGGTTATTTAAAATCTCAATTATCTATAGTGCGTAGCTACTTGAGAGTTATATATAAGATAATTATATAAGGATTCGTCCTTAGTTGTCCTTAAATGAAATTAAATCTGATTAACTAAAGAGTTAGAAGTCGTGGTTGCTTAGTGGCTAACGCTGGGTGCGTTATTACATTCGGATGACGAGGATTCGAATGCACCATTTAGACAGATTGTGAAGTAATATGCAATTATTTATAGCTGACAAACAGGCAAACGGCCCAGGTAATGGAAAATTGTCACCGTCGCCTATTTGTTCTATTCGTGCAGGAACGGAGAAAGAATACAATTTTCTTGCGGCCGGGCGGCCTGTCGTAAGAGGCGACAAAACAATCCACAGCCAGGTGGTAGGGCATTTGCCGGACTGTATGGCTACCACCCCTGGTCTAGAGTTTGCCGCCATAACAACCTTGAGTTATATTCTGGCATTAGTGACCAGGTTCCAGTCTCCCTTAAGAGAACAGCAGCGCATTTGTAGCACCTTTGGTGTTGCAAATGTCCATAGGCGATGATAACCGCTTTCCATCAAGTGGGCCGTCTGCCTGTCTGCTGAACTGCAATAAAAAAAATTGTTTGCAACACCAGGAGCCATGCCAGCGGGATGGGAGGAATAAGTTAAAGAAGATGGAATAGAGGGAATTTGATAGGGGAACTGATTAGGAGGATAGAATAGAGAAGCTGGCATATTTTACAATTACCACCTGTTGACAATCCGCCTTGAACAATCGAGTCGGCTACGTGTACTCACCATTTACAAAAAAAAGAGAAACCCGAGCCCAACAGAGGGACATTTAAGGACTGATTTCCAACTAAAAAGTAGTAAATGAAGTGAAATATTAGCAAAATACTATAAAGATAAATGTGAGATGCCATACAAATACTGAAATCAATTGTAAAGTAACGAATCTCGTAATTTTTCAAACATCCCACGTTCACATGCCTTAAATTCGAGAATGCTGTCTTTATCATTAATGCGGTTTGGATTATCGCCACAAGACATATTTTATCGGTCGTTGATAAATTAAATTACGTATGTCGTACGTAAATATTTCAATTCATTTCACATAAAATGTTTCTTTAATGACAAATATTACTTGACATCAATAAAGCTTTTACACGTACAAAGTGTTGTGCTTTGTATAACTATTGTTGTTTAATTGCACCAGTCAATAGCACTGTATGGTAATAGATACATCTTATACTAATATATAAAGCTGAAGAGTTTGTTTGTTTGTATGTTTGTTTGATTGAACGCGCTAATCTCAGGAACCACTGGTCCGATTTGAAAAATTTTTTCAGTGTTAGATAGCCCATTTATCGAAGAAGGCTATAGCCTATAGGCTATATATCATCACGCTAAGACCAATAGGAGCGGAGCACCAATGAAGAATGTTTCAAAATCGGGAGGTTTTGCAAACAATTTCCACGCGGACGACGTCGCGAGCACAGCTAGTATAATATAATCATGGCATGGACTTCCCGATCTTAGGGATGGTGTAATAATACACTTGTTTAAGGCGTTTTGATGGGTTTCATATCGGTAATGGCGATGTACAGTTTTGCTCATAATATATCAATTCATTGTCAGCACGTGATTATTGTAACAATTACGTCGTACGTTACGGATATTACGTTGTGTTCTGAGTATTTACTTTCTACTTTTTATTTCCACTTTGCTAACTGGCGCGGTTTTTAGTATCCCTAGTTGTGAGACCATTGGCCTGCATGCCATGCTTCACACGTTCATAATTTCGATGTGCAAGATTCCTCACTGTTTTCCTTTACGTTCAGTACGTTGCCATCTACAATATGCACATGAGGTCAGAAAAACTGCCTATGCGGTTTATGTTACCCGGCTAGTATGTCTATATGTTTTTGTTTCTAAAGATGCTCTAGAACATTAAGCTCCCATTAATTTAATACTATCTATATTATAAAATTCTAAACATGTCGTACCTGTACATTGAAGCTTATTAAAAAAAACCAACTGGACTAGACTATATAAACGACGGAAAACATGATGAATTTTTTTTTAGATTTCTTCTCTGTTTGTCGATTTGTCTGTTTGTTCGGAATTCACGTAAAAGTCACTCGGCCGATTTCGATGCGGTTTTCGCTGATCGATAGCAAATTGTTAGACTTAAAATATGCGCTACTTTTTATCCTCAGGAATCCCGTAGGAATTTTTCTGGGAATGATTTAAAATGGCCAGATTGAAAAAAAAATCGAATTCCAATGTGATTTTTTCACTGCTTGATAGCAAATTTTATGTAATAAAATATGTGATTTTTTATCCCGAGAATCCCGCGGGAATTTTTCCGGAAGCGGTTTGTAATGGTTCCAATAAAACGATAGCTTACATTCTTTTTTAAATGCTGTGGTATTTTGTGTCCCGGAAATCCTGCGGGTATTTTAAGCCAATTTTGGACGAAGTCACGGGCATATCCTAGTATTTTATATAGGTAACATATAAAAGAGTTTTCGATGTTGACCGCTGGAAAGATTTTTGTAGCGAAGAAAAATAAACACGTAACCAATCGTACCGAGTGTCGTGTTTACATTTGCACAATTTTATTTAGAACAAACCATAGGTAACATTCCTAGGTGAGTGAGTTCTTGCCAAATTTATTGCCATACATACGTCTTGCAGTTGTCTATGCGAACTGAGAGACTTACGGCCGGAGTGTTTTTAAACAAAATTTATAAAGCGAGTAAATAAATTCGACACAAATAAATATGTTATTCCTGTTTATTTTGCATGATTGCGTGATTTGTATTTCGCTTTTATATTCAAATCGGCAATTAGACAAAGATCCGTTTGATCTATTTTGTATATTAAATTGATTTGTCGAAATATTAACTACCTTGTTACGTAAATTCAGATATCGTCTTTGTGAAAAATGGAATACTATCTATATATAAGACAGTAGATAGCTTTCTAACGTCATTGATCTTGGGAATCAAGTTTCTTTGAACTTTACGTTTCAAACAAATGTCAAACGTTGGTATGGGGTTTCCTTACCAACCGACATGCGATCAACAAAGATTTAACTATACTTGTTAGTTGCCTTTTAGATTACGTTATATTTTTAATATTCTTTTTAAAATGTGGCTTTGTACGGTTTGTGTATCCAGCCAGTATTAAGTGTTGAATATTTAAGTTTTCGAACATCCTTCAAAGATACAGCCAGACGCACATAATAATCCTTCACCCCAGCCAGCGTCAGGAAAATTGTAGGTCTTTGACTGACGCCAAACAGGGACTTTTTTGTTATACTAATTGGTTGAGATTTACTACACAAACACAATTCCTGCTTTAGAACTTTACTCATTTTATATTAGTTGATATTTGAAATTGATATCCGTTTTCATAAAATTATAAACATCACTTGCATATTCCCTCCCGCCTAAGACTACCACTACCACGCTATTAAACATAGGTTCCACATTCTTTGCGGAAGTTGGACTTTTCGGGTAAACACTATTCTGTGTTTATCTCGAAAATACATACTATTATTTTCCAAATCTTACGAAATTATCATATCCAAGGCCAAACAAACTCAATTTCACATACTTGTCTATTATTTGGGCGGATGTAGAGATTATTCTCTTAGTACTTGCTTCTGCCCACGACTTCGTCCGTGTGGAAAGCTTTTTTAACTATCCCACAGGAACTCTTTAATTTTTCTGGATCAAAAGTATCCTATATGTTGACCAGGGATATAAGCTTCCAACATACAAAACTTCATTTAAATCGGTCCAGTCGATTCGGAGATTAGCCGGTACAAACAGACAGACAAACAGAGAAACAAAAAATTTGAAAAAAAAAACTAAAATAGTTCTATTTCACTCCTTACATCCCCCTGACACGGTATTTAGCATTTTTTCATTGTATAGAAATTCGACCTCTACAGTTTTATTATATGTAAATATATAATAGGTTCAAAGATGCACGTCGCTCTGGGCGCCCTGTTACGGACAAAATTGTTGCCATTTTTGAAAAAGTGGAGCAAGGTCGGCATATTAGTAGTTACCATGTAGCTGGAGAACTGGGAATTGACCACAAAACGGTTTTGGTGCATTTGAAAAAAGCTGAGTACACAAAAAAGCTCGATATTTGAGTGCCTTATGAGCTCACTCAAAGAAACCTAATGAACCGTGTATTCATTTGTGATTCTTTATTATTACGTAATGAAACCGAAACATTTTTGAAGAAGCTGATTACTTGGATGAAAAGTGGATCACGTACGACAAGAACGTGCGAAAAAGATCGTGGTCAAAGGCCGGTCAGGCTTCTCAGACTGTGGCGAAACCCGGGTTAACTCGCAACAAGGTGATGCTGTGTGTATGGTGGGATTGGAAGGGCATTATTCATTGTGAGCTGTTACCGCTAGGCAGGACCATCGATTCTGAACTGTACTGCGAACAACTGATGAGATTAAAACGCCGGAATTAATCAACAGAAGTGGTTTGGTTTTTCACCATGATAACGCTAGACCTCACACATCTTTAGCCACTCAGTAAAAATTACGAGAGTTTGGCTGGGAGGTGTTAATGCATCCGCCGTATAGTCCTGACCTTGCACATTCAGATTTTCACCTATTTCGGTCTCTGCAGAATTCCTTAGGCAGTGTCAGGTTAACATCACGAGAGGACTGCCAAAACCACTTGTCGCAGTTTTTTGATCAGAAGCCCCAAAATTTTTATAGCAATGGGATCACGTCCCTACCTACAAGATGGCAAAAAGTTATCCAACAAAATGGCACCTACATACTTTAGTCAAATGTAAATAAACTTTATAAAAAAAACCTTTTGAATTTTTATATAAAATACGAAGAAACTTATTCGCCAACCTTATATATAGAATAGATTGAATATGTACAAAAACAATTTTAAATGTTTTAATGACGTATACATTAATGACTTTAATGGCGTTAAGTGTTCTTACTATAATATTAGCACATAAACCTCCCATTGCTATCGCCCCGCTTGTCCAAGGCGTACTCTTGGCTTTCCGACACCGGTTATCTCGTTCTGCAAGTTTCCATTACCCGTCAGTGAGAACGAGTTAATTGTAACAACATGCAGATTAGCTTAGAGAAACTGCCTAATGCACACTTCTCCGCCAGAAACGAACCTACGTCATTTGAAACACGAGTATGAGGCCCTAGTGCGTTAGATACTATGCAAACCGTTCACTCGTGTAATTAATTAATGATTTATACAAACATTTTCTATTTGTGGTTATAGATCAGTGGTGGAAGCCACAGATGTTCAGCTGAACATGCGCGTGGGCATCCATACGGGGCGAGTACTGTGTGGCGTGTTGGGCCTGCGCAAGTGGCAATACGATGTTTGGTCGAATGACGTCACGCTTGCTAACAACATGGAAGCCGGTGGAGAACCCGGGTATGTAAAAATACAATAAGCTAATAGATGTCACTCATGTCGGTTACGCGAATGGTTACGATAATCGCCTTACGACGAAGTCGAGTCCCTATAGGCTGGATCGCTAGTTCTAAGATGATATATGTACTATGTATGACCTGAAAAATATTTGTTAGAACATATATCATTCGCAGGAATATTGAAAGAAAGAAAAAACGTTTATTTAGAACATATATACAATGTGAAAATACTAAAAAAGAAAAAACAGAGATGAAGTTCTAAATTGGCTATAGCTCAGCAGATTTCTGTCAAAGTTCTTGTGCTACATTTGTGTTTGTAACAACTTTCATGTTATCCTAAATTAGGGAGTTGGAGTTGTATTGCTATTAGTGTTAATGGAGTGATAGTTTCATTATAACAATATCTTAATTAAAATACCAGATGCATTCTATAAAAAGGAATAGTGTTATTAAAGTACATTATTAAATAGATATAATGACTAAATTATCAACAATGTATATATATATCACGTATTATATAAATTAGATGCGTCTAACTGTTGCAAACAATGACATTAGTTTTGATTTGAAAATGTACGGTAATTTTAATTCATGCTTGTAGTCGGGTCCACATAACGCAGGCGACGCTTGAGTGCCTTGGCGGTGCGTACGAGGTAGAACCAGGCCACGGGTCTAGCCGCAACGCATATCTCAGGGACCATTCTGTGCAGACGTATTTCATTATACCTCCACCGAGGCGAAGAAAGGTAAGTCAGCTGTATACAATTTTTATTTGGGTTACATTTCGATGCTTTGTTTACTAGTTCAAAGGGGATTAAAACTGTTTTTAAACGCTAAGAAAAAAGGTTAATATGTATACAATCGAGGAGGTATGTATAGTATTAGTACACACCGGTGGCGATGTAGGGAAAATTTCGTACAATTTATTATACATTATTATGTATCCCTTTCATTCCCGCATAAATGTATTGTTGTCTCCCTCGCACAGAACCATCTAGCAAGTGCAAAGATTATACACATTTATGCACGAATGAAAATTTCACATACTTATTCATTAGTAATGTTTCCTATACTGTATATATAGTGCTGAATAATTGTAAAAAACACTATTATACGCCTCGAATCGTAGTACAATCTTTGTATTTTACTCGACTCATAAGCATATAAGCATTGCTTGCAATGGGAATTTACAACGCTTGTCTTGTCTACCGATTTATCCATTATAAGTTATATCCAGGTTGTAGGTAAGAACAGCTGCCCTCTTATATCTTCTTCGTCTTCGCTTAGATTACCATGACACTCAATGAGTAACTGCTTTATTTGGTATATATAATATAATAACTACTAAAATAGTCATAATATGATAGACAAAAGATTTTAACATACAAGTAAAATCATTCTCATATATAGGAATTTTAATACTTTACGCTAGCGTCGTCTGTTAACAACAAATCTTTTGATGTCTGATTCTAAGTCTTAAATTCTTTTGTGTCGTTATAGATGTGCCTATCTGCGAGTGTAGGCTTAGGCACGGGGTCTCGTCGGAAGCTCTCCTTCAAAAACGTCTCTAATGTGGTAGTTCAACTGCTTCATTCCATCAAGTTCAACGTCGACGTTCCCTTCTCGAACATGGCCGCATCGCCCCAAGAGCTGAAAGCAAACAACGCTAGGAAGGTACATGTTCAAACATCGTAATTTAACTGTAAAAATGTACCATCAAATAATTTCCGCTTGATACACTTCACATGGAATTCATCTCAGCTATGAGACGAATTCATTCGCACGCGAATTTTATAAATACTTGTTTAAATTAAATGCTGATAATTTTCGTATTGTTAGCTCTCAGCAGTACTTGTCGTTAGTGCATTTTAAACATTTAGTTCAACATACATGTTCTTACTATTTAACTATTGCACTTTATTGCGAATATTTCTTGTTGCACTTGGTTGGACATGGCTAAACAAAACGTGTTCAATGTCCACGGCTTTGTCTTACTCTTCAGAATATTTCAACTCGAGTGATAAAATTTCTCGTACCGGCGATCCGCTTTCCACCGCCAAAGGTAAGCCGTTTATATTCTTCTTCATTCGATTTGTAATGTAATTTTGTGATCTCAATGTGTCGTTTCATACTATGGATGTTCAGCACCCGTCTATTGAATGTTATAAATGCTATTCGTGAAGTGTTTATAAATATTTTCATTGTACCTGAGGATCATTTTTTGATCAATTCGCGCCCGCCTTTTATAGAAGAAACTGTCTAGTCCCTTTCATTTTGAAGAAATTGTAAAAGTCAGTATAATAAGCTTTTTGGCGTCTCAAACGGTTGATACAGACAGCGCCAGTTTTGGTTAGCGTCCAGTGAAAGGGGTGCGAGTGGTTTTTGATCGATGCGATATCAGCTTTGGGCATGACGTGGTGCGTGATGTGGCAGGTGCTGGACCTGCGGCGCGCGCTGCACGCGGAGCCGGGCTCGGCGGACGCACTGCGGCTGGCGTCGCTGCGTGCTGAAGACGTGAGCGCCGCCATGCGGGCACCCTCCCCCACCACCGGCGATACCCCCGCCTCCGCCCCCCAACACCACACCTTCGACGCCGTCATGCAGCACCACGCCCTCCGCGCACAGGCCACGGTCGACACAACATGCGGCCTCACGCACGCATTACCGATACATATTTATGCATATGCACCACTGACCTCTACTGTTACCATCGGACAAGCTGCTGTCATTTTATTTTTGTGCCTGTTTGGTTGACTCTGAGTACGAGACTCCCAAAGAACAAGAAAGTTACTTAAATTATTTATAAGTACTAATATCAGTTCTAGAGACTATCGGAAGCGGCGTTTCAAATTGACCCAAAAATATGCTTCTCGTTTATAACCAGCAGCCAGTCCAGTGGTAATATAGAGGTAAGTGATATGCACGCAATGAACTATCTGTGATATCGATATGAAGCTTCTACCACCTGATACACGTGATATACCACGACGGCATCTGTCCCTCACACATGTTGTATTTATCCTCTAGACACGTGTATCACATATTACATGTATCTCGAGGGAATATGACATGTACAAGGAAGTAGGAGGCTCGATAGATCGAAATCGAATATAGATCAATATAACCAAAAATGAGCTTTCAGTTTCCACGACTTTTAGAGTCTAGTTTATCACAGATAGATTCGCAAATAGTGCGCATAGCATTAGCAAATAGGGCATACACACACTGAACTATTCACAATATACACAACATTTATGTACGTTCATTAAAATCGTTCGTTGTGCGTATGTTCTTGACGTGCACAATGGGATGAATTGGAATATGGTTGAAAATGATAAAACATTTTTTGCGTTTTTATCCCATGACATCAATGAAACCATATCACAAAATCATCCTAGGTTTTACGATTTCACGCTTCTGAAACTTTGTACGTGAAATGCATCGGGTTGGCGTTTCCGATACGTTTCATACTTGTGTGTCGAATGTTAACCTCGCTTTATGGTTTCCTAGTAGTTAGATTGATTTCTGAGTGATGGTTTATAAACTAAATCTTTACTGCTTTGTCCTTTTGAATTTTAAGGCGTGCACCGGTTGAAGCTTCCACACGAGTACTATTAAAATAATTGTGTAAGGATTTTCATATTATTTAGACTATGAGGTTGCTTTGCAATGAGTTTATGAGTTCATTTTCAATAAATAAAAATTAATGATACTTGTAATGAAATTTACATTGAAGTATATAAAATCTTTAAATATATCAGGATATACCTACATATTTTATGTCTACACCCTAATACCTATTTTTGACAGCACAACGAACCCATTCATTGTCGCTGGTCTGTTCAAGCTTTCACTCATTATCCTCCAATATTAATTACTCCAGAAATTCGTACATAAAATCTTATCATGTATTGTAATCTACATATCAAAGTGTGGAGGACTCAAATACACCAGCAATAATTTTAGATGTCTGCTCGTTATTTTTCAGATAATCAGCCCTTGGACATTAGTTCCACAACAATTACCCGCTGAAACAGTAAGCGCAGACAAAATGTTGTTCATGTGTATTATTGTTTTCCACCATTCACCGAACAACACGTTTAATTCCCCACAAATTTTAATATAGGTATTTAATGCCACGACCAAACAACAGACCACCTTTGACGATTGAACTCGTTAGCACCTGTTTCTATTCACTAGCCGAACGCAGGCTTAATTGGAACCGAGTAAATAAACATCGTGAGCACTCAAAACCACTTACCGAACACTTGTTTCTTATTGGAACTATTCTTCTATTGAAAGTGATGAATTGTTTGTACTTGAGATTGTTTTTCTTAATTGATTTTGTTTGATAATAAAGCCAAATGCACCGAACTGTGTTTCACTCGCTACTCCAACTCGCCACTTGAGGCACTAGAGCATGGCATGACCCCTAATCAAATAACTTGCATGAAGACTTGCCCCATAGTCTTAGGAATAGTATTATGATTTCGTTTGATTGTTTCTTCGCCTGTCTTTAATTTTTCTTTATAGAATTATACTTATTTCTTTTTAATTACCACATGGAAAGGAAATGGTCAAACTTTAACAGTAAATTTAATAAGACTTGATTAAAGTTTTTAAATTGAAAACAAAGCTTTACTGAAAATTAACTTAAAAATCTTATTGAAATGCAAATACTTCTCTTAACTTCTGTATATTTTGTTACTATTCAAATAATGTGATGCTGCTTTGGAGTCTGGATCTTTTCAATTTAAGGTCAGTTCGAACAGATTTCAAGTTGACCAGCATGGAGTCTGCATGCCGTGGACCTCATGTGAACATATCTTTACCTACGAATCTTATTTCCCTCAAACCTCAATTCCAAGCAGTTTCTAAATGTTGTCCCTTAACTGTACTTCCCTTCGTCATTTCATATAAATTTAATAATTTTCAGTGTAAGTAAGTAGAGGATTGACGATGGTAAAGTGCAAGCAAAACGAGTGCAATAATCTTGTACTTGTTTTACAGAATAAAGTGACGGAGAAATTTAAACGGCCTTTGAAAAAACGTCACTCGTCTGTATATCACCAGCCGACGAATCGCGTGAACAAGTATCTGGCACAAGCGATTGACGCGCGCTCCGTGCACCGCGAGAAGGCGACTCACGTCCACCTACTCACGCTTTGCTTCAAGGATACGGACAAGGAAGCGCAGGTACAAAGCACTGTATACAAAAAATATACCTGTATATGTAAGTCTGTATCTATCTTATAGCAATCTGTTATTTATCTTTATTAATCGTATTCATGACAGTGGCTAAATTCTAGTTGAATAGATTTGAAACAAACCAGTCCGTATTTGGTAAGTCGTGTGTAAAATCTTTGTCTTAATTATTATAAGATCAAAAGGGATTAGAATTTGATTACCTGACTTTTCATTTGTAATTTCTAGAAGTGTTACATCCGGTGAATTAACGCGTCTTCTGTATATTCAACCGTATGTCACAGTCTATTTGAAAAAATGCAAAAATTTGCTAAATCTATATTAACGAATTTCTATTACGGATAATTTTGAGGTCATGCTAGATACTTAATAAAAATCCTCTTCAATTGCATCCATTCATTTAACAGTATATACATAATTAATAATTATAATCAAGAATAAACAGATTTGGCAAATGATTTTCCAGTATCGAGCATCAACAGACGGAGGCTGGGCAGGATCCCTCAGCGCGGCGTTAGGCGCATTAATCGCAGCCGGTGCATTACAGTTCGCAATACTCCCACGCACCACCATAGTTCTTCTGTTATTTGTGACGGCATTCGCATGGTCGGCTGCAGTGTTAGCACTCACTTTAGCGGCTAGATTGAGGCTTATCCCTTGTGACGTTTCTAGACCATTCGCCTTGAGGAATGCTATAACGACATTCACTATTATATTGAGTTATGCCGTGGGACAAGTAAATGTGGTAAGTACTTTTACAAAATTTCTTTAAATTCTCATTTAATAGCCCTTATTCAATTTAAGTTCTGATGAAAAGTGTTACTTTGAGATATTGTTTTTTCAATAGAATGTTGTTACTTCTTACTGGACCAAAATTATTAAATACAAACAATATTAATACTAACACCTAAATTTTAAAAGTCAATCTTAATAATCTTTACTGTCGCTGTCTCTAAACATAACTTAAAGATAATTTTATATTTCGTTCCCCAACCTGTTTAAAACTATTCTAAGAATATAAGCGTCAAAAATATTCCCAGTATGATTATTTTTATTCTTTACTAGGATATGCCCGCGACTTCGTCCACGCTTGACTTGACATTCCCCCGGGATTCCCGGGACATAAAATACCGCAGGTATCGTTTTAGTGACACCTGTGACGGAATAACTTATTTTTTACGCAGCCGAACAACTATAAACCGCTCCCGGGAAAATTCCCACGGGATAAAAAATATCGCACATTTTATTACATTAAATTTGCTATCGATTAGGAAAAAAATCACATTGGAATTCGATTTTTAAATCTGACAATTTTAAATAATTCCCAGGTTAAAAAGTAGCGGAGAGTTTAAGTCTAAGAATTAGCTGTCGATCAACTCAAACCGCATTGAAATGGGCCCGAACAAACAGACAAACCGGCAAACAGAAAAATTCTAAAAAAAAATACATCGTGTTTATTCGTTTATATAGGCTATTTCGATTGTTTTTTTTAATTGCTATAATACACACACTGTATGTTCAGAATTTTATAATATTATAGTTAGTCTTTCTTTGTTAGGTTGTTGTCTAGGTTTGCAGAAAAAAATTAACAGAACATTAAGACTTGAATAATGTCCGGTTGCTATATATTACCGACCGTTCATTTACATTACTATCTGTTAAAATTTGACACAAGCTTCATACAAGTAATGTTAAAATTCAATTGATGGTATGGCAAGTGAATGAACAGTAAGATGTAGGAACCGGCCATAAATCTTCTAAAGATTTCATTGACAGCTTTAGGAAATCGTGTTATATTATTGTTACGAGTTTGCGGGACTTGAACTAAAATGCCGTTAGAATTATTATAGAGTTTATTAGAACTATACAAACACGTATAACATAGGTACAAATATAACCGAACGAAACAAATTCAAACAATGCAGAAGGTCGTAATTCAATAAAATGCGCAAAGTCCGTCATTATTAGATTCCCTAATGTACACACGTCACGCCTAGATCGTAGTTGTAGCTCACCTGACCCCCTCTCTCAATCAGGCCATCGTTTTATACTTCACAAATGCAAATGTGCCCGCCCGGCAACGTCGACATGATTTCCTAGAATTAGCTTGTATCTATAATCTGCAACACGTGGCTAATGATGCTCCTGAGCGGCCGTAAACGAGTACAATAGGACAATACGCTGTTCTCCACAACAACTAGAAACGTATATATACGTTATATATATATTATTACGTTTATATATATATATATAAATGAGTGAACAAAAGAAGACGTTCATAAAAGGATTACAATCATTTCAAATGCCGACAGGTAATAAAATGTGCTTTTACAGATCTGTATCGTGGAAATTGTCTTTGTCGGAGCCTAAGTTGTAACATTATATTGATCTAACTAAAAACTCTTCATGTTTCTAATACCTACAAGTTAGATAAGATATCATGCTTGTTTTATATTATACTTTATTCGGAATCCTGAAAAGTACGAAATTCAACAATACAATAATTAAGTGAATTTGTCAGTTAATCATAATTTAGCTGCACTAAAAAATGAGAATAAAGTAAACCTAAATCAAATTAAATACAATCTTTACATGATATATTTGTACATATATTTGTCAGTTTCTTTTCGGTTATTTCAGATCACATGTACAGAAATAGATGTATGCAAAAAACTAGCTGAAAACGTAACAATGGATGAGATAAGGGCTACTACAGGCGACGTGGCCGCAAATCTTTGGTGTAGTAACCATCACCTCGCTTGTCCTGTACCACTTTACATCACTTTGGGATGCTGCCTTAGTATGTTAGCAGTTGCTGTATTCCTCAGACTGCCGATACTAATCAAAGGAATATTGCTGTCAGTCATGACTGCTGGTTATATGTTCGTGATACTTATCTTCGATAAACATTTGTTTGACTGCTATGATCGTATGACTGAGTAAGTAATCCATACTAGTTTGTAGATATGATATTGGTTTTTTTTGCTCAATGTTCATTTTGATTGGGTTGGTTATGAAATGATTTTTATTAAATTTTATGTCTATAGTCTGGTCATAAGAGAAACCACAATACAATACGTATTATTATGAAAAATAGAATAGTTCAGGCGTGATGCGGTACTGAATGCTACGCGTGCAAAGCCGGCAGAAACTTCTTACTGAACATTAATGTTCGAGAAGCATTAATTCGTGGTAGATACTTTTGTCAATTGAACTTTCATACTCTTGAGCTGACTTTTAAAACACAATTATAGAAAATAATAGTTTAATTCAAAATTTCTAATACGGCTCGAAAATTCGGCACTCACATTAAAGCTAACATCTTTCGGACGCATTAAAATTTTGCGAGTCTTATACGTCAGACAATTAAATTAAAAACGGGTTTTATAGAGTTAAAATATAATTTTAATTTTTCAGCCCGGGCCTAATAGGGTCGGCGTATGTGGCGTGTGCGTGGACACTTGCGTTGGCTTTGGCTGTAATGCTTCACGCGCGACAAACAGAGTGGACAGCAAGGCTTGACTTCCTTTGGCAAGCGCAAGCTAGAGATGAGAAGAGGGATATGGACGCGTTGCAAGTATGTTTCCTCTACATGATAAACTAACTACGCCCGCCACTTTGTTCGCTCGGAATTTAGTCTTTATCTTCATATTTTCTCAAGCCTGCAAGATATCGAAAGTTTAAGATAAATTGCTATTTTAATCCCAAAATTTTTAAATTAAATAATCGTATCATTAAGCATCATAGAAATATCAGTTTCCACTAAAAAAATTGATATTCAATTTGAAATTATAGATTCATAATTCAATATTAATCTAGAAAAGTATAATGTAATAGGTTTATTATTATCACATAAACACTGCTGGTTTTGAACGTTCCAACTTTAGGAGACTGACAACCCGTCAAGCTTTTTCCAAACGCGTCATAACCATTTATTTACCAAAAAAGATATAAAAGGAATTTTACAGGTACAGGTTCAACTTGCAGCATCAAGTTCTGATTTATTATGTAGGCCAATGCTTATGAAATATTTCTATAAATATATTTTAAATATAGTTATTTAATTTAAAAACTAGACGTGCGTACTGCGTCCTCTATGGTTTACTAGTTTAAGCGTTGTCCGGCCTAGTTCACTGGAACTCTGAGATCTTCCAGTTAATTCTTGATAAGGTAAATTTGGTAAAAAACTTTCGAGATTATTTCCTCTGGTTTAGGTATCTGGTAACAGCTCCAAAGTTGTCTGGTATATTCGGTGTAGTATATCCTATATCTCAATTCATTCTTGGGGTTGTCTGGAAGAGATCGCTTTTTAGCGATAAGACCGCACTTTGTACATAACTAGATATAATTTTAGTCTTTAAGTTCATGTTTGTATTGGTGTGTAATAAAGTGTTATCTATCTATCTATATCTATAACACACTGCTTGGAACATACAATGTATTCTTATGTCGATTTATCAAATTAATTTTCGTTTGCAAATATAAATTAAATATAAGTTACAATATCAAACTAAAACTATCTTAAAAAATATAATTAAATACTAAAAATTAACTATTTACGACCCATAATTTGTTATATTATTGAAGATATGTTGTTGAAGATATCCGATATGTTGAAGATACATCAATTGTCTATTTCAGGCGTCAAACAGACGGATTTTGTTCAATCTTCTGCCTGCACACGTGGCGAACCACTTCCTCGACAGTCAGTTTAAGACGAATATGGTAATTTTAAAATAAGCTTAACGCAAATAGCATAATTAATTCAGGTTGGAGGTACATTTTCTTGGAGCACAATGGGTTTCTTTAAAAGCTTCGAGACCCGCGTAACCATATCTATGAATACGTTATTTACATTACGTGTATATAGTTTTGCTTTATTTATATTTGTATATAATAATTATGCGTAGTTATTATTATAAACTGCACCACTGTCAATATTTGAAAATTCCTGGAAGTGATCGCTTAATAAGGACAAACGCGCTAAAATGAAAGAAAGGTATACATTTACTAGGTTTGCCCGCGATTTTTTCCACGCTTGACGGGCAATGTAGATTACAGTTATTTTGCCAATATTAAAATTCAAAGTGTATTTTCAGCAGGGCAACGGATTTTTTAATATGATAGATAATACATGAATTCCAAAAATTCCTGTAAAATCCCGGGATAAGTAATGTTACTAAAGGCAAACATAACTACATCTGTTCTACTAAAGATGTCTAATAAATATAGAAACTGTCATATCAAGCAAGTTCTAATATCATGTGGTTTCGAAGTTAGGAAATCTCGGGGAATATAAAAAGTCTCGGATTTAGTATCAGTCGGATCCGAATCAGCTAATTTTTATGTATACTATCCACTTTAAAACACTCCCGGGAAAATATCCGCGGGAGTCCTGGAATACAAAGTATCGCATAACTTGAAAAAGGAGTTATACTATCGTTCTAGTGAAATCGTATTGAAATAGCTCATATTTTCGCAATCTAACTAATCTATACCACCTCCGGGAAAATTCCCGCGGGATTTCCGGGACACTAAGTATTGCAGCATTAAAAAAATGTAAGCTGTCGCTTTAGTGAAAACTGTGTCGAAGTAAGCTAATTTTTATGCATCCGAACAAATTCAAACCGCTCCCAGGGAAATTCTCGCGGGATTCCCGGGATAAAAAGTATCACACGTTTTATTACATAAAATTTGCTATCGATCAGTGGAAACCGCATCGATATCGGCCCAGTAGTTTTTACATGAACGCCAAACAAAGAGACAAGTAATCTAAAAAAATGTAATGTTCTAAATCGTTTGTATAGTATATTCTAGTTGGTTTTTTTAAATAGCTTCAATGCACAGACACGGCATTTTTATAATATTATAGATAAGTGCACGCATAAAGAGGATACATTTTACGTTTCTTTGCAAAATTTTGCGTTTTTGTGAGAAAGTCCTAAAGAAAAAAATGCGCCTTCTGTTTATCCACTGAGCTAAGTTAACAACATGTGGTTCTTTGACAGACGATTTTTCAAATAAAAAATAGGTATCGCGTGAGCATCTGTAGATACTCTGAATAGGCTGAGTTCGGTAAAAGCGTTCCTATAAAATGTTGGTTTGCTGATCTTAACATCATCCAATTAAAACACTATCCATCGAATTAACTTTTTCTACTATCGGTGTATGTATAAAACAGACGTAAATCTTCTTACATGAAATCTATCAAAACATTATTGTGCTTGCTTTTAGCCTAATCAAGTGTTGTATGTGACTTCTTGCTTATAAGATTTTTTTCTATAAAAATACGCTTTTTATCAAAGCATGAATCATCATCATAATTAAATAGTTCACATATTTTCTAAGTGACCTACATGTCCACATTAACACGTAATGAAGCATTTCATCATAATAATGAACACTCACCGTTGCTTCCTAATGCACAGCACAAAAGAATTGGGTTCAGTGACATAATAAATGCATAAGTTCGCCACGTGAAAACCGATACAATTAAATACAAATCACTTATATACATAGTGGCATTAACTTGAATTTGATATATTGAAAAGCATTGAAGTAAAATTAAAACAAAACAAACGTAGTATGTAAAATCCACGCATTGTCCGAGTTAACTCTTGTAAATGTTAATGAAATTAAAAGCAATATCAAGTCAGTGCATATCGTCTATGTACAAAGGGTCCTTTGTAGAGGTGACATATGTACACAATTTTAATCATTTCAGTACAGTACCTTAAAAAAATTATATAATCGATTTTCGATCACGCATCTCAAAAACTACTTAACAAATCTTGCTTAAAACAATTTTCATTGAAAATATTTTTTTCTGATTTATCTATCTCACAGTTCAAAAGAGCGAAGGAGAGCGAAGGGGCGGAGTCCTAATACAATTGCGTTCTGGCTATATGTCTATATGCACTTTCTTGTCCCATTTCAAGCATATAGATCCAAGTTTTTCAGAAAAATTACGTTGATATACATAGATAGAAGGAAAGAGGAACCGAGAGTCATGACTTACGAAGAATCCGTTGTGGCTAAAATACCTATGGAATCGTGAAAACGAATTATGCGTCTTAGTAACATCATTTAAAATAGTAATGTAAAATTAAAGTAATAGTTTAATTACTGCATGGAATTTGATTTGATTATAATAAATAGGTATAATACCTATTACAAAAAAAAGTTTCAGGAGTAGACAATTTGAATATCACTAATAGAAAAATGAATAGAGTTGTATAGAAAATTGGTGTCACTGTTCCCACGTTGACTTGCATTGCATGGCTTGCACGCTGCGAACGTTCGCTGAACAAGAAGCGCGGTTGGCAGGAGCTGTACCACCACTCGTATCAGCGCGTGGGCGTCGTCTTCGCCTCCATCACCAACTACCACGAGTTCTACATGGAGCTCGACGGGAATAACCAGGGCATGGAGTGCCTCAGGTTGCTCAACGAAATCATTGCCGATTTTGATGAGGTAATTGATATATAAATCAACAAGTTTTGAAGAATTGCATTGCTATGAAATACTCTGTTCGGAGATTTTTGATCAGAATTATTAGTGAATGAGAAGACAGACAGTACATATGTTTTAAATGAATGAAGTATTTATAAAATACCACATTAATATTCAACCTAATCTAAAATATCTAATAAGTAATTTAAATATTTAACCTAAATTGACAATTGAATATTTTTAATATTCAATTTATTAATAATTTTATTACTAGTTCGAAAGGTTTTATCCTTTTGAACCCTCTAATTATTATGTCCGTGTTATCGAAGAGCTGTATCGTCTCGACGTTCATATGATCACATGATGATGAAGCCGATGCTCGTGGGTATTTAGCGTCCTTTTTAATTGTGCTGGTGACGATTTCCACTTTTAGGTTTTAATTTTTCGTTTTCTAATTTCAGCTTTTAGGCGAAGATCGCTTCAGTGCAATAGATAAAATAAAAACAGTAGGTTCGACATACATGGCGGCCGTTGGTTTGATACCAGATAAAAAGATGTCGGATGAGCCCAGCAGTCGCAAGCACATGGCCACACTCGTCGAATTCGTGTTTGCAATGCGCGACAAACTGAAAGACATCAATGACAATTCTTATAATAACTTCATGCTGCGAGTCGGTAAGTTATTTATTATTACTAATAAACGCGATACATTTCGTACGTCATAAAAAGTAACAAGATTCTATAAGAACTAGTTAAAAATGAATGCACTTTTCAAAATAATGATAGAACTTCATTTCTTGCTGTAAAAATTACCTGATTTCATATTTTGTTTTATGTATAAAAGCATGATAAAAGTAAGTTTGCTTAGATATTTATTTCTATTTCACGGCCATGGTAATTAATGGAGTATTATAAAATTTGATAACTAAGACGCTTCAGTAACGGGAACGATCTCCCGATATTATTTATGCTCAAAAATTATAATTATTATAATGAATAGTTCTTTTTAAATTCTAATGAAATGATTATTATATTTAAGGATTAAATGTTGGGCCTGTTGTCGCTGGAGTAATAGGCGCAAGAAAACCCCAATACGATATTTGGGGTAATACAGTTAATGTCGCATCTCGGATGGACTCCACCGGCTTACCAAATCACACGCAAGTGACCGAGGAGGTCTATCAGGTGCTCAAGGACATGCCCTATCAGTTTGTGTGCAGGGGCAAGGTCAAAGTGAAAGGAAAGGGAGAGATGACGACGTATTTTTTAACAGATAGAGCACCTGCTAATGGAAATGTACAAAATACGACGAACACTCAACCGCTCAATCCGCCTGCAGCGTACGGTGGGGTAGCAACTCCTTTGGCTATGCTGCAGAATTCAGCCAGAAGAGCAGCCGTCCAGCCTTCGAGGCTGCCTCCATTAAGGGAGGCCTCCGTCGCTGGCGAGAACGAACCGTTGCTGCCCTCAAATGGTCATCAGAGCAACGGTAATCACAAGGGCAGCAAAGGACGGAGAATCAAAGAACAAGATGAGACGCCCCCTCCTCCACCTCCACATGGCTTGACGGGAAATCCTCGTTGGCCCCCTCCCCGCGCGCTTGTACCCCCTTGGCCCCGTCCACAGGAGCCTCGTCCACCCGCTGCTCACAAGCGAAGAGCTCCAACGAGATTACCGAGACCTCGTTCTAGTGAAAGCTTGCCTCTCGCCCGAAGTCCCCGAGTGCACTCCTCTGCCGATGAGCTCAGTTCTCTCACACGTTCGCCGAGTTTAAGTTCTTCGGATGAGAGTTATTCGCGAACCACCGACGCCTCCCCCTCTCCCCCACGCGCCGCTCAGTGGCTTCCCCCCACAAGGCCTCAGCGTTCCAGTCCCAACCCTGGCTATGACTATCCCCTTCGAAACTCCAAGCCGGTTCCGAATCACATCAACGATATTTATACCAAACACAAAATTACCAAAAAGCCGTCTCTTGAGGATAAGTTTTTAGATGGAAGCATAGACTTTCAAAAGGAGGAGGAGAAATTGCAGAGGAGTATAATAAATATGCTCCAGGCTTCGGCTAAGAAGGATGGTTGCTGTCAGACGGATAAAAAGGAGGCGGCGAGTCGCCTCGCGCAACGGGCTGGCTCCTTCTCCAGTTCTGGCAGTCGGCCGAATAATTTGAAGCACTTAAATCACGACGTTAGAGAGGTGTATACAAAAAGAAGTCCTACTGATGTCGCGTGCGTCCCGCCTTTCGAGAGAGAGATTCAGAGACTGCTCGATGACAAGAATTTAATTAAAAATAACCCACAGAAAACAGAACGCAAGGAACTAAAATTGGAGCTTAGGTAATTTGGATAACTTTTTGAATAACAAAAATATGTATTTTAAATGTTGCTATTAATAGTTTCAATTTTGTTTGTTTCTGATTATATTTTTCATTAAGAAATTTTGCAAGTAATATTAATATTTCCAGTTTCAAGGAAATGTTTTTGTCAAATATAAGTAACTCTTTTCCAACTATATGTAGTAGTAGTACTTTCTCTCTAGTAATGTAAAAAGTTGTATGTTTCATGTGACAGTAAAAAGTTTTGTATTAATGCTGAATTATATGTTTCATCGGAATTAAATCTATTGGGTTGAAAGGTGCAGAAATAATAGGAAACGATGACATTCAACGAAATTAAATTTGTTTCATGTTTACTTGAATCATTTTGTTTGCTTCATCCAAATTGTAAGACAGAAGTGAACCGTGTAATAATTAATATCAGTTTTATTGCTTCGAATTCTATCTAACAGTTTTATATCCGTCGCTTGGAAAACAAATACCGATCCCAAAAGTACGAACTTTACTCTCTTCTTGCGCAAACAACTATTGTGTTTTTTTCTCTCATTCACAGGGGACAAAATACAGTTCTGGAGCCAGTTCGTAATTGTAACAACAATAACAGCAGTCCCTTGCATGCGG
Organism: Dendrolimus houi; assembly: GCA_039645545.1. Classification (NCBI taxonomy): domain Eukaryota; kingdom Metazoa; phylum Arthropoda; class Insecta; order Lepidoptera; family Lasiocampidae; genus Dendrolimus; species Dendrolimus houi. Next base: position 10,920,035 of record CM077127.1, on the reverse strand, counting down.
TGGGTTTGGCGGCCATTACGCAAGTGGCGCGACAGGAGGCGGCCCCTGAGTCCCGGCCTGCAGATCCTCAGCGTCCCGTCCCCGCTAACGAGTTCCCGGGAGTATTACCTACCGACGTAGTTGTTGAACTACCCTCGCCTACACATTCTAGGGAACAAAATGCGAGGTGAACTCAAAATTATGTTTTTAAAAATGTGAATATATCCCAGCTTAGATAATTTTTATAAAAAGTCTTTTCTTTCTGTTCAGTCCGCCCTGTGAGAGGAAAATGGAAATGATAAAAAATGTAAAGGACAAACACGATAAGGAAATCCAGGATCGACTACACAACCGGGTAAATTTATTTGATTTTAATTAGCGTAATTTAGTTTAATATTTTCTTAAGTTTTCGCGACTTTTATACATAATAAATAATACATAATAATTCTTCTCTTCAAGCCATAACAGTTGCGAAGCGGTCGTAAATTAAATTAGGCTCCCATAGAGTAAATAATAACCATAAACAAAATTAAAACTAAATAATTAAAATGAACAAGTTGGCGGACGGGTAAATAAAACTTTAACAATACTCGTTGACACTTGACATCTTTGTCTTCCGTGATCACGGCCACTGGAAAGTGGCCGAAACGTCGGAATAACAAAAATCAAATAACTTATCGCGCTCAAAACTGTTAAAACGTAGTTTTATTATAATTTCGTTTTTTATAGTACATAAATGAATGACAAATCTGATAGTAGTGGCACGGCCTCTATTATTGGAAAGCAAAAAGATTTTTTAGTCTGCCAATTATTTATCCTATCTGCAAATATATTGCGTCATTTGGAGATGGAAATTTCTGGCTACTTTTTATTATAAAATCAATTAACAAAATCGTGCTTAAAATTAGTAGTTTTTATTATTAAACGTCTTAAAGCAACCTATTAATGGAATACCAGTTCATATTTTGTTTAGCGAGACTACGCGAGCTTCTTCTATGCATTAATGTTGTAATAATGTATATATATATATATATATATAATAGCAGCCCATAAATGTCCCAGTGCTGGGCTCTGGCCTCCTACCATAGGGGAACGGACAGTATACCCGCCATGCTTGTCCAAGGCGGCTTGGCAGGTATATATATATATATATATATTATTATTTCACATATTTATTTAAGTTTAGATTTTTTTACATTTTTCTTTAAATATACACTATATAAAAAATACAAATTAAAAAAAAAATGTAAAAAATTCGATATCCGCCGGAAGCAGGGCCTAGGGTCCAGGCTACCGGTGGTTAAGGCTCCAGCAACAGGAACCTCCTCACGATACGGGCCGTGTCCAGCAGGGCTGCCTTCTGCATCCGACCCTTCACCCAGACACCAAGCGAGAGCTTTTCAAGGTGTCGGTCAAGGCTCTTCGCTATTAGTCCATTCACTGACACCACTATCGGTACTATAATTGTAGAGTCCAAGTTCCACATGGCAGAAACCTCGTGAGCGAGATCAATATACTTTATTTGTTTTTCTTTCTCGGCTTTCACGAGGTTACCATCACGGGGAATCGCGACATCTACAATTATAGTACGTCTCGCAGACCGATCAACTATCACAATATCAGGCTTATTGGCGACAATAGTCCTGTCTGTGATAATTGATCGATCCCAGTAGAGCAGATATTGACCATTGTCAAGAACTGGTTCGGGCTTGTATTGGTAATAAGGTACCTCCGACGAGATAAGTCCGTATTTAAGAGCAAGTTGCTGGTGGATGATCTTGGCTACTAGGTTGTGCCTGTGCAAGTACTCGCTATTAGCAAGACGAGAACAACCGGAAGTGGCATGTCTGAGAGACTCACCAGGGCGGTGACACGCCCGACATATGTCAGGCGTGCCGTCCTTCAGAATGTACTTCCGATAGTTTTTCGTCTTGATAACCTCGTCCATTATTGCACAGACAAACCCTTCGGTTTCCCCAAATAGGTCACCGAAACGTAGCCAGTTCACCGACGCTGGTAGGTCCACATCAGGCCCTGTTAAAGCCTGATAGAACCTGCCATGCAGCTCCTTGCTCTTCCATACGTCCATACGATCAGACACACTCATTACCAACGGTCTCTGCCAGTTCTGTTTTGCTAAGGATAGCGGGGTGAACCCTTTATCTACTGACACTATATCGTGATGCATACCCGCTGTCTCGCTGACTTTGAGAAAATATTCTCTGAGATTGTACACCTCACGGTTGTGGAAGTCTTTGGTATTTAAAAACCCCCTACCTCCACACTTCCGTGGGATGTACAGTCTCATCACAGACGAACGTGGGTGGTGCATCCGATGCGTTGTCAGTAAACAACGAACCCGTCTATCCAGGGCGTCTAATTCAGTTTGAGTCCATCTTAGTATGCCAAAGGAGTATGCTAATGCAGGCATGACCCAAGCGTTGAAGGCACGAACCTTATTTCCACCTGAGAGAAGGCTCGTTAAGACCTTTCTCAGGCGGGAAAAGAAACGATCCTTCATCGCCTGCTTCACATCAGCATCAGGAATACCCAACGACTCTGACATACCGAGATATTTGTAGGTCTCACCTTCAGAGAGGATCTTGAGGGATATATTCTCAGAGAATTGTAAATTTTCTGAATTTACAACTCTCCCTCGTTGTACATGCATGACGGCCTCTGTGGTTCAGCGGGCTAAGCCATTCGCGGCCTACCTCACTGCAACGCAGAGGCTCCGGGTTCGATTCCGGGTATAGTAAATTTCGGAAACGTATTTTCTCCGTTATTTACTATGGTCTGGGTGTCTGGGATCGGCCCCAGAGTAGTACGTTATATATTACCCATAACACAAGCGTAACTTGCTTAATTTGGGAATATACAATATGTGTGTTTGTCTGCCGATTATTATTATTATTATTATCTACACCGAATTCCATACTAATGGAGTTGCTAAAGCTTTCAGTAATCTTTAGCAACTGCAAAAGATCTGGCTTTTTCGATGCAAATAGTTTCACGTCATCCATGTACATAAGGTGTGATATAATCTCACCCCCTCTCCGAAGTTGAAAGCCTAACTTTGACTCCCTAAGTATAGTACTTAGTGGATTCAAAGCTAGACAGAATCACAGTGGACTCAAACTGTCACCCTGGAAAATGCCCCGCTTGATCCTTATTGGGTCGTGCAGAACAGAAAGATTCCCTCTGTCCCCTGGATGCCTAAGCACCGTGGTCCACTGCTCCATACATGAACTGAGGAAAGCACGAAGAGTTGCATTTACTTTATACAGCTCCAGGACCTTCTCCAGCCATGTATGGGGCACTGAATCATAGACTTTTTTGTAGTCAATCCAAGCTACAGATAGATTCTTTCTGTTTCGCCGTACCTGATGACTAATGGTCATATTGATGAGGAGGAGCTCCTTAGTACCACGAGACCCATTCTTACATCCGTTTTGAGTATTGGCCAAAATGTTATTATTTGTCAAATGTTCCATTAATTTAGATCTCAAAACAGATGTAAGTAACTTGTATATAGTTGGTAAACAAGTGATGGGTCTATAGTTTTTTGCTTCCGTGGTACTATCCGACTTATGGAGCAGATGAGTGACTCCAGTAGTCGTAAAGGAAGGAAGCGAACCTATGTTTATAGCCTCCTGGAATTGGACGGCCAAGCAGGCATGCGAACTCCTGAACCATTTAATCCAGAAGTTGTGCAATCCGTCTGGTCCTGGAATTTTCCAGTTTTGAGCCATACGAATTACACGACCAATGTCAACTGGTTCAAGAGCCAACGGTTCCATTTCTGGAATCGTTTCACAAGCCTGCTCGATCATCCTAGTCCAGTCGCCTTCTCTGTGGGTAACAGGCACCGACCAGATATTACTCCAGAACGCTGTCATAGAGTCCATATCTGGCCAGTGACCATCACCCACAGAGACACATGGACGCTCCCATCCTCTATACACTCGTTTTTGATCTCTTTGGAAGAAGCAATTCAAGTTATAACGATCTGCACGTTTTTTATACCGACGTAATCTATTGGCCCACGCACTAAGTTTTTGTTTATAAAAGTCAATGCGTTCTGTAGCTCGAGCTAAATAGTCACTGGGATTAATGTCAGTCTCAGTGAAAGCCTGATTTACAAAACGCATGACTTTTGGCCTGGTGTTTCCGGCCCTAAAACAAAGTAATTTGGCTATGAGGGTCCTGGTCTTACCAATACGACATTCGATTCTCTTCTGCCAGGCAGGCTGTCCATCACTACGCCGTGGTCTCTGTTCCAAATTTGGAAGTTTGGTACCAGAGACACGACATACAGCAACAGCGCCACAGTATAGAATCGAATGTGTTTCGGCAAGATCTTTACTAGCTCTAAAATATGGAGCTAGTAAGGAATCCAAGACCCCCATGATCAACAAGTTATGTTTGTGGGTGGGTAACCGTGGTAGTCGTGGTCTACTTAATATAGGTATCGTCTTATAGTCTTCAATCGCTTCCTCCAAAGCCCTCGTCATAAGCTCATTATCCTGGCTACTTACGTTACTTACCGTAGTATCATCAACTTCCACCGGCGACATTGCCGTCACCCTAGATGTTATGTTTGGGTGTTGTGAAGAACATGGAGTCTCGATGATTCTACAGGTGGTTCGTATTTCAGTGCGTAGACGATCAAGTGTAGGCTCGTCCAACAGATGTCGTCGTTGGATAGCTCGCACTTGATCCGATAAGCGCTGTGTCGTGACATTGGTATCTGGCTGAAGGATCTGAAACAGAGACAGCATCCGATCACGATACGCAGTGAGGTTGGTTCCTATCTCTGTCGCCTCGAAGTACGCTCGCATGACGCTCTCATTCATTTGCTGAGACCATCTCATGCGGCACACTGCACCACCGGTAGCGGGGGCCGGGTGCGGGATACGTCCCGCAGGTCCCAAGCGTGCCGACGGTGGCCGTCCTCGGCCTCGCGCAGGTCTTCTTGGCGGGGCTGACGGCGCTGGCCCCTCCTCACTGGTGCTCGATGCCTCGGTGGCCGCCGGCGTCACGAAGTCTTCATCGGATGACGACGACCGAGGTGTGGAGCCGAGCGAAGCGGGCGCAGCAGGTGGTGGTCGTGCGCGTGTAGGGCTGCTTATTTTGCTCTCTGTTTTATTCCATAGCTGCTAATTTTGTATTTCTTTGGTTTATAAATAACACGAGTTTTTTCATTTTCCATTTGACAGTTGTCATTCTGATTATATTATGTATAGTATGTATTTATACCTTTTCTTCTATTTAATATTAATGATGTAAAATTAGGGAGATAGGTTTTATTGCACTCTAAATAACATGGAATATAATGAAATGTTTCAGAATTATGGAAAAAATTGTAGTAATTTCGGAATTTGATACAGAGATGTGAATGTAGTTGACAGCCACTTTTTTTTTTTTTTAAATATTATTATTATTATTATTATCCGCCACCATTAAACTCGGGCCTCCCTATTTTTAGGGAACGACAGTATACGTGCTGCGCTTATCGTAAGCGGATTTTTGGGTTGCGTTAGTTACATCGACACGCATGTTTCATCGCATATTCCCTACATCATCAGCATGAGTTAGAAAAATTGCCTCAGCGATAATTGCTTCTCTGCCCGGATTTGAATCCGCGTCGTTGAAATGAGACGCGAGGACGTTAGCTACTATGAATATTTGATAATGCAATTTAAAAGAAACACCAATTTTAAAGTAGTTAAACTAGAAAAGAGCGCTCACTTGGATGACCGAATAAACACAGGACTACTTAAAAATGTTAAACTTAATTTTATATTCAAAATACCCGTATTGCCATCTAGCGGAGGTGCAATTAACCATAAGAATAATTAAAACTGCATTTGTCACCGTCGTTGCTATAACGATGTATTTCAACGGTGGTGCCAATATAATGCGATCGGAGCTCCATCTTTTCGGCTACATTCGTCTATCTTTCGGGAATAGTACTTTTTTCTGGATGAAAGACATTTTTTTCTATACCCCTGATTTGAATATTTCATTACGATCTGTTGCGTAGTTAAGGCGTGAAAATTTCACAAATAAACTAACTCACTTTCGCATTTATTTTATTAGTTAGAATTTAAAGATTGCAGGTAAATATGTAAGTTGCCGGAGTCTGTTTTTCCCGATATCTATAGCCTGGTTGTCTTCAAGTCCCATGTGAATAGGTACCTTTTAGGTAAGCGTGCTTCACCTTAAAGCATATCTCCGCTTGGTATCGGACGAGAACATGGTCAAAATCAAATGTCTACTACAACAATAAAAAAATAATATAAAATGTTATGTAAAGGTGGCCGCTTCGAACCATAGAGAAATGGCCCTCTACGGTGAGAGTCAATCCGAATGGAGTTCGTCGTGTTCGGAGGGTGAGGGCGAGTGCGGCGCGGGCCAGCCGGAGAGCACGGGCTACACGACCGACGACCCGGCGCTCGAGAACGTGTCCATGCTGAACGAGGCGGGGCTCACGGACGCCGAGGCGGCGCTCAGCGACGTCAACTCGTGCTACTTCGACCGCGACGACGACGTCTCGTCGCGCGCCTCCTCCCGCCTCCTCGACTCAGAGGCGCTCGTCTCGCTCGAGTCCCTCAGCGCCATCTACGACTCGGACGAGCCCGCGCACAGGTGCTTTCTTTTGCTTGCTTTTAATTCTTTTTCATTAAATTTTTCTCATTCTGAAGGCTTTTTCTTTTTACCTTCTTATATCACTTTTTTACTCTTGCATTTTATTTTGTATATTACGTTATAAACCATTCTCGGGCCGATTCCAGACGCACAAATGACGGATCATTCGTTTACGAAATTTACCATACCAAGAATCGAACCTGGGACCTCTGTGTGAGCTAGTCCGGTAAAGACTTAGTCTAGTCAACCACAGAGGCCGTTGTGTACTTTACTATGCTCATTTAACTACTATTCATTTTATTCCTATTCCTCATTTTATAGTTTAAAAGTTAGACATAATTTTCATGACCGAGTGTAAATATCTCGCCACCTACTTGACTTTATTATATAAGTCATTAAGAAACAATTTACTGCTATATATTTATTCATGTATTTTATTATTTACTAATGCTAATCGCATCTTGTGCGCACAGGTACCTGGCCAACATTCGCACAGTGAGCGAGTCGATCACGAGGAACTTCGGCCAGCCGGCGCACGTGACCGACGGTGAGAGCGACGTCTAGTATTGTACACGCGATATGCGACGAGTTGTGATTATATTCGAACGGTTCATATAGGATCGCGGAATTGTGCTCGTAGATATCGATTGACATATAACGTGAAATTACTTTTCAGTCAATTGTGATATGACGAAATCTCTTAGTGAACGAACTATATATAAAGTATTCGAAATAACGTTGATCATGTAGAAAATTGGCTCTCTATTGCAATCGAAGTTCAATACTCAATGCATAATAATCCAAAAAAATGTGTTTCGTAATAATATAACGATGTACTAAATTTGTTTTAAGACATTTTCCTAACTGCTAACGAGCCTCTCTTTAGTTATATTTGTAAATGTGTCAATATGTACCTAACGTTAGTATTGTATGATATTCATGTACAGTCTATGTGCCATCTGATGGCGCAAGCGCATCATCTGGAGAGTGGGAGATGATCTCTACAATTATAAGGTGCTCTGATTTAGATTTATTTGTGGTTTGTCTTGTGATACGATATAGGAAATTGTATGTGAACGACCAATATGTTGGAAAAAAAAAACATTTTGCTGTTGGGGCTGGTCCCTAGGCTGTAAAATGTGTCGTAGATGACGTTGACTGAAGTAGAAGGGCAAGTGTGAGCTAACTGTTTAAGTATAATGCATTTCAATATTATCTTAGAGTTAAAAATTGTTACCATAGGCTGGTACGCTTTATAGTATTGCTTTCTCCAGTATAGCATATCCCGTAAGTTGTGGCATAATGAGTTCTATTTTTCCATAAAGCATTGATAAAAGGAAATAGACACAGAAGGTTTAATTAATATAAAGTGTTGAACCACAGCACATACGCATGTGCACATAACATAACGTATACTTAAATATGTTTATATACAATTTTCACGATGAAACTATGAAACTGATACCATGGATGACGACGAGCGCTCGTGTCTATGTTCATAGCGATGTTTGTGTATGCTATGTGTGTGTGTGCGCGCGTGTGCACATTATTTACGTGCACATTTGTATGTGCTTTAGTTTCGATCCTTTTTCTAAATAAATTTTCTGTATAATTTCAATCTATTATAGTGAAGAAATGTTTATTGTTAAATTCTAGTCACTACTCCAAATTGTGGTCTTATTAACTTCGAATATTAAAATTAAGGACAAAGGCAATTTTGTTTCTGCAACTAATTATATTCAATAAAAATCAAAGTCGTATAATTAATTGTAAGGTGACAGCCGTGGAACTCGAAAGTACAACCGATACATATAAACACCATTAGTGAATATTTGTTCTAGAATATTCTCAGTATTTATGAAAATCAGTTATTATTTGAATTTTAATAATATTTTATTGTTGTAAAAAAATCGTGTCAATTGTTACTTTGTATACATTTATAATCCATTTCAGTTATTACATTATTATGATACTTGTCTAATAAGTTACTAATTACTTGACTAGAGTACTTAATGACGAGATTTTTTAGTACATTTTTGCTTTACTGTTATTTCTGTGTAAGGGAGGATTATCCAAAGTTAAATTAATTTCAGATTAGTATATCTGTTAAAAGAACATTTTCGTTTAAATTTATTTATCAAGAAATATAAGTGCAATATAATTTGTATTTTGCCGTTATAGTGTTTTGTATATTTTTCTGTTTAAATGACAATAGGGAATGTGCATGTAATATTTTTATATTTATAACTAGTATATGCCCGCGACTTCGTCCACGCTTGACTTGAAATTCCCGCGGAATTCCCGGGACACAGCATTTAAAAAAGAATGTAAGGTATCGGTTTAGTGAAAACTGTGTCGGAATAAGCTAATTTATTCGCACCCGAACAATTAGAAACCGCTCCTGAAAAAAATCCCGCGGGATTCCCAGGATAAAAAGTAGCGCAGATTTTAAGTCTAAAAATTTGCTGTCGATCAGCGAAAACCGCATCGAAATTGACCTAGTAGTTTTTATGTTAATCCCGAAGAAACAGACAAGAAATCTAAAAAATTACATCGTGCTCGTTTATTATTATTATTATTATATATATATATATATATATATATATATATATATATATATATATATATATATATATATAAATCAAAAAAATATATTTGTAACTGCAATCAGACTTGGGCGTTTTATAGGCACTATTTTGGCACGATCTCATATTGTCAATGCTGACGTCACCCAATGAATTAGTAACTAACTGGTATCATAAAACTACTGCACATCATAAAAACACCAACCAACCCCTTTAATCTAAACTTTGACGTTGTTATTTTTAACACTCACTCAAACCTGTAACTAAAATATAAAGTTATAGGTATGGTAATAAATATTTAAAATAAAAATAACGTATATTATAATTACATTCATATTCCCTATTATGAAGGTGGATCTAACTGCCTTCCTATTTGGTGAAGTCATCAGTAAACTAACTTTTACTTGTATGAGTTTGAATTTTAAGAATACATTTTGCAATAATGCAATAAGTGCACTACATCTGATAAGTTCTTGAAAAAATTTAACGCGTCTCTGGTATCGTGGCTTCAGTGATGGTGCATTTAGGTCAGTAAGGTCTTAGTTTTGCTTCTTGATGTGGTAAGTGTCGAAATGATCACACACAACAGAAACGAAGTTGACTTTTCTTGGAAATGAATATGGACGAAGAATACTAAGAATGACAGTAAAAATTTAATTCTAAGAAGTTCCTAAATCTTATATTTCTAGAGAGCGTCACTAGCCATTCTTCTCTTGTGTTTTGATATAGAAAAATACGACAAGACTTTTTATTTAAAACCTATTTTTACACCTAATCAATCAAAACTTGAATTAAATTAAATTCGAAAGAAACCTGATAAAATTTATAATATTTCACTGAGATTGTCTAAAAATATGTTTAAAAATATTTATTGAGTCTATTGATGTTTTTTTTTTATATTAAAACGCAAGTTATGATATTCCTGGTGCCCTCTAAAATAAGGATTTTAAGGGCTTTAGAATTACATTGTTTACCAAGTGATTCTTTTCCACACCCGTATTAAATGAAAAAGTATTTTTTTTAACTGCACTGATTTACTGCAAAACATTTACGTATATTAAATTTAAAAAAAAACACAGGAACATGCAATGATACGAACGTGGTACTTAATTCGTTAAATTTATAGTAATATTATATCAAAGATGTAGTGACATTATCGCAAAATGCTTTGTAAAAAATGATGTTGACTTTGTGACTATAACGCCATCTATGATAAAAGGTAGTTAACAGTCTGTCAATGGTGGAATATTATCCATATTGACCAGTTGAGTATCGTCTAATCTTTGTCTATTTGTAAATACATTAATCGGAGCTAGTGAATGACTCGTAATAAATAGGAAATTGTTAACCTTTGTAAATATTGTTAACCACTTGTGAAAGTGCTATTCCACTTTAAATATAAATCATGGGCGTATAACTTGAACAAAGATGGCGGCCGTGTGCACATTTCAACTCGCAAACGTAAAACACAGGTCCACTGTTTTTGGAACAGGTATCTGAAAAATAAATCGGTTATTATATAAAACAGTATATAATAAATCTTAGCTAATTTGTAGATTAGTGTAGGTCTAATATATATATATATATATATATATATATATATATATATATATATATATATATATATATATATATATATATATATATATATTACAAAAACCTTACAAATACTGACATTATTGATTTTTGTAAATGCTTTTCTTTTTCCTATTGAAATATAATTTGTATCTTTATCTGTAAAAATAAACTTAGTTGGTTTTAATTATTATTATAACCTTAAAAATACAGAATGTGCAGTAAAACTTGAAATTAAAATCGATATTCAGATTGCTAAAACAAACGAATAGGTACAAAAATGGAAAGGTTTCGCAGTTAGCTGCTTCATGACAAGTCTTGCGTCGGAAAATACTTTTCAATTTGAAGGCATTGTTTTAAGTGTTTATTGCTTTGAAATTAGAATCCGATCAGAAGTATCGTTCTGACATTCAAGTTATACGCCGATAGTATCTATCACCTATACCTAAGTATACCATGCTGTGAAGAGATATCATTATTTTTTTAAAGGATCTTCTTATTTGCTATTTCTTATCCTCAGTATTTTCATTTATAATGTCTTGTTGTACGAACACATATAGTGCCAAACAATATTTATGTATATGCTTGTATTCAACATTATTTATTCAATGCCTGTATGTTAATTTTGACATGAATGTCTTGGCATTGGATTAAATGAACAAGAAAACGTAATCAAAGTGTAAAAAAATAGATCTGATATACATTTTTAGAGACGTAGTGGAACTTTAAACTGTTTTCGATTATTTCAAAATACTCATTAAAGAGTTTAATAATGGTAATTCTATAATCAAACAATAAAATTATAAAATGATTTAAATGTAGATTTTTTTTACTCCAACTCGCTGTGGCCGTTCAGATTTACGCCTGTTTGAAAATTCATCTGTGCTTAATATGTGTATTCTATCGAAATTAAAGCCGAAACACAATAATTATCATTAAGCCTTTTAATTCACGGCTTTCATGTGAATAGTGAACAGCTTAAATATTGCATATTGTCGATTTGTATTGCTATACTAGCTAACTCCAATAACGTGAAACGAAAATCACAATAGGGTCTTAGCATGGCCATTGAAGAATCGGCCTTTAAAATATAACACTGAAGAGCGTCTAAACCCTAGATAAATAATTTGGAAAGAAAAAAAAGTTTTCAATCCGACTGATTTTGTTAGAAATTTTTAAATTATCAAAGCGAGAGAAGAATTACCTAATGCGGCATCTGGTGTTGTAGATTTCAGGAGCTGCTACTTTGTTACTTATTCTCACTTCCTTTTAGATAGCTTTCATTGAAATATTTCTAGTTGGTATTTGTGTAGCCAATGCAATAAATTCAAAAAAAATGTTTAATTAAATTTCCTTATGTATTTGAAACTGCGATTGATTGAGTGGAAATTTTAAATATCAGCTTTAAATTCTTTAAAATATACTCGCAATTATTGCAATGTTCATTTTGTCTGGTTATACTTTTACTCGCCACTATAAGAAATAAATGGAGTTAGCAGTATGATGACGAATGTACACTCACCATCTCGTAACAAAATATGACGTACAATGTATAATTTCGTATAGATATTTGAATTATGCCTTAAATAGAAAGTGTATTGTATTGTGCATTTTATTTATTTCAATTTAATTAAGCAATATTAATTACTCACAAATTAAAGTGGTTTACATCACTGAAACTTTACTTGCGTGTTCTTATTCTTAGCCCACTTCAAAAAAGTACACCAATTTTTTTTATTGACTTCATTAAGATTTCTATGAATATTTACAGTGCTTTTGGTCGTCTTATGTAGACGTAAGATTACCACGCTCTTGTAAAGTTATTCTTTATTTTAACACGAAATTACGCGGTTTGTGTATCTAGTCAATGTAAAGTATTCATGAATATTCAAAATTTTGAATAATCGTATAAAGCAAACAGGTGTCAAGCGAAAGCCGAAAATTATCTAATACTTCATAACATTGCTCGGAAAAACATCACTAAGTTTCTACTAAAAACTCCATTCGCAAAGATACTTTTTGGGGTGGTCCCAATATTGCCACTTGTCTTTACATTAGATATACGACACTACCTGAGATGATATCATAGAAGAAAATAATAGGATTGACAATTGAGTAGATTCAACTGTATTGTGATGGACCCAAACGAGGCCAAATTATATATATATTTAAATAAAAATGGGACTAAATAAAATCAAACACCATTTTTTTCTTACGTTCGAATCGCAACGAACGATTTACTTTTAATTATAATAATATTAAAACCGAGCGGCCAGCATTATAATATTTACACAAATAAGTATTTATTCCACAACATGTATTCTTAGGCATTAATCTAGATCAGAAGCTCCACTGGGGCGCTCATATATCTAGTCTCTCAGGAAAACTTAGTTCTGCTGCATATGCGGTCAGAAGAGTTAGTCAGTTCACTGACGAAGAGACTGCTAGACTAGTTTATTTTAGTTACTTTCATAGTGTCATGTCCTATGGTATTTTACTTTGGGGCAACGCTGTTGACTTAGAGACCATATTTGTTTTACAAAAAAGAGCCGTAAGGTCAATTTACAACCTCGGCCCTCGGGAGTCTCTTAGAGAATGCTTTAAGGAAATCGGTATTATGACGGTCGCCTGCCAATATATCTTTAATAATATAATTTATATTCGTAATAATTTTAGTGCCTACAAGCAGTATAAGGATGTTCACAATTTCAACACCAAGCATTGTAATAGACTGATATTGCCATCTTTTAGGTTACAAAAAGTACTGTCCTCTTTCTTGGGGGTTGGTATACGCTTCTTCAATAAAATTCCGAGTGAAATGTTAGATCTGCCTTTTACTAAATTCAAAACCAAATTAAAAGGTATCTTGCTAAAAAAGGGATACTTAAATGACAAAAATTCATTTACATAGCAGCTCGCTCTAACATCTTATACTATATTTTGTATAACGTCAACTTGCCAAGCTTGTAAGGGATTTATGGCGATATATTGCAGCATAACATTTTAGTACGTCATGTCATTATTATAACTTTAATAATAATTTTCTTTTCTTTTATTGTGTCTGGGTCTTATTGAGTATGCACTGTTTGCTACAACTCCGTTAATTCTTTAAAAAGTAATTCTGTAACATACTTCTGTATAAAATTTATTAAAAAAAGAGAACTTAAGATATAAATTGAATAAGAAACTTAAAGAAAAACAACATTTAGCTAGACGTGTTGCTGGGGAGGTTCTTGCCGTTTCTTCTCCTTAACAGCAATAACAAACACGTTGCGAAGCGGTGTACATAGAATAGGAAGAAAAATAATATTTGACTTATATATGCGACTTTCAAAAAGTGTTCTCCAGTGGAACTTATTTTGAATAAAAACTTTGAATTTGAATTTGAAATTAGCCCATTAAAAAAACTTGAAAAGTTCCAGATCCTACGTGTTAATATTTTGTCTCGCCTGATTTTTCCAAAAAATAATAAAACGAAAGAGAATGGCCTGTAGTACCATCTAGTCAAGTATGATATTTTAGAAGCTTTTAATGTTTTTAATGGGCGATTTTTATTTCTATAATACTTCTTCCAATGTACTACTAATTACGATAACGGAGGTGAATTTAGGATACTGCCCCTGAAAATAGCCTGGTTTGTATTTATTCGTAATCTTTGGAATGAAGCAAAATGAATTAATTATCATAAAAAAATGCTTAATACAGTTGCAATATTATTTGATGGCTATAGAAAACTTTTTATTTTAGTTGTCGCGGGTATGGGTAAGCACTTTTCGTGAGTGAAGCAGCCCGAATCTAATATTTTTTAGTTTTGTATTCTTCATGAATACTAGTATGGACTATGATTCTGAGGTGAAATCCTGTTTGTATGGGACACAGTGCCTCTGCCTATCCATAATAAACAGGTGCGTGGCCTGTCAGGTAAGCGTTGTCGGCACCAGTGACTTCTTCAGCATACAAATACCCTTTTACCTTGAACTTTATAGAGACCAGTGTAAAATTTAAATCTCAACGAATATTTTCTACTGAGTGCATGTTTTTTTTATACTGTAACAATACTACACATACATTTCGGTTTAATATTTTTTAACTATATTAATTTATTACTTACTGACCTACGCAGTAAAGTTAATTGACCATTAAGTTAGAAAGTAAATAATATTTTGTATTTGCGATAAAAATATGAAATGGTTCAAATATTTATATTATTTATTGTGAAATTTTGCCGTTCCCTAAAAAGAGCCGCCCGGGGCGGGTCGCCCCTGCCGCCCCCCACTACGCTACGCCACTGCTTGAACATCATTTCTATTAGGTATTGTCAAGCACTTTTGAGTAGGCATCTCTCAACCGTAAGAAACTATTTTCATACGGAGACTATTCAGTAGGTTTGTAATGAAAACTTGCACAGCACTGCAGGAAAGCTACATATTTGTTCAATACACGAGTTTCTGCATGTTGTGGACACGCGATCATGTACTTTGGTTGGCATGGTAATATTGATTAAACTATGAAGATCTGGCCTTATGTGTTCTCTTTCCCGAGATTTTTCTTATGTATCATTCGAAACAATCACAAGCCTGGAGTATTGTAACAAAACTAATAATTAATTATAATCAAGTGTTGCTCATTGTCATGACATCATTTCAAGTAGGTAGATGTATTATACAAATACCTATACATACCTATGTATCAATCGATACTTCTAAATTTGTGCGTCTGTATATAACAGAATACTCCAATTGACCCTTTTTTGGTATATAGCTAAGGTATGAAAGCGTAGATTATTTAAAGCTCTGTCAACTATGAGTCGCACTACGCTCGCGAAAGGCTGACTGAGTTACATACCCATACTAGTACCAGTATAGCCTTATCGGATATTCTTGCAATTTAATGACTCAGCTAGACAGTGATCGGTGGCAGTTTCATTCAAAATAATGTGTGCGTAATGTTTAATGCTGGTGTGCCAGCGAAATACGACTCGAAGTGAGGCAGGTATGACGAGCCGCGACGCGCCGGCCGGCCACCACCGGCGCAGGCGCACAGCTGCCCGCCGTGACGCCGCAGCTCATTGGCTGCCGCAGGAACCGGTCGTCCCGCGTACCACGCTCCTCCCTCACCCCCGCGCCGCCGTTGCTACAAACAACTCGAATTCTTATTCATGTTCCTTGCCACGACCGTTGCTGCCGTTAACAACCAACTCGCGTTGTTGATACGCGCCCGTATTTCGCGTAATCTTATCAAAATGTGCTCAATCCTGAATGTGATTCGATAGCTAAGTATGTGAATTGTACCAGTGCAAGATGGATCCAGTGTCTGCTACACGGACAATATGAAACCGCAGGCACATTCCAGTGTTTGTACTCTTTTTGTGTTACCGGGGCTCCGCAGGCGGATTCATCGCAGGGTTAACTTGGCCATGTGTATGAGATAGTGATGTGCTCCTATTAGTTTTATATAAAAACTAATATGCCAGCTACCAGTGGATGTTTTCTCGCGTTGTGATAGTCGAGTTGTGGTGCTTTGTGTTTGAGATAGTGTCAATATGAAGGTGACGGTGTGTTTTGGTGCTGTCAGGGTGCTGGTGCCGTGTGGCGCCGGCGACTTGCTGGTCAGGGACCTCGTCCGGGAAGCCACGCACCGGTACAAGAAAGCCACCGGACAGGTCAGTCGGCTTTTTAATTAACCACTGTTTTGTAAATTTCGCGCGGTTTTTAAGAATTTTCATTGGCTCATAAACTTAAAAACAATTACCTATGTATTTAACTGTGTACGAATATTATTATATAAATAGATTAGTTAAGCCTGTGTTAAATGTGGGTAATATACAACGGACAATTTTGGGGCGGCTCCCAGACACTCAAAACAGATTAAAGATTTTTTTTCCGAAATTGACCTCACCGGAAATTGAACCTGAGACATCTGCGTTACAAAGCCTTAGGCGGGCCAGAGATGAGACCTAGTTTACAACAATTAATTATATCACACGAATGATGATATACTATGGGGAAATTAGTATTAGTGATAAATACCCTGAACCGTTTCAAATTAATTTAGTTAGAGTAGTTACCTACGGGCATTTAATTCTGCTACCTATGTTTACAACATGTTTTTGGATGAAAACAACCAATAGGTCCCTAATCCTTGGTAAGTTATAAACATATGGTACGTCTACATTACTACCTATATGTACTAATATTGCTAACATGAAATAATGGAATCTACTATGTAGTATTTGTATATGCAGGTGTAGACACCTGCATATACAAATACTACATAATTATATATAATTAATGTAGACGTAGACGTCTACATTAATTATATTAAATAGGTACTAATTAGTCAATTAAACTTTTGTTTTGTTTGTTTGATTGAACGCGCTAATCTCAGGAACTACTGGTCTCATTTGAAAAATTCTTTCAGTGTTAGATAGCCCATTTATCGAGGAAGGCTACAGGCTATATATTATCACGCGAAGACCTATAGGAGCGGAGCACGAATGAGGAATGTTTCAAAATCAGGGGTTTTAATTAACTTACTTTTTTTTTACTATTCCACGCGGATGAAGTCGCGGGCAGAAGCTAGTTTAATATATAGGTACAAAACATCGTCTACATCCACTTAAATGTTGGTAGAAAATTAGAGTTGACTAAAGTCATTAAGTTAGCTGATTCTTAAGTAGGTAAAGAAAGAGTCAATCATTTCTTTAACCCTCAAATTGGTAGAGAAAAATATCTTGAATATATTACTTTTTTTTAACAGAACCGGTATTCAGATGAGTCAAGAAGTTAAAGAAAAATAGTGGAAAAAATATATGTTTTACTTTTTGAAAAATCCTATGTATGATATAGCATACATTGGCAATTGCGCGAAGAAATATTTAGAGGTTTTATGTATGTTGTGGCATATTTTGCCAATTACCAGAGCGATGAATAAATTATAAGAACTTTAAATATAGTTAAAAATAGTTTTGACCATATAGTAATAACATATTTGTTATATAAAGTAAGTGAATATTTCGACAACAGGGCGACACCAACCCTGGACTCGTTAAATCCATGAAAATACTATTTTACGCCCTGAATAGGTATACCTTACGTAGGTGGTCTATTCCTTTACTTTATCGATTGCTTATTAAATTTTTAAAGCTTCAGCATATTTTTCCTCAAATCTTCATAAAACAGAGAACTTTTAATGACACTAATGCCAAATTTTTAGCCGGGAAATATTTTCTACTCTCAAAGGTCAGTGCTCCATACTGTCTGGTTTTTACACCGAGCACGAGTGCAATTTTTCTATGGTATTTTAGTAGACTTTAATACAGGTAAAGAAAAACAAAACAAGTAATGAAAAACAGTTTGTCCACACAAACTTAAATTTAAATACTTAAAAAATCCAACGTCTAATTGGCAATGTATATCACAGCATACATGGTTACATTTCATGGAAATTGGTAGTGTATGTGGTGACATACAAAAACTTAGAGATTGAATAAAAGTATGTTAAATTATAAGTGATACATATTACAAATTACCCTCAAAATAAAAGAAATACAACTGATTCTGACCTTGATGAGCGTCATTTGTTTCTTCGTCGACATTTTCATTTTCATAGTATTAAATAGGGTGCTAAGTTTATGATTGTATTATTTTATTGAATGTACAATTATGATGGGTTTATTAAAACAGTTGGAAGAAACATAATATATTAAAAATTGTTTCCCGATTTAGAATTTTTTAAATGTTGTGTCACCCCACATACAGTACCAATTTAATTCAGTGTCATAAGTAATTACTTAAGATCCTTTGCCTGCTATTGTGGCAAATTCAAATAAAATAAGTGCATTTCAAATAATTTCTAAAGAGGTTTCTTTCGCAATGCGGTTGTTGTTTCACCATAACTAATATACTGTACATCTAGATTACGTATATATTAATTTCCAACCAGAATGTTGAGATAGATTGCATTCTACCACACCTAGATTTTACATTAATGATCGTTTGCCGAGAGTCGAGACTGAACGATTTGTATTTTGCGTAAGGCAACAGTTTCCTTCGTTAAAATCATACGTTAACAACTTAAACTCCATAGAGTTGTGAGAATAAACAGCTCTTTTTGTTTTCACTTGTATGTTTTTTTTGACAAACACATTGTATTATATCCCTAAGCTAAGTATGTTGAGCTTGTGTTATGGATAATATACCTCAGACCTCTTTGGGGCCGATCCCAGACACCCAGACCCATAGTAAATAACAGAAAGTTCGTTTCCGAAATTTACCATGTCAGAAATCGAACCCGGGGCCTCTGCGTTCCAGCGAGTTCGGCTAGCTAAGACTTAACCCGTCAGAGGCCGTTAATTATACATTTTGCATTTCGTAAACATGGATTTTGGTCAAAACGCCAGGCTCAAAAATAAATAAATTAATTAAAACGCGCTTAATCCGTTGAAAAGCTTTATACTCGTTTGGCTTTCTTTATTGATTCCTGTTCAGAGAAAATTTAAACAATAAACTCAAGTAGGTACCTACTACACCTTTAGCGACGCGCGACATCTCATCTATTAGCAAAAGATAATAATGCATTTATTATTATCGTAACTCATGGAAGCTTTACTTTAAAGTGGGCCAGATATAAGCATTAACTGCTATAGTCTTAAATGATAAATTTATCCATGAATATATATCCCTACAGACATGAATAAGTATAAGTTATGCATGACGCAAAATATGAGACCAACAACATGCAATAAAATATGCTGCATTGTCATCGAATTCCATTTACTCCTTAGTTATAGTGTATTCCGGTTGTTTTTTAAAATAGCTTCAATGTACAGACATAGCATGTTTAGAATTTTATAATATTATAGGTAGATAATCCACATGCTGCCTACCTTCTTAAATAATTTCGTAGGAAGCAGCCGACCTTGCCACCGCATCGTCTAAATAACTAAATTGTAACGTAGTGAGTGCAAAACTGTTAGAAACCTTGTTTCCTTTTTAAAACGAATTACAAGCAATTAAGTAATATTTTCTTAGTTTACATATGGTGTTATTCGTTAAATTGGAGATTTGGTAGTAGAACAGTTTGTAAAAGGTCATTCCAAAATACTCACTGTCCTAAATAGAGTTCTTCAGTTCTGGAGTAAAGCTTTTATGCAAATCGATACGTAGCATCGGGATGTATTATGATTGTATGTAAAGGGCAATATTCTGCAGAATGGTTTAGTTTTTAGGTATCTGTCTACTGGGCGTTCATCTACGTTACCGTCTAAACGCAGTTGAACCCCAGAAAGTTTTTTCTGTGTATTTTACTATTTCGAGCCGTCGTTTTTCTATTCTTATATGAGTATTTTAAGCTATCTTTGAAAGATTTTGAGGGCAGCAGCACATTAGCAAAATCTTAAGTGTGCAAATGTTTGTAACAGCCGTCTTTCGCCAGGTAAAGGAACTATCAATCTGTCTGCTGTAGACACTCCATTAATAGAGTAGGAGATCAAAATTAGTGCGTTGAAAGATGATCTAAATTTTTTATGATCAACGAGTCTCGATCCCCAAATACGCATAAGATACATTCAATTAATGTAATATTTGTATAGATCCCCATAATCCACTTTTTTATAAAGTAAATAGTGCTTTATTATTGTCTATTGGATTGGATATCTTTATGGATATTTGCGAACGTTTTATGTTTCCGCTCGATTGGTCATCGGTAATGTTACACAACAGATAAGTCGCCAGCTCAAATCAACAAGCAGAAAAACCACGCTTTTATCGGTCTACTGACGAAACCATACAATATCGATATATAAGTAGATTTTAAAGGCTGAGGAAGTTAATGATTATAATTAAATTGAAAACATAACTATATATATAAATATTATTACAGTAATGTCTACTTGATTTTCGCAAAGAATACCTACTATCCAAGATCTAGTTTAGGTATATACCTACATATAACGAATTAATTATTTTTTTTTGTACGCCTTAATATTGTAAATGAAACAAATCATAGTTTTTAAAATATTTCTTATATGAAAATCTTGGTAATGAAAACAAACAGCTAATTTGTTGGCTTGTGATTTTGCTATGTTAATTAATATAATAAATCTGTTAAAAATGAGAAAATAATCATGGGGCTAATTCGTACGAGCAGATTCAGAAAATGTTGAACTTTTGTCTGTCTGTTACGTGAAAACCACTGAACTCAACACAGAGCTATCTTATATCTCGGCTCAGTATTTGAGATGCTTTTTATCCCGATAAACTATGTAATTTCCGTAGGATGGGTGAATATAGCCAAAAAAAATGGCGCGGCGGTCGCATTTTTTTATGTACCGCCGTTACTTACAATTCACTAACAAACACGACGTCACGGTAAAGCGAATGAAATTTCGCTAGCATTACTAGTTTCAAAATAACTGTATACATGATTGAAAATTTAATTAGTATATTTTCCCAGAAGAGTCAACGAGTGTGAGTAAATGCAAAGAAGTGAACTTTGTACAAAATCATTCAAACGCGTTCAAAGATTTTAATTTGGTTCGCTAAACAGTTCATTGTAATGTTAAACTTGACGATTATTGATGAAATATAGTCAAAGGGCAAATATTTCCTCGCAATCGGTTGTAAATTTTCAGCTCGTAAAAACAGCTAAAACTCTTGAAATAACACGTACTACTGAACAATGGATTCCTTGTCGGCCGTGTTGCGCTTTGCCGGTCGACCAGCACGCCAGGTATGCGAGTAGCAAGCCCACATTGAAAACTCGAAACACCTATTGTAATAAATGCTGTATGGCATGGAGTCTACAGATCTCGTTCGACGACCGGTTCTCAGAAAAATGACGAGACATTCTTTTAAGTAGATACGTCTATCATACTATCATTGAGGCTAAAAGGTCTTATGTGGCATTAATTCTATACGAAAGCATATTTACCGTTTGCGCCATAGGCTATGTTAGCATGTTAACTGACGTAGATAAAGCGATTAATGGGAAACGACTTGTTGGTGGTCTCCAGCGAGCTCGTCTGGTATTGAATATCAATGAATCTATTGTTCCATTCCAAAAATGGACGTAAAATTGAAGTGTTTTATTATTAGAGCTAACTCACAAACTATTTAAAACAAGCTATATTTTGTTACTCGACAAAGCGTCGACTAGACTGGTTAGCTTTTATGTAGATTTAAATATGCCGTGGAAATAACAACAATCACCATTTCCCATGGACGACCACAGATGAACTAGCACATGTTTAATTTGGACTTCGGCATAAAAAAGCTTCTATGTTGAATTAGGTTTTGCACATGTCGTCTTTTTAGTTTCCACTTGAGAAATTAAAAGCATAATAATTTTAAGCGTTTCCAGATTTGTTTCTTATACCCAAAATAACGATGTGAAAGATGTATATAAAAATAAAGACACCTGATAACCTGAAGCCTGAGGTCAACGTATTAATTTCGTTCGTTTAATAATTTAATCTTATCAAAAGGCTCCGTACAATATATTCAACGAAAGTAGGTCGGCAACAACCATCAAATGTAATGCAATCAACAAAGCCGTAATGGCAACGCTTTTCGTTTACTATCATTTCTTTAAATTGGACCAACGACATTTGTGGTTAGTTTGTTTTTTTACAAGCAAAAATGTATTCGACCTCGATACTTGCTCTTGAAGGAGCGGATGTGACTGCCATATACGACAGTATATTAACGATAAATAGTATAATTAACTAGATACCATTGACTGGATCATGAAAGGTGCCTTTATTTCTGCTATGGCCCGCTATAATTCATTTTAAAATATTATTACAAAATAAGAAAACTACATAACATAGAAAGTAGTTTAATTTTTTTTGTAACAATAGACAAGATATTTATAAAAAAATTAAAGCAATAATTATATTTAACACGCTTTTATTATAATTATTATCTTATTTTGTTTTGTGTATAAAAATTCAATACAATTCATAGATTATAGGTACTTTGACGATCTCTGTGGTCTAAGAGTTAGACCGCCTAATTTACTTTGAAATTGAAAGTCCAGGGTTCGTTTCCTGTCAAGGTAAACGACGTAAACACAAGATATTTAGTCTTGTTAATGTTGTTGTACATACTTTATTCATAGTCATAACACAGAGTAAGTTAACTATTAAAAAAAATACAATATTTACGTTCGTCTGCCGATTTATTTACCACTAGGATATGCCCACGACTTTGTCCACGCTTGACTAGAAATTCCCGCGAGAAATCCGAGACACAAAGTACCGCAGTTATCGTTTTAGTGGAAACTGTGCCAGAATAAGCTAATTTTTATGCACCCAAACAACTTCAAACCGCTCCCGGGAAAATTCCTGCGTGATCATTTCCAGAAAAATTACCGGGATTAAAAGTAGCGCAGGTTTTACGTCTAAGAATTAGCTGTCGATCACCGACAACCGCATCGAAATCGGTTTTTATGTGAATCCCGAACAAACAGACAAGAAATCTGAAAAATATTGCATCATGTTCTCCGTAGTTTATATAGTCTATTCCAGTTGTTTTTTTTAAAAAGCTTCAATGTACAGACATGGCATGTTTAGAATTTTATAATATTATAGATTGAAGCAAGGAGAGGGAAGGGAAGACCAAGGCGAGCATTCATGGATCAAATAAAAGAAAAACTGGGTGTCGTGTCTTACATAGAAGTAAAACAACTGGCCCATAATAGAGAAGATTGGAGGAGGCTCCACCGACAAGAGCATAGGTCTTAAATGATAGATAGGACAGATAGATAATGAAAATGTGCATTGTTTGTACATTTGTTTTTTTTTTGCCTTTCAACGAATCTTTTTTTTTAACCGCGTGCTGAGTACAGTGATATTCCGAGAGGCATTACTTCACTGCAGCGGGGGAGAGAGATTTCTGCATTCTATCTCATCATGGGCCTTTCTCTTCATAATTTATATGATCATGGTTTTGACGGTGTTCTAATTATTTTCGTTTTTAGCATTCCATAGCTATTTTGGCACAAACTGAATCCTTATGTAATCGCCATGTCATTTTTTCGGATACTAGTGGGCTGCAATATGATAAAATTTGTAATGAAGGTGTAGTCTATTTAGCGCTACAAAGTTAAGATTAAGTGGCCGCTATTCTGAGGGTTGAAAACCTTTCTTTCACTGTAGTGAAAGAAAGGTTTTCAACCTTTCACACCACTGTGTACACACAGTGGTGTGGGTTTTTGTTAATCAGATCATTACAAAAATAAGGTTTTAACTGTTTAATGAACAAAATAGATATTAAGCTCTCGATGTCGTAAAAATTTTACCCCGCAACCAATTTTGACTTATATATAAATACTTGTAGGATTTAGGAGCTTTTCAGAATTACAATTTTACAAGGCCATTACTAACCCTAATTAGAGTTGCCAACTTTTTGAGTAAAAACCGTATACTATTTCATAAGAAAAAAAGTATTAAAACGACGTTTGAACAGTTTTAAGCGCGATAATTTATTTGATTTTTGTTATTCCGACGTTTCGGCTACTTTTCAGTGGTCGTGATCACGGAAGACAAAGATGTCAAGTGTCAACGAGTATTGTTAAAGTTTTATTTATCCTACCTCCAACTTGTTCATTTTAATTATTTAGTTTTAATTTTGTTTATGGTTATTATTTACTGTATGGGAGCCTAATCTAATTTACCAATGCTTCGCAACATGGGGCTTGAAGAGAAGAAGCGGCGCAAGAAACTCTTCAGCAAATATGTCTAGCTCTAATAATTTTATATAATATTAAAATGGGTGGAAGGAAAAATAAAAGAAATTATCAGTCATGTTTGTTTGTGTTCCGGTGCACGCAGAAAGAGCTCACAGTGTCCTGAGGTCTGGCAGTTGGTTTTTGATGGGTTTGGGTCTTGATAGTTTTGATGATCGCATCCCAAACAGGTGGGTACAGACCGTTAAAACGTAGTTTTATTATGTATACAAGTCGCGAAAACTTAAGAAAATATTTAAAAAAGTATTTGCAAGAATGAATAGCATTTTTCAAATTTATTTATTATTGAAACATATTTTGAGTGTTTTCAAGCTAAAATTTTAATTCAGATTCATTATCAAAAACACTCTCGGAGAAAGGTGAATTGGAGAGAGTAAATAAGAAATAATTGTTTTAGGCAAAAGTATGAAGCATTTTATCGACAATAATATAGAATACGTTATTATAAAGTGTGGTTGGTTTCAAAGTATTCAAAGTATTTTTTTTTTCATTGTATTAGATAAGAATGCTTAGAGAGTTTGACGCGGCTTCTTCCTTGAGTTTCAGATTCATTTGATTTATCAAGAAATATAAGCAATGTTGCTTTCAAAAGTTTTATGAAAACAATATTATTTTAATAAGTATGAAGATGTTTTGCTATATGTATTGCATCTTATTAAGTAATATTATACCTATATGTATAATATTATAAAATTCTAAACATGGTATGTCTGTAAATTAAATCTATTAAATAAACAACTGGAATAGACTATAATTATAAACTGTGGAGAACACGATGCAATTTTTTATAGATTTCTTGTCTGTTTGTTCGGGATTTACGTAAAAACTACTGGGCCGATTTCGATGCGGTATTCGCTAATCAGCAAATTCTTAGACTTAAAATCTACGCTACTTTTTATCTCGGGAATCCGGTGGATTTTTTTCTGGGAATGATTTGAAATGGCCAGATTGAAAAAACAATCGAATTATAATATGATTTTTTTACTGATCAATAGCAAATTTAATGTAATAAAATGTGTGATATTTTCTATCCCGGGAACCCAACGGGAATTTTACCGAGAGCGGTTTGAACTTGTTCGGAAGCATAAAAATTTGCTTATTCCGACACAGTTTCCACTAAAACCAGAGCTTACATTCTTTTTTAATTGCTGCTATACTTTGTGTCCCTGGAATTTCAAGATAAGCGTGGACGAAGTCTCGGGTATTGTCCTATATATATATATATATATATATATATATATATATAATTGAGAAGTCAGAAATACCGAATTACACGATAAGTAATAATATCGCAATTGATAAAGTGTCTGATATATATTACACGGGACATTTTTATTAAAATTTTAGATGTCATACACTAATGTTCATTTTCAACAAACTTTAAACGCGCAGTGAAATGTCATCTTTCAAGTTTTTGAACTTGTGGAACCTCAGTCTTCGCGGTAGGTAAATATTACATTAAAAGTTATTTATCTCCACTCTCTAAAAATTCATAATAAATTTATTCCAAATCGGATTCTGCGTATGCTCGTAAATACATATACCAAGTTATCTAGATTTATTAATGAATAAGGATCAGGATTTTAATATTTGCGTAGGCGAATCATACCTAATAGATCACTATTATGCGACACTTGACTGACTCACGCGCACGTGCAACGCCACTGCGTCATGTCCAATTTGCGACGAATGGCTGTTTAGTATTTGTCTCAGATCAGAAACTAAAAGAGACATTTCTAAAGAACCTGGCTCTGAATATTTCATGATTTATCATAAATATACATAATATTTTCTTAAGTTTTCGCGACTTGTATACATAATAAAACTATGTTTTAACGGTTTTAAGCGCGGTAATTTATTTGATTTTTGTTATTCCGACGTTTCGGCCACTTTTCAGTGGCCGTGATCACGGAAGACAAAGATATCAAGTGTCAAAGAGTATTGTTAAAGTTTTTGTTGTTTTTTTTTAGCCTACCACCAATTTGTTCCTTTTAATTATTTAGTTTTAATTTTTTTTATGGTTATTATTTACTCTATGGGAGCCTAATCTAATTTACCACCGCTTCGCAACATGTTATGGCTTGAAGAGAAGAAACCGTTAAAACGTAGTTTTATTATAAATATACATGTTTTATCATCACGCCTTTTTTCCATAGGCATTGGCAATGACAATAGATCTCCATTAGCAATGGCAACCACCTTTCGCTTCGTTTACTTTAGTTATTTTTGTTCTTTTACATGTCCCTTGTTAAGAATGTCAACGATTTTCTCAAATAAATCTATCAACATTAACTTCTGTTGCTCAAACTGCTATTGATAAATCTAATTTGCAATGTTATAAATCATAACAAAGCCAGTGAATTGCGACAGTAGATGATGACTGAGCCTTATGTGTAGACATTGAGTCACTTTGACGCACATTTGTGTCAATGAGCACACTGGAAAATATACAAAGTGAGCAGCGCACCTATTAACATGAGAATTAGATCATAAGATTAATTAATAAATCTGGGTAAAAAAGGAAGAAATTACTTATATTTTAAGGAATGATATAGGTACAATAAGAGGAATGTTTAAATTCGAATATAGGTGTAACTCTAAATTTCTTTGGATTTTCCTGAATCATTCTTAGTACCTATAGGAAACCAGAGGTATATGGTTTATCTGAGAGAGTAGAAAGCCTTCGTTAATAATCATATTTACAAATTAAAAGGTATAGAGATAGTAATACGTGAATTAATATAATATTTATTTATTATGTTTATCTCAAATGGAAAGCAAGCTAGTTCATTAATACATATATTTGAAGATAGTATTAGATCAAAAATAAGAAAAGGATTTGTTCCAAAAGGACTCTTTCCACGTCAGCCTCACCTTCTCCTAACCATACAATAATTTATATATTACAATTTCAATAATGAGCTGGCTAACAAACTAGCCTTTTTTGGCTGGCTCTGCCAAAATTTCTATAAAAATACCTACATTTAACGATTCAGTCCCAAGTCCCCTATCGGTTGTTCTCTGCCTTCTGTATTTTTGCTGCGTTCCATTAAGAGATGTTGGATATCCTCACGAGTTCCGCACAGTAGGCAGTTGGGAAAATCAATTTTGCCCATGAGGTGGCCAAAATTTCTTGTCGGGAAAAGACCTGCTCGGATTCTATCCAGCAGCTTTTAAACAAAGGGATTGTGGTTGTCGTTTGTGCTCAATTATAAATAAATAAGAAATGTGGTGGTCATAATTATATAATAATCAAGAATCTGATTGTGGTTATAAGAAATGAATGGGAACAAGATTGATAAAAAAGATGTACATTGTATTGAGTAATTGCCTAAAATAAGTACATAGTTTATACCTACTAAATAAAACTTTCAAGGTTAGTAAGCGATATTATAGCACTGTTTTTAATGTTTTAGATCTTGGTATAAATTATTTTTGGCATAGGTTTTACACTAAATTCAAAACTAAATCTCTATAACGTATAATATAGTTTTAGAAAACATTAATTTATTGTTAAATATTTAAATTTAAATAAATAAAAGAAACATCCAATAATATCCATAGAGTGAATTAGAGTGGAGTTGCGAGGAAATATGAACAAAAACTCGTGTAAGAAATTGCTTCCCCAGTCTTTCCCATTTCCCATTCCAGTAAGTAGTGTCGTGATGGATAATTCGATTAAATTACACGTCATTAAAGTTCCTAGTCCATAATACCGATACGTCACGATTTTATTATTGTTCCGTTTCGAAAATTTGGTTACCGTAACTCACGGTAAGTCCTGTTATTTTCAGGCCAAAATTTACTTAAGGTACCTTCTTTCTTCTTACAAGATAAATTTTTGGATACAATTTTAGTTAACTTTGTCTTAAGACGATTATAATAATACATTTTCTACTGTAATATCTAACTTTAGATGTGGCTTAAGTTGTCTAAGACACTTAAACATCGTTAAATAGTGTAATTCATTGCAAAAATCTTGTTTGTAATGTATGATAACGGTCTTCAAAGGATACATAATGTATAGATATATAGTATTTATTACACTAAAGGATTTCCTAGTCTTCTTCAAGAAGATTGAGGCAGATTGGATTTGAGTGAAAGTTTTTCTCCGCTTGATAACCCGATGGTATCGAGTTATGACAACGCTGGATTCTTCTTAATGATGGTGGCATCATAGCCAGGGCCGTCCTATTTTAACCTTATGGAGCGCCGGGGTGCGATATTATTCTGTCTTCACTTGCCGACAATAATAAATGGTAGCAATTTTAACTTAATAGATAAATCTTCCAATCAATATCGGACGTATTTTCATGTGTTACCTTTTTTCTAGATTGAGATTCTTTTTTTAAATCTCTATACAATGACCCCACCCCTGTCAATGTTTGCAAAAAATGAATACTTGTTGTTGTATCCGGTATAATTAGGTAATTTTTAAAATTAGCAGAGTACGCAAGGTGGTATATGTATGATGTCGATCATCTTGCGCCCGGGTGCCACGCTCCCCTTTCACTCTCGGGTAAAGACGGCCCTGATCATAGCGGTTCTCGTTGGTCGATCAAGGCATTTTATTGTTTTTGCAAGCTGCAGGACTTAGGCCTCTAAATTACCTGTACAAAAATATACCAAATTTCATGAACAATGGCTAAAGAACCGTTAAAAAGTTGTATATAGATAGTATAGACATATAGATTCGAAATATGATTTGATTTGCTAGAAAAAAAAATTCTTGCTTCACAACTTGGATATTTAATTACTTTTGAGTATTGCCATTACTAATAATATTTAATAATTTATTATCCAAATGCAAAATTCAAACATTAATAACAGAATACTTATAAAATTGGAATTGCTTAATTTCATATTTATGTTGGATGTTTACACGTTTTATTTTATAAAGTATACAATTTGTTAGAATGTTTATCTCAGTCACACTTTTATCCACTTATACTTAAGGACAAGAAATGAAATTTCTTCAACCCCGAAATTATTTGCCGGGATGCGGCATTAATAATTATTAGAAGCAAAAAATGGTATCTTCTTGTACAAGATTTAATATATCTACCTGCTTTACAATGGACACGAATGTTCTTGGTGAGGATAGAATGTCTGTCATTAAGAGAAAAGTTTTTTTATGTAATTATAGACGGGGCGGGTCGTAGACGGAGACCACTTGGCCAACTGTGGAATGCTACCTGCCATCCCACGATTTATAGAGCAGCATTATTAGAAATCTCCTGTACGTGTTGCGAGTATTTTTACTACACTCTTTCAATGGAAACCTGTTTCGTCTATTTAAAAAATTAATATAAGTACCATATTAATTAAATTTTGTTTGGCATTTTTGCCTGTTTACCGTACGGGTTAGGATAGTATCATCTATGAAACGTTTTATTTTCATAGATCGTAGAGTGTAAACTAATAAATGTAATAAACAATAACGATGATTAAATATAACTTTATTTCAATAAAAAGTAAGATTTCGAAATGGGACTAGAATTTTGGCAAATGGATAATCTTGAATAATGGTAACAGATAACGCATTCCGCAGACGGATAGCCTAGAGTCCTAGACAGTTTAGCCATAGTAATTATATTTAGTGCTAGGATGTCAATTGTATTTCTATCTGAGTTGGGAGATTTTTTTATAGAATAAAAAAATCTTAAAGTGGACAAATAATCGTAAGAGTTTGACTTCTTGCACTTGCTAAAGTGTGTAAGCTCAAATCCGTTGTAAAGAAACAGTTTTTAATAATTCTTAAAAATCCACTTTTATTATAATAATTATAATCGACACTCATATTTGAGTATTTTATACTCAAAATTGAGGTGAAATAAATGATAGAAATAAAACTCAAATAATTTTATAAAGATTATCAGCTTTCAATAATACGTGTAAAGATAAAAAAGCTTTCAAAAAGATAATTGAAGCCGAATGCAGACAAATATTTTAAATTTTAACTAAAGAACTTAAAAATTATAATTTATAGTGTTGATGGTTGAGAAAACAACTTCCTGGTTGGTATATGTTTAGAATTTTTTGTTCATAATTCAAGTTTTATAGATTGTGAGTCATCAATGTAACATTCTGCCGGAAGATGTGCTTGCAGCAACATAAGAAATGAATTTTGGATTACTATATTAATTCGAATTTCTATGGCTTCTTGAAACGATTTATTTCATTCCATTAAAGTCGATGAACTAGTTATTCATCTTTTTACATATGATATTGCACGATTTGTGTATTGACCCAGTGTCAACTATTCATAATTATAATCAAATTTTAGAACAATCTTCCATCAAAAGCCTTAACTTAATCATTGTTCTTTTTTTGACGCTAAAACAGTTGAGTCTGTAATAGGAACAAATACAATATTTTCCTAAATACAGTCAATATCTTACACCTTTTAAACAATATTATACTTTTACTAGACGTTTCCCCGTGGCTACGCCGCGTGAAAACCCCTAGGTAGTAAGTAGTCCTATTTTACTTACATAAAAACTAATTTAGACTATATATATATATATATTATTAGATCTAAAACTCTACTGTTTCAACTTTGTTGTTCAGTTCACTACAATAACAAAGAAATTGATGGATATACAAACTTTTTGTATATGTTAAATTTGAACTTAATATTTTGGAATGCGTGGCTGTCTTTGAGTTGTTTCTGCCACCGTCGAAGTTTCACTTGAAAATATATCTTGTAACAATATAATCCTCTCGTATTCATTAATCACGTCTTCTTAAACCTCAACAGAAATTAAGTCCATATAGTCTAAACAACTGCCCATCAAAACATAGAGGCGACTCCAAGCCAACCTGATTTGAAGTAATACAATGAATGACGTGTTGTTTATGATAATTTAGGTATGTATTTGTTAGTGAATGGAAATAACGCGATTGCAGCGAAATTATTTTGCTAATCCGTCTATTCTAAGGAAACGACTTAATTTATCTGGATAAAATGTATCCTAAGAGCCAGCATTATGTCGAGTTTCATTTATATACCTAGGTGAATCAAAAAGTTCTTAGAAGTGCATATATATAAAACCTTTTTGGAAGTAGTTCGATATTCAAATTAAAAAGTGTCAATCACACAATATTTATGCCAACTGTCGCTTGTTTTTGTCAGTTCGTTCGCACATAATAAATTGTTTTGTGCAACGAGTTGCTAAAAACGCAAAATTACGGATATAAGTGAGTTACGTGCTGTGATAAAATATCTCAGATTGAAAAAAATGTCTACGAAAGAATTTTTTTCGGACATTCAGCAGACATTAGGGGATGATGCTGTACCCTATTCGACGGTTGCGTACTGGGTGGCTGAATTTAAAAGAGGCAGATCAAGCTGTAAAGATGAACCGCGTTCTGCGCGGCCTTCAACCTCCGTTATGGAAGAAAATGTCAAAAAGGTTGAGAATTTGATTTTGGAAGACAGAAGAATAACTATAAAACATATAGCTGAGATCCTAAAGATATCTTTCGGTAGCGTTCAATCCATTTTAATTGATTCACTGGGGTTCAAAAAAGTGCGCGCAAGATGGTTGCCACGAAACACAAGCGGATCAGTTAACAAACCGACGAAAACAAAAAGCAACGTTTGGAAATTTCTAAGCGTAATCTCGAAATGTTCCAGCGTTATTCGGATAATTTTGCCGTCGCCTTGTCGCCTTGGATGAAACGTGGTTCCATCATTTTGATCCGGAAACTAAGAGACAAAGCATGTCTTGGAAACGACCATCCTCTCCATCCATTAAGAAATTTCGAGCTGCTCCTATCGCTGGCAAATTTATGGCCTCAGTGTTTTGGGATTAGTGAAGGAATCCTTTTTATTGATTACACGTCAAAAGGCCAGACGATTACTCAACCCTATTATGCAAATTTAAATCCGAAAGTGCGTGAAGCGATTAAAAAAAAAGGTCCTGGAAAACTGTCGTTGGGCGTGTTGTTTCTTCACGATAACGCTCCCACTCACCGATCGGAAGTTGCGCTCAATGCAATCCGCTGTGCTAGCTTCAATCTCCTTGACCACCCACCATATTCTTCGGAATTAGCCCTAAGTGATTTTCACTTATTCCCAAAATTAAAAGAGAAGATTCGTAGAATTAAATTTCACGGCAATGACGCGGTTATTTGTGGCAGCCCTAGAGGAGTTTTTCGAGACATCCAAAAACACAATTTTTTCGCAAGGAATAAGGAAGTTAGAAACGCGTTATTCTAAATGCATTGCATTGGATTTAAACTTTTGCATTTTTTAATATTGATTCTAAGAATTTTTTGATTCGCCTTCGTACGTTTAGTAGTTTCCAAAATAGATGCGATCGCAGCGCCATTTTCCCTCTATTTTCGTCAATCTCACGAAAAAGAAATTATTTATCGGGGTGAAAATTATCCAAGTTACGCCCCTGGATATAAGCTAGCTCTATGTCGAGTTTCATTTAAATCCGTTCACTGGTTTTCACGTGATGCTCTATAATAGGCAGACAAAAATTCTAAAAATTGCATTTTCGAAATCTGCTGGTCCTAATTAAATTTCCCCCTGATTTTTTTCACATTTTTAAACGCATTGTACAAACTCGAACCATTTACAGATTTTTATAGTATATTGAAAAGGGAACTGCACAGCAGAATATCACTCTTTAAGTCTCTGCTAAAACCTTAATCAAATTTTACAACTTTTCCCATGACTGAGTAGGTATAGACAAAGTTTTATAATAAACTATTATAACGGTTATATCTAGAGGCTCACAATATTCTATATTAAAATATAACATTTTAGTACATTACAACCGTTTAACAACATTAATAACATGTCTAAAGTGTTTTAACATTTAATAGAGTGGCATCAAAATTCACTCTGAAACTGGATTAACAGTTTAAAAACCCGTTTATTTAACATGAAGTGCATAAAAACATTATTCTCTCGTTTATAATGCCATAACAAAAGCACAGGTACACTTTAACAATGTGAAAACAGACCGAATGGCATTGTTTAAGTCCTGCCTCACGACCTGTGACCATTGTACGTAGCTCGATGTATGATGTATGCAAAGTATACAAAACACAGGTCTGCGTGACCCATTACCACGTAGCACCCTCAAAATTGTAAACATTACACGGAAAAGGGCCCAGGGGCCCTTAAACAATGCTTATCTGTGCGGGGTCATTGTTTTCTATCACGTTAAAAGACAAGTCTTTATTTACCATTGTGGAGCTTACGAAACGTCTTCTGTATCCTATAAATTATAATTAAAGTCTATTTCAAATAAGACGGCATGATTGACATATCCATAATACGTAACTAGTAGCGTTATCATAAACTTTCCCACGAAATAAATATTAATTTTAATTATACAAAAATATATTTAATCGTGTTACTATTATATAATAAGCTTATACTTAGAATCACGATGTTGATTTGTCTTTTTACATCATTTCTTTCATACCGTCCTATTTGGAACAGACTTTAATAAAAAAATAATACTTATTGGGAATGCCAGCGAAAATATAACTCTAAAATAAGGAAATAAAGCTCCTATTCTTAATAAGTATCTTTTCAATTTTGATTGCTTTGGACAAAAAAATATGCTTTTCATTTCTTATATTCTGAAAGTACGCTTGGAGTTGCCTGATCACAGGGATGACCACAGCACTTTTCGTTCCTGGGAAACGACTTTCCCTGCTATCAAAATTTTTTAAAACTGCGAACCATAGTACACGCCTTGTGTGCTAACGTTTTTTACAGGCACTGTTAAATCGCGCCCTAAATTGTAATCAACAATATCAATAATTTTGTAACATTATTTTATACTTATAAATTACTTTTCACTAAATTATTAATTAATTTACATAAGCTTGAGTTAAATATTTACTATCAGTGATAAAAAAATACTGGCTGGTAGAATGCTACAGACAAAAAAAATACTTGACGTTTGATATGTGACGTATGAAATGAGTTCATCATATTTAGATATGGATTAAACACCTGATTTCATAAGTAGTTGTTGGTTTAACTAATCGGCTTTTATTTATTTTCCTTATATTCGAAATGAAAAGCAGAATGTTAACCTCGGGTGAAAGGCCTATTTAGGCACTTGAACTATTAGCGACCACGCTACGCTCGTGCGTCAAACCATCTCATGCCTAAATAGGTAGGTCACTTTCACCTCTCGTGTAACAATCTACTATTAAATAACAAATATCAAGTGACAGAGAAAAAGACACATGGCGCCATCTTGTTATGCAGTATTTCGAAGCATTTCAGAGTTGCGTTTGTTACTTGGTAATTGACATTTATGGTTGTTCTCTAATTATGCCACCGATTATTTTCCCAGACGCGTTATACGTTAATTACGTTATTTTTATAGCAATAGAGTGGATAGGTAGACGTCGGCTTATAATATCAGTCCATGAATATCCCAACACTGGGTTCCGGCTTCCTTGCGGTAAATCCGCCATGATTTTCAAAAGCGGATTGGCGAGTTTCACACATGGGTAATCGTAGTATTCGGGTTACCGCACAAGGTTTTTCTTTACCGGTTAGCACGTGGTAATTGTAACAATGTGTAATAGATCAAATTTCCCATCTAAGATTCGACATACTCCATTGAAATATGAACAACTATTCATATATTATATATCCGATTACAATGAATTTATTACTTGAAAATATAAAAACCACGTATAAAATGACGTAATTTGACTGGAATTAGAGCAGTACGCTTTGTATAAATTAATAAGGAAAAGCGTCAGAATAACAAAATCATGCTTAAACAACTACGACACTAAAGTATTTAAATACAATAATTATATTGTAGTAAAACATTATTTATTTACCTGTATAGTTCAAAATTTTACTCGTATATCTTGTAACGACGTCAGATTACGTGCATTGAGAAATATTTATGGAAAGTAAAGGTATTTATTTAGTTTAGTTACTGAAACCAAGTTACACTTAGGAGCACCTCCAAGAGAAGACAGCGATAAACATGCCTTGTTTTGGAGCAGCATGCTTTTTAGCAGATAATTCTAATTGGGCCCTTATTGATACTCTCAGGTGCATAGAATTTGGACTCTTAGCTTATAAACTTCATATTGCTTCCCAATTTATATTTAACCCCTTTTTAACCGACTTAAAAAAGGAGGTTTTTAATTCGTTTGTATGTTCGTTACTAGATTTCTCCATCAATTGTGGACCGATTTTCAAAATTTTCCCTTTAATCGAGGGAGTATACTCCCAAATTCATCCCATTGTCACCATGTCAGGATCTGATGAGTGGATTCCAGGAAAATCGAGAGAAACTCTCGAAAACTGTTAACCGACTCCTTTGTTACACGATATCTCCGTCAATTGTGGAGCGTTTTTCATTTTTTTTTCTTTATTCGTAAGTTTATACTGCCGAGGTGGTCACCAAGTTAGGCTCTGATGAGTCGAGTGCAGAGAAATAGAGTAATCCTTTTTAAAGAACGCCAAGCGCCTACATTCTTCGATAAAAAGTATCACATATTTTATTAGATAAGATTTGCTATCGATCAGTGAAAAAATCACATTGGAATTAGATATTTTTTTAATCCGGCCACTTTAAATTATTCCCAGAAAAATTCCCGGGACAAAAGTAATGCAGATTTTAAGCCTAAGAATTTGCTGTCGATTAGCGAAAAACTCATCGAATTTGGCTCAGTAGTTTTTAGGTGAACCCCGAACAAACAGAAAAACAGACAAGAAATCTAAAAAAAATTGCATCGTATTCTCCATCGTTTATATAGTCTATTTGAGTTGTTTTTTTATTAGCATCAATGTAAAGACACGGCATGTTTAGAATTTTACAATATTCATGAATCAACCAAGTTGAATCAACTTGGTTCAGAGGCACAGAAACTGAAGCCACCAGGGCATTTAACAACATTGAATACCGTCTTGTCTTTTCAGGTCTGTGACTTTTAAACAAATTGATTCAGTTTGATTGATCTAATATAATATCAACATAAGACAATTGATTTGGTGAAAATACAAAAATATGATTTGTATAACAAAACCCCAAAAAGCGAAAGAACCTTTGGCCATTGATATGTTAAATATTGGGCTTTTGCAAAGTTACATTTTTACTGGCCAATTGAAATCTTAATAGGTATTCTTTTCTTATAGTATTTGCCCGTTTACCATGGCGTTAAGTAAAAATTTGCTATTTAGCCTCATGGTTGAAAACATTATCATCTATAATATTATAAAATTCTAAACATGACGTGTATGTACATTGAAGCTATTAAAAAAAAAACAACTGGACTACATAAACGATGGAGAAAACGATGCTATTTTTATTTCTTTTGTCTGTTTGATCGGGATTCACGTAAAAAGTACTGGGCTGATTTCGATGCCGTTTTCGCTGATCGACAAAAACCATTAGACTTAAAATCTGCGCTACTTTTTATCCTGGGAATCCCGCGAGAATTTTTCTGGGAATGATATAAAACGGCGAGCTTGAAAAAAGAATTTCTAATTCCAATGCAATTTTTTTACTGATCGATAGCAAATTTTGTGTAATAAAATGCGTCATACTTTCTATCCCGGGAATCCCGCGGGAATTTTCTCGGGAGTGGTTTGTAGTTGCTGGGGTGTATAAAAATTAGCTTATTTCGACACAGTTTTCACTGAAACGATAGCTTAGATTCTTTTTTAAACACCGTTGTACTTTGTGTCTCGGGAATCGGGAATTGCATAAATATTGATATATTAACTAACATACTACAAAAATAGTTGCCCTGCTGAAAATACTCTTTGAATTTAAATACTGGCAAAATAATTGAAATCTACGTTACCTGTCAAGCGTGGACAAACTCGCGGGCAAATCCTGGTACGTCTATAAAATCGCCATTTCTTATAACAAACTAATTGACCTGGAATTTTCTCTATCTACAGCATACACTCACTCTCATTTTCTCTCCCACGACAAACGGTCATACTCCGTTGGCCACCCCATTCTAATAAAGTATTCCAACGTAAAAACGAAATGTTGATTTTAACGTACAATTACGCACTATCCGGCTTCACTAATTTCCGCTCGAGGTCTAACAATGAAAGTGGCTTTTCGAGTCTATACATAATATTTTAACACGATGTAAAATGTTAATTATTTAGGAATGAGTCAAACTAATAATGTGTCATCTTCAGTTCAATTTGAAGAAAACATTATCGCGACCTTTTCCTGAAACTTGGTTTTTATTATATATTTTCATTCATCTTTTATTTGTCTATTTATTTAAAACAATAATTAAAAGTATCATTAAAGCTAAATTCACGTCCCTTCCGAATAACATATGAACCTACGTCATTAGAGTTCGACGCTGGTGCCTTAGCTACTGAGCTACTGAGTCAAGATAAAGTCTGACGACTATTAACATTTTTTATGAAAAAAAAAGCCCTGCGTTTATAAAATAATTTTGCTAAAGCCTGGTTAAGTTTTTGGCCTGACTAATTAATGTGGGTTATTTATTTTTTTAATTCTCAAAATAATTATAGACTTTAAATGTATTTAAAAACCGCTCCAAGAACATTTCATGCCAGAAAAAAATCACTACTTTAAAATTTAAGTGACAGTTCAGCCCCACTATACTACGACCAGAGGGTCTAAAGCGGTTGCTTTTCAAGATTTTAAATCGGTTCGCCCCTTCGTAGTAAGGGGCGTTATAAAAGATAATGGTGTATTTTTGCTATAGTATTTAAAATTTTAAAATCGATACGGTTTTAAATTGCTTATATCGAAGTCTGACGTATATCTAACATTCATCTAAATGAATTAAGAAATAATATTGCCAATAACAAGTTCTGATTACAACACCAAGAATTTATAGTAAGTGGTAAAACTGAATACTAAATCAGCATAGTTTTATATTATTATGTATTTGTGTTATCCACACGCGTAAATTCCACTAACGTTACGAGGGTCGAATTTCGCGGACGGAGGCGGGTCGTCGACCTTGTCTTATTGAACTATTATAAAAGTAACGTTAAGGTTACGACATTGATACAGTCGAGATTATCTTTAAAATAAACAAGACTTTTATTTATAGGTACCTGATATAACAATATACACATATCAACATATCATATTCTCTACAATTCCTTTGACGATAATAAAATGTTTATGTGAAATAACTACTGTTTAGATTCTGTTTCAGTTATTAATTATTTTAATATATTTATGGACTTCGGCATTAGTCCTTTAAATAGTAACGTGATGTCATAGATCGTGTAGAACCGTATTCTACTATCTAAATATAAAGTATAAATAAAATAAATAGGACTGCCCCTGCTGCTTGAAATTGTGATGATAATTAGACAAACAAAAAATAATTTCTTAAGTAATAGGTTGGGGAAAAAGTTTTTTCGCGTATAGTATGTACGAACTTGTAATAAGATGTCTTTAGCTATACCATTTGTATCTGGCTGGTTTTGGTATAATTAAAAAGTTTTAATTTTAAAGAAGACAATTTCAAATTCAAATTAGGAAAATGTGTGATATTCATTTGTTTTTCTTATTGTTAAAATAAGTGAATCTAATGATGAAATTCGATACATTTTAAAATTTTACTACAAAAATGGTAAAAATACAACACAAGCCGCGAAAAAATTTTGTGATGTTTATGGACCTAATGCAGTATCTGTGAGAGTAGCACAAATTTGGTTTAAGCGTTTTCCATCCGGAAATGTTGATATCAAAGATGTACGTCGCTCTGGTCGCCCTATTACGGACAAAATTGATACCATTTTTGAAAAAGTGGAGCAAGATCGGCATATAAGTAGTTAAGATGTAGCTGGAGAACTGGGAATTGACTACAAAACGGTTTTGGCGCATTTGAAAAAAGCTGGGTACACAAAAAAGCTCGATATTTGGGTGCCTCATGAGCTCACTGAAAGAAACCTAATGAACCGTGTACTCATTTGTGATTCTTTATTACGACGTAATGAAACCGAACCATTTTTAAAGAAGCTGATAACTGGTGATGAAAAGTGTATCACGTACGACAAGAACGTGCGAAAAAGATCGTGGTCAAAGGCCGGTCAGGCATCACAGACTGTGGCGAAACCCGGCTAACTCGCAACAAGGTGATGCTGTGTGTATGGTGGGATTGGAAGGGCATTATTCATTATGAGCTGTTAGCGCCAGGCAGGACCATCAATTCTGAACTGTACTGCGAACAACTGATGAGATTAAACAAAAAGTTGATAGAAAGCGGCCGGAATTAATCAACAGAAGGGGTGTGGTTTTTCACCATGATAACGCTAGACCTCACAGATCTTTAGCCACTCAGCAAAAATTATGAGAGTTTGGCTGGGAGGTGTTAATGCATCCGCCGTATAGGAGAACAAACAGGTGAAAATCTGAAGGTGCAAGGTCAAGACTATTCCTGACCTTGCACCTTCAGATTTTCACCTGTTTCGGTCTCTGCAGAATTCCTTAGGCAGTGTCAGGTTAACATCACGAGAGGACTGCCAAAACCACTTGTCGCAGTTTTTTGATCAGAAGCCCCAAAAGTTTTATAGCAATGGGATCACGTCCCTACCTACAAGTTGGCAGAAAGTTATGCAACAAAATGGCACCTACATACTTTAGTCAAATGTAAATAAACTTTATAAAAAAACCTTTTGAATTTTTATATAAAATGCGAAGAAACTTTTTCCCCAACCAATATTTTGTTATAAACAAAGCCAAGACAAAATAACATGGCAATATCATGTTTTTCACTACTCTGTGTTGGCTTTTGTAGAACGGATTCTAATAAGCTTAATTATTCTGATTGCAAATAAGGTTTTTAAAACAATGACATTAACAAATAATACTTAGGTATGTAGTGATTCTTGTAAAAATCATTACAATAAAAAAATGGTTGTATAGACAGTAATATATAGATACATAAATATATGAACGATAAACAGTGTTATCCATTGTGCCTTAGAAATAGTAGGTGGGAAAGTCATATAGTTTCTAATCTCTGGAAATAGGTACGTGGAAAATATTGGTCCTGTAATCGAAATAGACCCTGAGCTTGCATCGCGTAATTGTTAATGTTTAGAAATCTATTTTCTTGTAAAATTGAAATGGTTGGAATTAAGAATTGGTGAAATTATTTTGTTTCCAGGAAATTATGTAACGAAAGTCTCACCTGCTGCAAATTAATACGTTACGTAAAATCCGTTTAAATTTCACAGATCTTTCATAATAGGACGAGAATTAACACGGAAGAAGAATGGTACATACTAGTACCTATAATTATTTCCATTGGCAAAAAATAACGTATACGTAAAAGTTATGTGTCAGATCGCTGTCAGAGGGGTATATAGCCCAGCTGGCTGCATTGCCACGCTGATGGCGATGCTACTGAACAAAGTTTGGCTCAGGCAAATAAGTGTCATAGTGGAAAACGGTACAATTGCTTAATATAAAAAATATTTCTGAAAAGCTCTTCTAAATGTTATATGACTATGGCCGGGGTTCTGTATCTTCTTTTACCTTATCTCTCTTTTCTTTCACCTTCTCTCAATTATTTGAGGTCGGTACAATATGTCTGTTCCTTCCATACTCCTCTATTCTGGCATGCGTCTTCTGTCACACCACAAATCATATTCTTTCACAAAATTCATCCATCTCTTTTTGGTCTACCTTTACATTTGAATCTTCCAGTTTAACATTATTTTTGTCATGTAACGTTAATGTCGCTACAGGTCGACAAAGTATGGGTAGGCAGTCCGCTTGCAGCGCTGAACACGGAGGAAAGGCGCTGAACGCTATCGTAAGCATGCGCTAGAATACCAATAATAAGAAAAAAGAAGTCGTAAGCATACGCATGATAAAAAACACTTGTGTTCATTTTACGTCTGTTTGCCGCGATAGCTGAATAAATGCGAAAAATCTTCACACAAAACCGGTATGTTCTATGGTCTATGGACAAAAGTTGAATTAAGATGAATAACTGTAGTTAGTCCTTAAATGATTAAACTTTAAATAGTGCGAGAATAATGACCAATAACCATGAGTTACGTGATTCATAATATTCGTTTTGCATGTTTACGTTTATACGGTGTTATTCATATTGAGTTAGAGTAAGTATTATAGGCTTCTTAAAAAAAACAAAATTCAATAAAGTTCAAAGTTTTTATTTAAAATAAGTTCCACTGCATGTAAGTCAAAATTTAAATATACTTCCTATTCTACGTACATCGCTTTGCAAAGTGTTATCGCTGTTTAAAGGAGAAGAAGCGGCAAGAATCTCTCCAGCAACACGTCTATCTCACTCTTTTTTTTAAATACATATAGAAGTTGTATTATAAACACTTTTTAAAGAATTAATGGAGTTGTAACAAACAAAAAACATTGTTGAACATATTATCACGCCTGTTTCCAATGGGGTTAGGCAGAAACTATAGATCTCCACTTGCGACGATCCTGACAAACAACTTTCGCTTAATCTACTTTCACTAACCTCTTCGTCTTTATATATGCACATTTATTTGAGATGGTGTTTACCTGACCTCGTTTTAACACTTCTGATGACTTCTGCTTTTTAATCAAGTCGCGGTCTACCGGTACCAACTCTGCCATTCACAATACTGTTATACACTTATTTTGTGATTCTATTTTCATCCATCCTCTCTACATGCCCAAACTACTTTTAACTCTTGTTCCTTTTTTAACTCTTGTTATTATTACATCTTCTTTCAATCCACAATGTTCCCTTAATACACTATTCCGTATCATAATCATTCATGCTTGCTTCACATATATTTCTCAAAGCTCTCATTTCGACTGCGTTTATTCTACTTTCATGACTCTTCTGCCACACTCAACTTTCACTGCCATACATTAGTGTTGGCACCAACACTCCTTAATGGACAGCCAAGGGTGCCTTTCCTTTAAGAATTCATAC
This sequence comes from Dendrolimus houi, assembly GCA_039645545.1. Taxonomy (NCBI): domain Eukaryota; kingdom Metazoa; phylum Arthropoda; class Insecta; order Lepidoptera; family Lasiocampidae; genus Dendrolimus; species Dendrolimus houi. Next base: position 10,877,571 of record CM077127.1, on the reverse strand, counting down.
TGCGACAAATCTCCATACATTCTTTACATGTTATCTATAATATTATAAAATTCTAAAAATGGGTCTTTAACAAACTTAAAGAAGCCTATAAACTTTAACTCAACATGAATAAGACCGGTAGACTGTCGTAATTTATTGGAAACTAATTATAGAAACGAAGTTTCGTCAATAATTTTCCGTTTGTAACATTTTAAAATCCGGTTTGAATCCTCGTGACAGCAATAATTATGTAAATAGGTGAGTGTATGAAACGAAGCCGTTTTACAAATGAAATACAAAAGATTGATACTGATCGATGAATCGCACCTACTAATTCGTAGGTGCGATTGATGAGCTTTTGCTCGTAGGTACCTATATATTTTAGTTCATTATCCCTTTGCCTCTAATATCTACTTTTATATTGGGTACTTCGAAGAATAATTAGATACAAGTATATTTTTCTGAGGAATACATAACATCTGCATATGCGTAGGGCATAACGATTTGAAAAAAACTTCTTACTGAAGATTTCCTTCTGCATTAGGTACGACATATGGTTGTTTAAGGAGGACGTAATTAAATTTATTACAGACTGACAATATGTTAGCGACATCTTTGGTATTGTATACGTTAATAGACGGCGCCGGTAACCACTTTCCTTCAGGTACGTTGTCTGCATAGTTCAGAAAATTAAAAGGTAATTTGTTTCGCTTTAAGTTACGTTATATGGATGGAGACATATGTCAGCCATACCGTCCTATTTGGAACAGATTATAAAACATTAGAAAAAGAGTGGTGTGAAGTAATCCCATAAAGGACTTAAATTGAATAGAGCTACCGTGCATACTGAGCATTTGATAGGTTTCGCCTTAGATTACCTATGTTTCTATTGGCTATACATATATGAAGCCACATGACATGATGTGCTTGTTTTATATTATACTTATAGGGTATAAAGGACCTTGTAGTATTTCCAGGAAAAAATCACATCACCATTATGGCTTCGTTTGCATTATGCAGCCTATAAACAGGTGAGAGGGCAGTCAAATCAAATTAAATACTTTTTACCACTTTACAAAACGTAGCAGCTTCATAGATTTTCTAGGAGCGTACAAACTTATGACGTCATAAGTTGATACAAGTAAAAGGAGTCAAATAGTGTTCTTAAGGAGTCGTAAAACAAAATCTATATTGCGAAAACCAACTTTCCACAACATATTTAAGCAGCGATTCATAACGCAGAGATTATAAAAAATATTATTTTTTGCCTAAATTATGTAACTAGAACACATTTTTTTTTATAATTCGTTAAGTAATAATTATCTTTCCGAAAAACAGTGACATCTCGTAATAACTGTCAGTAACTTTTATTATGGGTAAGTTCATACTTAAACTAACTTGAGCAACTAGTTTCTGTGTAATAATCTAGATGGCGCTACTCTAAAACATTATTATGATCAGTGATCGTTTGAGCAATCATGTTTTCAATATAAATTAATTTATTTATTATTTAATGTAATATTTTTGTACAATAAATTTATATATTAGTTTATTTGCCGCTGTTTGTTTAGAAAATAATAAAAACCTTAAAATAAATGTAAACAAGTAGACCAAAAGCAGACAGGTATGCATGCATGCAACCAATGGTCATTGTGACCTTGAATCGTTGAACTGGAGGTGGCTGGACGGGTGGCACCCCACGTCGACGTTCCGGTGGGTGCGCCGGTGTCGGCCGTTTCGGTCCGCCACGCTTTGCGCGCCACTGATCCTCCCATTCATCCACCCTTCTGAACTAAAGAAAAATTCCTTTAGAAAGTTGCAGTGACACCGTATGAGTCATTTATTGTTTCCGGGCAGAAAGCCCCCATGAACTAATTTATTATTAATTTAATAGTCTTTACAATGGGAATTTGTAAAAATCTTAATATTTTAAATCATGGGAAGTAGGCTGGATTAAATTTCATTTTGATCCCATTTGGATCCAAGTAGATAATTCGATTCAAGTTTATTTTAGTGTTAGGTAGGCATGTGTTTGCTTACTGGCCGTTGTCGCCAGTAAGTTTGTTTGCAGTTACACAGGTGAGCCGATTGTTGACACGGCTCGCTAGTGCGGTAATGCCTCTCAATGGTTTTGGTTCGGCTATTTTCCCGTGGAAGAGCGGGCGGGGAGAGGGAAGGGACCTGACACCCCCCGCACCCTCCTCGTGAGGCGCCTTCGCGACCGGCGCACGCGCAACATAGAAAGCCTGGCCAGTTGGCCGCCGCGCAGCCTCCAGTTTGTTTACATCGATTGAATTATGTGACGTATCTCATACTAATCTTTTGATAATCATTATTACAATGAACGATTAAAGTGTATGTGATTATTTGGTGCCAAATACCAGTGCCGTTTTCTAACAATTTGGCTTATGTGACTAAGTTTTATTGGAATTTAAAGGCAATATTCCATTGTATACTCACCAGTTAGGTATTATGCATTTGCACAAAAGTTGCACAGCTGGTTCCTGCGATCGACTATGCAGACATTGCAATGACGTGCCTTTATTGTTTACCACGTTCTTGTACCCTTGGAGTTTGATCGTTCTCTTACATTGCATTAAGTCTATGAATAAAACAAAGATTATGTTTTGTAAAGATCAGAATGGATATTATCTTATATATTTTTAATTCACGTATAGCAGCATTCGAATGTTTAGAAAGTTTTAAGCCACACTCATTTGTATCCATTTCTGTAGATCGGAAGAATACATTTTATATTTAATCATAGAAATTCTGGCAGTTTGTATAATTTATCCACAAATTTTCCAGTATGTAATTATATAGACATATTCATCTGTGTAGTTTAATTTTTTACTCAATGATAAAGGAACTAAAAAATAGACTTTAAAAAAACGTTTGATTAATCTGAAGAATTATAACGTTATTCCAATATAGATAATCTATTGGATATAAAAAGTTTAATGATTGTTTAATAATAGTTTTTGTTTAATAATTATTCCTAAATGTATACGGTAGATCCGTATAATACTGTCCGTTTCCCTATAATGGGAGGCCCGAGCCCAGCATTGGGATATTTGTGGGCTTGTTATTATATTATATATAATGCATGTTGATATAATTGAAACAAAATCCAAGGTAGATCACGCATTTAACAATCAAATTTCATTGAAAGTATCAGAAGGTAAACAATAATTGCAATTGTTTCATAGCATCTGAAAGTTCATGGTGTTGCTAATCAATATCATTGCCACAACACTGTTATTTGCTGAGAGCGAGTTGGTAACAATTGCTGCTGTGGCGCTGATCTAGATACCCAGATCTCGTAGAAAGCGCCGTGAGACTGGGGCCATATTCAATCTTATTCCTCTAATGCAGTTTCTTACTCAGTTCTTGTTCAGTTCAGTTCAGTTCTTCAGTTCTCTACAGTACTCTTTACCTCGTATTTACTTTATTGATTAATGATTTAACGACGGCTTATTTTATTTCCTTTCAATTCAAATTACTACTTACAAATCGGAACATGGAGTACTGTGAATAAGCCGTAGGAGATTCGTATGGGCTGCTCAACAGGGTTAACTAATAGTTCACATCATGATATAGGATTTATTGTACAAAATCTAAGTTTGTCTCCATGTGGAGCTCTACTCGCATCTTTGGGTAGGTACACCCCAGTACCAGTTGCTCTTATAGCGGCGAGCCGTTCGAATTGCCGATGATCCCAATCTTACAGACGATCTAGAAACTTTTAGATTGAGATCCCAGTCACCCCAGATTTACGTGATTTTAGGAAAGATGAAATTTTTAGGATCGATAATTTAACATAAACTTAGAAAGCTAAGCTGAAAGCGGGACCGTTTTTCAGGTAACAGGTATCAAAGGTGGAAAAAAACCATGCTAACTTATGTCATTTTAAGAAGGCTGAATTTTATATATATTATCAAGTATAATATTTTCCAATGAGCCAGACAAATCTGACGGGCCAAACATCTTCCCAGACTCGTTTAGAGTTCCGCTGTGCGAGGAAGCGCGAGAGCATTAGAGCATTATTCAAGCGTATAAATACAAGTCAGATGCACTCTGACGCGTGAATCTTATACTAATATATAAAGCTGAAGAGTTTGTTTGTTTGATTGAACGCGCTAATCTGAGGAACTACTGGTCTGATTTGAAAAATTCTTTCAATGTAAGATAGCCCATTTATCGAGGTAAAGTATGTAAATTTACGAATCGCTGTGATTGCATTACACAAAGTAGGTATGGAGCCAAATGCAATTTTTAAAACTCTCCATACGCTTGGTATTAGTCAAATGTTTGTGTACCGGACTATTAATAGGTACAATGAGACCTCCTCTGTCTGTGACAGAAAAAGATCTGGCTGTCCAGGTGGTGTACGTATGAAAAAGGTGGTTAAAGCAGTAAAGGAAAGAAATCGAAGAAATCCTGTCCGAAAGCAAAAGATTTTATCTTGGGAGATGGAGATATCACCTAGAATCATGTCGCGTATTTTAAAAGATGACTTAGGACTTGCAGCCTATAAGAGACGCACTGGTCATTTCTTAACTCATAATTTAAAAAGGAATAGGGTAGTAAAATCGACACAACTACTGAAGCGGTACGCAAAGGGAGGTCACAGAAAAAAATTTGTTTATGGATGAGAAATTTTTAGAATTGAGCAACATTTTAACAAACAAAATGACTGCATTTATGCTCAAAGCTTTAAGGAAGCTTCTCAATTAGTCGACAGAGAGCAACGTGGGCATTATCCGTCTTCAGTGATGGTTTGGTGGGGTGTTAGCTATGAAGTGACTGAGCCATATTTTAGTGAAAAATGTATCAAAACATCGGTACAAGTGTATCAAGATACCATTCATGAGAAGGTAGTTAAGCCCCTTAACAACACCATGTTCAATAATCAAGAATGGTCCTTCCAGCAAGACTCGGCGCCGGGTCATAAAGCTCGGTCCACGGAGTCTTGGTTGAAAACGAACGTTTCGGATTTCATCAGAACTGAAGACTGGCAATCGTGTAGTCCCGATCTTAATCCGCTGGATTCTGATTTATGGTCAGTTTTAGAGTTTAGTATTACATACATATATACATCATCATCCGAGCGTTAAATCCCGGTTGCGTTCGGAGCGATCACTTCGATGCCCAGGGTCCATTTTCCTACTTTTTCTTCTCCACTTCTCGCGATCTTCGGTATCCCTTGTATTGATTGGACCATTGGTACGCATTTCATCCCTCACAACGTCAAGCCAGCATTTCTTGGGCCTACCCCTTCGACCGGGACCTGGCAGAGGCGGCATGGCTAGTTTTTTGGCACACCCTAATATATATATATATGAAGAGATGGAACATGTAAATAAACACAAATAAGATATAAAGGAAGAAGACGGAAATGTGTAAGCTAAAAGAAGACCTTCAAATGCAGTTAAAAAGCAACACCTGACAGAAGAAGAACTTTATAAATAATCCCCAACTATGTAAGGAGGACACCAAGCTTGAAGGGTCTTTGAAAAAAAACCTCAAAATATTTCCTACCTCGTGCCAATATTCTACCAATAAAATGGCTATAATTTACGTAGACAGAAAGATGGAGGAACACACAACGAAATTATTAGTTTCTCTTTTTCTCCACTTGACTGTCGAACCCTAAAAATGGATTACAACGTCATCAAGTCTCAATAAATGTCGATCACCTCATTACGCTCAAATACTTACTTGCTTACTTGAATTCGTGATTAGTTTAATTAAGTGTCAATAAGTTACACAATCACAAACTGTTGTATCGTCTTCATTATTATTTGACCACGGTAATTAAATATACAGACTTTATAATAATATTCTAATCACCAGCATTAACTTCAATCCCACGTATTTTTCTTACGTTCGTCTTGTATCAGATTACAATGGAATTTTATTTCAATAGGGTAACTAACTTGGACAGTAGCTAATTGACGATTGTTCCTTTATATTGGCACAATAGAGCGCGGTCTATGAATTACGCGATTTATCGCCTTTACATACTTTATAACACCTTTCTGGGCATTGAAGTTTGTTAGATTAGTCTGTGTGCATATTATCATAGAATAAAAGAGGACAATTTTGCGTCAACTGGTTATTGTAGTTTAAATAAATCTCGCAGTGAGGTGTAATCCGACATGGGGATCCTACTGTCGGGGATAATAGTAGAGCAATGTTAGACTACAGAGGGCATGCTTGGATGTATTAAGTTCCATCATATAGTCACGTCAGAGTTTCAGTAACCGAAGACATTTTTTGATGATTCTGACCGCACCGCTTAATTTTATTTCTACCTGTACCGTATGGTACTAGTTAGCATCAGACGGGTCGCAATACAATGAATCCTTGGACGCGTGTGTAGAAATACATCGCAGCGTTGTCGTCGTAATTATCTTTATTCAAGCAATGAGATTCCCCATCTCAATTCTCAACGTAGGGCAGAAGGATTTGGTGGAAATTCTTTAGTACAAAGAATACTGAGAAAGCTGCGTCCCCAACTATTTATTTTTTGACATTATCACATGAGAGAAGACTTGTACCGCTTTCAATTCATATATAATAAAATGTTATTAGATAGTTAGATAAATAATTCAATTTAACTTATAAATAAAAGAAAAACATAGTTGATTGAATTATGAGCGGTCATTTAATGCAATCTCACCCAGGCATCCCGTTATTCTAAAAAACTGCATAATTAAATAAAATTTTATTTATATATACAAGATGTAGAATAATTATTCTACATAATATTACGAGTTACAGGACTCGAATTAAAATGCCGTTTGGAATTACTATAGAATTTATTAGAACTATACAAACACATATAACACATGTACAAACATAACTGGATACAACCAGTACAAACGTAATACACTATTCAATAACACGCGCAAAGTTCGTCACTATACTTAATCTGGCCATAAATACTGTTACAATTAAAAAGAAACAAAATATTACATTTGAATTTGGAATCTGTCATTTTTATATGATTGTTCATTGTGTTTTCTCATTTTGGCGCCAATACATTGTACAACATTTTGCGATATTAAAATGGAGTGGGGCGATAAAGAGAACCGAATCGCTGTGATTGCATTACACAAAGTAGGTATGGAGCCAAATGCAATTTTTAAAACTCTCCATACGCTTGTTATTAGTCAAATGTTTGTGTACCGGGCTATTATTAGGTACACTGAGACCTCCTCTGTTTCTGACAGAAAAAGATCTGGCCGTCCACGTAGTGTACATACGAAAAATGTGGTCAAAGCAGTAAGGGAAAGAATTCGAAGAAATCCTGTCCGAAAGCAAAAGATTTTATCTCGGGAGATGAAGATATTACCTAGAACCATGTCGTGTATTTTAAAAGATAGCTTAGGACTTGCAGCCTATAAGAGACGCGCTGGTCATTTCTTAACTCATAATTTAAAAAAGAGTAGGGTGGTAAAATCGAAACATCTACTGAAGCGGTACGCAAAGGGAGGGATTATGAATTATGGTCAGTTTTAGAGAGTACGGCTTGCTCTAAACGCCATGATATTTTGGAGTCCCTAAAACAATCCATACGATTGGCAGTGAGGAATCTTCCCATGGAAAGAGTGCGTGCTTATATTGATAACTGGCCTCAACGTTTAAAGGACTGTATTGCAGCCAATGGAGACCACTTCGAATAAGCTTTTTATATTTTAAATTGTTTTATACTTATGTATTAAACTGACACACTGTAAAATTTATAAATGTTATTTGCAATAGAAAAAAAAAATCTTTATTACAATATTAATGACAAGACTAAGTATAGCTTATCGAATGTACACACGTCATGTCTCGCTGGTGACTATCGCTAGACTGCCGATCTTCCCATTGGGCCATTGCTATATACTGCACCGAGACAATATGGCTGCTCGCCCCCGTAGATCGAATTTCTTAGAATTCGAAATCTGTACACCTGCCTAATTATGCCTGCAAACGGCCATAAACGAGTACAATACACAATAGCCTGTTTTCTAATTACAAATTTTAAACATAAGGTAAAAAAAGAAATCCAAATGCCGAAAAGGTAATAAACTGCAGGTGAGCATTGGTCTTTCTCGGTCGTAACAATAATATAGAATAACCGAGAATTATATAACGCTATTTTTTAAAAATTTTCTACCTCAGTTGCCGTTTGCGAGTTATGTGCTGATGTAGGGCGATGAGGCAATTTATTCTTTTTATTTAACACTGTCTGTTTTCACTTCAGTGCTAGGTAGAATTATGTGTTGTCTATCTGTCCTAAATGAGCTAATTTTATTTATCCCATAAAATAAAAAAAAGCCATTAGCTAAAAGCGAATTAAATGACACAAGCCATGCACAACGCTTTTTAACAAGCTTTAAAATTGACATTATAAATCGAATTTAATGAACACCTTGAAACGATTACACAATGTATGGTAATCTATGGTAATAATGGTATTTAGATAATTTATGTCGTCATTTTATTGTTCTTATAATAAGGACAGTTATTCACTTTTTAAGTGTTTACTTCATAAGTTTTTTTAATACTACGGTCAACTTCGCTAATATTATTGTTGCAGACTCGTTAGTTTGAAACCTATTTTCAATTAGACCTTTATTTAAATACTAGCTTCTGCCCGCGACTTCGTCCGGAATAGTTTAAAAAAAGTAAGTTAAAAAAACCTTCCCGATTTTAAAACATTCTTCATTGGTGCTCCGCTCCTATTGATCTTAGCGTACTGATATATAGCCTAATTGTTTTTAATGTATAAATTGTTTTATTGTTTGATGATGATACCGGCAATTTCAATACTTAATTAGGTGCATAAGTTGTATAATAAGCTGTTTAAGTAATTAAAGTTTTTTTAACTATCCCACGTGAACTCTTTATTTTTTCGGGATCAAAAGTATACTATATGTTGACCAGGGATATAAACTACCAGCATACAAAATTTCATTTAAATCGGTCCAGTAGTTTCGGAGATTAGCCGGTACAAACAGACAGACAAACAGAGAAACAAAAATTTGAAAAAAAATCTAAATTTGTTCTTTTTCACTTCTTACATCCCCCTGACTCGGTTTTTAGCCTTTTTTTTCATTGTACAGAAATTTGACCTCTACAATTTTATTATATGTACCTATATACTTAGATGAATTTTATTTTTTATGTCAAACTGTTTTTTTGTTTGACCACAACAGTTATTTTATTTAAACGATACTACAATAATAGTTATTTATATATCAGTTCTCTCATACGTGACCAAAACAAATACTGTTGCAACATAACACCCTGGCTTTCTTTGCTCTACATGTTCACTGACTAGAATGTCATGTCCATTCTAATTACCTCTAATGGATTTTTATGACTCGGCTTCACTTCCTATTTCCCATCTCATGTTTAACTATTCAAGACTCCACGAGAAATATCTGAGGCCCAATTCTGCTATTTCAATATATTGGCTTTGCGAATTTATTCAAAGTACGTTTCCATTGCAATAGTTTCGAAAATTCGTAGTCTATTAAATCTACAATATCTTCTGGATATCTTCGCGGCAGAGTAAGAGTAAAAAAATTGGTATTATTATTAGCAGAAATTGCGTTAGCCGAAATGAATTTTGAAAAGCTACCAACAATTTTAAACATTTATTTCGTGAGGTTTCGCTTCTATATATTTATAAACATAGTGCGTAACACGGGTACGCCATTGGAATGAACAGAATACCGAAATCAGGCAAACCAATTCCCGGCGATTTTGACGAGATAGTAATAGCAGAACTGCAGCTTTACATGAACATCATTTTAATATTCTTTTCTAAAAAGTGAACAATCTTTAGGTATCGTTACTATCAACAATAATAATTCGTGGTTGTTCGATCTACTTTGAAGCTTATGATCTGTTTTCTAACATTTTTCCCCCACCGCAAAATAAAAGGCATGCTTATGAAATCATAGTAGCACTTTTTGTGTTTCTTCTTTTACATTTTACTTAAAACACGTTGATAGGTGCGCTAAATTATTATTAAGTGTATTTATAAACTATATCTTTATTTTAAATATAAAAGTATATGTATTATCATCGTGTTATCAAGTTTTGCTGTTAAATAGAACTAAATTTCCGTAAAAAGGATTGTTTGCGTTCTAGGCAAATACCGATAATAACTCTGTAGCGACTTGAAAGTTTACGTATAGTGTTCGTTGCATTTCAATGATAGACAGAGCAAGCAGTATTGAAATCTGTGGTACAGTATAAATAATAATACATAGTTATAATACGTAATAATAATAGTACGTCCCATCTCACCCTATATTATGAATGTCTAGTATTTGTAACAAATTTTGCATTTTTATAACATAATAAAACATAAATTAGGAAACATTAATGATTCCTACCTGGCAATTATTCGATCAATGGCTCTCAGATTATGATCTACAAATATCTATTAGGTTGGGGAAAAAGTTTCTTCGCATTTTATATAAAAATTCAAAAGGTTTTTTTATAAAGTTTATTTACACTTGACTAAAGCATGTAGGTGCCATTTTGTTGGATAACTTTTTGCCATCTTGTAGGTAGGGACGTGATCCCATTGCTATAATTTTTTTTGGGCGTCTGATCAACAAACTGTGACAAGTGGTTTTGGCAAGTCCTCTCGTGGTGTTAACGTGACACTGCCTAAGGAATACAGAGACCGAAACAGGTGAAAATCTGAAGGTGCAAGGTCAGGGCTATACGGCGGATGCATTGACACCTCCCAGCCAAACTCTCGTAGTTTTTGCTGAGTGGCTAAAGATGTGTGAGGTCTAGCGTTATCATGGTGAAAAACCACACCCTTTCTGTTGATTAATTCCGGCCGCTTTCTCTCAACTTTTTGCTTTAAGCTCATCAGTTGTTCGCAGTACAGTTCAGAATCCTGCCTGGCGGTAACAGCTCATAATGAATAATGTCCTTCCAATCCCACCATACACACAGCATCACCTTGTTGCGAGTTAACCCGGGTTTTGCCACAGTCTGTGAATCCTGACCGGCCTTTGACCACGATCTTTTTCGCACGTTCTTGTCGTACGTGATTCACTTTGCATCACCAGTTATCAGCTTCTTCAAAAATGGTTCGGTTTCATTACGTCGTAATAAAGAATCACAAATGAGTACACGGTTCATTAGGTTTCGTTCAGTGAGCTCATGAGGCACCCAAATATCGAGCTTTTCTGTGTACTCAGCTTTTTTCAAATGCGCCAAAACCGTTTTGTGGTCAATTCCCAGTTCTCCAGCTACATCGTAACTACTAATATGCCGATCCTGCTACACTTTTTCAAAAATGGCATCAATTTTGTCCGTAACAGGGCGACCAGAGTGACGTGCATCTTTGATATCAAAATTTCCGGATTGAATACGCTTAGACCAAATTTGCGCTACTCGCACAGATAATGCATTAGGTCCTTAAACATCACAATTTTTTTTCGCGGCTTGTGTTGCATTTTTACCTTTTTTGTAGTAAAATTTTAAAATGTATCGAATTTCTTCATTAGATTCACTCATTTTAACAATAAGAAAAACAAATGAAAATCACACATTTTCCTAATTTGAATTTGGAATAGTCTTCTTTAAAATTAAAACTTTTTAATGATACCAAAACCAGCCAGATACAAATGGTATAGCCAAAGAGATCTTATTACAAGTTTATACATACTATGTGCGAAAAGACTTTTTCACCAACCTATTATAATGTGTATAATAGGGATATTGTCGACCTACGGTGTTTTCACCAGACTGTTACTGTAAGAGTGATAATTCACGCTACAGCGCTTTATAAGTGACATTCTTTAGGAATAGCTCGCAAAATAGCCTAACATTATAAAATTAACAGCCGCTTTCAGTAAATTATCTATCCGCTCTTTTACTCACTCTACTTAAAAAACTGACTTTAAACTCCATAAAAGTAAAAAGTCTTTGCCTTCATTCTCAGTCATTTCACAGAGTCACCGGGCGGTTAAGCACTGCAACGTGATCGGTCTGTCTTTAGAACGTCGTGTAATTACTGGTAGTAATATTAGTATACTGTTGTGTTGCGGAGTGAAGGTGCACTTTTGGAGGGGAGGTAATAGATAACGATGGCAGCGATAACAGTGTTGAGGCCGCGGAGAACGTGCATCGCTTCGACCCGTACGTCGATGAGTCGCGAGTCACCTGAACATTGTTTTTTTCAAAATTGGGCTACCCAAGTCATATATTTCATCATTTCAAAATAAATTCTGTAAAATGTAGGCATACGGTTGCCGTTGTGTCTTCTTAACTTTAAATAAAATTAAGAAAAGAATATCGAAAAATGTAATTTAAAATTTCAACGAACTAACTTTCATTAAACGAAAAAGGTGAACAGTGTTTAAAAATACTTAAGTGCTTAGAATTTGTGGTTAAAGTATGAAGGAACCGCGTTGTGAAGATGTTGCCGATAAGTTGGTGCGACTGTTTGGGTGGAGACAGACATATCCGGTCCAGAAGCTTCAACGGAGTATTCTACCCCAAAATACTAAGGAACCGGTAAGAATATCTTTTTTTTAGGTGAAATGTTTATGCATACCTCACTGTTCGGGTTGCTGCAGTGAGCTAGTGTGAGACTCCCCAACTGGGCTTGAGACCCACGAGGCTACGAGGTATTTTCTTTCTTTCGACATAGAATAAAGATTTTACCAACTACGCGAACGCGACCCCAGCTGGTGTGGGCCTATCCGTAACAGAAATTGAGATGTTCATGGCAACAAGAACATCTCAATTATTATTAATGTCGATTGTTACATTTCAGTATAGTGTATAATATTTTAAAACATCGAAGCTATTGAGAAAAAATCTATAATATATTCGCATTTTTGTATTATAAAGACGCTATTATGCTTATTACCAAGGTCAGGCATCAATTTTATTTACTGTTGTATTACGCACAACTTATAGTTATATAGTTTTGAAGTCGCATTCATTCTGATAATGGTTTGTTAACTTTAAATGTAGATAATTTTACCCCTCGCTTTACTTCATTAGTTACGTCTGCGAGACTGTATGTCGCGTCAGGCATACGTAAAGCCTCGGTCACACACAGCGAATGCTCGCTGCGAATAATGCTTGCAGCGACAATTTACTGATTACCTGTCACTCACAGCGAGTTCTACGCGAGAATTTCGACAGTCTGTTTGATCCTCAAATACAAATATGTCGCCTATTGTTGCACACGTTTTAATGGCGGAATGGCTACTCGCAGCGTTTACTCTGTCAAATGCAGTCGCGGTGAGTATTCGCTGTGTATGACCGAGGCTTAAGTGAAGATTTAGATGTAAATATTACTTTTTAACAATGTTTATAACATATGAACTTTGTTTAATGAAGTATATGAGTACATTACTGGGCGTAGATCACTGTCATCTTAGGATGAAGTGCCCGTGACACTGACAACATTACATCAATAGATCTCTATACTAAATATAATTGCAGTAAGAATTCGCATCCATGTTGTCACGACTAGTATCATGTTTAGTGACTAAAATGTCGTTGCCTTTTTTACATGTAGTTATTCATGTATAAAATAATAACATGCATAATGTTTTATTATTGCACTTCCTACATTGAATAGCCGGCTTGGTACAGAGCGGTATTGTTGACATTACTTTCACGGGCGTCTTTTGTGATCTGAAAGTGTTGGAAAGTAAATAATTAAATCAGTGCACTTATAAGGCGTAATTATGTTGTCGATGGTATTGGTGCCTTGTTTCCTTAGTTTTACACGCGAGACACGGCCATTGAACTACGTAAACATGGTAGTCATTACGAAATCTTTCAAAACTCCCGGAGTGCGTGTTATATATTGTTACATGCCGTCAAAGATAAGGGTAAAGCTGCCTGTTGTAAGCGCAGTCCATTGTCTTCCCGGATTAGGAATTCTTTTGTCTTTTGAATTTGTAATTAAGAAAAACATGCTATTGTCTTTTTACTTGTTTTATAACCATCATTAGCGTCGAACTAATCCTTATTGTTATTGTTTTCGACTTTGTGGCCGTTCGCAGGTGTGCAAATTAATATTTCTCAGAAACTCAGTGTGCGCGGCCAATTTCTTTGTACTGTGTAGTTAGTATAAGATGATGCCCGAATGGAGGGGCGGGCAGTCAAGCGACGACTACGAGACGAGTAAGACGTTTGTAGTACTCTCGATTAGCGATATAGACGACGGAATTTACGCGTGTCGAATTACATTGAATCGTGCAGTGTGAACTGGTTGCATCCAGTTTTATTTGTATTTGTTTTATACGTGTTTGTACAGTTGTAATAAATTCTATAGTAGTTTCAACGGCATTTTTAATTCGAGTCCTGTAGCTCGTAACAATATTTATAGCAGTAGATTATTGCATGTATACTATCGCCTATACAACGAAGAGTGTTCCGAAGAAATTTTTGGTTCAATAAGAACCAACGTTTTATTTACACAACCGCACAGCTCGCCGCGGGATAGTTACCTTTATTTTTCTAACCTACACGCTCAACTACACAAGAGTTTGCTAGAACTTTTGTTCCGCGTTTTATACGACATTGAAGGAACTTCCCCTCAAGTTTTCCCTTTGTACTACGATATGGGGTTAGGCGGCCATTATAGATCGTTGTAAGTTATTTGAAATGCGTTGGACAATTTCATTGAGGTCGATAATTCACTGAAACCACCTCTGATGTTATAAACGGTGTTATATATAAGTGGTGGTGATCATTTTTAATCACTTGGGCCGCCTACCTGTTTGTTCAATTTGACAATAAAAAAAGAAGTAGCAGTCAACATACACACTAATTTGAAATGTAAATATATTACTTTCAACCATTATTGCAGGCTTACTTACTATATGTAAATATGTATATGAAATACAGGATGGCTAGATTAATTATGTGACTGTATGTATAGGAAATGCATCCCGTCTCATAAGTAAAAAGTCAAAAACATCAAGAGGTGTTCTGTTGTACAATAAAGCGAATATTATTTTTCATGTTGATAATTAAAAATATTAAGAAAACAGAACGAGTAGCTGTTAAGTGTTATCGACCTTGGAAAGCTAATCAGTCGCATTCCACTTTGCCTACGTTTAACGAGTTGTATACTTAAGAAATATGGTATCATTTGATAAGGAATATTTAAAAATAATCGTTATAACTTCAGGTACAGAGGGTTTTATCGAACGACTGACAAAATTGAGATGAAAGTTTCAATTTTATGTAAAAATAGGACCATAGACGCTGCTTTGCTTCCATATACATGTATTCCGTATCCCGAAAGAGGTGGGTATGTTTATGGCACATCTCCCTGCCCGGAGACAACCAGTGATGAGGTGTCGGATTGGCGGCGACTGCCGTATATCTTTAGCATTACCCCAATTTTCTTCACTCATTTTATGCCATTTATAGTAGATACCTAGCTTTATACCTGTACTTTATGTAACATTAACTTAGTACTTAGAAATGCTGAACTTATCGTAAATAAACACTTGATTAAAATATGATAATATTGTTTAAACTGACAAAACATGTACAATTTTTTAACCGAATTCAAAAAGGAGGATCTCGTCTGTATGTTTTTTTTTACGTTCGTTAATCTATTTTCCGTCAATTGTGAACCGTTTTTCAAAAATTTTCTTTTAATCGAAAGGTTATATATAATCCCGAATTAGCCCCATTGTTATGCCACTACATGTCAGGATCTGATCAGTGGATTACAAGGAATTAGAAAAACTCACGAAAATTGTAAACCAACTTCTTCGTAACACGACATCTCCGTCAATTGCAAACCGATTTTGAAATTGTTTTCTTTATTCGTAAGTGTATACTTCCGGGGTAGTCCCATGGTCACCAAGTCAGGATCTAATGAGTAGATCGGATCCAAGGGATATCGAGCATAACCTTTATTAAAGAACGCCGTGCGCCTAATTTCTTGGAATAAGCTTGTATACGCGTGTAGATATTACATTTTCTACAGGCGCTGAATTTTTTTATATGCATATCAAAAAATAAATATTTAACCGACTTCTTTCTACAACTAACAATATTGTATAATTAACGGTTTTGTTTTGATAAAAAAAAGATTACGAATGAAATGTTTGTTACCCTGAATTGTGCATGTAAAGATTAGCCTAACCGTCTAGTTTGATGTGAAGTTAAGTGTAAAGTTTCATCAAGTTGGTTAACATTCGTCATCTTTGCGTTAAATACTGTATCGTATACTGATCCGTTTTAGTATTTTATCTTTGTGCGGTCTTAGGCAGGTCTTGTAGTGAGATTATTTGTATGCACATTATCCCTCACGACTTTATGGTAGGATTTCTCCTACTCCTTCTAAAACATGGGATCTGGGAGAAGAGGCATGGGTAGATATATAGGTACTGTTTCCCACATACATGATTATTTCCATAAGTAGTCAGTTTCTATAAAATCTGATTGTAGATTAATACGTAACCTAGCTAAATCTAGCCAGTAATATATTCATTTATACTAACCATACCCGGTCAAGCTTCGCTATGGTAGTAGTAGTCTGGACGTCAATTCATTGACTACTTTTGAGTTATGCAGACACAAATATACGGAACCTGATATTTTATATATGGAATAAAAGTAGTATATAAGAGGATTATGTAAAATTTTCAACCAATCCATCTACCTACTACTTTTCGAGTTTTAATGTAAGTACTACGTTATAACTCAATGTACGGAAGCTGGATTTTTAAATATAAAGATTCTTTCCGTTTGTATCCATTTCTAATAGCAGTCCTTTCTATACATAAAATACTTTTACATACATTTGTGAAACTATGTTATTAGTCTGGTAGTGATGACTGAATTGCAAGGATTGTAGGTGTCGTGGGTGGTTTGTTTGCGAATTTCAAAGTCTTTAACTGTCCATGGCCTTATTGAGATGCCTATTTATACCGTTACTGTTACGTCTTTTACGGACTTTATAAATACTTTAAACAGCTTAAACCAGAAACGTAATCAAATAATTATCTCATGCTATTATTAAAAATACTTTTTTTTACTTTTTCAAAGAGCCTATAAACCTATAATTATTATGAATAAGGAGGTAAGCATTTCTCCATATTAAATATCTTGGAATTACGTTTGCAGAGATCAGGAATATTGTTGTTAGCTTCTTCATGAAATGACTAAAAAGAACACAGCAGTAGTCATAGCCAGTATTCGTTCCGAAAAACTAAGCGAGTATATGAGGTGAGAGCAAAAAAGTCGAGACAGGTGTCGCGACGAAAGCGCGTGTAGTTGGGGGCAGGTTAGCAGCACCACAAAAACCGGAACAAACGTGGGCCAAATAACGTGAGAACAGTTTCCAATTTTTTTTAATAATCATGCTTTGTACTATCATAATTAAGAAGGCTACAAACTAAGTTTTTAACTAAGGTTATCAGTAACCTTTAAAAAAAAACTTGCTTTGTAGCTATTTAAGGACCTAAGAACTTCAAATAAAATAGATTGATAGATAACACTTTATTGCACACCAAAAGAAACAATTTCTAAAAATCGGCTAAATTCGCGTAAGTGTACGCACGTGAAGTTTTTCATAGAAGTAAAACTAATACAATGCAGAAAATTTAATCTTAACCAAACCTAATTAATTAATATTAGTTGTATTGTATTCTATTATTACCTATAATACCTTAAGACTATAAGTATAAATTAAAATACTGAGCCCAGGTCACCGTCTGCGCCATCGTAAGGTGCCTCGAAAGCTGGCTTCATTAAATTGTGGAATTGTTTAAATTAAAACTTATTAAGAATCATCGTTATGATTTTTATAAAACCTGATTAACGATTCCCTTTGTGGTGTAATTGCAACATGCTTACTTTTGTTACCACACGTAAACCTTAAGAAATTATTAGGCAGTCCGTGGTACAGAAATAAATCATTTATTTGTGTTCAATGACGAAGATCTTTCTAATCGTTCCGGCTTCAGTTCAGTTGTTGTTGTACCCGCGGCTCGGCGACGCGCATGTACTTCGCACGTCACGTCACCTCGCTAAAGTTTGCCCAAGAAAATAGTTCGATACGAAATTTGAGTGTTCTATACAAAAACGTGATTTTCGAATATTTATTATTTATCGAAAGATGTAATATGAAAATAATATAAATATATACTAACTTACTATCGTACAGTGGCACATGGTCTTGTCAATTGTAAACATTACTTTAAATGTCTTTAAACTTTATTTGCGGAACTTGGAGTTGGATACCTAATCCATTAACGTTGAAAAACATTAATTAAATGAATAGTTTTATTTCATTATACATAATAATTATATGAGGTTTAACGGTTCGTTAAAAATAGTTAAAAAAGAAGTGTTATTTATACAATATATGACAATAAAGCAAGCCCCCCCCCATTTACAAAACTGATCAAATCGTGAACATAAGTGATGAAAGCATCAATTTTTCAATTATAAATTCTCTCTATCTATTCATTCTAGCATTGCTTCAGCTGAATCAGTGAGGCTGTATAATATTCTGCATGAATATCAGAAACTAAACTAGGGTTTATGTGAAGATTTACTGGGATTTTATTTGGCGCTGCATTAATAAATAAATATTTTCAGGAAGGTTTTATATCAGATTAATAATAATAATAAAGTTAAACCAATGCACAAGGTAGTCATGTTCTCAAAGATGCATTGCACAAAAGTTAAAGAACACACGATGGAGTGTAATAGTGTATTTGCATAACAATTTCGCATCGCCTTGAGGCATGTTGGTTAAAACACACCCAGTGTCAGGTCTAGGTTTATTTTACACATGAATAAAACCAGTTGAATGTTGACAGATATTAATCGAAAGTCGTTTTATACACTATTTTTCGAATAATAATAATATTCGATGCTACTTTTAGATGCTAATGTTATTCTATATCCAATTAGAACACATGGTCATGTTTAACGCATTATCTAGTATATTGCTTCGATGACGGCATCTGGTTTGCAGATTATTAATTTGTATTGTTTTATAATGTTGTTGTAATTTCATTCGATGCTGGCTCACTTTTACAGTTTAGCGTAGTTTATTGACCTGTTAGCGCACATTAACATCATTATCTGTTATTTAGTTTCAAGTGTTTTCAATAGCACTAACGAATAATAACCATATAACTTCTCTGAGTTTAAGTTATCTTTTGTTAATTACTTTAATTTAACCAGGTTTGGTTTATTTTCAAAATGTTATTTTAAATATCATTTTGAAATTCATAAAGAAAAAGTGTTATCGAAACGTAGCAATATTTCTTCATTTCAGCCATGTTTTAGGTCTCAGAATAAAAAAAAAGATATAAGTTATTCTGTGGTAATTAGATGAAAATGATAACCATTTACCAAATCATTGTAAAGAATCATCTGGTTACTCTGTACATTTGTATGACTTTGTTTATATCAAAATATCTAACGTAGATTACATTAAATTAAATAAATACAATAAGCTGTGTACAATGTAATACAAACCTTCCCATTGACGCACTATGTCCCATTTACCATTCAACTCGCGTTATTTGTACCATAAAGGCTTGCATATCCGCTGCTTTATCGCATTAGGGTATAGTCAAATATGTTATATTATCATGAATAGTCATTAGGACGTCATAAAATATTTGCAGATATAAGCCGCGCCCAGGTTTGCCGACGACTACTTACTATTATTGTATTGTATTACTTACTATTATTGTATATGCTTATGTAAAGTATATACAATAATAAATTTATTGTAACAACTATTTATGTAATCTTTTTTGTCAACCCTACTGACTGACCATCGACGCTTGACACCATGAGGCTATCGGCAAACCTTCTGCGCATGTATAGTTATTACTATTATTTATGCTGGGTTTCTATATTTTCCTGTCCATTCTTGTACCTTACCGTTGGTACAAAATTAATATCACTCGTCTGAAGATTGTCTGTTAACCAATAAACGAATGAATAGTAAGATATAGATAGAAACCCGGCAGTAGTCAATGGAAATGTGACCAAAGACTAATTATAATATAATTCATACAAAGATTATTATGAAATTATTTATTCTTTGTCATAACATTCCTATTTAATAAATTATAACGGTTGTAGTAGCGTTTATGACTACATGGAAGTGTATAATTATGTAGTATTTGTTAAATGCCATGCGTGCTGCTATGCAGTTTGTTCTGGTCGACGTAACGAGGTTGTTCTTGGTTGTATACACTATTCTAATTTATAATGTAAGAGGCAATAATACTTAAGTATCAGACGAGTCACATTATGACCAAATCTTTACACTCGTTAATTACTTAATCTTGTAAAATAGACCAAGCAATAAGAATTACATTCAAGAATATGAAGTACATACACGAATACTGTTAGTCTGTTCTTAAAGTCCATATGCTTTCATCGTGCTGTCTCTTAAGTCATAACCAATGATTGAATTCTGCTAAAGAAAATGAATTGCGTTTCATTTCGCAACTCTTCGCTTGACAAATAATTCAGCTCTTATTTTGAGTTACTTGTATAAATTACTAATAGTCCACTTAGTAGGTAGTTGTATCTGCGAATACTGCTCATAACGGTTCGATTAACAACCACACCAAAGAAGGTGTTTGCTTAGAAATAATTGCAGTGAGTATTGAAAATGATTCATGCCTTCTTTTATGGGATATGGCGCATCTGGTGCAGCCAACGTGAGTGGGAGATTGTGTTTGGCCAGTGAGGCGCGAAGGTCAAGGCTTTATCCGCGCCACTGACCTACCCTGCTCGGACTTCAGCTGTTGTACAAATTAGTCCGATAACTTTTTCAATGTCAGCCATCATCCAATAAATTTTAAAGTCAGTATTATTGTAGACTGGTCATATATTATGATAGTTCCTGTGGTTTGGTAGTTCATTGGAACACAAGTCCCGGGTGCGGTTTCTCGCATAGATTTCGTAAATAAACTCCGTTAAAACTATGATTTCTCTAGTTGTCTGAGAACAGACCCAGACTAGTCCGATGTATACTTCCCATAACACAAGCGTAAATTATAGCTTGGGGATATATAACGTGTCTGTGTTTATTGAAAAAAAGACCATCGGATTATGTTTTAGTTTAAATAAAAAATCTACTAAAACAATTGCAGGTGCATATATTATCTATTAAATTTTGTGTCAAAAATACTCTTTAAAGATTTTCAATCTACATACATGAATACGGGGCCCTCTGTTTTGTTATTCATCATGTTGATTTGGTAACTTTAGTTCTTTTAAAAAATCTATTAACAGCTTGCTATTGTTTTATGGCCAAATCCTATATATTACTATTCATTCACTTGCCTTACTTTTTGTTGAATTTTGATATTACTCGTATAAGGAGCTTATGTCAAATTTTAACCGATAGTAAGGTAAATGAACGGTCAATAAGATATAGAGGAACTGGGCCTTAGTATATAGTGGCTGTGTTCACCAATTCGTTCGCAAAGGACTTGAATTTTATATTCATATCTTCTGCAACGTGCAGGATATCGAAAAGACGTACGCGCAGAAAGATAAAATTCCGGTTTTAATCCGTAAAATTTTAATTTAATCCGCTGAGTCATTTTGGTGTTTCGGAGCCTATTAGAGATAATATCAGACGGGTACACAGACAAATTTGTAAAACCGGTTATTTATGATGTGGCATCGTAAACCTAGAAGATTTTATTTATATTTTGACATTTATTTTGATATCGCAGACCCTTCAATTTTATTTCTACTTTCCGTACAGGAACGGGGAAAGAATACAATTTCCTGGGGCCAGGCGGCCTTAAGAAGCGACAGAACAACCCACAGCCAGGTGGTAGGGTATTTACCCGCGTGGATGTCTATCACCCCTATTCTAAAGTATACCGCCATAACAACCTTGAGTTGTGTTCCGGCCTTAGATCATATAAACGTCTATATCTCAATGGTTCCGGCATTAGTGGCCAGGTTCCAGTCTACCTTTAGAGAGTGATAGAACATTGGTTGCTACTTCCAAAGCCTATTCATAGTACGTACCAGGTTCAGTTATTCTTCGTCCAAATATTTGAACCACATTTTCAATGTTCTGATTAGCACTCATTAGGCTTATATCACGATTTTGCAAATCTAAACTCAGCACACTTAGCTCTTAAAGAGCATCGCACATTTCGTATGAGGCGACGCGGTAACTGTTCAGGAAAGATAGATTAGATATTGTATTTGGATAATTATGACCTATTAAAAAAAATCCATATTTTTTTTAAAGGTTACCAAAAGTGTTTTTTTTTAATTCTTTAATTTTTGTCAGTTTTTCGATATTTTCGAAATTTCCTTTAAGGGCATTGCGTGCCCGCACGTGCCCCCACAAAAAAAGCCCTGGTTATTACTATATTGTATAGGAATTCACTTTGTACTAATAAATAAATAAAAGTAAGAACGCCTTAAAAATAAGTGACACGATTAGAAATCATCGAGAAGAATATAAAAATTAAATCAATCCGTTTCACGACTTCGGAGACAAGTTAGTGAAATCGTGTTGGTATTGAAAAATTCATGTATGAACTGATATTAAAATATGTGAGTGAAATGATGAGACATTACGTGGTTCGTGGTGATGGTGACGCTAAATGCCTGATAGTGCATTATGCAGGAGGCCGATGTGAGTGATAATGTTCCTGTGCCACCGCCAAGATTAAAAAAGTTGGCGCGAAAAGCAGCTGCTAAAGAACCAGCCCGAAGATGTGTCACATGGGTACAATATTTTCTTTTAAACACTTGTTGCATGAAAGAAGAGTACTAGGAATAACAATCGCACATATAAAAACCTAAAATGCTTCTAATTTCTACATGTTTATTCTCAGTCTTCTTCTATCTCTTTTTTATTATAAATCGGTCAAAATTCAAAGCCTTGAAAAGTTTTTAAAGTTTAACTGTATATTTTGTTGGAACCTTAGACTAATAATACAATTTAATTTATTTTTGGATATAGTATCCTATTCATTTATCCCCAGCCCCATTTTTCATAAAAATAGATTCATATTCATCGGGATGAAGAGAAAGGACTATAGTAAAGTACGTAAAACTATATTCTTGTTATGAAATACTATACATGAATAACTTGTTACCATTTGGTGATATTTAAGCTTATTTTAACTCACTATTGTAAATGTCATCATCATCATTTTTAGTAAAAATAAATAAAAATTGACTAATAACATCGAAACTCAAAGTAAATAACCGCGATGTAATATACAAAACAAAAAACGTCCTTTTATATATCTCCATCCTTTTATTGTAGATTGGCAAATATAAAAGTTTAGCAATCTTTTTGCTCATTCAGCTCTCGGTGACAGCCGCACAAAGGTTGATGAACAGACAGACAAAGTAATGAAAGAACGAAGAAGCTCAAAAGCCTTCACTTCAATGAATCGGGTAATTCGAATGACGTGTGGAGGCGTGGGAAGATTTCGCACACCTATTCATTACATTACCGCTTTAAACAGATGACAATATTTATTAAACTGAAGTGAAATGTTCCCAAGCGATTCTAAAGCACCTGTTCGAATCTTGGTTGGGAAAGTATGTACAGCGTATCTGACCTAATATGCATATCGACATTGTTAATATGCTGACTACCTGTGGGTTAAATTCACCAGTCATCCGTTTTGGAAAACCGTGGAGAGTTATAAATAAAGCTAGAATGATAAGCCTCAGGGGTGCGATGGATACGGTGTACAGAGAGATATACCTCAAGTTTCACGTACTTCAAACTAGAGGGCATAGTTAGGGTTACATAAATATACATACGTACGAGTATAAATTGACAAAAATGCATCAAATTTACACACCCGATAAACCAGTATTTTGATGAACCTTTTCAATTTTATTACTGATATGGTGTACAGGTAATGGTTTTGTATCTGTTACTTATACTTTCTGTTTTTATAATCGATATCATTTAATTAGACTTAGTTGTTGTCACTTTTACTTTTTAGTATGTACATATATTATGTATTTTTTATTTCAATAATCAATAAATTTGATTTACTGTTGTAGTTAAAATAACTTTCTATTTCTAACTCCAAAAATGAAATCGTAATTTATCATAAAATCACTACGTAAAGATCTGATATACTTAATTTTAACAGTATTCAGAATATTCATTCTTCGACCATAAAGCGTTGTCTGATGTATAGTAATTCACTATCAGCTTAGTATAATCATAAGTCTTTACTGACGCTAATCGACGAGTTTTTGTGCTAACTGACAGTACATTATTATAATAGGAGATCCCAGCTCCACAAGGCACATATCACAAAATGGTCGATATTATACCTTCTTTTTGATTTCGCACTGTTTATGTATTTAATCACATTAACATTAAATGCTCAAGTTATAATAAAACTACAAACTACATTTAACGGTTTTATTACGTGTACTAAGAAAATACTACGCTCAAGTTATTATAATAATAGGTTGGGGAAAAAGTCTTTTCGCATATAGTATGTATGAACTTGTAATAAGATATCTTTGGCTAAACCATTTGTATCTGGCTGATTTTGGTATCATTAAAAAGTTTTAATTTTAAAGAAGACAATTCCAAATTCAAATTAGGAAAATGTGTGATTTTCATTTGTTTTTCTTATTGTTAAAATGAGTGAATCTAATGAAGAAATTCGATACATTTTAAAATTTTACTACAAAAAAGGTAAAAATACAACACAAGCCGCGAAAAAAAATTGTGATGTTTATGGACCTAATGCATTATCTGTGAGAGTAGCGCAAATTTGGTTTAAGCGTTTTCAATCCGGAAATTTTGATATCAAAAATGCACGTCGCTCTGGTCGCCCTGTTACGGACAAAATTGATGCCATTTTTGAAAAAGTGGAGCAAGACCCGGCATATTAGTAGTTACGATGTAGCTGGAGAATTGGGAATTGACCACAAAATGGTTTTGGCGCATTTGAAAAAAGCTGGGTACACAAAAAAGCTCGATATTTGGGTGCCTCATGAGCTCACTGAAAGAAACCTAATGAACCGTGTACTCATTTGTGATTCTTTATTACGACGTAATGATACCGAACCATTTTTGAAGAAGCTGATAACTGGTGATGAAAAGTGGATCACGTACGACAAGAACGTGCGAAAAAGACAGTGTTCAGAGGCCGGCCAGGCTTCACAGACTGTGGCGAAACCCGGGTTAACTCGCAATAAGGTGTTGCTATGTGTATGGTGGGATTGGATGGGCATTATTCATTATGAGCTGTTACCGCCAGGCAGGACCATCGATTCTGAATTGTACTGCGAACAACCGATGAGATTAAAGCAAAAAGTTGAGAGAAAGCGGCCGGAATTAAACAGAAGGGTTGTGGTTTTTCACAATGATAACGCTAGACCTCACACATCTTTAGCCACTCAGCAAAAATTACGAGAGTTTGGCTGGGAGGTGTTAATGCATCCGCCGTATAGTCCTGACCTTTCACCTTCAGATTTTCACCTGTTTCGGTCTCTGCAGAATTCCTGAGGCAGTGTCAGGTTAACATCACGAGAGGACTGCCAAAATCACTTGTCGCAGTTTTTTTATCAGAAGCCCCAAATTTTTTATAGCAATGGGATCACGTCCCTACCTACAAGATGGCAAAAAGTTATGCAACAAAATGGCAGTTAGTTAGTCAAATGTAAATAAACTTTATAAAAAAACCTTTTGAATTTTTATATAAAATGCGAAGAAACTTTTTCCCCAACCTAATATAATCTTCAAGTACAAAATGGTGTTTTTCTGTTTAGTGTCTTTTCCACTTGCTGGGTTCATTAAACACCCACCCACCCGCTGTCGTTAAAGAGTAGAACTGAACAGAATTTAAGATTTTTGTGAACAATAATAATTAAAAATCAAATTGATATATAAATGTAAAAATGAGTTTATATGCATGTTTACAAGCTTGTTCCTTGTCCACTTATCATTTATGTGTACATATGTCTGTAGTTTCGACAGATGAACAATATCATGTTATGTTTCGTTTCGAAAAATGAAACACTTTCCCCGAGATAGCGTTTAAGCGATTTAAACCGCATGAAAAACCTTATTATTACCAGGAAACATATTCTATATTCATAAAATCTTCTAAACAATGACAACATTAAAATTAAATACAAATATTCTTTGTTAAAAGGAAGATATAGTTTCCTAATTTCTAATTGAAATGTCCCGAGTGCCTAAAGAGGTCGTTTTCGCAGACTCGTATATATGGCGAACATGGCAAATATAAAGTGGAACTTTATATTATGTCCTAAATATGAAAGCCGTTAACAACACGTCAATTTAACTAAGCGATTCCCCAAAGGCGACCGCTTTGGGTCCTCTGATCAATTATTGAATATCTTCAGCGTGATGGAAGTTCCCTGAACTCTTATCTAATGCATCATGCGACTCATTCCAACGAAATAGTTTTGAATTCGGATCCTGGTCAGGAAACATGCATCGCTTAGGAAATTATTTCTGATCTGACGCGCATGTTACAATTACCACGTGCTGCCGGTAAATGAGAACATTTTAAAGCATTGTGTATATCGAAATAAACTATGTGTGAAACCCGCCAACCAGTCTTGGTCGAAAATAGTTGATATACCGCCCGTTGTCTAATGATATGGACGTCCGATATCCAGAAAGTAAACTTTTATGAACGGATGCTATGTGGCGCTTACTTCATTGTACCATTCATGCGGTCGCATCGCAGCGTACAATGAACAACTCATAGATAATATACACTATGAAACAACTGGCTACTTGGCTAGCGCAACGCGGGAGCGCCCATATTAATAGTTGCTCTATCTCGCTCGCACATCATCCATCCCGCTCACACATTGCGCTATGTATTACACTAGCTGTACGACTTCATAATATTTATTTTTATAAGGTTACCGTTTCCAAAATAAAATAAGTTCACTTCAGTTCTCTTCAGCACTCAACAGTGAATACTACTGTCTGCTATTATTTAACCTCTATCTCTCGCTGCTACAGTAGAATAAACTTTTTCCCGCTGTGTTCACAGAGCTCTACACTGTGCCTCACTGTGGGACTCTTCAAAAAGGGCGAAAACAAATATTGAAACTCTCAATAAGGTAGTCTACGCTTCGCTTCGACTTCTTTAGTATTGCAGATGTCCATACTGCACCTACTATCAAATGGATTGTTGACCAGTTTGCCTTCAAATAAATATAATTCAATAATACCATGGAATGTCTTAATAAATGCTTATATTTTATATTACAGGGTCCCGAGACTTGGGTAGGAGTCCGTGCCCTACGTGCCAGCTCGGGCGGTATCCTGGATCCAGATGACCGGGTCCGGGATGTGGCTGATGACCGGGAAACCCTTACTGCTGAGTGTACCAGTCAGGCACCACAGCCGCGGGCGGCGCAAGCGGACGGTGCCAGCGGGTCGTCTGCCGGGACCGCCTCTCCGGATATGTTTCGGGTAAGTTCTATTACTTAGCTGATATATGTATTTAGTACAAGTATGGAAAAAGATGGTGGCCACGGGTGTAATCGAAGTGACACTGTAAAGACGCACCTTGAAACAGAGTTGCAGGATTCATCGCTGAAGACGAAAAAGGAAAATACCTAACTGCTTTCCATGAAGCTCCAAATCAAAGACACCATGAGAGAAATCTTAAAAGATCTATTTTGAAAATGTACAGTTTTAGGTAACTAAGTTACTATTTAATATTATATAGATATAATTGACTAGCGGGCTCCAGCAAACGTTCTCATATCCTGAACATAAAAAATCTATGATCAGTTCGCAACGCCAGTTATCGGGTCCAAATGTAGATCCAAACTCTCCGGAGACTTACTCAAACACACACAAATAATGTTTTTATTCAATTATTGAAGTGTGTAAATGAACAAACTTTATAGTTTGCCAACGCGAGAACACGCAACATATACAAAGCTGATTTACATCGATCCAGCTAGTGACTTCAAATTCGCAGTAAATCAGTGGTGACTTATACTGGCATCGTGTAAATCTATATGGAGCCTGTTGTACATCGCTGTCAGGTCAGTGCTGACTTCAATATTCCTGATTGACCCACGTCAACGATACTGGCTGTGAACAACGAAGTTAGCAATAGGTCAGTCGCTGACACTGTCGTTGTATCGGAAATTCAAGCAGCTGAGATTTGAGGTTCCGATTTGTTGTTAAAACATTTGCAATTTGCAGGATCTTCAAATCTCTCTGTTTTAAAAACAAAGCAGAACCTCCAGTGTCATATCTATTGTTTATCTATTTGTTACCAACAGTTGGTTTTTTCTAGATACTTTTCTTTGTACATTTTCAACTCTTCCAACAGCAGATAGGACAACTTCCTCACCAAATAACACAATTGCATCAAATTATACCGTTTGTCGACTTCGACTTCAATAATGTGGGTACACCCTAAAAGCTGCATGTAAACAGTGTAAGCCAGTTCTCGGCGCGAGCACTAGCACCAGTTGCTGACCCAATGGAAACTAGCCTTAATTGATAGTTAGAGTTCAAATATTAAGGGGAGATGCGGAACCCATATCACCTACATGATTTGGGTTCAGCATATCATGTGGACGATATGCGGAAAGTTCTAGAACCCGATTGCAGCGCTAACTAATGGGCTCAATTGTCTATCTAAACCATCCAAGGTAGTAACCACTCAAAAACACAAAAACTATTTATTATCAATCCTGGAACCCAATTTCAACGTCATTTACCGGTTCCAATTGTGAATCTAAAACATCCATGGATCAGTGCTACCTAGTCAACTACACGAAAATTTAGCTTTAAACAAATAGCCCCGAAACCCCCCGCTCGATTAATATACCTATAGTAGGATATGCCAGCGATTTCGTTCACGCTTCACTTGAAATTTCTCGCGGGATTACCAGGATACAAAGTACCGCAGCATTTAAAAAAAAAGAGTAGGCCATCGTTTTTGTGAAAACTGTGTCGGACTAAGCTAATTTTTATGCACCCGAATAACTACAAACCGCTCGCGGGAAAAGTCTCGCGCGATTTCGGGATAAAAAAATATCATACATTTTATTACATAAAATTTGCATTCGATTAATTCGGAATTTGGTTTTATTTAATCTATTTTAAATTAGTCCCAGAAAAATTCCCGCGCGAATCCGGGATAAAGTAACGCAGATTTTAAGTCTAAGAATTTGCTGTCTATCAGCGAAAACCGCTTCGAAATTGGCCCAGTAGTTTTTACGTTAATCCCGAACAAACAGACAAGAAATCTAAAATAATACATCGTATTCTCCATCGTTTATATAGTGTATTCCACTTGTTTTTTTAAATAGCTTCAATGTACAGACACGGCATGTTTAGAATTTCATAATATTATAGATAAAGATAAAATTAATGAATACGGATGCATGTAATTTATTTATACCTACTGAAAACGTAAATCAAACTTAAACTCAAATTAGAAAAAAATTGCATAAAAATATTTACTTAATCCAGGTATTTAATTTTATGCTTAATATTATATAAAACTTACTTAACTTTAGCAAAAATTGTGCAAGAATTTAATCTAGAAAAAAATAATTTTGTATGCTCTACTTAAAAACACATTACCTACAAGTGCGCGTTTCCTGCTAATATTTTGGTGATTATCTTTATAATATTTTCTAAATAATGAGATATCAACGAAAATCCGTTTTTTTTATAAATGTTGTGGAATATCGTCTTCGATTTTTAATTACTTAGCTACCTTACCATTATTTAATACCAGGCTTGGGAGTTTTTGGCGGAAACTGAAAGGAGATGTTGTGCTGTGCAGTTTTATTTTCTAAAAATGTGTAAAATTACTCTAAAATGAACAATAGTTGTAGGATATTGATAGTTTTTGAGTAGTAATTATGTGTATTGTGAGAAATGTGAACTGTATAGTCAAATGTGGCCTTTTGAGTTGTCACAAGAACTCCGTTGAGTGGCACCAGCTGATAACCTACAATTTAGCTGTGCTACACATAGGCATAAGAAAATGAAGAAATTACATTATAATCTAAGATCTGGCTCAAAGGCCTAGCTGCCAAGTCATTAACCTAAATAAATAATAATATCAGGCTTGAAAAAAATTGAGACTGGTGACTGGAGGCGGGAACAAATCGTAACGTGAAATGGGTTCATGTTTTAACCTGTTTGAATTTTTATACAATTTGTTTTCAAATTACTTTAATTCTCATTGTGTTGTCATGGTAAGTCATTGCCAATAAATCAAAACTATATTAATTTTATTAAAATTTAAAATTACATTATGGGAATTTGTTGTTCAATGTGTATATCATCGAGTACCAATCGGGTGAGTTTTGTTTTCTTTGATTTAACGATAAGGGATACGTATGTAGTATGTATGTAGGTACTTAGTACTTAATTTTATTTTGTGGTGAATATCTTTCTTAATTCGGGAAAACTGATCACCTAATGGATACTTTACTTGCCAATCGTGAGGAAGGAGACCTGTAAATTACAGTTGTCGATATGTAAAAATTTAATTCCATTCCTCCACAAAGGGGTTGATCCGAGCCCTAGTATATTAATAGTTCATTTAGTCATTTTTTAAATACTTACAAAAAGTCTTGTTTTATTTATCTACGGTTACCTACGGTTTCACCCGGGTAAAATTTAAATTTTACTTCCAATTTCTCCGCCGCGCCGCTTCTTCCTGGGGTCCCCTTAACGCTCCTGTAGACAGCACCACCCTTAAGCCGCTACCACCACTAGCCCTACCGCGCGGATACTGTGTCAATTTCTTGTATATTGCGCATGCTGACCGCCCTCCCTCCCAAACAGCCGACCCACAGGCCATAGCTGATACCCGTTTGACAGCCAAAGTGCGGCATCGCGACGTTAGCTAATTCAGATAACGTGTAAGTACATATAATAATAATTTCAGCCCATAAATGTCCAAGTACTGGATTCGGACCTCCCATGTACCTCCAACGGGAGGTCCGAGCCCAACGGACAGTATACCCGCCCGCTTGCCGAAGGCGACTTGGCAGGTTTGACACATGGGTTATCTCGATGTGCAGGTTGCATCACGATATTTTCCTTCACCATTGTTAGCACGTGGTAATTGTAACAATATGCACATTAGGTCAGAAAACTTTCTAAGTGGTGCATGCGTTCCGGCCAAAATCGAATCCGCGCCCTTTGAGTTTAGGACGCGTGCGCTAGCCATTACGGCACCACGACGTTTAGTATACTTATAACAATTTTGCTACATGCGATTATGGGGTAATATGAAATAGCTTATAACTTTCTTCCATAAATTAATTATTATCTAGCAAAAAAATACAAACCCTTGATTTGTACTATGACTTCTAACAATATAATCAGAATACATCCTACCTGGATGCAGATTGGCAGACGTACAAGTTGCGCCAATTTCCGACACTTCCTGTTATTCTAGTTTCTATACAAAGATTGAAGTTTAGATTTTTTTATCAAGACAAGTATAAATATTTTTATAGATACGTATCTACTGTGTGTATGTACTGATTTGATTATTTCGTAGATAATAAACTTAAAGTAGGGTAATAGGATTACTGAGCGAGACACGCATTCGACCGAGTGCAGTATAAGCTTATTATGACTTAACGGCAAAGTTATCGATCAATATTAGATATGACTGAGAACCCTATTCAGGGTTGATAACCTTCGAATTGGTTCTTTAGAACCATTCTTTAGAACTTTTCAATGAAGTCATAAATGTTGATGGTGGACACGGAATGTGCAATTTGAAAGGCTTCTTAGCTTTTGCTACAAAGATGAATATGTAAATTTAATATTCTATTAATGTCATAGTTTAGTTATTTATTCCCTTTTATGAGCACGCGACTACTTTTGTGTATTATTTAAATAAATTATTAATATAATTATTAATTTTACGAATCAAAATTTAATGTTAAATTGGTATACATCTTGTACTTTATTATGTGGCGTTTGAGTTTTCACGATCGAATAAGTAAACAGTACCACTGTCATGGGTTTTGATAATTATTATCTATAGATCGTAGATGGATGCAAGAAAGACAGGGAATTTTACGCTTGATAGAGATTTTAAGTAGTAGGTAGTTATAGGAGAATCAATAAATGCGGAAAAATGATAAGAATTTCATGACACATCATTTAAATTCTGAGTAGGACGCTAAACTTTCACTTTAGATTCTAGGGTCCTCTTTCTTACTTTTGTTCGTCCACTTCACGCTGTTGTCACCTTGTCATTACATTGTTTAAACAATTATTTATTATAATTATAAACTATGCATTTAGAACTAATTCATTCAATATATACTTGCGTAATGCGCTATTTATCTACCACAAAATATTTTTTTAAATTACATTGAAGAACATTACTCATCAGTTTTAACTATAAGAAAACGGAAAGATATCTATTACCTTCAATACTCAGGATCGGGCCACCATGGTCAGCGCCTGCATGCGAAACCAATGAAGCTACTCTTTAATTTTGTAAATGATTGGAACACCTTGATACCATTTAGAAAAAAATTCATAAAGAAAACATATTTTTATTACGTACCTATCAGCTATCTCTATATAATTTCCTGAAAAAGAGCCGATAGTATTACCTATTCCAAAACCGCTATGGAGCCGGGGTCGCCTCTACACGCCCCCGAGCACACGGCACCTATATGCCATGAACACAGGGACGGCTCGGCCCTGTCAATATTATGAAACGAGAATTAAATATTTGTATTTACTGCTTTATAGGGAGGCGGTGGAGTCGGAGGAAGCATGCGTGTACCGAATACGGACTCATGTGTTGAAGTCGGTGCTGCGGACTTAGAGGATGGCGTCAACGGTCTGCAAGTGCGAAGGGGTAGCGAACCCACGCTTCACCAAGACACTCTACCGCCTCAGCGACAGGTAAAACATTATGTTTGGTTTATTACATTATAGTAACAAATGGAAATGTATGTTAAAAACAGTGCAGTTAGTCGCTTTGTTACTGACGCAAATTAATGTTTTGTTACGTGCAAGCGGGGGTACGCACGTATGATTGGAAGAAAACGCCACTTTTTTAACTAAAGGCTTTTATTGACTTACACAGCCGTGCGTGATTCCTTTCTGCAGGGTTGCCCCTACCTACACACACAACGAACGACGCACTCTACCGACGATAAGATGTCTCACTCACAATACCGTCGCCGATATTGCGTAGACACACTTTCTGCTGCTGCAGTGTTCACCTCAGAATTTACCGCGCGTAGCTCGCCTCCAGACCTCCTTTTAAACTACGCGAAACTTCTCCTTTTCACTAAATTCACCACTAAACTCGTCACTGCCTTCTATTAAACTCTTCTTCCAATTCTTTCGTATCGCACTTGTCGCTTCACTATTTTGAACTGAACTCAACTCTAAACTGTCCGGTAGGCGCTCCTTATGCTGCTTATATACCCGGAAGAATCTTCTGGAACCCATAATTTCGATCTTGTTTTCGTTATTCTTTTATTTGCTATCCATCCCTTTCTATACATCTATCTATCTCTGTCTTTTTCTTCCCGAACCTTCTATCCTAGAACTTTCGTTCATAATCTATCCCTTTCTAACATCTATCTATCTCTGTCTTTTCTTTG
Source organism: Dendrolimus houi (assembly GCA_039645545.1). Taxonomy (NCBI): domain Eukaryota; kingdom Metazoa; phylum Arthropoda; class Insecta; order Lepidoptera; family Lasiocampidae; genus Dendrolimus; species Dendrolimus houi. Next base: position 10,843,932 of record CM077127.1, on the reverse strand, counting down.
CAGAATCTTCTATCTTTTTCTACAAGTCATCAGAGCGGCTTCCGCTGCCGGAAAGTTCTACCCTCGGTCGCCAAATTATGTTTGGTTTATTACATTATAATAACAAATGGAAATGTGTGTTAATATCAGTGCAGTTAATCGCTTTGTTACTGACGCAAATTAATGTTTTGTATAATCTACCTAACAATTGTTAATCCCGGCTTTTGACGAGAGCTACTTTCTTTCTACGATCTTAAAGTTGTTCGTCTTTGCCCGGAGGTGCAAGGGGTACGTGGCATCCGCGCGCAGGGACCTACGGGACTGAAGTCGATCGCCTTATACCTACACATACCATACGACACCGACAGTCGTACAGTCTGATGGATATGTAAATTCATGAGGTTTCAGTTTTTGTCAAAAAGGAATCTCTTTTCTTTTACAATATGTATTCTCCTTACATACTATTCTGATATACGTCCTCAGTCACACCACAAATCATCGTATCATCCTTCACACAATTCATCCATCTCCCAAAAAGGAATATAAAGACGAATATACATTTTATTTGTTATTGTCGGTAAGGAGGCGCAGGCTGATTTTCGCACTCCGGCGCCCACAATGGTTAAGGCGTCTCTGGTCAGAACTAGAACCCGCTATATCTATAATGATTAGTAATGAAATAACATGTTTTGATTCTCTGAAAAGTTAGCAAGTAACATTATTTACTGTTACTTGTTGGGTTACTGGTTGAGGGTTGCCTGGAAGAGATCGCTTTAAGCGATAAGGCCGCCCTTTGTTCAACATTTACTGTACCTAGTTTTAAGAACTTAGTTTTAATTTTTGGTGAACAATAAAGTGTTTTCATTCATTCATTCATTCATTATTGTATTATTTATTTGTTTTGTTATTTGACGGCCTCTGTGGTTGAGCGGGTTAAGCCATTGCCGGCTTAGCTCACTGCAACACAGATGCTCCGGGTTCGATTCCTGGCATGGTAAATTTCTAGAAAGAATTTTCTCCGTTATTTATTATGGTCTGGGTGTCTGGGACCGTCTTCAGAGTAATTCATTGGATATTACTCATAACACAAGCGTAACTTGCTTAATTTGGGGATATACAGTATGCGTGTTTGTCTTCCGATTAAAAAAATATATAATTATGACATTTCTTAAAATTACCCTAGTTCTAAATTATGTTTTATACATGGTGTGGCGACTGAGGGTAGAACGTTCTGGCAACGTAAGCTGGTTTCAAGACTTTCAGATAAAGGTAGAAGATTCTGGAAGGGAAAGACAAAGACAGATACACTTTACAAAGGCATAGATGATGAACGCAAGAATAACGGAATGAAGATTGAAATTCTAGAATAGAAGGTTTAGGAAGGTAAAGACAGAGATAGATAGATATTTAGAAAGGGATAAACGGTAAATAAAAGAGTAAAGAAACGAAGGTCGAAATTATTGGAACCCATAATTTCGACCTTCGTTTCTTTACTCTTAAGATTATATCGGGTATATAAGCAGCGTAAGGCGCGCCACTGGGGAGTTGGAGACAGCAAAGCAACAAGTGCGATACAAGAGAGTTTAATAGAAGATAGTGACGAGTTTAGAGTGTTGAAAGAAAAGTTTAGTAAAAGACAGTGACGAGTTTAGTGGTGTGTTTAATGAAGAGTTTCGTAGTAGTTCAGTGAAGGAGGAGTTTAGTGTAGTTTAAGAGGAGATCCACAAGCGAGCTACGTGCGGTAAATTCGGAGGTGAACACCGCAGAAGGCGGTCTACGCAAAATCGGCGAGGCTATTGTGAGTAAACATCGCATTTTCGGGGCAGTGCGTCGTTAGTTGTACGTAAAGGGGCAACCCTGCAGGAGAGCATGACGCACGGTTAAGTCAATGAAAGCGTTTAGTTGAAAGAAAACTGGTGTTTTCTTCCAATCCTAAGTGCGTGCCCCCCGCTTGCACGTAACAATATTTTCACTTTTTGGCCTAGAATGTATAAAATAATAAATATCATTCGAATATTATTCAAATTACCTGATAGTGAAAGCTTGGCGTTGGCGAGGAACCTTCGAGTATTATTACGAATTCAGGCGACCATGATTCTTATTTATTGCCAATTTTTCTGGAAATAGTGAAGCTTTAGCACAACACACACATGTTTTAGGCTAATAATTTCTATATTTTTTGCTATATTTCAGGTGTCAGATCAAACGAAACGTTGGTCGGCAGCAGTGGTGTGCCGCGAGGACACCAGTCGCGTCACGCAGAAGGTTCACCCTTTGCCTGAAGGCCGCCCGCCAGACCCAACGCCAGACAGATATTCGCACTCCGGGCAGCACTTCCAGAGACAATCGAATCGATTGTCTATGCAGTTCTCTGGACCAGGGTTAGTACAATATTTATATGACGACTTCAGTGAGCATAGATGTCGACTAGAGGTACTTTATATATTTATCAAGAATTTCTATTACCTCTATTCTTGTTAAAGAACCTAAATAGAATAATTTAAGAATAAAAAATGGGTCAAGTACGCGTCGTATCAAGCACATTGAAGGGTTTTTTAGTTGAAAGAACATTCAACATTCGTGCTGTTTGGTTACCGAACTTTGACTAAAGAAGACATATAATATATATCCCCTTTAATCAATACAGTTCTCTCTTTATTTTAAAGTACAGTACAGTTTACTAATGGCTTGTTCCTATATCTTACCGACCGTTAATTTGCCTTACTATCGGATTAAATTTAATTAAATTAAATTTTATCCGTGCAGGAACGGAGAAAGAATACAATTTCCTGCGGCCGGGCGGCCTGTCGTGAGAGGCGACTAAACAACCCACAGCCAGGTAGTAGGGTATTTGCTCGACTGGATGGCGACCACCCCTGGTCTAGAGTATGCCGCCATAACAACCTTGTGCTGTGTTCCGGCATCAGTGACCAGGTTCCAGTCTCCTTTAAGAGAGCAGCAGCGCATTTGTAGCACCTTTGGTGTTGCAAATGTCCATAGGCGACGGTAACCACTTTCCATCAAGTGGGCCGTCTGCCTGTCTGCTGAACTCCTGCAATAATAAAAAATTTATTTAACATAAGCTACATACAACAAGTAATTTCAAAATTTAACCGATCGTAGGGCAAGTGAATGAATAGTAAGATATAGGAATCGGCCATAAATAAATTGTAGATAATTATTTATTTTTGACTGTTATGGCATTTATGGCTATTACTTGTTAGTTGCACTTTTGTAACCAAATTGCATGAACATTGTTCTTCTCACAAAGGAATCATTCAGTGTGCTTGATACAATTTTAACTTATGATCTTTTAAAAAATGTTCTTTATAAGAACTTATTTTAATTAAATTGACTTTGTTTATAATTTGTCTGCCTTATCTTCTCTTTGAATTGCATTTTTTCAATCGTTTAAATATAAGCCGGTTTTCACAAAAATTGAGATTAGTAGCTATGCTTTAGGAGGGTTCTTTGGTCCGTTACCAATATCAAAAGTAATATAATCTATTTTAGGAGTGGCGTCTGGTTAGATGCTGCCGAACGCGTGCAAAGCTATGGCAGTAAAAGTCTTCCTCGGGACGCTCGCAGGGAGCCTTTAGGCCAAGACACGTTGGGCAATGATCACCAGAGTCACAGGTATACTTAGGAAACTTAAATATTTTAAATTAAATTCAGTTACATCTAATAGTACTAATAGCAGGTGAGTAGATACATTTTTGTAACACGAAGGAAGGGACATATTAGAAGGTTCACTTAAAGTATCTGTTTATTATTGCCTTTGCAAATCTTCGACATCATGTTATTAGGGCAAAACAATGTTATATTCCCTATTATTTTGTCAAATTTTAAGGGTTTTATAGGAAAGAAAGGAAGGTAAAATATTTGCCATTTTAATTGAATGAAGTATGTAACACTTTTTGAAAGTATATTTTTAGGAAGTTAAAGTTTAATTTACTTAAATAAAAACAAAGATGCTGAAAACAATATTAAACTAAAAATATTAATTTAGATTACCGAGTATCTAAAAGTGTAAAAGGCTCTACAGAATTGCTTCCTACCACAGCTTTCCCCTTTTAAAATGTAAAAAATACTATTAGATAAAAAAATACTATAACTTAAATAAATACTTTTACTGACTCGGAGCCCGGGGCCTAAGACGCCTGTGTCTTATTCCAATAATGTGAATTTGAAATGTTTTTGAGTAATGGTATTGTGTTAAATTTACAGGTGAATTTTTCAAGTGGGCCTTGAGGGCCAAATTCTAAACTGTGAAATAAATAGTAAAAAAGCAGCTAAATATAGATATAGCTAAATATAGGTATATATTAAATATAATGAAAAATACTCTAAGGAATTAATGTATGGAAAATAGAACATTTTGTTCAAAAACAACCCTTTCCCTTGGTTTACCGTTTGACGTTCCTTCACAAAAAATGATCCTTACAAGCTACACTCTATGATTTGGTATAATAATACAGAATATATTTATTTTTCAAAATCAGCCGATGCGATTCCTGAAAAGGGTATAATAATCTAATGACACCACTTTAGTTTCCAAAAACGACCTCGAGACTCCTTTCAGTGTTTTTCGCTATATCTAAATAGCGTGGGTAGCGTTTAGGGTTTGGCCCTGAAAGCCCACTTTAAAAATTTAATCTGCATATATTTGAATAACCTGTTACAGAGTCGAAGATATGCTCCGTTGGGTGTCCGGAGTCAACAATGTTGCCAGCGTGCATCCTGTTCAAGAACGTCCACTTGATCTCTTACCTGAAGGTAAAATTTCTTTAGTTTTTGGTTTTATCATTGGTTTTTTGATTAAAATTTCAATTTATAAGAGTGATTTCATAAATTTCACTTCACTTGAAATTGAAGTTACTCTAATTATGGCTACTAAATGTAACCATTATTTCTTAAGATGCTTTGACTTTGAGCTTCTAAGGCTTTGAGTCTCTATATGTAGAGAGCTTCCAAACCGCTCGATCGACTTGCCGAAGTGTTCAGAGGGTTGGACACCGAAGAAATCCATCCTGCTACCTTAGACAGCAGATCTACACAAGCACCCAAGGCAGTAACTTTGCTACCTTACCTTCAATTCCAATAGTAAATGGTGAATTGGCGTCAGCTATGTACTTATACTCCTGAAATATTAATTTGAAGGTATTAGACCAATTTCCATCTCTTTGGCTACAAATAAGACATAAATAGTTATGTTTACTTAAGTTACTTACTTACAATTGTACTAGGATATACTCGCGATTTTGTCGACATTTGACTTGAAATTTCCGCGGGATTCCTGGAACACAAAATGCCGCAACGCTTAAAAAAGAATGTAAGTTATCGTTTTAATGAAAACTGTGGCGTAATAAGCATTTTTTTGCACCTGAAAGACTACAAAGCGCTCCCGGGCAAATTCTCGCGGGATTCCCAGGATAAAAAATCACACATTTTATTACATATCCCATCACACCATCAAACAGTGAAAAAATCACATTGAAATATGTTTTATTTTAATCTGTTCATCCTTTAATCATTCCCAGAAAATATCCTGCGGATTTCCAGGATAAAAAGTAGCGCAGATTTTAATTTTTCTGGGAATTATTTAATGTGGTTAGATTTTAAAAAATCGGATATCAATGTGATTTTTTTATTAATCAAGAGTGCAATAAAATGTGTGATACTTTGTGTCCCGGGAATCCTGAGGGAATTTTAAGTCAAACATGGACGAAGTTCGGGCACGTCCTAGTTATAGATAAGAATATAATTTATGATAATTTTCTTCATATTACCTGAGAAAAAAGTATTTTTGGTTACCCACCCATAATATAATTAAAAATCTCAGAAAATATACTACTTCATTTTAATCTATTTGTATATTTCTGAAAGTATACGAATTGGTTACTGATAATAGTGATCATGTTGAAAACGAGCTAATTACGTTGACCATATATTAGATTACTAATCGGCTGTTTCTTATTTTAGTGGGCAACAGTGAACGCGCCATATCCGGCATGGAAGTACCAGTGAGTCCCAGTACCAAACACATATTATCAGGTGCGACGCAAACAGTGTCTGTTGCATTGGTCAAAGGGGAGAAGGGTCTTGGGTTCACAATCACAACGAGGGACAATCCCACTGGTGGACACTGTCCCATATACATCAAGAACATATTACCCAAGGTATGCCTTTCTTCATGACCAATTTGAAAAAAGTTATCTGTTATTTTCCTTGCATATAAATGCGATAATGTCTCAAAGTAGTTTTGACTTTTATATATGCATAAGACATCTTATAAAAACTTATCAAACCTAAAGTTTTCGTATAGGTCTTGTTTATAGTAACGAAAGAATAACGACGTAATGCTCAGTACAATAACTAAAGCTAATTTATTATTCTAATTTGTAATGCCTCTTTCGTCTATAAAAATATCACGTCACCATAATAAAATTTTCCAATTTAATTTCAGTGTTTTTTGAAAAGATGAAACAAATATAAATATATTTAAATCTTTTTAGGGTGCAGCAGTGAGTGATGGAAGACTTCGTGCTGGGGATAAATTAGTATCTGTAAACAACGTGTCAGTGTCGGGACTAACTCAGCAACAAGTTGTCACGTTACTAAGGAACACACCCACCGATTCCACTGTGGATATTGTCGTAGAAAGAACTGTACCTAATAGAACGCAGGTATGTGATAAAATTGCCTAAGTTCTATTCTAATATGTATATTTTACTATGATATATGAGGGAGGGGTTATAAAAAAATCCGATATTATTAAGTAGGAATCACTTATGAGATTTTTCTACTGTCGGCACAGAAAATCTCACCGCAATAATAATGAACTTGGTCATAGATTAATACCTTAAAAAATCAATAACGGAAGTCATCCAAGAACAACAAACGAAATAAATCATCCGAATCTTTAAAAAAATATCAAACTATACAAGAAGTTTCACCTGTGAATCAATATTGCTAGTGTTCAAATAATACTTCTAGTACTGAATTCGATTTTTTTCTACAAATTTCGGAAGCATTGATTCTTAGTATTTTTTTCATTACTAGTGTTGTTAAATTACAGAGAGTAGAGCCGCAACAAAGTCCAAACAAATATGTTGAAAAAGCAATAGGGTCTATGAACAATACACCCGGAAATCAAATAGAAGTAGGAAAAGCACCTGAAAATGGACGAGTATCAAGTATTGTGAACGCAATAAATCAGAATAATGTAACGAATAGTTCTATGAGGGGAAGAATACCAAAAAGTTCGTCGAAGGACGATCTATTAAGCAAAGATCAAAATGTGGAAAGTGCACTACAAGAGGCTCTTAATACGTCTTCCAGTTCTGTAAGTATAAAAGGCTATAGTTATCATAACGGTTGCAGGACCATCAATTTCGACTGTTGAATAGGATTTTAAGATTTGGTTTTCAAATAGCACCTACTTCGGTCATAACTGTATGTACATCAAGTACTGACTTGATGCCGCTGAAGACAAGTTTTGTTTGGTTTTTTGTTTGTTCATTCTTCACAGCCTTGGGAGTGAACCGATTTGTATGAAATTTGATACATTTTAAACTTTGCAAAACAGGAATGTACACAGAATACGTTTTATAAGGAAATATGAATTTTTCAATTTTGAATAGACACAAACCCACTGTAATTGAATGAAATGTTATAAATTTTATTTTTCAGATATTAGGTTTAAAAAATCGTCTGATCCTTCGACTAGATGTGCCAGTTCACGACTCTGAGAAAGCGGGTCTAGGCATCAGCGTAAAGGGAAAAGTCACTGTTGGACCGGATCCACAGGACTTGGGTATTTTTATCAAATCAGTACTTCACGGTGGGGCTGCTTCCAGGGACGGAAGGTTAGTAGGTTATATAAAAGTTTATCGGAGATAGCACAACAAACTCAAAAATAGAAAACTAAATAACAAACTTATAGATAATAATAATGCAAGTATTGTAGGAAGCAATAATGTAGACTCTCTAGAGTGAGTAAAAAATAATGGTTATTTTATCACTTTGTTTCTTGTGCAATAAACGACCATTTATTCTATATAGGGTACATAATATGTATGTAATATGTCAGTCAATAAGAATATTGTAGTAATTCCATGTCAAGAATGACCTTAAAATTTGCTTCACAATGCTAAACAATTGAATTTAATGAAGAGCCGCTATTGTGCAGTCTTCTTGCTCTCTAAGTGCAGCCCTGAAGACTGTCCCGGATTAACAGTTTCACTTATTAAAATAATATATCGTAACACAGGTTACATACAAACGATCAACTATTAAGTGTAAACGGGGTGACCTTGGTGGGACAATCAAATGCCGAAGCAATGGAAACGCTGCGAAGGGCATTATTACATTCCCGTCCACACGTTCATGGGAGTATATCACTGACTATCGCCAGAAGAACAGGTAAGTGCATTATTTTATTACTAATTTCTTTCCTGATGAACTTTAAAAATTGCACGGTTATTCAAAAACTACTAGAATAAAAAGTTTACACGTCTACATAAAGTACATAGTAAATATTTATTATTTACAGTCATTTTTCACGTACGGTTACTTTAATCTTTTTTTCAACATTGATGACGTATATCTAAGAATAATAATGATATAGTTCAAATATGATTTGCAGACAGCATGGATAGTCTCGCGAGGTGGAAAGACGACACACCACCAAATGGTAATGATACTACAAATTCCAATGAAACAAGTTCAAACAATTTCAACACCGTCATATATACGTCTAACAGTGAAAAGGAGAACAATCCCATTGACAACTATAATCAGAATTATGATGCCAATAAAAACGAAGGTTTTGACAATTTTGAAGGACGTGGCAACAAGAAACACGCTTCAATAGTTACTATTAATAATAACAATAGTTGGGTCTCAAATCAATCTGACGATAGCAAAGGATATCTAGAAAGAGATAAAGAAATACCCCACGATAACAAAAGGGATAGTTTTGAATGGAGCAGACTAGATGGATGGAATCCCGTAATAGATAGATTGACGGGCCTAAGAAATGAAAGTTATTATATGGCAACACAAACGGATGGGGTGCCGATGAATGGGCAACATTATAGGCAGAATTTAGGTCACGTACATATGTCAAGATCGCCGCCTGCGCACCATAATGTCATTATTGAAGAAGATTATGGGACCACTAGGTGAGAACTTGTTAATTTCAGATTTAGCAATGTTTAGTTATTTCTGTGGCAGCTTTAACCATACACCATTATAGAGACTGAAACTTTTGAAAGTCGAATAAAATATAGCGTATGGTATTTCTAGAGTCATAAGAAACATTAAAAAAATTGATGGAAACTGATAAATAAATTTTGAGTTAAATCCGTTCAAAAACATATAAAAATTGTAGTATTAACAGATGGAGACTCGAAGTAAGCTGTAGGCTTATAGCCTTTATTAAGTAGAATTAACTATTTGCGATTTGTTTTTAATCATGTGGACGATCATACGTGGACAGGGGCAGCGGAGGCGGCGAGTCTGGGAGTGAATGCGGGGCGAACGGCAGCGGAGGGTTCAGCAGAGACGCAGTCGGGAGAAGGTCTATGTCCGAGAAGAGGCACGCGGCCATGGACGCCAAGCAGACTGGCACCTACAAAAAGATCAAGGAGATCAAGGCCATCAACTGTAAGTATACATATTCACACAGTTTTACATTTTTGAGCGGATTTATGACAATTTTTTAAAACAAAAGTTTTAAAAATAGGAAAGAACGTTTTTGACGGCTTCCGTGGTGATCTGAGTCAGTCTCTTAGACCAGTGAATACAGAGGTCCCAAGTTTGATTCCTGGCTATCATGGCATTATAGCAACGAATTTTTCGTTTTTACTTTAGTATAAATGATATTGAGATTTGACTCAAAGTTGTCTATTGAACATTCTTCAAATTCACACATAACTTGCTTAGCAGTCGAACATACAATTTTTGTATGTCGTATGAGTTGAATTATGTTAAGCCCACAATAGGTAAATTTTTTAGTTCTAATACAAATATATTTTGTAAGTATTTCTAAACGTTATACAAAAATTATTTTAAATGCAACTTTGCTAAAACATTTTTTTCATATATATATATATATATATATGTTTTAATAACTTGCGATAGATCAGAATTTGTGCATTTATATTGCAGCAATGCAAGTTGGACCTTCTCTCGGCATGCGAAAGTCTTCCAGTTTAGAGTCATTACAAACAGCTATACAAGAGAACCAGAGGAATCCACGCAACGAGCCTATTTACGCTCGAGCACACCCACGTAAGTTTATAACATAACATAGTGGCTTATTTGTATTCAGCATTAGATATAAGTATCTAAAATGGACTATCTGATGTCAGTACAGTAGAGTATTGAAGAAGATATTTTTCATTTCTAATACTCGGAAAGTATGCTTGAAGTTACCTGATCACAGGGATGAAAACAGTACTTTCGTCCCTGGGAAACAATTTTTCCTGATGTTAAAATATTTAAGAACTATGCGAGGCATGTCCGAACTTTTTATACAGCCTCTGTTAAATCGCGGCATAAAATTGTAACTAAAAATGTTTATAACATGATTTTATACTTTTAAATTACTTCTCACTGAAATATAATTTAAGTTACATAAATTTGGGCTAAATATTTACTATAATTAGTAAGGAAAAATACTGACTGGTAGAATGCCACAGAAAAAAAAGCTTGACGTATTAAATGAGTTCATCAGATTTATATATGAATTTAATTTAATGCCTGATTTCATTAGAGAAGTAATTGTTTGTTTAACTAATTAGTTTTTATTTATTTTCCTCATATTCGAAATGAAAAGCAGAGTGCTAATCTCAGGTAAAAGGCCTATTTAGTCACGCGAGTTATTAGCTCTCTCGCTACGCTCGTGCGCCAAACCCTATCGTGCCTAAATAGGACACTTTCATCCCTTGTGTAACAATCTACTATTTCTCATTTTTCAAAATAAAAAGCAGAGTGCTTACCACGGGTGACAGACTTTCTTTTAACCTTTATGGTTATTGTGTAATATTGCGTAGTTTATGTCATCAGATAATTTAAGACCCTTTAAGATATTGTGTTAGCACATTCTTATTATTTTATAGATCAAAAGCTTAATGTTATAGACAGTCAGTTTTGGTGCTTAAGTATATTGAGTGGTTGAGAGCAAACTCTTAACGTAGATAAAACTAAACATGTCACCTTTACCATTGTGCCCCAAGATCAACCTAAACTACAAAAGTTAAACATTCTTGCACATCGTTGCAAATTCATTAAGTTGTAACTCATGTCCAGAACTTGAAAATGTCGAACAAATTAAATACTTAGGGATTATTTTAGATTATAAACTTTCATTCTAGCTACACATTCATTCATTGACTTCTAGACAACGCAAATCTTAGATCAGTTGCTGATAACAATATTCTAAAAATGGTATATTTTGCTACTACTCAATCAATTTTAAGTTACTGTATATAGTCTTGGGGTCGTGCTCCAAAAACAGTATTACTAAAGCTTGAACGTGCTCAACGTGCAATCATTGAAGTCAGTTTGTCATTGCCGTACACATTCCAACTAAGGACCTTTATCAACGCTTTCAGTTAACTGTAAGGCAACTGTTTATTCGAGTTATTATTTTAAATCAACACTTATTAGTCCCTTATTCGGTACCAGTGGAGCCTTGTCTTGGCCTCCGGAGTCAGGTCCGAGGTGTCGCTACTCACCTTAGACTTCGCCACAAAGCCCCCCTGCGGGTTTATTATATTTATTTGAATTTTAGAGAGATTTAAGATTAATATTTCGAACATTATTTATTTATTGTAATGTACTGTTTATTTTAAGTCATACAATTATGTGTCTTATGAATATGAAATTATCTATCTATATAAAAATGTGCATTCTTTCCAGCGTTAAAACATTGGTTAACAGATGACAATAATGGGCCAGATATAGTAAGAGGCTCACCACAACAATCTTCATTGTCACATAAGAAACCATCTTTGCTCAAGTCGTTGTCGACTATGTTCAGGTTTGTAATCACTGAATGTCGTTACGTCAGTAAATCCACATGTAATGTTGATTCATGTATATTTAGCTCCTATTGATTACAAGTGCATTAAAAAAAATCATATTACTAAATTTTTTTAAGTAAGATGTTGAAAATATATAACACAATACAATCCATACAGATCATGTTTTATCGAAAAAATACGCTAAAGTAATCATAAATTCGGGAGACAAGGACACGCATTGTGTAATCTCAATTTAAGATCCAAATAAGCAGAGTAAAGAAAATAACGAAAATACTCTCCCGAAATTTACTACGCCAGGACTCGAACTCGAAACATCATTATTTCTAGGAGTCTATGCAATTGCACAGATCAGATCATAGAGGCCAAAGATTTTACTGACATAAAAAAAATATGATTACTTATTTCTGAAATGTTACTTCAAGTTATGATTGTCGTTTTATCGGAAGCGGCATTTGTACATCATAAATAGTATTTTTTTTTTGTTGCAAATGATATTTTAAACTATTATTTTGATATAAGACATTCAATTTTGTTTAAAACAAAATTTCAATCGCAACAAAAAATATATTTAGTACAAATGTCGCTTATGGTAAACCGGCAGTTAAAGTTCGACTTTATATTGTAACAGGATAGGAAAACCCCACAAGAAGCCAGAAGGGGAAGTGTACGGCAGATCTCAACCGGGGCGATCGTCGGAGAAGTCACTCTCGAGGGAAGCACTGGAGAGGCACAACCGAGTGGACGAGAGGATAGAAGAAGATAACCCGCCACAACCGAGGTATATCTATAATATTAAAAAATTCTAAACATGCCGTGTCTGTACATTGAAGCTATTAAAAAAACAACTGGAATAGATTATATAAACCATGGAGAACCCGATCAATTTTTTTAGGTTTCTTGTATATTTCTTCGAGATTTGCGTAAAAAATTTTTTCGGGAATTTCAAGTCGAGCGTGTACGTAGTCGCGGGCATATTCTAGTTAATGATATTATAAAAAATACTTGACAATCTCTAGTGATACTTTTATGAGCTTTAACAGAATGGAAATAGTATTTTCAATACATATACTCATGTAATGCATTTACGAAGTCTGTATACAGTAGCCGAAATTTAAAAATTACACACTAAATACAACGAAACGTGCGGAAAATAGGTAAGTACTCTCACCTAAGTACCTGTTTCCCGCACACTCCGTTATAGAACGCCCTGGGTATTCTTTACGGTTTTTTACTTTCCTTAAAAAGTATATATAAGAATTTTATAAAGTGATATAATTTAAAGCCAAGAATTAAACTGCATTGTCATGGTTTTCATTTAGGGTGACTAACTTTTCATACTTGTGATCGCAAGAGATAACATGTTACCTAAGAGTATTAAATTACATTACCTAAAGTAATTTAATACTCTTAGGTAGTCTATGACTTTCAAAAATATTCTTCGACTAACTAACTAACTGTTGTGGCTCCACGACCCAAAATGAGTCTTGGCCTCCGAAATGAGAATACTCCACTCCTTTCTGTTAAGCGCTGTCTCCTGTCAGCCATAGGCTTGAAGCTCGCGCAGATCAGCCTATACTACGTCACTCTATCGATATCTGGGCCGACCAACTGGTCCCGTTGGTCTGCCCAGATAGGCTCTTTTCACCGCGCGATCCTCCTCCTTTATATGTAGAAGGCCAAGCCAGCGCAAGCGATGTGCCTTGCTCTCCCTATTATATTGGGTTCATCCACCAGCTCTTCGACTTCGGCTTTTTTTCGGATCCGCCAGTTGCCATCGCTTCCCCGTTTTTTTATTGCAGGAGTTCAGCAGACAGGCAGACAGCCCACTTGATGGAAAGTGGTTACCGTCGCCTATGGACATTTGCAACACCAAAGGTGCTACAAATGCGCTGCTGCTCTCTAAAAGGAGACTGGAACCTGGTCACTGATGCCGGAACACAGCACAAGGTTGTTATGGCGGCATACTCTAGACCAGGGGTGGTCGCCATCCAGTCGAGCAAATACCCTACCACCTGACAAAACCCCATGCCGGACCCAGGCACGGGGTTTTCTATCCTATCTTTCTTAGGACCTTTCTGTCAGCTACCAACAAATTGTTCTGTTCCTTAAGTGTTTGGGTCCAAGCCTCACATTCGTACGTCAATATTGGGCGTATAACAGTTTTATATATAAGTATCTTGGTGTTACGGCTAAAAGAAGCTTGGATACCAACTCCTTATGAAGCGCCGCGGTACATCGTAGGCTATTTTGAATAAGAATATCTATATCTTCCTCGCGGCTCTAACAGACACTAACACCCGCGAGGAAAATATTCTTTAACAGTTTTTGATATAGGTATAGGATCCATAGAATATGACGATATCCGCGTACTGGATTGGATTGGCAGTAATAGTATTTATTTAAGCAGAAAACAAATTAAAATAATTAACATTAAATTATATTAACGGTCTTATTCACATTGAGTTAAAATAAGTTTGTAGGCTTCGTTAAGGTTCGTAAAGAAGCCTTTAGACTTACTCTAACTCAATATAAATAATATCGTAAGTGTGTAATGTACAGGGCCAGATTATAATCCAAACAATTAGCTAATTAAAAAAGCGACAAAAATGTTATTATAAAGAAAGTTGTTCATCGTTCTTTTTACAAATACAAATATTAAAAGTGAGTGGAATATCGACAATAGGCTGATATTAGAACAGACATTTAATGATCAACTAGTAGTACTTACTCTACTTACTGTTATTGTCGATTTGGCAATATTGCTTGCTTTTTGAAAATTGACAACTCTTATTATTATCTTGTCAGAGAATTGATATCTATTTTGTTATTAGATCTGAGCCAGCGCACTCGCGGCAGAGCAGCGGTAGCGGAGATCGTTCCCACAAATCGGAGCGGAGGCACCACGCGCCGCCGTACAGAGCGCCGCCGCCTACCCAACAACAACAAGTACGTAAACTTTTTTTCATTTCTCATATTCTGAAAGTACGCTTGGAGTTGCCTGATCACAGGGATGAAAACAGCTCTTTTCGTCCTTGAGAAGCGATTCTCCCTGCTGCCAAAAAAAATAGAAAAATATGTGAATTATAGATAATACATGCGACTCATGTCCCAACTTTTTTTACAGCCACTGTTAAATCGCGGCATGAATTGTAATAAAAAAATATCATCAATTTTGTAAAAAAAATCGTTTATAAATTACTTTTCACTAAATTATTATTTAATTTACATAAATTTTAGTTAAATATTTACTATCATCAGTGACAAAAAAAATACTGGGTGGTAGAATGCCACAGACAAAAAATTACTTGCCGTTTCATCAATTTAGGTATGGATTTACCGCCTGATTATATTAGAGAAGTAGTTGTTTGTTTAACTAATCAGTTTTTATTTACTTTCCTTATATTAGAAATGGAAAGCAGACTGTTTACCTCTGGTGAAACGCCTGTTTAGGCATTCGAACTATTAGCGCCCTCGCTACACTCGTGCGTCGAACTATCTCATACCTAAATAGGCCACTTTTACCCCTCGTGTAACAATTCACTATTGTTTTGTAATTATATTTTGACCGTTGGAAAAAAAGACAAGAAAAATATAACATACAAAATTAAGCAAGTCGTAAAATATAGTGATACGAGTTTTGTCATCACAGGGTGGGTAATGGATTCCGATGGTCCACTTCCCTCTCCCTCCATTCCACTCCACTATCCCATCCCCCTATATTCCATTCGCCCTATCTGACCCTCTATCCCTCCTCTTTATCCCATCCCTCCTATCCCGTCTGCTCTATCCAATCCTAAAGGCTGGCAACGCATTGGTATCACCTCTGGGGCCCAATTCTTCTATTAATATCCCGTCAAAGTCGCTGGACACTATTGTCTCAATCCTAGGTTTGCCTGACTTCGGAATTCTGTCAATGCTAATCTTTATAAATATTTATAAGCAAAAATTCGCGAAATGAATGTTTAAAATATTGGTATTCACTTCGACTAACGCCATCTGTAATAATGGTAACACCAATTTTATTCTACTATTATTCCGCCGCGTCAATTGTGGATTTAGTAGATTTTTGACACTTACGCAATGGAATCGTACTTTTAGAATATCTTCGCAACGCCAAGATATTGAAATAGCAGAATTAGGCCCCAGGGGTGAAGCAAACATTAGTTAGGCCACCTGGCTGTTTGCTAGCTTCGCGATAAAAACAATTGACAATTATTTTATGTACGAATTACTTAAAATTCTTGTAAGATTATAATTGTTATATGTGCAATTTTCTTCTATCAGACTTTATCAATGATTTGTTGGCCCTTTATATATAATATTTTCCTTTAAAGTATATATGTAATTATGTTCAAGGTGATCTTATTATAGTAGGTGTTGTAAGTTTTCCAAAGTAAAAATATTTTTCAATGGGAAAACTTATGTATCTACTAAAACAAGAGACAAATAATAAACAACATTTAATTTTAATTTTGTCCAGGCTATGGACAGTGCGTGGGGTCCAACCGGTCACTACGTTAATTACGAAGAGATACAACAGAACTTGAAGTAAGTATAAAAAATTGTCACTGTCAGGGTGCCAGTTTAAAAGGATTATTGATTGTTTTTAAGCAAGAAGTATGTTTGTGTAAAAGTAAATTCTTGGGCTGCCACTTGGGCGTACTGTATAATAAACAAATAATACTTTATTGTTCTTTTTAAAACTTGTTTGGAAAAACCTTTTTTATCTATTTGATGTTCAAAAATTCAAATTGAAGTCTTGGTTAACAATTGTGTCTGTGAAATTTGGCAGCATTGTTCCACCAAGATTAAACATTTTGATGTATTCGTGAACTCTTTCAATGAAACTTTATGTATTTATTTATTTTGTTACAATGCTACACTTGAATATATTGCTATGACGTTAAGAACTGGACACCCTGATCATCCCCTTAATATTTAAGCATCTAACATATAGTGATTGAAGTTTTGGTGGAAACTCCCATAGTGCTCGCAGAGAGAAGTTGAGTGAAGTTCAGATTGGCCAAATGAGACGACAAGTCCACGCACAGCGGGCCAAGGCTGAAGAGGAGAGGTGAATATTTATTATTTTTATTGATATTACAAAAGTCATCATAGGAACACAATGGGTTAGAGTCTGCAAAATTCTAAATTGCAGTAATGTCTACAGAAGACTCGTTGTTCTTAAAAATAACAAGCTAGCCTTGGGTACTTTAAATACTGTATGCTGCACCTCATTGTTATCTGGGATAATGTTATAGTTATTGACCGTTTCACGCAGATGTAGTAGGGAAATCCAACCTGACGGCCAGAAATATAGCCTGCGGCAAGCGTAGCGAGTACTGGCCGTCACAGCGATAAGGGGATACCGTACGGTGTTCTTCGAAGCGGCCTCGCTACTCGCCGGATCCCCACCATGGGACCTCGAAGCCAGGGTCCTCGCGTCGCTATATCAGTGGCGCAAAGAGGCCCTGGCGAGGGGCACGAGACCGGCGCCTGAGGAGCGAGGCTTGCCGGCCGGTGCTCCGCGACGTCGCCATGGTGGTGTGGGAAGAACGACTCGGACACCCCAGCGCGGGCCGCACCACCATCGAAGCGGTGAGGCCCGTCCTGCAGGAATGGACCGGACGTAGATACGGCAGCCTGACGTTCCGGCTGACACAGGTCCTCTCGGGGCAGGGCTGCTTCAGGAGGTACTTGTGTCGCCTTGTCCGTGAGCCGACGTCAGGGTGCCATCGTTGTGACACCGGCGACGAGGATACGGCGCTGCACACTCTCCTGGAGTGTCCTGCCTGGACAGAGCAGCGCCGAGACCTCGTCGTCGTTACCGAGCATGACCTCTCGCTCCTGACCGTGGTACGCACCATGGTCGGGAGCCCAACAGGATGGGATGCCGTCTCCTTCTTCTGCGAGCGCATTATGCTCGCGAAGGAGGAGACGGAGCGGGAGCGTGAGCGCACTTCACTGCTCCGCTCCCACCAAAGGAGGACGCGTCGGCGTCGAAGGGCCAGCCAGGACCTTCGGCCACCGTTAGTGGGCGGCGCGGCCTCTTGGGATATAGAGGTTCTCACTCACCTGCACATGCCGTCGAGATGGGGGCGCGAGTGTTCCGCACGCGCTCACCTCTCCTCCCATGGGGCGAGCTACAGACCGCCCCACGCATAGAGAGCATGATGATGCCCGGGGATAAAGTAGTCCCCCGGCAGTAGAAGAGGCCTCGCGAGGCCCACGCCTACCAGGGCTGCGGAGAGGCTAGGTCATATACCCGTAGCCCTGGCATAAGGCGAAGGACGGAACACCCAGGGGTTTTAGTGGGTATCCCTAACCAGGGAGTGGCAATAGCATGGCACCAGTTCTGACTGGGCATGCTAGTGCCACCCCCGATCTGGTGAATCCCACACTAGGTCGCGAATTATCCCCCCAAGGTTCTGCCCTTGTCGCGGCTATTCCTCAAACGAATTTCCCCTGGTTAAAAAAAAGGGATATCCAACCTAGCGGTATAAAGTTGGAGTCAAAACTTTAATCTAGTTTAAAAATTGTTCGCTGTCTTCTTTTCTCTCTGTCACTCATTACCACACGCGTTGAAATTTAAATCTTTAAAATTCGCAAACCTCTATTAGGGCCGAATTTTTTTGCAGACAACCCTATATCAACGTGTTCGCAATAAAAAAGCGCTTATGTTGATATAATTTTTTTTCTATTATCCAATCAAGTGAAAGTAACTGGCATCTACATACCTGTCTATACCTAGCAACCCAGTAGTTCGTCCATGTAAATAGACAACCCAACGTCTGCACATTCTATGTTTTATACTTTAAGTCAGGATAAAATTTGCTTATTATCTTGATGTTGCAACATTTAATAAAAAATCATTGTTTAAAAAATAATTAAAAATATTCTGTCTAGGATTTTTTAGCAAACCCATTTTTAATATATTTTCTAATATAGTAAATTTATTATAAAATAAGTTTTATTCTATTATCATCTCGGTGAAGGTCGATGTAGGTTCGGATCTCTACTATATTGTTACGAGCTACCGGACTCGAATTAAAAATGCCGTTGGAACTACTATAGAATTTATTAGAACTGTACAAACACGTATAAAACAAATACAAATAAAAATGGATGCAACCAGTTCACACTGCATGATTCAACACAATTCGAACGCGCAAAGTCCGTCGTTTATATCGCTAATCCAGAGTACTAGAAAACGTCTTACTCGCTTCGTAGTCGTCGCTTGACTGCCCGCCCCTCCATTCGGGCATCCTCTTATACTAACTACACAGTACAAAGAAATTGGCCGCGCACACTGAGTTTCTAAGAAATACTAATTTGCACACCTGCGAACGGCTAACAAAGTCGAAAACAATAACAAAAAGGATTAGTTCGACGCTAATGATGGTTATAAAACAAGTAAAAAGACAATAGCATGTTTTTCTTAACTACAAATTCAAAAGACAAAAGAGTTCCTTAATCCGGGAGGACAATAAGCTGCGCTTACAACAGTCTGTGCGGCTTATCTTTGACGGCATGTAACAATATGATCCGAGTCAGTGTCCGATACAGAACACTGCCCAAGCGCATAGGTCGCAGGGTGTCGGGGAGCGGCTATTGGCCAAGAGGTTGTTCTGATGCGGAAGCAACCACCGTGCGCAATCGACTGGCGAAACTCATTTTTTTTTAGCAGGTTCCAGCTGAATAGCCGCAGATGGCTGTTTTAGCGATACCGAACTTTGGGGGCTTCCCGACTCCGTGATAGGCTCCGGAGGCGTTAAGCCCGGAAGCAGCGCGCTCGAGGAGGCACCTCCTGTGAGGTTCGACCTCGGCTCGACCGCTGTGGGGGATTGACTCTATAGGATTAAGTCGTAAAAGGCTGAATCAGCTAAGCCAACAGGCTGAAGTGTTTATATAATAGGGGCTGGTTATCGACTCCGCCGACGGAGCCGATCCTAGTCTATGTTTACTACCGCTTCGCAACGTGTTATAACTGGAGGAGAAGAAACAGCGGAAGAAACTCTCCAGCAATACGCCTAAGCTATTCGTGTATGGTTACTTGTGTCTGTAATGAGTGGGTGTGATTGGTGGTGGGTCTTAATGCCAGGCTGATGTTATGAGGGTTCATAATCGCGATGAGACGGGTGATTTTATCGGGCTTGTCAATGAGTACATTGCGAGGGCGACGTTTTCTCGTGGGAGCGTTCGGGGTGGGTTTGTAATTGACCGTTTCCGTCACTAGAGGGTTCGGGTGATGGGGGGCCCGGTCAAAGAATCTGCGCGAGAGTGAGATTAAGTAATCTTTGATTGAGGGAAGCTCCAGTTCGCGATGCAGGCTGGCGAAGCCTCAGGTCGGCGCAGTATTTATATGCACCGGTCGGCGGGTCGGGGGTGCTCGATGATCCACGAGCGCTGCGCATGGGCACGTAGGTAATTAGATGGGCGGCGAATAATATTGAATGTTACACACACACATATATATACGAATGGGGTTATTTTTAATGCTGTAAATAACGAACATTTGGTCACAATCAATAACTATCACATTATCCTAAATGAAGCCCGAGCAAAACATGGAAGAAATACGCAAATCATAAAACTACAGTCACAGTTGGCGCAACCAGTTCTTTTTTTGTTTTTATAGAATATCTCAATTAAAACTTTGGTTTGCATATTATGTTCCTTTTTAACTTACCTATCTTATATATATATATACACCGCTTGCTACGGTGGAGCTCTTAATTACTTGTGTGAAATTTATGTGGGTTTTTCTTGTAATTCATTTTAATTATAACCACCAGCTGATGTGAAATATTTACTTTATTTTTTTACATCAAAACCTTTTTTGTTTCTACACGTTTCTTATATGGAAAGATTTCATTGTTATGAGTAACCTTTGCAAAGACCTTGGAGAATACAATTTGCCTTGTATATTTATAATACTTTATTAATTTCTTTAGGAGGAGTGTATATCCCACAGTTAGGAGATGGTCGAATTTGAATTATCGCTATTACTGATAATTTTGGATTGGTGTTCACGTGTAATGTTGTGGTAAATCATTTCAAAGCACTGTCTGGTTTCGTGTTAACAGTTTGTTACTAACAATTTTGTTAATAATCATATCAAATAGGCGAAAGTTTGTTTTTGAAGTCTTAAATTTTAAACAAATGTTATTAATAATTAACACACAGCAGCAAGTTCCTTGTGCATAAAGTTATTAAATATCTTTCTGTATACCGTTCTTGACCGATTTTGATTTTAACAATAAAAATAATGTACTTACCTTTCACGTATAAAATTAGAGAACTGCAGGCTCTATAAAGAAAGTCTTAATTTATCAGAACAGCCATTTCCCAGTGCTTGTTTCTCTGTTTTAGAAAAATAGATGTTAACCGTAACAAATGTCGTACACGGTGCGACGGGTTTCAAACATCGGTTTTAATGTGCAAGCTTTTTTACGACATTCATTCCTACAGTCAGCCCATTCTAATAATAATATTCAGGTAGAAATTTCCTTAAGCGGTATATTCTTTTTTAGAATTCGAACATGCATATACATCAGTAGAGATCATGATTGTCTTAGCTACCACGTACAATAGTGGGATGCTAATGAACAGGCCTATGATTATTTCAAATACGTTTTCCAAATTGTGGGTTATCATGCAAGTACTACAAAGTGACAAATATGTGACAAAAATGTTGCGTTTTTCATCAGACCCTTGATGTCTAAATAAACCTCCAAAATCAGTGTTATGACACAACACAAAATCAAATTAAGTTTTTAAGTTATGTAAATTTAATTATAATTCCTCGCTTCAGACAGAATTGAATCTAAAAATATAAAACATGAAAGCAACAAAATTATTCTCATAATAAATATTATAATTGTATAAATTTTAAACTAAGCGTTTTACCGGCTTATAAGTTGTTAATTTTTGTTTTGTTAATCTGTTTTCACGCCTACTGCTTCATTTGGTAAGATGCATGTGCTTTGTAATGTTATAACTTGTATTATTTTGGCATGTAATTACGCTATAACAATAGCACAAACAAAATATGCACGATAAGTACATTTTTGTATTATTTTCTAACATCCTTTAATATTGGCTTCTACAATAATTGATGTAATTTCTCTGTTTCCTTTTATTTGGGTAGTGCCGTATTTACACATTTGCGGCCAGTAGGCTATTCAAATTTTGCCGCCCCTAGAATTCGATATAGGTCGCGTTCCTTTAGTATCTCACAACGCCCAAATGACCATATAGCATTAATTCTCTTTATCTTTTGACTTTGAAAAAGGCTCGATTTTCAAATCAACCATTTATGTATTTCGTCGTTTATGACATTAACCCGTTCCACTAGAGTTTATGATTGTAACGTCCGCAAGCAAGTGGAACGGGAAAAATCACGGTCGTGAACGTGGTCGTTGTAAGTCCCTTCTGGAACGTAGCCATAGTAGTTCATAATCATATTAATTATATATTTTTGACAATAAAATTGTAACTTTATGATTTGTGCGCTGTTGTCCTAATTATACCGCCTTTTCCCATGTTGCGGCTACACAATTTGGCTAGAAACAGTTATCTATGTGGTGAAACATATTACGGGCCGATTGCATAACGTTGCTTAAATTTATTTAAGAAACACAAAATGCATTTAACACCCTTAAATAAAATTAGCTTTTTGCACAATGCAAAATTTGCCACTAAATATGATTAAAGAACTGTTAAAGTTAACCACCCAAAAATGGATATTTAACTGCCCTAAACGTATTTAACGACAAAAAAATAGAACTGCATTCTGTTTTAAATAATAGAACTGCCAGATGTGTTTGGATTTTTCATGAAGCTAGTTCATTTAGCACAGCGTCGACACCACTATAGAATTCAAATATCTTTGGTCGACATTTTCTGATATAATAATAATAATCGGCAGACAAACACACATATTGTATATCCCCAAATTAAGCAAGTTACGCTTGTATCATGGGTAATATAGAACGTACCACTCTGGGGCCGATCCCAGACACCCAGACAATAGTAAATAACGGAGAAAATACGTTTCTAAAATTTACTATACCAGGAATCGAACCCGGAGCCTTTAGCGTTGTAGTGAGTCAGGCCGGCAACGGCTTAGCCCACTCAACCACAGAGGCCGTCAAATATACTTAATTATTTTAATTCTTAAGATGGATTTGCACTTGTTTGATTTGTATTCTGTCGAATATTTGACAATACGATTGGGAATGTGTGTAGATATGCCAGGTATACCTTATTTCAAATTAAAAGAATACAGAATGAATATAAATTATAATAAATTTCTATGTATAATCACAAACCTGGTGTCCATAGTGGAGAAAACTAATTTTCTAGTAAAATATTTATTGGTCTTTATGATTTGTGTATCTAGCCAGGGTCAAGTTAGAATTTGGTTGAGGTTTTACCAAATCGTAAATCTTGGATTTTACTAAATGGTTGAGATTTTCAACACAAATGCACAGTTCTACGTTATTCAATATTATACAACTATTGTTCACTTGTAACCAGTATTTATTATTTGAAAATAAAACAGCACGGCAAAAAATGAATCTTCAGGTTGCCGCCAAAAATTCCGAAGCAAACTTAACCAAAAGAACGAAATTTCAAATGTCAAGTTGACATTGGCCAACTAAAATTCCTTTTTACGCAAGAAATAACTAACATTAAAGCTAAATTTCGTGTGTTTGTTCGGAAAAATGGATAGCAGCGTGAAACGGAACACATCTGGCTGTTTTACCAACAGCATAAGTACACTTAGCTAAATAACATGGGAGACCACCTTATGCAAGGCATCTTAAATACGTTTTGTGTAAAACGTATTTAGGCAGTTTAATATGATTAACTAATTTGTATTTAAAGACGATCGTTATGCAAGCGGCCCTAAAAGACATAAAAGAAAATTTGGTCTTAAATTGCCGCCCTTATAATACGTCCCCCCTGTTAAGTCTCACATATTCATGTCATAATTCAGAATCTATTCCTTTTTAGTTAATCTTTACCTATAATAACTAAATAATTCAAGGTTTATTAAACTCATCCACTTGTACTTTTCTTCTTCTTCTGCCGGTCCCTGTCGTAATGTCATGCTGGGCGTAGGCCTCCCCAAGTTTGCGCCACATATTCCGGCCTCACATCTTCCTCATCCAGTCCCTGCAGGCGGCCTTGCGCAGGTCCTCAGTCCACCGGGCTGGAGGGCGTCCTACGCTACGTTTGCCGAGACGTGGTCTTCACACCAGGACACGTTTGCTCCATGGGCTGTCGGTCCTGCGACAGACGTGACCGGCCCATTGCCACTTCAATTTTGTAATTTTGCAAGCTATGTCGGTTATATATCGTTCTCTTACTGATATCCTCATTTCTGATTCTATCCACAAGAGAAACACCTAACATAGCTTGCTTCTTAGCCCGTTGATCGACTTTGAATTTGTGGACCAGTCCCACCGTCAGTGTCCATGTCTCGGCACCGTATACCATGATGGGTAGGACGCAATGCTCGAAGACTTTCGTCTTCAATTATTCCGGAATGGTTGACGAGAAAACCTGTTGGAGCCTACCATATGCTGCCTAGCCTAACTGGATCCTTCTACTGGCTTCCTCTTCGAAATTGTGCCTCATACACAACCTCAAGAGGGGAACCATCAACGTTTATCGGTCTCAGCATAACATGTTCTCAGCACATCTCAGCAAAGACGACAATATCGTCAGCGAAACGGAAGTGGGAGATGCACTCGCCGTTGATGTCGATGCCCCGTTTAGTCCATTCCAGTGTTTTGAAGTCATTCTTTATCGCGTTGATAAACAGTTCTGTCTGCCTTACCCCACGACGTAGAGATATATATAGGCTTCACCCTCTGGTCCTGAATCTGAACGGTCATTGCTATGGCATCATATAGACATCTCAACACCTCAATGTATCGCCAATCGATAAGGCATCTCTGAAGGGACTCCAGAACAGCCCAAGTTTCGATGGAGTCGAAGGCTTTTTCGTAGTCCACTAATGCCATACATAGCGGCTGAGTATACTCCTTGGCCTTCTGTATAATCTGCCGAACAGTATGGATGTGGTCTACAGTGCTGTAGCCTTTTCGAAACCCAGCTTGTTCTAGTGGTTGGAACTCGTCAAGTCTTCTGGCGAAACGATTCGTGACGGCCCTCGCAAACAACTTATAGACGTAGCTCAAGAGTGAGACGGGCCTATACTTCTTCAAAAATGTGTTATCACCCTTCTCGAAGAACAAGACCACTATGCTCTTGGTCCACGCCTTTGGCACAGTGCCCTGGACGATGATGGAATAAAAAAAGACACAGACATATAATCAACTTCCAAAATCCCATTAAAGAAGCAAAATCCATAAGTGTTTAAAAAATGCTTAAAAAATCATGCGTAATTGTACAAAATATCTTAAATTAAATATAAATTTGTCGCAATACAAAAAATATATAATAATAATAACTGCAAATATATACAGTTAGATAAATATGTTTATGTTGGTATATAATAAATTCAAAATATAGCATTATAATAGAGTAGAAAAGATCAATCAATTTAAAACAAACGTATTTGTACTAACATGTCTAAATATTTATATATTAATACATAAGACATTACTCATATAAAAATAAATACATTATAAAAATAAATAAATAAAAACTAACAAGTTACACGATGACACTTCCACGAAATCTAGATTCTTGTTTCTTTTGGTTCGAAGGAACTTGTAACTTGCATGTACAAAAAAAATCATAACTACCTGCAATTTTAGTTTTGTGCTTTCTATCTCGTTATAAATTATAACTTATTTTCAATAACTTATAAATGTTTTCATAGTTTAAGTGCATTGTAAAAAATCTTTTATGGGAAATAGTTCTTTAACCCGAAAGAGCCCCGCTAAAGCCTTCAGGATTGGGATCCCTCCCGCTTCGAGGAACTCAGTTATAATTTGGTTATCCCGCCTAACCAATTATAAATTTCCCGAGTTCCGTTCTAATCTCTCTTATGTTGACCTCCTGGATACCTTCCGTATAGTGGTGGCACGTGAGTGGTGCACGTGGATCATTAGCGCCTTGAGCCGCAGTTCTGTTCCGCTTGCGAAGAATATATTTGCCCAAAGAACTATTCCACCTGCGCCAAAATCTTAGAGTGTGACGTAAGCTCCCTGTACCTGTACTTACGAGAGACTAAATAATTTAAAAAAATGTTTCTCCTTGCATAAAAAGTTCAGAACGGCGTACAAATTTTATTGCATCCCTATCCCTATTAATATTATAAATGGGAAAATAATTCTGTCTGTCTGTCTGTTACGGAAAAAGTATTGGACCGATTTGGCTGAAATTTGGTATATATGTAATTTTAATGTCCACCAAGGGATACTTTTCATTCCGGATAATAGGATAAATTTTGGGATCTATTTATGTAAAGGTTATTCCAGAAAGTAGGGTAGCTTTTTGTGATTTGCCATTTTCGTCGTTTGGGTTATTTTGGTCATTTGGTCATTTTTTACTTTACAAATGATAGACGAGACTTTTTCGAGACACAGACTACTACTTTTTATCTTAAAAATAAAACTAGAACGGGTTGAAATAGGGGATGAAAGTTTGTATGGGAGACCAATCATTTCTCAAGTTAATTTTTGCTGTAATTTGTTACATATGTAGTTTTAATACCGAAAATGGAAATAGATACTTTTATTCCGGGAGATGGGATAATTTGCGATATAAAATGCAGTGAATCTTCCGGGGGCAAATAGCACTAACATAAAAATTGAATACAAAGTAATCTGTATCCATGCTTGTTCTATAAACTAAAGGCACTCATTAGAGTTTGACCCGCGACACAGCGGCGGGGAAAACTCTAGTTATAATATACTTAATGTTGTTACTTAATTAGGTTTATTAGTTGAATGTGTATTAGTTTGAATGGCCATTCGGCTCCTACGTAGTCGTCAGCCAATTGTACTCTATTGGAGGGAGCTAGGTCTTCTTAATTATGTACTCCATATCCCAGCCCTATGCTCTAGGGCCATGTAGCTCCGTAGGATCGAGGACCTGGCGCGGGTCGTCTTTCTAGTCACTGATTCTTTGAGCTGAAGGGGCTTTCTAAATTACATTTGCCGAAACGTGGTCTCTACTCCTCTCCTATCCATGAATTTTCGTTATTTCAGTATTCTATATTTTCAATTACTTATATCCGATTATTTCTTTTACAGATATTATTTTATCAGATTTTCTCTCTAAGACATATACTAACGAAGCTCGTTCCACAGTGCACTGTTTTCATTTGAAACATAAAATACATGATTTTCCTATTATACATTATTTTTATTAAACTCATCCTATTGACTACGTGTATTAAATACGCACCAAAATGAGAATACGTTTATTTTCGCTATAATGTGCAATTTCTCCCCAATTTTAGGCTTGATACTTGCTTATTTCCTATTACTACAGAGGTGACTGTTTCAATATCTTTAAAATGATGACAATTTCTTCCAGTCGCTGACCTCATATTTCCAATTTCATGACATAAACACCTGTTGCAATTTCTACATGAATTATTCAAACCATGTCCAGCTAGATTGGACAAGAAATGCAAATTCTTTATGATGTAGACGTGGGTAGATAACGTGTGATAGTAATTTTATTTTAAAGATTATTTTTATTTGAAGTTTTCTTTTTAAATTGTTTCGATTTAATAATCAAATGTATATGTATCAATGTGACTGTCTAAGTGAAAATAATACGTATCAAAATAAACCAATGTACTAGCGTATATATCTTAATATTGTATAACTTTGCAATAAATAACAATTTTAAACATTTATTAAGGTCACTGACTCTCACAAACGTTTTAATAATGTTTTTATCTTAAGGCAATCTTATTTCCTAATCCTCCGAACATAACAAAGATAAAATGACGTCAAAAATCTTGAACATCCTTGTGTAATTACCACCTTTAGGTACCTTCTTTTTCATGAAATGGTAAATATTTACTAGTAGACATTACTTACAATAATTATGCGAAGAAAATATTTCGATTATGAATTCAGTAGCAAATAATTTCTCTGTATGTTAATTATTTTTAGATTGAATGCGGCATTTACTGTGGCCCATGGACATTTGCAACACTATAAGTGTATAGCTAGATGTCCATTGGCAACGGTAACGGCTTTCCATCAGCTTGTCTGCTGAACTCTAGCTATTAAAAATGTATATGAATATTTCTACTATAACTAATATTATCAAAAAATTGTTAAACTAAAAAAATAATTAACGCTCAACTTGTTATAAACGAAGAAGTAATTTGTAAAACGGTTGCTCTCGTCATATTAAAACCGGTTTAGAATTACGATATCTGTTTATTATAGGTATTTTTATTGCAAAATTTGTACTGCTTCGCAACGAGGACACGGTATTTACGCACCTTTTCGTATGATTATAGCTTATGCCTTTGAGACATTGTAATGAAACTGGTTAAGCTAAGGATGGATGGTTGCACGCAATAGGTTAAATTATTTTCTCATAATAATATGCTTTATATAGCTTTGCCAGATTACCTTATTTAATGATATGCTTAAGCATAAATCATCTATTATAGCTTTAAGAGATGCTGCAGCTTCGTATAAATATTCTATGTACTGAGTTACTATAGTTATTCTAATATAATTAATTTCTATAGGTGTTAGAGGAATAAGTTGGTTAGTAACCAAACTTGAATATAGGTACAGGTGGTCCAAAACAAGGTTGATCAAACTTATTACAATTAAGTAACTTAACTTATTTAATGTACTTATACATAAATTTAATTAATAGTTTGTCATTAATATATTTATTAATCTTCGAAATATCAAACCTTGTGGCCGGTCAGTATAGTTGCCGAGTTCGATGTATCATTTATTAGTTGAAGAAATGCGAATAGACACTAAACAATGATGAAATTTATCACATAGAACTCGGTCAAGATCATAGCACACGAATTGGGGCTACATTTCTTTGTCTAATTTTTGAAGTAAAACTTCTTTAGAATCGTGATTTGAAACTGGATGAAACGAAAAAAAGGGCGACACTAAAAGAGATATTTAATAATTTAAACACTATGCTCACAAAGATGGGGTTGGAAATATTTTAAAGTTTTGAAGTGCATATCTCAAATTGAAACTAGATCATTTTTCCTATTTTAGTTATCATAAGCCTCTCTTGTTATTTATTCAAAGTGAAAACATGGAATCTGAATAATATGTGTTATAATATATCTTAAATATGTAATATTTTGCATTAAAATATAAAATAATTTATAAGCTTGGTAAAAATATTATAAAAATAAATAGGATATGTCCGCGACTTTGTCCACGCTTGACTTGAAATTCCCGCATGATTCCCGGGACACAGTATTTCGAAAAGAATGTAAGCTAATCGTTTTAGCGGAAACTGTCGAAATAAACTAATTTTTATGGACCCAAACAACTTGAAACCGCTCCTTGGAAAATTCCTGCGGTATTCCCAGAATAAAAAGTAGGGTAGATTTAAAGTCTAAGAATTCTTTGTCGTTGAAAACCGCATCAAAATCGGCCCAGTAGTTTTTACGTGAATCCTGAACAAACAGACAAGAAATCTAAATAAATTGCATCGTGTCCTCCGTCGTCTATATAGACTATTCCAGTTGTGTTTTTCAAATAGCTTCAACGTACAGACACGGCATGTTCAGAACTTTATGATATTATAGATAAACCTTATAATTATTCTAATACTCCTGAACTCTATATTTATCTCATTCTCTCGTAGGCTTCTTTTGAAGTTTCACTTCTGCCGTGTGTGAATTGTACAGACACTTTTTTATATTATTATCATCTTACCTAGTTGCCAGGACGTCTTATTTATTAGCTTTCCACAATTGATATCGTAGATATGATCTTGATTCATTAAAAAGATTTGTAGCAAAGACATAATGGACTATAGTAACATATAAAACTTTGGATACTTTAGTAGAGAGAGAACATAGTACTTTTTGGCGCAATAAGGCTCATTACTCGTGTATGTAGAAAAGTCCATATATAATCATATGAAATATATATAGATGGATCTAATTTTGTTTGGCTGTCTGATAATGAGGATGAACATAGGATCTTTTAATTAAGGGTAAACGGGATGGTTTAAAGTTTACGTGATCGAAGCAGAGTGGAAGACTCGTAGTTTTTAATACTTTTTAATAAAATACCTTAGAATATGTTTAGACGTTTTCGTATAAAACGATTCTCATGAACTTCATATCCTGCTTTCAAAATTACAATTTATGAGAGTAGACTTAATACTGTCGTCTTATTGTTAATATCAAGTTCAGCAAGCAAACTGAGCAAAGTAACATCTTTGTATAATTAAGGGAGCTTAATATAATAATTTAATGTGTTGTTTTGAACAGTCGTCGAGCAGGGGGTGGCTACCACTCTCAGCGCTCTTGTAGGGAGGGCGGGGCGAGGCCGCAGTCGAATTACTACGAGTACGAAAGCGCTCCACCAAGACGGCCAGGAAAACTGTCTCATTACCACTGAGCAATGGATGCGAAACAATACGGTATTTATGATTACAGGGCGCTTTTAGTACAAGAACAATCAACAGCGAAATTGAAGTCAGTGACTGTTAAAAAGAGGCTGGAATTAGATCAATGTGGATAAAACTGTTTTATGCCTTGGTTTAGAGGCGGTTATAAAGTGTATCTAATAAAATGATTTTAATTGTAAGAATAATCCGTCTTAATGCAGACTTGTTCATGTTATGTATCTTTGAGATCTCGTTTTAAATTTTGTATTGATAATCCTTCGTTTTTAGTATTGATATGTTGTTTTTATATGTGCACTATAAAAACTTGAAATTGGAGTTGCGAATAAACCCATTATGTTATAGCAATAAGTAATTTTTAAAATTGAAATATTATAAAGAACCATTTTCTTTATTTAAGTTTCTTGTAGGTCAAATGGCTAATTGAAATAAGTTTTAAAACACGTGAATAATCATACTGCTGGGGCGAGCTTGATTGATGTATTTTGGTATTATACTATTATTTAATAGCTCAGGAAGAAATAACCTCGTAATTGTGTAAATTCTACATAATAAGGCATTTTACTCTGGTCCCTGGTGGAGTTTCCCCACATTCTGTTCCAATTTAATTTCAAGCTCAGATTAATTTTATTGAAAGTTCTAAAATACGAAGAATAATCAAAACATTTTAATGTTATTTAATTATTACAATGCGAGGTATTCATTTATTTTACATGAAAAATTAATTTAACAGGTTGTTTTGATAAATGTTGTATAGTCATTGATGTCATTAGAACCAATGTGTGCTTACACAAAAGCAGTTATATTTGCTGCACAAAGTTTATAATTATAATAATATATACATATTGTTCATTCTGTTGCTTTAGAAGTCTAAACATAGTATTTCCTTTAAACTATTTTAGGATAAAAGAGAAAGTTTGTTGTTGTAATTTTTTACTTGTTAATTAAATCTTAAGACCAAATGAAACATTTGAAACGTAAAACAGTATCATATTTCTCTTATAATTAATTCCCGCTTACCACCAGATGACAGTAAAATATGCACTAAAATAAAACAGATTCTTTATAATATGATAAAGATTTTTTGTACCCACAGAATAGGTATGGTATTAAATAAAACCTCTTCACGCCTTTGTAGATAATTTAGTAGCACTAAATGTCTTTAATTTGTGATTCTATGTTGTGAGTGTCAAATTTTAGGAAAATTTTGAACTTATCTTTAATAATCGTAGGTAAACATTTTTGTAAATTGTGAAAATATGATTTTCTTTAAATTTTGGCGTGTATTTTATTTCAATTTAAAAAGGCGTTTAAAATTCTGAGTAATACGTAACTATATGTAAAGTTGAACATTTGTAAAACATGAGATCAGGTACATGCATGCGAGGGAGGGAGATCACCTGACACGCATTTTTTTAAAAATTCGATCACCATGTTTTTAAATTTGTACATTAAGAAAATCCTTTATCATTTTTCCTCGGGATTGCTATAAATGTATAATATATTACATCCAGAATAGAAACACTACTCCTAGTTTATGCAAACATTTTGTTTTGAGTGGGAATTGCGCCCGCAGACTTGTCAACGCAAGATAACTTACCGTTAGGTATACGGCATCTAACGGCATCAGTGAAGTTAAGTTTCCCACTTATCTAATTTGTTCTTAAAACAATTTTATTCAGCGAGGACTTCGCCAATTATGTTTCCGATTTTCCGTTTACCTACAAAATCTTAAATTATAAACAAAAACGTGTTAAACAACATCATGTTAAGTGTTGGACACAGTAGTACTTCAGTATTCATTATTGTTTGTTATTGTGCGTGAAACTTGATAAATCTTTCTCCTTTATACAGGCTGAATTTTTCAAGTGGGCCTCCAAAGCCAAATAAAAAAAAATGCTACATGGCTAAAAACACTCAAAGGAGTCTCGAGGCCGATTTTGATGAAATTAAAATGGTATCATTAGATTTATGAAAAATCAATTACCCTTGTCAGGAATCGAATCCGCTAATATTGAAAAATAAACACATTCTGTATTATTACACCAAATCGCAGTGTAGCTTGTAAGGATCAATTCCTGTGAAGTAATGTCAAACGGCAAACCAAGGGAAATTCTTGTTTTAGAACAAAATGTTCTATTTTCCATACATTGATTAAATCTCACCACTTTTTGTTAAACATGGAAAATGATGAAAATTGTTTTTTTTTTGATACGCATCTATAAATTAAGATTCAGAAAGCACGTTATTTTACCCCAATCCATTAAATCAGTTAATGCGTAAAAATTGATTGTGTTCAAATAAGGTGTGGTCAAACGATCGGCGCAGTTTGATATTTAATTAATGTATGGAAATTAGAACATTGTGTTCAAAAACAACACTTTTCTTTGGTGTGCCGTTTGACATTTCTTCACAGAAATTGATCCTTACAAGCTACACTGTGATTTGGTATACAGAATGTGTTTATATTTTCAAAATTAGCTGATTCGATTCCTGTCAAGGGTAATTGATTTTTCAAAAATCGAATAATATCACTTTTTTTCGTCAAAATCGGCCTCGAGACTTCTTACAGTGTTTTTGCTATTTAGCATAGTTTAGGTTTTGGTCCTGAAGGCCCACTTAAATAATTCACTTGTAAGTATATAAAACTTCTTTGAAAAATTATCTAACTGATGGAGAAAACTGCTTAAAAATCCGTTGCGTGGTTTAGGAGGAGTTAGCGAATATACAGACAGACTCGTAAAGCGACTTTGTTTTATACTATGTAAAGATACTGTAAATATGGCTACGAAGTTAGAATGAATAACTAGCATAAGCAAAGACGGCATTTTTCGTATTTAATCATTCCAAATTATTTCTCACACTCAGAATTGGATAATGGTATTTTGTCTTTTAATAATGAGTAAAATAGGCAACCGGTGACTGGGCTTGCTATTCGTTATATGGGTACCTCAAATGGCCGTAAAGAACAGCGAGGGGCAAAATCAATGTAAGTAGCTGAGGCGAATGGGAGAGATGTGATGCAAATTTGTCTCTGCCGATTGTATGGTTTTGGTACTTCCACCACTTGAAATCCATCCATTTTAGCTTTGGTTACGGCAAGAATGGAGGAGATACTTTCCTTCGTAAGCCCTTTGGAGTCGTTAACGTGGTTACAAATTGATATGTTCGGAATTTAATTAATGCTGTAAGCAATGTCGACAACTTTTCCTCTTACTAACTGACCTCAATTGCAGAAATAAAAAGTATTATTTTATCGTCCGCTGCACCGTTATACTATTCTGAGTGCGACGGTTAGAATCATAACTCCTAAATAATAATATCTTTTATCGTAAATAATTTTTAAGTTAAAAATACATGATATTGAATAAACTGTGTACATAATATTACAACATAAATTAACATTCCTACTTAATAACTATATGGATTAAATAAGAAAAATCAAAGAAGCTTTAAAATATATTTAGGTTTTTGTTAAGTATATTTGATAACTTAAATCCGAAACTTAAGTTAGTTCGACTGAGTATTTAAAGTGTATTTCTATTATAACTGGATTTATATTTTTATTAAGGATCTGGAAAACAGATTTTTTTAATTATAATGTATTTAATTAAATATTATTCTGCATCAGTGTTGCGATTTAAATTGAATTTTCGTAGTTCACAATATATTTAAAGGCATTAGCATTACGTAACTTATTCCATTCTGCATTTCTGTAATCTTCCTTCCACATAATAGTGTAAAATGGTTATGCATATATTCCAAGGTTTCTGATTTGACTTATGGATAAACCGCGGGTTCCTACTATTACCGACCGTTCATTTACCTCACCTACTAACGGTTAAAAAAGTAATGTCAAAATTTAACCGTTGGTAGGGCAAGTTAATGATTAGTAAGTAGTATATAGGAACTGGCCATAAACCACACACAGCTTTTATAGCGCAGCATATTCGGAAGTCTTAATTTGACACAATTTATTAAGGATCTTATTCTAAAATAATACTTATGTATGTGCAAATACAAACCGATGTTTAATATGACAATTTATTTAATTGAAAATATTTTCTTCTATTTAAATATGGTTTTGCATAGTTTGTGTATCTAGGCCAGTGTCAAGTAAATGTTTAATAAATATTCAAGAATATAGGCATCAAATCAATGCCCATGCGACAAATCAAATTTACCGATTTATCTTTATAAGTATCGGTTTGTGCATAAGCAATGTTTTAGAATAAACTCTGAAAGTAGTCTTACTAGATTTAAAATCGTTTAGATATTTGCTTCGCCTTATTGTACCGAGTCGCGTCACTATTTGTTTTTTAAATAAATGTCTCAACTTTTAAAATCATTGTGATACATTCATTGTTTGCTAGACGTATAACCGAATTTATGTATAAAGCCTAATATTATTTTTCTGAACATTCCTTTTACATTCTCTTGAATGTATCTATGTAAACGTGTCTTTATTTGTCGAGATTAAATTTGTATGAATATACAATTTTTGTGTTATGTGTATTATGGATTAATTGAATATTAATCTAACGAGAACGGTAGGTAATTTTATTAATTAAATGGACATAATGTATTCATTTAATTAAGCTTATGATCAATAATGGCATATAATTGTAATGAAGTGACCATATCATTTGTACATATTGTTACATGTTTAGGTTATATTATTTTGTATAAAATATTTCCCAATAAATACAATGTCAAAGTTGGCCATCTTTACCTAAAAATAAATACAACTATTGTCCTATCTCTGTTTTTATTTTTATTTTTGCAAACTCTATGAATTGAGGTTATTTCGTCCAAACAATTTCATTTGTATACATCAAAAAGCTGCAATGATCTTGATCTATTTCGAAATCAGATATTCATCTTTATGACGTATGTAAACTGGAATATTTTTCTTATTATCTGAATCCAAATTTTAAATCAATAATATCTACACTATACTTTATTACATGATAGAATTAAAAGGCAATTATAGCCAGCGTCAGAATTTTTGCGTTGCGTGCTATGTAATATCTGACTTTGTATGAAAAGCGGCGCAGAAAAGGGATGCTAAGTAAGAATGGCCGTAGTTTGGCAAAGGTTATAATTTTATTATAACTTGGCAGAGCTTTGATGTATTAGTTAAATCACCTTTAAAGTATTACAAATTTGTGTAATGTATCTTGACAGATTGAAGTTGTGCAGGAATATATCTGATACAATATCAATCAATCTTGGACAGAAAATCCAGGTCGTTAGGGTTAGCTTCGAAGAAGACGATAAGTAGTATAATTCAGTGGGGTTAGACAACATTCGTCAAATCTTCTCCTCGACCATTCCGCAGTGTTTAAGAAAAGTCTTCGAGCAGGGCGTCTGGCCCGTAATAACGTAGGTCGACACCGTCTCAACAGACGTGGTCACTGACGATGTGGCTGCTCCGCATTGCAAAAGCATGACAAGAATCTCATCGGTTGATAGTGTATAAAACGTAAGTACCTCAACAATAACTACACGTTACAAAAATAATTTATTCATTCCAAGGTCTGAAGTGACTCAGGTATATTCTCTGAACATGTATCTATGTATTTTATATTATTATATTTAAGTGCTGGCAGTACTGTTGCCATGATAATAATGATTATTACTAGAATTATAGTAACTGTCAACCGCCTTGTTAGACTATTAAATGACATTTTTGAAATAATACGTGTAGATATTTATCTATTTCCGTAATGTTTATATTTATTTATCTTGGTAATCTTTACTCAGGATAACTTCTCACGTATTTACGACAACGTCATTACGCGGGTTCCGTCCTGTAGCATTTATCTTCAATGTGGTCGTTAGGAAGGGCAAGGCCGGAGCTCGCGTGCCCGCTATTTTATAGACAACAGTATCTGCCCTTTGGCGTGACCTTCTTGCCAGTACTACTACCCTAAGCCTCGGACACAAGACAAGAAAATATGTTAATATTTATTGACTTGAATGTTGATATCAAATTTCTACACTCTCGCAATAAACTACCTAACTCTTATATGAAAAAAATTGTTTTAGTTATGTGAAAATCGGATTATGCAGAGATAAAGAAAGTCCTAAGCTTTTTGTAATATAACTATGGAACCCTAAAAAGGATTTAATCGAGGATACACCACGTATTTATTTACATCAAAAATATAGTAGCTTGCAGGGACCTGTTTTGTTTATGTACTTGCATCTGATATATTTTAGAAACCGTAATATATCCTTGTTTATGCAGCTTGGCATTCCGCATTAGTTGTATAAAGCTTAGTAAGTCATAAAGAGAAAAGGTCTCGCTCGCTATACCATCAGATTCCAGGAGAGAGTATTTGTGTCACGATTAAAGATAATAGAGATCACCTAAACTCGTTGTGAAATAATAGGGGTGGTAGGTGGGACCAAAGAATAAATCCCTATTAATAATATTGTAAATGCGAAATTAACTCTGTCTTTTTTTTTGTTCCGTTTTCACGGAATAACCATGGGACCGATTTGGCTGAAAATCAATATTCGACGCCGAAGATGAACATAGGATACGTTTTATC
The DNA here is from genome assembly GCA_039645545.1 of Dendrolimus houi. Classification (NCBI taxonomy): domain Eukaryota; kingdom Metazoa; phylum Arthropoda; class Insecta; order Lepidoptera; family Lasiocampidae; genus Dendrolimus; species Dendrolimus houi. The sequence goes on along the minus strand of CM077127.1, from coordinate 10,806,758 downwards.
CCGAAAAATGGGATAGTTTCCGGGATAAAAATATATTTGTCTCTCTGTTTGTTGTTCTTTTACGGAAAAACTATTGCACCTATTTGGCAGAAATTCGGTATATATATCATTTTAATACCGAGGGTGGACAAGGGATACTTTACGTCCCGGACAATGAGGTAGATTTTGTGATAGATTGAGATAGATAGAGTAAAGGTCATCCCAGAAAATAGGACAGGTTTTGTTTTTTGTGATTTGTCATTTTGGTCATTTCAGTCATTTCGGCCAGTTCGATCATTTCGGCTATTTAGGTCGTTTTTGTCAGTTTAGTCATTTTGTAGTTTACAGATAGATAGACGGGGGATAGATAAATAAAACTAGAACGGGTTGAAATAGAGGTGAAATTTTGTATAGGAGACCAATAATTTCTCAACTTTATATAGATATAAAAATTTAACGTCTATAAAAAATGCGATAGAAACTCGATCTGTCTGTCTGTTAAGTATTTACGGAAAACTACTAAGACCACTGGATCGGTTTTGTTGTAATTTTGTACAATTATGTAGTTTTAATTCTGAGATGGGATAGTTTGCGATATAAAATGAAGTTAATCTTCCAGGGGCAAATAGCATTAATATAAAAATTTAATACAATGTAACCTGTATTAAAGCCTGCTCTATACACAAGAGGTACGCACCAGAGTTTGACCCGCGGCGCAGCCACGGGGTAAACTCTGGTACATACCTAAATTTACAAGTTTAAACGAGCTCGAAACAGAATGGAATTTTTTATGTGCATATCTTTTTGCATTTTTTTATAATATTTAAATTTAGAAAGCTATTATAATACAATCAAGTGTAATTAGTGTTTAAGAAGCCTAAGTGATATATTTAATTGCCCGAGAGAAACCGGAAATTATGATTAAGATTTCGGTTCACATTTTTATCGTAATTACCGTATTTTAGAGTGTCTAAAAATATTATTACTGTTCTTTTACTGTTGAACTAATCATCTTATAGATACTGTTGTTCGTTTCTCCGTCTTATTTATTCATTTCTTTTTGGTTTAATTTTATTTTATACTATTGTAGTTGTGCTAGCGAAACTTCGTAGAGTTTAAATTGCAAGGATTGTTTATTATGACCGTAGATCACGGATTCCCAAAGTGGTCGATATCGACTTTCTGGGGTTGGAATCGGTTTCCCAGTGGTCGATATAGACGAAAACTGATTTTGGGGGTCGAAGAGGTCTAAAAATTGAACCCTATTAATTAACACAAGTTCTTATTACACGTAACACATGTTATACAGTATCTTAAAAGTCTGAGACTTTCAAGATACTCTATAAGTTGTGTTACGGGTACAAATCTGTTTTTCCAAAATAGAATTACCTACTTAAGTATTTTTACGTAATTTGTATTAATAATTATTAATTACACTTGATTTTTACTAAATTTTATGTCTATTTATTTTGTTAAATTTTTATGAGAAAATTATGTCAAGTTTATTCACTTAACCAACCTCATTTTAAATTGGTTAGTATTTTATATTAAGATACTTTTAGAACGGGTGAAATCAGTCAATTTCAATTAATTATTTTCAAGGTGATAAAATAATTTGATAATTTATTAATTTTGACATCTTTTTGATACATACATTATTACAGTGTAAAACATGTGATTTCTATTACAAAATGGCGGCTCTGCAGAATATTTCTTCAAGCGTTTGCTGGGAGACATCGAGAACTGTTGCAGCTGTCAAAAAAATTTCTATTTATCTGAATTAAAAAAAGGTTTTTTTTCGATTATTGTTATATTAAAGGGAAGGATAAACCTATAAAGTAATAAAAAGTTAAAAATTAAAATTTATATCTGCTGTTTAATCTAAGGTCCAGATTTTTGCAATTTTTCAACAGGTTTGACCCCAAAATTTTATTAATTTTATTAACCCGATATCTTTAAAGTTTAGGTACATTCTTCCGATAGCACTGTAAGGAGAAACCTCTGAAAATTTCAGCTTAATCGGTCAATAAATTTTTGAGTTACAGCACGAGCACTTTTAGAAAATACAGTTTCGAGATAATCGCGTTCAAAGTTTCGATACGAGTTAAAGTGACTTACCGATCAGTCGGCGATTCCGGATCCATACAATAAAACTTCGACCTTCTCAAAAAGCTGATTATCTTCGAGCTGCAGCTCTTTTCGAGCTGTACAGGCTGCTTTTGTTTCGAAAAGATTCATCCTTTTCTGTTTCACTATTATCCGACCCAAGCTCTCCGACTAGACATAGACATAGACAACACTTTATTGTTCACCAAATCAAAAATTACAAAAAAATACAAGACAATAGTTACTTGGTAAAACAAAAGGCGGCCTTATCGCTAAAAGCGATCTCTTCCAGGCAACCTGACTAGGATGAAATTCTTAAATTATCTATAATTATTATGCAACACAGAAAAATGAAAATAAAATAAGACATACATGGACAGCAGATTATAGTCTATTGTAAATTAGCACATACATCATTGCGTAAGACTTACATAATGATTCCTAAGTGATTTTTTGAATATGGCAAAAGATTTAGCTTTTCTGACGTCAGTGGGCAAAGAGTTCCAAAGTAAGACAGCCTGCATGGCGAAGGAGTTGGAATAAAATGTTGAAGAGTGTGCAGGTGCCATTAATAGGAGATTATTAGTGGAGCGCAAATTGAGTGTATGTGACGTGTGAAGGAAGTTGAAACATTCCTTAATATAAGGAGGGGTATAAGGTATAAACAGTATACGATATAGTAAGTTGAGAAGATGAGCATTCCGGTGAAGTGAGATAGGCAACCATTCGAGCTTTTTGCGAAATTCAGAAACGTTATATAATATATCGAAATATTTTTTTAAACCAAATATGAACCTTATGCAAACATTTTGAAGACGCTCGAGCTTATAAGTTGATCTTGAGTGAGATTATGATAGCAAGCATCAGCATAGTCGAGGATGGGTAGTAGAATTGATTGAGCAAGCGAAATCCTAGTGGCAGTCGGAAGGAAATTTTTCAGTCTCTTAAGCGATGCATAGGACGCAAAAATCTTGCGGCTTAATTCAGTAATGTGGGGTCGCCAACACAACTCCTTGTCCATTATTACGCCAAGATTCTTCAATTGATCACTGATAGGAATAGGCGTATCATGAAAGATCACATCGGGAAGCATCGGGAAGCAGTGAGCTAAAATTATGATTATTTGAGCTCTAAGTGGCTCAGTTGTATATGCGGTTCAGATCAATTGATGATGGCCTGAGTTTTACTGGGATTGACTGCTAAGTCCATGGAAGAAGATAAGTTTACGAGAATTTATATAGAAAATGGCAGAGAGATTTTACCACGATGACAACATATCATCGATAGACGTTGCCGGCGTTTTCAGGTAACTATTAAACCAATCAAGAGAAATGTTGGAAGGATAGATATCAGAGTCTACGTGGACTGCTGAAGTAGTGACAGAATATCTGACGTATATCGTCAGTGATTTTAAAAGGTTGAGAGATTAGGTTTCTTAGAAAGGTTAGTGGGACGGTACTCTGGAAAAGGTTGAGAGATTAGGTTTCTTAGGTAAAAGGAATAACCTGGGCTTCTTTCCACACAGTAGGAAATATACCAGTTGATATGGAGCTGTTGACTATATTAGAAATGGTAGGACTGATGATATCAATTATGGGGAGTATCATGTTTCGACTAATTACGTCACTGCCGACTGCGTTAGAAGTAATTGATTTTATAGCTTTCTCAACATCACAAACCGAAAATTGATTAAAACAAAAGGGAGAACACTGTGGAGTGGGAAGAGAAGATATCGAATTAAGTGTTTTTGACTTAATAGTCAAATTGAAATCAGACGTGGCAGCGAAATGCTGATTCAGAAGATCTATGTTTAAGTTATTAGAATTTGAAACAGACGTGCTTTTACCGACTCCCAGTGATTTAAGAAACTTCCAAACTTTTCTAGGATTGTTATTATCTACTGACTTGTGAATATAACGGCGTTGTGCATCCCTACATGCTCTATTTCAGCGATTGCGTGCTTGTATAAAAGCTTCTTTGTTAATGTCAGTTGGACGACGTTTATATTTAGACTTAGCTTTACATTTCTGGGACATTAGGCATTTAATATCATCAGTGAGCCCAGGTGCTGGTAGATGTTTGAGCTTTATTTGGCATGTGGGCGCATGTAAATCGTACAATCGCAATATGTTCGCATAAATACATGCACCTTCTCATCGACAGTAGTCGCATTGACAACTCCAGACCAGTCCAACTCGCTCGCATCTTACGTAACTCTTCTAGGTTCATGCCACCAAAATTACGCTGCATAATCAACTTCGACTTAGGTTTCGGAGGACGCACATTGTAAGACAAATAGATCATGTCATGGTAGGAGAAAGCGTTCGCTGTATATTGACCATGTTTAATTACATGAGAGGGGGAGGATACTAACATTAAGTCTAAAAGAGAAGGGGTCGTATTAGGTAACTTGTGAGTGGCACTAAGGGGAAGAATTGACATATTAATAGATTGAATTAAAGTTTCAAAAATTGCACATCTGTGGTCGCGTTTGAGTAAACATGTATTAAAATCCCCCATAATAATAGAATGACTATATAAAGGTATGAATGTTTCCATTAGTTTTTCAAAAGATGAAAAATAGTTGACTCTCAAGGACAGGCTATAATATACGCCAAGCAATAGTTTGGTATACCCCAGAGAGATATCTATTAGAATATGTTCACCCGCATCAGGGTCTGGTGGCTGCGAGGACATACTTACAGTAGTGAACGGTATGTGGGATTTAAGGTAAATAGCCACTCCTCCACCAGTGGCACCAGTACGATCATTTCGAATAAGTGTAAAGCCTGGTAGTGTATATAATACAGTTGGGAGGGTTGGCTTCAACCAGGTCTCAGAAATTAATAAGGCATGTAAATTTTCCTTGACTAAATGAGGCCAGCAAATCGGGAAATGGGCTGGCATGCTCTGCGCATTAATATGTACGACATTGAAATTCGAATGAAGATTGGAAAACTCAGAAACAATAATGTCAAAAGGGTTATAATTGCTGTCTTCAGAATCATGACTGTCTGACGAGCATGAAAAATATTCTGTATCACTATCGGTGTTTAAATTGTATGCCATATAATAATAATAATAATATAAGTATATAAAACCTAAAAATACAAACAATATATCTCAATGAGTAAACAAAATCGTTTACAGTCACCTGCCAATTAAATAGTGCGTAATAAACGTAAATAGATAATACAATAAAGTTAAAATAAATTTTAAACAAACAAAATTAATTTAAATAATTGAACTATCGAATTTGTTATTATTATAACTTTCTACAATAAACATATAAGTTGAAAGCTTTTAAGCCTTTCTAAAAAACACATACAGAAACACACAATTGTTGATAAAAAGATAGTTAAATGTAATGGACAAACAGTAAATTATATATTATGTACATACGTTCTTTGTTTACAGAAAAAAAGGGCAGTAATCTACTACAATTAACAATAAATCATAGCATAACATTGATATAAAGGAATAATTAAAATATAATTTGTTAACAAAAAATGTCGCCTTAATCAAAAACAAAGGAAAAAGACGATGGATTGAAAAAACCAAGATGATTGTAAGTCAGTGAGTGATAACAGCGCATAGACGAATGTTTATTATTAAATGTGTATATTATTTTTTCGGTGCAATACGACGTGTTTTTGGTATTGTGGTGGCTGGTTCTTTCTCAACAGTTGTCGCAGCCCCCTGATGGTATACGGGTGCGTGCATAATTATATTAGCCAAGTCCTCTTGACAGTCGAGGCGGTGTTTGGAACCATCAGGGGAAATAATGTAAATAGCGCCGTGACGCGTCCAGCATTTAGACACTCCCTGCTTTTTTCTAGCTCGAATGAAGAGCTCGTCTCGAGTTTTAGTCAGAAACTCAGAGATTGTGACACCAGTAGCTTTGAGATTAGTCTTTGCAAACCAGATGTCGTTACGCTCATCCATGTCACGAAGCTTTACCAATATAGGCCTGGGTTTCCCACCAGAGGATGGTGGTTTACCCATTCTGTGACAGTGATAAACACGTGAGGATTGAAAACTATCCTGTTTGAGTTAATTCACAACAATTTTTACTACAAGAGAGCAAGTGACCTCTTGTTTTTCCTCAGGAACTCCATGGAAAAGGAGGATTTTCCTTCTACTTCGCATCTCTAGTTGATCAACAGTGCGTGTTAAAAGTGCTGTTTGTTCTTGAAGAGTACGTAGTGCATCCATGACAAAGATCTTGAACGCAGCAAACTCTGTTGCCAGAGTACTAATATTGGGAGATGAAGATGATGAGGAGTTACCTTTTTTAAGTTCATTTTCGAAGGCTTCCATTCTCTGGATAAATGTAGTACTTAATTGTTGCAGTATGTTCATAGTGAAATAACTTTTAACTTTTCTGTTTATTTACGTGAAGTGGATTAAAGATAGGAGAACACTAGCAGGTGAGAGTTAATTTTTAGCACTTAATCATACCATTAACTGTATAAATTCAATTAAAATACAATAAATTAATTTCCGATACGTCTTAACTTTTTCGCAGTCTACCGTCCGCATAATACATGACTGAGTTATCCGACTACCTGAGTTAATGACGGTATGCGGACTCTGACGTTTTTGAAAATAACAACTCATTTATATTCAGCATTTCGATTTTTTTTTAAACAGTATATTTTTAACATATTATACATTCGAATTATTATAAACAATTTTTTGAAAATTCTAAAGGTATCGCCCCCCTTAATACGAAAAAAACTAGAGATAGGATTTTTAAAGTAATTTGTCTATGGGGTTCTGACGTATCAGTTCATTTTGGAAAATGAGTCTCATGCCCAAACTAGTTTCGGAATCCCTGCCGTAGATAAGTTATAGTATTTGTAACGTAGTGTCATGCGCAAACAGGCAGCCATACTAAACTTATAAAAGAGTTTCTTTCGAATCTGCTGATCCGAATTAGCCCTTTGATTTGATCAAATAGGGTAATTAATAATCAATTCAACTGAGACTATCTCGCTAAAAACAAGCTTCCTAGATTTTATACGAGAATAACAAGTTATGACGTCAATCTTCACGAGTCAAATACCGTATTAATTATTGTTTAAACATTTATTAAAATTATTTTTATTAAAAAGAAGGAAAAAAATATTTTACAGGAAACCGACATTACAAATCAGTTTCACAGAATTGTAGAGTTCAATTCAATAACATCGTACGGCACATTCGCAAACAAATGAAGTTGGCAACTCATCACAAAGCTATACTGGTGCTTCCTCCAGCACAGCGCTGATTTTCATCACCAACCCCGCAATATCGTGATATTTTAAAATTAACATAACATTATGGCCCGATAGCGCCTGCTCGTTTATATGAAAATAATTTTAAAGTTCCTTGTAACATGTGTCACCTCCTTAATTGTTGAAAAGCCCTGTATGTTTTCTTTTCCACGGTCCCAGACACGCTTTTCAGAAGTCTCCAGAGATCTAAAATGATCTAAAAATAGCCTTTATAGCACCTGATTGACTAATATAATTGAAAGACTGGTGCCTACCTCAATTGACGTACTAGCATAACGATCTAGCGAAGAAACGTTCCCATTTTTTTGGCATTGTAAGAAAAGGTAGCTAAAATTATATACTTATAATAAGATTATTAAATTATTACATAATAGCGACATCAATCTAAGTTTTAAAGATTTTCACTAAAACATTGTAAGTTTTTATATTCTCTATGATAAAACCTCTGCTAAATTTGGCAAAAATCTGAAATAGATTCTATTTGTGAAGTGATTTTTGCCGTACCTGCAATAAACATTGATTTCTCTTTTCATACACTAACGTTATACACTCAGTAACAAAGACCCCGGCATTCCAGTTCACTGTGTTATCAAAATTCTTCACAAGTAGGTAAACTATTTACGAACAAGCTTCAACAAAAAGAATTCAATTTTTATTAACTGTGAAGTGAAACTAAGTTACCTTTCAATATTATGTTAGAACACCACTATATCTAATTAAATATCAGACGTTATTTTAATAATATGTCTATTTTTATAATATACACAACCACATATTTGATTAATTACGAGTACGGCCATTAAACACAAAAAGAAGACGCACGTTTATACGTACCTAAAACCACAAAATTATCAAGATTTTAAGTTCACCGGTCAGTAATTTTCCAACCATGTATATTCCAGAGCCAAAAACGTCATACACAACTTATTTGCGATTCAAAGTTGTGGTTAAGATCGTAGTAAAAAAAAAACCATGATTGCTATTATTTTAAAGGTGGCTGATCTTTATCGGAAATCAGCATGTCTCTTGTATTTCAGCAATAAAACAAGTCAATTTCGAGTGGAATTAAAAATAAAACCGCCCTCAGTATTAGTTAATGATTCGTAAGGCGTCTTTCTGATTTGTCGGTGCACCATCGGAACTGGAATGCGCGGTACCAAAAGCTTACTGAGTGCCTTTATGTCTATAAGAGTTTCCTTATTAACTCTGTATCGGTGCTGTAGTAGACATCGACCGTACTAGGAAACCATCATAGAAATATGGGAACTCAGTAAGCTTTAGGTACCGTGCGTACCGATCATATTGATTCCGTACTACTCCCTGCAGACCTGACGAATCAGATAATGGTCTCATTATTAAATGGTTACAATGTACGTATTTTTAATAATATTTAGTTCTTGCGCCACCTACATTGCTAAAGTAAGCTAATTAGGTGTCAAAATATGTCATTTAATTTGGTTGCCTGGAAGTAGAATATTTTACAATTTTCACGAATAGACATAATAAAAATACGTTTTAATGGTTTTAAGCGCGTTATTTTATTTGATTTTAACTATTTGTTTTTAACATAACGTTCAGCCATAACTTTGATGTTTCTGAACCGATTGTGATGATTCTTTTTGCGTTCAATTCAAAGGTTCTAAATGGTCCCATATATATTATTTTATTTCTAGCAGATTTTGGGTTCCGAATAAACAGCCGAAAAACCCCTGAAATCAGGCTGAAGTGTGAAATTTTTTTAGCCATAAATTTTCTTGTTTCTGAAAAAAATTTGGTCACTCTTTTTGCGTTCGATTAATTATAGTTTCAGAATGATTCCATATAAATTTCAATGTTATTAGCTCTTGTGTTCCGAAGATATAACAATAAATCCATATATCAAATACAAAACGTTGTAAAGATTGACGTCTGTAACTTTTTGTTCCTGAACTAATTTTAATGATTTTCGTTTAAATCGGGTAAAAATGTGTAGTTTTAGAGATACATTACTTTTTATTTCTGATTTTGATTGTTTCTTTTGCATTGGATTTAGTATAGCTTCAGAATAGTACTGTATAAATTTCATTGCTATTAGAAATTCAGGGTCACGAAAACATAGCAGAACATTACTCAAAATCAAATAGAAAACATATAGAAAAATATTGTTAGGTTTATGACAATCCTAAAACGAGTGGATACCTAATTAAGATCAATAACGTGTTCTACTAAGACTTGAGTAGGACTAGGAAAGCGTACAATGGAAATCGATAACGATAAACAGCACGACCGCGTAAATTGAGTTATGAGATCCGTCGTATTTAGAACACGCCGACGACCGGAGTTAGATTCAAACGAAAATTCTGCCTGGTGACACCAGACGATGGGTGTAATCATTTAATTAAACAATTTTCATCAAGCACTCACATCAATCGGACTTTTTTTCTGTAAACCAAAATCCCCGAGCCGCGACGCGGGAGCGGCCGGCAAGTGCCAGAATCAAGGGATATACATTTATTAATTGACAAGCATGTCCTAGCGATACTTCGTTAATTTAAATTTGACGATACTTATTAGGGTTTCTTAAGTGCATATACATAATTTGCCTTCAAGCTGCGCTTCACAACGTTTTCTAAATACACTTCTGTTTCATCAGCTATCGTTTCCGCGACTTCACGAGTAACTAAAAAGCAAAAAATTAGATTTTCTACTACATCTTGAAATCGGTGCCAAACAAAACATAAAAATTACCATATACATTATGCAAAATATAGTAATTTTTATGTTTTATTTGACACCGACTTCATGATGTTGTAGAACATTTTATTTTTTCCTTTATAGTTACTCGTGAAGTCTGGTTTCTTTTTTGTTAGATTTTTTTATTATTGTTATATTTTGGCGAAGAATAAATTATTATCTATTTCATAGTCAGGTCACTAATTATTTTTATAAGTTTTTTAATTCGGGAAACCATATTTCCAGTAGGACGTTGGACTGAAAACCGGTGCGTAGTTTAAAAAAAATAGAAAGTCATTAATGGCACGCCTACATGTATCTATGTCCATTCTACAAGGAACAACGGGGTTATTGTTACACCTTGTATAGTTATACCATTGATAGCAAATAGGAGACTATTTCCACCAAGGGCCATTTAACTGTCCGTGAAGAAAGAAGGTTGTGCCAGTGACGTCAAACGCCTAATGTTATCTATATCGCTGCGTAGGTGGTTTCGCGAGATGGTGCGAAAAATTTGCAAATTGAAACAGGTAAATTGGTTTTTATATTGTTTAGACAATTTTAGCATTGAATTCGCCGACTTTAATGTTATCTGTGGAGGTTAGGCCTATTTAGGTTACGTTTTCTGGGATAAAATTAGCATTTGCACGTTTTTGCCTATAAACATCCCTTAAACAAAAATTTTAGGAAAATGTTAAATGTACTAGACATCACTAGCTAGAAGGGGTAAACTATGGAAAATTTTCTCGTTTTACGAACAATGATGGTGTAGTTACATACATCGCAGAGACGCGCATTATCAGAGTGTATGGTATTGCAATTGGTTTGGCTATGATTAGCCATTATTTATATTTATACATTTCTTATCTATGTCTCCCTTTTCTTTCAGTTTGTTTTGTCTCGAGACTGCCTGAAAGGTCTGGAATAGGTTACAGGTTGACTCAACGGATAGCAATGTAAATTTTAGGGATCGAAAAAAAACTGTTGTATTAGATTTTCGTGTTTCATTTCTCTATCTGTCTGTTTAAGAAAGTATTAATACGCTGTCTAAGTCCCGAGGTACAAAACAATAAATAAATGACTTGAAGGTCTTTGTTACCAGACCAAAAAAATGATTCTTCGTTTATAAAATATAACAGCAAGGACATTCACGTTTCGATAACCGGACTTCAGATTAGTTGCATATACTGCACTAATTACGTTCAGTAAATGTAAAAAAAAGAACATTTTATAAGGAAAACCGCAAAGTTATCGAAATGTTAATAAGTTCATCGGTCGGTAACTTTCCAAATCGGTATATTCCAGTGCCGAAGACGTCATTGAAACGTCTTTATAATTCAAAATTGTGGTTTAGACCTTGTTATTTCAAACTTGATTTCAATTTAAATTATGCGCTTAAGAGCCTAGTGCCGATACCGTAGCCCAATGATGAAAAATTTGATGTACGGCACCCTATGAAAATCTTTTCACGACCAGTGGAATCTATACACTTGTTGTTAAGCCTGATTTACTTTTGCATTAGTTAAGTAGTAAACTTGCGAAATTGACGAGTCAAGTTAAATTCAGAATTACATTATTTAAAGCATATTGTCAATCTTTTTATGCCAACAGCCCACAGGCTATCCACAGATAAACTATACTCTGAGAGTAGTTACCGCTATCCGTGTTCAATATAATAACATTTTTAGGATGCTGCTAGGGCTGCCTCGATTCTATAGTGCATCCTGATTTTTAGCGGAGGGGCGTACTGATGACTCGTACGCTATCAGGCGTAAGAAAGCCGCGTCTTTACTGTTCAGAGCCGGGCTAGGCCCAGCAGTATCCTGAAGGTGTTCGCAGAGAGAATAGACTCCCTTTTCCTTCGATGCTCGGTGAGGCTACTTATCTAGTGTCTAGGAAAGGATGAGACCATTCTTTGCATTTTTATGTTATTAGTTCTGTTGTGTCCGTCCTACCAACAAAAATGTAAGATTTGTCACTAACAAATAGATATAATATCTGATACATAAAATAAATAAGTTGTTGATTAATGGCTGGTTCGTATATTTTATTATTCATTCACTTGCCTTACCATCAGTTGAATTTTCAGATTAATTGTATTGAACTTACGTCAAATTTTAACCGATAGTAAGGCAAATAAAAGATCGGTAAAATATAGGAACCGCCCTTAAATATATGTCTGTCCAAACGATGATAAGAACTTATTCTCAAGTTAAGTAACAACTTAACTAAACATAACATTGTTACTAGTTACGGGACTCGAATTAAAATGCCGTTTGGAATTACTATAGAATTTATTAGAACTATACAAACACGTATAACACAGGTACAAATATAACTGGATACAACCACTACAAACGTAATACACGATTCAATAACACGCGCAAAGTCCGTCACTATATAGCTTATCAAATGTACACACGTGTAGTCTTGCTCGACTGCCGATCTCTCCATTGGGCATTGCTATATACTGCACCGATACAATATGGCTGCCCACCCGCGTAGATCGAATTTCTTAGAATTCGTAATCTGCACACCTGCCTAATTATGCCTGCAAACGGCCATAAACGAGTAGGTACAATAGGCTGCTCTCTCTACAATAACCAATAAATAAGTATACAAAAGAAGACAATCATAAAAGAACTACAATTTTATTATCTCAAACACCAACGGCGGGTAAAAAATGTGCTTTGTTTACAAATATGCAGGTGGCCCAATTGTAACAATATCATAAATCATGTTTTATGGACATAAATACAGATAAAATATAATGTCAACTTTATGTCCAAATCAATGTATCATTCACTCTGTAATTCCGAGACTTCCATGTAGTACTAAAGAATCTTCGATTTTTCGAATTAAATATTTGTTCTACGAAGAAATATTTTAATTAAAAATCACAACACTCGTTTGTTGTTTTCACCATATTGCGAGAATATGTTGCATCATTTTCCGGGACTGGAAAGTAAGATGGAATCTTTGATAACATAAAAATAAAATATTTATTCATACCATAAAAATACCGAGTGTTGTCTTACAATTTTAATTTTTGCCCAAGGTTCACGAAATGCTGGCTTTACGTAGTGAGGCGGTATCATGCGCGTCCATAATTTAACAATCTAAGAGGATCCCGGGCTCCGAAGCAGATGTCCCGAACTTAGCCAGGAATTAACACTATAAATAACTGAGTATCGCAATACGTCCTACGTGGAAAAAGTCACGAGCAAATATTAATTATTTTTATAAAGACATATTTTTTGTCTCTAATAACTATCATAAATACAGTACAAGGTGTTATGTAATCTGTGCATCGATTTAGTTAAAGCTAGTTGAAGGCTTGTTGGTTGTGGGAACTAACTTCCTTCGCTAATCGTGTTTCCTTGAAACAAAATGTAGAAAGTAACTAGTTAAATAGTCAATTGTATACAAATTTATGTTAATGTATTAACCTACAATAAATATAAACGTCAAAGGATGGTGTTTTAAATAATATAAAACATTAACAATAGAATAAAACTTGGTAACAATTAACGTGCATATATATACAGGTTAATAAATATGGTCATGAAAGATTAGAAAGAAAAGCTGGTTTTATAAATGGGGCTTCCGATAGCGAAAGTGAGTTATGCAGGTGGCCGAGTTGTCCAACGACGATTTCTAGGGCGTCATCGCGCCATTCGGACTGCTTTTGCCGGCGGTGGGAGAGTGGCAGCGATGGCCATTGCCCACCTCTTGGCGCGGTCGCGGTCTGTCGGCGGTGCGGTCTGTGGCCTACAAGCTCCAGTCTCTCTGCGTCGCTGCTGCATCAGTACGTGTCGACTCATTAATGTTTATGTACAATCGTGACTTCATATGCGCTTGAGCAACACTGTTCACATTATTACCTTTAAACGTGTCAGTGATTTCTTACGAATCAACGAGTTACGCGGGTTCATCACGCCGCCGTGAGAAGTAACGAGTAAAGAGTTTGTGTTTGCACAAAATAAGCGAAAGCGGTCAAGCGTGTGCTAACTCCGACGAAGGAATTTGGCTGTGTAGGTGTTTTTCCCCTGTGTCGCAATGAAAATAAAGTGGTAAAGTGACGAAATCGGATTTGTGAGGAACTCACCAAGCGTGCTCATTTGGCTGTAAAAAACGGGCACACTGCTTATGTAAGCAAGCCTGAATCAACGCATAGAACAAGTGAGTAACATTATTACGTATGTCTATTTACGTATAAATGTACATCGTCGGATGCCTATGCTACATAAACATTTAAAGAATATACATATTACACACAATTAAGTATTATTTTGGTAACATATAAGTATCTTATCTGTTATGCGTTCCTTTGCCTGTATTTATTTTTTACTTTCTAAATGAATTAAAAACGCATTCGTAACGCTGAAACATGTATATTTTTATTTATTTTCGTCTTTTGAGTAGTTATGGGTATCTCATAATTATTCAAGTTACTGAGGTTAAAATTGTCATGTCTTATTTAGCCTCCGTTAAGAATGTTTTTTGAGACAAAAGGAAGCCTGAGGAAGGACATATTCTTCCCCAGAATGAAATCTAGCTCCTTGTTATTTTTCATTAACATCCCGTATGGTTTAGTCGTTAAATGCAACGAATAAACAAAGCTACTTTCGTATTTATATTAGTGTATATGTATATGTAGATAAAAACATTCGCGCAACTAGCGAAGTCTATGTCCAGCAGTGCATTGTGAATGACTGTTTTTTAAAACACATTATTTAGATTTTAGTCTAAAGATAATAACTTTAAATATATAAAAAAAACATAGTTTTCTAACCTAATGTCCTAAGGGAGATGGTGCAGATACCGGTGGGTGATGACCAGTCGAAACATAAAATTAATTCGGCCCTTATACTACTGATAGTGCATTCGAAAACAAATTTTAATTTGGAAGGGTTTTTATTACACGTGTTGGTTTCGATAAGTGGCTAAAAAACTCTTATGTTACTTACTGACTGCACTATAAATTACAATTTCATAGATGAAAGTATATTTCCTTTTAAGTTCTTCCTTCACTGCAGAGGATCGGGACCTTGTTGACGGTGAATAGCTCTCCTCCACCGAGATCTGATCTGGTCACAGTGAGAAAATGCATCTATTGACATATCTAGTTATTCAGGAGTCATGGTCATTCCACTTTGAAATCAGAATAAAATTTTGTGTACATAAATTGACAATGTCTACCCCAACCCCCAAATGTTTTTATTCAATTTAAACTATGATATTTTTCGTCATCATTACTTTAAAAGAAATCTAACGAGTTGCCTCTTTTATTTGCATTGCATTTGTTTACAAATTTTAAAAGGATACTAAAAAACATTCTCATCGTCACCTTATATCTTCATGAGAATGAGCTTATAAAATGATTAATTAATGCCCAGAAATTTGCTGAATGCATACAACAAGATGAAAAGATTAGTAATGAAATGATTGTAATGATGAAACTTATTAACCTACAAAATAGCAATTTCAATTTCGTGTCATGAGCTGCTACTCTCTAAAGGGAGACTGGAACCTGGCCACTAATGCTGGAACACAACTCAAGGTTGTTATAACGTATGATGCAGATACCGGTGGGTGATGACCAGTCGAAACATAAAATTAATTCGGCCCTTATACTACTTATAGTGCATCCTGAACATCCTGAACTTGTTTAACGATACAAAAATAATGCGGACGCTTTTTGTGTTTCAATCGGTTTGAAGTCAGTGAATTTAAATCAGTATAAACCACGTTATGTCATAATACATGTAAATTCACATAGAGATAATAGCACCTTTAACATTGAATTACTTGTTGATATACATATGGCAGCAAAATAAAGGCCAGGTAGGGGCTGGATACACCTGCTGGGTTGACGGGGTTGAGGTTGAGACCGGGCGGATGAAATTCGAAACACACTACACAGTGTTTCAAGCCGACTTTTATATATATGCTGTACTGAAGGCCACAGAAATTATTGAAAAAAACAAATATGAAGCAGAAGTGCTGAGAGATTCGAAGCCATCACAAGCCTCGGTCTCAAATCCGGACACGCTTCTCCCCCTTATAATAGCTATTAGGAGGAGAATAGCGACATTAATGGGGATCGGATGTAAAATCCAACTGCACTGGGTCAGGGCCCATGCTGGGATCCTAGGCAATAAGCGAGCTGACGTGTTGGATAAATCTGCGGCACGAAACAGTGAGGTAGCTGTTCACTACAATAAATAGGGGGATGGAATTCGCTAGGGTAAGCCGGTTGAAAAACATACCGCATGATGCAAGCGCCGATTACTCCGCTGTTGAAAAAACGTCTAACTTGCGATGTATTCTCGTATTAGAATTTGCATTTTTCATTTTGCAATCTTGCCGCAAATTTCGAAATAAAAGCCGGTGCCCGGTCGGGTTATGTGTTGCTATTTTATCCAATATGTGTAGAAATCCGCCGAGCGCAAGAGATAGAATAATATATGCACAAATAAAAAACGTAAGCACCAATAAATTCATGGCGCTTCCGACCTTTTGGTCACTAGTTAATTTATATAGACACTACTAATAATACGTTTGAACAGAAAGCATAAACGCCAATGAATATATGGCGATTTCGACCTTTTATGGGGAATGGAGGTGAATGAAGTCCACGCCACTGGTTGGTACTCAAGTCTTAATTTTAAGGTGTCAAAATCGCATTCAAAGTTTTGTTGTCAAAAACATTTTTTTATTGATTTACTACAGCCTTCATGATTTTTTATATGTTGTAAGTTGACGTCATATTTCTAACGTTGGTTAGCTTGTTAATTATTACTTAAAAAGTATTTCACATTGGTACGTCTATCATATTTTAAAAGTGATGTAATTGCATTAAATTACAGGTAAATCTGAAGTCGTGGTAGCGTAATGGCTAGTGCACGCGTCCGAAACTCCAAAGGGCGCGGGTTCGAATTCTGGCCGGAACGCATGCACCACTTAGGCAGTTTTGTGACCAAATGTGCATATTGTTACAATTACCACGTACTAACAACGATGAACGAAAACGTCGTGATGCAACCTGCACATCGAGATAACCGATGTGTCGAACCTGCCAAGCCGCCTTGGACAAGCGTGGCGGGTATACTGCCCATTCCCCTATAGTGGGAGGCCCGAGCACAGCAGTGGGACGTTTATGAGCTGTTATTATACACGTAAATCTTTTTGTAATTCGTTGTAAATTTCCCGGTGTGAAATAATAAGACAAAAAGAACTAAAATGATATTAACTATGAAAAAAAATGGAATAGAAAAGATAAGGGATAGGATCCGGATGTCCCTTTTATCGCTTCAAAACATTGAGTTGCCCTTTTCGCGTAATCAGTCCTGGTTCGGTCGACTGATAAGTAGCTCGGGTCAAGTACTATCACTGAACGCTTGTAACCTTAACCTCAAGATTTAGGTAATCGATGACTTAAACGCATACGACATAATCGATCAATCTCGACTATAAAAAGTGAATTAAATCAATTTTGTTCATTAAAAAACTTGTTGCCCCTTTGATTATATATGTCCATAAAACAGGTCCACAAATAAATATGATTTTTTAGCGTATTTTTCCCGCTGAATACGAATCTGAACTGGGAATTAAGGGTCAATGAGCAAATAATCGAAAAAAAAAACCGATAAAAATCGCGGTCTTATTATCGGTCGGGCGATCGGTTTTAAAGTATATATTATATTTTAACTAGTTGATGCCCGCGACTTCGTCCGGGTGGTGCGGTTTTTTAACTATCCCACGGGAACTCTTTAATTTTTCGGGATCAAAAGTATCCTATATGTTGACCAGGGATATAAGCTACCACCATACAAAATTTCATTTAAATAGGTCTAGTCGTTTCGGAGATTAGCCGGTACAAATAGACAGACAAACAGAGAAACAAAAAATTCAAAAATTCTAAATTAGTTCTATTTCACTTCTTACATCCCCTGACTCGGTTTTTAGCATTTTTTTTCATTCTACAGAAATCTGACCTCTACAATTTTATTATATGTATGTATAGATGTGTCAAAATATTAACTTTTAAATGTATAAATTTTCCAATACTACCATAAATATCTATAATATTATATATCTTAGTCTGACTTGAAATACGACCGTTTCATAGAATGTTCTTCCAATATTACGCTACGAGTTTTTACGATCGTGTTACAGGATATCACATATTTTACCTTCACTTGGTACATTTTTCTTCGATATAGACTATAATATTTTAGAAAAGTATTATACTTTTAAAGATATTAATTTAGGTATAAATTAACACATTTTCTCCGTTGTCTTAAGTTATTATTTGTCTTAAGTTTTGATGATGATATTTTTCATTGTCAAAACATTCAATGTTTTAACAATGAAAAATATTATAAAGAACTCGAAAAATATTTACTCAACTTCTATCTATCTATAGTTAATTTCTTTTAAATAACTTCCTGTACTTTAATATGTTTATCGATTCAATTTCTAATTTTTTTTTTTTTTTTATTGCTTGAGTTTAGCAGATAGGCAGACGGCCTACCTGATGGAAACCGGTTACCATCGCCTATAGGCATTTACAACACCAAAGGCGTTACAAATGCGCTGCTGCTTTCTTAAGGGAGACTGGAACCTGGCCACTAATGCTGGAACACAACTCAAGGCTGTTAAGGCGGCATACCCTAGACCAGGGGTGGTAGCCATCCAGACGGGCAAATATCCTACCACCTGACTGTGCGTTATTTAGTCGCGCACCCTCGTTGATATCCAGTCTACACAAGTAAATTTTTTGAATAAATTCGAAGGCAAAATGCACATTGCATAACATCGGCGTAGGTGTAACTATATTTTTTGGTGAAATTATTTTTCTCGTCAAAATTATCACATATAGTATAACATTTGTCAATCATCAAACTATGAGGAAAAAAATAATTTTACCAAAAAATTGTAGCTACAAGGTCTTGCACAAACGCGGACGAATAAGTATAATAGTTTTCTAATAAAAAATATTTTTAAATGATTTTCTATCGGCAAACTCAGTTATTAAGGCCTCGAAATTTATATTTTCTGCAATTACATTTCATTTTCGATTGTCAAATTTGCTAAGTTTGTCAAATTCGATTGAAATTTTATCAATTGTTTGTATATAAGTTTTAGCAGTTTCAGACGCCCTTTGGCGTCTACTGCGTCACACAATTTCATTGTCACATGATTCCCTTTAAGGTTAAAATTAATTGAGATACGCAGGTCAAAAGTGAACTTCTGAATGCAAAGTCTTGTTACACCGTTTACAGTCAATCGTTCATGTCGAACGCAATAACGACATCAAAAATAATGAATATCACGGTGGCACAATGAATACTAATCACAGTCACGAGATGTTTAAACTGTAAAGGTATACAAAGAACGACCAGCGTCTACTAGTTAAGCATAAATCTGAGGAAAGTTTTAATTGAATTTGAGTTAGTACTCTGTACTTGACATACGTTATGCAAACTACCACCGGGAAGTTCGTAATTAATTAAACAAACAGTGGCATTTGATTTTAAAATTCAAAGTCATAGTGGCTCACTAACTATATATAATAATACCACCTGGAGAGAAGTTAGCTTTATGAGGTTTCGTTGGTCCAATAGTGTTTACTTTTATATTATACCTGACAATGTATAGTGGAAAAGAAAGGCTATGTGAATCCAGATAGTAACCGGGCGAGATCGTAAGGGATAAATTATGTTAGACCGTAACGAGCGCGAGCCATGCCCCGTGCGAGGCACGGATTCAAAACTTTACGAACACTTTAACTTTATGTGATGCGGTTCATGCCATACCATGCGGAGTCCGCGTCTCGGACGAGGCTCGGACGTACCCCAACGACACACAGTTCCGCCCCGCGCCTTTCTCCACTTGTAACCTGAATGCTCTTCCGTAGCGTGTCGTCCGAGCAGTGAGCGACATAAGTTTAAGGAGGAGTGACATCTTTTTGATTCATAATGCATGACGAAAAATTAATCGAGTGTCTAAGAAAGTACCCAGAACTTTGTGATATGTGCAATTTAAATTCCAAGCCCCATTTTCTTACATTTCTTCTTACTATTGATTCTTCTTCTTCTTCATCAATGACGATAGCGATCTCCAATAGCGAAAAACGCATAATTTATTAATACTTGGGTTAAATCATTAAGAAGTCACAACAATACGTCCGTAACCGCGTCACCGCGACGTATAATGAATGACTCGGCGGACACTCGGATAATATGAACATGCTCGGACGACTCGGACACGGCTCGCGCCCGCCAGCATATCTAGCATAATTCATCCTTAATATTCTCCTCTATTAATTGGAAGTGATTATGAATAGTTATTTATACATAAGATTTGTGGGTTTTGAATAGCTTTCACAAAGATAATTTGATATTTCTGGAATATTAGATATTACTTCGTTTAACATGACGGAAAATTGAATCATACAAATTACTTATTGGAAGGCATGAGTCTACCACCGCTTCTTAAGCAATTTTAATTCCTGTTATAGATGAAGAAACGGCGCAAAAATCTCCCCAACATGTTTTTCTTAATTTATGTTTCGTATAGTATATTATGTATACCTAAGCATACGTGGTAATTTTTTAATATATACCTATATATTTTGAACTATAATACAAGGTTTAAATACAGTAGTCCGTATGTATAATTTCTGAAAGAGCTTGGTAACCATAGCATTATTCCCGCTCAGTGCGGTTGTCAAGAAAATCTTTCGTCTTATAAACCTTGTCGCACAACGTTACTTTACTAATTTCTTACAGTTGTTTAACTTGAACGTTCGTTGGGAATTCTGTAAGTAACAGTTTGTGAACCTTATAACATGTGTTCTGCAACGATTATTATGTACAAACACTTCAAGAACGCACACACTGTACCTGTGTATCATTCAAATGACATACTGCCGATGCCTGATTGTGGGATTTATTGTGATCTAATTTGCATATATTACAATTACAATGTGCTAAAGTTAAGAGAAAACTGTGCAGAAAACGGCACATAACAATTATCGACGTGCATTTAGACTTGCTAATCCGCCTTGAACAATAGGTAGATGGTAGGGTATTTGCCCGTTTGGATGGCTATCACCACTGGTCTAGAATATGTCGCCGTAACCACCTTGGGTTGTGTTCCGGCATTAGTGGAAAAGTTCCAGTCTCCCTTAATTAAAAAAAAATTGCATCCCTTTACCACTAGACAGCAATTCTTATCTAAGGTCTATCCCGCGTACGAAATTGACGAAAACTTACTACTATATGGCTACCATCTATAATATTTTAGAATTGTAAATTTAAACCTTATAACATCGCATATACATAGAACGGGTTTTCTTAAAGATGATGTGAAATCGACTGGACATAGATGCGATTGCGCCAACAGTTGCGATATTCCTACTATTACAGGTATAATTATTTTTGAAATTACTTATTCATCAAGATGCTATGCAAGACTAGTTAATATAAATAAAAATCTTTGTACCCTTTTTTTAGCATATTGCGCGTATGGAGGAATGTGAGATTGGCCATAGTTAAATTTTATATAGAAACAATGTACAGACGACAATCTTTGAGTAATTTCTTTACTTCTAAGCATGTAATAATCAATTATATTCCCTCTTTGACACATTAGGGATTTTAATATTACTTTTGCGTCAAACACTTATCTAATTAATTTATCGCGTGCTTACTTTGTAGCCACTTAGGTAGTAACATGAAATTTGTGGCTAAATATATATATATATATATATATATATACCTACACGATTCTCAGAATATAAATAATCAGGCAAGTTCGTGTCAATTGTCGAACCACGCACATTGAAGATTTTTGTAGAATGGTCACTGATTTTGAAATTGAATATAACACACAAAAAGTATTTTATCGAAAATTACGTATAATTCAAAAACTAAGTAACCTATTTTATTGAAACTAATTTACGTTGACAATACTTTGTAAATTCTACCACCCTACATTTTTTTTCATTTATTACAATCATATTAGATTAAGGGTCGCTTGCATAAGGTGCTTAAATTTACATAAGTAACACAAAACGCATTTAACATCCTTAAATACAATTAGTGTCTTGTACAACGCAAAAATTGCCGCTAAATATGTTTAAAGATCTGTCAATACGTTTTGTGTAAAACGTATTTAGGCAGTTTATTTTTATTTAAAGGCGATCGTTATGCAAGCGGCCCTTAAAGTTAGAAGAAATGTCACAACTTTAACGAGTACAGAGACGAATATATAGCTGTCATCTAAAAAATAATGATTAACGAATCGGTTGTTTAGCGAAAACTGAAAGCGGACGTTGTACTCTACAGTTTTATTTTCTAAAAATATTTTTTATTTTGTATAGGTGGAGAACAGCCGACAGGCAGACGGCCCACCTGATGGAAAGCGGTTACCGTTGCCTACTATGACCCTTTGCAACAACAGATTTCATCGAAGCAGGCCTCGAAGAATCTTATGACATTTTTTTTTAAACTATATCGTAGCGCTGTGGAAAAGCCACAACTCTGAGCTCATTCCAAATATCTACGGCGAGAAAGGAAAAATGTAGAAAATTAGTCTAAAATGAACAATAGTTGTAGGATATTGATAATTTTTGAGTAATAATTATGTGTTTTTGTGAAAAATTTGAAACTGGCAGAGAACACACATATTTCACATCGTAAGCCCAGAAAGTTACGCTTGTGTTATGGGTATACGCCTACAATGGACAATTCTGGGGCCGATCCTTATCAATTAGTCCAGAGTAAATAACAGAAAGTTCATTTTTCCAAAATAATGCTAGAAATCGAACCTGAGACGTCTGTATTTCAATTAGCTGGCCGAAAAAAGGCTTTACTAATGCAATCATCCACAGCTGCGTCATTACGAATTCATATACAAATGGATAAAGAACTGAGTATAACTCAAATGTACTTTTAACACTAATAAATGTATATAAATAAACATACAGTGTATAGTTATAAATTATTTAAATTATTAAAAACTAAAGTAACTGATTTGGTCTGTAATAATGAAACGTCAAATGGGAGAGAAGAATGTTCTGTGTATGTATGTAGTGTAGTGTAGTACTATGTAACCTTTTAGGATTTCGGAGATTTTCTGAGCTATGTTTTATACTGGGTAATTATCATTAGAGCCAGAACCAAAGCCTGAAGCCTCTACACAGCAAATTTCGAAACCTTGGTTATAATTGATCATTTACTTTATATGAAATGAAATATTACAATTATGACTTTTTACTATGAGAATAATACTAGGGAGAATTGCATTTATAGTTTTCCATATACAGTGGATTTCGATTCTAACGACGATGAAGGGGCCACTATAAACCCGGAAATCGCTATATACATAGGTAGAAAAAACAATATTTATTACCAGAGAATACAACGCGCATTGCGTATATGTACAGTCGCGGTATGAAAAGGTTCGTCACCTTAAGTCGAATTTATCTTGCACGAGTACAAGAAACAGAACTGCCAACATTTTAATAAATTTTACGTTTTGTTACGTTTATAAAATACGGAAAAGTGAAAAAGGAAAATGCAGTATTGACAATGACAAACACTGAGATTAACAGTAGTTTCAATCACCAAAGAGAAACAAAGAGAATATAATCACTGCGCTTATCATAAATGTTAAAACCAATAAAAAACGTTTACACCTCTAAACAATCTTTTTAGACAAGATGGAAAATCAAACAACTTTAATCTAAGTAATTATAAAGTTTATTGTCAAAAAGTTAAACACAATTTTCTGTGGATTACTCTGTTCTGTGACTTAGTTTGAAAATGTATCGGGTGACTGCGGAACGTTAAATGAATCAACTTGAAAACTGGCGAACTTTTTCATACCACGACTGTACATACATATTGTATCGAGTTATGTCTACTTTAATAATATTATGCGAATTTTACACGTAGGTATTTTGAAAGAAACTGCAATATTGCATGGTATATTTTACATTTCTGTACTAACGTACGATGGAAGATGTGTTTCATAAACTTCTTCAATGTCTATATTCTGTTGATCTACCTGAATATTTATAAATTTATTTATAATTATTACAACTGCTGACCATCTGTGGATGTTAACAAATAATGAGAATTTTTTATAATTCTATGAATGAACCTTTGTGTCTTTGTCTGTTGACTGGGTGGCAGTATCTGCAGGGGATATCTAGGCATATCAGGCAGGGGTTATCTATCTATATTAATAATTCATGGTTCACTAAAACTAGTCGCTATACCCGAAATTGACGATACATCCGACGACGCTATAGCTAATTATTTTCCTTTAAAAGAATATTTTAAATTCAAGGGACTTACGTGTTACGTCGCTATAACCAAAACGTCGTTACAATCGAGGTTGTTATAAATGAAATCCACTGTATTATATAATACTTGTATCTAGGAAGATATGGTACACTAAATAAGATTTAAATAAAGTACTAATGATAAAATATTTTATAGTTTACTCTTTTAAAACAAAATCATTTGTAATATATTATTATTAAGTTATATTTCATGACAAATTTAATTAACTCTCCAGATCTAAGAAGGCTGCCCAATATTGACTAATTGCTGAATTTGTATAAAAACCTGTTTGTAGTGCATATATTTGTTGCAAATGTAGCCCTTCCTATATCTTACCAAGCGTTCATTTGCCTTACTATTGCTTAAAATTTGACATAAGCTCCATACATGTAATGTCGAAATTCAGCTGATAGTAAGGCAAGTGAATGAACAGTAAGATATAGGAACCGGCCAAAAATTAAAATGTGACAATCAATATTTCTGGAATTTTCATAATGTTGACATTTTTAGCTACGTTATAGTAAGGATCTTACTATTTATATAATTTAATCGCTTCTATTATTCATTTTAACCATTTTTTAATTAATTAATCATTATTGTTCTGTGTTACAACAAATAAATATATCCACATTTTTTCATTTATTCTCATTTTCAACAAATATTTTCCGTAGCTGGTGCATTTTCCAATAAAACTATGTTAGTACTAAATTGTATACGTTTCTTCGTGTTTTATTTATATGTAAATGCTAACTGCAATGAGAGATGTACTCCAATGGTCCTAGGTACTACGTACTTACGTACTACGAGTAACTACGTCCACGCATATAAAAGGGCTCCGTTCAGGTGAGAAACGTGAACTGTTTTCTTCTTTTACTACTCTACGGAGTCACAAAGTAAAATTTAAATGAAGATATCGTACCTCTTAAAAACTACTTAAACAATCCCATTCAAACTAGTTTTCTTTGAAAGTATTTTTAAAGCTCTACCAATTAGAGTTTTCAGCATTATTCATCCTCATCCTCATATTCATCATAATCTTAGTTCAAAACTTAGACGGGACACTGTTTTTACGATTTTGGAAACCAATATAACTAATTGCGATATTTCAAAATCTGACTAACGATAACCTCAAGACTATGTAAATTGAAAACATTTTTTTCCAATGCTTACTTACATCTACCACCGATTTTTGATTTTTTTTCGTTGTTGCACCATCGTGTAGCTGTATACGCCTTATCACACCTTCCAATAAAATCCATATAAACAAAATAAACATATTAAAGGTTCCAAGAAAAAATAACTGACATACAAAGATGACGGACGTATGAAAATGATCTTGTGATGACATCATGACTCTATGTGCTCATAGGGTTCCATTTTTACTAAAATAGTTACAAAACCCCAAAACAATAGCTGGCCTCGAGATCCGAAGTTAACACGTAAATCCACATTTAGATTTACTCTAAGACGGTGAATTGGCATAGATAACATATAATTGAGTGCTAAGTAAGTATGTGACAAGCGACAAAGCACCGAGAACTATAATTATTATTGTTAAGACTAAAAACAGTAATTAATTTTTGTCAATATAACTATTAACAAAAAAGTTATTCCGAGATTTTGAAGCGTTTTGTTGATATGCACAATATTTATGTAGAATTTATAGGTATGTTTAGATTTTATATTTTATTTTATTTTCCAAGGGGGTTTGTCACTGAGTATGCTATGTAATATGTCACACTCGTAGACATATAATACATCAAATAGTACAAAAAAAACACATTTCTTTACAATAATTGGATAACACACAGCACAAGTCCTGTGCTTGCTGATATAGGGGAGAGGCCAAGATAATGTTACAGACCTCTGTTGTAGCTTCTATTTATTGTGTGTACGCTTGCACTATGCGCACACTCCATCAGCACGTGTAAATCATCATCTGGTACACAAGAGCTTAAACAAAGTTGTAACGAGTAAGAACCACACGAGAATTCTAATTTACTTTTGGTTACCTACTTACTCTCTTTGATGTACCTGGCGATTATTTTTAAATTCAAATCGCATGCAGGGATACTAAAGACTCTGAAAAGTGAAGAATAAAAACACCCAAAGAAGATCCTCGGTTCCAACACAAACCTTTCAAATGCAATTGGGATTTAACACTAGGCCGATCACGATGAAAATCCTTTTTACAAAACAGTATTTTGTCTTATGTAAAACTAAATCTGCCCATGACTTGATTAGCCCGTAATTAATATTTATTTTCATTTCTTCTGAACCGTACAAGATGTCGAAATGGGACATGTACGATAATTTAAGGTAAACATTTTTTTTCCTGGGTCCTGTACGCGATCGGAAACTGTTCCATGAGCAGATGTTTTGATTGTTTAAAATCGTGTAAGAAGGCAACATCCAATGATTTGCTTTCTTTCATTGGAGGTATATTTTGCGACCAGGTCGAGGATGTGCGCTCGTTTTAGGCGTCTTTGTGGGACGTTATGCAGCAGCTTCTAGGCGAGCTTATTTGGGTGAATCATTAGACGTTCCATACATCTTGTGCAGGTGTTGACAATCAGGAGATTGTCTAAGGGAGGAAGTAATCATGGACTGCGGCCTTGGTTGTAAAGCAGGGTGCCTTTTTTTATTGTCTTTAATATGGTGCGATCGGCGGTGGTACAGTAAGGATCGCTTTGCACATTGATCGTTGCCAATGTAATGAGATTTATCGACATATCGACATTATTATGTTCTTGTCTCGTTATTCGAAATGGATAATACCTCATACTGCCAAAAAGGATCGAAATTTCACTGTTCATAGGGAAAAGTGACCGCTCAAGAATCGTGCTGGGGACTATACCTATGATAGATTCTGAATGTATTCTAATTTGGCTGGATATCGATGGCCTTTCATGATCTCAGAGATCAATTTTCTAACTGATTAATCCATTTCAAGAAAATAAATATGAGACTTGTATCTTAGAATAGGTGTGTACTTTCTATTATTTTAGAATATGTAGCGATATTATTATTACGGCCGCAATAAAACGTGGTTGTACGCAAAAGGAAGATTATGTCATTAGTCTCAAATATACGTCGTATAATGGTCGTATATTCATCTCTCGTGAAGTCTTGAATATACGTCACTCGCGTATTTCGCAAAGTATCGCTGCATTTGCAAAGGTGATTATACTGTCTACTAAATTTTATTGTATATCATTATCTTCTTCTGTAACATTGTGAGCTGAGTAGTTAGAGTGAGTAAGAAAATTCGATTTGGCTGTAAGCCTGCACGGCATACTCGGCTGAGTTCGGAGCTGTTCGTTCGCAACTACGAAATCAGCGGTAGTCGCAGCCGGTTGCTTCGTGCCGTGCGATCGTTTTGAAGACGATTTGTGGCGCGATACGTTCCGCGACATCGAGCTGATTGACCGCAAACGGTGTAAACAAATATTCTTTGACAGAAACATTGTGCTTCATTGAGAATAACAAAAAGCACACACGCATATGTATTTGCCCTCTGTCATATTTAATATATACGGTCATGAATCTAGATGGTTACGACAATGACTTTAAAAACATAAAAGGATTAAATGATCAGTTCCGATGAAGTTAAAGTGAAAGGAGCTCGTTTAGTACTTGTGTCGGTGTAAACTGTGCTGCAGGACCACTCTTGAGAGTAGACTGTTTTTATATCGTTATTGTTTTACTCTCAAATTACTATGGCAGTAAACTAAGTGTCGGTGGTCAAGAGGCGGAATTGTTCTAATAGAAACTAGTGCTAACCACTTACCTTGTTAAGTCAATGGTTTCACTTCACGTTTTCGTCGACGTATGAATAGCCAATAAAAGTGAGTTTTGTAATATATTCGTTCATAGATATTATATAATCTTACGAACTAATTTAAACTATCTATCTATTCCTATAGATTGTTTATTACAATTATCAATACTGTTTTATGTATCGAAAGATTTTTTAATTCTGCCTGGCAATTAATCCCGGTTGATTGACTTGCTATCAAACTGTCAGTCTGTTTGTAGGATTCGATTTCAACGATGTTAAATTATTATTTCATGAAAAATTTAATGAACTCTCCAGATCTAGAAGACTGCCCAATATTGCTTATTTTATATGAAAACTATCTGTAGCACAGACAGTTGCTAACTTAAGAGGGGAGGGTCTTAAAGTAATTGATATAAGATCAAGTTTTAAAATATTGAAGCAAATAGGCTTCAGTTAAAAGCCCAAACCAAATTGTAGGTCTTTCTCTGACGCCTAACGATGGATGGAGTTTTTGTGGCAACTCGAAAAGGCACAATTAACTTAACAGTTTTAATTGAAAATACGTACAACATATTCAGCAAAACATCATCCTTCAAATTCCCGCCAAAATGTCCATACAAACACCATTAAGTAAACTACTTTTCGCAAATAGTGAAAGGAATGATAATTGTTAAACTGATGTTACAAATATTTTTATCTATCTATACATCAAAAATAAAAAGTCATCGTATAATTCGAAACTAGTACGTGTATGTATGTCACGTACAGTTTCTAGAATGCTCCTTGTAGACTATAAGATAAGCCTCCTAGGTACCTAGCTCGTTAAGATGTGAACATTAAAGTGACTCTAAAATACCTTATTACTCTATACTCATTTTGGAACCCGGTCCATGGTACATATATGTAGGTATACATTCCAACAGTCTTTTACTTATGAGTCTGATTTAGATAAGGAGTCCCAGTATCGTTATAGAAACACTATTATTTACTATCAATTAAAGCGATTACCTACTATAATATAATACGCTGACCTAGGGAACCCTTCTATAAATCAGGGTGATTTAATAAGAAAAACATATTTGGAATCTTTATATAGGTCATACGCAATCTCTGTAATGGTCTTTAATGCCGGTCCACTATTTATCCTACATTCATTTTTTTTTATCAACGTTCATGTTAGTAGAAAATTAACATTAATATTAAACATATGTTTTAATACTAAATATCAAGGAGATTTAAATTTCAAGCTTAGAAGTCCTGTAAACATACAAATACTATTTCAAACGCAAAAACGTCTCGAAGCTAATTTACCTGTACGCGTCCAAAGGCGGCTCCTTGGAAGTCGCGAGCGAAAATCATTTTTGGCCTCCACATTAGAGCACGTCACTGTATCCGCTCGGGTACAGCTACGGCTCGCAGATGAGTACTAGGCTCTAGGGTCACAGCTCATTGGAGCCACCCGGTACCCGACCAGCACAGCTTCGTCATTCGGCGTTCACTCATTATAGACAGGTGACCTACTGGTGCAGGCCGCGTTGTCAGCCAATATAGTGTAGTCAAAGAATCATTGAGTACTGAGTAATCTTATCAGCGATTGTTACATGTGAATCATTCACCTACAAAAATACATAGCCCATTCGGTACCAGCCCGTTGGCAAAGTTAGCAAGCTTAGCTAGCAGCGGGTTGTCAACGAGTGGTTCATTCGCCTTCCACGCTAGGACATCTTGCGAACGAGGCGATCAGGTGACGGTACGGAGCATACCGAGTTAATAAGTGAGCGCATGTCATTACAGGATCATATTATAAACAATACTAACCACACAATCCGAGGCGGTGCTGGAGTGGTGCCGGGTGGCTCAAATGAACCATCACCACCATTATTATTCCTTTCATTCCTCCCGATGCCACATATGGCAAAACTAACATTTCTTATACCTTTTTTTTATTCTTACTCTTCCACCGGGACCTACCAGAGACGGCATAGCTAAACAGAACTCAAAATGTGTTTCAAGTAACAAACCGCCAGACCTTTTAAAAGTTTTTATTAGGTGATTGTCGTGCTTAGTAAGCTAACTAACTAGTATACCACCACATCTCATAAAAATCGGTCCAAATTCAATGCTATAAGAATAAACAATAATTTTAACATGTTATTTATATATAGCATTGGAAATAATTCCGTGGAATCTATCTATACTATAAATAAATCTGTGAATGGTTCGAGTTTGTACAATGCGTTTAAAAATGTGAAAAAGGTCGGGGGCTTATTCGGACCAGCAGATTTCGAAAATACAATTTGTAGAATTCTTGTCTGTCTGTTAGAGCATCATGTGAAAATTACTGAAGACATTTAAATGAAAATCGACATAGAGCTCATATCCCGGGGCGTAAATTAGAATACTTTTTATCCTGATAAATGACGTCGTGTCCGTGGGATAGACGAAAATAATGAAAAAGTTGACGCTGCAATTGTATCTTTTTTGGAAACTACTTAACGTATATGAAAGAAACTCTATACAATGCTGGCTTATAACCTGAGTTAACACTTAGGATACATGATCGACGTCGTTTCCTTAGAATGTACTGATTAGCAAAATAGATGGTGCTGCAATCGCGTTTTTCAATTCACTAACAAAAACCTACGTTGTTTTAAACGAATGTCATTAACTGTATTACCTGAAATCAGGTTGGCTTCGACTCACCTCTATGTTTTGCTGGGCAGCTGTCTAGATATGGACTTAATTTCTTATTATAATTATATATAAACAACCCGATTTAAGTTTTTATTTAAGCAAAATAAGCTACTGCCTAGGGTTTGATACGTGGCGTAGCCGCGGGGCAAACTCTGGTGATTCATAAATAACAAATATTAACGTACAAAATGCATGCGACTGACTATTCAGGCGTATTATATAGCACTATTTGTATTATAAATAATTATAAATCAGTAACGTGATCACGTTGTACGGCGTAACAAACATAAAAAGACATATTAAATAATTCATTTTCCTTGTTGCGATTATATCGTGTTGTGCAAAGTCTTGGTAGAACAATGAATAAAGTATCTGCGTTCAGTTCCAATAACGTGGGTTTGATCTTGGCCGGGAAGCACGATTATGCAGTTTAGGGCGTAATGTGCATATTATTGCAATGATTTGATGACGAAGAAAAGTCACGAAATCTATACACATCGACATTAAGTGATATGTGAAAACTACCAACTGCCTTGGAGAAGCGGGTAGGGTATACCACTCACTCTGAAATGAAAGACTTGCGCCTAATAGTGCGACGTAAACTGAATTTTAAATTACAATATGGATTATTCCCAACTGCAATATAAAGCAGTTGTTTACAACCTTTTTGACTATACGACCCTACTATTATTAAGAATTCAAGCGATCCCCATAAAATCATATTATTGATTTAACTTCGACGCATTTAGTTTGCTTTCAATCGAGGCTTTCTGCTGATAACTGATAACTGCTGATGAGTTAGTGCTATATGTATAACATGTTTATTTGACGACCGCCAGGGGGTATTGGCTCAAAGATTGAAAAGTATGATGTGAAAAATCAAGTATCAAATGTGTAACATAAAGTTTCGAAAAATGGTCGATCACTTGGGGTCTCGACCCCAGGTTGCAAAACATTGCTATAGATTAATAATTTTATTAAGAAAAAACAATCAATCTCTAACGGTTAAAATGTTTTATACGAAAGACTTGCTCATGATTAATGTATTCCCGAATATATTTGTTTTGAAAAATAACTAATTAGTAGGTATAATATCGTTACCCAGGACAAGATCCGTGACCATGACCTACCCTCATGAGATAAGTTTTTTCGACTATTGCACTGATGAGTTCCGTTAGTTTTAGATAAGAACTTATTATGCCTATTGGCTTTTATAATTATATCTATACAATATTTTTCCTAAGATCATTTTCGTATATTACAAAAAGGATTTTTGCAATGAATACACTATTTAATGATTTTTAAACGTCTTAAACAACTTAAGCCACGTCTAAAGTTATGTATTACAGTGGAAATGTTTTATATTAATCATCTAAAGACACAATTTAACTAAAATATTGTACATAAATTTATCTTGTAGGAAAAAGCAGAGTGGGTATGCATGGTTTATTTACCAGTAAGTAAATAAAACGTAGATATAGTACATGTTGCTCAGTAGGTCAAGATCGTAGCATCATGGAAAAAGAATACTACTACCATCGTAGCATGGAAGAAGAAACTTAAGAATGGCAATCGACCAATAAAAAACGTAACTTTGAAGGCCTTCTAAATTGTACATACATGACTTGATCGGCATTCTGTTTTCGCTTTTCGATGATATAAATATTATTTCAAACATGTTTTATATTTCTTAAACCAATAAGACGTGCGCAGAAGGTTTGCCGATGGTCGCCCCTCCCGCTTCCTGCGACTGGGACCGGGGCTTGTCTAAGTAGTACTAAGAACTAGATGACCGCGGGTCGCGGTTGTGGGAGGTGGGAGGGGTTGTCATCGGCAAACCTCTGGGTACGACTTATAAACAGTAAAATTTTTATTTATTACATTTCTTAATTATTTTTCATTTCTCTCCGTTTAGAAGACAAAGTCATATCTCGAAGAAGTATATTATTAACATATCAATCGTCTCATAGCTGATATACAACATATTAAATTACTTATCTATGATTTTGTAATATCATACGTGGACTGATGACGTAACGCAATGTTACACATTTTATTAAGTGCACTCATGGTTTAGCTAAAGTTGCTTTTTATTAAAAAATCTGTATGCTTAACATACTTTATTTTTTACTTAAATAGCGCTGTGTGTGCTATCTTCGCAAATAGAATAATGTTTTACGTGCCATGCACTCATATTCTTTCAATGCAATTGGATCCTAGATCATATCTTCACTTCACAGCAGGCGAGATCGTGATCAAACGTACACCTATACAATACAAAAATAAAATTGTATATTTCATGTTTCGTATCATAACATTTGTTTTACTTATGTACGTATGTTTTGCTAACTATATACTGGAGGTGTATATCAGATCACTACATAATAAATGAGTGCTCAGATACAATTTTTATGCGATTTAGCGTGGAAATCTGCACTGAGTGCTAACACATCACCTATTTTACCATATTTGTTATGTAGGTGAGTAGGATAGTATAGGACTACCCATGCCTACCTTCTGCTTGCCAATAAATAAATAATGAGTGACTATAATGAAGCTGATAATTGAAGTCAGGTCTTCTAGATACTGTTCTGTATTTTTTTTGGGATATATAAAACCGAATCTGAATTATTATTATTATTATATACTTTTATAAAATTCTAAATAATTTTAACGTCGCGAGGTGTGACCCATGTCCAACTTCCTCTTTATATAATTGTAAAATTTGCTTCATAAACGCACTATCACGGACGAAGAAAATTAACATATTTCATCATTTTATTCGGTATCTATACTATAATATATTATATGCAATTGCATTTCAAAATTCCTATGGAAAACGCTAGTCTTATTTGTATGGATATCATTATATTAATACGTGAAGTAAAAACTTTGTACCCCTTTTTACGAAAATTGCGCGGATGGAGGAGTATGAAATTTCGCACATTTATAGTTTATATAGAAAAGTAGTGCAGAATGCTAATATTTTTTAAAATGATGCATAAAAAATACATTAAATCAATAAAAAAAAAACATTACACACACTACCATGTATTTCACACACTCGCATAATATTAGGTTGGGGAAAAAGTTTCTTCGCATTTTATATAAAAATTCAAAAGGTTTTTTTATATAGTTTATTTACATTTGACTAAAGTATGTAGGTGCCATTTTGTTGGATAACTTTTTGCCATCTTGTAGGTAGGGACGTGATCCCATTGCTATAAAAATTTTGGGGCTTCTGATCAAAAAACTGCGACAAGTGGTTTTGGCAGTCCTCTCATGATGTTAACCTGACACTGCCTAAGGAATTCTGCAGAGACGGAAACAGGTGAAAATCTAAAGGTGCAAGATCAGGATTATACGGCGGATGCATTAACACCTCCCAGCCAAATTCTCGTAATTTTTGCTGAGTGGCTAAAGATGTGTGAGGTGTAGCGTTATCATGGTGAAAAACCGCACCCCTTCTGTTGATTAATTCCGGCCGCTTTCTCTCAACTTTTTGCTTTAATCTCATCAGTTGTTCGCAGTACAGTTCAGAATCGATGGTCCTGTCTGGCGGTAACAGCTCATAATGAATAATGCCCTTCCAATCCCACCATACACACAGCATCACCTTGTTGCGAGTTAACCCGGGTTTCGCCACAGCTTGTGAAGCCTGACCGGCCTTTGACCACGATGTTTTTCGCACGTTCTTGTCGTACGTGATCCACTTTTCATCACCAGTTATCAGCTTCTTCAAAAATGGTTCGGTTTCATTACGTCGTAATAAAGAATCACAAATGAGTACACGGTTCATTAGGTTTCTTTCAGTGAGCTCATGAGGCACCCTAATATAAAGTTTTTTTGAGTACCCAGCTTTTTTCAAATGCGCCAAAACCGTTTTGTGGTCAATTTCCAGTTCTCCAGCTACATCGTAACTACTAATATGCCGATCTTGCTCCACTTTTTTAAAAATGGCATCTATTTTGTTCGTAACAGGGCGACCAGAGGGACGTGCATCTTTGATATTAAAATTTTCGGATTGAAAACGCTTAAACCAAATTTGCGCTACTCTCACAGATACTGCGTTAGGTCCATAAACATCACAAATTTTTTTCGCGGCTTGTGTTGTATTTTTATCTTTTTTGTAATAAAATTTTAAAATATATCGAATTTCTTCATTAGATTCACTCATTTTAACAATAAGAAAAACAAATGAAAATCACACATTTTCCTAATTAGAATTTGGAGTTGTCTTCTTTAAAATTAAAAATGTTTAATGATACCAACACCAGCCAGATACAAATGGTATAGCCAAAGAGATCTTATTACAAGTTCATACATACTATAAGCGAAAAGCCTTTTTCCTCAACCTATTATATGCTCTTTTGTTTATTGTTAACGTCAAATTAACAATGTAGCCTTGGCGAAATCTGTGATTAAAGTAGTCTATGAGAACAGAACTTTAATAATGATCAAACTTATAATTTAAATTAATTATGGTCGAACCACCACCGTTCGACCACTAGGTGACCACTAGTTTAGATAAATCGGCAAAATGTGTATCTATTTACGGATAGTGAAGAGTTTCTTTATGCCAATGAACGATAGGATGCAATTAGAAGATTTCGTTTTTTCCATTTGATACAGGAAAATACTTCTAACTATCTAGGTTGTTATCACTATCAAATTGAATAGTTGGAGTGTTGGTAAAAATGTTGACATAGCTATTGCAGTTGGACACAATTAATATATCTTCTAGGTATCACAGCTATAGCTAAAATCATACTTAAATATCACTTATGTATCCATCAAGTAGTTTCCATTTTTGTGACGTAAAGTGATATATGAAACTCCAATGTCTAAACTCTAGAAATACTTAAGTGTTAAATTTCACTAAAAGCTATTCATTCGCACCTAAGCGCCTTAAAAGGAAACAGTTCAGTTTTACGGTCTTATTCATATTGAGTTAGAGTATGTTTGTAGGCTTCTTTAAGAACCTTATAAATTTACTCTAACTCAATATAAATAAGACCGTTACTTTTTAAAAGATTAAAAAGCGGCACGCAAACCTATATGTTATCTATACGAAATTTCTGTTTCTGTCTTTGTTTGTAGGAAGTAATCTCATGAACTAC
Organism: Dendrolimus houi; assembly: GCA_039645545.1. NCBI lineage: Eukaryota > Metazoa > Arthropoda > Insecta > Lepidoptera > Lasiocampidae > Dendrolimus > Dendrolimus houi. The sequence continues at coordinate 10,770,724 of CM077127.1, read as the reverse complement.
TAAACCGATTTCAAAAATTCTTTCACGAGTAGAAAGCTACATTATTCCTGAGTGACATATACTATATTTTATTGTGATTAATATTTTTTAATTCCGAGAAAAACGGGCTGATGCGTCGATTTATTGGCGTGCGCTGACTAAACGTTTGATATAGTTAGATGACGCCCAGTGAATGGGCACCTGTCAACTAGTACTATATATTTTCATACACAACCAAGAACAACTCTAGACTGATCCTACATAATATGTAGGTAGAATCTGATATTATCAAACTAGATTTAATAAATGGAAAGTTTATGAAGTTTACTTTGCTGAGAATCGAAACCAGGACCTCTGTGTCCCAGTGAACTAGGAGGGCAATCATTTAACCCCCTAAATCATAAAGCTCTGCCTTTAAGATATAAATTTAAATAATAGGTTGAGGAAAAAGTCTTTTCGCATATAGTATGTATGAACATGTAATAAGATATGTTTGGCTATACCATTTGTATCTGGCTGGTTTTGGTGTCATTAAAAAGTATTAATTTTAAAGAAGACAATTCCAAATTCTAATTAGGAAAATGTGTGATTTTCATTTGTTTTTCTTACTGTTAAAATGAGTGAATCTAATGAAAATATTCGATATATTTTAAAATTTTACCGCAAAAAAGGTAAAAATACAACACAAGCCGCGAAAAAGTTTGTGATGTTTATGGACCTAATGCAGTATCTGTGAGAGTAGCGCAAATTTGGTTTAAGCGTTTTCAATCCGGAAATTTTGATATCAAAGATGCACGTCGCTCTGGACGCTACGTTACGCTATGTTACGGACAAAATTGATGCCATTTTTGAAAAAGTGGAGCAAGATCGGCATATTAGTAGTTACGATGTAGCTGGGGAACTGGGAATTGACCACAAAACGGTTTTGGTGCATTTGAAAAAAGCCGGGTACACAAAAAAGCTCGATATTTGAGTGCCTCATGAGCTCACTGAAAGAAACCTAATGAACCGTGTACTATTTGTGATTCTTTATTACGACGTAATGAAACCGAACCATTTTTGAAGAAGCTGATAACTGGTGATGAAAATTGGATCACGTACGACAAGAATGTGCGAAAAAGATCGTGGTCAAAGGCCGGTCAGGCTTCACAGACTGTGGCGAAACCCGGGTTAAGTCGCAACAAGGTGATGCTGTGTGTATGGTGGGATTGGAAGGGCATTATTCATTATGAGCTGTTACCGCCAGACAGGACCATCGATTCTGAACTGTACTACAAACAGCTAATGAGATTAAAGCAAAAAGTTGAGAGAAAGCGGCCGGAATTAATCAGCAGAAGGGGTGTGGTTTTTCACCATGATAACGCTAGACCTCACACATCTTTAGCCACTCAGCAAAAAATAGGAGGGTTTGGCTGGGAGGTGTTAATGCATCCGCCGTATAGTCTTGACCTTGCACCTTCAGATTTTCACCTGTTTCGGTCTCTGCAGAATTCCTTAGGCAGTGTCAGGTTAACATCACGAGAGGACTGCCAAAACCACTTGTCGCAGTTTTTTGATCAGAAGCCCCAAAATTTTTATAGCAATGGGATCACGTCCCTACCTACAAGATGGCAAAAAGTTATCCAAAAAAATGGCACCTACATACTTTAGTCAAATGTAAATAAACTTTATAAAAAAACCTTTTGAATTTTTATATAAAATGCGAAGAAACTTTTTCCCCAACCTAATATTACTGAGAATTGAAGGATATTTGTTGCCTTATTATTTTAATGTTACTTTACGTACAAAAGATATATGGGTCAAACACAAAAAAGTTTTACATGTCTACAGGAGAAAACTACAAATGTTGGAACAATATGTTTATATGTTTTGATTCGCAAACATGGATGACATGTAAAGTTGTTTAATTTTTACATGTTTCTATAATTAAAAAGTTTATTTTTTGTTATTGGATTATGTTTCAACGTCTACCAAACTGAAGTATTCAGTATCCGAACAGTCTACAGAGGAAACATTTTGGTTTAAACGAGAGCAATAAAACATTATTTATTTGTTAAAATACAAAAGACTGTCAAATCTAACATACCCACAACATAATCTTATATAATAAAAAAATACATGAACAAATAATGTACATATGGAATTATGTAACTTAAACACTTTACCTTCCGTTTTAGTGTTTGACCCATATACTGTTTACTTATATCAATCACGTGTAGAAGATATTTATTGCTAGTGATTTGATTTGCAACTTTAAAAATGTATAAACTAGTTCAAAATGAATTCAACATAATGTTTTGTGTTGAATTACATGTCGGGCTATTATTACCTCTATAAATATACAATAGATTTCATTAAGCTTCAGGCCCTTAAGGCTCTCCCTTATAAAATTCCTTTAAATATAATTTATTTCCACTTCCCACTGATCGAGCAGTCAATTTATTTCAGCCAGTGCTTAAAAATCTACCCACTTAGGAGGGCTACTCGAGAAACAAATTGGAGACGAATGATGTTTAAAGTAATACTACGATGTTTTATAAAATTAATCTAACTTCTTTTAGAAATGTATGTACGTTTCGGTATAGGGCTCCTGTTATTAAAGTTTTGAAATTTATTCAAATAAGTTTCCCAATTACATACGAAACGAATACAACATAAACACACTTTACATAATAATAATATTATAGTTTTATTTTAAAAATGAATGATCTAGCACTAGTTCAAAAAAACCTGGTTGCGACCAATGAAGAATCCCCCGCAAACAAGGAGAAATGCCCTGCGTTCTAAAATTTTTAAATGTAATTTTATAATATTAAGATTTTTATATTTATATAAGATATAAGATTAAGAATGCGCACACACAAGGCCGTCGTAATTATATTGGGCGCCGGGGGTGCGAAAATCAGCCTGCGCCCCCTTGCCAACAATAACAAATTGTTTTTCCGTGACATTATCGCACATTTTTGTTCGAACATCATTATTAATTCTTGTTGAAATAACACGTAAAGGCAAGACGAGTGTTCAAAAGCCGCTTAAGACGCATTTGTGAATAATATTGCCAACTAGATTTTATGTAAATAAAATATTTGTTAAGTAATTTTAAGAATTGCCCCTCTGCACCAGACTGCCACACACCCCTTACGCCCCCGGGTAGAAACGGCCTGCGCATACAAATATTGTATTTGCTTTTTGCCTTATTTCTATGCGATTTGATTTTTTTTGTATTACAGTTTTATTATATTAATATAGCGCTAGGTTTTTATTATTAAGATCAACACTAGTTAATATTCCAGCACTAAGCATATTTCATAATTATTTTAATCGGAGCGCTTTGTATGTGCTCTAAATAATCATATTTATTCATTTGTTTATAACACGATTAAGAAATTAACTTAAATATTAGGTTGGGGAAAAAGTTTCTTCGCATTTTATATAAAAATTCGAAAGGTTTTTTTATAAAGTTTATTTACATTTGACTAAAGTATGTAGGTGCCATTTTGTTGGATAACTTTTTGCCATCTTGTAGGTAGAGACGTGATCCCATTGCTATAAAAATTTTGGCGCTTCTGATAAAAAAACTGCGACAAGTGGTTTTGGCAGTCCTCTCGTGGTGTTAACCAGACACTGCCTAAGGAATTGTGCAGAGACCGAAACAGGTGAAAATCTGAAGGTGCAAGGTCAGGACTATACGGCGGATGCATTAACACCTCCCAGCCAAACTCTCGTAATTTTTGCTGAGTGGCTAAAGATGTGTGAGGTGTAGCGTTATCATGGTGAAAAACCGCACCCCTTCTGTTGATTAATTCCGGCCGCGTTCTCTCAACTTTTTGCTTTAATCTCATGAGTTGTTCGCAGTACAGTTCAGAATCGTTGGTCCTGCCTGGCGGTAACAGCTCATAATGAATAATGCCCCTCCAATCCCACCATACACACAGCATCACCTTGTTACGAGTTAGCCGGGGTTTCGCCACAGTCTGTGAAGCCTGACCCTTTGACCACGATCTTTTTCGCACGTTCTTGTCGTACGTGATCCACTTTTCAACACCAGTTATCAGCTTCTTCAAAAATGGTTCGGTTTCATTACGTCGTAATAAAGAATCACAAATGAGTACACGGTTCATTGGGTTTCTTTCAGTGAGCTCATGAGGCACCCAAATATCGAGCTTTTTTGAGTACCCAGCTTTTTCAAATGCGCCAAAACCGTTTTGTGGTCAATTCCCAGTTCTCCAGCTACATCGTAACTACTAATATGCCGATCTTACTCCAATTTTTCAAAAATGGCATCAGTTTTGTCCGTAACAGGGCGACCAGAGCGACGTGCATCTGTGATATCAAAATTTCCGGATTGAGAACGCTTAAACCAAATTTGCGCTACTCTCACAGATACTGCATTAGGTCCATAAACATCACAATTTTTTTTCGCGGCTTGTGTTGCATTTTTATCTTTTTTGTAGTAAAATGTTAAAATGTATCGAATTTCTTCATTAGTTTCACTCATTTTAACAATTACACAAACAAATGAAAATCACACATTTTCCTAATTTGAATTTGGAATTGTCTTCTTTAAAATTAAAACTTTTTAATGATACAAAAACCAGCTAGATGCAAATGGTATAGCCAAAGAGATCTTATTACAAGTTCATACATGCTATATGCGAAAAGACTTTTTCCCCAACCTATTATGTATAATATCAAAAAAATAATTTTTGTGACCGATATTGAATAGGATATGAGTACATGTATTACAAAATATCATTTTAAATACGTAACAACACGATTTAAGATATTTCTTATCAACATCCGTGTTATCAGCTACTTAAATTGCTAGATCACAAAATGACAAAATGTAAAAAAGTATAGATAAATCCAAATAAATAAATGTTGTACAGATCATATTCTAGAACATTACTTACACATAATGTGACGCTTATGATAACCCGTCAAAATTGAAAAGTAATTTAGAATGTACGAGTTGGCAAAAGGCCATTTTATTAATTATAATCTCAGGAGTCGAACATTCGAATGAAGTTTTGTTCTAAACAGGCTAAAGTCCATATTCTTGGATAATTAATACTAAATCCCTATTAATTTAATATTATAAATGCAAAAAGTAACTCTGTCTGTCCGTCTGTCATTTCCGTTTTCACGAAAAAACTACTAGACCGATTTAATACCGAGGGTGGACAAGGGTGTCCACCCTCGGTATAAAATTTAACATACTGTTCATCCCGGATAATGGGATAGATTTATGTAAAGGTTATCCCAGAAAGTAGGATAGATTTTTTTGTGATTTCCCATTTTGGTTAATTTGGTCATTTTCGCACTTTTGGCATTTTTGGCATTTCCGACATTTTAGTCATTTTTGTCATTTCTGGCATTTTGGTCATTTTGGGCACTTTTGCCATTTTTGGTACTCTTGGCACTTTTGTCATTTTGGTCATTTTTGGCATATTTAGCACTCTTGGCACTCATGGCACTCTTGTCATTTTGTCATTTTTGCATATTTGGCACTCGTGGCACTCTTGGCACTCTTGACACTTTTGTCATTTTTGGCATTTTGGTCATTTATGGCATTTTGGTCAGTTTTGGCACTTTTGGCATTTTTGTAATTTTGGACACTTTTGGCATATTTGGCATTCTTGGCACTCATCGCACTCTTGACACTTTTAGCACTTTTGGTAATTTTGTCATTTTGGTCATTTTGCATATTTGGCACTTTTGTCATTTTTGTAATTTTTGGCATATTCGGCACTCATGGCACTCTTGACATTTTTGTCATTTTTGGCATTTTGGTCATTTATGGCATTTTGGTCATTTTTAGCACTTTTGGCATTTTTGTAATTTTGTCACTTGGCATATTTGGCATTCTTGGCACTCATGGCACTCTTGACACTTTTGGTACTTTTAGCACTTTTGGTATTTTTGTCATTTTGATCATTTTTGCATATTTGGCACTCTTGGCACGCTTAGCACTTTTGGCATTTTTGGGACTTTTGGCATTTATGTCATTTTTGGAATTTTTGATCATTTTTTGGAACTAGGCATTTTTGGGTATTTTTGTCTTTTTTATCATTTATGTAGTTTGCAGATAGATGGCACGGGAGATTGATAAATAAAACTAGAAAGGGTTCAAATAGGGAATGAAAGTTTGTATGGGCGACCAATATTTTTTTAAGTTTAGAAGATATAATAATTCATCATCTATAAAAAAATACGATAGTAATTCGATTTGTCTGTCTGTTAAGCTTTGACGGAAAAACTACTGGAGTACTGGATCGGTTTTGGTGTAATGATGTAACCTCTTTAAACAAGAAGCACGCCGATAAATGTGAATGCACACCTGCCGGCCATAGAGCACAGTTTATTGCCTGCCCGCATTTGGAGTTCTTTTGTTTACTTTGTGTTTAAAATATGTAATTAGAAAAGACGCCTATTGTGTATTGTAATCCTTTATGATGGTCGTTAGCCAGGTGTAGTTCTTGGAAGATCCAGTCCACGTGGTCGGTTGTTGTATCGTATAGTTAGTTAAAACAATGCCCGAACGGAGGGGTGAGGCAGTCAAGCGACGATTACGATACGAGCAAGACGTGTGTACATTCGATGAGCGATATAGTGACGGACTTTGCGCGCGTTATTAAATCGTGCATTACATTTGGACTTTTGCGTCCGGTTATATTTATACCTGTGTTATACGTGTTTGTATAGTTCTAATAAATTCAATAGTAATTCCAACGGCATTTTAATTCGAGTCCTGTAGCTCGTAACAATATATTTTATTGCTTTAACTTGAACTTCCATCCGTGCAGGAACGGAGAAAGAATACAATTTCCTGCGACCGGACGAACTGTACGACAGTTCGTCCCGCCGCAGAGGTAACAAAACAACCCACAGCCAGGTGGTAGGATATTTGCCCGTCTGTATGGCTACCACCATGGCTACCACCCCTGGTCTAGAGTATGCCACCATAACAACCATCAGTTGTGTTCCGGTAATAGTGACCAGGTTCCAGGTTAAAGAGCGGCAGCACATTAGTAGCACCTTTGGTGCTACAAATGTATAAAGGCGACGTTAACTGCTTTTAATCAGGTGAGCCGTCTGCCAATCTCCTGAACTCGTGCCGCCATAAAAAAAACTGTGCTAAGTGTTAATAAAACCGAATGTTTATTATTAATTCTGTTAATGTTATAAAATTAATACTAGTCATTAAGTGTGATCAACTGTAGCGGCTTAACAAATAACTATATACCTACATAATAGGTTGGGGAAAAAGTCTTTTCGCATATAGTATGTATGAACTTGTCATAAGATCTCTTTGGCTATACCATTTGTATCTGGCTGGTTTTGGTATCATTAAAAAGTTTTAATTTTAAAGAAGACAATTCCAAATTCTAATTAGGAAAATGTGTGATTTTCATTTGTTTTTCTTATTGTTAAAATGAGTGAATCTAATGAAGAAATTCGATACATTTTAAAATTTTACTACAAAAAAGGTAAAAATGCAACGAAAGCCGCGAAAAAAATTTGTGATATTTATGGACCTAATGCAGTACCTGTGAGAGTAGCGCAAATTTGGTTTAAGCGTTTTCAATCCGGAAATTTTGATATCAAAGATGCACGTCGCTCTGGTCGTCCTGTTACGGACAAAATTGATGCCATTTTTGAAAAGTGGAGCAAGATCGGCATATTAGTAGTTACGATGTAGCTGGAGACCTGGGAATTGACCACAAAATGGTTTTGGCGCATTTGAAAAAAGCTGGGTACACAAAAAAGCTCGATATTTGGGTGCCTCATGAGCTCACTGAAAGAAACCTAATGAACCGTGTAGTCATTTGTGATTCTTTATTACGACGTAATGAAACCGAACCATTTTTGAAGAAGTTGATAACTGGTGATGAAAAGTGGATCACGTACGACAAGAACGTGCGAAAAAGATCGTGGTCAAAGGCCGGTCGGGCTTCACAGACTGGCGAAGACCGGGTTAACTCTCAACAAGGTGATGCTGTATGTATGGTGGGATTAGAAGGGCATTATTCATTATGAGCTGTTACCGCCAGGCAGGACCATCGATTCTGAACTGTACTGCGAACAACTGATGAGACTAAAGCAAAAAGTTGAGAGAAAGCGGCCGGAATTAATCAACGGAAGGGGTGTGGTTTTTTCACCATGATAACGCTAGACCTCACACATCTTTAGCCACTCAGCAAAACTTACGAGAGGTTGGCTGGGAGGCGTTAATGCATCCGCCGTATAGTCCTGACCATGCACCTTCAGATTTTCACCTGTTTCGGTCTCTGCAGAATTCCTTAAGCAGTGTCAGGTTAACATCATGAGAGGACTGCCAAAACCACTTGTCGCAGGTTTTTGATCAGAAGCCCCAAAATTTTTATACCAATGGGATCACGTCCCTACCTACAAGATGGCAAAAAGTTATCCAACAAAATGGCACCTACATACTTTAGTCAAATGTAAATATACTTTATAAAAAAACCTTTTGAATTTTTATATAAAATGCGAAGAAACTTTTTCCCCAACCTAATATAATATAACATACCATATTTACATAGTATAAAACAAAGTCGCTTTCCGCGCCACCTGTCTGGCTGTATATTCAGTGACTCGTCCTAAACCACGGTGGTTTTCACACAATTTTCAAAGAAGCTTTATATAAATATACTAGCTTTTGCCCGCAGCTTCGGTTGCGATTTGTAAAAACAATAAAGTTTTTATGTAAATAAAATAGGGCTGCTTACCAGGGTATGACCGGCGGCGTAGCTGCGGGGAAATCTCTAATCTATTATAATCTGTTTTTACTTACAAGATAAATTTTTAGTTAAATTTTGTATTAGATGGTTAATTTAAAACATTTTTAATTTAATATCTAACTTTAGATGTCCTTTTCAACTAAGATATTTAAACATAAATAAATAGTTGTAATTGTTTGCAAAAATCGTGTGTTTTGTACCAAAATGATCTTCTAAGGAAGAAAAATATATAGGTATCAGCAAGATGTGATCCATCTTCGAGATTATAAAAAAAATATATAATTGAAATTAAACGTCTACATTCTACAGATGCTAATTTTCCATACCACAATTTTAATTGCAGGAAAAAAATAGAAAAAGTTCTGTATCCACTCATACAAAAGGATTACATCTTATATATATTAATCAAATGAATTATTGCATTAGGATGTAATTGGTTCCTGCGCCGGCGCATCAATATTGTGGTCACGCGCACACGTACCCGTGCGTGCGATAGTAACAATCATTACATACGAGTAGCACGATTATATTGTCATTACATTTATAGATAACAATATAGATTCATTATCTTATTTATAAAATACTTGTACTTTCAGCGCGGCTTTGCTTGCGTAAACTTCTTTTTAGTGTCTATTATTATTATACACAAATTAGTTACACATATAAGAAAATGCATAACCACATGAATATGCTAAGTGTTTTACTAAGCTCAGTTCATATCAACATATTGATGACGTATTCCATATTCAGTACATTTCCTGTAACATTTTCCGGGATAAAAGTGTTTTATGTTAATAAACATCATCGATCGAAAATTAGTTCATGTTCAAAAAAGGAATAAACAAACTGAATTTTTGCCCGCTATATTGTTAGTACCTATAGGCCACGTATTATAACTGTGGTTCATCTATAGATATATAGGAGAACGGTTTTGCGATTGTAAAATTTATAAGATGCATAATATGTTGAAAAAGTTTAAAATATAGTTCACAACATAACTTTTGATTTATTTTTGACTAAATTTATATAAAACTAGTGTTACATTTGTTCTAAGTAGTGCTATTATGGTGGTGGTAGTGCTACTATATTTGCGGGTAGTTGTGTTTATTAATCTATATTAATATTATAAAGAGGTAAAGTTTGTGACGTTGTAGGGGGTAATCTCCGAAACTAATAAACCGATTTTAAAAAATATCTTTCACTATTCGCAAGCTTTTTTTTTTTTTGAAGGCGGGGGAAATGCATTTCGCACATACCGGCTCCTTTGCTAGGGATTAGACCGTTGTTGATCATGGAGGCTTTCCGCTGAGGCAATCCAAACAATAATCAACCGGCTTGTGTGGAGACTCGACTAATCAATACCCCACTAAAACCACCCTCCTCCCATGTGCCCCGCGCTTATGGTAGGAAAGGCGTGAGATACAGAACAACAAGCGATACAAGTGCTTGAGAATGCCCCGGGAGAGGCAAACTCACTTCGTCAACAGGGGTGAAGACTCCTCTGATCCCTAGATGCTAGAGGGCCCCTGCAGCGGTATTTCAGGGAGGCAGGTCATGCGCATACCTGCGCTTCCGGGCTCCCGACTGACGTCGGCGCCCGCGAGACGCATGCGCACTACCATCTCTCTCCCTATCTCGTTCCGCGGCCTCCTTATGAGACACTACCGTCTCGCAGAAATTGGCCGCACTCAACCACCAATCGTCGCTGTGCAGCATGGCTCGCACCAGATCGCCCAGCGATTCGATCGGTCCTACAAGTGTCTCGAGTTCAAACCTCTGAGGTGCCCATGCTGCGCACTCGACTAGCGTGTGTAACGCCGTGTCTAGCGCGCCACACTGGCGGCAATGGGGTGAAGGCAAGCAGCCCGCAATCTGACACAGATACTTATCGAAGCAACCGTGCCCGGTAAGTATCTGTGTCATTCTGAAGGTCAGGGTCCCGCGTTTCTGCGAGAGCCATCGCAACAGCTGCGGTCGAACCGCTTCCACCGTGTCAATGCCAGCAACAGGGTTTTCCAACTCTACTGACCAAGATTGGATCATGGCCGCGGTTTCCCGCGTCCTGATCACCTGGAGTTCGGCCTGGCCATAGACCAGGCCACGGGCGAGGGCATCCTGTCGGGAGCGCCGAACTTTGGCTATCACGTCCGCCTGGAGAGGCCAGGGCGGATCGCCTGCCAAGAGTGTCGACGCCGTCCACGACACTGTACGGTATCCTCGGATAGCCCTCACCGCCAGGACCCGTTGTGCGCGGCACAACAAAGTCCTATTGTGGCGGTGAAGTGCAGTGGACCATACGGGTACACCGTACAGGGCCATACTCCTAAGGATGCCCATGTAGAGTTTCCTAGTCGTCCCCCCCGGTCCCCCCACGTTGGGAAGAAGCCGAGAGAGGGCGCCTGCGGACCTCACGAGCTTGGGAACTAGCTGCTCAAAGTGCGCTTTAAACAGCCATTTCCCATCGTGAATTAGCCCCAGATATTTCGTCTGGGGGCCTACACGAATGTCCACCCCTTGGACAGTAACGGACAAGTCCGCGGGGGGGGTTACGAAATCGCCTATGGAACATGATGGCCTCCGTTTTCGCGGGGGAGACCTTCAAGCCCAGCCTGCCTATTCTTCGGACCACGATCGCCAACCCGGCGTTGGCGAGGTCCACGGATTCCGCGAATGACGCAGCGCGTGCCGTGAGTAGGGTGTCATCCGCAAAGCAGATTAGCCCTATTCCGGGCAGGACCGGAACCCGAAGCATCCAGTCATAACCGACGTTCCAAAGAACCGGCCAGAGGACCGATCCCTGTGGGACGCCGCACGCGACGCGTCGCCGACCTATCGCGCGATTCTCGGACTCGCCGCCCTCCCAAAGGATCTACCTGTCCTGGAGGTACGCACCCAACAGCCTCGTGAGGTACGGGGGAACTCCGTGTGCACGAAGACCCTCGTGATCGTCTCGTGAGGGAGGCTGTTAATGGCGTTCGCTATGTCTAGCGAAACCGCCAGGACAGTATCCTTTGCTTTGACTGCGTCGTCCGTTACAGATCGCAGTGTCTCGAAGGCGTCCAACGTGGAGCGCCTCCGCCGAAACCCGAACTGCGTCTGTGCTAGCCCCGGCTCCACAGTATCGAGATGCTTAACGAGGCGTTCCGCTAAGATCTTCTCAAAGACCTTGGCGACCTCGTTAACCAACACTATGGGCCTGTAGGCGGACGGATCGTTGGGAGGACGGCCTCCCTTGGGAATCAGGCATAATCGGCCCTCCCTCCATTGCGACGGGAACTGACCTGCGCGAATACAGGCATCGAACAGTTCCCGCAGCTGGCCGCGTAGGTGTTTGGCGGCCAGGAAGAGGAGCTGACCCGGAACCCCGTCGGGTCCCGGAGCCGTCTTCCTGCCCCGGAGCCGGTCCAGGGCGACGTCTAACTCTTCCTCGGTGATGGAGTGAGGCTCCACCTCCGAGGTGTCGGGAATGATTGGACCCATATCGGGGGGAGTGAAGATCCCCAGATCCGGGAAGAGCCCATCGATAACCGACCGGAGGACCTCGGGTTCGAGCGTTTCCGTAACCGTGGATGTGCAAGGCCGCAACGTGTTGCGGGCCGCACGGTACGGACGCCCCCAAGGGTCCCGGTCTAGTGTCTCGAGGCGCTCCTCCCGAGCCCGGGCTTTCGCTCGCAGAATTGCGATAGAAAAGGGCCTTTCTGGCCTCTCTGAACTCCCCCACGAGTCCATTCTCCTCAACATAGTCTGGAGGACGACGCGCTCTGCTGCGTTTGAGCCTGTGGCTGATTCTGCGGACTGCCCTCCGCAGTTCAGCCAGCTCCTCAGTCCACCAGTGGACCGATGTACGCGGTGGCGGTCGTTTGGCTCGAGACATAGCAGCGTCGCAAATCCTTTTGAGGGATTTGCGCATGTGCTCAGCCTGCGCCTCCAGATTCCCCAGGTTGGCTGGATAGGTCCAGCATTCGATGATCGCCCTCTCCTCGGCCTGCTCCGCGTCGAGCTTGGTAAGAGCCCAGCGTGGGAGCCGGGAGGGGCCCTGAACAGGGTTAGCGCTGGGCGAGGGGGAGAGCTCGAATCTGATGTACAAGTGATCAGACAGAGTCTCCACCTCCTCCAGCACTCTCCATCCTACCACTCTGCGGGCGGCCGCATGTGTGGCGAATGACAGGTCGATGATCAATCCACCCCGCGCACGTACGCAGGTCTGGACCGACCCCTGGTTCAGGATGGACAGGTTGGATTGAAGCGCCCAGTCTTCAACCGCCCGTCCCCTAACATCGGTAATCGCGTTCCCCCAGGATTGGTGCTTGGCATTGAAGTCGCCTAGGACGAATATCGTCTTCGGCGCTAGTCTGCCGACGGCTGCCCTAATGGAGTCCAAGGCGAGCTCGTACTCCGCCAGGGGGCGACTCCGCGTGAGGTACACGCCTATGATGACGCAACATCCGCTTTCCGCCACCGCGTAGCCCTTTCCTCTTTCGAGACTGGTGAGCGGTGTGCCGGATCCGGCTCTGGCGACCACGGCTACCACATCATCGAGATCCCCCACCCAGTTCCTGGCTGGGGGTACGTAATAAGGTTCGCTTATTACGGCCAAGTTTGCTTGCCACTCCGCCATCGCCTGTAGGCACAAGTCCTGGGCGTCGGGGGAGTGGTTAACGTTGGCTTGGAAGAGTATTAGGGGTGTACTGGGCATTTAGGTGTCCATAGGTACCCCCCTTCCACTTGCCGGTCGTGTATTCGCCCTCGGGTGGACGAATTTACCCTTGACGTATGGGGGCTGGCAGTGCCTCGCCAACGTCGGGTGGGTAGCGCGTTTGCCCCCCGCCACGCAGACGGCGCAGTGGGGTCGCGGGCTGTGCAGTCCGGTTGCTTGTGTCCGCTCTTACCGCAGCGGAGACACAAGCCGGTCCGGACACGAGTCCGGGCAGGTCTGAGTGCCGTGGCCGACGTTGAAACATCTGTAACAACGTATCGGCCTGGCTTCCAGAGCCTCCACCTTCGCCGAGGTGAAGCCCACCAGAAGGTGGCCCCGCTCAGCGATGGTTTTGGCTGCAGAGACGGGACACATCACGTATGATGCGCCCATCCCCCCAGGTCCTATGCCAATGTGCCTCGCCTTGACATCGTCGCGCAGGCAGTTGCCCACGCTGGCGATGGCACTGCGAAGCCCATCTACGGTGGCAGACTCATCCAGCCCCGAGATGTAAAGCTACCCACGCTTTACGGGGCGGATGATTTCGGCCATCCCTTGGAGCGGCCCTCGAAGGGCCTCGGCGACGCGGTTCGCCCTAGTCGCGCTCTCGGGTCCTGGGGGGAAGTCCAGAAGTCGAGCGTCCCGGGCGGTCCGCGTCACTTTCAGCCCCTCTCTGAGGCCTAATTCGGTGATATTGACCACCGAGGCGGCCTTCGCGAAGACCTCCCGGTAGCCAATACCGTTTTTGGCCGATTCCGGCAGCAATTTGATAATAATTGAGCCTGAGGGCCCGTGGCCCGGGCTTAGGCGCCGGAGCAGAGGCGGCGGCGAGAGCTGCGGCTCGGCGCAGCTTCTTCGCCCTATGCTTCACCCCCTCTTCACCCTCTTTTTGGGAGGAGGGGGTGGCGGTGGGGAGTCCGCCACCCCGACGACGGGGGCCACCACCACCTCCATCGGTACCGGGGGAATTAATTCCCTCGGGGCCCGGTGGGCGGCGGGGGCAGCTCCCGTCATTTTAGGCAGCGGTTGTGCCTCCGCAGCCTTTTTCCTGTCCGCCGCGAGCGGCGGACGAAGAATTGGCGCGGGCGGCAGCCGCTCGTCAATCCCGGCGAGCCGGGCGTCCAACATCGGGCGATGATATGCGTGAGCATATCGTAGTCCACACCACCGTGCGCATCTGTTGGTGTTGTAAGAACCGGCTCCGCCGCGGTGGCGGGAGCCGGAACCGTTTTGGGGATCGCGGCGGATATGTGAACCGGCTCAGGGGCCGGGACTTTCTCCGCCGCGGCGGCCTTGGCCTTCCGCTTAGCGGGCACGGGACCCGGTTCCGCCGTTACAGCGGGAGCCGGGGCCGCGTCCGCAGCGGGGGCCTTCATGGCCTTCCGCATCTGCTCAAATTCCTTGTGGTAGGAGAGGTTCTCCTCCCACAAAGCGTTGAGCTCGGCGCGCAGCCTGGAGTTCTCGTTGCCGAGTCTCCAGGCTTCCGACTCCGGATTCCGCGTCGCCAGCGTGTCGACAATGTCGGACAGCCGGGTCGCAGCCTCCTTCAGTCGGCGCACGTATGCGCCCTTCAGGTTGCCCGATGTTTGGGCGACCTGGGCGCTCGCCGCTAGGCGGAACTCCCCAGGGCCGAGCACACGTACGTCCCCTATAAGTGCGGCGCACTGGCTAGCCGCGGCCAGTTTGGCAGCGGTAGCCTTCCTGGCCCTGCGGCCCCTTTCCCCCCCTTCCGTGCGGAGGTAGGCCTCCTCACCCGCGAGTACGCTCGCCGTCGCGTCGCCCGCGCGACGCATCGGCGATCGTGCCCGCGCCGGCGTGGAAGCACCCGATGTGCTTTCCGAGTCGGTGCTGCGGTCCCAGAACCGCTGCCTCGACTCGGAGACGAAGCTGGACGAAGCGGTTGCGGCGACAGTCCCAGTAGGGAAAGAAGACAGCATGGTCGCCGCCACCGCACCTAAATCACCGTCCCTAACGGCGACCCCGGTCGTTGATGCGGGTGAAGCCCGCGCGGCAACCGGTGTCGCGGGGCGGTCGTCCCCCACGCTGCGCACGAGTGAAGCCGGTGCGCAAGCCGATGCCGAGAGCACGGCTGAAGCCTGCGCGCTAGCCGACACCGTCGTGGGGCCATCGCCCCCCGCTGTCGCCGAGCCGGCCGCTGTGTACACCGACCTAACTGGTGTCGGTGCACATGCAGCCGCCTCGGTGTGCGGCCGCAGAAGACGCGAATCGCATCGTCGAGTGCGTACTCCAGCGAATCTGGGACGCTGCCGGACGGCGCGATGTCCACGTGGTCTACGAAGGCGCTTGGCCCCTGCACAGGTGAGGCCCGTGCAGGTGGCGTTTGCGCCCGGTAGACATTTTCTACGATGGCGTTCGCCGCGCTCACGGCCATGAGAACGACCGAGTTCGCGGCGAGCACCACCTCCCTGTCTGCGGCCCCTAGGCGCAGCGGGAGCCGAAGGCGGCCCCATCGCCGCACTCTCCTTTTCACGGGGCTCGGCGGCGGTGAGGTCGACCACCGCCGATGCACCCCCTATCGAAGCGGGCGGCCCGGTAGCCGTGACAACGGCTGGACCCGGGCGTCCGAGACGAGGTTTCGCAGCGCTGCGGCTGCGACGAACCAGCGAGGACTTCTCGCGTGTCTCTCCAATCTCCTTCATGGCCCATCCATTATTGGAGCCGATGTGATCTCGCTTACGCGGTACACTCGACTCCCTGGGGGCCTTCGGGGTGCCTGGGCCGTCCATTACTGGAGGCCCTTACCCAAAAGAAGACCAGAAAGGCGCGCGAAAACACTACACACACAAAAAACCGTTACAAAAGCGCGCGCAACCGATTTTGCGCACGACACTAGCAAGCGGAGAGAGAAATGGGACTCACCGGCCAAAACTGCTTTCCGCACCGCAATCCAAACGAACAAACACTAGTACACTATCACCTGTACACAGAACTAACAATTTATCGCTTTTCCAAGTAGAAAAGCGCGAACAATTGTATTAGATAGATGTGAGGAGCGCATTCGTGACCGCTACGCAAAGAAGCTGATCAGGAACTTGCTGTTCGCAAGCTATACACTATCCCCGGTTGACATAGGATATATTATATTTTCAAAAAAATTAGGGATCCTTACTATAACTCCAATAGTGTAACCCAATGTGTAAAAAATTACCTAAAATCGCGTGCGCTGCGAAAACTATTGATGATAGAATAAAATAATGTACTACGACTTTGCAGAACACATCATTATTTACACAAAGTGTCGGGACAGCATATGTCTAACTATTATATTTATATTCAAGAATGCTTCAATACCTTTATATAAGTTTTGAATTATTCAAGTTGGACATACCACTCGAAAGTTATCACGAGTTTAAAAATATAAGTATTAGAAAAAAGTTGCGTGGTCGCCGCGCACACTAATCGGCTAGATAGGCTTATGCGATGTAGGCGTCACTGGGGTACGGGCAGTACGGGAGGGGAAACATTTTGAATTCGCTTAGTAGGTTATTAAACTCAACAAAAAATAAAGAGGTAAAGTTTGTGAGTTTGTGACGTTGTAGGGGGTAATCTCTGGATCTACTAAACTGATTCTGAAAATTCTTTCTCCAGTGGAAACTTACATTTTTCCTGAGTGACATAGGGTATATTTGATTATGATTAATAGTAAGTATTTTTTTAAATATTTGATTGTGATTAATAGTAAGTATTGTTTAATTATTAAAACTACGTTTTAACGATTTTAAACGCGGTAATTTATTTCATTTTTGTTATTCCGACGTTTCGACCACTTTTCAGTGACTTTCACTTTCAATTGTCGGAATAACAAAAATCAAATAAATTACCGCACTTAAAACCGTTAAAACGTAGTTTTATTATGTATACAAGTCGCAAAAACTTAAGAAAATATTATATTTTTAATTTTTTTTCTGATGCCCAGCGAAGTGGGCACGGGTCAGCTAGTCGGATATAAAAGCGAGCGGGCGTAGTGACGAAAAATTGTTCTCAGCTCGACTTTGGCCCGATGCACTTGTCATAGTAGTTATCTAGGGTGACTAATAATAATTATTGTGCGAGAATCATAACTTATAATTAATTGTACTTTAAATTGATATTCTTCGTTCGAAAGTCAAATAAAACAGTTCTCAAAGTTCTACTACGTGTTTTGTTATAATAATCTCCCACTAATACTAGATAATATACATTTTTTCGCCTTTGTTTAATGTTATGGGCCAATATTTCACTGTGATTATAACGGTCACTGTCAACGTCCTTATCACTCCATTGGCATGCATGTCCTGCTTTGCGATATCTAGTTATATTTCGCGTGAGTCCAGTTGATCTCGCTTATCGCATATAAGGGCAGCTATCTAAGCTGGCTAAGACATGGAAATTTTTTATAAATGATAAATAATCGCCCAATAAAAGAAAGTAACTATTTAAAAGCTCCTAAACTAAGAGACAATAAATACCTATATATTAAGAAATAAAAAAACAATTTCTTCTTTATATAAACATAATATTTCAAGGGACTCTCATCTCTTGCATCGACCATAATATCCCTATTAATATTATAAATGCGAAAGTAACTCTGTCTGTCTGTCTGTTCCGTTTTCACGGAAAAACTACTGGACCGATTTGGCTGAAATTCAGTATATATATATATATATATATGTGTGTGTTCGATGCCGAAAATAAACATAGGATACTTTTTATCCCGAAAAATGGGATAGTTTCCGGGATAAAAATATATTTGTCTCTCTGTTTGTTATCCTTTTATGGAAAGACTGGACCGATTTGGCTGAAACTCGGTACATATGTAATTTTAATACCGAGGGTGGCCAAGGGATTCTTTTTATCTCGGATAATGAGATACATTTTGGGATAGATTTATGTAAAGGTTATCCCGGAAACTAGGATAGGTTTTGTGATTTTGTCCATTTCGTCCACTTGGTCCACTGAGTCCACTGGGTCCACTTGGTCCACTTGGTCCACTTGGTCCACTGGGTCCATTGGGTCCACTGGGCCACTTGGTCCATGTTATCTATTTTGTCATTTTTGTCAAGTTTTATCATTTATGTAGTTTACAGATAGACGGGGGATGGTATAGTTTGCGATATAAAATGAAGTGAATCTTCTAAGGGCAAATACATAAAAATTTAATACAACGTAACCTGTACCGCCTGCTCTTTAAACAAGGGAATACGCACTAGAGGTTGACCCGCGGCGCAGCCGCGGGGTATACTCTAGTTTTATAATAATCTGAAAAGTAAAATTTATATTTGTAAATTACTTCTTTGACTAGGTATATGGAAAATCTTTGTTAGTGAAAAATAATTTGTATGATTTGTGGACTTTATTCAAATTGTTGTCGGCAAGTACCAGTAGTGAATTACAGATAAGCTGAATAAAATTACGTTGTAGTCATTAGTATAGCTAAGGTAAAAACTCTATTGTGCAATGGAATGGAAGAAGAATGACCAGGAATGATAATCTCCCAGTATAAAATTAAAACCTGAAAAGCTCCTAAATACCACATGTATACATCAGCTGTGCAATTCAAAACTTAACTTGTTAAACATTGTTGAATGTTTGTGCACTTATTGTCTTACTAGGTATATATGCCGATATATTGTGTTTACCAAAGCATGCAAAGACTGTATCAAAAGATGATATCACTCCCAATAAGATTAATAAATAGTTTCAAAATGGCATATCATTGAAGTTAATGACATTTTTTGTGTTGGGGTGTAAAAGGAGACGAGGACTTTGTAGACAAAGAAATGAGTCGAGATATGGCTTAAAAAAGCGTTATATATTTCGTTATTTTTTAAAGTTATTTATTATCAGAATGTTACAAGAATTAACAAACACTTTGCCAAACTGCAAAGCAGTTCGTCGACACCGTTCACGTGGGCCATAATACATCATTATACCTTATAACTACTTTTACAAAATGAAAAAATATTAGCCCTAAATTCTATTTGGAGGACGAGAAATCTTTAAAATAAGGTCAGAAATAAAGGAAGTTATCAGTTAACATAATCGATTTATGTGAATGAATTTCAACAAATTAATAATATGAAAATACTTAAACCACACTATTAATTCATTCAAAATAACTAAGCCCACTACAGTAATAAAAAATATTAACATAATAAAAAGAAATGTTAAAATCATTCTCATCGTTTTACAACCTGTGCCCAAGAATGTATATATGAAAGCGTATCAGTCTCCTTTCTTGGAATGTACTTGCTAGGTAATGAAAGTGCACAACAGACAACAAAGTGCAAAACAGATAACATACGTCATTCTTCTCTGGTTTTTTGACATTTTATTATATAAAACATACCAATTCAAATGAGTCAATAATTGAAAGGTAACTTATTAAGAATTTCATTTTCATTTGTACTGAATTCAATAATACTTTTTAATTTAGACGGACTATCATCTTAGAATTTCATTTCTGTGTATTGTTTTACAATAAGGGCCCAAATAACTTTGTGAAGAATCCCGACTCTAGCCAAATAAATTAGGATTTTCTCAGCTTTCTTTGAATTTACTTTTATGTCTCTCCTCCAGACAACGCGGTATTCTTTGTTTTAATTAAGAAGGAAATTTAAACATTCTTAACGTACGACCTATCTAAGGACGGCTTATGGTATTTGTTGGATGACTGAAGAAAGGAAGTTAGAAGTAACGAAGTTTCAGACTTTTTTTAATAAGCCAATATGTGTTCATCTAAATATTCGGAGCTCTTATTATTTAAGCGCGGGTTTTTTTTGAGTCTTTATTTTAACCCATTTATTACATATAGTGGTGAAACGGCGCATATTATGTAAAGTGAATTTTAGGATCTTCAAAAATAATTTTAATAAGAATATTATAATATGAATAATGTGATACTAAAATAATCGGTAATCTGCTCATATATTGATATAATATTGTTACATGCCGTCAAAGATAAGCGCACAGCTGCCTGTCGTAAGCGCAGTTCATTGTCTTCCAACGATTTAGGAATTCTTTTGTCTAAGCGCAGTTCATTGTCTTCCAACGATTTAGGAATTCTTTTGTCTTTTGAATTTGTAATTAAGAAAAAAATGCTATTGTTTTTCTACTTGTTTTATAACCATCATTAGCGTCGAACTAATCCTTATTGTTATTCAATAGGATTAGTTCGAGGCCAATTTCTTTGTACTGTGTAGTGAGTATAAGACAATGCCCGAATGGAGGGGTGGGCAGTCAAGCGACGACTACGAGACGAGTAAGACGTTTGTAGTACTCTCGATTAGCGATATAGACGACGGACTTTACGCGTGTCGAATTGCATTGAATCGTGCAGTGTGAACTGGTTGCATCCAGTTTTATTTGTATTTGTTTTATACGTGTTTGTACAGTTCTAATAAATTCTATAGTAGTTCCAACGGCATTTTTAATTCGAGTCCTGTAGCTCGTAAAAATATGTAGTTTTACATCTTTATCTTACAGTAGTCATTATACTCATTAATTGCAAAACATTTAAAATATAAAGTAAATTACCTAAATTATACCAACATAACCAATATATGTAAAAGCGATTTCTCATCACGCTTTGTATTCTGTCATTGACCTTAAGCCATGAACACTAATTATCGCATTCCATTACTTAGCTGGAGCTAGTACTCTTCACAATTCTTCATAGGTGTATAGTATAGTACTAAACATACTTGTATATTGTATTGGACAGGGCCGTATTAAAAATTTTGAATTGAGGCAATGACGAAGTGACCCCCAAACTTTCTTCACACCATTTTTTTTGCCTCAAGAAGAAAAACATGCTAACGGCTCTCTTTGTGGAAGGTAATCACCGCCGTCTATGGACGTTTCCAACAACCGTGCTTTAAAGACATTCTATAACGCCCTTCTTAAATGACACCTTGTCGTAATGCAGAGGGAAATCTCTCAGGAAGTTCTCACCTGACCATTCTGTAAGCGGAATTAAGTTTTTAGAAAACCATTGTGTAATTAAAATCCTGGGGCTACTACTTAATTGTTTATTACGCAAATTTTAAGTAGTGGGTGGGTGGAGTGGTGTGTGGGGAGGTATACTTACCCCTACTACAATCCCTAAGGTCCGGAGGTCTTATTATTTTTTTGGTAAACATAATCTCACTTATTTTTGTTGTAAAATTGTGTCACTTTTGATAATAACAAAACGTGATTTGAGTTACGAATGTACTCACGAATTGTTTATGAATGTACTCACGAATTGCTTACAACCGCCAGAACTTTTTATAAACACTAAAACACTTTTTTTCATGTAGAAATTAAGTTTTAAATTAAATTGAGCCATAACTACAAAATTCATGTTATACATAAATATAATCGTTTGATTAAAAAGTGACAGTTTTTACTGTCATTTTTGTATGTCTTAGAATATTGACAAGTAATTTTCATTTCTATTGCCAGTATTTTGTTTCTTTCTTATTGCCGCCATTTTATTCCTTTTCTCCAGTAGTTAAGTGAATGTGCTTTCTTCTGTTTATTTTTTATTTTTCGATAACTTAGGCCGGCGAGTGCCAGAACCGACTTTAACCATTTACTATTTATTTCATATACACGAACAGTTACGACGCCTATGTGAAAGCATTTGTTTTATTTATCAATTTAGTGGACCACTAGCAAGATGCTTTCTTAATATGTCAATGATTTAATATATTAATTATATCAATGTCTAAATATGTTACACAGTAAATTCGTTTTTTAAAAATATAGGTTTAAAATAAATAAATGCGATTACCTATAAAAAGTTCGTCTTTATTGGCCGCCATTTTGAA
This sequence comes from Dendrolimus houi, assembly GCA_039645545.1. Taxonomy (NCBI): domain Eukaryota; kingdom Metazoa; phylum Arthropoda; class Insecta; order Lepidoptera; family Lasiocampidae; genus Dendrolimus; species Dendrolimus houi. The sequence continues at coordinate 10,748,474 of CM077127.1, read as the reverse complement.
TGGTTACTCTTGTAGTGTATGTGAATGTGCTTTATTGTGTTTTTCTTCATTTTTCTCCATTAAACTGCTTTTTTTTTTGTGATTTTGGTTCTTCTTCTGTTAATTACTGGGTATTTTTTGGATTTAGAAAGGATTGTTCAACTTTGGACCTATGATATAAGTGCAATTTTAGTGAAACTAAGTGACGTTATGTTTACTAAAAAAATAATATTTCAAGATCTCCGGACCATAGGGGTTATAGAAGAGTTAAGTATGACTACCCCCCTCTCCATTCCACCACCCTACTTAAAATTCGTGTATAAAAGCTCTTTAGATTCACCCTTAAACTAAAAATGTACTTTTTATCATCGTACTTACAAATTGTTAAATGTTACATTATTAACCATAATATTAATATAAACCCTAGAGGTTTCCAATACTATATATAAATCGATCAATTGGTTTTTGTTGTTTTGGTAAATAAATTTAAAAAAATATAATGAACAATATTAGCCGAAAATAACTTAACGATCTTTTTATATGAAAATAGGTTCAGATCAAAGTTAAGTACAATCAAATTTAACACTATGTTATATTTTAAAATTTTTCAATAAAGTGACGTTGGTAAATCTGAACTTTGTATAATTTAGTTTTATTACCTATTTATTTAATATAGAAAATATCACAAACATATAGTGGATCTCCTTTAAGAGAGCAGCAGCGCATTTGTAGCACCATTGGTGTTGCAAATGTCCATAGGCGATGGTAACTGCTTTCCATCAAGTGGGCCGTCTGCCTGTCTGCTGAACTCATGCAATAAAAAAACAATTTAAAAAAATAGTGGAGGGCCCGAGACTAGGAAATCTGGCCCTATATCGTACAAGTACATATCCGGGTCACGGATTTTGCACTTTGTAAACGCTTGTAATGTTGTAAACTGCTATATCGGAAATAACAATAAAATACAAATGGGACAAACAACTTATCTCCTATGGGTTAAAATTTATAGCTTAAAATTTTTTGTTTTATGCATAGTAACGTCTACCAACCAAATTATTCAGCACTACTATAGAAAGATAGAAAAAACTTTATTTTCTGATATATAAAAAAAATTAAAGAACCATTATAGAATTAATTAGAGTAAAAAATATAAAAAATATATTATTGATCCCATCATAAATTAACTTCGGTGTGGTAAACTGATATATTCAAGTGTTATTATTAAAAATTTGCGACCGACTTTTTGATTCTAAGTACAGTAGCAATTGTGGCTTGCACTAAAATCCTGATTTAGTTCAATAATAGAAACTGAACTAATTGTTGCACTATAAAAAAATTACCAATTTATCAGAGACAATTAAATCGTTTAATAACAGATGTTCATTAGATCTGAACTATTATATGTCTAACAAGGTACTTCCTACTTATGTACATAAAATTATCTATTACAACAATAGATTTCAATTGACGTGATTGAAATTAGACTTTTAACGTTTAATCTTCAGGTAAAACGTAGAGAAAATTATAATATATTATATTATATACTAGGATATGCCCACGATTTCGTCCAAGCTGGATTTGAAATTCCCGCGGGATTCCTGGGATACAAAGTACCTCAGCATTTAAAAAATAATGTATGCTATCGTTTTAGTGAAAATTATGCCGGAATAAGGTAATTTTTATGCACCCGAACAACTACGAACCGCTCCCGGGAAAATTTCCGCGGGTTTCTCGGGATAAAAGTACCACAAGTTTTATTACATAAAATTTGCTATCGATCAATGAAAAATCACATTAGAATTCGATTTTTTAAATCTGGTCATTGTTAACCATTCGTAGAAAAATTCCCGTGGGATTCCCAGGATAAAAAGTAGTGCAGATTTTAAGTCTAAGAATTTGTTTTCGATAATCGAAAACCGCATCGAAGTCGGCCCAGTAGTTTTTACGTGAATCCCGAAAAACCGTCACATAGGCAAGAAACTTTTAAAAAATGCATCGTAGTCTCCATCGTTTATATAGACTATTCGAGTGTTCTTTCTAAATAGCTTTAATGTACAGACACGGCATGTTTAGATTTTTATAATATTATAGATAGATAGATTATATAAGACAGTGAATACTGTTTACCATGTTTATACCCTTCAAAAACGTTTATATAAACTTTAAATTCATTGAAACTTTTGAGACTGTCATAAATAGAAAAATAGTGCCGATTTCAAATATCAAAGACAACCTGCCAGCCACCCCATCAAGGACGCCCATACCAAAATCCTATACCGGGAACAAAACACAAAATACTAATAATCTCTCTATCAAATTATTGAGAACGCACATAATGCATCCTATTTTCACGACAATTTTTTTCCTATACTAATACTCCCTCTATGAATTAAAACTACAATATGAAAACATTATAATGAAATAAAGTTAGTAACATTATGTAAATATGATAATAAAATAATAGGTTGGGGAAAAAGTCTTTTCGCTTATAGTATGTATGAACTTGTAATAAGATCTCTTTGGCTATACCATTTGTATCTGGCTGGTGTTGGTATCATTAAACATTTTTAATTTTAAAGAAGACAACTTCAAATTCTAATTAGGAAAATGTGTGATTTTCATTTGTTTTTCTTATTGTTAAAATGAGTGAATCTAATGAAGAAATTCGATATATTTTAAAATGTTACTACAAAAAAGATAAGATACAACACAAGCCGCGAAAAAAATTTGTGATGTTTATGGACCTAATGTAGTATCTGTAAGAGTAGCGCAAATTTGGTTTAAGCGTTTTCAATCCGGAAATTTTGATATCAAAGATGCAAGTCGCTCTGGACGCTACGTTACGCTATGTTACGGACAAAATTGATGCCATTTTTGAAAAGGTGGAGCAAGATCGGCATATTAGTAGTTACGATGTAGCTGGAGAACTGGGAATTGACCACAAAACGGTTTTGGCGCATTTGAAAAAAGCTGGGCACACAAAAAAGCTCGATATTTGGGTGCCTCATGTGCTCACTGAAAGAAACCTAATAAAGCCTCTTCATGACCAGAGTATCATAATTGCTTTTAGGATTATTCCTATTTACATACAAAGGCTGATTAAAATGCAAATGATAATTATGTATGTTAAGCTTTACATCGACTTAAATGTTTTATCATCGTCAGCGTGAAATAAATTGTTTTATAAAAAAAATTATATCACCCTGAAATTCCACTGATTGGGTTTTTCTAGTTTTACGAAATATACGATACATTCACAAACCTTGTCTAAGGCGGATTGGTGTATTTCACATATAACTTCGACGTGACGTAATACTTTCAATGTTTTCCTTCACCGTCAGTAAGTGATAATTGTATAATACACATTAGGCCACAAGAATTCCTAAACGTATCAGGATTCGAATCCAGGTCATTGAAATGACTTCACGTGTATTTCAGCTTCTGTGCTACAACGCTATAATAATATTAATTGCCAGAGTTTTCCCCGCGGCCATGCCGCGTGAAATTCGCCCTGGGGACTCATGGCGGAGGTGCTCGCAAAAGTGTACCGCTTCCGATAGGAAGCGCGGGCTAGAGGACTGGTGTTTTGCTACGCCGAAATAGACGTCATTAGAGCACGAGAAACTGAAGCCATGATCGAGAAATGGAAGGGACTATTGGAGACTATTGGGGTAGACCCCAGCTTCCAGGGACCACCACCGTCTCTAGACGGTGGAGGCCATTCGTCCCCACTTATCCAGATGGGTCTCGCGAAAACGCGGGACCCTAACATACAGGTGACGCAGATACTTGCAGGGCATGGGTGCTTTGGCAAGTACCTGCATCGTATTGTAGGGCGTTACGCCACACCACAATGCCAGGAGTCCGGTGCACCCAGCGACACAGCGTCTCACACGCTTGTTAAGTGCATCGCGTGGGGACCCCAGAGATTCCAATTTCATGCCGTGTTAGGGTCGGCAGAATTGCTGAAGAAGCTTGTTGGTGGCTTTATCCTTTGCCGAGTCAGTAATGACTCAAAAGGAGACTGCCGAGAGAGAGAGTGAGAGGACTGTGCGTACAGCCTTGGACCGCCGTCGTCAGACAGGGGTTCGGAGGAGGCGTTACGCACAGAAATTCCTCCCGTAATCTCGCGGTAGAGAGTCTCCGTTTACGGGGTTAGCGGTGGAATCACCTCCATCTACTGTACGAAGTGGTATTGCTCTGTTCCTGGGGTTGGTATCAAGTTGGAGCACCAGAGCGAGACAGTAGACTGCCAATAGGCGTAAACCCTGTGTCTTTCTGATTAAATGCACTCTCTTACCAGGTTCGCAGGTAAGTTTCGTGGGTAGTTTCTTCGACCTTTTTTTTAACCGGAGGAGAATAGATTTGCCGGTTGGTACAAAACTCCCACACACACACGAAGCAGGTAGCACTAGACGCTGCTTTTGGTCTTCCCCTGTACCCAGACCCGTGTGCGTGTCGCAAGAAAAGACATTCCTGTGCGTTAACAAAAAAGCAAACGTTTCTTCAATAAGATTCCGAAATAAATGTTAGATCTGCCTTTCACTAAATTTAAAACCAATTTAAAAAGTGCCTTGCTTAAAAAGGGATATTATTACACTATTAAAGAATAATTTTTTAAATGGTTGTATAGGTTTGCGTTTGATCACTGTCTCACCTGATGTTGAGTGATGACGCGGTCTAGGATGGAGCACGCTTACCTAGAAGATACATATTCAATAGTGACTTGAAGACATCAAGATTGTATTTGTCAAGAAAAACAGACTCCGTTAAATTATTCCACTCTTTGGCAGTGCGCACTTGGCTGAGCCGTCCCAAAGATGAGGACAATACTCCATGCACGACCGACCTTGTGGCTAAGCACATTATTATTATACTAATATAATGTTACAAGATGTCCACCAAAGTAGTAATGAGAACCATAGTGTATATTAATATGACACAGACAATCATCATAGATAATATTTTTAGTCTATTTATCAGATGATTCGATTTATAATTAAATTACCATTTTCTACCGGTTAGTTAAATTTATAAGCCCACTAAATTATCATCTAGATAATTTAGTGCATCAGTAATTAATTATTATAATTGTTTTTATGATCCTTGCAACACTATAATGTAATTGCTATTTTTAGCAATGATGCAATGTTATTGTTTTATAGGGTAGCATTTCCGTATAAAAGGCGTAGTGGCGTGTAGACGGTGTTCATTGCTTACTGTGCTGTGTGAATATTCACATCAAAGACTGAACAATAAAGGGGAAACCCTGCCAAAATAGTTAATATCTGGTATATTTGGTACTTTCTTACCCAAATCTCTCCTTGCATTTTACAATATATAAGTTCAGCAGTTGTTCCGACGTGAAGAACTGTTTCACTTTTACGAGTACACCCAGCTTTTTGGCTGTCACTTGCGCTAAATACTCTATGTACGTACCAAAATTGAGTGTTGGAGTCAAAGAGATGCCCAGAACCTGGAGTCTATCGGTAAATGAAACGGACACACCCCTGAAAGTGGGAGTCAGTTTAAATGGAATCCGTGTTGCGGAGAATAGATACGCTTGGGTTTTGGAGGCGTTGGACTTAACCAAGTTTGCATCACTCCATTCGGAAACTGCCTGCAAGGATACGTTTAGTCGTTCGACTATCGTCTCTCTGTGGAACTGGATCTAGGCTCTGTTATCTCACGCATTGGATATGTATCTCCACAACCGTGCTGTCGTCTTCGTATCCAAAAACTCTGGGTTTAAGTAGTACGTTAATATGCAGCACAGAGTTGGCGGAGAGAACAGATCCCCGAGGGACTCCGGCACTGATTGCCATTTTAAATGACAAAACTTCATTTACATAGCAGCTCGCTCCAGTCTATATGTACTATATTCTGTATAACGTTTTTATTTTGCCAAACATGTAAGGAATTTATGGAGATATGTTGCAGTAACACTTTTAGTACGTCTGGTCATTATTATAACGGTAATAATATTTTCTTTCCTTTTATTATGTCTTTGTCTTACTGAGTATGCACTGCTTGCTACAAGTCCATTAATTTTTCGAAAATCAATCGTGTACATACTTCTGTATAAAATTTGTTTAAAAAAAAAAGCTGGAGATAGATAAATAAGAAGGAAAATAATTTTTTGCTACACGTGTGGCTGGGGAGTTTCTTGCCGCTTCTTCTCCTTAACAGCAATAACACATTGAGAAGCAGTGTACATAGACTAGGTAGTCAATTTAAATTTTGACTTATATATATGACTTTCAAAAAGTCTTCTCCAGTGGAACATATTTTGAATAAAAACTTTTGAATTTGAATACCAAATATTCAAATTCAAAAGTTTTTATTCAAAATATGTTATATACAAGAGGAGATTAATTACATATTTATGAAATCACTAGAATTTACCCCGCGGCTGAGCCGCGGGTCGACCCCTAGTGCGTATCTCTTGTATACAATATAACCTGTACCGCCTGCTCTTTAAAGATTCACTTCATTTTATATCGCAAACTATAAATATATAAACAAAACTTGACAAAAGTGAACCAAGGGGACCAAGACGACCAACGGGGACCAAGGGGATCAATGGGACCTACGGGACATGGTGGGACCTACGGGAAATAGTGGGACCTACGGGACCTAGTGGGACCTACGGGACCTAGTGGATGAAATGAACAAAATCACAAAAAACCTATCCCGCCTTTTGGGATAACTTTTACATAAATCTATCCCATTATCTGGGATAAAAAGTATTCCTTGGCCACCCTCGGTATTAAAATTACGTTTGTACCGAATTCCAGCCAAATCGGTTCAATAGTTTTTCTGTAAAAGCATAACAAACAGAAAGACAAATATATTTTTATCCCGGAAACTGTCCCATTTTTCGGGATAATAAAAGTATCCTATGTTCATCCTCGGCATCGAAAATATATATATACTGAGTTTCAGCGAAATCGGTCCAGTAGTTTTTCCGTGAAAACGGAACAGACAGACGGACAGACAGACAGACAGACGGAGTTACTTTCGCATTTATAATATTAATAGGGATTAGGAATAGAAAAGAAACCTATTGAAATAACGTGGGGTTACTTCTCAAAGATGGAAAATTTTCGTTCTTGTTTCTATTTGGTTTGAGGAAATATGTTTTGCAATTGATTAGCATTTTTGTTATTAGTTTTTAGGGTCAGGACCTATTTTGACAAAAATGAAACCCCTAGATAATCGTAATGTTCGGACGTCCGTTTGTCAATTTGTCTGTTACGGTCATCACAGCTGCTTTCTTCTCTTGTTACTTTCGTAACGTTCACTATAGAGCCCTGGGAGCCAGGTTCCACTTTCCTGCTTTTACTTCTCCACATAGCCAAAATTGGTTTGGACTACATCGTCAAGTGGTTTTTGAGATAATTCTATTGTATTTTAGATAATGGTGAAAATAGCGCAAGTTTGTTATTTGTACGGAAACCTTCATTATACGTGGACTAAAACGCAGTTGCTCGATCTTTCAATACTGTACGTGAGATGTTCAAATTATTATAAATAGGAGGATAGGAGGCTCCACTTTCTGGAACATCGTCCTTGATCCGCTGTTGCAAAAACTAACTCTCAGAGGAGTTCACTGACAAGCTTTCGCGGACGACATAGTCCTAGTATTCTCCGGAACACAGTTATCGACCATGGAAAAAACCATCAACTCGGCCCTAGACACGGTCACGGAATGGGGAAGTCAGAACAAGCTAAACTTCGCAGCTCAGAAAACTAACGTGCTGCTATTAACGAACAAGCTTAAGTACGACCAACCAAACCTAACCATGTCCGGGAATCGACTAAAGCTAGTCACCGAAATGAAGGTCCTGGGTCTTACCATCGACTGCAACCTCACCATCATACCACACGTGGCCGCAGTTTGTAAAAAATCGGCGAATATTTAATATCGACTAGCGCGTGCGGCTAAGGTGACATGGGGCCTAAACGGAGAAATTGTTAGGACAATATACCTTGCGGTAATAGATCCGATTGTTACGTACGCGCAAGCTCGTGGCATCAGGCGACAAAGCTCCAAACGGTCAGAAACCGCTTGGGACCACTCCAAAGATGTTTCGCACTAAAAATCTGCAAAGCATACAGAACGACCTCGCTCATCTCAGTGACAGTCCTTTCAGGCACGCTACTTATAGATCTCAAGATCCGGGAATCGGTACTACTTGTCTAAGCCAAAAAATACAACTTTTCAAACTTTCTACCATAAGAAGGTACAATGGTGCAAAAGGTGAGCCATCTTGACTTACCACACCCCGCAGAACTCATAAAAACTAAGTTCAAGGTCCTGGAGAATCTGGAATCCGAAACCATAAAATCCCACAATCTTGCCGGACCGTTTATATACACGAATGGCAGCAAAATAGAGGGCAAAGTTGGAGCTGCCTTCACTTGGTGGGACCAGGACAAAGAAACCAGCAACTCCACCTTCATTCTGCATCCTTCCTGCACAGTATGCCAGTCAGAACTCTATGCACTCCTCAAGGCAGTGAATATGGCAAAGGACAGCAGTGAACCAATTTTTAACATCATGAGCAACTAGCAATCTTTGCTCGAATTGCTGTCCAATCCAAAGCCATCCAATCTAGCGAAACAAATCCAAGAGTACATGAGAGATATAAGTGCGGAAGGAAGAAGAGTGCGCCTTTTCTGGATCCGAGCTCATATAGACACAGTCGGAAATGAGCGGGCCGACGAACTGGCCAAGCAAGCGCTGTGGGACCAGGAGCTACCACTTCCTTCGTCACGCGCAAGATTCGTCAGAAGTCAGTCCGCATATGGCAGGACAGAAACGATTCCTCATACCCTGGTCGGTCACTAAGACCTTCCTCCTTAACGTGGAACAAGCGTAGCGCACTGTGAGGAAGGAAAACTTACATTACTCTGTACATATAGGAACCCACTAGACATAGTGTATGCCATGAGTGACGTATACTCATGGCCTATACTCGTCCAAAAACCAGTCTTGCTCCCTGGAACTCAAACCGTATTCACATGAGCGTGTCAGCTCAGGCCGACATATAACACAATAATAATCTGAAATATTATAATCAAGGTTTATTACACTAGAATTAATACAATTACAATATTAAATACAGCACAATAATACACAGAAATATTAGGAAAACTCCAAAAGTTGCGTCCATGCTTGTCAGGTAACAGGTGTCGAGCAGCAATTTTCCCTCAAAGAATACTGCTATTATCGGACCGTAATTATTGACCACAACATATTATGTGTTCCTTGTCCAACAGAGCTTTCGCTCTCTTCAACCAACGAATGTAGAATGTCCCGTTTCACCTCCTTTTATATTGTCGAACCAATAACACAGCGTTCACCCTTTAGCAATCTGGTAAACTGAAACTTACTACAAAGGTTATTAAAAATCCTAAAAACATTTATACAGTGCTCAACAATATAAACCCCACATATAAATACAACCCAGTTTTTATTAAACTAAAACACCTCTTTAATAAAATTAAGTGCAGGTATTTTAAGAAAAACATAAGTACCCTCAATTTAAAGTCACAGTATGTTCTTAGCACGGCAAATACATAGTTTTAATCTATTAAATATCTTCATATTACCTATCAAGCGCATACCCACCGACCTTGTCAATACTCTCTATCTGATGTACATGCAATCGGAGTAAGAAAGCCTACTAAAACTAGGCTGTGGCAAGGTAGAGGGATCAGGCGTCTAAACGATAGACGAGGCCCAGGGAATAACATACGAGGCAGTGGTGACTGTGAGGTCCAACTGCAAGAAGATGGACCTGTAGCATTCCTCACGTGGTTGTGGCAATTTCACGGCACACCGGCAAATTTATTTACTACACAGTGTGCGAAGAGGACGCCACCGCCACCTTCATCCTCAAAGCGGAGAAAGCCACAACCGATGAGATTAGGGATTATAACATAAAAATGACGATACGCATGGGAGATAAGACGGTAGTCCGACGTCTTGTGGAGGACACACCCTCTATCTCCTAAACCATCCCATCACATAATAACCAAAACAATTATTCACAACTCATAACAAACTCCACACATAAACACACACAACCAAAGTCAACAAACAAAACTAAATGATCTTCAAACCATTCAAACCGCTTAAACAAACAATCTACAAAACAATAACCCCAGAACAAAAAACCAACACAAGAATGTTTATAAATAATACGACCCGGACACAAAAATAACACCAGCACACCACGGCACTAGATAAGCCATAAATTAAGAAATTAGGGTATATGATATAACTATAATGTGTAAAAAAAAACATATACCGTAGACATAAGTTATACACCAATCAAACTCTAATACATACTGTAACAGAAACACTCCACATTAGAATAAGTAGTTGTTAAAACCTAGATATAAATATAAAGCATAAGGTACACATGAATACCAGAACAACATCCAATAAATATCACACACATCAAATAACAAATATAAAATAGGGTGTAAATTACAGTAAATTAACAATTGAATATTCTAAAAAAGGTACGGAACAAGAGTTCGTAGATTTCGTTAAAAAAATATCATAAATAATTTAATTACTTCAATACGATAAAAAAACAACGACCACTTAAATGAAAATCGAATTAGCGGCAATTTTTGTAAAATATGTAGTATGGTAGGTTACAGAATTCAAATGCTATTTCAAGTGGATATGCCACCGAATCAGCTGACTCGTGCGATTTGTTTGTACACGACAATGAACCCTGCTCGTAGGCGTGATGTCTATCGAAGTGATCATGGTTGAGGTATATTTGATATTGAGAAATTCAATTTGTGAGAGGAAATTTCTCTCGAATCGTATGTCGAACGCATATATTACACTCTCCTATGAACGGTTTTTATATGTTATATAGATGGGGTTAAGATCGATGATTTCAATTTCCACTGCTACAGTAATTTTTTGTTCAAGTACTAAGAGAGAATATTAGGATCCTATATCTTCAACTCGGCTTTGTCTTTCATAGGAAAACGAACTTATTCTATAATGTGCATATAATATAAGTAAATGTAATCAACTGTCATGTTAATCGAGTTATATACTCTAGGCAGCAAAGAGGGAACAAATAAACATCCAAATCCACTTGATAATATGTATTAGTGAGTATGATGGATAACGGAAAGTCTTTTGTCTTTCCTTATCCTGTTATCCTTAAAAAAAAGTGCATTTTTTTAATACGAGAATATTGGTATCATCAAACGGCACAACTTAATATCTATAAATACCCCGATATAAGTACAGTTATGAAAAACGCCAAATATTATTAAAGGTTCAAAGTTTGCATTTTTAAAATATTCAATTAGAAAAGAACTGAGCCCGTAAATTATTTCTTGACCTGATATCGACAAAATTTGTATGGTATAAAAATATGTTCCTAGTCCACAAGTAAGCGCAAAGTCGTGAATAAATTATTATTAGATCAATTACTAATAGCCGTATATTTACAGCGAGGACGTTCCAACTTGACTTATTGATTTTTCATTAGCTACCCATCAATTGCAACGTCATGGCTTTAAAATTAATGCCAAACAGACAGGTAGACATCGATCGATGATGTGTCGACTCCATCGCTGACCGACTTTTTACGCCAATTAAGCACGCGGTAAACATCATTTTAGAGATGATAAACAACTATTTTGCATGAGTATGCTAGATTTGATAAAAATAAACGTTGTTATTTGTTTATTTTTACACATTCGTTATTTCAGATCACTCTAGGAAACATTTTTATTGAAGTTTTATTATTATTATACTTAACTACATTTTTTTTATATTAAATAGGTTTGCGTTTGACCACGATCACGCCCAATGCCGGACGATGATGCGGTCGAAGATGGAGCATGCTTACCTAGATAGTACCTATTCATACGAAACTTGAAGATACCCGGATTGTACTTTTCGGGAAACACGGACTCTCCTAGTGCATTCTACAACTCTTCCGTACGTAGAAGGAACGTGGAGGCGAAACGTTTAGTACGCACTGGTAGCGTTTCCACTGTGAAACGATGGCTTAGACCAGAGCGCCTTGTGGTCCGAAGATGGAATGGTGTAGGGGGAAGCAGGTCGAACAGTTCAACCGCACACTCTCCGAAATTAATTCTATAAAAAACCGATAGACTAGCAACCCGGCGTCGACGCTTTGAAGCCTTGTATTGACAAGCTGGTCTCTACCAATCAACCTCTTAGCTCTTCTCTCAATTGACTCTAGCACTTCAAGCTGATATTTGGCTGAGCCGTCCCAAAGGTGAGAACAGTACTCCATGCGAGATGTTACTTGAGCACAGTAAAGATTAAGCAGTTGCTCTGCCGTGAAGTACCATCTCATCTTTGAAAGTATACTCAGTTTTTAGCAACCAGCTGAGTTACACTTTCAACATAGGAGCCGAAATTGAGAGAGGATGTTAAAGAAATGCCAAGAAGTTGAAATTGGTCGGTTATCGGAATGGGTACACCTCGAAAAATGGGACTTAATTCAAACTAACTTTTTTCGCCGTAAATAGAAATGCCTGGGTTTTAGCTGTGTTGAATTTGACCAGATTAGCATCGCCCCAATCGGGTACTGCTTTCAGGGTCAAATGCAATCTTTCAACCATGTCCGATCGCAAGGATTGGATTTCGGCTCTGCCTGCCCGTGCATGAGACACATACCTGTCTACAACTATGTTGTCATCTGCATACTAGGCTTAAGGAGTAGATCATTTATATGCAGCACAAAAAGCGTTGCTAAGAGCACAGGTCCCTGAGGGACATCGGCGTTAATCATCGAGCGATCGGAGGAACAACCGTCAACGACCACTTGAATTGACCTTTCCCTCAGGAAGTCCGATATCCAAGCACATAAACCAGGGGCAAGCCATATGCTGGAAGTTTGGCAATGAGACTGTCATGCCAGACCCTATCAAATGCCTTTGAGATATCGAGAGATACGGCGAGTGCTTCACCATATCTCTCGACAGCCTCGTTACGGATGTGTGGGACGTACGCTAGAATATCCCCAGTCGATCGGTTTTGACGAAAACCGTTTAGTTAGTTTAATTTCCGGGATAAAAAGATATTTGTCTCTCTGTTTGTTATCCTTTTATGGAAAAACTATTAGGCCGATTTGGCTGAAACTCGGTACATATGTAATTTTAATACCGAGATAGAGAGAGGATAGATCTTGGGATAGATTTATGTAAAGGTTATTCCGGAAAAGATTTGGTGATTTTGTCCATTTCGTCCACTTGATCCGCTTGATCCGCTTGGTCCGCTTGGTCCGCTTGGTCCTCTGGGTCCTCTGGGTCTGCTTGGTCTTCTGGGTCCTCTGGGTCCACTGGATCCACTTGGTCCACTGGGTCCACTTGGTCCACTTGGTCCATTTCGTCCATATTTTCTAATTTGTTAAGTATTGTAATTTATGTAGTTTACAGATAGACGGAGGTTGGTATAGTTTACGTTACAAAATGAAGTGAATCTTCCGGGGGCAAATACATAAAAATTTAATAATTTAATACAATGTAACCTGTACTGCCTGCTCTTTAAACGAGAGATTCGCCGCGGGTTAAACTCTAGTATTTAATACGTATAAAATAAAACCGTGTGTTATTTTGATATATTCAAATTACATTAGTTTTTAGAACTGAAAGCGGCTGGACTACAATTTCTCTGATTGATCACAAGGAAAGAAAATAATAATTCACAACTTTCGACATTCAGCAAACAGCAATCTCGGACTCGATTGAATAACAACACGATCAGAGTAATTTCAACTCAACTAACAAGATGTTCTCCGTTTATGCACACAAAGAGCGTAATTTAAAAATGTGGAGTGGAGAGTACATACGAAATTGTAGTATACAATACATACTGTATGGAGCAAGAGATCATGTTCTGCGCGTATTAGGATGACGTGATCGTACTCAATGAAACTAAAGTATTATTTTAATATGAAGTGGAATGTATTCCGTAAGATTTTGTGGACTGGTAATAGATGTACATTCTTTAAAGAGAGCAGCAATTACCATATTACGTAATGAAAAAATTAAAATTAAACAATGGTTATTCAAGTTTCCTATAAGATTCACTTTGGGCATTGTCACCGTAATATTCAGGCTTCAACGAACATTTGTAGAATGCTAGGAGCTCAACGTTACTCGACTAACCGTCTAACTTACGTGAAGTAATGAAAAATACCGCTCGAATCCGGAATTTACTTTGGGACATGTTCACGTGGCGTAAAAGCAAAGTTTGCATATGAAACAAGCTTTTATTCATATAATTTTTTGCAATAAATACACAAGTTATAAATAGGTATATAATCTAATTATAGAGAAGATCACTGCGAGAGGAAAGCCTGCCCAGAAGGCCAGCTACATTACTATGCTAGATAGCAATAATGATTCGCTATGGAAGTATGAACCAGTCCTCTGACCACGGGTAGCCACATTGAATTAATAATGTAAATATAGGTATATATGCAAACGAAATAAATATAATTATGTTCATACTAATTATAATAATTGTTATATTAAGTCGCATTCATAATTTTGAACTCATTGTATCATAAATCAGATTCAACATAATTTCGTGTTTTCTGTCAATGTTAGGTTATAATAGTTTCGAAATATACCGTTCACAGACTTCGATGGATGCTTGTTCTCATCATGTATCAAGATAATAAATAGTACATGCCCTTTAAACTGCGCTGTATGAATATGATACATATTGTATTTGTTTTGTGTTAAGCAACCGTCGAACCCTTGTCAATACGGCTATGACAGCAGGCTAGGGACACATTATAGATTCTATTTTAAATGATTATATAATGTTGCTACTTGTAATACAGGATAAATTAAACAGTGTATTTCCATAAGTTATGGTTCCGTAAGATTTAGAGCTCGCATTTTAATATATATAATAATAATAATAGCAGCCCATAAATGTCCCACTGCTGGGCTCGGGCCTCCCACTATAGGGGAACGGACAGTATACCCGCCACGCTTGTCCAAGGTGGCTTGGCAGGTTTGACACACCGGTTATCTCGATGTGCAGGTTGCATCACGATGTTTTCCTTCACCGTTATTAGCACGTGGTAATTGTAACAATATGCACATTAGGTCAGAAAACTGCCTAAGTGGTGCATGCGTTCCGGCCAGGATCGAACCCGCGCCCTTTGAGTTTGGGACGCGTGCGCTAGCCATTACGCTACCACGACTTATGGTAGCGTATTAATGCGAGCTCTAAATCTTAAAAGATTGTGGATTAAAAGTAAAAATTAAATCTTATGGTCCGGCCACAACTTTGGGCCACGCTGCATCGCATTTAATTTTTATCTAGGCTTTATTCACTCCTGGCTAGGTCTGACTATTCAAACAATAAGCTATCCTCTTTTCAGAGATAAAGAGTACCCATTTCCATGCGCAATATTGAGACTACAAACATATTACATATACACCAAATTTCAGCAAAAATGGTTTAATAAATTCTCCTTGAAAGCGTGACAGATAGACAAGATTTACTATCGCATTTATATTGTTTTGTGAATTTTTTTCCAAACTAATTAGGTTTTTGTTAAATAAAAGTCGATACAATAATGTGCATTCTCTTTTGAAGCTTTCTAAAAAGTATTAACGCTGAGAATAATATCTATGTAGGTATATTAATTTACTACACTATCACAATGTCGTCGTGCCAGTATACGTATATTAACTAACACTTGTTCATACTTTACGTTACTAGGTTGTTACACAAACCGTTTTACAACTCATGCCCAGGTTAAATACTTGAAACACATTAAACTTGGCCGCGAAAGGGTTATAGTTTATGAGGACAAAAAGGTCGGAGTTGTTCAACACTCATCCGAAAACCTCAAACGACCAAAAAGTCGTTGAAAAGTATGAATAACGCCCTTTATTTCGGCATGTTCTCATTTAGCCGCGCATAATGGTCGGAGCGGGTGCTTTTCAAATATTAAACTGGCTGGAACTGTAGTCTCGCTGCGTAAAAATGAGCTCGTGAAATTTAAAAATACATCTTAATAATTAAACGTATTAAATAATGATACTCTATTGACGAACCATTGTAAATCCAAAAACCACACTATTGACCGGCTTTAGACGCTATTCGTTCTGTTACAGAATTTATTATCTTTGCGAAAGATGGCCGGTTCCTACATCTTACTAATCATTCAATTAAAGATTAAAATTCAAATTTCTACCAATGGCTTGAGAATGAAGACTTAAATATAGGAACCGGCCATTAGACAGATTAAACTGTAATGCTTAGGGACCATACGTAAATTAAATCACATGTTAGAGGGGGGTTGTTCATTAAGTGTGACATTGTGTGACAAGAGGTCCCAAATCTCATGACGTCACATTTCAAAATCTAACATATTTAAGCTTTAAACACGAAATTTGAGGTATTAACGAAAAACTTCAAAATATTTCCAACACTATCTGTATGAGCATAGTGTTTAAATGATTAAAAACTAGCTTCTTCCCGCGACTTCGTCCGCGTGGAAAGTTTTTTTTAACTATCCCACGGGAACTCTTTAATTTTTCGGGATCAAAAGTATCCTATATATTTACCAGAGATATAAGCTACCACCATACAAAATTTCATTTAAATCGGTCCAGTCGTTTCGAAGATTAGCCGGTACAAACAGACAGACAAACATAGAATTTAAAAAAATCTAAATTAGTTTTATTTCACTTCTTTGACTCGGTTTTTAGCATTTTTTTTCATTGTACAGAAATTCGACCTCTACAGTTTTATTATATATGTATAGATAATTTAAATGGAAATAAAATTAATTACGGAACTGCAGCTTTAAATTTAATAATTTCTTGATGTCAAGTGGTGTCCCACTAGGGAGGGAAGAGTCTCAAGCATGTGAGGTCAGCTGTGGCAAGGACGGGAAGGGGTTAAAATCATGAAATTCGTATGATGTAATTTGTGGATGGCCCCTTAGCAAAATAAAAATTACAGAACTGCCTAATAACTTCACTTTCTTGGAAAAACAATTGTCCTTTTCACTTGAAATGATCTCTACTGGGCAACATAACTTATGAATATTTTTATCTAATTTAACAATGTTGGTGGGAGAGTAATTGAGATAGGATTTAGTATTTTTTTATGTTTTTCCCGATTAATGTGTGTTTGTGTGTGGTTTTTATTAAAACTAAACTTGTAAACCGTGTGTGATTTTACTTTTTGTAATATATTTTATTTTAATAAATAAACTATATCATTAAATACTCCAGTGTAATCACTGGATTATTTAATATTTTGATATCATATTTTATTTATCCAATTTATATAATAACTAGCGGTTCCGGCAGACGTCCTGTCTAAACCATCCCGCGACTCACTCAAACACTATTTTTTTACACCTTGTGGACCATTATTGAAGTTTTAGTAGGGATCCCTAATTTTTTCTAGTAATCAATATAGTCTATATTAATCTGGGATTATGTAGCATTCTAATGGGAATTTTTGAAATCGATCCAGTAGTTTTTGAGTTTATTCGTTACAAACATACAAAAATACAAATCTTTCCTCTTTATAATATTAGTATAGATAAATGTTATTATTCTGTAATAATAATTTATAATTAGTAAAACAATAACTGAATCTATCCTTCTATATTTTTCTTCAGCAAAACAAATAAGGAAAAAATTGAATCGCTATATTACATTTACCTATCACAATCTCAGTATAACGAGTAGGACACTATTTAAATATTTATGTTTTGTGTATCAATATGGCATAAATACATATTCAATTTCATGTTACCAATAGTAAAATTTAAAATAAATCATTTACATAGCAAACAAAAAAAGCGTGCAGAAAGCTTTTGTGACGTTTGACCGATACATTATGCAAATGCATTAGATTGATCTTGTAACAACATACCAAAAACGTTAAATTAAATATTGTGTTCTACGTGACAATTGTATGTACTACATTTTAATAAAAAAAATGCATGCGTGTGTACTTCACACGGAGTAGAAGTGAAAAAGAATATACAGGCGAACAAAATTATATCTACAACGCTTAGTAGGCAAGTGTGAACTGCACACAGACATTGTCGCATTTCTATTCTATTATAGACGTCTTTATTCTTAGGTATCTTGACACTTATTCGTAATAATTCATTCTAAATTACACTTTAAATCACTTCAAAATTGAATGCACTGTTACGCACGTATGTGTATCTACGTATCTGTTGATCTACGCATAAAAGAATATATAGAGCTAAAATTCATATGAAATCTTTTAAGTTTTATTTAAAGTAAAAATTAATACTAACGGGTAACGAGAGATGTGTTTTATTTCGTATTAAATAAGGTTGAATGAATGAATTTTATGTGTTTATCTCTTTTTAGTGTCGCTTTTTCGTTTCATCGAGTTTTAAATCACAGCGATTCTAAACAAGTTTCACTTTAAAAAAAATTACATGTGTAACATTTTAGTAGATACCTATTTAAAAGCATACCACACGTTGGTCTGCATAAGGAGGTACAAAATTTGTAGGCATGCGTGTATATTCAAGGATTTTCTATTCTCATAGTGTCTTAATTTTTTCCTATTATCGTATGCTGCATCTAAGATATGGAACAATATACCACCACCTTTAAGACAATTAAATCACTCGACTATCACTTTTCGCAAGAACTTAAAAAACTACCTTTTAGATGAGTAACGGAAACTAGAAAACGTCAATGTCAATCTTTCTTATATATTATAATTTTGCCTTCCGCCTCTACAATACTATTTCAGTTTATAAATATGTATTATGCATTTCATATATATCATGTATAATTAATATTTATTTTATCGGTATCCCCACAATATTTGTTTCTAATTTGCTAAGTATTAATTATTATTATGTTTATATTAATCGTATGTATGTAATTTATTATTATTCACACTATATACACACACACACACACACGCACGCAAGCACGCACACACATACACACACATATATATATATATATATATATATATATATATATATATATATATGTGTGTGTGTGTGTGTGTGTATGTGTGTCTCGTTGTGTGATGTCCAAATGAACGTTTTTCTTTCTTTCTTTTTCTAAAATATATTGTTGCAGATAATATTTAATCATTATTGCTGAAGATTCGTTTCTTTTCTTACTGGCTTCCTTTTCCAAAATATTCAACTTTAAGTTTAAATACGCTTTTTTTCTTGACCGTATTGTAAGACTTCGTCCACATTTTAGTAATACTCAGTTAATATGCCAATGATGATCGGATCGATCAAAATGATTGCATTGAAGGTTCTATCATGTGCCCAAATCAGAACCGCCTTTCGATGCAAATCGTTCGTTAGATTGTAGCTTTGTTAGAAATAGTTTTGGAAATCAGTGACGATTCATTTCAGATTCGACTCCCTTGAAGTTTGTGAATGCCTTAATTTCCCTTCTAACCTTTAGCCTTTGCGATTTCTTACATTATGCAGGGTAATCCAATTCCGGGCGTAGGTAGGCCATGTTAGCCTGGTATCTACCAACGTACAAATGTGTACTGATTTTGTTAAATAAGTTCATTTCGTATGCGCAAACTCAATAACCGTGCCTATCTAAAAGCTGTTGCATGATATTATATTTCTTCGAAATATTGTTTTGTTTGAGTTCTAGGTAGAATTAAATTTCGCCTACAATAACATTTCGAGTATTGTTTGTTGTCTGGAAATTATAGACTAGGCTTTTTCTTTTTCTATTAAATCTACTCCATATTGTACGATCATTGACGCTCTTTAGTGTCAGCCTAATTGGATCTTATGTGTTTATCGTGCTTTGCGGTTATTAGTCCACTAATCATTTCTTGGAAGTGTAGAAGGCTCCAGGGTTGTAATACATATGAATTAAAATATAAATTGTGCAAGTAATGATATCAAAATATTAAGAAGCTTGTTAATAAAGGGAACATTACTACAATCTATATAATTACATAAGTATAAAAAGCCCTAAAAACGAATCAACAATGTTTCTGTTACTACATTTATACAGAAAGTATATTTTGTTACTAAACTATGGCTGTGCACAATTTGTATATTTAACCAAGTAACAAGCTAGCAAGCTACGGCTGAATTTATTATCACAATAACCCTATGTTATTACAATATTACCATTTTAAGCATTCTGCAACGAAATTGCGAAAGTATAATAAAAAGAACATTTAACTACACTCCTTATAATTTTTTCTTGCTATCTAGCTCATATTTATTCATATAATATCATATACATTGTGGTCACTTTCGACAAAACAAACTAAATAAATAATTAATTAAAAGCATCTGAAACTTGTTATTTAGCCAAGGCAATAAATTAATTAATTCTTATGCAATTAGTGCTTTCAAATGGTAGGTATAAATTAAGATCAAGATATGTAAGTAAAAACTTATTATGATGCTACTGCTTCATCTGGGATAATGTTATAGTTATTTACCGTTTCATGCAGATGCAGCGACGGGTTTAATGAGTTATTTGTGATGCGATGCGTTATTAATTGTTAATCACGTTAATATTCACAGGTAACTTACGTATGTAGACTAATTTAGCTATTTGTTAACGGCGTTATTTTTAACGCTATAAATAAGAAGCATTTGACCACAGGCAATAACTATAATATTACCACAGGTGAAGCCCGAGCATAAAACGAATATAATATTGTATAAAATTATACCTTTATGCTTAAACTCGTAAGAAATATGTTAATAAGTAAGTAAGTAATAGTTTTAGCCCATATAATGAATAACCACATAAACAGTATATACTTATACAAGATAGCATTTTAGTTTTAAAAAACCTATACAATTTATTATTATTACTTACGAAACTTTAACAATCTTTTAAGTAACTATCTAGACATGCAAAGTAACTAAAATTAAATATAAACTATATTATGATTAACTTATTATAAACTAGATAATAAGAAAACGCTGCCAGAGGGAAACGGGCATGGAAGGCTAACTGCATTGCCACGCTGCATGGCAATGCTGATTCGCCGGGCGAAATATGAGCCAGCTTAATTCTCCGACTAAATCAAGAAGAGTTAATTGTCCTCTATATTCTCTGCGTGCAGCAGTTCAATTATTAATAGATTTTGTAAAATCCATTTTGACTGTTTAAACTTAACCTTCTCCGTCCTTGTAAAGTTCATAAAATTGTTTTGAACCAACAGCTGAAAATGCCTCTGAGACGATAAAAAATGGAGAGCTTTATTTAATGTTTGTTTTCCAATCAGTGTTCCCTAAAGTAAGGGTAGAACAGGGAGACGAGTAATTCAATGTAATGAATATTTATGTTCCAATTTAATTGAATTAATTGAAACCGGCTCGGTGATGGCGGTGTTGGTCCGAGCACCCAACAATTAACTAATTAATGTTTATTAAACGAGTAATACCGTTATCCGATAACCACTCGAATAAATAATAATTGGATCCCTTAATATAAGTGGATCGACTTTAAATATTATGGCAATAACTTTTTTTGTGTGTAGGTTCTTTTTATGGCGAAACAGGCGAACAGGCAGACGGCCAGCGTTTAGAATGGCACTGGAGGAATAGACTAGAGGGAACAAGATAGGAGGGAATAGGGATAGGAGGAACTATTCATATAAGTGGTGTTTATTAACGTTAACGTTTGTTGAATACTTGATTACGAAGCATTTGGATCACGATGCTCAATAGCTGAACCACCCAAGCACTCAGTCCGGATTACTCCAGTGTGTCGACACAAGCCAGTCAACACTTCTTATACTGAAAAAGAATACAGGTCATGCGATATATACTTCAATACACAATCTTTATAGCAGTGAAATATATTTATTAAAAGTAAAAAATTCTTCCGAATGAATTTGCTAGTTACAGATACATTACTCAGTAGGAACATTTACTTTCGTGTTGCCAAAAACAGAAAATATTTTAGGCTCAAATATTTACTGTTCTTCCGGGATTTTTTTAATAATTAGACCCATAATACACGAGTTCCCTGAAAACTTGAAAAACTGTAATCATAATTAAATTTAAGTTGTTTGGCAACCTATTGTCTTGTTAGCTACAAATTGAATTAATTTTGCTTGAAAGAACAAAAACTTGCAAAGTCGGTATCAGATTATATAATATTTAGTACCCTTAGCCGCGCTCATCTTCCGCCGCAACAATAGGACTCGACGCCGGACGGCTCATGACCTCCGGCCGGCGTAAGAGCGCCTACACATTAGGTCGCAGGCAGCGCGGCAATAGCGCGAGAGCGGCACATGTCTTCTTATTACAAATACAGCCGCGCGACTTGTTTAGATTAGGGTGGCGCAACTTCATTCCAATAATGGATTCCAACGAGGAAACATTATTGTTGTTCCTGATGTTTTTGGTTCTCCTTCGGCGCCATCGACCAAATAGGTCACTTTCACCTCTCGTGTATTAATCTACTATAACTAAGTTCGAATGTCAAAAAGTCTTTCGGCAAATTGTTACGTAATTATATGTACTTACGCTTGAAACACTGGCTCAAAGCCGACTGATCACTGATCGCAAACGGCTGCAGCGCTGCTGTCCACTATGACTATCACGTGTCGTGCGACTGTCGCGCTTCTTTTTAGTAAGAAAGTCTGCTGGTTCTGAGCAGGGAGACTGTCGCGCGACAGTCTCGCTGCTGCTCCCGCGTTGCTTGCTACTTAGTTTGAAGGAGTTCTAAGAGTGCGGCAGCGGGTGATGGCCCGCGAGCTAGGCCTCCATCTGCATCCAAAGCCGCTGAGTAGTTAGGCGCGTCGGTGTACCGCGAGTCTCCCTCTTAACTACGAATTGCAATAGAAGAGGCCTGCGCTACTCGTGGTCGCGGCGAAAAGCTCGCGCACGTCCTCCTGCGGCTCTGACTTATGGCGACAGAAGGACACCAAGGAATTTTAGTGGGTATTCCGGCAGCCCACCTGGCCGGCGAATACCACACTGCCCCGCTGTAGTCTCCGTGCGGAACCGGTGCCCGCAAACGGATTTACCCTTGAAAAAAATGGCTTTTACTCGGACACGTATTCGAAAGTACTAATGCTTCTAAAGTATTTGTACTGTCAATTTTCACCGCACATTGGTAATATAAAATATGCTTTAATATTTTATTATTTGAAATTAAATTTATTGTTGTGCTTGTTAAGAACAAAATATATGAGCAATTATTGTTCTCAAGTTTTATGAACAAGCAAAAAGGATATTAAATATAAATTAATTAAACTTTTTAAAATGTGAAAATAAATTACATAGAAATACGAATGATGCTAACTGTCTAGGGAATGTAAACTGTATATATTATAATTTGGATATGAAGTAATACGTTAATTTTGTTATAATATTAATATTTATTTTACAACGTACTTTATTGTATCATACGATCGTATGATACAATAAAGTACTGTGTACTTTATTTTAATGTCAATTGTACCATGTCATTATATTGTTACAATCTAGGCGTCGACAAAGACAAATTCCACGTACAGATTTGTAAAAGCACATTTATTACCTGTAGGCATTTGAACTAATTATAATTATTTTATGATCGTCTTCCTTTGTTTACTTATTGATTGGCATACGTTCTAGATAACAGCCCATTGTTTTATTGTATTCATTTATGGCCGCTGCGGCCGACTTATTAGCCAGGTGTTTCGGATTATGTCGACTACAATACGGGCACATTGCATTTGTGCAGTATAAAACGATGGCCTGATTGAGGGAGGGGGCAGTCGAGCGAGAACCACGATCAAAGCGATACATGTGTACTACCATCGTGAATCTAATAGTGACGGACTGTGCGCGTTTTATTGAATTACGACCTCCTGCATTACGTTTGGACTTGTTGTGTTCGGTTATATTTGTACCTGTGTTATACGTGTTTGTATAGTTCTAATAAACTCTATAATAATTCCAACGGCATTATAATTCGAGTCCCGCTTAACTCGTAACTATGGTATATACAAAATTATGTCTTTACAAAGTAGTATATCGCATTTATATAGGTTATTTATATGGGTTATATAGGTTAGTTATAAAATAATCAATCGAAATAATTTGCCTTTAAAATTTACACACATCAATCCTTGTCCGTCTCGACTCTAGATTAATGGTCCATCGAGAACATGAATCTTCGTGTTGTTATTAGTTAGATATACGGATTTCCCAGCCAAAACATAAATTGTGTGTTGATGAAACTGCTCTCGAAGAAATAATTATATAAAACGAGTTTTGTTAGTGGGGTCACAATCTACAAGCCATGGTCGTCGGTTGTAACCGGCCGAACCAAGGTTCGTGTTGAGAAATATACAAATACTGCAAGACGTAGTCACCTAATGGGTATAATTTAAGAAAATTTAGGATGTAAATACTTACGGCGGCCTGTACACCAGTGAATACTAACTAAGCCTGTACACTTGTAAGACGTAGTCACCTAATTTAGGTTATAATTTAAGAATATTTAGGATGTACAATTGTACATACTTAAGCGGCTTGTACACCTGTTAGTTTTGCTCGGGTAAGGTGGGCGTAAGCTCTTGAATCTAAGAGCCACTACGAGTTATGAATACCGGACTCATCCAGCTGAGAACGATATTGATAAATTGAAGGGTGCCTTTAGCCTTAGAAGCTTAGGCGCCTCTTACTCGGACAAAACTCACAGGTGTAAGGCCTTAGTAATATCTAACACTTTATTTAGGGTCCGTAGATATTTTGGCCAAAGACAAACAATAAAATTATCACGTCGACTACCGGTCCATCCGTCTGTTCGTTTGACCGTTTGTGTTTGTATTTCACAGCAATCTTTCTTACCTTACTGGTCCATCTGGGATAATGTTATAGTTATTGACCATTTCATGCAGATCTAGAGATGGATTTAATGCGATATAAATTTTATTTGTGATGCGATATTTTTATTAATTGTTGATGACGTTAATATGGACAGATAACTTATTTATGTGCATACACTAATGTAGCTATTCGTTAATGGCGTTGTTATTAACGCTATAAATGTGACGCATTTGACTACAGGTAATAACTATAACATTATCGCAGACGGAGCGCGAGCATTACAGCTAATAAAGCTAAGGATGAAATTTACCAAGAAGATGTATTCTATAGGAATGGATTGATATTGTGATATCAAATTGCGATAAACCTAAAAATTTGAGTTCGCCATCTTATATCATATTATAACTGAGGAGTGACTATTGAATTGCATTGTAGTGCATTATTAGAGAGTTCTTAAAAAGTCACACCAAGATTTGGAAGCACGTCATACGCAGATATATTTACCGGACCTCATTAGCTAGATATTTTGAACTCAATAACGATAGCCGAGTTAAGCAACAACTACGAAATGGATCATTCATCTTGGTTGTGCTCGTGTGTAGTTAAATGCGGTAAAGTCGGCCATTGACCTGATGTGTGACGTCAATCGGGATATTGCACTTCGATTCAACATATTCTTACCTGTAAGAAGATGCATCTCTGCACCTATTCTTTAAAATAAAAAAAGAATAATAACCCGTTTTCAATCACGAGAATTAGCCAGAACAGTATTAAAACAATTGTAATATTGAATAGAGAATTAGTTGTTATAAATATACTGTCAATTGGACACTGTACATGACTGTATCTGTAAACATCTATGATATTATAAAATTCTAAAAATGCTGTGTCTGTACATTGAAGCTATTTAAAAAAAAACAATCGGAATACACTAGGTATATAAACGATGGGGAACACGATGCAATTTTTTTTTAGATTTCCTGCTTCTTTGTTCGGGATTCACGTAAAAAACTACTAGGCTGATTTTGATACGGTTTTCGCTGATCGACAGCAAATTTTATGTAATAAAATGTGTGATATTTTTTATCCCGGGGATCCCGCGAGAATTTACCCGGTAACGGTTTGTATTTGTTCGGATGCATAAAAATTAACTTATTCCGACACAGTTTTCACTATAACGATAGCTTACATTCTTTTCTAACAACAGAATTCTTGTGGCAACTCAAAAGCAACATACATAAACACGACTAAACAATTTACATTTTCTGCACAAACACAGAATTCTTGCTTAAAAACAATCAATACATAAACTATTGTTCAGTTTTAATTTAGAAAATACAACTGCAGTTGAAGAATGATAGATAATCTTCAAGTATCGGCCAAAAACTTCCAAAATTGAGATGAAATTTGATTAGATTTGTGCTAGAGACGTACGGATTTCCTTTAGGAAAATGTCGTGGTGGCGTTAGCCATTAGACATCAAAAACTCAGTATATAAAATACTAGGACATGCCCGCGACTTCGTTCACTTGATTGACTTGGAATTCCTGCGAGATCCCCGAGACGCGAAGTACCGCAGATATTGTTTTAGTGGAAACTGTGTCGGAATAATCTAACTTTTATTCTCCATACTAAAAACTGCTCCCGGGAAAATTCCCGCGGGATCCCCGGTATAAAAATCTCAAATTTTAATAAAATTTGTTATTAATCAGTGAAAAATAGCATTTGAATTAGATTTTTTCCATCTGGCCATTATAAGTCATTCCCAGAAAAATTCTCGCAGGATTCCCAGGATAAGAAGTAGCGTAGATTTTAAGTCTAAGAATTTGCTGTCGATCCGCAAAAACTGGATCGAAATCGGCCCCGTAGATTTTACATGAATCCCGAACAAACAGACAAGAAATCTAAAAAAATTGCATCGTGTTCTCCATTGTTTATACCACGTGTTTCAGACCTTATGATAAAAAATCAGACCACGTTTTCCTCATGACGTACTCTGCCCATATACAAAAAACTACACCAAATAGTACCAAAAAAATTGTATGGAAAAAAACTGCATTTGGTCATTAACCTACCAATTTAGTCACAATAACTGATACATCTTGTTGTAAAATTCTGAAATGAAAATTGAGGTCCTGTGGCTAAACCGATGAATATATTTGATTAGTTTTTTGTATATGGGCTGAGTACGTCATGAAGAAAACGTGGTCTGATTTTTTATCATAAGGTCCGAAACACGTGGCATAGTGTATTCCAGTTGTTTTTTTAATAGCTTGAATGTACAGACACGGTATGTTTAGAATTTTATAATATTAAGGTATGTATGTTGCGGGAGTAATGCGGTTGCCTGGAGAAGGCAAAGAACGGGGAGAAGAATATGGGAAGAAGGTACTTATTTGCCACCAACAATCTGTGGCCTCGTCGTCTCCTTCCGGAGGTCACACAAGGCAGTTGTAGAATGTGTTTTATAATTCTTCATAAATTATAAAATCTTGAATTGAATTATTTATTTATTCAATGCAGTTTTGGTGCCGATTATGCTGATGTAGTCAAATTTGAAGTAGTATTTTCTTAAAGTTTTAGCGACTAGTAATTAAAACATCGAAATGAAAATCAAATAACATGCTGTTTTTTCAAAAATGTTTAAAAGTAGTTTTAAATTTGAAATACTTCTCTTTTTTTCTTTTTTACAGCGCATTTATGATTCAAAGTTAAGGTTTATTTCTTGATGACGAGCACGGGATGGGACAGTTTAACTAGGATATTTCTTTGGCATAACCTGATATGCAATTTGATATAATTTAGATAGATAGATAACACTTTATTATACACCAATACAAAAATGAACTTAAAGACTAAAATTATATCTAGTTGTGTACGAAGGGCGGTCTTATCGCTACAAAGCGATCTCTTCCAGATAACCCCAGGAATGAATTGAGATGATAATGGCGATGGTGGTATACGTAACATATAGTACGAACTACTTACATTTTAATAATAAATACATAAATTATATATATGTAGATATTTTATATATTACATAGATATATACTTAATATACATACCATACAAATACATATCTACAGAATATATAAATATTTATAAATGAATTCAATGCAATTTCAAAACCGGATACTATTTATTTACTTTGAAGGTTTTACATCTGTGGCAATGTGGTAAGCCCTGTGCAGATTGATATATGAATACATTGAATACATTAGTATTCATATACAATACAACGGGGAAATGCGGCCAGCGTTTTGGGAACGTTCTTGACTGACGGCGATTTAGAACTCATATATTGTTTGTAATTTTCATTACTTTAATTTATTTATAGGTTAGTTTATATTTTAATATTTAATTGTATTTTCTTAAGTTGGTGTTGTCAATGTTTAATTTTTATATATTGAATACTGAAGATAAAAACAGGATACTTTTGATTTGATGGTTTTACATCTGAGGCCATGTGGTAAGCCCTATGCAATATATCTATAATATTATAAAATTCTAAACGTGCCGTTTTACTACATTGAAGCTAATTTAAAAAAAAACCAATTGGGATAGGCTATAGTCTATCCCAGTTGGTTTTTTTTGGATGACCAAAAAACGATGGAGAACGCGATGCATTTTTTTAGATTTCTTGTCTGTTTGTTCGGGATTCACGTAAAAACTACGGGGCCGATTTTGATACGTTTTTCGCTGATTGACAGCAAATTCTTAGACTTAGCCACTTTTTATCCTGGGAATCCCGCGGCAATTTCAAGTCAAGTGTGGACGAAGTCGCGGGGATATCCTAGTTTGATATATGAATACATTAAATACTAGAGATGAAAACAAGATACTGTGATTTGAAGGTTTTACATCTGAGGCAGTGTGGTAATCCCTATTCAATTTGATATATGAATACATTGAATAGAGATGAAAACAGGATAATTTTTATTCGAATGTTTTACGTCTGAGCCTTTGTGGGAAACTCTTGTTCTCAGATAATTTAATAGACATAGACATAGACATAGACAACACTCTATTGTTCACCAAAACAAATATTGCAAAAATACACAACAAGACAATAGTTATTTGGTAAAACAAAAGGCGGCCTTATCGCTAAAAGCGGTCTCTTCCAGGCAACCAGATTCAATAATTCTTAAATTATCTGTAACTAAAGTTTAACCCGCAGCTGCGCCGCGGGTAGACTTCTAGTACCTGCCTCTTGTTTAAAGAGCAGGCGTTAATACAGGTTACATTGTACTAAATGTTTATGTGGAGTGCTATTTGCACCCGGAAGATTAATTACATTTTATATCGCAAACTATCCCATCTCCCGGCAAGGCCAAAAAGGACAAAAAGGCCAAAAAAGACAAAAAGGACAAAAAGTTAAAAAGGACAAAAAGGTCCAAAGGGCCAAAAGGGACATAAAGGTCAAGAAAGCCAAAAAGTACAAAAAGGTCAAAAAGGACAAAAAGGACAAAAAGGACAAAAAGTCAAAAAGGACAAAAAAGTCAAAAAGGACAAAAAGGTCGAAAAGGGCAAAAAGGACAAAGATGACCCAAATGACGAAAATGGCAAATCACAAAAAACCTATCATAAGATAGGTTTGTTGATTGATCATCCCAAAAAATAATTTTTGGAATAACCTTTACATAAATCTATCCCATTATCCGGGATAAAAAGTATACCTTGTCCACCCTCAGTATTAAAACTAGATATATACCGGTTTTCAGCCAAATCGGTCCAGTACTTTTACCGTAAAAGCATAACAAACAGACAAATATATTTTTATCCCGAAAACTATCCCATTTTTCGGGATAAAAAGTATCCTGTGTTCATTCTCGGCATCGAATATATATATATTATATATATATATATATATATATATATATATATATATATATATATATATACTGAGTTTCAGCCGAATCGGTACAGTAGTTTTTCCGCGAAAACGGAACAGACAGACAGACAGAGTTACTTTCGCATTTATAATAATAGGGGTTATTATGCAACAAAGAAAAAGGGAAAATATATATAAATAAAAATGACATACATGAACAGCAGATTAAAGTCCAGTATTGTAAAGTAATAATTTAATGAACATACCAAAAAAAAATCCTTATTTATTACATAAAACACCTTTCGTTTCATCGCCACACCTGCTCGTAGGTGTATCCGCTTTATATTTAGAACGATCAATGACACCTATTTAGATATTATGAAAGGACTTGCCTACATTGTGAGCGCTATTTCAGCATATCACTTTCAATAGGTCTACTTCAGAATTTAAGTGAGCAAACTGAATAAGAGGTTATATATTTTCAATAATAAAGATAAATTTAGTGATCTTATTCATAAAAGGGAAACTTTTTCTAAAATTGGTAATGTATAGGTATATAAGTATCTATAAAACACCATAAGTATCGTTCTGTCAATTTCTGACGGCTTTCTATATCTGACTATATCCATTCTTTTATGTCCCTGCTCCATCTGTGATAATTATAGTGACTGTGGCCAAATGCGTCTTGTTTATAGCGTTAAAAATAACGCCTGTAAATTTAATTATATTAGTAATAATTAATAATAATAATAATTCTTTATTGAAGTTTCTGCCTTAACTTTAGATACATTGGTTTTGGGAATCTTCTTGTAAGTGTATATACATGTATGTACGGTGTAATGTATTAGAGTAAGTAGTTCTGTATAATTTAACATAATTTTATTTAGGAATATTTGTCCTTATAATGTAGTGATTATTTACAGATTTAATTCAAAATCTCTCAATTGTATATAGACGGTATTCACTACATTTTGTTTTCATGTTGGCAGACGCGATAGATTTGTACTGTGTTCGGTTTATTTTATTACATGTAAAACTTTAAGTATAATGTTTTATACGATATCTTGTATAAAATATTATCTGGAATTTCCAAACAGTAATAATGTATTAAATTCTTTTCAGTCATAACACGTTAATTAAAATAGTTTATCAGTGACTTCAATCCGCTATCGGTTGTGCCAATTGCTAAGTTTCATGTACTGTAAAATTGTTGGAGGGATGGCAAGGTGTTCTAAAAATGCTTGTAGAGTGTGAAAATTTAGTGTCTGTAATGTGTTAAAACCGTAAGGTTCTCTGATTATAAATATGTGACCAGTTGCTTTTCTTTTATTACCATAAACCCTTCTGAGTTGTTGCAAGTATTACAATTGATATTACTTTTATGTAGTTCATGTCCATTTTTAGCCAGTATTTATGCAAATTAATGGATATTAAATAAGTTTACTACGAAGCGTGCAAAAACTGTGTATTTTCGTGCCATTTTTTTCAATATTGACCTCATTTAAATAGACATAAGTAATTTTCATATACTTGCAATTTTTTTCTTGTAATTGTTTGAACCAAATTGTTTATTATACAAATATATTTTAGTGAAACTTGATTGATATATGTAATAATTTTGTGTTTTATATTTAAGAATATTAATTATTGTATGTTTAGATTAGTAAGGCCTTCTCATTTAAAATAGGTTTTTAAATGAGATTTATTATTTAGAATCAGATACAAAAGTGGTAATGCCGCTTTATATTGTTACAACACAGGCTCCGACAAACACAAAATCCACCTGCATATCTGAAACAAAGCACATTTATTACCCGTCGGCATTTGAACTAATAACATTGAAATTCTTTTATGGTCGTCTTCTTTTGTTTACTTATTGGCATACGGCCTGTTGTTGTGTTTTAATCATTAGCCAGGTGTTACGGATTTAAAGTACAAGCTGATTCTAGGAAATTCGGTCCACGCTGCCGGGCGGACCTATTGCATTTGTGCACTATAAAGCAATGGCCCGATTGAAGGAGGAGTTGTCGAACGAGAACCGCGAACGAAGAGAGACGTGTGTACTACAATCGGGAATCTTTTAGTGACGGACTTTGCACGTTTTATTGAATTTCGACCTTCAGCATTACGTTTGGACTTGTTGTGTTCGGTTATATTTGTACCTGTGTTATACGTGTTTGTATAGTTCTAATAAACTCTATAGTAATTCTAACGGTATTTTAATTCGAGTCTCGCGACTCGTAACAATACGTTACACATAATCACATATAGAACGTATACCTAAACCGCACGTAACGTAATGTATTCTCTTTAGGTTAACATCAGAAGGCTCTATAATGCCTTTTTTATGAACAACCGTGTATGTCTCGCAGTCGTCTGTTGTTAGCTAAGACCTGCCAGAAAATTAATATAATGTCTGTTGTATAAGACAATACAACAGACAATACAACAGAATAAAATAAAACAGAATTACATTCATAAAACTTTTTTAAGTACTTAAATACTTTACAGCTCCTTTTTTGGCCAAGTAATCGCGTAAGATTAAGCGTGGTCGTTGTTAAAGGTGGACGTATTTAAAAATACCTTTAAAATTGAACAAATTGTACTTCAAAGTTAAAATAATTCAAACCGATCATCAAAAGACTTTTAAACTGTTTAAAACAAAAATGTATATGATTATCATACTACATAATCAGTATAAATGCTTAATCGTGACTTTAGACACGACTATGAAGGATTATGAAGGAACTCCCACGCCCATAATAATTGCTAAAAAAATAAGAATAATTTGCATAAATCAATGGAAAAAACTTGATCACAATCAATCGTATGATGGAAGCCTCGTTCTTGTAATGTAACTGCTTACACAATGTGTGTGTTTGTCATCAGTAAAAAATTTAAATGAAAATCTTTTAAAAAATACTGCAATTTCTACCTCAACAAATATTTTACGCAGTCGATTGGTGTGTTGCTTATTGATAATTAATGTAATTGTAATTAGTCTTACGTGGAGATGTCTTTTGGTCCGATACTTAAAATTTGTAATTTCACCGTTTAATTGTAAAAATTAGCTTATAATAAACTTGGTAAGATTGAAAAGCGAAGATAGCAATACAATTTGCATCGTATCGCTTAATTTTCATAAATTTATAATACAAGCCATGTCTAGGTGGCAGTTTATAGTCTATCGATATATGGCATAGTATGCCGGAGAATAGTCATAGAAAAAGTGTATGACAGTATTGTGAATGGTAGATTTGGTACCGGTAGACCACGACGTACACATCATGATCAAATAACAGAAGTGTTAAAAGTAGGTCAGGTAAAAAGCATATCAAATAAACGTGCATGTATGAAAAGGTTAATGAAAGTAGATGAAGCGAAAATTGTTTGTCAGCATCGTCGCAAGTGGAGATCTATAATCTCTGTCTACCCCCCGGGAAACAGGCGTGATAATATGTATGTATATATGCCTGAGAAGTGTTAAAATGTAAAAAATCAATTAAAATAATGGCAAGCGTGTCTTGGAATGGAGACTGTGTCTGAATAAACCTAGCCTAGGATGACCTCCAGCCCGGTAGACCGACGACCTGCGTAAGGTCGCCGGTAGGGTCTGGATGAGGAAGGCGGGAGACCCGGATATGTAGCGCAGACTTGGAGAGGCCTACGTCCAGTAGTGGAGATTGATTGGCTAAAGAAGAAGAAAATAATGGAATGAATACACTGATTTTCACATTTAGGTTTTATATATGGAGTGTGGTTTTTCTTTAGATTTTTCGTTAGTGATCATGTAACTAATGACTTAACAGCATACATAGCATTTAAATTAATCGTAATAGAAAGAATAAAGATATTCAAAGTATTAGTAATATCAAAAAACTGGTATCTAGTAGCTACAATTGTTACCAAGCAACAGAAAAGTAAATGGTAATATACAGTAACTTGACCAGTAGCCTCGTGAGACACTTCATTATGCCAAGTTAGTGCCAGTTCATGTGCCATAAAACAATTTGTCTACCCTTGAAATTATGTACGAAACTCTGAACATACGTAGATATCATATATAAACATAATTGGAAAGTAACGTGCATTATAAACCGAGCTCCGTTGGCGAACAACGAGAGCTAATTCAATTGTTTGGGTGGGTCCATGCGCTGAAGAGTTATGCGGAGTGTTACATATTAAATTAAAAGCAAGGCAGCCTGCAATGAATTATCGCAGCTGCGCCGAATATATATAATTCGTTGCTGAAATGATTTTGCGCCTATTGTACGTGGTAGAACTATGCTGGAATATCTTGAATACAGCTATTAGACCCGACCTGATGTTAAGGTATTATTATTATTATGTCAAATGTTAAGCTTTGAGCTAATCGTGTTTCGTACTCTATCCTATCTTAGTGATTGGCAACGTGTTGGCATCGCCCATGGTGTGGCAAACATCGATAAGCGACGATAATGACATTACAAGTAGGGATGAGCCGAAATTCGTTTTACATTCGGTTTAAATGCCGAACATTCGGTGCAAGAAAATAGTAAAATATCTACTTGCACTATTTTGTCCAAAGTTAATAGAAATCGTATGTAACATAAACGTAATATAAAAATTGGCATCTATATACTCATGGTCATTTATTTTAGTTACGAACATGCAAACTTTAACGTGCAATGTGATAAAAAATAAATAAAATTAGTTTTTGTTTAAGTTTTTGCATAATTAAATAGACATCAAATTTAAACCAAAAATAAAATAAACTTATTATTCCTCTAAGATACATCAGTAAGTAGTGCAATTGCGTAATTATAATGCGTAACTACAATAAAATTAAAAAAAACACGTTTAGGGACATCAACAATTACAACTTTAATTTTGATTGAAATCACATTTTACGAATTTAGAATTATGAAATGGTTATTTTTTTTTCAATCAAAGGTCTGCAAATCTATTCTTTTATCCACCTACTCATACTTAAAATTTACGGCGTTATCGAGTCACGACGTGTTGCTCTTGAGAAAGCGTGGCGAAATCAAACCGAAGTTCGGCCGAATCTTTTGTTTTAACCGAATGTTCGGCCGAAGTTCGTATTCGGTTCAAACCACATTCGGCCCATCCCTAAAAATCCTAAAAAAAATAATTATACTCGAGTTTGATATACCCACGCTTGCGGGTTCTTTATTACTAGCTTCTGCTCGCAACTTCGTCCGCGTGGAATAGTTACTTTGGGTAACGCTAACTTTAACCCGCGACTTTGTTTACGTAGAAGGTGCCCCGCCGCCCTTCCCCCTCATGACTGCCCGCCGGCCGGCCTTGCACATCATAAATACGCGCGCAGTACTTAATCATTATTTTGCTGCGATATTATTTTAAAACTGCGATATCTCCTAAGATATTCATTGAAATCGAATGATATAAATAGTACTTTTGTTTTAAATTAAATACTTGTGATGAATAACGTATTTATTTGTATAAGGATTAATATCATGTTTATAAAAACACCTTCGCAAATAATGCATTATTTTAGAACAAATTTGGTTAGCATAAAAAAGGTTATAGTGAGCCAACCTTAAAAGATAGACATATGCTATCGCTGACTTTTTTTAGAACTTTTAAAGGGGAACAATTCTGTCGCACATGATTTTTGCGAAACTTTAACCGTTTACGGAGCGCACGAAGCGGAAGCTTTCAGAAGCAGAAACATTTTTCATTGTTGCTTGTTTTTGTTGGTCTTAGTGTGATAATATATAGCCTATAGCCTTCCTTGATAAATGGGCTATCTAACACTGAAAGAACTTTTCAAATCAGACCAGTAGTTCCTGAGATTAGCGCGTTCAAGCAAACAAACTCTTCAGCTTTATATATTAGTATAGATATATTTTATATGATATACATATTTGACTTTTATTATTTCCTATATTTTTTACAGTTTATTGATATATAAACAAAAACTTAGAAATTAAAAACTACTATAAACATATTTACAAGTAAAAGATGTAGTCCAGATCGCTGTCGGTAGGGAGCGTTCCCAAAATGCTGGCCGCATTCCCCCGTTGTATGGCAACACTTATTCGTTGCCCTAAATATAGGCCAGCTCTTTGGTCACGTGAGACTTCTTTCAATCGTTTTGAAAGGTCTCGATAAAGTTGATAAGCCTCACGTCCCCATGGCCCCAAAGTCTCAACCCCGAAAGCCACAAATATGTATCCGTCACCGATGGATGCATATTTGCGGCGTTTCTGGGTTTCTTGAAGTGTGGCAGCTCCTCCAGCAGTGATGGCTGTATTTGGAAGATGGGAAGCTGCCAACGTATCGACACACGTTGCATCCCACACTAAGGGGCGTCCCATCTTCCAAGGTACCAACGACATAGATAGATATTATGTTTATAGATTTTCTTGGCCAAAATTTAATTCTATAGAAAAATCTCGTCATTTTTCTAACCCCTCATTTCAGTAGTCAATTTCAATAATGTTATTATTAAATGTTACCTTACCTTATTTTTAGGTCACAAGACTGTTTATGTCATATTTTCATACTTACTCAAAATAACTCGTGTGCGAAGATGCTGAAATTGCTGCAATAATGAAAATATTTTACCGAGTTCAACCACAATATTAGGCTTAAAATACATTTCTCTCGCAATTACATTACTTACCATTCAACCTGCGACACCCTTCAGCAATATTTAAAATGGATTCTGTAAGTGGAGCTCGTCTCATATGCATAAGGCTAAAGTTTATCTCTAAAACTCTTAACTGCCATAGTCAGAGTCGGATAATAAGTTATGTTGATTAACGTTAAATAGTAGCTATTGGACTTGTCGCTTGACTCTTTCTTTCCATACATATATAATTATCACCTGAAAACCTTCTTTAAGTGAAAATTGTAATTCATTTAATATTTTAACTATAAAGTCATTCTTATCTTGGTTTTTGAGGTTTTATTATTTCGAATATAATTATTAAACGAAATCAGTATAACTTACCTTTCATTAATGCAGTTTTCTTTCCATATATGCACTTGTGCAAGATTTTCTTTAAGATGTTTTCTGTATGTTAGATGTCTTTCACTATCAGCACGTGTTAATTCTCGAACAATGTCCGATTTGCCTCAGAAATCATTCTAACCAGTACATGTATGCATTACCAGTACCTACCTGAACGCATGTTATTGGAATATAATTAAAGAGTACCTTGGCTACCGAGATTCTGGGATTTTTGAGTACCCAAATTATCATCAGTAGCATGTGTAAGCTGTTAAATAGTATTTTAAATAATATTTAACGTTATTGTAGCTCTCGTAAACGTTCTAAACTCGTCAGGTGTTGAGTAGTATATTTATTTTATTATCCAATTATACTAATAAAGTGTTTAAGTAATTAACAGTAGAGTATACCTGCTAGGAAAATGGGTTATGCCAAATTAATTAACTGTTTATGGGGCTACACGAATCACACCTTCAACTTATTACACCATGTTTATATAGGATGGTACAAAATTTCCATTACATTAGCGGGTTTCAACGTCGTCGTGAATGTGTAGGCCTCCTCCCAATGTAATATTTATCTGCCATCACGAGTTACCTATTACAATATACACATTGTTACGAGCTACAGGACTCGAATTAAAAATGCCGTTGGAACTACTATAGAATTTATTAGAACTGTACAAACACGTATAAAACAAATACAAATGAAACTGGATGCAACCAGTTCACACTGCACGATTCAATACAATTCGAACGCGCAAAGTCCGTCGTCTATATCGCTAATCGAGAGTACTAGAGAACGTCTTACTCGTTTCGTAGTCGTCGCTTGACTGCCCCCGCCCCTCCATTCGGGCATCGTCTTATACTAACTACACAGTACAAAGAAATCGGAGGCGCACGCTGAGTTTCTAAGAAATATTAATTTGCACACCTGCGAACGTCCACAAAGTCGAAAACAATAACAATAGGGATTAGTTCGACGCTAATTATGGTTATAAAACAAGTAGAAAACAATAGCATGTTACAAATTCAAAACACAAAGGGTTCCCTAATCCGGGAGGACGATAAGCTGCGCTTACAATAGGCTGTGCGGCTTATCTTTGACGGCACAATATTAATTAGTCCAGAAAGGCTGTGGTGCATATTTACTGCCGAGAAATTTAATTACCAATTCATTAAAATGAGACAGGCGCCTTAGGTTATTGTTTTATTATTATCTCCTTACTTTAATAATATTTCGACACTCCAAAGGTTGTCTGGACGTAATTACTCTTAGCAATAACACCCACATTGTACTTATATTTGTTATTTTTGTTTAATTGTCTGAAGAAAGCAAACAGACTAACGGTCCACGTGATGGAAAGTGATTACCGTTGCCTATAGATTTTTGCAATACCAGAGCCGTCGCCAATGCTTTAACGACCTAATAGAAACTTTATGACGTCCTTAAAAACCCATGTCATAGCGCATATGTGAAATTATTTAATTTTATAAAGTTACGTGTGTGGTGTACAATAAAATATAGTCTAATCCAAGTTAGTTGCATGAGTATAGTATATATATAAGTATAAAACTGTAGTCAAACGTTAGATCTAATTTTAGTAGTAGTCACTAGTTACAATAGGATATAAACAGTATCTGTAATTAAGTGGGTAGTAAATTAGCTCGTATTTAGATGTATAGTAAAATATGTAAATAATATAAAAGTAATCAAAACATCGGCCTTGAAATACGAAAGAGGAGGAGGTGATTATACATATTAAAAAAACCAAGTTAATCTATTGAAAGACAAATATCCTATCATCATCCGTTTTGGATTAATGATTGAGTTTTATTTTGAGGAATAAAGTGTCAGACTTTCACATTTAGAACTTACTGGAGTCTAACCCGCGGCGCCGCGGGTCAACCTCTAGTGCCTGCCTCTTGTTTAAAGAGCAGGCGTTAATACAGGTTACATTGTACTAAATGTTTATGTGAGTGCTATTTGCACCCGGAAGATTAATTTCATTTTATATCGCAAACTATCCCATCTCCCGACATGAAAAGTGTTTATGTCCATTTTCGGCATTAAAACTACATTTAAACAAAATAACAGCAAAACCGATCCAGTATTCCTAGTAGTTTTCCGTGAAAGCTTAACGGAAAGACATATCGAGTTACTATCGCATAAATTTGAAATTTGACGAAAATTTTGTACATCTATAAACTTGAGAAATGATTGATCTCATCCAAACTTTCATCCTCGATTTCAAACCGTTCTAGTTTTATTTAACTATCCCTCGTCTATTTGAAAACTATATAAATGACAATAATGATAAAAAGGACCAAACGGACAAAAAGGACAAATAGGACAAAAAGGACAAAGAGGACAAAAAGGACAAAGAGGACAAAAATGGACAAAAAGCCAAAAAGGACAGCTATAAAAAAAGTAAAAAACGGACAAAAAGGCTAAAAAGGAAAAGGACAAAGATGACCGAAATGACCAAAATTACGAAAATGGCAAATCACAAAAATCTATCCTACTTTTGGGATAACCTTTACATAAATTGTTGCATTACATAAATGTATCTATTGTTCGAATGTATATATATCTAATTTATAATATCATCTTTATCTAATTATATATGTATATATAGTAGTATATTTATTTTGTATTTTATTTTTAATAATATTTGATTGTGATTTTATTACTTTTATTTTAGTTTAGTACACCACCAAAAATGTTTTGAAATTTCGTTTAAAATCTTCTTAGACACCGGGTTGCCTGGAAGAGATCGCTATAGGCGATAAGGCCGCTCATTGTTCTAATGCAAATGTATCCATATCAATTGTCTAGAATTAAGTTTATGGTGAACAATAAAGTGTTTTCATTCATTCATTCATAACTCTATCCCATTATCCGAGATAAAAAGTAACCCTTGTCCACCCTCGGTATTGAAATTACATATATACCGATTTTCAGCCAAATCGGTCGAGTACTTTTTCCGTAAAAGCAAACAAACAAACAGACAAATCAATCAAATATATTTTGATCCCGAAAACTATCCCATTTTTGCGGGATAAAAAGTATCCTATGTTCATCCTCGGTATCGAAAATCTATATTTATTGAGTTTCAGCCAAATCGGTCCAGTACTTTTTCCATGAAAACAGAACAGACAGACAGACAGACAGAGTTATTTTCGCATTTATAATATTATAATAGGGATAGGGATATTTAATCTCCTTGATAAATTTATTATAATAAAGATATTTTAAGTATTATCTAATGCCAGAATGAATTGTGGAAGTTTATGTAAAGGTAGGTTAGCTGTTAATCGATTATAACAGCTCATTAGTCAATTTGCTTAATTTACCAGGACAGCGGCGTCTCCGGTGTATTGCGTCAACGTTTCTTTTTAATCGAGACAAAATATTCTAACCATTGCATTATACGTTGTGATATCCACGTAATGCTTCTAAGGAAATCAGGTATGATGAAAGTTGAATCATTTTGGATATCATTTTCAGTGTACTATATAATTATATATTTAGTAAGCATACGAAACATGGTTAGTTAATGTATGATTTCAATACATATTATTATGTACCAATGAGTTTAAAATTAAAAATTAAATTTGTTTAAATAAAAATCTAAAAAACGAAAAATGAATAACTTGTGGTGCCATGTAGTCAGATAGGATTTAGGAGGTTCTCAGAGGTACGTTTTTATTGGGTGATAGTTATTGCTAGTTTTTTTAAAGATTGCTAGTCGAACTCCATAATCCGCAGCATCGTACTGGCTGTAGGCTATTTACGATACTCTTAGTAAAGGTATAGAATATAAAATAAATCAAAAAATCGGCAAGTTCGTGGCGGACTACGCACAATGATGAGTTCTGTAGAAATGATGAATGTCAACTGATTTGATCTTGTTGTATATATATATATACCTACAAAACCCTAAAAGGAGCATTTAATTGAAATTGCCCTAAAACTTAAGTCTTCGAGTCTAATTATTGATATAACGATAAACATCTGCCAGACCCAGGTGTGAAATTAATATTATACTCTTCATGCAAAATATAAATAGTTAACACGCGTTAAGTGGGTGGCGACGCGAAGGAACTTTTAAAAAAGACAACTGGATTCGTTCGAAGCGTATAATGAACTAAGGATTACATGATTTTCTTACAGACTATATTGAAACCTTACACTATTAATTAATCTAAGGGCTTAGCCTACGTAACTCCTCCCTTCCCAAAGAACTGCGTACGGTTGGGGTTGTTTCGTTGAATCTAGGCTATACTGCGGGTGCAGTGTAGATCTGATGCGACGATTCTGCTGACTCCAACTGAGTACGCTGGACCTCTGCTAACTCGACATTAGGGTTGTTTTCCGTCGTGGAAATTGTAACGGAACGTTACAAATATTTAAAATTTCATAAATAATTATTACTATTTATTATTTTCAAACATATGAACTTATAAAAATAATTAAACAATTATGAATGCATCCAATTCATTTTGTTTCTGCCGTATTCGCCGATACCCAATAAGCGATCGACGGCTTTCTTGCGGTCAACTGATTCGGCTGTGTGACTTTACTGCGCCCGTATTATCATTTTCTGATACATACCCAACTCGTATTGTTTAATCTGACACTCTAGCATTTATAAATATCAAAGTAGAAATAACTGTTGCAATTTGTTTTCCCAATTCGGGAACTACCCTTGGGATTACTTTAATAAGCCTTGTCAGAAGACTAGAGAGGATTCCTGCGAGAACTACCAACAAAACCGGAACGTTGCTTTCTCTGCCGAGGAAATCGCCTAGGGGAGTGCGGTATATCGGATTGACTGGTTGCGGAGACTAGCTTAGATGAACCTTTTATACTTTTATACTTAAATATATATATTATTAGTTTCTTTCATAATTCTTTTTTTTATGTTACAGTAAATTAATTATATATTATTATTCCTTTTTTTTAAATTTTTAAATACATCAGAATTTTTCTTGTTTTGTGTATGCAGCATGTGTTATGCCGGCAATCAGTACGATAATGGTTACTAGGCTTACTGTCTATGCTCTTTGTGTCCGATGTGATGGTATGAGTGCGCACTTGTGAGGGGCGACTTTTCGATTTATCCAAGTTTATATGCTGAATTTGTATACTTTTTATGGTTATATTCTACATGGGTATCAATTCGCGGTAGGGGGATTGGTTTCCCTTACGCTGATAATGCTATGGTGGGTCTATAACATATAGCCATTTATATTAAACTTGCATTTGTCTGTTGCTGTTAATAAATAGTAAGTGCCTTGTGCGCGCTGGTGGTTATCATTATGGTCACAGGATGTTTTTATGATTTCCTCATCACGGATAATAGTCAGCCAAATATTCTCATTTATTTGCTCTATTTAATGGGGTGGTAGCGATACTTCAGCGAGTTCGGTTTATTGCCGGGTTGTGCGTTATGAGTTGCGCGATGCAGTCGGGGTTGTTATCTGATGTGGTTAATTGTAGGTGATTGAAGTTGTGGAGGTTCTTCGTGATGCGGCGACAGTGCTCTTGGATGTAAACGTAACCTTCGTTACCCAGTATAAGGAAGGGTACTTTATGAATATGGGTTAGGTTGTTTTCATTGGGCATAGAAGACAGATATATAAATGCGTAACTAATGGGGCTGATAATAAATAGGTATTTCGAGTATAAAAGTAAGTACTCGTATATTAGGGGTGCTATATGCTTTGACCGTAATTATCTTTTGTAGGTGTATTCAAGTATCAAGTGTGGCAACCCTATTATATATTTGTTGGAGGCCGTTTTCTACATGGATGTGGATATACAAAATGTTAATACGCAAAGATAACTACGTTAAAATACTGTTTACGTTATTGAGGTGTCGGGGGTTGAACCAGCGCTGGAGACGGAACTGGAGACTGAACGAGTCACGCGATGACTCTGTAATTTGAGAGGGGCGTCTCAGCCTACGGCAATGCACTTGGATAGATTTGGATTTTTCTTTTTTAACTATTATTTCAATTATATTGTTTCGGTGTATTATTATAATTGTATACGGGTCTAGGTAACAGGACTCGATCTTTTTATTTCTAGATGTTTTCGCTATTTGTTTGTAGATCTTATCTCCTACTTTAAATGCCGAGGCTACGGTGAAAATAATCGACGGTTTGAATGGATTTCTTTCATACGTAGTTTTTAAATAAGTTTTGCATTCTTTAATTAAGTAATTTTTGTATAGATACTAACATATTAGTCCAATGGTATTTTTTCTTCATTCTATTATTAGTTTTCTGGATACCACGATTAATAAATAGTTTTTCCTTCCTGATATTTTTTAATAAGTTCAGTTTGTTGTATGTCTAAAGCGCTAGTACTGACACATGACAATGCATCAGCGTTTGTGTTTATTTTCAAATTATTATTTAATTCCGTACCAAGTTTTTTACTTAAAAGCCTATTCCGTATGGATGGACTAAAATTTCTTTTTGTTTTATTTGAGTTATGTAACTTAAGTTCAATTGCTGTAGTCTGAGTGTAAAGTTTCCTCTCATTAAAGTCTAATTTACACTTTAAAGAGTCTAAGATATCATTACCTATAAGTCCACGAAAGTGGTCGTCGAATTCGAACACGAGAAACTTATGTACGATATCCGAGCCGAATATCTCCGGTAGCGAAATGTATGCAACCTGATCATGGGACGATGTGCAGTGGGCAGTCCTAATGCTAAACGACTCTGTCATAATTAGTTCATGAAATCGGCTATCAGACATTACTGACGGGCTAATGAGCGAATGTGACGCTCCGGTGTCTATGAGAAAATCACCACCTAAGCTAGGTAATTTAATGTATGATAAATTATCATACATTAAATTACCTATTCCACTGAGTTTACGTCATTATTTACGTCTTCTTCGTGGTTTGGTTCAGTTTCTACGGCGTAGTTGTCGTAGACGTCGCTATGCACGTTTTGTTCCACGACTATATTGTTTACTCGCGTGGGAACAAGCGTTTTACTAGTATTACTTGGCTCTTGTTTGAGCTGAGGCAGAGATTTTCCTGGGTTTGGCTGTAATTGGTTATCGGTGTAAATTGGCGGTATATTATAAACAAGCATTTTTTGTTGTGGGATTGGTTGATTTGGGATATTACTATTTTTTTTGTCAAATGTTTTAATGCGTCCTTCTTCATGTCGCGCCAGTGAAATTGCGTTCTCCAGGGTTTTGGGGTAATTAATTCGAACACCTAATCCAATATTATAATCTAAATTTTCTATAAATGTATCTATCGCAATCTGCTGATAGTACGTTATTTCTTTATTTA
Organism: Dendrolimus houi; assembly: GCA_039645545.1. Lineage (NCBI taxonomy): Eukaryota > Metazoa > Arthropoda > Insecta > Lepidoptera > Lasiocampidae > Dendrolimus > Dendrolimus houi. The sequence goes on along the minus strand of CM077127.1, from coordinate 10,704,504 downwards.
ATGTGAGTCTGACTCCACAGAAAGCGTCTAATATATCTCAAATTCTTTTACCAAATAGCTCGCAACTTTCGTTGTGACCTTTTTGGCAACTCTTGCAAGAGTTGCATCTCACTTCGTTGCTCTCCAAAACGGTTAATAAGTGCTAATCTAATTGAGCTCCGTTCTTCGATATTCACTTCTACGGATATGGCCTCAAAGGCTTTTCCTACAATTTTATTTCTTATGAAACAAATTGCAATGGGATCGTTATTCGGTATCCCGTAATTTGAAAACACACTTTCTATACTTCTTAAATAAAAAATTAAAGTTTTACTGTTCCCATCATACATGGGTAGAATCCTGTCTAAGATCTCATAATTCACTACAGGGGTTGTTGCCACATCTCCAACAACAGAGCTATCTTGAGCCATGTTTCTGAGAGTAGTACAAATGGGATGATTACAGGGAAAACTATGGAATACTGGATAATACGAGAGTTTTATCCTACCTCCAGAGCACCATCGGAGTTCTTCCTCGTAGAAAGCAGGTCTTCTTGTCCTCACGTCGCTGATAGGTTCGCGGATATAGTGTACGGATACGCGCGTGCCGAGTTTGAGGCACTGTCGAACCGATCTACCGACTGCGCCAGTTAAGTGGGTGGCGACGCGAAGGAACTTTTAAAAAAGACAACTGGATTCGTTCGAGGTGTATAATGAACTAAGGATTACATGATTTTCTTACAGACTATATTGAAACCTTACACTATTAGTTAATCTAAGGGCTTAGCCTACGTAACTCACGTAATGGGTGTTTTTGTTAAGAAGTTACTAAGGACCGTATGGCCGCAAAAGGTCGAAGGTGGGGTACAAATGAAACAACTTTTCATTGGTCAACTGATACGGGACGATATGGGATGTAACGTAGATTTTTCATAATTTTTCTATAGTTATTATAAGTTAAAAAATAACCAAATCACCTCCAAATTATTGACATGAAACCATTTTACTCCTCCAATTTTTATCATAACAGGATAAAAATTATCTACATTTTCATTAAAGATAGATACATAAAATAGTTTTATTGTTTTTTTAAAACTACTTTATTTTATTCACAATAACATAATGTAGATGTAAAACAACCACGTCCATGGAATCCCCGCTACCGACCGAAAAACAGTACCGAACAATCCTCCAGGACGCGTTACAAGCCGTAAGTAGGAAAATATATGAGTAATAATTTCGGCAAATCAACGTATTAGTTGTGTCTACGATGTATTTAATTTACTTATGGTAAATATATAATAATTCGATGATTTTTTTAAACAAAACAAGTATCAAGTACAATTTAATGAATACAAGAAACAATAATGGCAATGGCTTGTTTGCCTTTTTCTTAGGGCTAGTGCCCCTAAACGTATTGAGTAGATAAATAAATTTTAAGTGGAACTTATTATTAAAATAATCGTTTATGAGCGTTGAGTTACTTAAAATTAAGTCATAGTACGTGTTGTAAGCACGTTACTTTTAGATCTACCTAATTTAAATGACTCGAATTTGTTATTCCAAACACGCACGTATGTGGACACTTTGGTTGCATGATAAAATAAAAATACTTGACATGAGACGACAAAAAAAATGCAGCTCCGAAAAATTCTTAATCCTATAACTAGATGGCGCCGCAGATCGTTCTTTCTCACTTTATGACATTTTATTATTAAAAAAATCATTAATATCATCATTATTTTATAATCAAACACGCAAATCCACATTTACCAATAAATACGTAAATAAATGCGAAAGCAACTCTTATTTGTCTCTTACATTTTTATTGACAAATTGCTAAATAAATCTTAAGTAAATTTGACAAGCAGATAAATCGTATCTTACGGACTAATTATAAGTGTCGGGGTCACACGATGCGTTGCGGCGCTGAACCGTAAAGATTTCAACGCAGCGCGCGCACGCACTAACGATGTTACACCGCAGCGGCAGGACTACAGTAGTAGTACATACACTCCTTCCCGCTTCGTCTCGCGGCTTGCAAGTCCTGTATACGTATGGCGCGATGCCGGAGTGCACCATGTAGTCCATAACGGTTATTTGTATGTAAAACGCTATATCGATACCCCTCAGGCTTCGCACTGCCGCGGAAATCGAACCGCATCGTTTGCATCGCCACTAAATTACCTTTTGTCTTACAAAATAATCTTTATTCATTTTCGTTAAGAAATAAAGAACTATTCGTTTCAATGTTAGAGTTGCGTTTATATTTCATCAAAAAAGTAAAAAAAAAATGGGGACGCAATCGCTGGTAACAGTCGGTTATATATAATATAACTGGCGTTTTAATATTCGGATATAAGATTTGATTAATGTTTGTCCCATGAATCCATTCTAAAGAACAAAATTTTCAACACTGGCCAAACACTAACGTCGCGTGGAGGCAAAATCATGTAAAAAAATGGCGGCAGCTGTACACACATAAATTGCTTAACACAGAAATGTTATTGCAAACAAATGTTCAAAGCAAGAAATATTTGCAAAGAAATTCAACGCTTTGTAAATCAGATACAATTTTCAGAGCACGCTATGACGCGAGGTACAATTTACACATTTATTTGTGTTATTTTCGGATACGCGCAAATTTAATATCAAATGCTAAAAATAACACAACAATGTACAATAAAAAATGTTATTAGCCTACACGTCGTTTGAAATTAAAATGATTATTAACGTTTATTTACGCGAACCTGTGTTTATTCCCTTGAACACTGAAATCTCTTAAACGTTTCTAAGATTTTTAATATAAAATTTAACAAAACATTAATAAAGCTTTATATTGTAATGGTTTCTTTTCAAACATCGTGTCTGCCAATTAATTATCTCTTTAAGTTAGTTTAATAGCGTTTTTCTAAAGAATTTTGAAACTCTTCTGAAGTCGCGTGGACTTTCACGCTTTGTGCATGTAAAAATATTACGAGCTCTGGGGCTGAAAGCGGAACGCGTTTGGAAAATCACTTAGTAAAATTGACACGTGTCTAAATATACTAGTAGTTGGAAGACATAACATAATGGTCCACTTTATTTTGATACTTGTCATATTCTTTGTACGAATTTGCGAAACCGGCCTCGTTATACTCTCTGATGTCAGAGCCGATTGTGTATAGCGCATGTCGCGGAAAAATAAGGAAGTTTAGCTACTGGTGCGCTAATGGTGTGGGCAGGTGCCTTCCGCAGCTCGGTGAATCCCGATGAAGAGTGAAGGGAGAAATGAAAATCCGAGCATCCTGCGCACATGTGAATTTATTTCCCGTATCTATAGACAACCTCTAATCATGACAGAGCGCAGTCACTGTTCCGCCTTTCATACAATTTCTCACACAGCATTTTGCTTATCTTGCATTCTGCCTTGCATGCTTACGTGTGGATCCCTGTAGAAGAAATAAGGAACTAAGAAGTAAGCACGACATACATGTATTACATATTACTAATTAAGGTAACATATTCCTTTTTTTATTGCGAAGCTGGCAAACAGTCTGAGCTTTTGTACAATAAGTAAAATTTCTGATCTTCTCTATTCCATTTTCCTATCCCATTCCTTCTATCCGAACCCAAAACTTGGCAACACGTTGGCTTCTTCTCTGGTTTTGCAAATGCCTATAAGTGACAATATCCATTTTTCATTAGATGGGTCATCGGTCTATTTGCCTGCTTTGGGCAATAAAAAAATATTTAAGTGTAGGTATGGCAATATCATATATCTAGCTAACTAGCAGAAAACCGATTAACCTACTCAAATACCATTTCAGGGTGCTCTGACCTTTCTCACTTTAAATTCAGCGCGAGTAGCAGCTGTGTCCCTCTTTAATACTACTACGTTGACAGAAAACAGCTCTAACTAGTTCATAACTCGATTTTATCGTGTTTCAGTATTTAAACTGAACGTGATTAAAGAGTATTCAAATTACGAATGTTGACTTAAGACGTATGTATAAAATATTTAAGAAATAATTGATAATTGTATAGGTACAATATAATTTTGTTTTTGAGACATATACCATATTAAAAATGACTTGGACTTTTTCTCTTAATTGTAATTTGGAAATCATCATATGACTGGACGCCCATAGAGCAAATATGGCAAAGTATAAAATTTAATTCACCTATGTTTAATATACAGTTTCGCTAAAATAAATTAAAATTGAATAATATAACAGAATATTATTAAATTATTATAATAATTTTATTGCATGTTATTTTACATAGATTTTAGGGTTGAAATTACATAAACCTTGTTTTATTCAAGCTTATAACAAATTAAAAACAGTGCTATTAGTAAACAATGTTTTTTTTATACCACCAAGACCAAGTTTGGATGTATATTGTTTCTAAATTAAAGATCGTCATGCCCAGAAAAAATACCCTTTCTTTTCCATTTTGGGTTGAATTCACTGTTTAGCGGAAATAATGGAACAGAAATTATGTCGCAAGTATTGGGTAGGTTGGGTGGCTTTCTACAATAAATTACAATAAAATATTCATATAAAAGACTGGGCGTTAATATACCCAGTTATCATCATACTTTTAAAATATCACAATAGAATAATTTTATTTACTGTTTGAACCACACGATAATTAATAGATACGCTATTTGATTCCTTAAAGATATGACGTCAGAACTTGCTACGCTCGTACAAAATAATTCGACATTTTGTAAGGTGATAAAAAGTATCTCAGTTATTTTGAGTGTCAACTACCCTATTGTCTACATCTTATATGTCAAAAACTATTATACCACAGTTTTAGAAAAAAAAAATCTGACGTATTTTGCCCGCCTGTCACGTGTGATAGAATATGGTGATATTATGAGGGTTTCGTTTTTGCCAATATTGCTATGCTATTCTAATTCTATTCCGAATGGATTACGAAAACGTGATCGTGTTGACTCATGATGACCTTGCAATTTGCTGAAAAATAAATAACCTTGGCAAAAATAATTTGCCTATTAATTTAATTATGTCCGTACATACCTTGTTATCGATTGCAGTTTGATGCCATCAGCAATTTAGCAGACGGTTTTTTAGTCCAAGTTATTCGTAAGGAAAAGTTGTAACGCGCGAGATTCGAATTACTTCCCGTCGTGTGTTAACTGGTTTAAAAATTAAATCATATTGAGACTGATTTTTAATTATTAAAAAAAGTAAAAAATCTAGGCTTTGATCATTGATAGAAGGGGTGTTGAAAAATACTAAATGGTTTCACTTATTAAAATATGTATCGATAAATTAGTTAACCACAGCTAGGATCAATAATTGGCAAGTAGAAGGAAAGACATGCAGGTAATCTATTGAGATAGTAAATATTTTTATATTCATTCGATTCACGCGTTTGACCGTGTCAGATATGTATGTAAATTATTACTAAAATATTTAGGTAAATAGGTTTAAAACAAAATGTCCAATTTTATTTTGTAAATAGTTTGCAGTTTAGTTTTGTTTTTCCGTGAAAACATTATCCGTGCAGGAACGGAGAAAGAATACTAATATTCCTGTGTTCAACTTGAAGATGTAGAATTTTTTTCTGTTTCTTTCTAAGTTTTGTTTCTTTTTGCTAGATATTTTTGCTTATGAAATTTATATATATTATATACCTAGAATACGCCCTCTACGATAAAAATACATTGCCTATTGACCGGGTTCTAATTACGGCGAATTCGAATAAACAGCGAAAAGCGTGGAAACCCAAGTTCCAGAAATACCCGGGTGGGTTCACTGCACGGAAAACGGGAGCACGCTTGCAAGGATAATGTGTAACATAAACGGCCAACCCGTTAGGAAAACAAAAGCTGTGGAAAAACGATTAATGGACGATATGCGTCTATAGGCGATAGTAACCGCTTTCCATCAAGTGCGCTGTCTGACTGTCTGCTGAACTCATCCAATAAAAAAATCATTAACAAAAATTAATATTAGAATAATTAGTTTCTTCAAAAAATAAAAATATAAAATCAATCGAGTATGATTCAGTCCACGCAAAATAAACCCTTCATTTAGTATGGGATAGAAGTGGCGCATGTACACCATTTTTATCTTTTGCCAATTTCGCTCAAACCAATTGGTGTTGATAGTAAATTTTTGATAAAATTTAAGTAAGGAGATAGATTGCATCCTGAGGTAGGATATAGGCTGCCTTTTAATTCAATACACAATCTTGAAAAGGATAAAATAATGTATAACATTTTGCACAGGCAATCAAGAAATAATTGTTTTAGCATCCCAATTTCCCTTTTTACTTACAATGGGTAGATTTCTAGCAAATCCAGCGTTTAACGATTGTTGGACGACACAATTTAATATCGGATAAGTAAGTTATCCATTATTCGATAAGTTATACATACAACAAGAAAGTACATCGTTTGTGACCACCCTAAACGAAACTCGGATAGTGTGACAGCTGTGGCAGGTTAACACCGAACACGCCAGTGACTCAATGAATACGAAAATAATTTGGAACAATTTCAATGTTACGCTATTATAATAAAAGTTCCTAATGTTGTTTCATTACAATCAGTAATAAATAATACTTATATTATGTGCTTATAGTAAAAAGTATAGATATGAGTTAATATCTTTTGACAAAAAAATACTAATTAGATGAAATTATAAAGCATTTTCAATAAAAAATAATTTCAAACAAAATAACTTCAGAAGATTTTAAACATAACCAAGATTTAACGCTAGAATCGTAATGGAGACGTTAAGCAGGTATTGAAATATGGGGAACTGTAGTAACACGTTTCTATGCTGTACCATGCAGAAATAGTACAAGTCCGTCGAACACTCTTAATTACAGAAACCTTCATAATGTGTGGACCAACACGAACACCCTTTTTTTAATGTTATCATCAAATGTCAATAATGTTATCAAATGCAGGAGAAACACTATGTAAATTCTAGTAAATTATAATTAATGTTATTACGATTTTTATATATTTGATAGTTTTCTCTACGCCGATGATCAGGTGATACTTGCATCATCAGAAAAAGAGTTACAGGAGCTAGATGGTAACAGTTATGGCCGAGTCATTTGAGAGAAAGGGTATGTATGAAAAGCAATGTGAACGAGACGAAAGTTATGGTATTTAAAGGATGACAATTTGTAACAATCAGATAGGAAACCAAAATTTAGAGCAAGTCCTAGAGTTTGTTTACCTAGACTGCATGTTTAACAGAGAGGAAATGCATGAAAGTGATATTGAATGAAGATTAATGGCATGTAATACAGTGAATGGAGCGCTAAACTCTTTTATGAACAGCCGGAAAGTACCGGTAAAGGCATGCCAGGCTGTCCTTTAAGGTGGCAACAATGTAATGTATGGTAGTGAAAGTTGGGTATGGCAGAAGAATTATGAAAGTAGAATAAATGCAGTTGAAATGAGAGCTTTGAGAAGTATAAGTGAACTTAAGTTGAATGATATGATAAGCGAACGTTGTGGATTGAAACAAAATATAATAACAAGAGTTGAGAAAGGAATGTTAAGGTGGTTTGGACATGTAGAGAGAATGGATGAAAAGAGACTGACAAAACAAGTATATGACAACAGCGTGGATGGTAGCATTGGTGCTGGTAGACCGCGACGTTATTTACCATGATCAAATCGCATATGTCTTAAATAGTGGTCAGGTAAAAAACACCTATAATAAACTTGTATGTATGAAGAGATTAATTAACTTAGATAAAGCAAAAGATGTTTGTCAAGATCGTAGTAAGTGGAAATCCAGCGCCTCTACCTATTCCTATGGGAAACAGACATAATAATATGTATATATGTTATTGCGATTAATGAATATGTCTAAATATAAACATTATCACATTTCTTGAAACTAAAAGTTACACAATATGCATCTGGCTCAACACTTACGTCAGATGTCATATTAGCTTATCTTACGCAAAATTGGTAAAATTGCGTACACACACATAAATTGTTGGATTCCTTGATGTAGTTCTAAAGCAACTAGTGGTTATTTTTTATTACGTGACTGGAATGATTTAGGTTATTTTACAACAGTTGTAACTGTTTATCTTATACTAATATATAAAGCTGAAGAGTTTGTTTGTTTGTTTATTTGTTTGATTGAACGCGCTAACCTCAGGAACTACTGGTGCGATTCAAAAAATTCTTTCGGTTTTAGATAGCCCATTTATCGAGGAAGGCTATAGGCTATATATTATCACGCTAAGGCCAATAGGAGCGGAGCACCAATGAAGAATGTTTCAAAATCGGGGGGTTTTTGAAAACCAATTCCACAGTCGCGGGCACAGCTAGTGCTAAGCTAATAAAGAGGTAGTAGTTTTTTACATAGGCATAGGTACTTACTACCATGCCATAGGTATGCATAATATAGGTACATACTATTTGTTTTTTCTTGTTTACATACTTCTAACAGATTTACTTCCATCTCTGTAAACTGTCCTAATAATAGGTACTCAAACATCTTCTGCAAAACAAGTGGTCGTGGTAAACCCAGATTTTCGTAAGGAAGGGTGGGTACGTTTATAAAATACAATATGGACGTGGTCTTATTATGTCCAACTTTTCTATTTTAACCAATTCGAGTTGGTGGCTCTGACTCTCGCCAACCGTTATCGCTACATAGGCGTGGAATTCCACCACGCCTGTAATTTTAAAAAAATAATACATTTGTCACCTCTAAGAAACTCTTCTTTGTGTCCGGATTGCCAAGTATTACCCCCAATTTATTTAATTTGTAACAGAATCCTAAAACTATTACACTATACACCTTTAAAATTTGGTTACAAATTAAAAATACAATGATTATTAGCAGAAGAACAAGTGCAAATATGTAATATATATTTATAATTTTTTGTGCTACCATATACAAAGACAACTCATGTTTAAATAATTTCAACCGTCATTAGGGATATTAAATTTTGTATGAAAAATGTCTAAACTTTCTTATCCTTTTGTTTCAGTATGCCGGCGCTGCGGCTCCTGGGTCGCAAATGGCTGGCAGCCTCAGACGATCTCGTATTTCCCAGTATATTTGAGCTACTATTTAGATTCGTATGGTGAGTGTTTGATAATTTTTTAATTAATCTCGGCATTCTCTTTTTATTCTTTAATAGCTGTGTCCGGCACTTCGTTGCCGTGGGTTGCAGGAACAGATAAAAAAACTAATCCAAAACAGCCCGCAGCCAAGGCATTTGCCTGTGTAAATGGCTACCATCTCTGGTCTAACGTAGGCCACTAAAACTTTTGGCATTTATTTTGGAATCACCGGTATATATTTCAATATTATTTCTTGGTACCTATCGATTCTTTCACCACCTCATTGTGTAGCAACATTTCATTTTTCGTCCATATTTATTTAGTAATTCATGAGAAATATGATTATAAATAATGTAATGAATCACGTGACAAAAAGAATGTTGAACTAAAAGATTGTCGGTTACAAAGGTAAAATAGACCAAAACAGAGATGAATGGATTGTGTGCAGGATGATTTATACTTTGCTTTTCCTTAGAAGATCATTTTCGTACATTACAAACAGGACTTTTGCAATGAATTACACTATTTAATGATGTTTAAATGTCTTAGACAACTTAAGCCACATATAAAGTTATATATTACAGTAGAAAAGATTTTATATTAATCATCTAAAGACCAAATTTTACTAAAATTTAATCCAAAATATTATCTAGTAAAAAAAACAAGGTATGGATAGATACACGTAAGAATTTCATGTGATTTTTGAAAGGGGGTTTAAAACGGTCACATTCTACAATAGTCTGTTTTTATACACTACTCATTTTATAAAATTCAAGTGTCTGCATGTGACCTCCAAATTTTGAGTGAAAACTCCTATTTCTACTTTCTATTATAGTTTCTAAAAGTTTGTCTCGAATAGGCTCTGAAACAGCTTGAAGGATTTCAGTGAATATTGTATTTCATTTCAATATCTTGCAGGCTTCAGAGGATACAAATATATATTTTCCTGGGAAACTGTCTATGCGTTATATAACTTTCTTGCTAGTATTCGAACATAGGCTAATGTGATTAAGGAGCAGTTAGTTACTAATCTACCTCATCTCTGTTCCCTTTCTATACTAAAATAATTTTGAAATAACTAAGTTTAATACCCTAGACAGGACGAAATCCAATATATTAAGCAATCAACTACCGGATTTTTATATTTAGAAAAATCTGAAATTTCTCGTTCGTCGTTCGTCTGATCTAAAAACTGCGACAAGTGGTTTTGGCAGTCCTCTCGTGATGTTAACCTGACACTGCCTAAGGAATTCTGCAGAGACCGAAACAGGTGAAAATCTGAAGGTGCAAGGTCAGGATTATACGGCGGATGCATTAACACCTCCCAGCCAAACTCTCGTAATTTTTGCTGAGTGGCTAAAGATGTGTGAGGTCTAGCGTTATCATGGTGAAAAATCACACCCCTTCTGTTGATTAATTCCGGCCGCTTTCTCTCAACTTTTTGCTTTAATCTCATCAGTTGTTCGCAGTACAGTTCAGAATCGATGGTCCTGCCTGGCGGTAACAGCTCATAATGAATAATGCCCTTCCAAGCCCACCATACACACAGCTTCACCATGTTGCGAGTTAACCCGGGTTTCGCCACAGTCTGTGAAGCCTGACCGGCCTTTGACGACGATCTTTTTCGCACGTTCATGTCGTACGTGATTCACTTTTCATCACCAGTTATCAGCTTCTTCAAAAATAGTTCGGTTTCATTACGTCGTAATAAAGAATCATAAATGAGTACACGGTTCATTTTAGGTTTCTTTCAGTGAGCTCATGAGGCACCCAAATATGGAGCTTTTTTGTGTACCCAGCTTTTTTCAAATGCGCCAAAATCGTTTTGTGGTCAATTCCGAGTTCTCCAGCTACATCGTAACTACTAATATGCCGATCTTGCTCCACTTTTTCAAAAATGGCAAAAATTTTGTCCGTAACAGGGCGACCAGAGCGACGTGCATCTTTGATATCAAAATTTCCGGATCGAAAACGCTTAAACCAAATTTGCGCTACTCTCACAGATACTGCATTAGGTCCATCATCACATCACATCACATCACAATTTTTTCGCGGCTTGTGTTGCATTTTTACCTTTTCTGTAGTAAAATTTTAAAATGTATCGAATTTCTTCATTAGATTCACTCATTTTAACAATAAGAAAAACAAATGAAAATCACACATTTCCCTAATTTGAATTTGGAATTGTCTTCTTTAAAATTAAAACTTGTTAATGATACCGAAAACAAGCCAGATACAAATAGTATAGCCAAAGAGATCTTATTACGAGTTCATACATACTATATGCGAAAACACTTTTTCCCCAACCTATTATATAGGATCTTTTTGAGGAATATTATTGTTATATACATAGATAGACAAACAGACAGACCACAGACAAACAACAGACAAATGATTGATTTCTATTATATAAGCCGCGCACAGAAGCTTTGCCGTTGACTACTTACTATTGTTATATACTATATATAATACCTAGAGTTTAACCCGGGACAACCTTTAGTCCGTGCTTCTTGTTTAAAAAGCGTTAATACAGGTTACATTGTACAAAATTTATATGTTAGTGCTATTTGCACCCGGAAAATTCACTTAATTTTATATCGCAAACTATCCGATCTCCTGGTATGAGTATACAGTGTGTCCATTTTCGGCATTAAAACTACATTTAAACAAAATTACAATAAAACCCATCCGGTATTCCGGTATCCGGTAGTTTTCCGTGAAAACTTAACAGAAGGACATTTCGAGTTACTATCGCATTTTTTATAGACGATGAATTTTATATCTATAAACTTGAGAAATAATTGGTCTCATCTCTACTTTCATCCTATATTTCAAACCGTCCTAGTTTTATTTATCTATCCCCCGTCTATGAAAACTACAGAAATTACCAAAATAACCGAAATGACGAAAATGGCAAATCACAAAAAAACATTACCTATTCCACTTTCTGGGATAACCTTTATATAAATCTATCCCATTATCCGGGATGAAAAATATCCCTGGTCCACCCTCGGTATTAAAATTACATATATACCGATTTTCAACCAAAGTCCAGTAGTTTTTTCGTAAAAGCATAACAAACAAACATACAAATATATTTTTATCCCGGAAACTATCCCATTTTTCGGGATAAAAAGTATCCTATGTTTATCCTCGCCATCGAAAATATATATACTTATATATACCTAGTCTTACCATAAATATTGTAACAAAGAAATTGTTTTTTTTCTAAGTATGTATATATTATAATACGTAGATGAAAATCAGGAAAGATTTTCGGTTTGCTTAGGCGTGTGGGGTGAATCTATATATAAATATATATATATATATATAAAACAAAGTCGTGTTAGTTACACCATATATAACTCAAGAACGGCTGGACCAATTTTTATGATTTTTGTGTTTTTGAAATTGTCTTCGTCCGGAATAGGATAATAATTAATAAGTATTATAATATACTTTTTATATATTTTTTTAATGATAATTTTTTTATTGATATTCATCAATAAAAAATATCATTAAAAAAACATTAGTCTAGCCATTCATTTGTCTTTCCCGGCCGATTTCGGCAATGGTGACTGCATTTAAACTCATTTTCATTTGTCTGATTTAGGTGAATTATTTTTGTGTGTGTTCAAGTGGGTCCCGGGATGGTTTATATTCAAAATTGAACCCGCTAGGTGGCGCCGCTGAAAACCATTTTACGGTGAGAATAATTTTGATTAAATTTTTGTGTTTTTTCAAGTAGATTCGAGAATGAGTTCGATTAACAATTCCCGGTTGATGGCGCTGCAATCGGTTTCTAGCTTTTTATTTTTAAGAGCGAGAAGACAACGTCTGTCGGGTACAGCTTATTATATTATAAAAAAATTTGGATAAAATATCTTAAAAATACTTTTGAGACTTATGGGATATGGTCAATTGAAAACTTTTTTGTGGTTCTGTAGTCAAATGACAAATATAACGGACGTTGGCCATTACTACAAGTCTCTACATTATGTGTGGATTACGAGGCACTTGCGCGTTTTTTTTTACTATATACATATATAAATAATACTACCTGAAATAAACAATATAAACAATTTCGAATGTCTTCGTGATATTTGTTTTATTACATTACTAAACATACAAAGCTAACGACATTCGTAAACTATAAATACAATTAGGATGGATCGTTTCACAGGACAATAAAAACTTTAATAATAAAGTAGCGAGAACTTCTTAAAGAGGAAAATGTACGCAGGGCAAAGCATAAAATCTCATAAAAGGGGTAGGTACTATGAGAACAACAAAGAATTCTCAGTAAAAGGGAGTTGAAATTCGCAAGAAACAAGAGCAAAATATTGAAACATAAAGCTACATTTTTGCTTTTATACTGATATAATTATATTGTAGCGTTATAAAAAGAAAAAAGGTATTCAGGTTCGTACTATAATTTTTTTCTTTTGACTTAAATTTTGGATTCAATTGTCGCTGATTCTACAGAAGAGAGAATTAATTTAATATTTCTCAAGTATTAGGATTAATTGGCCTAGTTCGTGTCAATCCGTGTACAATGAAGTGTTTTGTAGAAGTGATCAACGACCATTGTATTTGTTATATAGCTACAGAACTCTAAAAAGCATTTAATCCAAACTACCCCATATCTCTAAAATACTGCTGAACGGGTTCAAATTTAAAATGTAACAATTAAAAAATGTTTCAAATAAAATAAATTTTTGTTAAAATATTTTTTAATCTCTATTTCATATTAGAGAATGACACAGTTCTTTATTTTTGCATTGTTCTGTTTCTGCCAAAATCACAATGGAATACTAAAAAAGTATTACCTAAATTGACTGAGTCGCCTGGTTATAACTTCAGCTTATCACAACTCTGATAAAAGCAACTCATGCGCAACATACAAATACAGTGATCTTCACTTGTTGCTGACTCGATATGAAAAAGCTTTTCCTATACGTTGGCGACCGCTGCCCGCACACCATCCGACCTTCGGATCACCCGCTTGATTGCTACGTAGTGCGTTTTAAATTGTCGCCACACTCGTCCGCTTTGATTGACCCCGATATTTTGACATACCACCAGAGATATAAAGTGGCACGCGATAGTATTTAACTACAACAACCATTTCGTGTTCTCCCTACTACACCGCAAGCACCATGACCATGCTATGAACGTATCAGGCACAGTAAAAAATACGAAACGGTCTACTATGCCCACAAGAATGTATCAAACGCGCATCATACCTGTGCATAACGGGTTTAATGTTCGTAGCATCCGCGTGTCATATCGGTATGTATGTATGTATGTATACTAATGAAAATATTATGCAGTTAAAATACACTGAAAAGCATATTATTTTCAACGCCTTTCTCTATTTTCTCTATTAGACCAGCTCGTAGGTACTATGTTTAAATACTGTACTACTTGATAATATCTACACATTATTAAATATATATGAAAATAAATAATAAGAAACTTACTGGATGCAATTTCTTTCTTGACACTATCCATATATTTCGGGGGCTTAAATTCTATATAAATTCGTAGTTGCGGATAATTTTAATTAGTTCTTCGTCCTCGATTTTAATATCGAATGCAAGTGCGTCTTGTTGAACTGACGGTAGCAAAATGACAAGACAAGCGACATAAACGGGCTTAGAACGGACATCATACGCGATTAATACTCGTATGATGATCGTTTTGACAACGATCAAACAAACGAACAAAATATTCTTAGCGATAATTGTTGACGGTCTGTGGCTGGCACGGACGATGTTCATCGGTGACGGAACGATTAATTTTTAACGTTCTTAAAATTTGATATTAGGAAAAGATACTTTGTAATATAGTGAGTGGTACAAATATGTACATATAAACATTCTTAATCCATCCTAAGGTTGTTCGAAAGAAATTGCTTGTAGTGATAGGACTAATTGTTTTCTGTACTAAACATTCTTATGTTCTGCAATAAAATATATTCTATTCTAAGTTTTATTCTTTCTTTACGGGCTCGGGTCTGAACCTATTGGTTTAAAATTTGATATGTTCGTTGTTTTGATACCGAGGATGAACATAGCATTCTTTTTGTTTGGAAATCAAGATGATTTTCGTGAGATATTTACCCATAAAAGCTGCATGATATAAATAAAATAAAAAATTGTACTGCATATCCTTTTCCTTCGCTTTTCACATTCACACCCCACTCGCTATTGTGTGCAAGGTCATCGGTCCACCTGGGCTATGGACGGCGTTTTACGCCACGCCAGGACTTTCTGCTCCACCGTTTATCGGCCCTACCGCACCCCACTGCTAATTCATCTTATTACCTTTTTGAGCTATATCAGTTACCTTTATTCTCTTGTCTTTGATATCCTCGTTTCAGATTTTGTCTATTAGATACATCTTATGGGCTATATGTAGCCCACTGGCGAGAATATAAGTACTACTTATGTACTTAAGAAAAATGTTTTACACAACAGGGAAAATATTATTTATAAAAATACGATTTATATATTTGTTAATTAAATTAATCTTAATTTGGAACAGTTATGAATAGCAAATATAAATTTAGGTTTCTCTTAACAGCAGTTTATTCAAGCCGTCATTCCATTTTCACATCAAAGCCTTTGTCGTTTTTCCATTTTCATTAAGAGCCTATTGTTTTTCTTAAGCCTCTTGACAGGCTAGTGTCCTAGGCTTTCAGGCATTGTGTGTTGCACGCGGATGCAAAACGCAAGGTCTTAAAGCTAGTTCATGCAAATTATCTATTGTATGCTATAAATATGCTAATATAATAAAGATTAATTAATCCTATTATTATTGTCCTCGTATCTTATACATTGACGTCATTCAAACCGCAACAAAAATAAAAATTATTAATAATTATACACACGTTCTTTCTGTATATAATAATATATATAAATAGCGTGGAAAAAATAAAATATAATATTACCGAAGTTAATTTAAGATCGAAATTCATTATTCTGACATTAATAATATTTTTTAACTACCGACTTTTAGGGTTCCGTAGACATTTTAGCAAGAACGAAATCTTTATGTAATCGTCATGTTCGGGTGTCCGTCTATCCGTCTGTCTGTGTATGTCACGATAATTTTTCTTAGAAATTACTGGGTCTACATGAATGTAGTCTACTTAGCGCTAAAGCATAGGTTGCCAACGGGGGCGGTACCGCCCCCTAGTGGACGCTGGAGCTATTCATGGGGCGATAGTGGTTCCAAAAACAAATTGTTGATCGTTATGACAGTCAAGGGGTGGTCGCGGCGTACCTACCTAATTAGAAATTTAATATAACTAGTGGTCGCCCGTGGTCAAAATTAGACCATAAAATTTGTCAAAGACAACTTCAACAAAGAAATTCTATAATCACAGATTTCGCCAAGACTACACTGTTAATTTGACTTGAACAATAAACAATAGAGTATATGCGTGTGTGTGTCAAATACATGGTAGTGTTCGTAATGTTTTTTTTAATGTATTATTTATGCATAATTTAAAAAAAATATTACCATTTGTCTGTTCATCTCTATATAAACTATAAGTGTGCGAAATTTCATACTCCTCCGTCCGCGCAATTTCCGTAAAAAGTTTTGGCTTCACGTATTAATATACAGATTAAATACTTTGAAAATACCTCTATTTTCATGAAAAAAATATTTTATCTAGCCGTAGTTTATCTTATCACAATTATGTTTTTTTACTAATTTTGATTAATCATCTTGTCTTTGGATTTGTGCAGTGACCCAAGGCAGAGTACTCCAGCTTTGTGTATTGTCTAGCATTAGTTGGTTAAGTTATAATTTTGTTAATAACACTTTGTATGAACTTTGTCTGCATTAAATGTTTTTATTATTTATTTAATTATAACATGTTTTTATATTTTGAATTAATTACTAATCACGACCCTCAGCCACGGCCACGAGGAGCCTGAATAGAGAGAGAGGGAGGAGAGGAGAGGGAGGGAGAGAGAGGGAGGGAGGGAGAGAGGGGAGAGGAGGGAGGGAGGGAGAGAGAGGGAGAGGGAGGGGGGGAGAGAGAGAGGAGAGGGAGGGGAGAGAGAGATTTTAAGGAGGGAGAGAGAGAGAGAGAGAGAGGGAGGGAGGAGAGAGGTGGAGGAGGGAGAGTGAGAGAGAGGTAGAGGGAGGGAGAGAGAGAGGTAGAGGGAAGGAGAGAGAGGGAGGTAGAGGGAGAGGGGGGGGGTTTAGAGGGAGGGAGGGGTTGGAGAGGAGGGAGGGAGAGGGGGGGGTGTAGAGGGAGGGAGAGGGGGGAGGGAGGGAGAGAGGAGGGGAGGGGGAGGGGGGTAGAGGGAGAGAGAGGGGGTAGAGGGAGATGGGGGGAGAGAGAGAGAGAGAGAGAGAGAGAGAGAGAGAGAGAGATTTTAAATGGTTAAAGCAGTAAAACTACGAAATAAAAAAATTAGGTACGGGTGGCTGGCATGCATAACCGATTGTTTATGTAACGTCGATGTATTCATGCTGTACAGATAGTCAAAGTTTATGTTACCTATTTATTTTACATTTTACAGGCGACGTAAACCACCTCCTTTTCCTTACAAAATTAACACGTCTAATTTTAACCCATTAACTAGAATGTGTCGTTTAATCAATCAACTGCTAGCTAACCTCTCTTCTCTAGATATATTCAATCCCAATATATGTCAGTTTAATATCGAGGGTGGACAAGGGATACTTTCATCCCGGATAATTGGATAGATTTACGTAAAGATTATCTCAGAAACTAGGATAGGTTTTATTTTGTTGAGATTTTGCATTTTCGTCATTTTGGTTATTTTGGTTATTTTTGGAGTTTTCGTAGTTATCGTGGTTTTCGTAGTTTTGATAGTTTTGGTACTTTTGGTCCTTTATTTAGTTTTCAGATAGATACACGGGGTATACATAAATAAAACTAAAACGGGTTGAAATAGGGTATAATAGTCATACTTTTAATACTTTCATCCTGGGAGATGGGATAGTTTGTGATATAAAATGAAGTACATTTTCCGGGGGCAAATTATACATTTTTTTTTTTATTAAAATAAATAAGTGCTAAAGAAGTGTATAATTTAACTAGCTTTTGCCGGCGGCTTCGCTCACGGTAATGTAAATTTTATAGAGAGTGTGAAGGAAAAGCAACTGGGACACTGGGTGTACCACACGCCCTCTATGAAAAACAAAAACCTATTTATTCCACGGGAACCGTACATTTTTCCGAACTAACAGACAGACTATCATCTACCCGTTCAGCCGTTTTGGCGTAATTGAGCAACAGAAATCCATCCAAACTTTCGCATTTATAATAGTAATCTAATAGAGTATTTGACACACATTACAATAAGTTCTAAAATAGTATTCATATAAAAGAGCAGACGTCAAAATATCTTGTTATCATCTTACGTACAACAGTTCATTATAGAAATAATTTTAATTACAGGTTAAATATTAATAATTAGCTATTTGACTCGTTAAAATTGTGACCGCGCAAGCCAGTATTATTATACAAAATCAAGGAGGCTGTGACGTTTTATGTCATGCTAAAAAGTGTCTCAGTTGATTTGACTGTCAAATACCCAATTATACACTATGTATCAGATCATTGCCAGTGTGCATAGAAGGATGGTGGATAATCATGCTGGATGTTAATGCTGATTCGCTGTGCGAATTATGAACCAACTCTACCACGGGTAGCATCAATTGCAAATATTTTTTAAGAAATTTTTTACCGATGGACCCCCACGGATCTAATGTTTTTGTATATTAAATAAATGTGTCTTTGTTTTACAGGTTAGTTTTAATAGCTTTAGTGGTGGAAGTTCTATACCCAGTAACATGGCAGTGCCAATCGGAAGACTGGCATGGAGGCGCTTTTGTAAGAATGTACCTGTGCGGTATGCTGGCGTTGCAAGCTGCATTGATGCTGCTACTAGCGGCGTTAGCACAACAATCCGCAAGGGGGACCATCACAGATTTCGATGCGAGAAAAATGGTCTCACCTTTGCTTCTAATCAAGTAAGTGCTGACGATTAGTTAAGAATGATTATACTCTGGTTTCTTCGATAATATTTTAAAAGCAAAATTTGGCTAAGTTTGTGTTAAATAGCGTGCACAATAAAAGTCTCCGAAGAAACGACCACTGTCACTTGGCCACAGAATCCTAAAAAGCGTTTACATAATGGAAAATACGCCACATATCAAAAAATACTCGACAAATCTTGTTCAAATCAATTTATTTTTAAAGTGAAATACTTATTATCAAAAATTAAAGGGGAAAACACCTTACAGACATTATTCCGATTTTAGAAACGAGTATTTCTCATCTATTTACTACATCATTGTGAAATTTAGTATAGAATCACCATTCTGTCAAATTTTATTTCTATTGATTTAGTAGTTTTTGAGAAAAACATCTGTGAGGTACAGACATGACAATTCTGTACTACTCTTGATCAAAAGCAGAACTTTCATTACTATTAGAAATCATTAAACAACAAATTTAAATCACTTTAATAGACGATATATCAAACTGCGTGTATAAATTGTTCTTATTATGGCAATAAACCGTTCATATTATTGTGCCATCAAAACTGGGTTCAGTTATGTTTTTATTCGAAAATCGTTACATTGGGCCTGCAATTTAATAAACAGTTTAGATTTATTAACCGGAATACAAATAAAGCTACTTAGGTAGCTTACTCTAGTAATCGATTTATATTTAAAAAACGGGTAAATTCGTTTTTATAAAAATGTGATTATTAGAAAAGTTTATAGAGTTAGAGCTCCGTAGAGATTTTGTCAAAAACGAAACGTTTTATTGATTCACCGTCTGTATGTTCGTCTGTGTCTAAGTACAAACTCTACCACGAGGAAAGAAAACCAGTAAAACTCTTCACGGCATTATAACTTTATAATTTTTATTTCTTCTTATTTATAGAGCTTTATCACCATAGTGATAATGTCCGTTTTGTGTGATTAATATTACTTAATTTTGAAATTCAATAAGTACAAAAAATTAACATAAATTAAACATCACTCTCTTTAATCACGAAAACAAAGCCTGACCATAATAGCCAAACAATAACAAAGCCGATACAATAAATAGATTGCATTCATTCATTTCATTTATCATTTTGTTTGTTATTAATCAAAGGAAGTATGGATCTGGGGCCTTAAAATAGCCACTTTGAACAATCGCATTCTGAAATTGATATGTCTCAATTCTAGATTTATTAATAAACGTAGTTTTATTATGTATACTAGTCGCGAAAACTTAAGAAAATATTATGTTATGTTACTTACTACGAGAATATAAAAAAACATATAACCATGGTTAGGTTACAGATTTCATACGTTCTTGTGGTCGTCGGTATTTCTGCAAATCATCATTAAAGAAAATGTTTTCTTTTTTTTCTTTCTTTCTTTATGTTGAGACAAAAGAAAGAAAATCACGTCAATTTTCTAAAGCTATAGAAATATTTTAGCATCCAGAATTATACTTTTATAGCAGACAGGCTGACGGCCCAACTGTGATGGAAAGTGGTTACCTTCGCCTATGGATATTAGTAATACAAGAGATGCTGCCAATGTGCTGCCGGCCTTGAAGGAGAAACTGGAACCTGGCCACTGATTCCGGAACACAACTCAAAGTTGTTATGGCGGCATACTCTAGACCAGGGGTGGTAGCCATCCAGTCGCGCAAATGCCCTACCACCTGGCTGTGGTTTGTTTTGTCCTCTCTTACGACAGGCCGCCCGACCGCAGAAATTAATATTCTTTTTCCGTTCCTGCACGAAGAGAATACGTGGTTATGTCATTCTAATGTCCTGTTTTGTTCATAAGTTATTATGATTCAATAGTTTTTGTTCCTTCTTTACGACTTAGGGAATGACTAATACTTGATTGATATATTAGTTAGTTTTGGTATGACTCCCGTAGTAGAAAGCACGACTGGAATAATTGTAACATTCTGTAGGTGCCAAAGGAGGGTAATTTCGTCTTTGAGTTCGGTGTATTTGGACAATTTTTCTGATATTGTTATCTGTATATTATGTGTATTAGGTATGGCAATGTCTATTAAATAACCTGTCTTAGTGTTTTTGTTAATTAGGTCTATGTCAGGTCTGTTGTAATGGATCGTTTTGTCAGTCAATATGGCTCGGTCAAAGTACAGTTTACTAGTAGTTTTCTAGTAGAGTTTCAGGTTTGTATTTATAGTATGTTGTTATGGTGTTGATGAGATTATATTTGTGTGCAAGTTTTTGATGTATGAAAAAGTGTAACTTGATCATGTCTATGTTTGTAGTCTGTCTGAACTATTGATTTACATGCGCCTGTGATGTGCTGTATAGTTTCTGGGGAGCTGTTACATTTTCTGCAGTAGTTAGCGGCTAGGTTTTTGATGATATGTTTGCGGTAATTTTTGGTTTAAAGGACTTGATCCTGAATGGCGATCATAAAACCCTCTGTCTCTGGGAAGAGTTCACCTCTAGTTAGCCAAGCGTTCGATGCTTCTTTATCGACATGTTCTAGGCACATGTCTTCCATGAAGAGACTTTTATTATTACGCCTCCGAAGTCAAATTAACAGATTGTCATGAATATTGGCGTATGCGTAATATTGCTTAAGTATACTTTCGAAATAGAGGATTACCATATGATACTTTTATTCCAATAGATGGTATACTCTACGTGGAATATAAATTAGAATGTAGACGAGCACAGCCACTCAAAAATTCGAGTAAAATAATTAATAAACTACTTTTTTTCACGACTCTATTGACGTGGTTGTAAATATTTATTATAGTACAACAAATTATAATTAGTTTAAGTAGGTACCCGTGTTTAGGTTCTATCTCATATTTCGGACCATCTATATCGTCAGATTATTTAAGGCCCGGAAGAGATTACCCAAAGCGTTACAAATTACGATAAAGCCACCGCCACCACCACTTATTATTTTTACTAAGAAATTATTATATTATTGTAATCATAAATATAATTTTGTAATTGTTTATTTCGTGAGAAATAAATAATTAACTATAATCCTGAAGTATTTTACATAAATATTAAATTAAATATGAAATATACTTTAGAACAATGAATGCTAAAACAAATTTACTGTTTAAGCAATAAATAATTAAAAAGGTATAGAATTTGACTTGTTAGTATTATGACTGTAATAATACACTTATCATATAAACTCAAGCTGGCTAAATATGTATTTTGATTTGATTCTCAACTATTTGTTTCTAGTACACAGCAGATAGGCTAATGGCTGAGCTGGTGACGAGTCCCTAGGAACATTTTCAACTTCCTCTGTTGTTACCAACGTCATGCTGGCCTAGAACGATTTTTATTACACCTGTTCTAAAAGACTCGCATGTCATAGTGCCACGGCGGTCTTAAGCGTATTGGACACCGGGGTGCGAAAATGAGGTTACGTCCGTTTGTCCCCCCCCCTATAACAATCAAAAACACCATTTAATTTTTATGTTTCATTTTAAGGATCCCTAGCTATGTGGTAAAAACGGAACCGTTATGCATATCCGTCCGTCCGTCTTTATATGTCGCACTCATTATTCTCGTATTACTGGGTCTGTATGGATGAAATTTGACAGGAAGATTTAAGGTCTTATTCATCTTAATAGTTAGAGTAAATTTGAAGGCTTCTTTACGGTTCTCAAAGAATACTTGAAACTTACTCTAACACAGTATGAATTAGATCGTTAGTCTATAACTATATATACCACACTATATATTGGTAAAGTGTCGTTAGTCAGATCTTGAATATGATATTTTTATAACTTTTTTTTAAACTAAATTTAAGTTTTGCGCCCCTTAGGTCCCTGCGCCCGTATGCCACGCATTCCTTGCACCCCCGGGCAAAGACTACCTTGCATAGTGCTGTTGTACCCTCGGCTGGCAACTCATTACAAAACTCTAGAGTGCGAAAGAGCTTCATTCATGGGAACCTTTATGTACAGGCGAACACCCACAATACCACTGCCTTATTAGTAAAACGTTTACTTTAGTACCACTTTCATAATTTAGCACCCAGCAACTTCATTAATATTTGAGTGAAATATGCGAACCATAAAGTAATGGTTTTAATAAACATTACAATCCCCCGGGAAATTAATGGACTTTCAGTGAACTTTTGAATTGAATTTTCCATGAGCTTGTTGAATGTTACCAAATATGTACATATGAATGTAACTTACAGACTAACTTGAATAGCAGCGATTATGTGCCTTTTCTGCGTAATCTATCCTTATTAAAAGCTTATGCAAGCTATATTATATATACAGCTGCATATAAATAAATTTGTAGTAGTAGTAAATTCAATACACGACCTCTATTACGTAATTTATTTCAATCTAGATCTTTTCGCGCGGTTTCACTCGCGTAATCTTCGATGCTGCTATAGGGGACGAGGCGGAATAAACTTTCAGTCGCAAACGTATATTATAATTTTCTATTTTTAACAGACAATGTCACATTCAAAAACACTAAAAAGTATATTTTTTAAGAAGTTTCTCTATCAGCAACGGCCATTATAAAATATCTTTCTTCTTCCCTGTTGTGGATAGTACATATCGCTTTTTAATTCAAAAGTAACGCAAATTAATATTTTTTATAGTAGACTATGATATGCCCGCCACTTCGTCCACGTTTGCCTTAAAATTCTCACGGGATTCCCGGGACAAAAAGTATCGCAGAATTTATAAAAAGAATGTAAGCTATCATTTTAGTGGAAAATATGTCGGAATAATTTAATTTTCATGCATCCTAAAAACTTCAAACCGCTCCTGCGAAAATTCCCGCGGGATTCCCGGGATAAAAAATCACACACTTTATTCCATGAAATTTGCTATCGACCAGTAACAAACGACATTGAAATTTGTTTTTTTTAATCTGACCATTTTAAATAATTCCCAGAAAATTTCCCACGGTATTCCCAGAATAAAAAGTAGCGCAGAGTTTAAGTCTAAGAATTGGCTGTCGATTAGCGAAAACCGCATCGAAATCGACCTAGTAGTTTTTACGTGAATCCCAAACAAACAGACAAAAGACAAACAGACAAGAAATCTAAAAAAATTGCATCGTGTTCTCCATCGTTTATATAGTCTAATTCAGTCATTTTTTTAAAATAGCTTCAATGTATAGACACGGTATGTTTAGAATTTTATAATATTGTAGATAATGGTATGATGTGTGTTCTAAATTAGGTACTCTTCCAATAACATAAACACAATAAGAGCAAATAGTGGTATAGATTTGAAGTTTAATCAAAAATACATATACGCGCCCTGACTTAAATATAAAAACATGAATATAAAAAAATATTAAATTCAAGTCAATTATAACAAGTTTAACTACAGTCGTAGGTACGTGAATTTTGATCCCACGGAACTATCCCGATCTCTGTAGAGTATGCCGCCATAAAAACCTTGAGTTGTGTTCCGGCATTAGTGGCCAGGTTCCAGTCTTCCTTAAGAGAGCAGCAGCGCCTTTCTAGCACCTTTGGTGTTGCAAATGTCCATAGGCAATGGTAACCGCTTTCCATCGTGTGGACCGTTTGCCTGTCTGCTGAACTCATGCTATAAAAAACAAATCTGTGATAAAATAAACATATATTGTAAAGAGTCAAGGAAGATTCGTATTTTTGTACGTTTGTAACGAATAAACTTAAAAACTGCTGGAACGATTTCAAAAATTCTTTCACCAATAGAATGCTACCTTATCCCAGATTAATATAGGCTATATTTATTACTAGAAAAAAATAGGGATCCCTACTAAAACTTCAATAATGTAACCCAAGGTGTAAAAATATTGGTGTTTGAGTGGGTCCCGGGATGGTTTAGATCCACAATTAGACCCGGTAGGTGGCGCTGGAATTGGGTTCTAGATTTTTATTTTTTCAGGGCAGGACAACGTCTGCCGGAACCGCTAGTATAAAATATAGTCCCGTTATTGATATTACATAACCCGAATTTCAAGATCTGATCGAAACACAACCTTGTTCATAACCTTTATCGATAATTCATATCTATGCTAGGTTTCTTCAAGGTTGGTTGGATCCGGATGAAGGGATCCGTATCCTGAGTTCATCCCCTTTATTTAAAGTATAATAGCAAACCTCACGATAATTGCTACAGTCCCTATGACGTGAGAACGAACCAACAAACATCCAGATTAAACATACGTACGTATATCAATCACTATGAATTATCATATACATAATTTATAACCTTTACTATTTTCAACGTTTACTTCTCAATTCTATAAATAGCAACCGTTTTTGCCGAGTTCATTTTGTTTTTTTTGCATGCCAATATTAGAATAGGTAGGTACACTGGTCAAGGACGTATATATAAAATCATCAGTTTCGAAGTGTCAGTAACAACTGTAAACATTGCGAAGATCAAAGGAATCTACTTTAAGTTGTTTTGTGTTCTAATTCTCATTTAACGATCCTCTTTGTTACAGCATGAAATTTATTTTACAGAGTATTGTTGGTGCTGCCAGAGACAGCGTTGAACGTTATGGGAACCATGTGGATGTTTTGCGAGCTGATACAATGTTCCGTGGAGGATAAATTCTCTAATATAGTTATACAAAGTAAGTAAGCATGGAAGAATAATACCTTGATCCTTATGTCCTGCATTATGAGGTCTTTCGCCTTTCTTAGACGCCTAAATCATAGGCTATGAATACCTTCCTACCATACAAGTCCCAATCCTTGATCAACAGGTACTTACATGAGGGTGGGTTTTTATGTTTTCTGCTACTGCTCTAATGCCTATTAGACGTTCTTCATGCCTTTGTATGAGGGGTCCAGGGTAAATAAATGTATAAAAAACCTATTTAATCACTAGTAAAGAGTCACGTTATTGTACGTCGCCCTTAATAACTTTTTATTTAGCTTGTTAATTTATTAAATGTTAATTCAGAAAAAAATAAATAGGGTGGAAAAATTTACTACAATTAAGAGTATAGAGAATTTTAAGGTCGTCGACAACGTTATTATAGACAAAAACCGCAATAATTGTGCAAGTACAGGCATAATCTATCTTCTATAATATAATAAATCTGTAAATGGTTCGAGTTTGAAGATTGCGTTTAAAAATGTGAGAAAAATCAGTGGGGCTAATTCGGACCAGAAGATTCCGACCATACAATTTTTTGAATTTTGTCTGTCTGTCTGTTACAGCTTCACGTGAAAACTACTGAACGGATTTAAATAAAACTCGACACATAGCAAGCTCATATCCCGGGGCGTAACTTAGAGTACTTTTATCCCGATAAATAATATCGTTCCCGCGCGATTATTAAAAATATCGAAAAAGATGGCGCTGCAATCGCATCCTTTTTGAAAACTACAAAACGTATATGAACAAAACTCGACAAAGAGATGGCTTATATCCCGAATCAATACTTAGGATACTTTTTATCCCGATTAATGATGCCGCTTCCATAGAATTTTTAGCTAAATAAACGACGCTGTAATCGCGTTTTTTCAATTTACTAACAAATACCTACGTTGTCATAACCAACAAGTCATTCATTGTATTACTTCAAATCAGCTTGGATTCGGCTCACCTCTATTTTTTGTGGGCACTTCTCTAGACTACATGGACTTACATTTTTTGTCATTATTATATTTATTATGTTATATGTAAAAAACCGAATTAAGTTTTTATATAAGTAAAATAAGGGGCTTGATACGCGGCGTAGCCACGGGGCAAACTCAGTTCTAATATAAAGTTGAAAAAGTTGCAAGTATCTTTGAACGCAATAAATTTAGACTCTTTCTGTTCCATTATTAGTTTTTTTTACATTACAACGTCCTGTCTGCTGAACTCGGGCCATTTTTTTTTTAAAACAGCAATTTTTTGGATAAATACGAAAACAATTATAATTAACACTTTGCCGTCCCTTTTTATATACCCAAATACATTTTCAATAGCATTTTGTGTTAATGAAACATTCTTTACTCTGTACGATAAAATTTCTATGTAAAACCCTTAGGTCATAGCTAGATCAAGTCAATACACTGTTTAGATGCTTAAGCCTTTTATTAAAGAAATAGTGATAGCTAAACGAGTGTCGTATACTCACTATAGAGTTAACTTGCTGCTTTATTCTTATAAAATGTTGTATTCTTCACAGGTATAGTATTATTCAACTGGGTACAACTAGGACTCACAGTATTTGGCCTGTTTATGGTCTTTGACCCGTTGGGATCAGTGAACTATGGAGATATGCAAGATACGCCAAACCAAGTCAGACATCACAGGAAAGTGACCGGCCTATGGTCTAGAAGGTTCAGATGGGCATTCTGTTGGTTAAAGAGGGATGAACACGGAAAAGAAGCTTTCCAGCAAGTTGCGGGTAAGTCGTAATCCCCATATAGAGAAGAAACCTAAATTACCTTACCAAATCCAGGTTGTTCTATTATTTTATATAAGAAATACATGTAGCTTTATACCAAAAATTAAAATTGAAGTGTCTATATGTAATTTCAAATTACCTAAACATCTAAGTTTAAGTGGAATCAGCTATTTAGTACGATGTTCAATCAATAAATAACTAAGGCAGAGCAGAGAAGCAGAGGCATAATAGTTTACTGAAGTAAAAATAGTATTTTAGTAATTTACTTTATACTTACAGGTTTAGCAACAATAAACTATTAAACTATTGTGACGTAAAGTCTCTAATTAACTGATTTGTACAATGACCTTATTACGGGTTAGGTATACGTTATAACAAAACTTTTTAAAATTGTTTTTTTTATATAACGAAACATTCCTAACTAGACTCGTCATTACTAAATATGAAGCCACTTTATGACAGTTAACAAATTGTATGTACTAATATAATGTTTTGGTAAGACGTAAACAAGACAATTTAATAACAATTAAAATTTTCATTTCAGAGTTATTCGACTTTGCTAAAATCCCAACTATTAATCACGTCCTATGCTGTTTTGTTTTGGTAACATAAAATTATTGTCTATTATGTTTGCTACAAACGATGCTGAATTTGCTATGAAAAAATTAACCATTATTATATTTAATTTTGATATTGTAGAAAACATCTGGTCAATACAGGCTAACCTATATAAGGCATTGATTACAATTTCTAGGAGAAATAGCAATAGATTCAAGTATAGACCGTAGCCGCACTGGTAAAGCTATGACGTCGTGACAGTGTTTTCGACAAACCAACCTTGAATGATATATTATGAAATTTATTTCTTTGGAATCGCAAATTTATATATTAAAAGTAACAACATGGATTTCGAATTGTCCTTTAACGAAAGAAGTGATGTTTGAGTGTTTTACACAACAGCAGATTAAACGTGATACAAAATTAAGTGTTCAGCTGATGTGTTGATTGACACTCTAGTCGTCAGCCCGCACAAATGCCGTCGGTGATCAATATCACTCACAACAGATGCAATTTCACATCTCAATAGATGTAATCGTAATCGTGATGCGCGGGTTCTTCGCTACAGCAACACAGATTGTTACGAAATATTCTCTTTTAATATAAACATGCCTAATATAAATGTTAGCCACAAAGAAATCCAAAATTAAACTTGATTAGTTCTGCACGAAATAGACCAGTTTACGCTATTACATTTTCCACTTTTTAATTACTTACATATAATCCTAACATACATGTTATAAAAACAAAAATCCAAAAGATACACAGCCATATGTAAATATACTTAAATGCGGTGCGCCCAATTCACATTACAAGTTCTCTTGCCAAATCGCGGTCAACCATTGAGAAAGTTCTGAATTTTTGTATACAATTATGGGTTCTTACTCTGATTAGACTCAATCACGGATTACTGTTACTCCAAAAACGAAAATATTTATTGTTCGTATTTTCGACAACATAATAAATGGCTCAACCGCCGTCGCTACGAGACAGCGTCTATCCCGTAATTTATTTTATTAACCCCTATCCTAAATAACGTTAGAAGGTTTGAATTGCGTAACAGATATAAGTACGCAGTATTCGTACATTTGTATAATTATTTAGACCATTTTGAAATTCTATGTGAAAGGTACAAATTATTTTCGCAATAGAAGTAAAATTTTCATCATAATAAGTATAAAGTTTTATCACTGGAAAGCTTAGCATCCTGAGATTTTTTTGTATTTTTATACGATAAATTTAATTATGTATATCTGAGTCCAAACTTAGCATTAATCTGTTTCTACTAAAGCGGAGACTATTGAAATTATTACGAAATGTAAAAAAATTAACCAATAGACCAAAATGTATTTAAAATCTACCTCACTCATTCGAGCACGGCATGCGTGCAACTCTGGTTAGCATCAGTTTTTTTTGACTTATGACCGTAGTTATGACTGTATTCTCTTTGGTTATGAGACTACATATCCCTTTTCATAGTTCCGCTCTTCTTTTCTACGCTCGTCTCTACTTCAGTAGAAACACAGTCTTAAACTAGACGTAATTTGTTCATTTAAGCCACTCCGCATATAATTAATTACTATAAACAAATTGTTACATATTATATGTATTTGCAGCTTTACTCAGCGCTCTATTTCGATCGACGGATCTCGTACCTTCAGACGTGGTCGCCGGCTGCGTGCTATTAAGGGTACGACAGAAAAGGGAAACACGAGAAATGAGACGAATACAAATGTTAAATGAGGAAGAGCCCATTTTTACAACAGATGTGAATAAAATATTCTCAGAAACTCCGCCGTGGATGAATTTGGAAGATGCGTTGCATTATCTCAAACTTTCTATAGCAGCGTACGGATGGCCCTATGTGCTCTACAGACATTGTTTTACTGGCTTCTGCAAATTAGCTAGACATTTAACATGCTGCTGTTGTCGGTAAGTGTACAAATACAGTGATATTTTTTTAAAATTTTGTTTATAAGTTCACGTTTGACTGTTTTGTTAAATAAGGAGAAACAGAGCTTAAATTAAAAATACGTTACGTGTGTTACATGCCGTCAAAGATAAGCGCACAGCTGTCTGTCGTAAGCGCAGCTTATTGTCTTCCCGGATTTAGAAATTCCTTTGTGTTTTGAATTTGTAATTAAGAAAAACATGCTATTGTTTTTCTACTTGTTTTATAACCATCATTAGCGTCGAAATAATCCTTATTGTTATTGTTTTCGACTTCGTTAGCCGTTCGCAGGTGTGCAAGCTACTATTTCTCTGAAACTTAGTGCGCGCAGCCAATTTTTTTGTACTGTGTAGTTGATATAAAACAATGCCCGAATGGAGGGGTGGGCAGTCAAGCGACGACTACGAGACGAGTAAGATGTTTGTAGTACTCTCGATTAGCGATATAGACCGTCGTGGTCTTTGCGCGTGTCGAATTGCATTGATTCGTGCAGTGTGAACTGGTTGCATCCAATTTTATTTGTATTTGTTTTATAGGTGTTTGTACAGTTCTAATAAATTCTATAGTAGTTCCAACTGCATTTTTAATTCGAGTCCTGTAGCTCGTAACACGTGTAATATACACGTAACTTAAAAAAGTCTTTTAAAGAATACTAAATATAACAAGTCTATTAAAGGTCATAAATCTTACACGGCTAGATGACAACACATTTATTTTCCCTCATTTTTTTGACTTTTTTTAATCCAAACATACTCTTTTAGACCAATTTAGTTAAGAATCGAAAAGAAACTTCTTAAGAAATTAAATTTTTCACTAAGAATAAATAATAACGAAGATGTACGAATTTATATAGGCACACTTAAGCACCTAGTTCGATATTAACGTGGCTTTTGTATTAAAGTATATTAATTACACATACCTTGCAAAATTAATTTACATGAAAATTAATCCCTATTAGCTTTATTAATAGTGTTCAAGGCATTATTCACTCGTAATTTTAGAACAATACAGTTGTGATGTCACCGCAATATCGATTCTATTCCTGTATGGTTCCATACGAACTAAATAAACATTTGCATCTATACTTTTAATTAATAAAACATGAAGAATAACATTGTCAGTTTGAAAATTCGATATGTCTTGATATATTTTTATGGTTTCGTAGCCAGATAGAAATAACTGAACCCTAATAAAATCGCAGTGCGCGTTTTTCCGCCAGTCTGTCTATAAGTATGTGTGTCCCAGACTTTTTCTCACAGACTGTTTGGTTTAGATAGATACAATTTAACAAAGGTGTATTCCATAGGTATATGCCTTATGGCATATACCGTGCCCTAATATTTATGTTTTATGATTTTACTATAGTAATAATACTCTATCTAATAAATCATAAAAAAATAAATTTTAGGGATGACTACAATATATGAATCTAAGGAATTAAAACAAAAATACTAATTCCGACGGACGCGGCAGGCAGCAGACGGCAGCAGCAAACGGACGATAGCAAATGCTATCCATGCTATACAGTTGCAAATGCTATACAGTTTCTTTGCGATATTACTAGCTTTACGGTTGTGTTTTAGCTATACAGTTCATAATGAATAATCAACCGCTATAAGGTTTATTGCTAAAAGAAGAAGCAGACACAGAATATTATTATATTTTACGTAAGCAGAAAACCTATTATGCCGTTGTACTTAAACAGAGTGTAAGAAGGCTCTATGAATCTTTGATAAATAGACACTTGAATTATGATGAAGAAACTTTCAGGAGCTATTGCCATTTAAATAAAAATCAGTTTAGTTTTGTAACCTGTTTAATCTATAATAATGTTGCACCAAAAACATCGCAGGACTTTCAGTGGAAGAAAAATTATTTTTGACATTATTTGTCTTCTAACACATCCATAATGTCAAACTTCAACAACGGCAATATTGTGTTTGCACGGATATGCCGTCTGCCGCCGCGCGTCAAAACAATTCAGGACCTGACGCGCAGCAATTGGAGTCGAATGTTGGAATCAGTTTCATACAAATTATACTGCAAAGTAATGCTGTCTGCCGTTGCGGCACTTGCTGTTGCTGTCTGCCGCTGCCGTCGGAATTGCACCTTAGAGATTTTCAAAAATCATAATGACGATCCTAAATGAATCGTCTAATATCGGCGTGGTTCATTTGTCATCGCGGACAGTTCGTTTCAATTTGAATGAATCAACCAAAGTTATCTTTAAACATAAACCTGAATCATTCATTATCATTTAATATCGTCGCGTCCTTTCAGTTTTATGTCTTTCAACCACATTCAATTTATTTGATCCGTCTAATATCAGTATTAGTAACATTTTTATTTAGGATGATGATGCAAATGTTCTCTTCCGAAGTCGTAAGAAGTATGTCTGGGATGGACATATTTTTACATTTTTTTTTTAATTAAAAAAGGAAAGAAAATCCCGGCCTGTTACTTTATTTTTACAACAGTTGTTAAGTTCCCATTTTGTACATTACCAATATTTTGTTTCCTTTTTTTACAGACCAAAAAATTCGATAGTTACAGACGACAACTGCTGTTTGTGCAACTTTGCTGGAGTCAAATACATGTCGAAGCTACCAGCAGACGACATAATATTCGCTTCATTCAACAATAGAGTTTTTGAGGTAAGTAAATATTTTTCACCTAATTTTTTTCATTGACGTGAGTGTCCACTCTCCGACGTAAGCCTCTTCAAGTTTACTTGACATTCCACTGTCCACCGCTTTCCTCATCCAGCTCCTTGCAGGGCCTTCAGCGGGCTAGAGGGCGACCTACACTTCGTTTACCGAGACGTGGTCTCTCCTTCATTACTCGTTTAATCATTTGCCTTCGGTCCTACGACAAACGTAACCGGCCTACTACCACTTCGACTTATTCATTTTGCGAGCTATTACGTATATCCTATCTTACAAATATTTTTTGACCCTTTCCATAAGAGAAACGTCTTAACTGTTAATACCGTATGTCATATCAGATAAAAAGCTGTCCTCAAAGACTTCCATCTTGAAAATTTTTGGAATGATCGACTAGAAGTCGTAACCTGTATTAGCTATAGACATCTATTAATTTTTCTTATAATTTTAACTTAGAAGCTAATTTTGGTATTTTATGACTTTACTAGATACTTTTTATGACTTAAGTGTTCAAGGTAGTAAAAAATATAATTTAATTGCCACGTACTTGTCAAGGAAAATTCCTATCTAAATGTATATGCTTTATAGCACATAAAAAATAATTTTCAACAAAACACCATCATTAAAATATGAATTCCACGAAAAGTCGTAATTAATATTTCCTTTTAAAGGCAATTTCAAAGGCAATTATTTCACAGAAATAGAATAGAATATACTCCCTTTATATACTATTTAAACCTTTTGGTTTGTTTTATTGTTTATTGCTAAGCTAATCAGCTGCTGCACATTGTAATGGTGTCTAAGGTAGAAAAGGAATGAAAAATTCTTGTTGCGTCGTTGAATGCCTTTTTATTTAAACCGTAGTGGCTCAGAGGAAAACATAGTCGTGTGTAATATTAGTACCATGTGCTCGAATTTTGGCAAAGAGCATGCACCGCTCAGGCGTTTGCCTAATAATCGCCAAGTACTAACACTGCAAAAAAACTTGTTAGAAAGTGCACGTCTCAGTTACTGGTATGTGCCTCTGGCCAATCCACTTTCAATAAGTGTAGTAGGGTACATCTGTTTTCGGCATATGGGAATACTAGAGATTATCAATGGAAAATGTATACATGGGCACACAATATTATTTTATTAATCAAGTGTGTAAAGTATTCTATCGATATTCTAGAAGGCAGTTGAACTTTAACCTTTGTTTTCTACTGAACGTTGTTCTAAGCTTCAAGCCGTAAACCTGTCTTCAAAACTATTATCATGTTATGATGCTACATTATAATTCGTTCAAATTAAAAACTTAAAACGATCGCACGAGGTATCGTAGGCTCGTGCGACACTTCAATATTACCGATTTACCGAACAGCTTAATTTCTGCAAGAATAAAATTTGTCTGTTGTTACTAAAAAAAATACTTAAAAAAAATATATTTTACAAAACGTTAAATAATTTTATACCTTACTATAATAATAAATCTGTAAATGATTGAAGTGAAAAAATCAGGGGGCTAATTCAGAACAGATTCCGAAATGCAATTTTTAGAATTTTTGTCTGTCTGTTAGAGCATCAGGTGAAAACTACTGAACGGATTTAAATGAAACTCAAAATAGAACTAGTTTATATCGCAGGCGCAACTTAGGATTCTTTTTATCCCGATAAATGACGTAGCTTACGTGGGATAGACGAAAATAGTGAAAAAGATGGCGCTGCGATCGCAACTGTTTTGGAAACTGCTGAAAGTATATTAAAGAAACTCGACATAGTGCTGGCTTATAACCCGAATCAACACTTAGGATACGTTTTATCCCCATAAAAGACGTCGTTTACTTGGAATATTAACAAAATAGATGGCGTTGTAGTTGAGACGTAAACAACCATCGCTGTAATTCAGTAAAAAATACATTGTCAGGTTGCCCACATGTCATTCATTGCGTATTAGGTACTTCAAATCAGGATGGCTGCGACTTTTCTTTATGTTTTGCTGTGCAGTTGTCTTTGTATATTGACTTAGTTTCTTTGTAATTATAGTGAATTGAACAAGAAACTTAAGTATTGAAGGTTTATATATATAAAACACCTAAATATAAAACCTTAAAATTTTATGTACGTAATAGAGGCAGGGATTTTCACGCGGCGTAGCCGCGGCGGAACTAGTCGCACTTGACAGACCTCAGGTTGTTTAATGCTTTTTGTGGTTTTAAAAATAGAACTCATCTGTCTTCTATTAGTTATTGAAGAAAATTACACAGACTGCGTTTTAGTTTTTTTGCACAAGCTCTAAATCATTTAAAAGCAAAACAATGTATATATTATTGTCACGTGCGAGCGGGGTATGCACTTAGGATTGGAAGGAAACACCACATTTTACATCAATCAAACGTTATTTATTGACCATTTTACAACCGCTGTTAAAGCAGTGGTATAACATCTTGGGGAATGGCAATAGCATGGCACTTGTCCTGACTGGGCATGCTAGTGTCCCCCTCTCACCTGGCGAATCGCACACACGGGTCGCGAACTATCCCCCCAAGTTTCTGCCCCTGTCGCGGCCTATGATCTGCAATCGGACTTCTCCTGGCTAAAAAAAGTTGTACAACATTTATCCTCTTCAGGCGGCATCTTAACTAATGGGATAGTTATCTACACTTATTTATACCTTAATCATTACCTAAACTAGGATCTGTTTACACATCTTAAGTTTAATAATGTAAATCATCACTTAGTTCGGATGGACAAACACGGACATAAACACCTTAAAGCCAGAGCGGTAACCACACATTCACTTGCACGTCTGCTATAGCACGCCTTCACGCGCCACCACACCAGCGCTCCCCCGACGATATGGGTCTCGTAGGACGCTTGCGCATTCCCATGAGTCAATATGCCAATCCATATCGCCTTCAACGCTGCTACCTCCGACGGTTTTCTTAACTTCAACTTATCTTACTCATCACGTGCGACTCCACACGCACATCTGCCACAGCACACCCTCGACGATGCTACGCTGCACCACCATCCTGTGCTGCCCCGTTCCTCCCGCGCGACTCACCCTCGCGCTACCACGCCAGCTTTTACTCGATGATGCAACACTCGCAGGATGCTTGCACATTCCCGCGAGTTCGTCACCACGCCACATCACCTTCAACGCTGCTACTTCCAACGACCCACCAGGGCCGTCTTGTTCTTTCGCACTTATTGCTTCATCTTCATCTTGAACACTCCTCCAATTTTCTTGATCTTCTATCGTCTCTCTCCTCTTTTGTAGTTATCGCTTCCCTGTCTTCCACTGAATTTTCTTTCATTGTTTATCGTCTTCCTCTTCTCACTGAACTCTCCGACAGGTGCGCCTCGCGGTGCTTATATACCCAGTAGAATCTTGTGTAACCCATAATTTCGATCTTCTTTTCGTTATTCTTTTATTTACTGTCTAACCCTTTCTAAACATCTGTTTATCTCTATCTTTTTCTTCTAGAATCTTCTGTATTTTTTCTGAAAGTCCTAAAACCAATTAAGGTTGCTAGAATGTACATTCGATCCCAAAATTATTCTATTTTAAAAAATCACATATTTAATTTCAGAATGTGATATTGAGATTTTTGTATTACTCGAATCGGTATACCGAAAGCTTACCGAGCGAATCGGGAAAAGGCTCATAGAAATTTTGGTTGGCGGTCGGCAAGCTTTCAGTACCGCGTATACCGACCATACCGATTCCACACCGC
The DNA here is from genome assembly GCA_039645545.1 of Dendrolimus houi. Classification (NCBI taxonomy): domain Eukaryota; kingdom Metazoa; phylum Arthropoda; class Insecta; order Lepidoptera; family Lasiocampidae; genus Dendrolimus; species Dendrolimus houi. Next base: position 10,668,161 of record CM077127.1, on the reverse strand, counting down.
TGCTGCACCGATAAATCAGAAAACAGCCTAATACTGTTACGAAATTAGATCCCATATTGTATCTCTAAAGACTGTATGTTGGTGATTCGCTACTAAATGCATGGCTCAATGAATTTTATTGTCATTCCTAGTATTATTCTTACATTTACATGAACTTGATACGTTAACGTGACAATTTGAATGCACATATGTTGGTTTGTCTTTTCCTTAGGAATTCTTTGGTAATTAATAGATTACCGTGAATTTTAGGATATATATACTTTTCGAAACTACAATGAACACAGGATTTTTTATCTCAGAAATGGAATGATTACCACTGGATATGACAAAGAAGTTTACTCGAGCAAAGTTGCTTGAAAAACCTTAGCTTTTCATTATTTCATTTATTTTATTACAGTTACCATTCTGCGTAATAGCAGATCATGAAAGGGAGAGCATAGTGGTGGCAGTCCGAGGGTCAATATCCCTAAGAGATATTTTCACAGATTTCACAGCAGGCTCGGAGAGATTTGAAGCTGATGGTATGGACGCAAGTTTTATTATTCGACTATATACTTGAGATATAAATAGAATAAGAAATATAAAGAAAAACAATTTTTAGCTAGACGTGTTGCTGGGGAGTTTCTTGCCGCTTCTTCTCCTTAACAGCAATAACACGTTGCGAAGTGGTGTACATAGAATAGGAAGTAAAATTAAATTTTAACCTATATGTATGACCTTCAAACAGTGTTCTCCAGTGGAACTTCTTTTGAATAAAAACTTTTGAATTTGAATTTGACTATTTTCAATACAATGATAAAAGTGAAAATTAATTTTATAGTAATAGAGATACAATTAAAATTAAATAGTAAAAAAATATAAATGTTTTATTATAATATAAATAAATGAAAATATGGATTATGTAAACACTATAATTTAATAAACTAAAATAAAATTTGGCACTAAAAATAAACTATATATACAAATTAAAATTAAACATAAAAAGTATAATAATAAAAATTACATATAATACATGAGTCCCAAATTGCCATCGGATGGGAACGTTCCCAAAACGTTGGCCACATTTCCTCGTTGAATGGCGACACTAATGCGCTGCCATTCAATATAGGCCAGCCCTTTGGTAACGTGAGACGTCTATTAAACATGTCGATGTGTCTCGATAGAGTCGATAAGCTTCGGGACCCCATGGCCCTAGAATTTCTACACTGAAAGTCACAAATATGTATCCATTAACAATGGATGCATATTTGCAGCGTTTTAGGCTCTCATGATGTTCGGCTGCCGCGCCAGCTGCCATGACTGTGTCTGGAAGATGGGAAGACAAAGTCCCGACGTACGTGGCGTCCCACACTAAGGGTCGACCCATATTTCAGGGCACTAAAGACGTCCCGTCCGGTCGCGATACTAGTAAAAATTACTTCGCACTTACAATAAATTTGCATATTTATTGTAAGTGCGATATATGTATTTATTAGGACATGCCCACGACTTCGTCCACGCTTGTTTTGAATTGCCACGGGATTCCCGGGATATAAAGTACCTACCGCAGCATTAAAAAAAAATGTAAGCTATCTTTTTAGTGAAAACTGTGTCGGAATAAGCTCATTTTTATGCAACCGAACAACTACAAACCGCTCCCGGGAAAATTATCGCGGGATTCCCGGGATAAAAAATATCACATAGATCAGTGAAAAAAAATCACATCGGAATTCATTTTTTTTAGTCTCGCCATTTTAAATCATTCTCAGAAAAAAATCCGCGTGATTCCCAGGATAAAAAGTAGCGCAGATTTTAAGTCTAAGAATTTGTTTTTGATCAGCGAAAATTGCATCAAAATCAGCCCAATAATTTTTACATGAATCCCGAACAAACGGACAAGAAATGTAAAAAAAATGCATCGTGTTCTCCATCGTTTGTTTATATAGTATTTTTATTCCAGTTTTTTTTAATAGCTTTAATGTTACAGACACGGTATGTTTAGTATTTTATAATATTATAGATTTCTTTTATCAACTAATATTTAATGCGATATATTTCATTCTTTAATTATACATTTTTGACAATAAGCATATTTACACATTTACAGTTGCCTTTTTTTATATCAGGGGAAATCCGTTTGATGACCATAAGCCGCGCGAGGGGGAAAGCTCGCGACCCGTGTATGGGATTCGCCAGGTCGGGGTTTGTCACCCCGACCTGGCGAATCTAGCACCTCACGTCTGAAGTACTATTGCCACGCCGCAGTTAGGGATACCCACTAAAACCCCTGTCCGATCCTCTAGCGTCCATCGTCCGGGCTGTGGGCTCGTGCACGCATTCACCTCCAGCCCGGACGGACGACGGCCAGCCCCTTTGCGAGCTGACCTCACCATAGATTAGCCAGAGATCTGGGTCTCTCCGGCTACCTCAATCTCACCTCGATGTGAGAGGGCGTTCGCGGTTCGGAGTGCGTCCCTCTTCAGTTTTTGTGTGTGTGTTTTTGGGCGGGTTCGGTTTCCTCGCCGGTCACCCGCACGGCCGTAGCCTATGGCGGCTGGAGGTCGTCGTGGACAACCCTCCGTCGCCGCCGTCGGCTCTGATGGGAGGGGAGCGTAGAGGATTGCTCCCTCTCCCGCTCCGTCGCCCCCTTCGCGAACAAGACGGTCTCGCAGGAGGCGGCTGCGTTTCACGCGTCGGCGCTCCCGACCATGGCCTTCACCACAGCCGGGAGGGACAAATCCGTCCTGATAGCCGCGACGAGATCGCGGCACTGCTCGTCCCAAGCTGGATACACCTGGAGGGTGTGCAGTGCCGTGTCTTCGTCGCCGCCGACGCAATAGTGGCACCCTGACGTTTGCTCTGTCGGATTTGTGCAAGGCCACTTGCACACACGTTGGTTTTGCCCCTGATATCGTCTATAGGCGACACTAACCACATTCTATTAGATAGGCCGTCTGCTTATTTGCCAGCTTCCAATAATAAATAAAGATATAATAGAGAATCACCAGTTTTCTTCATAATTTAAGAGGGGTTAATAAAACTCTCTTAAATTATGAAGAAAACTTGAGAACCAAGTGTCTTGAAACTTGGTTCTCAAAGAAACCTAAATCTTGTATTGCATATGAATCTTTTTTATTTCAAGTGAAGAATTTTTTTATATAAATAACAGCGTGTATAGATTAATAAATAAATAAATGTATTAAAATAACACCAAAACTTATTTAGAAATCTAGTGCAGATAGGTGAGAAGGTCAATTATGGATACATATCACACATTTCCGTATGTGATTTACAAAAAAATAAATTAAACACATGAATTTAAACTACACATTGTGCTGCAAATTGAAAATAAAGATGTTATTTTTTTAAACGAATTAGGTAAGTTTCACAAATTAACATTTTCCGTTTGATAATAGTGTGGTCTACGGCTTTACAGCTTCCCGATTGGTGGTCGCGATAAAACTTTACCTTATTACAGCGGAATTTCCTGATACATAAACATTTTTTAATCTGTTTAGTGATTTATATTTAAAATTAATAGATATAATTATCCGTTGTCAACAAGTTTTGCATTCAAGAATGGCAAAGCATGTCTTTACAAGTATTAAAAACAATTTTTATACCAAATGTTCTGAAAACTGACGCCATTACACGACCATCCGAGCATTTATACTTTTCTTCTTCCAATTCACACGCAAACCGTTGGTAAAATTAATGTTATTTCAATATTTAATCTTTTTTTTATATTATCTAAGCACGCTAACATTCTTTTAAAAAATTACAGAGCTATTATTAGTGGGAAAATAACAGAGCTAATGACTCTCCTGGAGATATTTGTGATAGTATGTGACTATGTGCAAGTATCGACTACTTTTCCATTTCTCGCCGTCACTTTTTACGCATCTCTTGTTCGTGGTCTTCGTTCTTCGTCGCACCAGTAAAGCCAGCTGACAATCTTTTACGACATATAACGTAACCTAGTTTTTGATCCACTATTATCTTCTTATTCTGTCGTTAATATATACGACAATGATTTTCTACGTTTTGGCAACATTCGATAGAAATAATATCTACAAAAAATTGCGAGTAATTGTGAACATGACCGGAATTAGTAAATTGTTATATATTGTTTCAGGTCTTCCAGAAGGTACAGCAGCACATAAGGGAATGGCGATGGGTGCTGCTAAAATGTTAAAACGATTGCTCCCAGTATTAGATCGTTCGTTTCAACAGTATCCACATTATGACCTTGTGCTTACAGGTTTGAACATTAATTTGTAATACTAGGGCACTGTGAAGAAACATTTATGCTACACGCTAGAATATATATAAATATCTATAAAATAATATTAAGTTCGCATATTTATGTGGTAATGAACATTCTCAGTTTGACATAGTGAAGATATCAAAAACCTGAAATCAGTTAATTCAATAATTAACACAATGAATACTAATTATTATTCGTAAAAGAAGACTAGCGGGTTTCTTAGAAGCGTTCGGCCTGGTCACCTACACGCATAATTATAATGTGTTTAGGTAGCTTATTTCATTAGAAACTCATGTGTGATTGTCATGCTCTATATGGAGAACCATCTCATATGGGTGAATAGTTGAAGAAGTGTCTAGTTGTAAGCCATAAATAACAGTCCTAAACCGTCCAGAATGGCGCTGGTGTCGACAAAGGATATGATCTGAATGTAGCTGTTGTAGACGAATTGAAATATAATACTCAGTTAAAAAATTAATATCCTTGGCGACTAGCGTAGTTGGTGATAGTACACTATTAAAACCGTCAACTATTTACGTAGTACAAAATAATTTAGTAAGTATAACCTCAAATAATTGTTATGTGAAAACGTGAAGAGTGATTTAATTTCGTGAACTTTGAATAATAATCTGACGTATGACATTTGACAGTGACATATTATACGCTTAGAGGTTTTGTATTACCATTTTAAAAAATATAAAATCAACAGCTATCGATAACGAATAAATAATAAACGATAATAAATAATCGATGCACTAACTAACAGAAAAAAGTATTAAACAGCATATTACGCAGGTATATCGATATATTGACGCGTAATATATATAGATTCTTGTATAATAGTTTAAAGAATCAAACAACAATGCTTTTGAATTTAATTATATGGTAAGCGAATATCGATTCTTAAAACATTCAACATTATTTTCTTTGGTTAGCAAGGTTCTTAAAATATACTTAAAAAGATAATAAGTCGACTTTTTTTTAGTATAAGTTATGTTTTTGTAGACGTTCGGGCCAAAAACCGCCACTTGCTTTTGAAGAATAACAACCTAAATTCATTTTCCGACATTAAATAATATCTAAATATTCTGAATTAGATATCAAAATAACTCAATAAAACAGTTGAGGTATAATGTACTATGTAGTACATATATATGTAGTACTCATTGAACAAAACAGCAAATTATTCGCAAATTATGTTTTACTTTTTCATATCAATTATATGAACTAATCCTTCCATATTAATATACAAACACATATAAATGTCACAGTTATGAAATGTGGTATATAAAATTATTGGACATACTTTTATCCAGAAAGGTTCTAAAACTTCCGCTCGAAAGGGAATTGAAGTTTACACAGACAAACCACACGGATAACACTAGTTTGTTTCTATACAAATAGTATTAATTTACTATTTGTGTTATAGAAACAAACTAGTGCACGTAATAGATATTTAGAATATTAAGCAATTATAAGTCTTGTTTTAAATTCATATCTGCAGAAATTAAATTGCTACTAAGACAATTAATGCTAACGAATAGAGCACAATAAAGATTAATTGAGCGGATACTGAGTAGCCATTTATTTCTAGGTCACAGCCTTGGTGCAGGTGTCGCAGTATTAGTAGGTTTAAAATTGAGGCCGAGGTACCCTCATCTTAAAGTCTTCGCATTTTCAACGCCAGGTAAAATATTTTTTTTCATACCTAATGTCTGTTCCAGAGCGCGAAAATAGACGCATTTCGAACTAAAATATTAAATATTTTTACTAAACACCAAAATATGGACAATCAAGCTATCTCTTCCAGATAACCCAAGGCTAGGATTGATACATTTCTAATTGATTGACGATAGTGTAGTTTATAAATAATGTTAATATTATCATGCGCATGCGTGTCGAACTGTTGACTGGTTTTAATCGTATTGGAACCGATCTAACATTTCATCTGCCCACACGTATTTACTACACCTAGATTGTAAATGTCAAACTTGTCTGTTTATTGAAATCAAACCTAAATCTAAAGATTAATCAATTTAAACTAAGTTCTGATGAAGAACGTTATTTAAGGATTTACCAAGTTAAAATTATATTTACTTCCAAATCTATGTACACCGCTTCCGCGCCTCTTAAAGTGTCATTACTGTTTTAAAAAGAAATTATTCTATAAGCGATTTAATACTAGCACAATTCAAAATTATTATTGAAAAAGAAGATGTAGATTTATTTAGTGAAATGTAAAATTATATCCTAAATCAAAGTATACAAAATTTGTTTCTATTCTTATACTTTTTCAGCTGGTCTAATCAGCCGCGAAGCAGCCAGGTTCACGGAAAGTTTCGTGATGACAGTCGGTGTGGGAGACGACCTCGTGATGAGGCTCAGCGTGCACAGCATAGAGAATCTCAGAACAAAAATTATACAAACCATACATGCTACAAAATTACCTAAGGTAACAATATAATATGAAAATGTCATTAGTTATTTTTAAATAATATATTGTTACACGAGAGATGAAAGTGACTTATTTAGTCACGAGATGGTTTGGCGCACGAGTGTTGCGAGGGTGCTAATAATTCGAGTGCCTAAGTAGGCCTTTCAACCGAGGTTAACACTCTGCTTTTCATTTCGCATATGAGGAAAGTAAATAAAAACTGATTAGATAAACAAACAACTACGACTTCTCTAATAAAATGAGGCGTTAAATCTATATCTGATGAAAGGTCAAGTATTTTTTTTTGTGTGGCATTCTACCAGCCAGTAATTTTTTGGCCCTGATGATAGTAAATATTTATGATAAGACATATGTAAATTAAATAGATTTATGTAAATTAAATAATAATTTAGTGAAAAGTAATTTATAAGTATAAAATGATGTTACAAATTTGATGATTTTTTAAATATAATTTATGCCGCGATTTAACAGTGACTCAATATGATTCGCATAGATTTCTAAACTTTTTGACAGCAGGGAGAATCGTTTCCCAGGGACGAAAAGTGCTGTTTTCATCCTGTGATTAGGCAACCCCCAAGCGTACTTTCAGAATATGAGAAATGAAAAATAAGTTTTCTCAAAACTTAAGCAAAGTAATTTGTATTAAGAACTGGGAATATTTTTAAGAGCGTTTTACGATTCTCGCTACTAGACGATTTGATTCAAATCTGAATCATGCTAGGGAAATATTCCCAACACATTGCGCTCGTTAACCTTTATTGGATCGAAACTTTCCAACGTTTTATACTCAAAAACTCTCACTCTGCACTGGTCACTGAGATGTCTTGATCAACGTTCCTGGTTTAAATAAACTTTTAAAAAAATATAGTGGAAAAGCAAAGGATTTATCTTTTTTCCAAAATACATCCTATAAATAAATTCCATAGTATTGTCATAGTACAATACATCGAAATACAATAGGTTAAGTTTTCTTTAATTAAAAGATTCTTTAATTGGTTGAAACACGTTTTACTTTGACTTTTAGTTTTGTTCTGAAATTTTAGTTTCATTACTTGCAACATTAAATTTTTCTTATATTTTGAATTTTTCTACAGACTTTAATTGAATATATGAAAGGAAAAATGAAGGAAAAAAAGTAAATCTAATATTATTACTAACGGAAAAAAATATTACTAAGCCGTTGTCACGCTTTTTGTTAAATTTCCAGTATCGAATAATGCTGAACGGGTTCGGCTACGCATTATTCGGGGTACCGGCCCGTGACTTAGAGTCAACGTGGCGCCGCCCCGAGGAACTGGAGGCGACCCACTCGGACGACTCCACTGACGCACTGCTAGTGCAGAGTGTGTCCACCGTGAGTGCTGTCAGTTCACCTTTCTCTATTTAAACAGGTCCCTGTGTTCGTGTTCTGTCAATGTGCTGTCGTCACTTCTGCGTCAGGCTTGTCAATGTTGCTTTTGTATGGTTTGTGCACTTTAACACAGGTAACACCGCTATTATTGTGTTGTTAAATGCATATTTGTGTGTGTATGAGAGAGTGCATATTTAGGTTACTTTAGAAATCAATTATTGAGTGTATTAATTATATTATAAATCCTACAAACCTTATATAAATATTACGAATAAGGGGCGAAAGAGTTTAGGAATAAGCTAAGTCATTCTCAACCATGCGCTGTACACTATGAAATTCTTTCTTTTCTTTCACCTTCTAATTATTTGGGGTCGGGACAATGTCTTTTCCTTCCATACTCCTCTATTCTGACATACATCCTCTGTCACACCACATTATCATATCATCCTTCACACAATTCATCCATCTCTCTCTGTACACTATCAAATATATACCTGAATTCATAGATTAGTAATTATATTGTCTACAAAAGGAGTGAAAAACAAAGTAAATGAAATAATCTTCTCATTCCGTGCGTGTCTGTATGTGTGTCTGAAAAATTTATATGCGATAGCAGTAGTAGACATATCTTATAAATGAAGTAAAGAAATGTAACTTAACTTAATTTAACTGTTTTTTTCTGTATTATAAGAAAGAAAGAAAACATTATTCTTGAATATTGAGAATAAAACATTACTTACTACATTTATTGTTTATACCTAGACAATAATGCGGATTAATGATCCATTCGACATGCTTCATAATTGTAACTAAATAAATAATTTATTTGAGCTTTTCATTTAAGACTTAAGTGTTGTGCACTAAATTTTCTTTACTAAAATTATAACAACAATGCCTTTTCTGGAGTTTCTTCAAACAGCGTTAGTAATTTAATAATTAAATTATTTGTAGATTTATATACTTATGTCGCAGTAGTCAAGCTTGTAGCTTTTATCTAGTAATGTTTTTCTTTGGTGTAGCGTAGTTCGTTTTAATAATATTTGCTTCTAATTGACTAATGTAGTTACAATAATTTACAATACATATATAAATTAATATGAATATGAAGTAATGAAAATAAACGATACCATGATTTTAAATTTAAAAAATCTTCTTAGTGATCATTTTAGCCTAACGCACCCCTGACGATATATAAAGGAGTTCTCTATGTAAACTACTTTCAGTATTAATTGAATAAAGCAGAATTTTCAACACTTGTTAACTTACTGTTAAACAATTGCTAGACCAAAGAAATAGAATGTCTTTTTGTGTGAAAATAAAGAAAAACAAACAGATTATCAGATTTAATATTTGAAATTAGATTTTATTTCCTGGCAATATTACATTACTTTCTACATGATGGAAGCAGTTTTCTATTCCCATGTTATTATTGATGGCTAGGCGGTTGTTACTTTTATGGATAATAATTTAAATGACAAATTCCGAAACCTAATTCATTACAGAATCAATGACTCATGGAGTAAACAACTCCTGCATTAACAACGTCATTTTAACAAATCGCACGCTTAATCCAATACTGACACTGTCTAAATTTTGCCAAATAGACTTTTTAATACCATCTAACGTAAAATATGGAAATCCTGGCTAAAAGTATCAAAAATATCCACTAGAAGGCATAGTAATAATGCATGCATTTAATATTGATGTGGCGATATTAGTACCAACATTATAAGCAAGCACGCAATCGCGAAACCAATTCTCATCTATGCATTTAAAATAGCGCGCCGTTATGTGACAGGGCGCGACATACGATTCGCCGTATTCTCTTGGCGCGAGAACACTATCAAAAACCGCACCGGGACAGTTCGTCGCACGCGTTCAACGCGGATATACTAAATTCGTGGTAGACTGAAACCTCGGTTCTCGCGTCTACTGCTTGCCCTCACAATATCCTTGTGATTGACCATTGTAAATAACGTATAATACATAGTGTGTGATTAAAAGTGTATAAGACTGAAATATCGTTTCATTCCCATCAATCCCATCCACGCTGAAATGGGACACACACCCACCGCTTAACGGTGACATTAGCAACATACCAACATATCCCTCACTGATATTCATGCTTAAAAAACGATTGTTTAGCTCTCCTCCAAAATTCACTTTTTTTTTGTCAGTATTGGATTAAGCATGCGAAATGTCGTAGGACATCCCGGCTGCTGAACCGACGACCTGCGCAATGTTACAGTGTGAAACTGTATCGACAAGTGCAAAGTGAAAAAACTAGCAATCAAATACCAACATTATTTCGTAGATTATATAGCTAAAGTTCATTAAACATGTTGAAATATAATATACTAATGAAAGTTTTAATATATTCGGTTCCAATTAAAAATAACGCGAGTTTTTTGCTTGTGCGCGCTTTCCTGAAAAGTTGATATTTTAAGATTGCTTTATTACGTTACCCCGGATATGTAGTACAAGCACGGGTACGCTCCCGATCAGCAGTGGATCATAATTGTCTGACAACAATGAAGATTATTTTTTTAGTTTCTTAATGGAAATATATTATCACAAGCGTGTTTACTATGTACACAATATAATTCGGGTATTATGTGTGCTTATGTGTAGAGGTTATTAATTTTCGTTTTATTACCCATTCATCAAGGCCATCTTTCAATTAAATTTATTTTCAGGAAGCAGCATTAGTGTCGCGTGATATATTTGCGCGGCGGTTTTCGTCGGCGCGTCTTTTTACTGCCGGTCGCATTTTACACATAGTGCGGCGCAAGCGCATGGGGATAGAAAAGTACGTTAAACTTTTCATTTATTATGATACCTACACAAAAATTAGTTACACATTTAAAAAACTAATTGAATTACGTTAAGGCTGGTTCGTATTTCGCGCAACGAATCAGCATTGCCATTTAGCGTGGCAATGCAGTCAGGCTTCTGGGCACGATTCCCTCTGACAGCGACTTGGTACATACTTTACAACTTATTAATATTTAGTTTATTTTTAGTATTTAATATTTTTTTAAGTTACTTTAGTTTTTATTTAATTATTTTACCCTATATTATACTTGTTTTCATAATAATTGAAGTATTAATTTAAAATAATATAATTTTATTTGTACTATTAATCAAATTAGCCAGCAAATTTATCCTCAAGTTTTGGGGTCTGAATTTCTTTAATACTTGTTTTGTAATTATAGCATTTAGAATACAATGTTATTTATTTAAAAAGTCTATTGGAAATGAAATTACGGTTAAATGAGGGTAAACCAAGTCGCGAGCACCTATTAGTCTATTATACTAATAATTAAAGAAATTCAAGTTAATGATTAAAATTGCCATATTTTGACAAAACTTAATATATCGGCAAATACCTTGTAAGAAAGTCAATGCACAGACGCTCGTTTAAAAATAATAACAGTAATTACCAAGTAGGTACTATTTATTTTTGAGCTAGAATCCTAATCACTCAAATAAGTTTTAATAATTTGCATTTTAAGATTTGCAAAGAAAATGTTGAAATGAATTTTATTTCCTTATGTCTGGTCAATAGTAATGAAGAAGATGAAGAAAGGTTTGTAATAAAATAATTTACCTATTATGTAATTCGGTGGATCTCCCGAGCGTATCATTATCCGCACCCACGCGTATTGAAAGCAATATATATGCTTTAGAATTTATTCAATTGAAGTGCCTTGTTCACAACAATGACGAGCAGTAATCAGTGACTTTGTAGCCAAAAAGCTGAAAATGTGATCGCGGACAGTAACGTGCTCAGGAGAAAGAATCACCCAATTACTAGTACGTTGTAGAACCATAGAAGAAGAGTATTAGGAATGATAATACAGTTATATGCGTTGCTACTAGTCATAAATTCTATACAAATAATGTCAATCTTCTACGAAAGGTAAAGGACTGAATGGTAAAGGTGTAAAAACTCGGCTATCGTAAAAAAAGAAGAAAGAAAGAGACTGCAATAAGACTGGTAACTCAGCATGCTGTTTCGAGAGCTGACAAAGCATTGATTTTTAGTTCCAGCCTCCATCAGATTAGAGCTGACATAAAGTAAAAAAGTCATTTAAACCCGATGCTTATTACATTTTGGTATTGCTTAGTGATTTTAGAAAAGTTTAATTAATTAACTTCAGTAGGAAGTTTAGCTAAAGTATTTTTCTGCATTTGAAATTGCTTGAAATGTATACTTAGGTAAATTTTTTTACAGAAAAGTGCGTACACAAGAGCCTACGTTTGAAATGCGATGGGCATGTCCGGAGGACTTCATGGAGTTACAAGTGATGCCAAGAATGTTGTTAGACCACTTGCCGGAAAACGTTCATCATACGATAGAAACCATTTTAGAAGAAAGACACGCTCACCGTCTCCCACATATAGTGTAAGAGAAAAGTGTATATGGATATATTTTATTTTTAGTGGATTTAACGCTCATCTACTTTAACTAGATGGCGCTGTGGTCATTGAAATTATATTTTATAATAATCGGGATGAAATTTACGTTTACGGTGTTATACACAGTGAGTTAGAGTAAGTTTGAACGCTTTTTTTTTAGAATCTTAAAGAAACTTTCAAACTTACTCTAACTCTCTATGAATAGGCTGTTAAAGTTATTACGATAATTTCAGTACGTCGTACGTATGCAGGCTGAAAGCAATTATTTTTCACAATGTTATATGTAGCTGCAATATGAAGTTCTTCAACAAGAGATATTTTAAAATTTTGAAGATTTAGGCGATAGATATGTTGCTACAGCGTAGAAACACATTATTCTAAACAGCATTTACGAAACGTAATGGCGTTCGTATGATTAACGGTCACGTTCGTATCATATCTTGCACGGGTGTATCGAAATGATCGTAAAAAAAAAATGCTAGGAATATAAACCCCCCAATACTTTAATGTGATGCGTTGATGGTCAATTCCACTGTCTTCAATAGATGCCACTAGTATCTATTCATATTCATCGTAATTTTACGAATGTTAATATCTGTAGGTAGTTGTTTATTGATATACTCTGTTCAAATGTTAAATTGAAAATAAATTTTAAATCTTTTATTATTAAAAAAAAATTATGGCCGTTCCTATATATTATTATTCATTCACTTGCCTTACCATCAGTTTAATTTTGACATTACTTGTATGGAGCTTATTTCAAATTTTAGCCGATAGTAAGGTAAAGGTCGGTAACACATAGGAACCGGGCATGAATAATTATTTGATTTTTTATATCAAAAATTGATAGAAGAATGAATGATACGCCCTCTGATCCACAGGAAAAATGTAGTATTCGAGGCCTTTTTACAGAGTTATTCTTTTTAGTGGGCGATTGTCACTCCTGGTATTCTTCTTTCATGTTCTAAAGTATAAAAAACATTGCACTGACTACAGCACTATCTATTTGTAGCAAATGACCCTCGGATCCCCTTGATGATTAGATATTAGACACAAGCTTAAGGGCCCAAATTCGCTAAGGTTAGCAGCAAGCGATAATATTAATTGTCACTTTACTTACCCCTTGTGTAAATTATACGCACTTCCACGGCAGCAAGCAATAAAACAATGAGGAAAGTGGGCAGCGCGAGTGTCAAATGTTTAAATAGACTTTGACTCTGTTTTGGAGAGGTCTCGCAAACGGGGCGCTGCGGTCAGGCAACGAAATGTAAAAACATAAAATAATTTTACAGATTCCGATTTAATAGTATTAGTAAATAAAATAATCGGTATTAAAAGGTAACATTTACATTAAAACACTTTATAAAAACTACATAACAACCTGGCTAGGCTGCTCTGTTATCTAGTTGTGTTTTGCCGGGGATTTGTTTGGTGAGACGCAGTTGCGTTTACATATTCGTGCTGCCCACTTCCCTTGTTACTTTCCTGCTTGCTGCTATAGAAAAGTTCATTATATAAACAAGGGGTTGCTAAACTAAAACATCTAAATTTTTACGTGGTCCAGTAGTATTGACAATAATGTTGTAAATGCAGCTACCTAAGCATAAAACTTTTACTTGCCTAGTATATAGCTATGTACTCTTGTTTTTACAAAGAGAAGCTGTAAACAGTTTCATTAGATACGTGAAATTCTTTGTAAAATCTACTCAAAGTTTTGTAATAAATGGTGACCTAATATTTTATCCCTTCCTTCAAAAATAAAAACGCGACTGGTCAAGGCCAATTTCGAAATAGAATGAACAATATAATGACGATGGAGGTTGAAAGCGAATAAATACCTAGGGCCGAAAACATTTTTAACTCATTTTAACCTAGAAAAGTTTTCAAAACCTACTAACTTGATGGCTCCACATGTAATTCCTATCTTGCTTTTTAACATTCTATTGTTTCAAACTTTTATAACCAAACTTAAAATAAAACATCTAAAAAGTAGCCTAGACCAGTCGCGGATTTTATACTACGCTTTTAGGTTCTTTATAAACTATTTTTAATATAAAAACATGTTTTGGTAGTTTTAAAAAGGTGAATAAGACTTCTTTTTTATTTTATTTACTTAATACGTTTTTTATTTATTTTTCATTTAGTTTTAATTTTCAGTGTTCTGAGCTTACTCATGACATGTGTTTTTGTTCCTAATTACATTTTACTAACACATTTGACTACAAGATTATTATTCATAGTCTGCATTTGCTAGCCCGCATTGAAAACACTACAATAATTATGTAGAGATATTTTTTATACATCTTTAGTATAGATTACGGTCAAAAATGTTTGAAGGTATTGATTATTTCCCTAAATATTTTATAATTATGCTACGTCATAACGTGTACAATTTGTTTAATGTGGACACAGTCAAGCTTACTACAGAATGTTCAATACGTATACATAATTTATTTTAACCCACAGAACGTGATGAAATATTGATTAACATAGGTTAGATCAGCCAAACTACTAATAGTATCGTTCTAGGCATATTCTGGCATTACACCAACGCTGTAGTGCTTGTTGCAGTAATACTGGGGGAATGACAACATTAAATACAAATTCATTTTAATGTCGATAGTTTACAATATAGAGACGATATAAAAGGTAAAGAAACGGCTGAACAGAAATTGATAAACTGGTTCTTCGCGCTCTTTAATAGATACCTATTATTTATACCACTATGCAGTATTGCACTTGTAAAAGGGGCTATTGAAATGGGTGTCAATTCTCAATTATTCATACTCTATCTAGACCTTACATCACCAAACATTTCGATGTTTATGGTCTAATTTATATGATACATTTCTATGTTATAAAGATTGACGCTGAACGAACCTGTTAAGCCCTATTTCGAAGTTATCCTAATGAATGGAACTGAACATAAAGAAACATAACGACCTCCTGGTTTCCAATTGAAATCTATATTCTTCTTTTTCAAATATGATATATAGTGTATACATAGCTTGCAATATGAGTTTTTTGGGTCAAATGTCGCTTGAAATAAATAGTCTTGCACTCGTCGATAATATATTTCAACGCCGGCTAGTGACCATGAATCCTATATATTTGGTATATAATTCAAAAATTCATAATCGATCTTATTGTTATATTGACCAGTGTCAAATATAGTAAAAATTAATTAGTTTAAGTAATGTGAGAAGACTGTGATGATGTTTTAGTATGAATATTATTATATGAAAAGAAATGCCTGCGTTTAGAATAGAAAGAGTGAATTGTTTTTAAAGATCTTTAATTATATAATATTGTAAATAAAAATTAGTTTAGGAGCATTGTTTTCTATTTAAGAAAGTTTGTAATGTTACCTCGTTGCAGTACATATCAACAATGTTTTTCATATTTTTTCAATAAATATTTATTACGCCCAGAAATCCTCCCGGTAACAAATCAATTTAAATTTTATTTTTAATTTACTCAAATTTAAAAGCAATTAACTATTTCGTAATATTAACCAGTAATCATATTATTGTTACCTAATTGTTGCAATTATACGTTTTATAGTAATCTGTGCACGCAATTAAAGGAAAATATTTTATTTGACTATGGATATTTTGAGAATTAGAAAAGAGAAGTACTTATATTCTCTACAACAAACTAACCTCTCCTGACCTATCCAGATTATGGAAGGCTACATAACTACATACTAATTGTGTATGCAGCTGCATATTATCAAGGAAGAAAAATAGTAGAAATGGCAATCATCCAATAAAAAAAATGGCTACAAGGGTTCCTAACATGCAGGAACATGGTTAGATGGCACCATAGTCAGGCTTTTCCTGCTTTTTGACGTTTTATTGTTTAAAACATATTTTGAAATATGTATCATCGTATAGTTGTAAAAATTATTAGTTTATAATAAATTTACAGGCCCTGAGAACAAATGGCATTAGCGCTAAATGAATAAAATAGCAATTACTTAGCATATCGATATGTCATTCTCATACATTTTCTATTCTATTGGTTTAGCGCTAATGCCATTTGTTTATAGGGCCTGGCCTTGAAATTGTCGATACATTGTAAATCGCTAAAAAAAAAATAATGAGTAAACAAATGGTTTTGGCGTCTGCCGGCCGTTGACGCGGCATGGCCCGAGCGCTTTTGTTTAAACCGATTCGGTTCGGCCGCGTTGCCTTTACACTTGAAATCTCCTACTACACTGAGTAACTAAGTGGAGGTTCATAATTTTGCTGCCACTATTTATAACTTGACCAGCAAAAGTCGCAAATTATAAACAAGTAACGTAAATGAATACTCTTAGTTTGAGCTACATAATCCATCCATTCACAACTGATCGATAGTTTAAAATCTGCCCATTTAGATTCTTCCAAATTCTTCTGCATCCATCAGGATTTCTCAAATTGTAAAATTTTGTATTGTGCTACAATTATATTCAATTGTCTTTCAATTGACGATTTTGTAGGGAATTTGTTAGCTGACCTATAGTTTACTCCTATGAGCTAATCGCTAAAACGTTATTGTAATTTTAACAAACAATTATTGAGTAGTTCAAATGTTGTAATTGTCTTGGTTTTAAACTACTAGTATGTGTTTTTAATGAAATTCTTCATTGCATCTACATGTTTAACTGTAACAATTATTATGTAAGACTTGCAAAACTACAACTAAGTACAATAATTAATTCATAGTATAGCACACCGAAGTCAATTATATAACATACAGCATAATAATTATTACATTGTAAATGAAAGTATAGCACTTCTAACTTTCAAAGTTCGAAGCTAGTTTTGATTAAGACGGTGGCGCCACATTTATGGCGATTTGTGAAAATCAAAGCAAATCAATAATGAGCGATGCTCATTCATGATTCAATTCAACTCATGCATAACAAAACTATATACTTTGGTAACATCACTAAACCAGAATTTAAATAACTTAAGTTATAAATGTTATAAGATATAAAACCACTAAAGCTTTTAGGAACATTCATATGGATTGTATGTTCTCATTACTATTTATATTGTTAGTTACCTGACTACTTATGACTAATAATATCAAAGAGTAGTCATAAAATAATATAACGGTTGATTGCGATAAAATATAATTTTATAGAATTCATAAAACACGGAATAATTTGTGGTTTATATTGTATTTACGAGTTAAATTTGACTTGATTTTCTGATGTTTACGTCCTACTATCCTAATGATGTATAATAGAATATATTTTGTTGTATTTAAATATTTTTGGATGTTATATTTAGCCTTAAAATCCACGGATAAATCTCAATCAGCAAGCTTAGTTAGTTAGTTGCTGTACATTTTCATTTTAGCACGTTCAGATTTAAAAGTGACGCGTTTGGAACAAATTCTGCAAGCAAAGCAAATTATTGCTTTGACAGACGATCGTGTTTTGTTGACACTGTTTAGATTTCGTTCTTTTACTGGCTTCTATTTTATTCGTATTCCTCTGCTACTGCTGGGATAATATTAGTGACTGTGTGACGCAGATATAGCCAAGTGCATAATACGTTATTTAACATGCGACATAAATAGATAGTGACGTTACACATGACAGATAACTCTTGTGTATAACACTAACGTAACTAATTGTTAACGCATTATTTTTTTACGTTATAATTCAGTTGCATTTGATCAGTCACTAAAACTAACGCATGTAGAGCAGGAGCATTATAAATAGGAATCTATGAACTTTGGGAACAAAATTAGAATGAATTTAAATATAGTCTATAATTAATTCTTAAACACAAAATGGATAGGAAACCTAAATGTTTAAAGTAAGACGTTTATTGAGTTCGTTCCGGCCAATCAGGTTTTTTTTTTATATCAAAATAAAATTTGTAAATATTTCAAATTATAAATTTACATTCCATTTAGTATTTTATTCTATTTGCCCTCAGTCCCTTGCCCTTAACGACATGTGTTTATATTAAGTGGTGCCTTGGTGACATGTCGGCCTGAAGTGCTATCTTTGGTTCTGTAATATACACAGAGTAATCAGTATAGTATACTGATATATCTAAATAGCTGCTTAAATATGTTTGATCATGATGATTGGCGAGGAGCTACATACGTAATTCTTTAATTTATAAACGTGTGCCTGGTTGTCTGCCCACTTGCAAATTGTTGTTGGCAATAATTGATACTAAGATTTTACAAGCCTTAATGTATGTTTTTACCGTGTTATTATGTTTTTTAAGAGAAACCATTGCACCCAAAGATACCACTCCAGGCTGACTTTAAATAGCTAATCAAATTATATTAACTCTGTAATACCACTGGATATAGTTAAACATCTCATTGTACATGTATGTAAAGAAAGAGCTGTTATTCTTAGATATGAAATTGAGTATAATATTGTATATAGTTTATTTTTTATGCATTCAGTACCGAATGTTACTTAATTTTTATTTTAAATCTGTACGATCTGAAAACTGCAAGGTACTGACATGCACTTATGTTCAAGTATTATAAGGACTGAGGTTCTTTTCACCGGTACCCTAAATTAGGGCCTTTTTATCTCTTCGACTTATGTATTAGGGGTTATTGCCAATTTCTGTATTGGGTTTGTGTTAATTTATATTAAAATCTATTTTAAGTAATTACTTGTTTTTTTTATTATGGCAATCAGGCGATTTTCCTAAAGTAAGAAGACCTCAGAACAATTAGCTCTAATCATTATTCTGGAAGCGTTTCAACACTGCGCCAACAAACTCACGCATAATTTTCGGATGGATAAATTGCAATTCGCATACCAAACAGTCTTCCGATTCCCAAAACCTCTAATTATGAATAACAAAGTAGCTAGTTTAGAGTCGGACACAAATAATTCCTCCACAGAAATAAATTTACAATAGCCTTATGTGTACTTCAAGCATCATCTCGTTTCCAGCGCAGACATAATATCATAAACGCTGTATTTTTCAAAGTTCTTTAAGTATTTCAGAACCCTAGTTATGGTATATGGCATTAATAAAAACATAGACGTGTTAATATGAGAATCAAATTTATTATATGATAGAAAAATACATCAGTCAATAAAATATCACAGTAATTTAAACAAATGTTGATAATAAGAATACAAAAAATAGAGCATTATACAGAAGCACCAATATATTAATAAATTTATACTTCCTATGGATATTTAACCTAACTATTATTTATTTATAATATTGCAATCTCATCATTTTATGGGTCTCGAATTCATTGCAAGGGATTCGTGGTCTATAATATATTATGGAATATATATATTACTTGTGAATTACAATGATGTGTTAATTCAAAAAGATACAAAAGCGTTTATAACAGAAAAGGCAAACAAGTGATTTATTTAAAATTTGGCACGCAGTCTTGCTGACTTACCTTAGACTACGGGGCTAGCCGCAGTCCGGTAACCACTTGGATTACCGACGATTTGAAAATGTATAAGTCGTGCGCAGAAGGTCTGCCGATCATCACCCCTCCCGCTTCCTATGACTGGATCGTTGTTTGTCTAAGTAGTACTAAGCTACTTAAGTTACTTAACTGCGTCATTCCACGTTCACGATAACTTGACGCGCAGGGTTACCAAATTCTAAAAGTTAACATCACTTAATGTCATGTTATAAATAGAGATTATTATAAACGTGAATTATTCTTAATTTTTGTTGGAATTTTCTAGTAATTATCGCAATAAGTATTTTTGACTCAAATTAACCCTGCGCGTCAAGTTATCGTGAACGGAGAATATTAGCCACAGAGCATACATAATACATTATTCTCCACAGATTTAACCGCACAACGCGACCAGCCGGACGGCTGAATGGACTTCCCAGTCCAGTCCCATAGCGCGTATGAGGCCTTATAATAAAATTTTTCTGTGATTAATGTTTGATATTATCATTATCCGAAAACATATCGTAACAAAATAATCTAAGAACAAATTCTTTAGTAATGTATTATTTAATTTTCTTCATTTTTTAAATTAAGTATTATTGAATTATTAACATCATTCTCGAATAGTTCTTTTACGGTGAGTGTGCCATTGTTTGTGTTGAGTTTTTCTAGGCTCGTAATTAATATATTTTATGAAATTCTTTCACAAAATTTAAATGTTTTATGAAGATATTCCGTGTGGAATTAATGTTTGAGCATATATCATCTGCACAAATTACGCAATTCAGTCATCGCAGCATGAGAAACTGATGTTTTGTTTCTTTCAGTTTTATATCTGTAACAAAATATGTTTTCTATAATACATAATGGCGTCAAATTAAATAAACTTCTTATTTCATTTGATATACACTTTACGGTTTAATAGATATTAGTTATATTATTAGTTTATATTATATATATATATATATATATATATATATATATATTCGGGTTGATTGTTGTTTGCAATGTATAACGCACAATATTATTTGTTTACATTTTAATTACTTTTAAAAAATTTAATTTTATTCGTTAAATCTTTCTATAACTTAAAAATCGTCCTAACCTAATAAAAGTTATGAATATTGTAATTTAACAAGCGACCAATCAGAGCAGAGCACGTGCCTCGAGCGGGGTCGAGGCGCCATCTGTACTTAAGGGATGCGGACGAGTTTTTGTGAGACACTTGAGCGATAACAACGGATCGAGTTGGATTGTTGAGAATTTAAAAGGAAAGGGTTAAAGTAAGATCGGTGCCCTGAACTCGCCGCTGGGTCTTAACTGTGACGAAATGTTGTTTAAATCTAAATTAAAAGTGTATAAACCGTGACTATTGTGTTTTGTGCTCGCGTTTTACCCTGATGATGCCCATTAAACTCGCAACCACTAATGGCGATGTCAACGAGAACGATGCTTCTCCGACATTATAGTATTATAGTACTGACTGGTAACGGAAAATATGCACATCGATGTGCATGTTTTTATTTCAGTTACATGTGCGTGATATCCGCTAATCTGTCTTAATAGCCAGCTACCGTTCAAGCAGAAATGTCAAGGATAGCCCAAACTACAATAAATGTAAACCCTTTATTGATCACTTACTGATAAATTAAAATGGTTTAAAAAAATCTATACACAATATTGGTAGAACAAAGGGCGGTCTTATCACTTAAAGGCTATCAGTTTTAAGTAACTCCCTTATTAGAAGAATATAATGAACAAACTACTGTGTCTATTAATTTCATATTAATTACATCGAGGTATGTACGTATAAATAATATGCATGGTTATGGAGTTTCTTGGAAAATGATGTAAACTGAAATAATACCTGTTCAAGAAGTCATATGCAACGTCCGGTCGATACGCCGCCATGTCTCGCAAGTACGCTTGGTCGTTGGCCAAAGTGCGCCGGTAGGCGAGTTCCCGCCACGCCTCCCCGCCGCGGTTCGCAAGCAACACAAGTCCTTCCATGAAACTGTAAACAATTATATAATTAACCTATTTTTATAATTATTGTATAATAAATACACAAGAGACTTGGACCACTCTGAGGCCGATCCCAAACCCTCAGACGAAGCAAATAACGAAAAATTCGATTACGAAATTTACCACGCCAGGAAGCGAACCCGGAACTTGTTAGCTCCCACTGCGCTAGGCTTGCAAAGGCTTAGTTCGCTCAAGCACAAACGCATTCAGATTATATGAATCCCTTATAGTAATTAATCACTAAATAATGGAAGAAAAATGAACATAGAATGCAATAAGTAAGAGAAAGAAAGAAAATATTTTATTTAGGACAAAAACTAAGTTAATATAAATAGAAATGGAAACAAAATAAGTCCTAACTTGGACCTTGTCTTAGCATAATGCTAGCCAACAAGGACTAGCGCTGTAATTCCGTCTGGGACCATAAAGTGAAGTCACGGTGGACAATACAACAACAATATATACAGTATAATGCAGTTTGATAAAGGTAAATGAATTGCAGTCTAAAAACAATATAATAAAGCAATAATTTAAATAACACATACATATATAAAATCATTGTAGCAACACACACAACGAAACAAATAACATATATCTATAAGTTAACCGCCAACAATCGCAATGAATACGAGAATGAGATAGGGGGAGAGGGGATAGTGGCCCATCGAAACTCTCACTCATCGTACGAAGCACGATTACCTGTTGGCTACCAGTATCAAGCCAATATTTCTGAGAGCGTGATATGTCACCGATCGAGCTGGCCCGGCAAGCCGTAACCAAGATAATGATTCCAACATGGCTCTACCAATGTAACATTTATGATTCGATGTTGATACTGCCTCCCTGACTGGCGAGCATACGCCTGTAACGAAACATTTATGATTCGAGTTTGAGCATTTAGTCGATTCTACAATGTCAAACGACGCGGTCGTTGTGTCACAAATTGTATCAAAATATTACAGATTGTATTATAACATTTTTATCCGTGCAGGAACGGAGAAAGAATACAATTTTCTGCGACCGGGCGGCCTGTCCTAAGAGGCGACAAAAGAACCCACAGCCAGGTGGTAGGGAATTTGCCCGACTGGATGGCCACCATCCCTGGCCTATAGTATGCCGCCATAATAGCCTTGAGTTGTGTTCCGGCATTAGTGACCAGGTTCCAGTCTCCCTTAAGAGAGTAGTAGCGCATATGTAGCAAATTGTCCATAGGCGATGGTAACCGCTTTCTATGAAGTGGGCCGTCTGCCTGTCTGCTGAACTCCTGCAATAAAAAATAAAAAACAGGTTACGCACTCGGTTCTCCTCCTTCACTGATGTAATGCTCGGATCTGTAACGTTACATTACAGGCGAATGCTCGCTGTGAGCACTTTTACACTCACCTCAAATATTCAGTAACAAGCCGATACATTTGTTCGGTACTCCTGTTCAATATAAGCCTCGTTGGAGACGCGTTCAACAAAGATATTTGCAACGCGATCTGCTGCGCTAGCGCGGCCATTTCTCCCGCGGACCCAGTACACCCTCCCTGCAGATAGAGCTCGGCCGCGTCCGTGCAGTGGTTTAGAGCAGTATCGAGAAGCAATCGAGTTGGCACATTATCGTGTATTTGAAGCCACGCCGGTGGCTGGAAGGGTTTTTTAGATGTTGCCTGGGGATTGACAACAGTTAGCTTATTCAATGATTTTATTTATAACTAAGATATGCCCGCGACTTTGTTCACGCTTGACTTGAAATTTTCACGTGATTCCCGGGACACAAACTGTTGCAGCATTTAAAAAAAAAGAAAGTAAACTATCGTCTTAGTGGAAACTGTGTCGGAATAAGGATATTTTTATGCACTCGAACAACTTCAAACCGCTCCCGGGAAAATTCCCGCGGGATTCCCGAAACAAGAAATATCACACATTTTATTACATTAAATTTGCTATCGATCAGTAAAAACATCATAATGGAATTCGATTTTTTTTAATTTGGCCATTTTAAATATTTCCCAGAAAAGTTCCCGACTGAGTCCCAGGACAAAGTAGAGCAGAGTTTAACTCTAACAATTAGCTGTCGATCAGCGAAAACCCCATCGAAATCGGCCCAGTAGTTTTCACGTCAAATTGTTTGTTCGAGACAAACAGATAAGAAATCTAAAAAAATTGCATCGTATAATACATGCCGTCAAAGATAAGCCGCAGAGCTGCCTATTGTAAGCGCAGCTTATTGTCCTTCCGGATTAGGGAATTCTTTGTGTTTCGAATTTGCAATTAAGAAAACATGCTATTGTGTTTCTACTTGTTTTATAACCATCATTAGCGTCGAACTAATCCCTATTGTTATTGTTTTCGACTTTTTTAGCCGTTCGCAGGTGTGCAAATTAGTATTTCTTAGAAACTCAGTGTGCGCGGCCAATTTCTTTGTACTGTGTAGTTAATATAAGACGATGCCCGAATGGAGGGGCGGGCAGTCTAGTGACAACTACGAAACGAGTAAGACGTTTTCGAGTACTCTTGATTAGCGATATAGACGACGGACTTTACGCGTGTCGAATTGTATTGAATCGTGCAGTGTGAACTGGTTGCATCCAGTTTTATTTGTATTTGTTTTACACGTGTTTGTACAGTTCTAATAAATTCTATAGTAGTTCCAACGGCATTTTTAATTCGAGTCCTGTAGCTCGTAACAGTATTCTCCATCGTTTATATAGTCTATTACAGTTATTTGTTTTAATAACTTTAATGTACAGACACGGCATGTTTAGAATTTTATATTATTATAGATAGTACTTTGATAACCAAATGGAGAAAATGACATTATTATTGTCAAGGAAGGTACAGCTTGGTATTAATACACTAAGTTAGAAAGCACACTTTTCTCGAGTAATAGATACACTGTACTTATACGGCAGATAAAAAACTTTTTTAAATAATGTTCAGAAAAAGTACGTAGCCAGTATTATTTTACGGACTTAAGTGATAAAAACTTTTTGTCATTTGGCTTATATGTCAAAATAAGTTATTGACAGATATTACCCCAAAATGGATTTTCATACACATACTACCTGCTCTATTTGTTCAACAATAATAACGTACATTCTTCCCTGAGCAGTTTAATGTTTAATAATTGATACTAAAATTTTAAGTATATCACTTACCCTAGCGGAATCCAGAGCCATCTTCTCCAGATCTACAATCAGATTCAATGCTTGTTTCCTCTTAACATTTGCTGCTTCAGCGTACATATTGAAGTGCAATGCTACCATGATATAAGTGTCAGTGTCGCCGGGACAATGAGTTCGCAAGAAATCCAAAAGACCTTGCTTGAACTCTGCTATCTTATCCTGCTGTTGACCCAACATATAGTCAAACTGACCCAATAAATATTCAAATTGATGATTTTCACGTAAAGCCTGTGAAATTAATAATTAAGAAATACACCAAAGTAAAAAAAAATTCAAAACAGTGAAAACTATTATTTATACGATAAATTTAATCTGAAAATCCGATTTTAAGATTTTTGTTATGTCAATCTGTTTGAGACTGTCTGTCTTATGTCAATCTGATATAAGGGCCAAAACGGTTAACAGAATTTCTATGAAAATTTTACACATTGAAACAACAATTGCACCATATTTTTTTATATCCTGTAGGATAATTAAAATGAAACTAGCGTTATTATACCTTATTTTTATTTGCAGAGACCAAACTAACAGCCAATGTCAAACCTAAAAATAAAGTATTAATTTTGACACAAGTTTTTCAATTGTTATTTTCAATTCAGTTCTGTGCAATTAAAAAATCTACTATAATTATGAATGGATTTCATATTTATGGAATTATTGTTGTTAATAATCATGTGTATGGTTGTATTTAGTAGAGATCTTATGGATATGAAATCTCAGATCTGGATGTAGACACGGATATATGAATATCATATCGGTTTCCGACACTGTTACGGATATGAAATTATTTCGGATTATCCGTTAGTTTCGGATAATTTCAGTTACGGATATTAATTAGGTTTTGAAGAAATTATAAAAGTAAAACAACACTTGTTATTTTATGTAAGTAAATGATTGTGGCATTAAGAGTAAATTACTGACTGGCTATGTCTAAGCAATAGAAATAATGAAAATGAATAGTGGTACGCGCGCGGCTCGTGTGTCGGTTCGGCCGGCAAAAACAAAAACCTATCACAACGTGTCTCATTTAGACTCCGCCCCTATCCAAAATTATTTGAAACTTTAATATCAGATTCGGTTGTGGTTACGGAACTCCATAACATTCCTGGGATGTAGACGTGGTGAGAATAAAAAAAAAATATTTGGATTTGCTAACAGGAAATGCTAACCACAATTATTAGTTGAATAAATTAACTATCTGTTCTTCAAAAATTAGGCACATATTTTTTATTTCGTCAGCACAACTCAATATTAAGAGATTAACGTAATTTTAAGCGTGGTCAAATTAGTATATAGCTCTATATTCCATAATAATAAACACTGTATGATAATAAAATTACGTTTTAACGGGTTTTGTCGCAAAAATTTATTTGATTTTTATTATTCCGACGTTTTGGCCACTTTTCAGTCGCCGTGATCGCGGAAGACAAAGATGTCAAGTGTCAATGAGTATTGTCAAAGTTTTATTTAGCCTACCGCTAACTTGTTTTTTTTAATTATTTAGTTTTAATTTTGTTTATGGTTATTATTTACTCTATGAGAGCTTAATCTAATTTATCATTGCTTCGAAATATGTTGTGGCTTGAAGAAAAGAAGCGGCGCAAGAAACTCTTCAGCAAACATGCCTAGCTCTATATTAATTTTATATAATATTAAAATGGGTGGGAGGTATATTGAACAGTATTTTGAGTTAACCTTGTGTACTCACTTGGAAAATGTAAGCACATTCAGTGTATCTTGCCAATCCAGTTAGTAGTCGCACCATGAGCCGCCACGATCGCGCAGCCAGTAACCGCGCGGACAGCGCCTGCGCAGAACGCAGCACCACCGCAACGCCCTCCGTGTCGCACGCGCATGAGAAACACTCGTGGGCCAGCACTAGTAATTCTATCGATATAATATTTACCTGAAATATATATATATATACATGCTCGCTAGATTACCGGGACACAAAGTACCTCATCAGCATTTAAAAAAGAATGTAAGCTATCGTTTATTGAAAACTGTATCGGAATAAGCTAATTTTTATGTTGTTTGAGTAACAACTACAAATCGCTCCCGGTATAGAGCAGATTTTAAGTTTAAGAATTTGCTATCGATCAGAGAAAACCAGTAGTTTTTACGTGAATTCTGAATAAACAGACAAAAACATAAAAATTGCATCGTGTTCTCCATCGTTTATATAGTGTATGCTATTAAAAATAAATATTTTTCTGTCTTTTATTTCTTTCTTTCTAATAATTAACTAGAATTATATTTGTGTGCTTATCACTGCTGTTAGTATAAATGTGTGTTTACCTAATTTTAAAGCGTCATTTTAACGAGTGTCGACTCCATTCATCACTATTTATTTTACAGGGTCTAAAATAATCATACTCATTATTTTATAAATAAAAGTCACAAAGACACAGACCGCAAATACATTTATTTAGGTATTTTTAATGCTCGAGTATGGCAAACAGGCTTATGGTCTA
The DNA here is from genome assembly GCA_039645545.1 of Dendrolimus houi. Lineage (NCBI taxonomy): Eukaryota > Metazoa > Arthropoda > Insecta > Lepidoptera > Lasiocampidae > Dendrolimus > Dendrolimus houi. The sequence goes on along the minus strand of CM077127.1, from coordinate 10,640,605 downwards.
CCTGATGGAAAGTGTTTACCGTCTTCTATGGACATTTGCAACACCAGAGATGTTACTAACGCGAGTCATTCGCAAAAGCTCGGTGGGCCGCAGCTTGACTATTATGGGTCTAAACGAATTCGTTATTACCCATTTCACGTCCATAAACATTTAAAATTTCAGATGGAGCTACAAACCTCAATTATTTTTGTCATTTGGCTGTTAAACACCTAAAAGACAATTAATCCCTATTAATATTATAAACGCGAAAGTAACTCTGTCTGTCTGTCTGTTCCGTTTTCACAAAAAACTAATGGATCGATTTGGCTGAAAGTCAGTATATATATATATATATATATATATATTCGATGCCAAGGGTGAACATAGGATACTTTTTATCCCGAAAAATGGGATCGTTTCCGGAAATAAAAATATATTTCTCTCTGTGTGTTATGCTTTTACGGGAAAATTATTGGACCGATTTGGCTGAAATTAGGTATATATGTAATTTTAATAATGACGGTGGACACGGGATCCTTTTCATCCCGGATAATGGGATAGATGTATGTAAAGGTTATTTATTATCCCAGTAAGGATAAGTATGTTTTTGTGATTTGCCATTTTCGTCATTTTGGTAAATTTGGTCATTTTAGTCGATTTGGTCGATGTGGTCGGTGTGATCAATGTGATCGATTTGGCCGATGTGGTCGATGTGGTCGATTTGGTCGGTGTGGTTCATGTGGTCGATTTGGTCATTTTGGTGTACATATGTAGTTTTAATACAGAAAATTGTCATAGATACTTTTCATCCGGGAGATGGGATAGTTTGCGATAGAACATTAAGTGAATCTTCCGGGGCAAATAGCATTAACATAAAAATTTAATACAATCTAACCTGTGTTGTGACCTCTTTAAGCAAGTGGCACGCACTAGAGGTTGACCCGCAGCGCAGCCGCGGGGTAAACTCTAGTTACTAATAAATCTCATAGCTCAAAAGTAACGTATTGAGTACTATCAAAAGTATTTTTATGGACTATAACAATTTTTTTTATCAGAAATCCCCACCTGATATGAATAGATATGACAAAAACATGAGGGTTTCGTTTAGACCAAAACGGACACAAAACCCTAAAAATAATTATTGACTGACCTGTTTGGTAGACAACTTTGCCCCTTTGGTTATCTTCCTGATATTAGATTTGACTTCATACCGTATATGCACATTACCCCTAGTTATAACATCAAAGAGATTTCTCCTAGAATCCCTAGTTAATTTATTACCAACAGTGTAAACCGTTGATACCGAATACATGGACTCCGTGTCCGCTGACATAAGGGTCCCTTCTTCCGTTAATATCGATTCCGCTTCATCGCCTTCCACATGCTGATATTCTTCGTCAATCAGTGTTTCAACATCCAAACAACTATCATCCAGTATATTATCTGGAAGTTTCCATACATTTGAAGCTTTGTAAATCTTCTGGAAAGCCATGAGGTGGTCTAATATAAGTCTGCCGATTTGGCTACAGGCGTCTGGGCGCATATTCAAGAACATTTCTATGTCAGAATTGAGCGCATAGCCCCATAGGGTGTATTGGAAATGCTCTTTCTGTCTGAATGTTGATGTTTTTACTAGATGGGGTGATATGATTGCTGCTACCATTTCCCAGCATAAGTATTCTGCAATCTAGGACAGAATATTTTTTAATTTTTAAACCAAAATATTTGTATATACACAAGCTACACTCAGTTTTCAATTAGTTAGGAGATTTCAGGGTTCTGATTGTAGCATTTACATACATAGTATAAAAGATGCTGATATAAAAATAAAACAAGCTTGTTTAAGTTTTGTACAGTTGTATTTCTTTAATTAGAATGATGTTTATGTTTTAGTACTTTCTCAGAATTTTCAATTATTACTTTGACTTTTTACAAATATTCTATAACTCCAATTTTTATTGGTATTATATTAAGGATTCATCAGAAAAACTATAGTGTCTTACTATTATTTATGGTAATCAAGCATAATGTTATTTAGATCAGAGAATAAAAAATCTACATTACATTCTCATAATGCTCATTCGAAATTGGAAACAAATTACACATAGTAAAGATGGAGGAAACCTGCACATCGAGAGCATCAATGTGTGAAGCCGCAGATACGCCTTAAAAAGCGTAACGAATATAACATCCATAACCGTAAAATGAGGAGGTTTAATCCAAAAACATTTATGAGCTGAAAGTATTCAAAGATTAAAATATGCAAACAATATATTACCTGTTTCGATGGTATATTAAATGTTCTGAAAACAAGGTTTGCCAACGACATACGAGATCTTCCAGTGACCAAATTGATAAAGTCGATCGAACGATTCTGATATTTCAGGACCGATGCATAATCCCAGCCCACTTGTAAAGCTATTCTGAAGTAACAGGCCACCTAAAACAGTGACACAAATTCAAAATTGTTTCATCTCTAAATTATACTCAACGCTCACGCGATTATATCACTAAAGATAAAAAAGACAAACTACCGTCCTCTGGGAATACTCAAATGCACGGTGAGAGTGGTCTATTATCTATAATATTATAAAATTCTGATCATGCCGTGTCTGTACATTGAATAAGCTATTAAAAAAAAAACAACTGGAATAGACTATATAAACGACGGAGAACACGATCCAATTTTTTTAGATTTCTTGTCTGTTTGTTCGGGATTCGCTTGGAATGCGATTTTCGCTGTTCGACAGCAAATTCTTAGACTTAAAATCTGCGCTACTTTTTATCCCGGAAATCCCGCGGAATTGTTTCTGGGAATGATTTAAAATAGCCAGATTGAAAAAAAATAGAATTCCCATGCGATCTTTTGACTGATCGATAGCAAAATTTATGTAATAAAATGTGTAATATTTTTCTCCTGAGGATCTCGCGGGAATTTTCCCGGGAGCGGTTTGTAATTGTTCAGGTACATAAAAATGAGCTCATTGCGACACAGTTTTCACTAAAACGATAGCCTAGCTTACATTCTTTTTTTAAATACTGCGGTAGTTTGTGTCCCGGGAATTTCAAGTCAAGCTCGGACGAAGTTGCGGGCATATCCTAGTTAAATATATTTATAATTAATTTGAGTAATAATTTGGCTCCCTTACAATGGCTTACTAAAAATTGTAGTTTGGAAGGGCATATATAAAATTTCGATCAAATTAACCTACTGTTTGTTAACTTTGCTATTTGCCAACAGAAAAATATCCTATTATAATTAGCTTTATTATTAAGGTTATATTTTTTTATTATTGTTATATTTTATTACCGTTGGAAAACGGTATTATGTGGTGGTAAGGTGTAACGTCTAAATTGTATTATAATATATTTGATTTGAATTTTAATTATTAGAATTAGAATTTAAGGTGTAAGAAATAAGGTTTGTCAAAATTAAATTAATTTTTATCCGACTTCAAAAAAGGAGGAGGTTCCGAATTCGTCGTGTAAACATTTTTGTTCTGTATGTTCAGTCATAACTTTGATGTTTCTGAACCGATGTTGATGATTCATTTTGCGTTCGATTCAGCAAAGCTTCGCAATGGTCCCATATAAATTTTATTGGTAGCAGACTGGGTTCCGAAGATATAGCAGAAAAACCCTTGAAATAAGGCTGAAATGTGAAATTTTTGAAGATTTTCAACAATAATTTTCTACAAGCATTTACAGAATTGAACTTTTAAACAACGTAGAAAAATGATTTCATTTCAAACCAAAAGGTACAAGCCGCGCCGCGGCAGCGGCCGGCGAGTGCCAGAACCAACTAATATACATTTATTAACTGATCAGCATGTGCTAGCGATACTTCATTAATTTAAATTTGACCTCACTTATTAGAGGTTTTTAGGTGCATGTACATAGTTTACCTTCGAGCTGCGCTCAACAACGTTTTCTAAATACGCTTCCGTTTTAACAACTATCGTTTTCGCATTCGAGAAGCTACCTTATTAGAGATAAAATATGTGTAACTTAAAGGTTTCTTTTTGTTAGAAATTTTTTGTATCTATATATTCAAGTTACCTGTTTAGCAAGTGTCAGACCGCTACGCATAGCCAAAGCGTCTAGTGCCGATAACCTATCGGCTTCCTCTCTAGCAGCTAAATGAACACTTTCTGGCACATTTTCTTGCTTCTCCTGTATAACTACCAGTTCTTCAAAACTTACATCTGATATCCCTGAAACTGAAAGTACTGAAATTAATTAAAGCGTCTTAATATTGCATATCAATAGATCAATTAATTTAGCTTGATCGAAATCTCGAAGCCAGAATAAATTTAAGAATTAAATTATACATGCATTGACATTGACATATTTAGTCAAAACGAAACTGCAATATTTAACAATTTCAATAATTATTATAGAGCAACTTACGCGATAACTTGTTTTGCAGCACTGGAGATGATATTACAAGTCGTAATTCTTGTGGAAGCTCGTAGGGCGAACATGTTCCTTCAGCCAATTTTAGACAAGTCCTAATAATCTGCACCGGACAAGCTGGCGGCCTGTATCTATATTCAGGTGGCGTTTTAAATAAAGCAGACAAGCGAAAAGCGTCAACTAAAAGTCGCAACTCCAAAAGTTGATTCATGACCCTTCTCCAGACATCTATAGCTTCAGGCTCTTCCAATAGAACTACATTTTCAATGTTCCCTACATCAGATTCAATTTCAATCTCGTTCAGCATCATTGTAAAGGATTTTTCTGCATTAGCGAGTCCTAACTTCTTTGATACATCAGCGTCTTTTTGTCCGTTCAATATAAAATGTAAAGTACTTTCATAATTGTTTAAAAATATTGCATTTTGGGTTATACCATAGAAATATGCGTTCCACATAAGATGTTCTATTTCTTCTCGTCTTTTACCATATTCAAGGTTCTCTTCAAACCAACTCATTATAATTCTATATGAATAGAATTTTTGAATGGCATCTGTAATATTGTTGCTGTAATTTATAAGAAACTCTGTAGCATCTTTGAAACTAACTGTTGCTTTTTTGAAAGCTTCACTACATTCAGTAATGAAATACGTTAAATCTTTATTGTCTACTTCTTCTTCTCTCATATGTAATTCCTCAAATTTATGTGACCATTCAGATATCAAGATATCATTAACAGATACCCCTGCCAATTTGGCTATTTTGAGTGCCACATGGTAGTTTCGATTATTAGTATACATTTCAATGCACTCCAATAGATACTGTTTAGAGTTTTCTTTTAACATATTAGATAAATTAACTACTGTTGATGTTTCCATTGAAATTTTGATTATTTCGTATAGTGTTGTAAAGTTTGGTGTTGTTACTGTAAAAGATAATAAATTACACAACACAGCTCACTTCTTGACTAATAATATCTTCTGAAAAGAGGTACCTATGATTAAAGTTTCTAATGAATGACAGGGTCCTACTTTTTACCTATGTGAATTGTTACAATAACCATTTTCGAAATATGAAAGAAGTTTGTGGGTAGTTTATAACATACAATAAATACTGAAAAATTACATTTTTCTCAAAATTAACACGTAATTATTACCATTGTGGTATAATGGAGTCCTACAATTTCTGACAAATTATGCGTTAAGGTAGGTACAGTAACTTAAAGTAAATTTCTCACCTATAAAACCCTTTTCAAATTGTTCCTCAGCCAGCAACCTCAAAAATTCCCTTTGGTGGTACGCACTATCAAAATTCTGACACAATGCAATTTTGATCAGAGCAACAGATATTCTTTGCAACGACTCTTTCGACATCTGCCAAGGGAGACCACTGGTGTCTATGCTGTATTTTCGTTGACATTGTTGCAGAAAACTTGTGAGCAGTTTTCTCGTTTCCGAATCGAAAGAATGGAAATGTATACAACGACGAAGAAATGATGTAAATAATGTAAACGGACTTTCCTGTAAACATTCAAAAGATCTAAAAGGATTCGTGTGTGTATGATTTTTTGAGAAAAATAGAATGATAATTGTAAATAAAAATTGCCCAAAAGCATTTCGATCACTTAGCATCATTTTACCAAGTAAAGATTTTTGTCATTTGGATTCGAAACCTGAATTTTTTTCGATTTGTTAATCAATATTATTCGAACCCTTCATTTCATATACATATTTTTGCTGGTTTAGTGCCATTACACAATTATTTTCAAACTACATATACATAAATACATAATTTTCTTGCTAGTATAAACAGAAAAAAAGCTATGTTTAGAAAAATATTAATTACCGGCATAAATATAAGCATTGATTCATGTAAAGTTGACACATATCCTTCCGATAAACAGAGTTCAGCGACTTGTTGGAACTGTCCTGTGGGTACATGTTGCGTTAGGACACCTTGTGCTATGTTTTGGGTTTTAGAACTCGATCCTAATGAAGAAAGGATCCATTGGCTCCAGAGTATTTCTACAGCATTAGGCTAGAACAACAATTATATTATGATGTCACTTTACATCACGTAAGATATGGATCAAATAGGGACGTTTATAAGATAACAAACGGATAATATTTATTTCCCATTCAAAATCCTGAAAAAGCTTTTAGTATGGATGATAGTGTATAATAGAGGTAGTAATCAATGAGACTACTTCCTAAATATATAATAGCAGTTCAAAAGCTTCCCACTGCTGAGCCAAGAGGACATTTTGTTAAAATACCATAGAATTTTACCAATTTACCAATCCGTCGCCCAAATGTTAATCCAAACCTAACAGACAATTCAAAATTTTGAAAAAATCGAGTCTTACCTCATAGCAACTAGCAATTAGAACAAGCAAAGGTTCATGGCAAAGATCCGCTGCTCGTAGTAGCGCAGCTGGAGGGTCTTCAGGACCATGACATGCAGCAGCCACTTCCCAAAGTTCTCGGCCCATATAAGCATTTGATGGAAACTCAAATCCACCACTCGTTGTTGGACTCTGTGAATTTAAAATACATTTAGCTTTTGGCCACAAACGAGTCGGCGTTGCACATTGAGGATTACTCTGTAAAATACAGTGTGAAGATGATTCTAAATAGTACTTACTTTTTTATTTATTTTTTATTGCATGAGTTCAGCAGACAGACAAAAGGCCCACTTGATGGAAAGTGATTACCGTCGCCTATGGACATTTGCAATACCAAAGGTGCTACAAATGCGCTGCTGCTCTCTTAAAGGAGATTGGAACCTGGTTACTAATGCCAGAACACAACACAAGGTAGTTATGGCGGTATACTCTAGACCAGGGGTGGTCGCCATCCAGTCGAACAAATACCCTACCACCTGGTTGTGGGTTGTTTAGTCGCCTCTTACGACAGGCCGCCCGGCCGCAGGAAATTGTATTCTTTCTCCGTTCCTGCACGAATATGAGTTTAATCTATCAAGGCTGTTAATACCAGTAGTCAACTTTAGTCATTTTATAAAGTTTTAAGCACAGTTAAGCACAGCACTCGCCTGAATTTCGATGCATTCTAGTGTTATAATTCTTGTAGATACTTTTCATTTTATTAGTTCTACCGAAATTATATGATTGTATATGATTGTCGTAATGATATTCATATATTTAAAAAGAAATGTGAAAACAATAATAATATACTCACTGTTTCCACAGAATTCAGCCGTGTCAATCTTTTTGTACCATTATTAGTATTTGATTTTAAGTCTTTTTCACTACCTTCTTCAGAATTCCTATGAAGCATTATGTGTTTCAGATGCTCTGCATATGACCTCTTTTCAAATTCTTGAGATAGTTGCAGCATTTGCGCAAGAGGATAACGAAATATATCACCGAACAAAAGAAAATTGAACCACGAGTTCATTTTTATGAACTCCCTCAACTGCATCTCTGGCAATGTCAAATTATGTAACATTGCAAATTTGATCATTATTTGAGATTCATACAAAACAGTTAATATATCTTTATTAAGATCAATTTTTCTTGACTTAAGATTGTGTAAAGTTATATCTTCCAAATAACGTAGTATTTCTTTAGCAGTGTCATCATTACTTTGGATTAGTCTAGTCATATAATCATTGACTGTTTTATTAGCCTGGTCTTCAGCTATACCTAGCGAGAGCATGTGGTTTTTTATTATTTTAGCTGCTGACATATGAACCCTACATCTTGTCGGGTTACAACCAATCATTGCCACAAAAGACACTGAACAAGCTGCCATTGCTGGGTCGTACCAGTTCTGCAGTGCCAAAGCATGAGCTTCGCAACATGCACTCTTGATACTCTTATCTTGAAGACGATTGTATGTTTGATACTGCTGTGCTACAAATGCCTGACTTGCATTACAAGGCCTATATTGCTTCAAGTAGTAAATGTGATTTAATTTGGCAACATATCCATATCTTTTCATAAGTTTCTCATTAGCAAAATCTGGCATTTCCATAGCTTTTTGAGATAATGCCTTTATGCTAGCAGCTTTAACATCAACATCGTTAGATAAGAGGCTACCTAAGCTTCGTCTATCGGGTTTGTCAGTGATAATGTTATTAGTATTTTGATTTATCAACTGGAACTCAAATATTTTAGAAACATCTAGACCTCTGTATCCAGAAAGCAATTGATAAACATTTACATCTTTGTTTTCATATGTTTGATTTGGATTTGAATGCTTTGTAAATACATTAAATAAATGTGGGAGTTTATCTTTATATTTCTTATTTGGTAACCTGAAATCAGTGAATTGTAAAAATTCTTCTTTTGAAAATATATCAAATAATTTAGTAGTATCTTCTAAAAGAATCATTCCAAGTACCAGATGGGGATTTGATGAAATATACTCATCAATTCGATCCTTAGCTATCTGTTCACATGTTCTATAAACTGGAAGAACATGACTCTGCCTATCAGAAGTCTGCTCAATGCTCTTAAACAATAACCACAGTTCAATACAATCCTTGGCATCTTTTTCTACTTGTGATAAATTAGTATCCAAAATATTGCCTTCCACACACATTGTTAAAACCTTATACAGTTTATTCTTAACACAATATTTAGCTAGCTCGACATAAAAGTGTTCTTTGGTAATAGTGGAGCAAGATTCCGAGAATATATCATCAATCAGTTTAAGGTTCTGAGTTCGTGCCAGCCTTGCGATTATTTGGTATAGATCATTACGCTCATTCTCATTTACAATGCCATATGAACATAGTGTATCAAAAATACACATCTTTGTGTATTTAAAACAGTTACTTTTATTAACAAATTCGATCATTTCATCTGTTATGGGCCATTTACGAAATATTTCATCTAAATGATCTAAAACTTGAGCATCAAATCCACTTGTATCAACATTCAGAAGTTTTTTAACAAACCCTTCATTGTTGAAGAAATTATAACGAGCATTCATATCTCTAACAACTTCTGAAGTTTGCACATTTATCCACCTAACAAGTATCATGGCTTTATTTTGTTCAACTAAGTAATTCCATATTTCAAACGGTGTTGAGAAATCCAGTAAGGTAAATTCTGAAAATTAAAAATATATCTAAAAATACTAAGCGTATCTATTTTAAGCTAACCCAGGAATGTTCTTGCGACAGCTACATTAAGCACATGAGAGTATTTATTAGCTCTTTGTGGACACTATAAATTATACTAAACTAACTTTAAAAAATACAACCCTATATTAATAATAAACTAAACTATAAATAAATTAAACTATGCTATAAACTTAGATCATATAAACGTCTAGATAACTCATCAAATGCACAAAAACGGCCCAAAAAAGTGCACTCGCTCCCCACGCTTGTCAGTGTCGTTTCGGTTACTTTACTCGTTAACAGCGTTACAACAGACAAAAAGCGTTTTTTGATCGATTTCTCAGCCCTTGTTACAGTAATTATACATACTTTGCTGTGGTGAAAAAAATATATGTCAATCTTGATCATATTTCTGAGGTAAACTATGTACTCAAAACGCATTCTCGATAAATTTTCTCGATAGAAAGTAATTGCAAAGTAACCTCTAAACGTGTTCTTCAATCTTGTGTCATGTTATTACTGTTAATCGTACATCGCTAAAATAAATAACAGTAACATATCATATAAGAAATATACTTATTATAGTTTGTTTATTCGGTTACTTAGAGAAGAATTAATTAATTATAATTCAAAAATTATTTTATTATAAATGACTTCAAAAATCACGCGTGCCGGTCCCAATGTATGGAATTTATCAATACGCCGGACGGCTCGGTGCTGTGTACACGCGTCGCTCTGCTCGAACGTGCTATTCGAAATTAAATTTTAAATAAATAAAGGAGAAATAATAACCACAATTTCGAACCGTTCGAGCTATACTTATTTGGCGTATACGCTAGAGGACTGGTCTAAATCATAGACTGTGTGGGTTCGAATCCTACTAGCTTCACTTGATGTAATAGAATTTTTTATTTTTATATCATAGTTGATAAAATGGTCTTTTTCTCTTCTTAAATAATTTTATAAAATGCAATAAAAATACTTTTCTATTAGGTTGGGGAAAAAGTTTCTTCGCATTTTATATAAAAATTCAAAAGATTTTTTTTTATAAAGTTTATTTATATTTGACTAAAGTATGTAGGTGCCATTTTGTAGGATAACTTTTTGCCATCTTATAGGTAGGGACGTGATCCCATTGCAATAAAAAATTTTGGGCTTCTGATCAAAAAACTGCGACGAGTGGTTTTGGCAGTCCTCTCGTGATGTTAAAGTGACACTGCCTGAGGAATTCCGCAGAGACCGAAACAGGTGAAAATCTGAAGGTGCAAGTTCAGGACTATACGGCGGATGCATTAACACCTCCCAGCCGAACTCTCGTAATTTTTGCTGAGTGGCTAAAGATGTGTGACGTCTAGCGTTATTATGGTGAAAAACCACACCCCTTCTGTTCATTAATTCCGGCCACTTTCTCTCAACTTTTTGCTTTAATCTAATCAGTTGTTCGCAGTACAGTTCAGAATCGATGGTTCTGCCTGGCGGTAAAAGGTCATAATGAATAATGCCCTTCCAATCCCACCATACACACAGCATCATCTTGTCGCGAGTTAACCCGGGTTTCGCCACATTCTGTGAAACCTGACCGGCCTTTGACTATGATCTTTTTCGCACGTTCTTGTCGTACGTGATCCACTTTTCATCACCAGTTATCAGCTTCTTCAAAAATAGTTCGGTTTCATTACGTCGTAATAAAGAATCACAAATGAGTACACGGTTCATTAGGTTTCTTTCAGTGAGCTCATAAGGCATCCAAATATCGAGCTTTTTTTGTGTACCCATCTTTTTTCAAATGCGCCAAAACCGTTTTGTGGTCAATTCCCAGTTCTCCAGCTACATCGTAACTACTAATATGCCGATCATGCTCCACTTTTTTTATCCTTTTATGGAAAGACTATTGAACCGATTTGGATGAAACTGGGTACATATGTAATTTGAATACCGAGGGTGGCCAAGAGATATTTTTCATCCCGAAAAATGAGATAGTTTCCGGGATGAAAATATATGTGGCCGAACGGGCCTAAATGCTAAAATGAAATGATCGAAATGACTGAAAAAAACCTGTTCTACTTTCTAAGATAACCTTTACATACATCTATCCCATTACCCGGGATGAAAAGTATCTCTTATTCACCGTCATTATTAAATTAAATATATACCGAATTTCAGCCAAATCGTAATTTTTTTTCCGTAAAAGCAGAAGAAACAAGAATACTATGTTCATTCTCGGCATCGAAAATATATATATATATATATATATATATATATACACACACACACACACACACACATATATACTGAGTTTCAGCCAAATCGGTCCAGTTGTTTTTCCATGAAAAGGGAACAGACAGACAGACAGTTACTTTCGCATTTATATTAATATATATATACCTATATATGGATTCATTGTTGTTCCATAATACAATTACATCATTTTAATAAATTTTACTCGTCTAAAAAATATTAAAAAGTAAAAAGAAAACATAGCCCGAGGATTAGAACCCTGTACCTCTTAGTTACTAATAATGCGCTGGGAGAACCGTTGAGCTAAAGACGCTTAGGAAGTTAAGTCGAAACTTCAATACCTATTAAGCTTATAAACGATCTGTCTCACTTTAGGATATTTTGTCTCGCTCTCGTGCTCGGCAGCCTTAAAATGAAATAAATTGAATCAAGTTGGTATGGACACGGTGCGCGTAGGTATGTTCAGTTGCAATATTTCGCCACGCTCGAACTTTTATTACGCGCTGTTTCATCGAAGTAAATATCGGCCGTGCGGGGTTGATTTTCTGAAACACCGATTTGAATCAGGTCTACAAAGCCTCTTAAGAGCTCTCGCAAAAAAAAATATTATGCCGTCCTGCGCTATAAAAATGTCTCGGAACTATTTTAAAGGAGGAAAGGATAAGGATAAGATGTCATTTCATCGGAAAACTTAACACTTTTCTTATGATTTCTTTATAAAAACATGAAATTTAGTTTCGATATTTCAAAGGTTATCGAATTGATTGATGTTGTCAGGTGAGAAGTGGGACTTATTATCCATAATTTGGGGAATTTTGTTACTATTTTTTTAAATGAAATATGATAAATTGAAAAAATCTATAGAAAACAGACATGTAATATTTGTGTGTCCGGTTTTCTTAAACCAGTTTATATTACGTTTAAGATTTCCTACGGACCCAATTGTGGCATATCGTTGGATAAAAGTAATCCGGGAATCGCAAGATGACCACCAATGGGAGCCAAACAAAAGGTCGATTGTGTGTTCCAATCATTTTTAAGAAAAAGAATTTTGTATATCGGAAAAAGGTTTTAGGAGAATTAAAAAAGGAGCTGTGTCAAGCAAGGTGTATTGAAATAGCAGTATTAATTCAATTATAAGATTAATAGTAATAACGATTCGTACATTTGAATAATATTTTCTTCTTATTGGTTTTGGAAATGAACCGATCACCATGAAATTCGACATTACAGACTTATTTTGATACTGCCATAAGTATGTACTTGCGATAACGGAAATAAACATAATATGTTTTTTAAAACAGAAAACACGGGATATTTGAAGTATCATGCAAGCAAACTTGAAATAACCAATTATATATTGTTGCAATGCCTGTTTTTGCTGGATAGAAAATTTACAGCAAATGAACAAGGAGTAAGTTTTCGGTGCTATACAATTTTGGTTACTTTTTAATGTTTAGTTTTTTCTAAAGCAATTTTAGTTATCACTAAAAAAGAAGAAGCGGTGCAGAAAACTTCCCAGCAACACATCTTTACTTTATTATTATTGTGTACATACATTCGTGATTTTTTTAAATGTATTTTTAACTAATACTAGGTTTAACAAAGTAATTTCAATTAATAATTAATGAAAAAGCATGGTAACGATCGCATTATTCATATTCGGTGCGGTCGCCTAGAAAATCTTTCGTCATATATAAGTCTTGTTAGACAAATGTAGCATTACTAATTTTATAAACTTGTTTCCGTTTCCTGAAAGCTCTTGAAAGTTTTCTAGTATTTTGTTGCAGAGCGTTATATTTTCCTCCACGAAACTATTTCAAACTATAACATACTCACATACTCACACACACATACACACATACACACATATATATACATATTTAACCTATATATAATACTACACAGAGCATTACTTACATTTACGGAAATAAGTGTATAATAATTTTTAAACATATTTTTTGTATAGTTTCATTTTATGTTAACCTAAAAACATGTTACGAGTTTATGGAGATATGGTGTACTGACATTTTTTAGTACATTATTGTCCTAATTAAGATATTAATTTTGTCCGTATTCTGTTAGCTGCATCTCCATTAATTCCTAATAAAGAAATAATTTAATATATTAATATGTTAAAAAACAAATTTTAGTTTATAAAATAATTAAACTGAACTAGTTTGAATAGAAACTTTTGGTAATAAATATTTTTATTTTAATAATAGCCCTTTTCAGTGGTTTAGTTGCTCTTAAGTCCCTGCACTAAACTATTCCGTGTACCTACCCCGTAGTTCCTACTACTGATATAAATTTGGATTACACCCAGTATGAACCCATCGAATTGTTCCAAATGATTTCACTGATTTTTAGCACAGGATAATCTCTGGGACGTAACTAGTCGTCTAATAACCTTTGTGAATATGTTGTGTAACACAAAAATATTATGCCATTATGAATAGTTTTTTAGAATTATTACATTAGTATTGGTAAGTAACTGACTTATAAAAATGTACTAATATCTGTACAAACATTTTTTTGCAAATTAAAATTACTACATATACTAAAATGTGTTATGAATTCATTTGTGCATGATTTTTTTATGGTTTATTCCAAGACACAAACTTTTGTTGCTAATACTTTAATTATTTGAAAAAAAACTAAAACCTCTGAGTAATATTAAATTATAACACATAAAGCGATTAAATCATAAGGATCATTTAAACTTTTCGCTTACATAAAAAAATATTTAATTATAAAAAATGGGGTAATATTTTTTAGCTGATATCCCGAAAACACACACACATTGATAGTTTTTCGACAGTGAATATAGCAACGCTTCGCGTTTTTGGCGGTGTTGTTTATTAGCAATGCTCTCTCTAGAAATGTTATATCTCAATGGCTATAAATTAAACTAAAAATAAACTATATACACAAACTAAAATTAAACTATAAAATCTAACACCAGACTGCTGTCAGTTGGAAACATGCTCAAAAGAGCATGACAGCGGAAAGACTGGCCACATTGCCTTGCTGAATGGCAACATTAATGTGTTTCCTGACATAGAAACCAGTCTTTTGGTCACGAGAGACATCAACCAGATGGTTTATATCTCGATGAAGCTTGTGCGCCTCAGGCCCCCATTGTCTCAGGGTCTCGACCCCAAAAGCCGCAAACATGTAGCCATTTCCGATGGCAGAGTATTTGCGGCGTTTTAGGATCGCCTGTTGTGCAGCAGCTGTACCGGCAGACATGTTAGTGGCTGGAAGATGGGACGCTGCCAAAGTATCGGGTCTCTTGCCATCGTCACAGCACATGCCATTCGGTGTGCATGGTGCCATGCACCACAGAACAGCAGGTACCCCAGCTGGAGGTGACAAGAGCCCGGTGGATTATGTCATTAAGTGTTGCATGATATGGAATTCTGCTGGCACTTCTGATACACAATAAAATTACATGAGTAATGCTTACTGAAATGATTCAGTAAGTTTAACTTTATTGGGTTAAAGTTTTGCTTAACATAGCACCATATGAAAACAATTGAATTAATATCATAAAAACTATTTCTGTTCCTATTTATAATTACAGAACTAAATTATTTACTGTTTGAATAGTGATATCATACACTATTTGCATAGCACACATACAAGTGTTATTAAGTAAAATTAGTTTCGAACTCAAGACAATGTTACAGTATACACAGTTGATATATTATGTAAATTAAATTCAGTTACTTTTATTACAATTACTGTTACAAAACCCATGTTTTGGTAATCCTTCACTAATAGTCTGCTCCTATTCACTCACTTGCCCCCTACCAGTAGAAATTTGAAATCACTTGTTTGGAGCTTATATCAAATTTTAGCAGCAGTAAGGCAAATGAATGATTAGTAAGATGTAGAACCAGGCATAAATAAAATAAACTTGAGTCTAATGCATTATGTTTCTGTTATAATCTGAAACAGGCAGACAGCCGAGACCACCTAATGGAATGTAGTCATTGATGCCTATGGATTTTTTGTGTTAATACATTCCCAGCCTCAAAGAAATATGTCCTTTTTATGTTACTTCTTATTGTCTTAAACAACCTCATGTCATAGCGGATATATAAAGATTCTTGATGGGACATTCTCTCAAGGACATGATTATATGTATATTGTTGTGTATTAGGTAATAACCATTGCATATTTGTGTGTCATAACTCATGGAAATGAAGTTTAATATTTCATAGATGGAGAGTAGGCCTTTTTATATAAATCCTCAAAACACTGCCTGTTGCAGACAATGAGCACCCCCAAGCCACCCTAATGAAGTATGCATCCTTCCATGCATTGCACACCGTAGATGCACTTATATTGCTCGGTTAGCAGCTAAGTATCTAGCAATGGGTGATTTTTAAGTAATGAGTAACATACTTAAGTTCATATAACTTAAGAATGTTACTCATTACTTAAAAATCAAAGGGTATCAATCAATTCAAAGGCACAATGAGAACAAGTAATAAACAAAGTCTCAACTTAGATACAACTGTGCTCTGAAGACTTATCAAGCTATCAAGTCTCTCTAACTTGCAACACCTATATTATTATTTTATCACATTTATTATATTTATAATTGATTTAATTATTTGTTAATAATTTTAAAGTTAATACAGTTCATATCAAATAGCTGGACAGGAGCTTTATTTAAAAAATTTTGTATGGCCATTAGTCCCTGTTGTACAATAGGCATATAGACATATGTAAATTATAAAAATGATGTAGGGAGACTGAATAACAAGTAGAGAAAAATATATTTTTAATAATTAAACTCACCAAAAGTGTTGAAGAACAATACAGTAGCTACTTTACTTTTCCATTGTGTTGGATATTTCTTTATATTTTCTATAGTCAAAGCTTTTATCTCACTTTCATTCACAAAAATTCTGTCTTTACCAAGCCCCAAATACTTTATTCTGCTTAAAAGTCCCATCAGTTTCAAAAGATTTTTCTAAATATCTCAAAAGATTCCAATGTCTATAGAAATCTTTCCAAATGGGAATGTTTTCAGAAATCATCTTATTAGTTAATTTTTCTAAATGCTGAACAATGAAATCTCTATATTCAATTTGTGGTGATGCCTCTGCTAGTGTCATTAGATGTTCTTCTGGGTTCACTTTCACTTTGCTTAGTATATGAAGTACTTTGTGAATCTGTTTTCTCATAAGCAGCTGAACTGTCCATGCTTTTACCTATAGAATAATATAAACAAGTTTTTAATATCACCAGGGCTGTCTGAACCATATTGAGCACCAGGGTCCAAATATCAACCTGCACTCCACCTCCATGAGTAATAAAAACAATTGATTTGTGAAATACTAAGTACTAATAAGCGATTCATTATGTTTTCAGTGATCAGTGTGGTAAATATATGTAAGTATAAACTTATAAGATGGCACCCCCTAGGGCTCTGCGCCTAGGTGCCACACAGCCCAGGGTAAAGATGGCCCTGAATATCACCATATGAATAAACACATTGTATATTTAGAAGTAGGCAGCACAAAATATACAATATAGTGCCAAGCTAATTTGCCAAATTGCAACAAAGAATACTTAAAGAAATGTTTTGAAACCGATAATTAACTAAAAAGCAATAAAATACATTAGAATGGCAATTTATTTATAAAGCATAATATACTTTTAAATAGTACACATTTTTCAGAACAAAGTAAATAACACAACTTACTTCTGCCATAAACCAGTCTTTAGCTGTCGATTCACTCCATGAATTCTTCTCCATAAGATACGAGACTGCAAGTGCTATGTGACTCCCTTTCGCTGCTGCTTCTCGTACCACATCTCTGGCAGATTTCTCCTCCCAGCAAGACCAGATTATTCTCTCATTTTGCGTAAGTCCTTCCATGTTCACCGAAACATTGAACTGGTTTGTTGCGCCGACAGTAACTATTTTATCTATAAACCCGCTATTGGTATTTTTAGGACAATATAATCCATGCACATTGAACTTTTACACGAAATAAAAATAAATTCAGTAGAGAAATATAGCTGCTAAATGGTAACAAGTAAGATTGAAATTTGAATGGCTGTTAGATTAATTGATATTGACAATGTAAAAAGCTGAATATTAGTGCCGTCAACGTCACTTGAACTTATTTATTTAGGTTTATGGCTTGGCAGCTAGGCTTTTAAGCCAGATCTTGGATTACAATTTAGTTTCTTCATTTTCTTATGTCTATGTATAGCTCAGCTGAACTGTAGATTATAGACGGACGCCATTCAACGGAGTCCTTGTGACAACTTGAAAGACCACATTTGACTATACAGTTCACATTGCTCACAAAACAATTAATTATTACTCAAAAACTATCAATATCCTGCAACTACTATTCATTTTAGAGTAATTTTACATATTTTTAGAACATAAAACTGCACAGCACAACATCTCCTTTCAGTTCCCGCCAAAACTCCATTTGAACATGAAGGAATCAATAGTGACGGGCGTGTGATGCCGTGTACACATTAGGCCAATATAGATTAACTGGTATTACAAATGTCCGTAGACGACAGTTACCACTTTCCATTAGGTGGGCAATAAGCTTGTTTGCTGTAGTCTAGCAATAAAAAAGACAAAAATAATATTGTGACTAGGGGCAATCTACAATAGTTCGTCTATGTGGCCCTTATAAAAAAAAGGTTGAGTATGGCTGCAATAGACGGTTGCTAAGCACCCCACCATTTGATCTAGAGGCACGAGTCCTTGCGGCCGTGTACGACTGGCGCAAGGACGCCCTCAGTCGGGACTTCCGTCCCGCGCCTCGTGAAATCAAGGCCAAAAGGGCGGAGTTCCGACAGGATCTCATGGTGGAATGGCAGAGTCGACTTGCGCACCCCAGCGCCGGTCTGACGTTCCGCCAGAAGCAGATACTGACCGGGCACGGCTGCTTCGGCCGGTACCTCTGTCAGATAGGGCGTGAGATGTCGTCAGGGTGCCATCAATGCATTGCCAGTATCGAGGATACGGCGCTGCACACTCTACAGGAGTGTCCAGCCTGGGACGAGGAACGCCGTATCGTCGGCGCATCCTATCGGAATTGACCTGTCGCTCCCGGCCGTGGTCCTAGCCATGGTCGGGGGCCAAACTGAATGGGACCCCGTCGCCTCCTTATGCGAGGCCGTCATGTCCGCAAAGGAGGCGACGGAGCGGGAGAGAGAGCGAGCAGCCGTACTCCTCTCCCGCCGAAATAAACGATCGCGACGCCGGAGGAATCAGGGCCTCCGGCCGCCATGAACACGCGCTGCGGGTGACGGTCAGTGGAGGCTTTAAGGCCGTCGCCCGCATCTAAAGCCGCCGAGTAGGGGGCGCGGGTCGTCTCAAACTTGAGTACGGAAGGCCGGCCCGAAAAAATGCGGGCTCACGCCAGTCGGGGTCGCGAAAAAAAAGCTCACGCACATCCCGTGACCCCGGCACATGACGTCAGGTGGCACCAAGGGGTTTTAGTGGGTATTCCGGCTCCTCTAGCCGGCGAGTCCCACACTCCCCCGCCGAAGTCTCCCCGGCGGGGAATCCGCAAACGGATTTCCCCTTGTAAAAAAAAAAAGACGGTTGCTAAGCAGCGATATATTCGAAACAAATCCATTGTCACAATAAAAAGGTTATTAACCCTCAGTAAAACAAAAAAGTTCAAATTTTTGGATTGAGAAAATATATCAATCAATACTAGCATGGCCGAAGAACTACAAAAAGTTCATCTGTATTATGATGATATCAATAAAATAAGAGTTTTGGAAACAAATGTTTTAAAGCAAACGGAAGACTTGAGAGATACTTGCAAAAATTATGAAACAAGTCAGTTATTTTATTATTTCAAATAATGGCAAAATAACCAACCGCATGTACGCCTGGTTGGGGTGCGGTATAGATATAGGGCACAGATATAGGGATGGCTTTCGAAGATTATCACTAGGAGTTAGGCTGTATGAGGTGAGGGCACGCAGATCCCAGCACATGTGCCTACCCTGTTTATACATAATTACATGCCAGGGTCACTGGTAAACGCAGGAGGGAGACATACCCGTCGAAAACTGATGCTGATGGATGGGCCCACAACTACAATAGCACGACGACAGCTTGAGTACAATTCCGCATACCTAGCTCGGGTAACTGGAAGAACATCCGGATGGTTTTACCGTTTTAGTGAAACTCCGACTAACGCCGCGAATCCCGAGCTATCGGAGAGTGGGGTGTCAATAAAGGAACGCTCCTCGACAAATTCTGTGTGTAAAATCGGGCTAAACGATTTTATTTGCCCGTATCAAGTGCTAAATATATAGTAAGCGAGTGATACCTGTATAATGTTAGTACCGGTGTGTGATCATGCTAATGGATTGGCGTGGTGAGCATATCGTCCGTACCTTCGGAATAGGGAATTTAGCCCAACAATGGGACATTTGTATTTCCGATTTTTCAATCATCACATATAAGTTATTCATAAAATAAAGTATAACATGAAAAAATGTGAGTTGCATGAATAAAACAGTTGAATGAACAGTTTCACTTTTGAATTCACTCAGAATATAATTTATTCGATTGATAATTTTTATTTGGTAATTGAAAAATCGGCCCTGAACAAAGAAAAAACATAAAACCATACCCAGACTAAACGATTTTAGAGGATTTTCAATATTGTCGATTATATTATTTGAGATTGATTTACACTTCATTGTTAATCCGTTTAATTCTTATCTGCAGAAGTTGAGGACTTTAATAAAATGATTACATCGTTATTGGATGTTGTTAAAGAACTTGGTGACAATGTAGAAAAACAAAAAATGGCTGCCATAGGAGCAATGAACCATTTGAAGTCCGTTGCTAAAGAAAGGGAGTCTGATCAGACAAAGTTACAGGTAAACTAAACCATAGTCAATTTTGTTTAACAAAAAAGACCTCACAGTCTGTGTTTTATTAAAGTATCATCGAAACACGGCCACGATCGCTAATTGCTATGTTTCAGTATTATGGAATTTTGCGTTCCCGTTGGCATCGTCACCTATAACATTTTAGTCATCCGCCATGTGCGCCCTATCTTGACACATACAAACTCCTCGCAGCAAAACCAGATGTAAGGGTGTTACCATACCAATCGATCGGTTGCCAATCAATACCATCGATCGACGTTGATCGATTAGTGTTATAGCTTTAATTGATCGACGTATACCGTTCCATAAAACGTCGATTAACTAATCGATCAATAGGTCGGCGTGAGCGGAGCGGGGTGGTTCTCGGATAATCAAACCGCTCGATTGATGTCAACTAGCCCATTCTACCATCGTTCGATGATCAAGCGATCGGTGTGGTCGAAACTATTGATCGACGTTAAATTATTTCACCTTTAAATTCATTCAGATTATTATTTATTTGACTGATAACTTTTATCTGATGATGGAAAAATCGACCATTAGTTGATTAAGCATAAGAATAAATAAACGATATCTCTACGATCTGGAAGTCATTTCTTATAAGATTACTTTGCGTCCTATAGTCTTAAGATTAAGTAGTCCCGAAATTGCCACGCGATGTACCTCCCACAAATACATAATTGTTCTACAAAATTGAGAGACTACATTATGTTTATCTAATTTCAGGCAGAAATAAACGAGAAATCTATGATACTTGATCAACTGGACAGCGAGTATGATGCACTACAGATCCTTGAAGCAACGCAGAATGAAACCATAGAATACTTAACACAAATAAGATAAAATTACGACTTTAGGAATAAGTATCTCGTCATCTGTTGACTGAAAGTAAAAAGGTCATTAAGGAACATCCTTGTTTTTTCAAGATCTGACGAACGATACACCACAATATTATTATATACTCAAAAAAATTTCAATCCATTTAAACGAATGGCGTCCAAACCAAATTTTTATTTTTCCACATTTTCACAACCAAACTTTGCAGCGCTAAATATTAGGTTGGGGAAAAAGTTTCTACGCATTTTATATAAAAATTCAAAAGGTTTTTTTATAAAGTTTATTTACATTTTGTTGGATAACTTTTTGCCATCTTGTAGGTAGGGACGTGATCCCATTGCTATAAAAATTTTGGGGCTTCTGATCAAAAAACTGCGACAAGTGGTTTTGGCAGTCCTCTCGTGATGTTAACCTGACACTGCTTAAGGAATTCTGCAGAGACCGTAACAGGCGAAAATCTGAAGGTGCAAAGGACTATACGGCGGATGCATTAACACCTCCCAGCCGAACTCTCGTAATTTTTGCTGAGTGGCTAAAGATGTGTGAGTCTAGCGTTATCATGGTGAAAAACCACACCCCTTCAGTTGATTAATTCCGGTCGCTTTCTCTCAACTTTTTGCTTTAATCTCATCAGTTGTTCGCAGTACAGTTCAGAATCGATGGTGCTGCCCGGCGGTAACAGCTCATAATGAATAATGCCCTTCCAATCCCACCATACACACAGCATCACCTTGTTGCGAGTTAACCCGGGCTTTGCCACAGTCTGTGAAACCTGACCGGCCTTTGACCACGATATTTTTCGCACGTTCTTGTCGTACGTGATCCACTTTTCATCACCAGTTATCAGCTTCTTCAAAAATAGTTCGGTTTCATTTCGTCGTAATAAAGAATCACAAATGATTACACGGTTCATTAGGTTTCTTTCAGTGAGCTCATGAGACACCCAAATATCGAGCTTTTTTGTGTACCTAGCTTTTTTCAAATGCGCCAAAACCGTTTTGTGGTCAATTCCCAGTTCTCCAGCTTCATCGTAACTACTAATATGCCGATCTTGCTCCACTTTTTCAAAAATGGCATCAATTTTGTCCGTAACAGGGCGACCAGAGCGACATGCATCTTTGATATCAAAATTTCCGGATTGAAAACGCTTAAATCAAATTTGCGCAACTCTCACAGATACTGCATTAGGTCCATAAACATCGCAATTTTTTTTCGCGGCTTGTGTTGCATTTTTACCTTTTTTGTAGTAAAATTTTAAAATGTATCGAATATCTTCATTAGATTCAATTCATTAATTCATCATCATCACTCATTTTAACAATAAGAAAAACAAATGAAAATCACACATTTTTCTAATTTGAATTTGGAATTGTCTTCTTTAAAATTAAAACTTTTTAATGATACCAAAACCAGCTAGATACAAATGGTATAGCCAAAGAGATCTTATTACAAGTTCATACATACTATATGCGAAAAGACTTTTTCCCCAACCTATTATAAACTAGATCTTCCTGTCATATTTCATCCAATTACATAGATACAGTACTTTGTAAACTGCCATTCCCAGAGATCTTGTCCGAAGAACTCGCATGGTGAGCCGCAGGCTTAAATAAGTAACCAAGACAGAAGTTATTGGAATAGATAGAATTTAAATGAAATGGCAATGGAATAATTCTATTAATAACGTTAACATTGGTTACTAGTTTATACCCTACGCAGTAGCTTTATTTTACTTACACAATAACTTAATTCGGTTTTTTACATATAATAACAAACTAAGTCTATAAAGTCTAGACATCTGTCCAACCAAACAGAGGTGAATCGAAGCCAACCTTAAAGTTTTAATTAATTGAAAAAAATCCGATTGCAGCGCCATCTATTTAATCAATCCGTCTATTCCATGGAGACATCATTTATCGGGGGAAAAAGTATTCTAAGTATTGATTCGGGATATAAGCTAGCTCTGTGTCGAGTTTCATTCCTATACGTTCAGTAGTTTACAAAAAGTATGCGATCGCAGCGCCATCTTTTTGGATATTTTGTCTATCCCACGAAAACGACGTCATTTAAAGTGATAAAAAGAATCCTAAGTGTTGATTTGGGATATAAGCTAGCCTTGTGTCGAATTTCATTTTAATCCGTTCAATTATTTTCACGTGATACTCTGTTTGGTGGTGTTATGGTTATGTTGTTTAAATTATTGTATTCTATTTCATTCCTTCGCAGGCTTAATCCTAGATTTATATGTGTATCTCTTTTTAGTGTAGATTTTTTGTTTTACTGAGTTTCAAGTCACCACGATTCTAAAGAAGTATCAATTCAAAATTCTATAAGTTGCATTTTCGGAATCTGCTGGTCCGAATTGGCCTCCCTGATATTTTTCATATTTTTAAACGCATTGTACAAATTCGAACCATTTACAGATGTTTTTATTTAAGTTTATGGCTTGGCAGCTAGGTCTTTAAGCCAGGAACAGTTCTATTATAGGCTACAATCGACGTCATTCAAAGGAATTCTTGTGACAACTCAAAAGGCCACATTCGACTATACAGTTCAAATTTCTCACAAAACACAATTACTACTCAAAAACTATCAATATCCTACAACTATTGTTCATTTTTGAGTAATTTTACACATTTTTAGAAAATAAAACTGCATAGCTCTACATCTCCTTTCAGTTCCCGCCAAAACTCTCATTTACAGATGTATTATAGCAGTAGTACAGATTATAAAAGTAAAGGTAGTTCACACGCGCAGTTTATTTGAATAGGTGCCCCGGAAATATGTTCAGACTTCGGATGCCTCGGAAATACTGGTACTTAGAGAAATTAAACTACTTTACAGTCTGTAGAAATGTATTGTTTTTATATTGAAACACACAGCATGAGAACAAATTCTTCAATGTAAATCTGTTAATTGGAAATTTTACAAAAAATTGTATTTGAATTGAATTAATCGAAATAATATTATATCTTGTTGAATTTTGTAACATAAGTAATCCTTGACGATAAATTAATGGAATTAATTAGTTCAGCGACAATAGTGATTACAAAAATATACTTAACTACTTAGAACTACGGACTAACACAGTTAAATAATTGAAATACATATTTTATGTATGTAAATACCCATCACACAGAATTATTTATTGTTTCAATTTAATTACAATTACGGATACATATTTGTTTGTTGTGAGGTAAATTATCAAACCTTATAATATGATAATCGACTGAATATTACTTTCTTTAAATTCCTATGAGGCCAGTTTTCAATCTGTTGGTGCAAAATTTCTGTTAGTCTATCAATTTGATTATAACAGTGTATATTATAAATGAAAACACTATAGGCAAGACTTGGCAAGCTATTCTACCAAGATTACCGTCATTACAAGATGTAACTCCATACTCAGAGATCTAATCAACTTAAAGATGAATCAACATTTACTATTAAAAGTAAAAAAGTCGTCAGTTATGATAATAAAAACTTTCGTAATACTTACTTATTCACAACTTTATTTTCTAATAATTGAAGCAAAGCGTAGATTGTCGAAGTAATGCAAATATTCTATTGTCATTTGGGAGGATTATAAGACTATGGCTAAAGTGACTATGGGACCACACCAGCAAATTTTGGACCGACCTTATAAAATTTAAATATACGGAATAATAAATACATAACATTAAAAAGAAACTGTTTTACATTAACCAATAGAAGCCTTTGTCTAAATATAAGAGCTGATTTGTCATAAATCAAATGAATAATATTTCGAATACATCGTGGATATTTAACCTACGTAGGTAGGTACCCTTTTTTCAATTGTTTAGAAATCTATAGTAGTACAGATTTCTAAACAATTGAAATATGTTACCCAAACGACAGTACTCTTCTCCAACGCACTTGCGCACCAGTTTTACTCTAAACCCTTTCCCCTCAACTTTCCAGCAAGACCCGGCAATATTCCGCTGTATCGATAATGAACGTCAACAAACCGGGATCATTTCGCACAGTTCTCGGACTTTTAGGCCCTTGGCGAACACAGACCGTGACCTTGTACGCCCAGTTATGGCAATGCAATTAAGTCGTGAAACACATAATACTAAAGACCAACTGGCTGTAAAAAATCCAAACCTAAGAAGTACTTAGTTCGCGAGATATCTTACAGCAGAGCAAAAACTATGCCACAAACTTAAACGAGTGTAAACGACACGCTATTTCATATACCAGAGGCCCGAGACCCGAGAAAGGTAATTATGTTACCCTCTATGTAAAGTTTTTCAAGGACTCGTAAACTCACACAGTACGGGTGGTCATTACCCTCAAAGTTAGTAGAGCAAGAGTGAGGGAAAAGCTAAAATCGTAACCGCAACAACTCCTCTGAAATAACACAGAGTACTTACTGATGTAGTCACACACACACAACTTGGGTGCACAGTTATGTTCAAGCATACTCCAACTTGATACGTCGATATTTAAGACAAAGCAGAAACGATAATATATTCAATGAAATAGTGATGCACCAAAGGACTGACAGATAGTACCAATTACCATATGAATACCAGCTTCCTGAGAACAAGTTTTTAAACTAACTGAAACTTATTTCTTTACGCATTACCTTCAATCTGAAGAGAATGAACAACTCTTGAACATATGCAGCCGCACTCGAGTTTAAGGGCTTAATAAACTACAATCTAATATAATAAATAAAATTTAATCTAAGTAAAGCTAAAGTTCCGTATTCTACCTATAATTCCTGAATATCAAGTAGAATACTGAATTATTAAACCAAATGAAAAGAATAAAAGTGAAGTTCAGAATCTTAACTTAGACGCGAAATTCAAACTCAAATTAAAGTAAAACGAGAAATTAACTAGGTCTTAATTAAGTTAAAAGCCCCTAAAAGGATCCTGAGTGCGGCAGATGATTAGTGTTACTAATTCTCGGTCGATTAAGGATTCTACTGTATTGTTTGCATTTTTTTTGCACATGCAAGCCAAAAAAATACAAACAATACGTTGCATATACAAAACTTGTACTTGGGCCACATTCTTGTAAGATAAAAGAAACAGTCAAAATAAATAAATAAAAAAAACCTTTCGCACGTTCCTGATTGTTTTTTGTCATTTTTATTTAAGACAACATTTAATGTATTATCTTTGTTCAATTAATTCCTTGCGAAGGTGATGTGAAAAGATTAAGCCGATCTATTAAAACTCTATACGACCATTAAGTTCTTCACTGTAATTTAGTTCAAATAAAAACTTCAGTTTCATTTTCGTTTTAAAAATAGGTCCGTGCAGTGTGTTAAGGCGTTGACTGTTATTAGAACAGCGGATAATTAAAACCATATTTAATATTTTCGAATATTTATGCACAAAGCGGTCTGATTACAAGATCTAGAATATGGACCAAGGGTTACATACAAACATGCCAAAATACTACAACTATGAAATTTTATTTAGGTTTGAAGTTGTCATAAAACATAAAACTGCACTTTTACAAGTGGAACATAGGATTTATTTTTAGGATACATAATTATTATAAAACGTAGTACATATTAACTTACACTTACAAACTAGTTTATATCTTCAACAAGTCAGTCCTGATTTTATCATTTTGCATTAATATTTCTCCCTCGAATTAACGAATAGCAAGCTTGACTACACGTCGTATTACTCATCTCATAAAATTGAACATGAACCCAGCATGTTATTCATAATTATTGTTTTATAAAAATCGTGTATTTCATCAATTTCCTCCATTGAGATGAGCATCAATGATAGAAGTTATAGAAAACACACAATATGCGCATTAAATAGGTTATAGCAACCTTTTAAATTTACAACACTACAGTATGCCACTGAGCCACTAGATAAAAGGTAAACAAACCATAAAAACGCTATTTTTATAGGTCACAATTGAAGTAAAAATAATAGAAAGTAATATGATAGCAAAACTGTAATCACGTTTTTAACACTTAAGTATGCTGAATTTAATTTAATACTCTAAATATTACATATCTTCGTTTTAATAAATTATTCATTAAATAGTTTACAAACTTAAAAAAGTTGTGATTCTGGTATTTGAAACGCATTTTAAACGTACTACTAAATTTTAGTGTAACGTCAGTGCGAACATATTACATTGTAATGTGTCGTTTTGTTCAGGATTCACGAAAAAACTACTGCGCCGATTTCGGTATGGTCGTTATTCACCAATAGCCATTTTTCTGACTTTATATCCTAGGAATCCCGTGAGATTTTTCCCGAGAACAGTTTAGTGATTTTTTATGTATCCTGCATAAAAATTTGTTCAATCCGATAAGATTTTTCAGTGATGTATAGCTAAATTTCTGATTTGAAATCTACGGTAATTTATGTCCCGGATATCCTACGGAATTATTCCCGGGAGCAATTGAAAGTGCTTACGATGCATAAAATTTATATGATTCTGATACGATTTTAATATAACGATAGCAAGTTGTTTCTTAAATGCTGCATAATTTTTTTCCCGAGAGAAATCCACTTTTCTTGACAAGAACGGTTAAAAATCATATTGAAAATTGGCCGTGTTATTCTTATTACGACATGCCATTATTTATACCCGGCTGTCCTGGGACTTGCTTGCTGTGATACTTTCTGTATAGAACAATTATAGTTGGGTATATCTTTAATAACATTACTTATCCTTATCCTTATGAGAATTTCTAGGATTCATGTATTTTAATACTAAAAACCCATTTCCTTCCTAAAAATAAACTTTGATTTTAAATATTGGACAAACAACTTAGATCTTTGCTATCTGTCCAATGTGGAAGTGAATTTGTAAAATATGATAGCAATCCTGTAATTCTTATAGTTTATGTACCCTAACTACTTTAAAACACTCACGGGAAAAATCCCTCGAAATTCATAAGATTAACAATACCTCGGCTTTTAATAAAAATGAAGCTATCGTTTTATAGAAACTTGTGTCGGACTAAGCTGATTTTTAAGACCATGACCACATTAAGCAGCTCCCAGTTGAAATCCCACGGGATTCCGGAGATACAAAATATCGCAAATTTTTACGTGTATCCCGAACAAACGAAAAACAAGAAATCTAAAAATAATTTTATTGTGTTCATATAGCCTATCCCATTTTTTTAAATAGCTTCAATGTACAGACACGGCGCTTTTATAATTTAATATTATAAATTTAAGATCTTATGGCAACTATGTTCCTTTCAGTTTTGTTGTTCCTAGTAACAGATTTTTTTTTCTGATACCTACACTAAAGAAGCTGTTATTGATTATGTTAGAGCACCATCATACTATAACTGAACTCTAGTTGGCATCTCTTATATCGGAAAACAATAATTTACTGACACTTCTAGCCAAGGTAACCACCAAAAGCATTGGTTTAATTTCGCTACTATGAGTATTTAACCTTTAGCATTGCCACTAAGACATCATTTGCAAATCTAGAATTCTAATGTTTTTACACCCAGTAGACGAACCCAATAACATGAGTAATATGCAAATGGAGTTTGGAAAATATATATATGATTCCTAGTCTATACAATATGCTAGTCTTGGTGTTATGTTAACTACCTCTAATACACAGTATTTGCTACATAATGAAATAAAAGGTTCTAATGACATTGTTGTCACTACATAATTTTACAATAGGAAAATACTAGAAACAACAATTCCAGAATTTTAAAGAGCTGTGTTAATGGTGAATTTCTCTTTGTTGACATCATTAAAATTAATTCAACACAATTTAATGTAATAAATAACATTTATGAAAATTTATTGCTTTAGTTGCTTTTTTTAAATATAGATTCAGAGAAACTTATTATTTTCCATAGTTGTCTCATTCGGTCTAAAATCATATTTTAAAATTTAAACATAACTAAGGAGAAATGTAAGAATTACAAGATTTGTCAGTTACTTTTTTATGTGGCAATTGTAATTCCTAGTATTTTTCTTCAATGGTTTTACAGATTTGTGTGCATGCATATTATAGGCATATTTAGTCAGTATTTGCCTAGTAATTCGAGTGTTATTTACTATGCAAATTGATAAGTTACTAAAATAAAACTCACTTCTAAATTATTTCTATCTTCTACATTCGACAATTTTTAACTATGGGCTGCTTAGCTCACTGGAGTTAGGCATAGGAGTAATATTTATATATTATTACTCCTATAATATCTGTAACACCCAGACTATGCATTTGAATGTTACAAATATTAAAGTTATGTTACATAGATGTTTGCATAAAGCTTTGTCAAGTCATCATCTGCAATACTTGAAGAAAAAACTCTTCGAGAAGTGCGTTCTTCCCATCCTGACCGAGATGTGCACACCAATGGCAAGATTGCTCCACAAACTCCAAGTTGTTGTTGTGTGTTGATAGCCGTCCAGCCCGATGGGCTGAGGACCTGTCGCCGGTAGGTGTTGGATAAGGAAGGCGGAGGACCGGGATGCGTGACTTGGTGAGGCCTACGTCCAGGGCCCCAATTGTACTATTACAATATTATCAGAATATCTGACTAATAGAATAATTTTTTTTGTACCGAAAAGCAGTCATTGTGACGCCTGTGGTCGGATATTCTGACTATATTGTGATAGCAGAATTGGGGCCCAGTAGTACACTGATTGGCTGACAACTGACATAGGTGTTCTCATTCAGCTTGTAAATATGTTGGTCTTTTAATGGACTATTACTGTTATTACAATATGACTTTTAAATTAAAAAGGGAAATACAAAAGATGATGAAAGTAAATTTGAATGTCATCAAAAATTATTTTCAATACTTACGGACTTAAGTAATTAAAACTTATAAGTTTCACCAAATATTTTCACGATTCTGGCTTGAACACTTTTGTCTATAATTAAATCTAAACACTCGAAGTCACTAACGAACTTGAGAGGGGGTCATCGACCTTCTGCCTTTTTGTTTCTTGATGTTCTTCTGTACTAGGTTCTTCTTCTGCGGCACGTTTCTTGGACCCTTCGTTAGTTGTGTGTTGTCCAAGATCAGTTATCACTCCATTTTTAAATTTGACAATGATGGCTGTCATGTTATCGCAGCCTGTGCCGTCGCCCATTGTACTTGGTGCCAAGCAGTGGTCAAACATCTAGGGTAGCAACAGAAAAATATTTTACTAAGCTTCATAGTAGCTACTCATATCCTTTAAAAACTCCTAAATACTAAACAGGTATTTTACATATCTACAAAGATATAATTATTAAATGTATTTTGTCACTAGATTTACTAATACATATACAGTTTATAATATAGACATGGAAAAAGAAAACTACAAATGACAATTACTTGGTGCAAAATTTAGTTCTGAAGAACTCATTAATTTCTAGAGCGTTATCGATTCTTCTCTTTCATTTTGTTATAAAAAAATACCACTAGCCTTTAAACCCATACTATACTATATTTAATTAAAACACATTTTTGATCAAATCAACCAAACTTTAGCAATAAGCTCACAAATTGTATACACAACTAACCTCTTCACAGATCTGTGACAACTTCTCCCTTCCTTCAGTCAGTCGAGGCAGGATGAAATCACAAACATCTTGACTAGACATAAAGTTCCATATACCATCACAGGCAAGTACCATAAACTGGTCTTTTTCCAGATCAATTGTTAATGTTTTCACATCGGGTAAAGCTGTTATCATCTGTTCTTTCGCCCCAAGGTCTTTATTTTGTTTATATGAATGGTCTCCTATTGCACGGGATAAGTTCAGACCACCATTGATTCGACCGTCATTGGACACTTTTCCACCGGCCTTTGTGATTCGTTCTAACTCAGGTGCGTCTTCCGGTTTGTGGTCTAATGACATGTCAATGGCTTTGCCTTCCCGACATATAATGCATCGCGAATCGCCAGCGTTAGCGACGTACAATTCATTATCTGGAATTAAAACACCAAAGGTAAGTCTTGTAAATGACCTTTAGTTATTTCGAGTCCGGATGAATAATCACTGCCACATGCCTAAATAAAGGGAGATGATTGATGATTGAATAGATATATGGACATGACGATTCAATAAGGGTTGGGCAAAAACGGTAAACGACTTTTTGAACCTCAAAAAGGCAAGTATGTGAAAGTGAGGTTCTTTAAACACTTTTATGTGCCTGAGATGTGAACAGATTATTATGAAATACTAGGATATGCCCGGGACTTCGTTTACGCCTGACTTGAAATAATCGCAGGATTCCTGGGACACAAAATACCGCAGCATTTTACAAAGAATGTAAGCTATCGTTTTAGTGTAAACTGTCGGAATAAGATAATTTTTATGCAGCCGAACAACTGCAAACCGCTCCCGGGAAAATTCTCACGGGATTTGCAGGATAAAAAACACACATTTTATTACATAAAACTTGCTATCGATCAGTGAAAAAATCACATTGGAATTCTATTTTTTTATTTTGGCAATTTTAAATAGTTCCCAATATTCCTAGGATAAAAAGTAGCGCAGATTTTAAGTCTAAGAATTTGCTGTCGATCATCTAAAACCGCATCGAAAACGGCCCAGTAGTTTTTACACGAATCCTGAATAAACAGACAAAAAAAAATTCATTGTTCTCCATCATTTATATAGTCTACTGCAGTTGTTTTAAGTTTTAAGCTTCAATGTACAGACACTGTTTAGAATTTTATAATATTGTAGATTTACGGTTATATTCATATTGAGTAAGAGTAAGTTTGGAGGGGTCTTTTTGGTTCTTAAAGAAACCTTCAAACTTACTCTAACTCAATATGAATAAGACTGTTAGTCCAGAGGGCCCAAAGAGGTCTTTTTTGTAGATTCATAAGATGAACATGACAATTATCAAAATAAAGTGGAAATTTATGCATGTCTTCCAACTACCAGTATATCTAGACACGCCGAAATTGCAAAGACGACCGCTTTAGGTCTTCAGATGTGAACTTAGTATATATGCTTTTTTTATTATACATTATTAAATGAGAATCAAAATACCTCTAAGTAGTGCTACAACAGCTGTACATCCACTGTCATTACCAGGCTCCTCAGTCATGGACAGGTCCTCTTCTCCCTCCTCATCACTGGATTCACATTCTAACTCCTCCTCCTCTTCTTCTTCCTCTTCAGCTTCCCCTGTAAGGAAATAATAAGGTACAAATCATTAATGCAGAGCTATTAGTATCATTAGTGTCAATAAAAAAATATAAATGAAGATGGAGAAGTTAACAAAACTTTATTCCTTTTTTGTTCTACTTCTATATAACATTGTACTAACAATTTTACACAACTTATTATTCCGATTGATAGTTTGCAAAGAAAAGTTCAGACAGACCGATATGTAAATAACCTATATTGAAATTTATTCACAAGCAGAAATGCCAGTTTTGCTTGTTATGCATTATTAGCTCTTTTCCGCAGGTAGGTCGGGAGGAGGAATTACCTATTAGTTGTGAAAAACTGTAACAATATCTACTTTTCAATAAAATGACTCTCACCATCATTAGAGGATTCCTCGACGCCATTGACATTCTCTTCGTCGGATGAATGGACTTCGCCACCTTCGAAGGTCTCATCATTAGAGTCGCTGTCATCTTCCTCCTCATCGGCCATCTGCCGCAGCAGAGACTCGTACACGGCTGCTGCTGCGCGACGCATCTTGGACTTCTTAGGCCTCTCTGGTGTCGCTTTTTCCGAACTGGAAACTAATGTTTTTTTTTAAATTACTTTTCACATAATTATTACATATTCCGAGAGGCGAATGCAGCCTGGCAAAAAATATTGCCATAAGTAAAAGTGTTAAAAGAAATAGAGAATTCAGTTGTAATTTCAATAACAAACTTACCCTTCGTCTTGCCAGTGTTCTCTGGTGTTGTGGAGCCATTAGACGATGTAATATTATTTTCTTCCCCATCAATCTGTTTTGAATCTGTCACCTCTCCATTACTGAGTTCAGCTCCATTTTCACTGGCAACACCTTTGGCGTCACCACTTTGCTCTGGTTGATGGCAATTATCCTCAGAACTGTCTGGTGCTGTGGAAGTAGCTTTGTCAACTTCCATTTCAACTGCATCGTTTTTAGTTGGTTCACTTGTTGATACCTGAGAAAGATTGTAATTCAAATATAAAATGTGCAAGAAAATCACTAGAATTTTTTTTTCAGACCAGGTTTTTTTACACGGCTTACAATAAAGTTAACTGGCAGAAATCATCACTAAGGAAAAAGCATTATGCCGCCTCCAGGCGACTTTAAACGTAAGGATTTTCGTTCTTGACAGAGGTCCTCGGCTGCATCATTTTAGTTATTTTTTAAATATTTTCAAGATCTTAGATCTGTTATTTGTTATTATGAGTAAATTCAACATCATATTCAAACCAATTTTTCCAAAATGTATTAGTATATTTTTAGTTTGCCCACCTCAACATTTTAAAAACATTCCATCTTATAGTTCCAAAAGTTAAAAAAGATTTGTTTTATGAGTTTCGCAGCTCTGTACAATGATTTCCCACATACTTAATTAAGTACACTGATTTTTTTTAATATGAGGATCACACCTAATGTTTAGTCTATTCACAATTAAACTGCACCATTGTAAAGCGCAACATAGAACAAACCCTTCAAGTACTCACTAGAATACTTTAATCCATCCATCCCTATTAATATTATAAATGCGAAAGTAACTCTGTCCGTATGTCTGTTACGTTTTCACGGAAAACTACTGGACCGATTTGGCTGAAACTCAGTACATATATATTTTCGATGCCGAGAATGAACATAGAATACTTTTTATCCCGAAAAATAGGATAGTTTTCAGGATAAAAAATATATTTGTCTGTTTGTTTGTTATGCTTTTACGGTAAAAGTACTGGACCGATTTGGCTGAAAATCAGTATATATGTAATTTTAATACCGAGGGTGGACAAGGGATGCTTTTTATCCCGGATAATGGGATAGATTTTGTAAAGTTTCGTAAAAAACTCAAGTGGTTGCCAATTCGTTTTCGCCGGAATACTCATATTCTTTCAATCCTTTACAGTGTGTTGTTTATCCCCACAACCCCGTATTATCTCAAAGAATGCTTTGAATTCATCTCTTCTTCTCACAATTTACGACCTTCTACGAATCTTAGACTTAATACTCCCAAACATTATTCATCTTTTTACAATAATTCTTTTACTGTACAGGCTATTCGACTCTGGAATGAGCTACCTGTTACTGTTAGACAAGCTAAATCACTAACAATATTTAAGAACATGACAAAAAAGCACTACCTGCAACATAGTGATGTTTGATATTTTTAAGTATATTTCTGTGTGTATATATATATATATATATATATATATATATATATATATATATATATATTTATGCAGTAAGTGTATTTATATATGTCTATTAAGTATAATTTTACTTATATAATATTTTACATACTTATATGTTTATAAATGAATAAAATATATGTAAGTAACTGCTTATCCTCTAATATTTATGTATACCACCTTTGACCAATATAATCTGTTTTATTCCTGTCACGGTTGTCTGGAAGAGATCGCTTCTTAGCGATAAGACCGCCTATTGTGCACATTTAGAATATTTTTAGGCTATAAGGTTTTCTGTAATGGTGTACAATAAAGTGTTATCTATCTATCTAAAGGTTATCCCAAAAAGTAAGATAGGTTTTTGTGATGTGCCATTTTCGTCATTTTGGTCATTTGGGTCATCTTTGTCCTTTTTGGTCTTTTCGACTTTTGTGGCCTTTTTGACCTCTTTGGCCTTGCTAGGAGATGGGATAGTTTGCGATATAAAATGTAATTAATCTTCCGGGTGCAAATAACACTCACTTAAACATTGAGTACAATATAACCTGTATTAACGCCTGCTCTATAAACAAGACGCAAGAAAGAGAGGCTAACCCGCGGCGCAGCCGCGGTTTAAACTCTAGTACAATACATGACGGTCATTACAATTTAATAAGGGTTCTGAACCAAAATGGCTATGAAGTAAGGGCAACTGCTATGTTTTTTAGTATCAATTATATTTTATGTTTGTCATAAATAAACAAGTTTCATTCTTCTTTCTAAAGAAAATAATCTGCACATATTTTTGGCTGGAATCTGCATTATTCTTGATTTCTTTTATATGCACATTACAAAAGCCTAGTCTGAGTTTTGACAAAGCACTAAGTCACAGTCAGTTTACATTAGCAAAGCAACAGAAAGAAACTACAAGCTATAAAACAGACTACCTCTCCATTAACATCTTTGTCTCCTTCATTTGAATTTGTTGATGAAACACCCCCCGTGTCTTCATCCACTTTGTCTATTTCATTTTCATTTGATTCCAATCCATTTTTAGTTGAGGATGCTTCCCCAGTTGGTGTCTCATTGCTTGAGGCAGCTGTAAATGCGAGCCCAGAGCTTGAACTGGATGCTCCTGCACCTAAGCAAGTACAGTAAAGCATGTGAATATATGGAAATACCTGTTTTAATTGATTTTGGTTACAACAGCCACTATGTGTTGTAAATATTTGAGCTCTGATTATGGAACCACTCATTTGCTGGCATGTTGCTTATTTTATTCAACCACATTTCCAAGTAAAAAAGGCAATCATACTTTGAACATGTGAAAACATCACAACAAAAATCATTAACAATTGTTAGACAGCAAGGTACCTAATAGAACAAAAATCAAAGTTTTAATCACAAGTATATAAAGGAACTAAATGCCAGATGCAACAAATTAGGCCTGCCTACCTATAATTATCGTCATAACATATAATAATTGATTTTGGTGGCAGTGCTTTTAAGTCGGAATTTTGTTTTACAACCTAGCAATGTCAATCATAAATGGCTAATTTGCGATTATTTTCTGAGTTTATTTGAAGAGTGATATTTTACTGTAGTTTTATTTTCACAAAAATGTATAAATTTAGTTAAATTTAAATTAAATAGTTGTAGGATATTATATTCAAGTAAGAATTGTGTGAAACCTAACTACTTGGTGAAATGTGGAGGTTAGTATTGCCACAAGAACTCTGTTGTTTGGTGTTAATCAAAGACTTACCATTGTTTTACCATTGAGCCTGTCACTTTGTATCCGATTAAATAAATAAACTATAAAGAATAGATAAAATATATTCAATTGCTAGTTTGATGATTTGTAAAATTTGAATGTTTATTTTATGTTAATAAATGGAAAAAAAGAGGCGTAACCGTCTTCACTTTTGTGGCTTTAAAAATATACTCACCAGAAGCACCAGTTTCTTCATTTTTCTTTGCCCTTAGACACGGTGAAAGAGGTATAGCACCATCACCAAGTCTGGCTCTGTGCAAGGAGCTTAATTTGTTTTCATATTTAGCCAAAACTTCCTGTGTATAAAGTGATGAAAATAATAAATGTTCAACAATTTTTGTGTCCAAATTCCAATATGCTAAGTCATAAATATTCACTTTGCTGTTAACACATTAATAACAGTGAAATGTAGATAAAATTCTATTATGATTTTTGGCAACAGTTTATGTTAAGAAACAAACTATAGTATTAATACAGTTTATGTTAACAAACAAATGATTGCCAAATCTTAATATAAAAGATTTCCATAGTGGAGATAAACATCCCATCTACATACCTGAAAATGTCTTGTTCAAAGAAATATTACTTTCAAGATCTTACAAGTCTTAAAATTTTCCACCTTATAAATGTCTTAAGTTAAAGGAAATGGACACATCATTTTGCACATACATATCCAAGAAATGATTATTAGTACTAAATCATATAATTTTTTTTGTAAAGAATTTATTAGGTTGGGGAAAAAGTTTCTTCACATTTTATATAAAAATTCAAAAGATTTTTTTATAAAGTTTATTTATATTTGACTAAAGTATGTAGGTGGGTATAAAGTAGGTGCCATTTTGTTGGATAACTTTTTGCCATCTTGTACGTAGGGACGTGATCTCATTGCTATAAAAATTTTTGGGCTTCTGATCAAAAAACTGCAACAAGTGGTTTTGGCAGTCCTCTCGTGATGTTAACCTGACACTGCCTAAGGAATTCTGCAGAGACCGAAACAGGTGAAAATCTGAAGGTGCAAGGTCAGGACTATACAGCGGATGCATTAACACCTCCCAGCCAAACTCTCGTAATTTTTGGTGAGTGGCTAAAGATGTGTGAGGTCAAGCGTTATCACGGTTAAAAACCACACCCCTTCTGTTGATTAATTCCGGCCGCTTTCTCTCAACTTTTTGCTTTAATCTCATCAGTTGTTCGCAGTACAGTTCAGAATCGATGGTCCTGCCTGGCGGTAACAGCTCATAATGAATATTGCCCTTCCAATCCCACCATACACACAGCATCACCTTGTTGCGAGTTAACCCGGGTTTCGCCACAGTCTGTGAAGCCTGACCGGCCTTTGACCACGACCTTTTTCGCACGTTCTTGTCGTACGTTATCCACTTTCCATCACCAGTTATCAGCTTCTTCAAAAATGGTTCGGTTTCATTACGTCGTAATAAAGAATCACAAATAAGTACACGGTTCATTAGGTTTCTTTCAGTGAGCTCATGGGGCACCCAAATATCGAGCTTTTTAGTGTACCCAGCTTTATTCAAATGCGCCAAAACCATTTTATGGTCAATTCCCAGTTCTCTAGCTACATCGTAACTACTAATATGCCGATCTTGCTCCACTTTTTCAAAAATAGCATCAATTTTGCCCGTAACAGGGCGACTAGAGCGACGTGCATCTTTGATATCAAAATTTCCGGATTGAAAACGCTTAAACCAAATTTGCGCTACTCTCACAGATACTGCATTAGGTCCATAAACATCACAAATTTTTTTCGCGGCTTGTGTTGCATTTTTGCCTTTTTTGTAGTAAAATTTTTAAATTTATCGAATTTCTTCATTAGATTCACTCATTTTAACAATAAGAAAAACAAATGAAAATTACACATTTTCCTAATTTGAATTTGGAATTGTCTACTTTAAAATTAAAACTTTTTAATGATACCAAAACCAGCCAGATACAAATGGTATAGCCAAGGAGATCTTATTAAAAGTTCATACATACTATATGCGAAAAGACTTTTTCCCCAACCTATTATTAACTTTTTTTTCATTTTTCCATTATATGTATTATACACACAATTTTTATTGTTTTACTACACTATTATAATTATCGCAGTGTATGCAACACACTTTCTTTTCAAATGTCATCTACATAAAGTTTCTTATCTTAGAAAAAAAAGCATGACATATTAGGAGAGAGAACAGATATGGCAAATTTGTAGCTAGCTAGCTTCTATATGTGCTATTTGGCTACTAAATCCTAAAAATATCCTTGTAAAACAAAGGCATAAACCCTGATAATACAGACACAAAGAGTTTTATTCTAAAACACCTGTAGGGAGGGTGAAATTTGTCATAAATCATCAATTATCTCAAATAATATTCTAATATAATTCAGAGAAAACATAGAGGATTACATTAGCAAAAAACTTAAAACCACATCAAAACAGAAAAATTGTTTGTCTATTTTTAAAACTATAATTTATATTCATGTAAAATTAAAACAATTTTTTTTTGCAAAATTCAGTTCTATATAAGGGAAGAAAGGGAAGAATTCTCAAAATCCTATGTGACTATGTGTAATAATTATATTCATCATTGATTTATAAAGCTACAAATTAAATTTAATCAAAATAGGAAAATATCCTAGACCAGGAAGAGGGAATAAAGGAATGTACATTTCCAGCTTTATATAAAAATAATATGGGAATGGAATATGGATATCCAGTTTCAGAAAATATATAAGGTGCTCAAAGAAAGATTTAAAAACAGAACTACTAACATTCAGTGGCAGTCTTGCTTCTTGGTATAAATTGCTCACATTATCATCTTCAGATTCTTCTTCATTGTCACTGGGTACTGGAGGATTTATTTCACCTGATAAATGAGAAATTTATTAATAAGCACAAAATATAATTATGTTTTATATGTATTATCTCATCTAGAAGTATTCGCTTTGCTTATCATATCATTTATTAAATAAATGTAATAGAATCTAAAATTATTGAAAACTTTTTTAACTGTTTTGCTTAAGAAGTATTAGTTTCAACAAAAGGACCATTTATGGAAAGTTAAAGTGTTTATTGAAAGTATAGATATCTATACTATAATAAATCTGTAAATGGTTTGAGTTTGTACAATACATTTAAAATGTGAAAGCAAACAGGGGGCTAATTCCGACCAGCAGATCCCAAAAATACAAATTTTAGAATATTGTCCATCTTTTAGAGCATCATGTGAATACTACTGAACTGATTTAAATGAAACTCAACATAGAGAGCTCATATCTCAGGGTGTTAGGATACTTACTTTTTATCCCAGAAATGACGTGGTTTCTGTGAGATAGACAAAAATATCGAAAAAGATGGCACTGCAATCACATTTTTTTTATATGAGTGAAACTCAACATAGTGCTGGCTTATAACCCAAGGTAACACTTAGGATCTATATGGACTATTTTCCTTGTTATTTTTATGTGTAAAAAAACGGAATTAAGTTTTTGTGTAAGTAAAATAACTCTATTGCCTAGGGTTTGACACGCAGCTTAGCTTCAGGGCAACCTCGAGTAATAATATAAATAACAATTAGATATAAAACAAAGTACATAAAATATAAGAATAATCAATTGGCTGCTAAATAATAAAATGCAATTAGTATTTTCATGATCCTATGCTTTCCAGTTACTACAGTCACAGTTATTTCAGTTCTGTACCTTTCAACCAAATTCATTCAATTTGGTTGCTCTGACTTGACCCCAACACCCTTTGGCATTGATTTTACATCTGTCCGAGATCAACTTTAGACATGGGGGTGAATTAAACAAACTACTGACCAATTATGTTTGACAGTTCATCACAGTACAACTGTTATCAAGTAAATTCTGTTGTCAAGTGTGCTTGAAAAGTTGTCGAAACATTAAAATGGACTGGATAAAAGATAAAGATAGTGGCGAGCATAGTTAGTTTACAATACAAATAACAATGTTAAATCAGCTACCCACCTGCCAACTCTTTCAGAATATCCATGACTTCTTTAGTAGCAATTGTAGCATCAAAACCCAAGAATGCATCCTCCAAAGCCTTGACCAGGTCCCCATTTTTATATGCTTCAGTATCTTTTATGTAATTTGGTAGATTTTGTGAACAATATGTTGCCACTTCTGCCCCACCGTGACCATCATACACAGCAAACATAGATGTGTTTACATCATAGTCCAGGATAGTATTGTGTGCATCCTATGAAATAAAATATTTAATTATTAAAATTGATAATAAAAATAGGGTAAATTTATCTAAAGTTGGTGAAGTAATATAATTAGCTAAATACAATAAGCATTTCAGTTTGGTAAATAATATTATAACAGTATGAATGAAAGTTAAATAGAACCCAAGTTATAATGTGTTGAACTCAGAGTTATACCCACAAATATGTTTATCCAATAGTCATAAAACAATGAAACAATACTTGTTGACTTTGGAAATAAGATAATGGAAGCAAATTATTTTTAAAAAGTACCTACTATATTAATAATTAACTAACTGAGACTGAATACACCTATATTTATTTAATGCTTACCATTTAATTTAATTGTGACTGCGCTGGTAATACAAATGTTATTTATACATGTATGTGACTTATTTGTTATTAAATTGTAATCAGGTTTGTGTTAAGTTCTGATCAGATTTGAAAAATATCATTTTTCCTATCACTAGATGAGTAGTAGTAGTAGTAGTAGAATTCACAACAAAGGCAGGCAAAGGAGTCTTAGCCCATAAAGCCAATTCTGATGTATAAGTCTTCATATAGTAGCGCAGTTGTATTGTAGGCTACAACCAACAACATTCAATAAAGTTCTTGTGATAACTCAAAAGGCCACATTTGACTATACTTTTATAATATTTTATTACTACTCAAAAGCTAACAATATCCTACAATTATTGTTAATTTTCGACATTTTTAGGAAATAAAACTGCACAACACAACATCTTTCAGTTTCGCTAAAAACTCCTCACTAGTTATAATATAAAAACACTATTTGTTATCCAAACTTGAGTGCAGTATAGGGCGCATTTTTGAGACAGTGAATTTTGGGAGGTTATGAAAAAAAATAACCACAAAGGTGAAGGCAGGAGCGAAGCAGAAAAAAGTTCAAATCTATTCATAATAAACAAATGCACCCTATAACTATACCCCACCCCCAACTTTCTTTTCTTTACCTTGGGATAAATAAGCTCTACCTGTGTAAATAGTTGATTATAAGTACTAATCAAATTCTTTAAAAAAACATAATTGATATTATACATAAGTACTATCAATGTTTCATTCAATATCAAGAAAGTACAATAAAATATTCAAGATACAGTTCTAACTCATCAATTTAAAGACCGGATCAGTGCAGCATATGAACATGATTAGTGTTACCTTATATTGGCATTTCAAACATGTTTCCAAGAGTTAAAATTTCACACAACAAATTAACTAATTCATCGATATAACACAAATAAAGGCTAAAACCGTGCATCGGATGTGTACATAGATCACATAGTAGGTAGATACACAAGAAATAGTGAAAATTGTTAGCCATAAATTGTACTGGAAATATTGTTACCGAGACGAAAAGGTTAGATGCAACATTTAATCTAAGACTGGCCGATGTACATGACGTCTTGCTTTTAGTTACTAAAATATCTAAAAACGGTGAATGAAATAACATTATTCATTACCTCTTGATTGGCACGCCATCCCTGCATGGAGCTTGCGCCGCATTCAAGCTTGTCGTTGCCTTCATCGCTGGACACCTTCTCAGTAACAGGTTCAGATAAGTATGCACCCATGATGGAATGTTAAATACATGAAATTTAATTAACTTATTATTAAACAATTAATGAGGCGCGAAAATCTTCAATAAAAAAACGCGCAGGCGGCAAAGCAAGGCAACCGAGCAATCAAGAACAGCATAGATAAATACTAGAAGAACAGTTCAAAATATGGTGTTGCTTGCTTAATAATGTATTTAAAAAAATGAGTGTGTGCTCTATGATTAAAACAGATCGCTGATTTTGACACGTAGGTAAGTACTGCGGGGGAAATTAAAGTAGAAAATAATAGGGGCGTCACTTTCGAAAATTTTTCTAAACTCTAGCAACTCCCATATTTATGCTGAGGGCCACACCTTCGATATTGTCAAAGATATTGATTGTGGCCCAATTAGATCACAAATAACGCATTACACCAATCGCCACATCTGCGTTAAATGGCCTATATCTGTAACGTTATTCCAGAGAGCCTATTCTCTGAAATAAATGTCTTGAAATGGAAACTACTTTTTTTTCTTTTCTACTAGCAACATTTCTAATTAGTGTGTGATTCTGCTAAGAGATATGATGTAAACGAATTTTTGGCGGGAACTGAAAGGAAACTTTGTGCTGTGCAGTTTTATTTTCTAAAAATCTGTAAAATTACTCAAAAATGAACAATATTTGTAGGATATTGATAATTTTTGAGTAGTAATTATGTGTTTTGTGAGAAATGTGAACTGTATAGTCAAATGTGGCCTTTTGAGTTCTCACAAGAACTCCGTTGAATGGTACCAGCTGATAACCTACAGTTCAGCTGTGCTACACATAGGCTTAAGAAAATGAAGAAACTAGATTAAAATCTAAGATCTGGCTTAAAGGCCTAGCTGCCAAGCCATAAACCTAAATAAATAAATAATAATATGATGTAAACAAAGGTATGCACGTAATATTTCTTTTGTTTCATATTAACAGTGAATATTGCAAAAAAAACGTGTGCGTCTCGGGACGCCCGACAGAAGTGATAACTTAAATAAACTTGAAATTGTTTAACTGGAGAATAGCTTAGGTTATTACTTAAATTTTATGTATATAGCGCGTGGGTTTGAATGAGAGAGGAGAAGCCAGCCTACCGCTGCCGTATGCGTGAAAGAAAAGGAAGCCAGACAGACTGGCGCCGTAACGCGCTACGTAACGAAGCAGTTTACCCTTCCTTAAGAAGTCATCACTTCATAAATGAATAAAACTGTATTAAGTTCGGAAAGAAAAATAATGTATACAGTTTTAGAGGCGATATCTTGCGGAATATGAAGTAAGAAGTATTCTTTCGAACCTCGACGATATTTGCCAAAGAATCACTGATATGACAGGTATACTTAAGTTTGTATTGTTGTTTTTAGTTCAATCGTATATTACTTGATAAAGACATCGCTATTTAAGATCTCTAGTATAAGATATAATGTGAAAATTTTGTACAATCATCATTGACCAGATAGGTTATGTTTATGTTTGGTTTTTTAGTATTTTCTTTGTACCAGTGCCGTATCTTCGAGAATGTTATCACAATATGGGTTCAATTGACTTAAATGTACGATATGATTTGAATAAATTTATGTAATAATTTCTTTTACTTTGAATATTGGTCAAATTACATTCATTCTATGAAGATTCAAATTGATTATGATTTTCTGTCATTATAGAAGCAGCTGAGCGTGCATTTCGAGATATCACTAAAAACGATTGGCAAAATTCGTGCCAACTTTGTATGAGTTGTAAATTTTGAGGATGACGAAGCAGTACTTCTGAATCTAAGTCCGACAGATGATGTTGCGGCCAGTTCTAGTTAAGACAAGGATGTAGGAGCAGTTAGCGAGATAGAATATTTAGATGAAGATATATTGAAATAAAGTATAATTAAATAACCTATCATTATTTATTTCCGGAAATTTTGAATTAATAATAAAATGAACATATGCTTTAACGTCAAGTAACATTAAAATAAAGGTCTTTTGATAGTATTTTTATAAAATTTGTGTATAACCTTACTGTAACGTCGAGAGCATGAACTA
This sequence comes from Dendrolimus houi, assembly GCA_039645545.1. Classification (NCBI taxonomy): domain Eukaryota; kingdom Metazoa; phylum Arthropoda; class Insecta; order Lepidoptera; family Lasiocampidae; genus Dendrolimus; species Dendrolimus houi. Next base: position 10,596,205 of record CM077127.1, on the reverse strand, counting down.
TTTTTTGCCTTCTAGCAATATTCTATCCTATCTGTAGTCAAGGTCAATGAATATAACAAAGCGAATTTATCCACGTTATTTAAATTTTAACGCTAAAATCTAAGTCTGAAATCCATTAAAAGTAATACGGATATAACAATGCTACGTTTCACACGAGAAGTCATTTTTATAGTTGACCAAGGATATCTAGCGGAATTAAAGCAAAAATCTTTCCTTTATATTTTGACGATATTTACCAAAGAACAGCTTACATGGCAGGTTTGTAAGAGTTCGTTTAGATTCTTTTAATAAAATAATTGTTCTGTTAATTATCGCAAGGTATTAAAGTTTTTGCTTACAAAATTATAGTCATTATTATTAAAATAAACATCTTATGTTATGTTGAAAAAAACGCAAGCATTTCGTAAATGAATCAATCTGATTCTTGCACGATGTTTGACGTAGTACTTCCTCTGGGATAACGTTACAGGTATAGGCCGTTTCACGCAGATGTGGCGATGGGTGCAATGCGTTCTTTGTGATCTAATTGGACTACAATCAATGTCTTTGACATAGTCGTAGGTGTGGCCCCCAGCATAAAAATTTGAGTTGCTAGAGTTTAGACAAATTTGCGAAAGTGGCGCCCCTATTATTTTCTAAATTAATTTGCCACAGTATACTTCAAACATCGTGCAAGGATCAGGTTGCTTCATTTACGACACGAGTGCATTTTTACAACATACCTTGCGATTATTAACAGAAGAATTATTTTATTAAAAGAACATTTTTGTTGATGACGCAGGGGGAATGTCTTTTCTGTGGATACCCTCCTCGGGCCTGGGCGAAGGCTCGCCGAGGGATTTGTAGGACTCTTGATCAGCTGTATGACCCCAGAGCCTCCCAGTGGAATACAGAGGGATAGAGATGTTAAAAATAATCGATTTTTATTTAAATCGATTATTATTTTCTTATAATCGATTTTTTATTATCAATTTTTATAGTAATATTAATCGATTTTTAGTAAATCGATTATATAAATTACCTGTTTAAATCGATTTTCAGAAACAACTCGTATCTATGCGACATTTGTGAGAATAATAATTATTTTATTGTTTAAACTTGAAGATTAACGAAAGATTTGTATTTTAGTTTAGTTTTTGAGACTATAGAGTAGTCGTTTAGTTTTTTTAATTCTCATTTTAAGTATTTTATTTTAAAACTAGTCAAATGTAAAATAGGACTGTACATTTAATGCGGCATTTTTTTTATTTGATTTATATTTTAGTTTTGGAGACAATAAGTTTGTCATTTTGTTGGGATGCTCATCATTTCATTTTTATTATAATAAATAAAACGTTAAATAGTACTAAAATTTGTATCAATAATGCTATTTGGTTTCCTAATTCCTTACCTTGAAATTTTAAAGGAACATTGCCTTTGATTTTTAGTTTTGAATTGGTTATTTTTTTATTCATATCATTTTATTTGACTTTTAATCTGATAAACTGTTAATATGAATCTCTTAGGTTTATTATTGGAATATGAAAAGCATGTACTTTTAAATAATACAAAAAAATAGATTTTTCGCAGAAATCGATTATTTATTTTTATTAAAATAGATTTTTATTTAATCGATTCTTTTCCCTTAATCTCACATCCCTACAGAGGGAAGGTCGGCCGTCAAACTACCAACTAAACCCAACCTGCGCCCCGTGCTCACACGCTTTTATGGGGTGCCTCAAGAACTAGACCAATAGGTACTGCATCTGTGACGCCCTAACGCTTGTCGACGAACCCAGGGTCCCAGGTTTACTCACTAAAAAAAATTTTTGAGCGACCTTTTAAAATTTAAATTTTGAACAGAATGTTCTATAAAATTATTCCGTAACAAGAAAAAAATTAATAATAAAATTCAGATATTGGCGATTTTTTAAATCTTAAAAAATTTGGAGTGACCTCTTAAAAATTTGTTTTGCTGTCCTTTACAGGGAATTCTTAAGACATCAAAACTAACATTTTTTCACTCGACTCAAAAAAGTCTGTTTTTTGCGCCACCCTAAAATACACACACACACACACACACACACACATATATATATATATATATATATATATATATATATATATACATATAATAAAATTGTAGAGGTCAAATTTCTGTATAATGAAAAAAAAATCTAAAAACCGAGTCAGGGGGATGTAAAAAGTGATATAGAACTAATTAAGTTTTTAAAAAAAAAATTGTTTCTCTGTTTGTACCGGCTAATCTCTGAAACGACTGGACCGATTTAAATGAAATTTTGTATGGTGGTAGCTTATATCCCTGGTCAACATATAAGATACTTTTGATCCCAAAAAATTAAAGAGTTCCCGTGGAATAGTTAAAAAACCGCACCACGCGGGCGAAGTCGCGGGCAACAGCTATTATACACACACACATATATATATAATAGGTTGGGAAAAAGTCTTTTCGCATATAGCATGTATGAACTTGTAATAAGATCTCTTTGGCTATACAATTTGTATCTGGCTGGTTTTGGTATCATTAAAAAGTTTTAATTTTAAAGAAGACAATTCCAAAGTCGAATTAGGAAAATGTGTGATTTTCATTTGTTTTTCTTATTGTTAAAATGAGTGAATCTAATGAAGAAATTCGATACATTTTAAAATTTTACTACAAAAAGGTAAAAATGCAACACAAGCCGCGAAACAAAATTTGTGATGTTTATGGACCTAATGCAGTATCTGTGAGAGTAGCGCAAATTTGGTTTAAGCGTTTTCAATCCGGAAATTTTGATATCAAAGATGCACGTCGCTCTGGTCGCCCTGTTACGGACAAAATTATTGTCATTTTTTAAAATTGGAGCAAGATCAGCATATTAGTAGTTACAATGTAGCTAGAGAACTGGGAATTGACCACAAAACGGTTTGAAAAAAGCTGGGTACACAAAAAAGCTCGATATTTGGGTGCCTCATGAGCTCACTGAAAGAAACCTAATGAACCGTGTACTCATTTGTGATTCTTTATTACGACGTAATGAAACCGAACCATTTTTGAAGAAGCTGATAACTGGTGATGAAAAGTGGATCACGTACGACAAGAACGTGCGAAAAAGATCGTAATCAAAGGCCGGTCAGGCTTCACAGACTGTGGCGAAACCCGGTCTAACTCGCAACAAGGTGATGCTGTGTGTATGGTGGGATTGGACGGGCATTATTCATTATGAGCTGTTACCGCCAGGCAGGACCATCGATTCTGAACTGTACTGCGAACAACTGATGAGGTTAAAGCAAAAAGTTGAGAGAAAACGGCCGGAATTAATCAACAGAAGGGGTGTGATTTTTCACCATGATAACGCTAGACCTCACACATCTTTAGCCACTCAGCAAAAATTACGAGAGTTTAGCTGGGACGTGTTAATGCATCCGCTGTATAGTCCTGACCTTGTACCTTCAGATTTTCACCTGTTTCGGTCTCTGCAGAATTCCTTAGGCAGTGTCAGGTTAACATCACGAGAGGACTGCCAAAACCACTTGTCGCAGTTTTTTGATCAGAAGCCCAAAAATTTTTATAGCAATGGGATCACGTCCCTACCTACAAGATGACAAAAAGTTATCCAACAAAATGGCACCTACGTACTTTAGTCAAATGTAAATAAACTTTATAAAAAAACCTTTTGTATTTTTATATAAAATGCGAAGAAACTTTTCCCCAACCTAATATATATATATATTTATCGTTGAATAAATTAAATAACGAAATTAATATCTTTCTTGAATTTTAAGAAAATTGACTATTTTTGAATAATAAAAATAAAATTTATACTTTACGTACCTTAAAATTTAAATTAAGTAAATTCAAAATCTGAATTTATTAATTATTTATCAAGAAAACTTTTGAAGAGTTGTACCAATAATGTATATCAAGGCTGATTTTAAGTTGCGAAATTCGAAAAAGTAACTTGATTTCTTGAGACGATTTTGTAAACTAAAGGTTTATGAAAAAGTTAAGTTTCAAAATCAATCCTATCCTAACATGTCAAGTTATTTTGTCCGAATTATAAAATTCGGAATCGATAAAGATTTATTATCGTCGGGACGAATAAAAAAAACAACTTATTGTTAATCGATAATAATATTGGTTAATAATTGTTTATTTCACAAAGTAAGAAAGAATAACCTAATCTATATGAATGAGCATATCATAAAATAGAGAGTGAGGTAATAATGTAGACTATACCTATACATAGTAGGTATATATAGTCTAAGGATTCTCCGATAATGCCTTCTCACTCTTACTTGGACATCGTAATGTCAGAGCATGCACAACACTCGTAATCGAGCATCCATATGAGTAAGCAAGTAAGCAATAGTCCTCTCTTTTTAACTCGAGAGTTAATACAACGGCGAAGGATTTGAATTTTTTTATACCCGTATAAATTCACACAGAGTACATTGAATATATAAAGATAAATTCACACCTGCCGAAATATACCAGATAAAATTTATGAGGAATCTAAATATGGCAACAACAAAAAAACATTAAGTTTTAGGCATTCAAATTTCAATTTGAAAATTTCAAACTTTTATATTTTTATTTACAATAACAAAAAAAATCTGTCTCTAGAATTTAAGATTAGATTTTTTTAAACAATTTAAAAATAAAATTCGAATATTTTTCTACTAAAACTTCAAAACCTCCGGACTTTAGCGGTGGCAGAAAGAGTAAGTAAGTATATCCTGACTCACTCCACCTACCCCCTACTTAAAATTCGTGAACCGGATATCTGAGTTGCAGCCTGAATTTATGATTTATCAATAGTCGTATCAAATACGGTTCACTAGATTTCCTGAAATGAAATTGAAAAATGTTATGTTGATTGAGACTAATTTAATTTGGACATTTCTTATCTTTCTGTGTTATTATTATTTAACATAAAGGTAAGATTTGGCCGTATAGATGTTAACAATATGCAAGTTTAAGCCGATATTATTTCAAATGAATAAGAGATAAGGACAGAAATGACAAACATAGTATAACAGATAAGGAGATAAGGAGCGTTTCTTGGACATATTTTCATAGTTTTATTTTAATTTTATAAGTATTTGATATTCAAAATGAAAGAGAATTCACTTTATAGTCGTGCCCTTTCACAAGTCGGAGATGGGGCATTTCAAAAAAGATTTGATATTATATATAATTTAATACTTGCAGCGGTTTGGTCTATTGCCTATAATTGTGTATTGTTGGTTTTAGTTGTTGTTCCATATACTTGTAAAATCCCCGAAAGGTCTGAAAACGTTAGTGTGTATGATTGGAAATTAAAACATATTCCGTAAGTTAATTAATTAACTTAGCCCTACTGAACAAAAAAGTATGTCCTTTAGACTTTAGAACGTGTTAATTGTATAAAAGTGGATACTTTCTAAACGAATTAGTCATTGTATTATTCGTCCTTATAGATTAGAGAATATTACTGGAACACAGCGCCTAAGTAGTTGCTTAATGTATGAAAATCAAGGAGGAAATATTATAACAAAAGGTAATTTTAATGAAATATAATAAATAATATTAGTGTTTTTCACGAACACGATTCTACCATGGTTCATGTAAAAAATTGGATGCGTATTCCGCAGAAACTGTCCTTCTTTAATCGACTTCAAAAAGGAGAAGGTTCTCGTTCTCAATTCGTCTGTATGTTTTTTTTGCTTTTTACTTTGATGTCGGTTTTGTTTTTGTTAAAAAAATATTTTAGAATATAAATATCCATTTTTTATGATAACCGGCTTATTAAGCTTTCATAAATTTCCAATAGGTTTTGAAAACCCGCAGAAAGTGGTTACTTTAAAAAAAATATATTATTTTTGGAACAAACGTATTTTTAACGAGTCGATACGATACTAAAAATACTTATATTTTTTTTATTTCCATCATTTCTAAAGCCGTTACGAAGGAATATAAATATATATCTATAATACCATGGAAGAAGAATACTAAATAATACAAAAGAAATTATTCTTTTGTATTATTCCTTAATGCTTCTATTACCTCTGGTGTTTTTCCTACTGCCTGGAAGGAAGCCCAGGTCATTCCTCTTCCAAAAAAACCAAATCCTACCTTAATTTCTCATTTCCGTCCTATTTCTATACTCCCCTTCCTTTCTAAAGTCCTTGAACGTCTAGTTCATCAACAGTTAAGTTTCTTCCTGAACCGCAATTCCCTCTTAAATCCTTATCAATCCGGATTCCGTCCTGGCCATAGTACAACCACAGCCCTCGTCCAAATCACTGACGACATCCGGCATGGCATGGATAACGGTCTGCTGACTGTTTTATCGCTGCTTGATTTCAGCAGTGCCTTCAACAATGTAAATTTTGAATTGTTGCTTAAGGTTCCAAGCTCTATTAACATATCTCCTACAGTAATCGACTGGTTTCATAGTTACCTGTACGGTCGCCGGCAGCGGATTCGAATCGATGACGACTATTCGTCATGGCGTGATCTCTCTGCTGACATTCCCCAGGGCGGCGTTTTATCTCCCTTACTATTCATGATTTTTATAAATTCAATCTCTAATCAACTTACTTCTTCCTACCATCTCTATGCAGACGATTTACAAATCTATACACAATCACCTGTTGCGACGTTACAAGATGCAGTCTTGACAATAAACTCCGACTTCGATCACATAACGCAATGGAGTAAATCATATGGACTACAAGTAAATCCCGAGAAAACTCAGCTAATTATCATAGGTAGTTCGCGGATGCTGTGTAGAATTGACTGGACCTGCTTACCAAATTTCATATTTAATGGTACACATATCCCGGTTAGTGAGAAAATAAAAAATCTAGGAGTCATATTTGATAGGGAGCTATCTTGGCGACCCCACATAACCAAATTGAGTCGACGTCTCTTCCTCTCTTCGAAATCCCTCGGGAGGTTGAAAAACTTCCTGCCCATAGCCACCAAAGTTAAGCTTGCAGAGTCCTTACTACTCCCCATTCTTGATTATGCTGACGCCAGCTATATTGATTTGACTCAAGAGCAACTTAATAAACTTGAGCGCCTCCAAAATTTTTGTATAAGGTTCATATTTGGGTTACGCAAATATGACCACGTCTCTGAGTTTCGTAAAAAACTCAAGTGGTTGCCAATTCGTTTTCGCCGGAATACTCATATTCTTTCACTCCTTTACAGTGTGTTGTTTATCCCCACAACCCCGTATTATCTCAAAGAATGCTTTGAATTCATCTCTTCTTCTCACAATTTACGACCTTCTACGAATCTTAGACTTAATACTCCCAAACATTATTCATCTTTTACAATAATTCTTTTACTGTACAGGCTATTCGACTCTGGAATGAGCTACCTGTTACTGTTAGACAAGCTAAATCACTAACAATATTTAAGAACATGATAAAAAAGCACTACCTGCAACATAGTGATGTTTGATATTTTTACGTATATTTCTGTATATATCACATGCATATATATATATATGTATAAATATATACATATATATATATATGCATGTGATATCAGTAGGTATATTTATATATGTCTATTAAGTATAATTTTACTCATAATATTTTACATACTTATATGTTTATAAATGAACAAAATATATGTAAGTAACTGCTTATTTTCTAATATTTATGTATACCACCTTTGACCAATATAATCTGTTTTATTCCTGACACGGGTTGTCTGGAAGAGATCGCTTAATAGCGATAAGACCGCCCATTGTGCACATTTAGAATATTTTTAGGCTATAAGGTTTTCTGTAATGGTGTACAATAAAGTGTTATCTATCTATCTATCTATCTATTCTTCTTTTATTATCATGAAAAATAATATTTATCTTCCATAGTATTTAAGCAGTTTCTAGATAACTAGTTTCTATATACATTGTTCACTAGATGTCACCTGTCGTAGTGTTTACGTATTTTTTGTAAAAACTAGAAATTTTTGGCTCATGTAGTCTTGTAGTTTGTTGAAAAAATCAAGTTAAGAAAACTGACTTGTAGCGCTCTTTAGTGACTCTAATTGACAGCAGGCATGTAGGATTTAAGCATTTTTCCGAGTAACCATTATTACTGGGCTTGAATACAAGGACCAAGGATGAGAATTCCTTGTATTCTTCTCTTACGATATTAGCTTAGATTTTATTAAAAATTGAGGAGAGATTCTGCAAATAATAGTCATCGTATTTTCTTGCTTCAGCTTGCAACAGCTACGAATATGATACAACCTGGTATAGTTCTACGATACCTTCTGATAACGATTGGGTATGCGACAAAGAAATCTATATAGCTAATGTTATTGCATACAGCCGAATGGGAGAAATAGCAGGGTCTTTCTTTTTTGGATGGTTTGGTGATGTGTAAGTTTTAGTTGCATTACGACTGATGTTTATGCACCTATACATACATATATAATGATATACTTATCATCAATCACATTCAATTTTATGCATTGATGAAGAGAAAGTTTATTATTGGGTTTTCATGATTAAAAAATTACATTTCAGATACGGCCGAAGACTGACATATATATTATCACTTATCTTATTCATCACTGGTCGCATCATATCATTGATGACTAGTAAATATATTGTGTTATTCACAATTGGATGTATTATATCTTGCTTTCCATCAACTTCTGCAGTACAGAGTACAGCCCTTATATCAATAGAGATATCATCACCACAACGCCGGTCCAAAATGGCTAAACTGCGATTTGTTGCCAACAGTTTGGGTTTATGTATGATGCCATTTTTGTACTGGCTTTTAAAGGACTGGAAACAATTTTTTATTCTCTCAACAGCAATAATAATACCATATTTACTCTACTCAAGGTATTATCTTAAAATTTAAATATATATTTAGTTTTTCCCATTTCGCTAAGTATTATGAATAGTTATGATTTATTAAAGGAAAATGATTGAGTCACCTCAATGGCTTTGGGTTAGTAAAAGCACTACGAAATGTTTGAAACAATTAAGGCAAATAGCGAACGTAAATAACACTGAGTTGGTATCAGAAATAGAGGAACAAATGCTAAGACAACAATATTCTACTAAAAGCGAAAATTATAGCCCTTTGATATTGTTTTCTGGTTGGGGACTAGCAATCAAGACTATTTTGCAATTACTGATTTGGTAAGAATTACAATGTATCTACAAGTCTTTGAAATCGAATGTAAGTAAATGTATTCAAGAATATTATTGAAACAATGCCATTTTACAATGCAGGATTTGTGTATCTGTTAGTTATACAGTAAATTTGTTGAGATCTGGAGAAAAGAACGATGGGAACCCGTTCTTAGAATTTGCTTGGCAAGCATTAGCTGAAATACCAGGCTATTTTGCTGCAGCTTGGTTAGCTGATCGTATTGGACGTCGTTATACAGGCTTTTTTTCTTCTATTTTTACTGGAGTTATTTGGATATGTCTAAGCTTTTATGAAATCAGTAAGTATGAAATACATAATTATTGAAAAATAAATTATATATATCATTAAAAATGCTGAGACAGATAAAAATGGAATAAAATAATTAGCTAGTTGTGTTGTTGGAGAGTTTTTCCGCTTCTCCAATAACAAATTGCGAATCGGTGTACAATCGGCAATGAAAATGTTCGTCATCTTAAAGTCGAGCTTTGCTTGCACGAGTACAAGAAATAATACTGCCAACATTTTAATAAATGTTACTTTTACAAAATATAGAAACGTGAAAAAATAAAATTGTATTGTTGAGAATGGCAGACGCTAAGATTAACTGTAAGAAACAAAGAGGATATAATCCGCGCTTAACATAAATATTAAAACCAAGAAATAGCTTTTACATGTCTAAACAATCTTCTTAGACAAGATATAAAATCAAACAACTTTGATCTAAGTAATTTTAAACTTTCTGTCAAATAGTTAAACTTAATTTTCTGTGAAACATTCTGTTCTGTGACTAGTTTGAAAACTTAATTTTTAACTTATAATGTCATATACATCCACAGATCACTATGATCTGTGTATACATCCCTATTAATATAATAAATGCGAAAGTAACTGTCTGTGTCTGTTTGTGTATCTGTTCTGTTTTCACGGTAAAACTACTGGACCGATGTGGCTGAAACTCAGTATATATATATTTTCGATGCCGAGGATGATAACATAGGATACTTTTTATCTCGAAAAATGGGATAGTTTCCGGGATAAAAATATATCTGTCTTTCTGTTTGTTATGCTTTTACGGAAAAACTATGAGACAGATTTGGCTGAAATTCGGTATGTATGTAATTTTAATACCGAGGGTGGCCAAGGGATACTTTTTGTCACGGATAATGGAATAGATTTATGTAAAGGTTATCGCAAAAAGTGGGATAGGTTTTTTGTGATTTTGTCCATTTCATCCACTTGGTCCCGTTAGTCCCGTACGCCTCGTAGGTCCCGTACGTCCCATGGGTCCCGTAGGTCTCGTTGGTCCCGTTGGTCCTCTTGGTCCCCGTTGGTCCCCTTGGTCCACTTGGTTCACTTTTGTCATTTTTGTCATGTTTTGTCACTTAGATAGATAACGTAGTTTACAGATAGATGGAGAATGGTATAGTTTGCGATATAAAAGGAATGAATCTTTAAAGAGTTGGCGGTACAGGTTTTATTGTATACAAGAAATACGGACCAGAGGTTGACCCGCGGCGCAGCCGCGAGGTAAACTCTAGTAGTATCACAAAATGTTCTCCAGTGGAATTTAGTTTGAATAAAACAATTTGGATTTGAATTTAATAAGTGAAAGTGACAACGTTTGGATTTTTCTTTCGGTATTGAGAATTAACTTTAGATGATGGAAGCGAATATAAAGTACAGTTTTGAAATACGAGTCCACGGTTTACACAAGGAAAATCGTATGAGAAGCACTACTCAGTGGCGTAGCGTAGTGGGGGCGGCAGGGGCGGCACTCTCTATGGGGGGCAAAATTTCACAATTAATAATATAAATATTTGGACCATTTCATATTTTTATCGCAACTACAAATTCGGACCGATTGAAAAGAGCACGCAATTTTTCATTACTTACTCGCCCGGTTCAACACGGGCAGATTGTTCATTACCACTCCGCTCCTATTAGTCCTAGCGTGATGTTATAAAGCCTATAACATTCTTAAATATGTAGGCTTTCCAACACAACAAGAATTTTCGAAATCGGTTCAGTTGATCCAGAGATTACCCCCTACAACGTCACAAACACACAAACTTTACCTCTTTCTTTATAATATTATAAATATATATATGTGTGTGTGTATATATATATATACATATATGTATATAATATAAAGTAAAAAAAGTATAGATATAGTATACATTAAACTGAAATACCTAAATAAAAGGGCGGCAAAATTGTTTTCCGCCCCAGGCGGCCGTCACCCAACACTACGCCGCTGCCACTACTTACTAATAATACTGGAATTAAGATGACATTTTATTTAATACTGCTTAGTTCATTATTTTTCAATAGCTATCGTGTTTTTAATTGCCTAAGATACTCTTGTTATAGGTTCCTTAACATGGATAAGCAGTGGCACGATTACTACTTGTCTGGTGATATTAAACAAATTATCTTTAACGATAACATTTTACGTAATAAATTTGTTTAATATGGAATTATATCCAACGAGCATTCGACAATCAGGAATGTCACTGGGCAATTTGATTTCTGGTGGGGGAAATGCACTTGCACCGTATGTGCTGTATCTGGTAACTATAATAGTGCCGATTGCATTTATACATACATATTTTTAACTAAACGAAAACTGTATGAAGTGATAATTTCAACTTATAATCAATTTTAGGGAAGGCGTTATGATGCTCGACTGCCAGGTGTTGTATTGATCGTTGCTTCGCTCACAAGTGCTATATCTACATTCTGTCTTCCAGAGACACTTAATGTAAGACTTCCAGAAACGCTAGAAGAAGCACAAAACTTTGGAAACAGAAAGAAACGGCACGCTTGTGATAAAGAAACAGAAGAAGAACTAGATGAAAAAGAAGTTTAAAAACTAGAATATAAAAGTAATGGATCAAATAACACTGATACTTACTGTTTTTATTTTTACCTACAAGATTTTTGTCAATAAATAGCGTTAAGTTCATAAAATATTATGTATTATAAAAATTGGATTCATAATCATGGAAATAGTATTGTTACGAGTGCGGGACTCGAATTAAAATGCCGTTTGGAATTACTATCGAATTTATTAGAACTATACAAACATGTATAACACAGGTACAAATATAACTGGACACAACCAGTACAAACTGCACGGCTTAATAACGCGCGCAAAGTCCGTCACTATATAGTTTATCAAATGTACACGTCTTGCTCATATCGTGATCGTCGCTTGACTGCCGATTTCCCCGTTCGGGCATTCCTTTATACTCAGCTTACAATATGTCACGACTGTGTAAACAATGGCTTCCAAGAATCACACCTGGCCACTGCCTACCATAATGGATTACAATACACAATAGGCGGCTTTTCTAATTACAAATATTAAAGACAAAGTAAAAAAAAGAAGTCCAAATTCGGACAGGTAATAAACTGCGCTTTATGGCCGGCAGGTGTGCATTCACATTTGTCGGCGAGCTTCGTTGAATTTTGGCTAAGTTGTAACAGTATTCTTCTTCCATGATTCATATTTGCATTTCAATTCATGGAGTTACTGAAATTTTTGTCTTAAAAATTTGAGTACTTTCAGTATATAAAGTACTCTGAGTACTTTGACTGACTCATATGGCTACAATATAAACCTCATTTTTAAAATATTACCTTTATAAGTTAACGTAAGTAAAGCTTACTAATCTATAACGACGTTAAATACATTATTTAAAAAAATCAGAAACAAGTACAGAGTTGTTTAGAGTGTCAATTGGAGGATTATTGAACATATTTCGATTCTATATAAATAAAAATGAGTCGTAGAAATGTATGTACGCGCATAACTTGAGAACGACTTTACCGATTTTGATGAAATTTTGTGTGTATTGGAGTCGCTCCCTGGATGGTTTAGATTCACAATTGAATCCAGTAGGTAGCGCTGGGATCGGGTCTTAGATATAATTTTATCACGGCAGACAACATCTACCGGGACCTCTAGTTTTGAATAAAGGTCTTCGCAGCGGAATATAAAAGCATGTGTTGGTAATAGTAAGCTGGTAGGTATAATTTTTTGAAAAGCTCGAACGTTTATGGATATTAATGTAACTGGTTAAACATAAATACCATGTGAAACCATTTACTGGTTAAATGTAAACTCCCTGTGAAGCCAATTACTGATTAAACACAAATGCCATGTGAAACTAATTAGAAAATTAGTTTTTGGTGCGAATGTTATTGTCAAGTAATTTGATGACTGACGTACAATGTCAAGGGAATGTCACATTCACATTACCAGAGATAAGAAATTTCAAAGCTGAAATAAGTTTTATCTTGTCTCGAAAAAAAAATTTCTAGTAGCAATTGTAATGTTAATAAAATGTAGTGTCTACTGTCTAAAGTAATTCAAAAATAATTTATCGCACGAAGAAAGGTTCTTAACTCTTTGATTCCCGGTGCATTTTTCATGAAAGAAAGTGTCTTTCTTAGTTCATTTGGCGTTCCAACGATTTATGTGCCTAGTAAAATGTCGGGCGATCACAAAACATTGATTAAGGGCAGTCCCTCTCAGTATGTGAAGCTAAATGTAGGTGGAACGCTATTTTATACTACCATCGGAACCCTAACCAAAAGCGATAACATGTTGCGGACGATGTTTAGCGGAAGAATGGAGGTACTTACAGACTCTGAAGGTAGGTATAACAGCTGCTTTTTCTTTTGTTTCTACGTGATTTCATAGTGTTTTGTTATATCAATTAACTTTTTTATATTTTAGGTTGGATACTCATAGATCGCTGTGGTAAACATTTTGGTACAATATTGAACTATCTTCGTGATGGCACAGTGGCGTTGCCGGATAGTTATCGCGAAATAATGGAGCTTTTGGCAGAAGCGAAATATTTTCTTATTGAGGAATTAACAGAATCCTGTCAGCAAGCTTTGGCTAAGAAGGAAAGAGAGGCTGAACCCATTTGTAGAGTTCCATTGATCACTTCGCATAAGGAAGAGCAATTGCTTATCATGTCGACTTCAAAGGTATAACTTCTTCCATAAACTCTTCTCAATGCCACACTATTTTTGTTTTAATATCTCACTAATTCTATATACTAACTCATATCAGTATTAAATGTATATCTAAGAATATAGATAATCATTGTTCCAATATTTTCCTCAGTAGCTATCAACACCAGCACTTATTCAAACTTGTGTGAGAGATCATAACTAGTGACCATTGTCAAATTCAATTTTTTTTTAAATCTAATTAAGTTCCACTGGAGAATACTTTTGAATGTCAATACATATAAGTTAAAATCTAATTTACTTCCTAGTCTATGTACACCGCTTCATAACATGTTATTGCTGTTAAGGAGAAGAAGCGACAAGAAACTCCCCAGCAACATGTCTAGCTAAAAAATTATTAAGCCTAACTTTTCTTTTTTTTTAAATAAATTTTATACAGAAATGTGTTTACACAATCACTTTTTGAAGAATTAATGGAGTTGTAGCAAACAGTGCATACTCAGTAAGACAAGGACACAATAAAAGGAAAGAAAAATATTATTATAGTTATAATAATGACATGACATATTAAAATTTTATACTGCAACATATCTCTATAAATTTGTTACATGCTTCGTAGGATAAAAATGTTATACAAAATATAGTATAAGAGGTTGGAGCAAGCTGTTATGTAAATTAAGTTTTGTCATTTATGTATTCTTCAATAATGTAGTATCCCTTTTTTAGCAAGATACTTTTTAATTTGGTTTTAAATAAAGGCAGATCTAACATTTCATTCGGAAGCTTATTGAAGAAGTGTATACCAACCCCCAAGAATGAGGACAGTGACTGTTTTACTAGATTAGACACATATATTCAATAAAATACTCTATACTCTTCTAAACTTTTAATATAGATCAAACTAAGCTTTATTCCTTGATAATATCAAGTTGTACACTTTTAAAAGGCAAACTATATTTCTCCGCTGTGTTGATATTATCTTTATGTACTTTGGCACACATTGCTTAGCTTACTAAATGCTATAATATGAAAAGTGTAATTTAAATAACATTGCAAAATCCAGTTATATACTTAAATCTTAATTATTAGTAAATCTAGATATTAATAATCATTTCTATTAAACAGAAAGTATTTCTTTTAATGTACAGTTTATTTATATATATGTTTTAATATAATAATTTTAACTCTTTACAGCCAGTGGTTAAACTTTTGATAAACAGGCATAATAACAAGTATTCCTACACAAGCACATCAGATGACAATCTACTTAAAAACATTGAACTATTTGACAAACTCTCTCTGCGCTTTAGTGGAAGAGTGTTATTTATAAAAGATGTTATTGGTTCCAATGAAATATGCTGTTGGTCATTTTTTGGCCATGGAAAGAAATGTGCTGAAGTTTGTTGCACCTCGATTGTCTACGCCACAGATAAGAAACATACTAAAGTTGAATTCCCAGAAGCGAGAATTTATGAAGAAACTCTTGGAATTCTGTTGTATGAGAGCAGAAATGGACCTGATCAGGATTTGATCCAAGCCACTTCATCTCGTGGGGCTGTTGGAGGTTTATCCTGCACCAGCGATGAGGAAGAAGAGCGCTCTGGCTTGGCACGACTCAGGTCTAACAAGCAAAATAACCAGTCTTAGCGGTTACAGTCTGGCTTGGCACGCCTTCGGAGTTCTAAAAGGACTAACGTCTGATACCAAGCTGGCTACTATTTGCCATATTGCTGGCTGCCCTGCTTTGGTCTGTAAATTTTATGAGCTGTGTCCATACTTCTGTGGGCCACTCTTCTCTATCTCTCTTGACAGTTGGTGTGGTATCGAGAGATGTATGAACCATGACTCATTTCTTATATGGAACAATGAACTTCTCCCTCTATACTATTATTATATACTACTATGTTGACATATCATGTATTTGGTAAAATGATATATAACTTAAGGCCATATTTGCACAATACAATGAGTAAATATGTGAAAAGTTGGTGCACTTGCCTTACTTATTAGACCACACCTTCACATTATGTAGATTTAATTAATAATCATTCTTATTCAAAATTAGATCTTGCAACATCTATGAAATAATCTACTTTTTCAATCAAATAAAAACATAAATTAACTATATTAGATGAGGTGGGCTCCAAAACTGCATGGTTAGACAGTATACATTGTTAGCAAAGGTCCATATAACATTTTTCCCACTACCTTCCCTTTCTAAATGTGAAACTTATTTCCATTGTTAATATTCGTATTTGTCCTTTTTCTTTCATCATCATAACTAACATGACATAAATAAATCATTAATTCACATTTTAATTGCTTAATTTTATAATAAATATAATAATTGTGAAATTACTAAATATTTAACTATAGTTATAGTAGAACTTGTTTCACAAAATTCCAGATAATGTAATATCTATAAATATAAAAAAATCTGATTCTTTGTATTAGGACCATATAGAGAAAGTAAGAACATACAGAGAAACCTAAATGATGATTTTCTACAACAGTAAGTTATATATATGGGATGCCTTGCTAACTACTACAATGTATTGCCTTACTGTGAGTTTAGTCAGTTCCCAATCTTATCACAGCTTTTCACTCAATGTAATGGTTGAAGATGTTGCCTTAGTGTAATGACAAGATAATTAAAAATATAACATGTGCACTGACTTGAAAGACACTACATTCAGTATACTATGATGTGTAATTGAGCTTGCAGTATTTAATTGAAGTGTTATGATTTATGTTTCTGCTTGTACTATGATATTCTGTCTTTGTGTAAATATTTGATTCAAATGTCTACAGTAAATTGTCTATGTATGAAATGGAGTAGATTTCTAGTTATATTCATGTGCTACTGTCAATGTAGAAAATACGAATATGTGCTTTATCACTTATATCTGGCTCAAGTAACTTGCCAAATCAATGTTGTCTTGATGTTAGTCTTCAAATATTCATTAGTGTTATTAGGAGTTCTTATTATAGGAAGAAATTTAGGACAGAAAAGTAAATGAAAAACTATGGATTTTTCAAAATTAGTTATTATGTAAGTACCTATGTAATTGTATACTTTTTATGGTATAGAATTTATTATAATTATCATTCCTTTTATAGTCAACTGCCATATATTTCTACAATTTATCATTATTATAATTTTTAATTTATTCTATTAAATTTAAAGTCAAACTATATAGAAAAAATAAAATCAGATTGTGTATGTTAATCTAGTCTGATATTTATTTCCGTTTTGTTTCTTTAGAGTATTTAAATGCATCAAATAATATTCCACCAGTTAATGTCTGGCCCTACATTTTCTATTCATTCACTTGCCTTACTATTAGTTAATTTTGACATAACTTTTAAGGATCTTATGTCAAATTTTAACCAACAGTAAGGCAAATGAATGGTCGGTAAGTAATATGTAGAAACTGGCCATAAATGAAGTTAAATCTAAGACTCGTGATTGATAGCAAAAAATGATGCAGTTTACTATTATGATGATTATTATTTGTGACAATTAGTTTGTAAAATATGACATGGGAAGAGGCTAGCTAAAATTTTAATTAGAATATTCTCTGTGTCAGTGCTTATATTTACAATATAGATACATACTCACCTATCTAAAGTCTCATGTGTTGTTAATTATGAAAAATAATTGTTTATTATAATGATTCCATCCTAGAACATATTGCAATACTGGTTTCATAAGAATCAGGCCATTATTAGACTATTAGATATGAATTATGTAATTTAATAACAGTTTATAAAGTACCTTTAACTTGTTTACGATTAAAATGAATATTATGCTCACTGTTTAGCTGTCTAAAAAGTGTTTTATTTTACTTCCATGGCTCCTAATACGAACATTACAGCCCATGAACTTTTTTTCTTGCTTCCCCGTTTTTATAGAAACTGATGGTACACTCATAACACTTATCCAAGGTTTGGCAGGTTTTGAACATTGGTTATCTCAATTAGCAAATTTCATAATGATAATTATCATGGGGTGATCATGAAGATAATTGGAGTATATCAATTATTTCAAAACCTAGAAATTGGTTCCCAAGAAATTTTACAACTCGGCACAAAAATATTTTAAATTTGCCATTTCAATATACTATTTATTTACTTATTGAATGCTCTAATGTTTTAATACAGTTTTTAAGATGTTTCGACAAAGAAGACAATGGCAAATGCTTAGTAAGAGAAGGAATACACATTAATTTAAAAAAGACAGTGTATAGGTTTTGAAATTGCAAATACAAATAAATTGAGGGTATAATTATTTGTAAACAATTTTTCTTTTTAAAAATATCTTATAATAAACAATTTAAAGCATTTTTTTTATAACATTCCAAACTACATAAAGGTATTCCTGTTTTTGTACAATTATACTTTTTAATATTTTCACACCCATTTATCCCACATTTCATTGGTTTTGGTGCTTCCACTGGATATTTTGTTTCTAATGGAAAAGATATGCCTACTGGTAGCGACAGGGATATTTCATTATTATTATTTTTATAAATAATCATAGGTTCTTGCTTTTTTATTGGTTTGCCTTTTTGCATATTTTTAAAATTTTTTGATTCCTGCTTCTTCAAAAGTCTGTCCATTGTTTTTTTTTTGTCCTTTTCTCTTTTTTCGTCTGCCATTTGTTTCCTCTTTTGCGACTTGAGTGCTGCTTTCTGAATAGCTTCAGCTGTCATGACTTTCTCTTTATATCCTGAGGGTAGAGCAAGGAGTACTTCACCACCAAGGCTGGTTTCTTTATCATTACCCCTTTCATACATAGCTCTTTGTCTGGCTGTCATCATTTTGGGGTCCTTTGGTTTAATTTTCTTGAGTTCTTCATCAACCTGTAAAGAATATAATAAATTGTACTATTGACAATTTAAAAAGAAATAGTAGACAAATACATTTTATATTTCTAATCTAAGAAAGTTGTGTGTCTCATGGGTTAAATTAATGAATGAAACACTTTATTTTATTGTTCACCAAAAATTAAAACTAGTTACAATAATTGTTGAACAAAGGGCAGCCTTGTTACTTAAAGCGATCTCTGCTAGGCAATGGGTAGTGTTAAATGAAATGATAATATACAACAGATAATATGTGAGGTGATACTAGATTGTAAATAATGGAACATTTGTTTACATTATTTATTACAATAGGAATTAAATCCGGGATCTCTGCTTTACAGTGATTTGGGTAGTAAAGGCTTAGAAGACTCAACCATAATAGCTATCTAATAATATACATGTATTGGGCCAATTGCAATGAGCTGCTCGTTCTCTAACTATTATTTTCAGATTGTATTTCATAAGAAGCTGAGTATAACTTACTCTGTATACTCTGTAACTTCTTCAATGGATTCTAGTCTTTGATCATAGCAAATTATATAGCTATGAATACAATTATCACTACCAATATTATTTACAGATTATATCTTTACATTGATTGAATTTTCATAGTAACTATGAAAAAAATTTGTACTTGGATTAATATTGATAATTTAAAGAGAATTTGTTAAGAGTTAACAAATTTTTTTAATGTATTTAGAAAGTTATTTTTGTCTTTAAATTTCAGGGCATTGGAATCCTTACTTCTTCAAGTTTACCAGATTTGATAGCATCAAGCCATCTCTCTTCTTCACTTGATGTACCACTCTCTCTACCTTTTTTCTTTTTCTTTGTTGAGGCTTTGGGAGGAGTACTTGAAGAGGACCCTGGAATTGACCTTCTTGAATCTGAGGATGATTTCATAGTCTGTGCTTTAAGTAGGTCAGCAGCAGAGGTACCCGGCAAATCCCTTCCAGATTTAATTTTCATTTTATATGGTTTATCTATAACATCCTCATACGATACGTCGATTGACGTATCGCTGTCGAATTCATTTTCCAATTTCCTTTTCTTATGTTTCTTGTGTTTATGCTTTTTGTGTTTTTTAGGGGGAGTATCTGAAACAAGAGTTTAAAATAGAAAAAGATGCTAAAATAATTAAATATTTTCAATACTAGCAAGTTTAGGTTTAGGAACATATAATTACCAATAACAATTTCATCTTCTGTAGTACTTTGTTCGCGTTGTCTGCGTACCATTTTTCGTGTATTTTTATTCGTAAAACTCGTACTTATTACAAAAGTTTATTTTGCTTTTTTACCAAAGTCACAAACTTGAAACTACTAAGGATACTACGTACACCAAAGTGTCAAAGTGACTAATTGCCAAACCAAACCAACCGTGTTATCAATCAATTTGTATATTACTGTCATGTGGTAATGTCAGTTGTCATATGTCAGTAGTAATACATTAACGATTAATAGGAAAAAAAAATAGATATAGTTTCGCAAAGGTTTGCCAAGCCAACATCTGTGCCAGGAACGCCAGAGCTAAACCGCTATTAAAATAAGATATAGCGCGCACTGTCCTCCTGACGCCCAGGTTATGCAATGCTTTCGTGAAAGTAAATACCCGAAGTCCTTAAAAAAGGTTTCAATGGCGAAAACCCAAGATTTTGAACTTTAAAAATTGTATCTTAGTATGATATACTTTTTCTTGTATCAGGCGAAAGAGGAAAAGGAAAAGAAGTACAAAAATAGACTAACTTTTGTTAGGCCTTGGGTCAAAAGCACTACAGGAGAGGCCGCCCCTGTTCACGGGGCGGCCCACCACCTGCCAGGTCGCGGATAATGCTCGCGCGAATACCGCGACCCGGCACCCAGGTAGAAGAAGGCTCCCATGGGGGCTTAGTGGTTAAACCCAGCGCCAGTCGTATTGATTAATCGGCGTCGGGGAGCCCCACACATCAGCCGCGACATTCCCCGATCAGCTGACGGTGCGGAAACGCATTTCCCCATGTAAAAAAATAAAATAAAAAGGGTCAAAAGCACTAGATTTGAGACATTTACAATATAAATTTTTGTAACTACCTTCAAAAATATTAAAAATGAAGTTAAAATTAAAAACTAATTTAATAACCGTATAAACAAAAAATCGCTTAAAATTAATAGAAACATTTATTTTATTATTATTTATATAAGACATTCAAAACAATCATGATAGTCCTTATTGACCCAAAGGTCTATTAAAAGCTCTTAAATTTTGAATTATGAGAGTTTTCACTATATCTCGGATCCATATAAAGTTTTGATGTGAATAGCAAATATAGATAAGCACCTATTTTTGATATGCATATCAACACAAATCGTAAAGACTTTATGAATAAATGAAGTTTAATTTTCACACTCGACGATCTTGTTCGATGCTGAATCAAGAAAGACAAATTTCTTTTGTTTTTGTTGGCACTGTTGCTTGGTCACACACAAATAAAAACTGCGAACATGTGTTCAGATACACTACTTTATTATAGAAAGGTGATAAATTGAAACTAGCAGCAATGTCTGAAGTGTGGGTGCTTAATATAGAGTACCTGGGCGTTTATTTGATGAAATTGGATTTGATGCTGGGCTATAACCACTATCTTATTGAAGTACTTTTTGAGGACCGTGGGTGCTAATAGACTATACAGACGTGAGAGTGTTCATCGATTATTAAATAGTTTTAGCGGTGAAATGAATTGAGAGAAGAATGAGCCATATAATAATGAAATAGGTGCAAAATATGTAAATGGAATGAGCTGATCTTTGTTTTATTTTTATGGGTGATCTACAATCTCGCGAGAAAAGAATATGAAAACGTACGTGTTGTAGCACGTTATCGCGAGAATGTAGAATACCTATTACTAGCCTACTATATCTTACTATTCATTCACCTGCCTTACCATCGGATGAATTTAGACATTACTTGTATAGAACTTATGTCAATGTTTTACCTATCCGGCCATTAATCGTCTAAGGTCTTATCTTATTTGCGAGGTTTTGAAATCGGTAAAAAAGTCGGACCGGTTACAGCCTAAGTAAATAAGAACTTTTCTTTTCGGTTTTGATCTCACTTGAAGCTCAGTCAACCGGTTTTTTGTAGCAAAAATTCGTTAAATAAATTTTTGCCGTATACCTTTACAGCACAACTATGTGGTACAGTAAGTTTTCAGTCGCACACAAAAACATATGGTGAGAGGTAGAATGATACTTCCTTTTCTCGCGGAATAAACCGCTTTATTCAGGTTTATGTAACACTTTGTTTAAGATTTAAACTCCGAACGCAATAGTTGACTAAAATCGGTTATAACCGATTAAAACCGGTAAATTTTATACCGGTTCTAAGATTTGCTTATTTGATTAGTCTCGTTTATCATTCTCACTCTAACATTTGAATATACATACTCTGTCTCTTTTATATTATTTGTTGGAGTTTTTGGCAGGAACTGATAGGAGAGGTTGTGCTGTGCACTTTTATTTTATAAAAATGTGTAAAATTAGTCTAAAATGAACTGTAGTTGTAGGATATTGATAGTTTTTGGGTAGTACTTATGTTGTTTTTGTGAGAAATGTGAACTGTATAGTTAAATGTGGCCTTTAGACTTGTCACAAGAACTCTGTTGAATGGCGTCAGTTGATAACCTACAGTTCAGCTAAGCTATACATAGGCTTTAGAAGATGAAGAAACTATATTGTAATCTAAGATCTGGCTTAAAGGCCTAGCTGCCAAGCCAGAAACCTATATATAAACCTATAAATAAATATTTTTTGTTTACCAGGATATGCCCGCGACTTCTTCCACGCTTGCATTGAAACTCCCGCGGGATTCACGGAAAAAATCACACATTTTGCTACATTAAATTTGCTATCGATCAAGAAAAAATAGTAACAGTATTCGAAAAAAAATTCAATCTGGTCATTTTAAATAATTCCCGCGGGATTCCCGTAGTTTTTAAGTCTAAGAATTTGCTGTCGAACAGTGAAAACCGCATCGAAATCGGCCCAGTGGTTTTTACGTGAATCCCGAACAAACCGACAAACAGATAAACAGACAAACATACAAGAAATCTAAAAAAAATACATCGTGTTCTCCGTCATTTATAGAGGAGATTCCATTTGATTTTTTTAAATAGCTTTAATGTACAGGCACGGCAGGTTTAGAATTTTATAATATTGTTACGTGCCGTCAAAGATAAACGCACAGCTGCCTGTCGTAAGCGCAGTTTATTGTCTTCCCGGATTTAGGAATTAATTTTGTGTTTTGAATTGTAATTAAGAAAAACATGCTATTGTTTTTCTACTTGTTTTATAACCATCATTAGCGTCGAACTAATCCTTATTGTTATTGTTTTCGACTTTGTGGCCGTTCGTAGGTGTGCAAATTACTATTT
This sequence comes from Dendrolimus houi, assembly GCA_039645545.1. Lineage (NCBI taxonomy): Eukaryota > Metazoa > Arthropoda > Insecta > Lepidoptera > Lasiocampidae > Dendrolimus > Dendrolimus houi. Next base: position 10,572,784 of record CM077127.1, on the reverse strand, counting down.
CTCAGAAACTTATTGTGCGCGGCCAATTTCTGTGTACTGTGTAGTTAGTATAAGACGATGCCCGAATGCAGGGGCGGACAGTCAAGCGACGACTACGAGACGAGTAAGACGTTTGTAGTACTCTCGATTAGCGATATAGACGACGGACTTTGCGCGTGTCGAATAGTATTGAATCGTGCAGTGTGAACTGGTTATACGTGTTTGTACAGTTCTAATAACTTCTATAGTAGTTCCAACGGCATTTTTAATTCGAGTCCTGTATCTCGTAACAATATTATAGATGTTCTTTTATTCAATTTATTTTTAAAATATTAACAAAAATGGCATCGCACTTCTTCTTCTACTTATATAAACTTCAACTAGTACAAAGAGTACATTGAGGTACTAATCTGTCAAAAAAAATACCGGGCAAAGATCAATAATACAGAAAATGTTAGTTACTTATTCATATTTATTTCATCAGCTTCAAAGTACCTACGCTCCTTCAGAAACGATTCACTTACACCAACGAATAATCCAATCATCAAAACATTTTTTAAACGCTTTTTCCAGAATTGAGTTTAGTTCTCGTCGCGAATTCTGCTTTATGTCTTTTACCGAATGAAAACGGGTGCCGCATAACCCTCATTTTTTTTAATTATATACTTTATTTACCGTTTGACCTTCTGGTAAGAATTCCGAGTGCACAATACCGCGATAGTCAAAGAAAACAGTCAACATGACTTTGACTTTTGATCGACTTTAGCGTGGTTTTTTCGGTTTCGGTTAATTTGGAAAGCACCACCACAGAGTACATTGAATATATAAAGAGCACCACTCCGAAGCTTGTTGACTAGTTTGCTTGTCAAACTCGTAAACCCACGCCTCGTCATCAATAACAATGCGTTTCATGAATATTGGGTCGGGATTCACTCGTTCTAGCATGTCCTAAGCGACTCGATTGAGTTTTTGGATAAAATTCAGGTCTTTTGGGACTAGCTGAGCGGCAACATGTTTCATACCCCAGTGATTATGTAAAATGATACAGTTAAACTTGTGAGACACAGAAAGTTCAGCGGCTATTTCTGTCAAACTTGAATGTGGATTTTCAGTCTCTATTTCCTTCATTTTTGGGATGTTATCTTAAGTTGTAGACATCGATGGCTTACCAGGGCGAGCCAAATCTTCCAGCATAACTCGACCGTTTTTGAACGCTTTGTACCGCTCATAAGCACGTGTTTTTGATAAAGTCGATTCACCGTAAGCATTCTGTAACATTTTCAGTGTGTCCGAACACGAAATTCCATTGGCGATGCAAAATTTAAGATAAATACTTCGAAATTCGCAATACACACTAAATATGACCTAACTAAAAATAGCACTGTATTTAAATCTGTAATCTGTAAGCTGTAATCTACATGACCGATGCCACTCAAACTCCGCGCCAAAATGAAAAAAACAGTTGTGCCAATCTATCAACAAAAAATTGAATTTGGAAACATAAACAAACATTCCCGATTCCATTCCCGATACTGTTTTGACAGATATACCAAATCTCATATTGCTTTGTACGCGCCCTAAACATACCCTAATTAAGCCAATTTATTATTTCATTATACTATTTCCATTTCTTTATTTTCTTGATGATAGCTTCTGTGGAAACTTGAATGAGCGTCTTTTTTACATTATGTATACATTATTTAACAAAAATATGACGCTTACGCACGTACAAGGTCATAGCAGAGTCGGAGAAACTGATAGGGATGGAGCTATCGATAAACGTAACACGATAACTGACCCGATATTTTTTTACAAAGTGTAAGAAACTAAACTATTGCCGGAATTTTTTTTTCAAATTTATTAACTAATATTACATTTCATTACAAGATGTAATTATATTATGTTGATTCTTTATTTATTTATTTTAATCAAAATCTGATGAATCGTCACTGTCACTCGATGAACTCTCCCCAACATTTATTATAAGTTCCTGTACTTCTATGTTATCGAATGCCACATGAATTTCCCAATCCGACGCTATCCGACGATAATATTTTGGGTTCTGCTCACAATTTTTTCCCAGTGTTCGGCGGTTACTTCCGCAGATGCATTTTTTAATAAATCTAACATCTTGTTTGCCATAAAAGGGGGATGGGTATTGTTCCAAGCGGCGCGTCCTTTGATTTGTGCCCATATTAGTTCTATAGAACTATACTGGCAATGATACGGCGAAAGTCGAAGAACTCAATGATCATACTCGGCAGCTATTTCGTCGCTAATATATCTTTTAGGGAGGCTTTTTTCGATTTTAAAATATTCACTAATTGTACTTTTAATAAAGTATTATCCACATTATTTCGCCATGACGTTGGAGTGGGTCAATTATCTCTTGTTTTTTATTGGCCTGCGCCCGGCATTTTATCAATTTGTCTGGAGTTATATGTAACGTTGTCCATAATAATTATCGACGGTTCTTCCAGAGATTGCACAATTTCTTTAAACCATCCTTCGTAAATATCCGCGTTCATTTCTTCGTGGTAATCCACTGTTTTCTTGGATTTAAAGGCCAGTAAAGCATCTGACAGGAATTCTTTCGTAGATCCTGCATGGCATATGATAAGGCGTTCACCTTTTCCCATTGGCACTGAACTAGTGGAAGCGGCGGTGTCGTCAGTCCAGTTCTTAGATACTGTGTGGTTTGCATGCTTGGTTTAACCAAGTCTCGTCAGTGAAAATAACATTTGACCAATCTGATATCTTTTTGGCTTCGCTTAAAAATTCGCAGCGAGCCATAGCAACGTCGTGTCGCTCCATCAATATTTTTTGTTTGTCCGATTTTTTATAAGAAAATCCAATTTCTTTCAATACCAAGCTTAATGACGATTTTTGGTCATGGAACAAACCACATTCACGTAAAGAAACAACAAGTTTTTTAAGTGTTGGAATTTCTTTGCGCAAGTAATAGTCATATATATGACGGTGAATAGCATCAGTGTCGAAGTTGTCAACCGATGTCACACGACGTGGTTGGCGTTTTTTCTTCGGTGTACGAAGCTTATTTTCCTTCATGCCGCTTGTACCGTAAGCTTCAGTAGTAATTTTTGAAACAGTAGGTCCACTAATTTCTAATGCGGCCACAACACGCTCTCCCACTTGCGACAGTGGTAATAGCGGGCCACCATTTTGATACTCTGCTTCAAAGTAAATACGAACCTTGATCACCAGTCCTCTCGCCTACCTTTTCAGAACAGATTCTTTAGGCATTTTAATATTTCACAGCTGGGCAGCAATCAACACGGAGGAACACAAAATACACAACGTAACGTATGGATAATGTGAAAAAACTTAGCGAACAGGAATGTAGTGACTATATAGCACGACCGTCTTGTTGCGAGTGACAGATTAAAACAAACACAAAATGGCGGTGGGCCATTGAGTGTTCCCTGCTTGAAAAAATATATTTTTGTTATATAAATATATAATGTTTTTGTCGTATTTGTCTTTGTTCAAAATATAATAAATATATGCGATCGATATCATTACTTATTTGGTCACAACACTACAACTATCAAATTAGAACTGTCATCGAAAAAATAAAGAAATGGAAATAGTATATAATTTTTTTTTTATAGAGCAATTGTCAAATTCAATCGTTGCTTTTTATAACTCGTTCATGCATCAGTCATGCATGTTTTGTACCAATTTCTAGTACTAGCGAATCCTCTAGCAGCTAAACTTCTTTTTTTATTATGGCGACAACGCCTTTGGCATTGATTTTGCCAATTTCAAAGTAAGAAAATACAAGGGTTTCATATGAATTCACATTACAGCTCTATATGAGATAACCCATTATCACTGTCATCACAATTTGTGAATGAATTCGTTGCTTCGTATTGAAATTAATGATTAAGTATTGTACCTACGCTCCCAACAAAATTCTACAAGATAAAATCCTAACACAATAAACAAAAGTAGAAAATGGAGAAAATTCGGAAAGTGGACCTCGGGATTGAAGTTGTACACTCGGTATGCAATTGGACTGAACTGAAATTAAATGCTAAGATTGTAATGACTCTATAGTTCGTTCGCGTTAAGAATGCAGTGAGTCATCATTGTGCGCCGGCCTAGCCCCGCCCCCTAACCAATCAAAGCTTTTCAAATTACAGGTCAAGTTCACAGTGACCAGTTGAAGGCATAGCTTCGAACGCGACGGTTGTGTCCTGGAATTCTGTTAATTGATTTATATTAAAAAAAAATGAATACCTCACCAATTCGTAAAAATAAAAGTGGTTCGGTAATTCATAGTGGAGAGAGAAAAGTAAATTACAATGTTTTTAAGTATTTTAAACAGTCTGATTTAAATGTGCCTGTGGACAGCATAGTACAAAAAACGGCAAATGCATGCGGTGTGTCCGAAACAACAGTTTATAGTATTCTTAGTGAAAAAAAGGAAAATAATACATTGAAATCGCCAGTGAAAAAAAGGGCCAGGAAGTCTATGATTGATAAATTCGACGTGAAAAAAATATTTTAAGACGCAATTCGGTTAATAGACGCTGATCGATGCAAGAAATGCTGCGACCACGTCTTACAAGAAGAAAATACCATGTGGGATATAGATGACATCATGGAACTGGCTGCAGAAAATTATTTTATTATAAATACTAACGAGGGACTAGTGATAGTGATTAAAATATTAATGACTTAATTTTGATTTTTAACTTTTAAGCGTATTTTTTAAATTCATTAAACTTAATCTTTAAAAATATAATTTGTTTGTATTTTAACACCACTGTGAATACACCTTTACTCTACAGTTGCACTGATGACTCACTGCATTCTTACGCGAACTAATTATAGTCCGAGTTTAGTAGATAAACATTTTATTGTCCAACTTACTATATCGAAACTAGCGACTAGTAAAAATTGGAACCAATCCATATTTTTCCATTACATTAGGTGCTTATTGTGTCACCATGTACACGGTTCGATTGACCTTCTCGCACCTCGTGCTACCCAACGAGCTGAGATAATTCGTTGGCAATGAACGCTACAGAGCTTGTAAACAAAAAGTTGATTAGAAAGCACTTTGTAATTTAATAATTATTAATCTTACAAGAAGTGCGATATATCCACAAACCTCTTGGGCATTCAGCAAACTTCATAGATCATGAAGCAAATATCACTATTTAAATAGACTATAATATAGTTCCAAAGCAGATAAATGATTAATTAAATTGTGTTCTATGATTGGTTATTGTTTAAATATTTATATTGCCGCCAGGAATTGTCCCACCGGAAATGGGTCTGAAGGACAGTTTTCTACTAAATGTAGAGGTTTGCTTCGTTACCCTCCAACGCGATGAATTCCATACACCCCCGCCGTGTTTTGCCCCGCGGCGGTTAGTCAACAAATGGATTTCCCCTCGTTAAAAATATAAAACCCTGCCGATATGTTGTTTTACCTCCGCACGTCTCGTCTGTTCTCTGCTTTGTGGCACATACGACTTTTTTTTATTGTTGAATACATTTCGTACACTACCGGGCCCTTTGTGGCGATATTAAGCGCCGTACGGCTTGTGTGGACTCTTTGATACAGACGTTCTCAACTACTCTACTAAACCTGCCTTCCATGTGCCCGCGCTTGTGGTTGGAAGAATATGAGTTTTAGAACGTAGTTACACCCATTTTCATCCGCGCATCAAGGCTTGAGTTACCCCGGGAAGCAGAGTAATTTACTTCACCAACAGAAGTTTAGTTCCACCGCACCCCCAGATGAATGTGGACCCCTGTGACGGAATCACGGGAGATTTTAAGTATATCTGTGCTTCCGGACACCGGACTGACGTCGGTACCCGTGAGTCGCATGCGCACGTACCTCTCTCCCTTTCTCGTTCGGCAGCCTCCTTGCAAGACATTACTGCCTCGTAGAAGGCTGATGTCAAATCCCCCCCCCCCCCTCCTCCCAATGATCTTCGCTGTGCAGCATGGCCTTGACCGGACTATCCAGCGAATCGATCGGCCTTACAACGGCCCTCTGTATTCCAAGATCCCAGAGCGATCAGACATAACTTATTTTCACATAGATGAAACCTTAGGTTCTCAGTAGCGTCTCATGTTCTTTGAATACCTGCGTGCTTGTGGAGCTTGCCTTGTGATACCTGGGCAGCTACCAGGTAAGAAAGGTAACTAAAAATAAGAGTTACATATCTTAAATTTATATGGCTGATTTTTATATATGTTTTGTAGAATATTATTCTAAAATAGTATCATAAGTGTCAGACACTTTCCATGGACCAAAACTTTTGTCACTACAATTTGTCTGATAATGAAATATAACTTTGTAATAGTTACCTTAATAACATATTTAAAAATCAGAGATGTAAAAATAAGTAAAATTCATTTGTTTTTTGCGGAGCTTTAATGCGTCAGGCAGTCTCACGAGCGAGCGTTCTAAGTCTCACACTCTTCCTACCACAGCGCGGGGCACATGGGAGGAGGGTGATTTCAGTGGAGTATTGAGTAGTCGAGTCTCCACACAAGCCGGCAATTTCACTCTGGTGCCCATTCGTGGTGTCACCTCTCGTCGCTTTGGTCTAAGCCCTAGTAAAGGACCCGGTAGTGTGCAAAATGCATTTACCCCGCCACAAAAAAAAAGTCAAAGATCTATTTAGCTGAGGCTGTTACTGGAAGATTTCTCTAAAACTTGCATATGCATTAAGACTTCAGTCTAGCTTGACACACAATTCGTTCAGAGCTATATTTAAAAAGAAGATAAGATCAGTGTTTTGGTACTGTAAAGCAGCAGCCGGCCCTGTCAACAGACAACCCTTTGCGCTGATAATGGTATCGTTTTATCATGCCGCGGCGTAACGTTTTAAATTAGTCCCGCCTACCCAATTCAAGTGGGTTGTGTTTTTGCGTCCTATAAACGTTATTGTCGCCATATTTCCTATGGTCGAGCTAGTAGGCTTCTCTCAAATCCCTTTTATGGAGTGAAAATTTTTGCTTTTCAGCCTGGTGCGTTGAGAACGTTTGAGGGACGATGATGGATGATGAGATCATATGATGCGATGATGGAGTATTTTCTTTATACTAATGCTTGTAGCGCGTAGATAAAATTATACGAATAAGATTTGAAAATTAATAAAAACATAATACGGAAATTCGGTTAACCTTTGAGTCCGAAATGTTACATGACTAGATGCCACAGGTCATTCTGTTCGAGCTTTTTGAAGTTTAGTTTAAAAAAATATTTTCACACTAAATCAGTTAAAATGGAAAATACATAGCCTGTGCTGATCTATATATATAATTCTTCTGTACGTGTGTTGACAGTGAACTCCTCCTAAACGGCTGGACCGATTTTGGTGATTTTGTTTTTGTGCCATGAAACAAAGTCTTTTAGTAATTCAGAAAATATGCCGCGGCGTACGAAGTTCGCCGGGTCAGTTAGTATTATATATATATATATATATATATATATATATATATATATATAAGGTTAGGGAAAAAGTTTCTTCGCATTTTATATAAAAATTCAAAAAGTTATTGATTAGCGGTTTGGGACAGGCGTCTTCCTAACTATAAACCAGAACAAATGATTAATGAGGCGGTTTCAAAATGTAAAGGTAAAGGAACGAAGAAAGTATAAAAATCTATTATATGGTAAAACTCAAATGTCTGTATATATATCACAGCCACCCTAATCTTTATTTTATTTGAAATTTTATTACAACATTGTACAGCGGCGTGTAGATCACATAATGTACTTCCTATATTTCAACTATATAAGTACATCCAGTAGTTTCACAAACTGTGAGAGAACTTCAGAGACCGTGTATATAAAGATATATTAGGTTGGGGAAAAAGTTTCTTCGCATTTTATATAAAAATTCAAAAGGTTTTTTTATAAAGTTTATTTACATTTGACTAAAGTATGTAGGTGCCATTTTGTTGGATAACTTTTTGCCATCTTGTAGGTAGGGACGTGATCCCATTGCTATAAAAATTTTCGGGCTTCTGGTCAAAAAACTGGCTAAGGAATTCTGCAGAGACCGAAACAGGTGAAAATCTGAAGGTGCAAGGTCAGGACTATACGGCGGATGCATTAACACCTCCCAGCCAAACTCTCGTAAGTTTTGCTGAGTGGCTAAAGATGTGTGAGGTCTAGCGTTATCATGGTGAAAAACCACACCCCTTCTGTTGATTAATTCCGGCCGCTTTCTCTCAACTTTTTGCTTTGATCTCATCAGTTGTTCGCAGTACAGTTCAGAATCGATGGTCCTGCCTGGCGGTAACAGCTCATAATGAATAATGCCCTTCCAATCCCACCATACACACAGGATCACCTTGTTGCGAGTTAACCCGGGTTACACCACAGTCTGTGAAGCCTGACCGGCCTTGGTATCACGATCTTTTTCGCACGTTCTTGTCGTACGTGATCCACTTTTCATCACCAGTTATCAGCTTCTTCAAAAATGGTTCGGTTTCATTAAGTCGTAATAAAGAATCACAAATGAGTACACGGTTCACTAGGTTTCTTTCAGTGAGCTCATGAGGCACCCAAATATCGAGCTTTTTTGTGCACCCAGCTTTAGTCAAATGCGTCAAAACCGTTTTGTGGTCGATACCCAGTTCTCCAGCTACATCGTAACTACTAATATGCCGATTTTGCTACACTTTTTCAAAAATGGCATCAATTTTGTACGTAACAGGGCGACCAGAGCGACGTGCATCTTTGATATCAAAATTTCCGGATTGAAAACGCTTAAACCAAATTTGCGCTACTCTCACAGATACTGCATTAGGTCCATAAACAACACAAATTTTTACCTTTTAAGTAGTAAAATTTTAAAATGTATCGAATTTCTTCATTAGATTCACTCATTTTAACAATAAGAAAAACAAATGAAAATTACACATTTTCCTAATTTGAATTTGGAATTGTCTTCTTTAAAATTAAAACTTTTTAATAATATCAAAACCAGCCAGATACAAATGGTATAGCCAAAGAGATCTTATTACAAGTTCATACATACTATATGCGAAAAGATTTTTCCCCAACCTATTATATATATATATATATATATATATATATATATATATATATATATATATATATATATATATATATATATATATATATATAATTAATTAATTGAATGAGGTCAGGAGAGAGGTGGACGGCCCACCTGATAGAAAGCAGCTACCATCGCTTATGGACATTTGTAATACCAAAGGTGCTAACGATGTGCTGTCGCTCTCTAAAAGGATACTGGAACCCGGCCACTAAGTACACAACTTACGTTGTTAGGCGGCATAATTTAAACCAGGGGTCGTAGCCATCCAGACGGGTAAACACTCACTCACGGGTCTCACTGCTGGATTCGGGCCTCTTATTTAAAGGAGAACAGACAGTACACCCATCACGCTTGTCCAAGGCGGATTGTTGGGTTTAACACATCGGTTATTTGGATGTGCAGGTTTCATCACGATGTTTTCCTTCGCCCTTAGCACATGGTGATTGGAATGATATGCACATTTACATTTAGTCAGAAAACTACATAGGTGGTGCATCCGTGCAGGAACGGAGAAAGAATACAATTTCCTGCGGCCGGGCGGCCTGTCGTAAGAGCGTCAAAACAACCCACAGTCAGGTGGTAGGGAATTTGCCCGACTGGATGGCTACCACCGCTGGTCTAGAGTATGTCGCCATAACGGCCTTGAGTTGTGTTCCGGCATAAGTGAGCAGGTTCCAGTCTCCCTAAAGAGAGCAGCAGCGCATTTGTAACACCTTTGGTGTTGCAAATGTCCATAAGCGATGGTAACCGCTTTCCATCAAGTGGGCCGTCTGCCTGTCTACTGAATTCATGCAATAAAATAAAAAAATGCTTTCGGACCCAGGACTCGAGCCAGCGTTCTTTGAGTCAGGACGCGAGTACACTAACCACTACGTTACCACGGCTACTAGTAGAACCGGCCTTTAAACTAGACAAATGTTAAAACATACACAATCGCTGGCATTCGTAGAAAATGAGTTAATAGCCGTGAGGACATCAATCAAGACGGATTTGTCGACTTACCTAGCATACTTCATAGTTGTTAGTAGTAAACACGTAGACTGCTATGACCCAATTATAAATATAATTTTTAAAATAACCCACAGTTAGGTGATAAAGTATTTGCCCGTCTGGACGGCTACCACACCTGGTCTAGAGTATGCCCCCATAACACCTTGAGTTGTTTTCTGGAATTAGTGGCCAGGTTCCAGTCTCTCTTTAGAGAGCGGCAGGACATCGGCAGCACTTTTGGTGTTACAAATGTCTATAGGCGATGGTAACCGCTTTTCGTCTGCCTGTCTGCTGAACTCATGCAATAATATAAAAAAAAGTTTGTCTGGGTCTTTTCAAGAGTTTTGTACCTTTTTAATTGCCTTGAATAGAAATTGATGTTTATGCATTTTGGAGTAGATACTATATCTTATACTAATATATAAAGTTGAAGAGTCTTTTTGTTTGTTTGCTTGAACGCGCTAATCTCAGGAACTACTGGTCTGTTTTAAATATTCTTTCAGTGTTAGATAGCCCATTTATCGAAGCCTACTACAGCCTATATATATATAGATAGATAGATAGATAACACTTTATTGTACACCATTACAGAAAACCTTGTAGCCTAAAAATATTCTAAATGTGTACAACGGGCGGTCTTATTGCTAAGAAGCGATCTCTTCCAGACAACCCGTATATAGCGTGATGATATATATATATCATCACGCTATGACCAATAGGAGCGGAGCACCAAAGAAGAATGTTTCAAAATCGGAGGGCTTGTTTAACTTACTTTTTTTTAAACTATTCCAGGCGTACGAAGTCGCGCGCAGAAGCTAGTACTTTTTAATTCGAGAGAGCTGGTTATGAATTGGTTATGGATTATGAAACCAACGTGTACGCAGAAGAAGCGTCGTGGAAAGTTCTATTGTATTATTTTTGTTTTAATATTTATTATAGGTACATATATCAGAAATTTTGAAATGGTCAAAGAACGTCAGAGAACGAAGCCTGGGGGAACAAAAGAAGAAAGAATTGTCAATGTAGAGGTAGGTAGGTAGAGTAGCAGGAGTAACTTCGAGGAGGGTAAACCAAGGAAGATGTTTGTAGAAAACTCCAGCGAGGCCTGTGCTACTAAGGAAAAGAACCTATAAATCAGCTTATGCATATTTATCTATTTAAAATATTACAATAAAGACTATATTTTTTGTTTTGCAACGTAAAGGTTTTTAAAAGATCCCTTTCAAACCCTTGTAAAATGTAATGTACAGTTGCTAGATTTTGTATTTACACGATCGTAAAATACAAAACCCACCAACAGAAATTCGTGTACATTCATAGCAGCTTATCCAATAATATTTTACAACGAGGTTACAGCTGTTACACGATTTGCGCCGTCCGGCGCGGCATCCGCTCCGTCTACCAGATTCGATTATTGCTTCCCAGTTAATTAACTCCTTTGAATTCTTCCAATATTGGAATATTTCTTACAGTTCATTGCAAATTCAAAGGTTAGGAAGTCAGACGGAATAACATATATTTCTTTTCGGAGCTTCTGTGGTCTTTACAATCCATAATATTATTACGACCGACAAAGACATATTCATACCTGCATACCTGTTTTACACATTTTATTACCTTTCGGCATTTGGACTTCTTTTTTGTTTACTTTGTGTTAAAAATTGGTGATTAGAAAACAGCCCATTGTGTATTGTAATCTTTTATGGCAGTCATTAGCCAGGTGTGCGGGTTACGATTTCTAAGAAATTGCGTCGACGCTTGCCGGGCAGACATGTTTGCATTTGTGCAATATATAAAGCAATGGCCCGATTGAGGAAGGGTCAGTCAAGCGATAACCACAAGCGAAAACAGACTTGTGTACATTCGGTAATATATTTAGTGACGGTCTTTGCACGTGTTATTGAATCGTGCATTACGTTTGGACTGGTTGTATTCAGTTATATTTGTACCTGTATTATACGTGTTTGTATAGTTCTAATAAATTCTATAATAATTCCAACGGCATTTTAATTCGAGTCCTGCAACTCGTAACAATATTGTATATCTATAACAATACCTAAATAAAATTGCAATGTAAGACTGTAATTTCAAAATAAATGCTGTTTATATGCGATGCCTTGCCATTAATGTCTTTAGAAATTTTGGATCTCAATCTGTCTGAATATTTGTCTAGAGTAGGCTCGAAGATGAAGAAGGAGACGAATTCTAATGAAAATTTTAGAGATATTAAAACAGAAATGTTATCTTACATTTTCGTGTATGTTTCAATTCGAAATCTTCTAGGGTTCAGAAGATATGAATATAAATCCCAAGTCAATTGTAAACGGAAAGACGGGCACAGGTAGTCTTTAATATGTTTAAGCCTCGTAATATAGGTCTTGCAGTTGTCTTTTTTATATAATAGGTTGGGGAAAAAGTCTTTTCGCATATAGTATGTATGAACTTGTAATAAGATCTCTTTGGCTATACCATTTGTATCTGGCTGGTTTTGGTATCATTAAAAAAATTTAATTTTAAAGAAGACAAATTCAAATTAGGAAAATGTGTGCTTTTCATTTGTTTTTCTTATTGTTAAAATGAGTGAAACTAATGAAGAAATTCGATACATTTTAAAATTTTACTACAAAAAAGGTAAAAATGCAACACAAACCGCGAAAAAAAAATTGTGATGTTTATGGACCTAATGCAGTATATGTGAGAGTAGCGCAAATTTGGTTGAAGCGTTTTCAATCCGGAAATTTTGATATCAAAGATGCACGTCGCTCTGGTCGCCCTGTTACGGACAAAATTTATGCCATTTTTGAAAAAGTGGAGCAAGATCGCGGCATATTAGTAGTTACGATGTAGCTGGAGAACTGGGAATTGACCACAAAACGGTTTTGGCACATTTGAAAAAAGCTGGGTATACAAAAAAGCTCGATATTTGGGTGCCTCATGAGCTCACTGAAAGAAACCTAATGAACCGTGTACTCATTTGTGATTCTTTATTACGACGTAATGAAACCGAACCATTTTTGAAGAAGCTGATAACTGGTGATGAAAAGTGGATCACGTACGACAAGAACGTGCGAAAAAGATCGTGGTCAAAGGCCGGTCAGGCTTCACAGACTGTGGCTAAACCCGGGTTAACTCGCAACTATGTGATGCTGTGTGTATGGTGGGATGGAAAGGGCATTTTTCATTATGAGCTGTTACCGCCAGGCAGGACCATCGATTCTGAACTGTACTGCGAACAACTGATGAGATTGAGGCAAAAATTTGAAAGAAAACGGCCGGAATTAATCAACAGAAGGGGTGTGGTTTTTCACCATGATAACGCTGGACCTCACACATCTTTAGCCACTCAGCAAAAATTACGAGAGTTTGGCTGGGAGGTGTAATGCATCCACCGTATAGTCCTGACCTTGCATCTTCAGATTTTCACCTGTTTAGGTCTCTGCAGAATTCCTTAGGCAATGTCAGGTTAACATCACGAGAGGACTGCCAAAACCACTTGTCGCAGTTTTTTGATTAGAAGTCCCAAAATTTTTATAGCAATGGGATCACGTCCCTACCTACAAGATGGCAAAAAGTTATCCAACAAAATGGCACCTACATACTTTAGTCAAATGTAAATAAACTTTATAAAAAAACCTTTTGAATTTTTATATAAAATGCGAAGAAACTTTTTCCCCAACCTAATATATATTATTTTACTAGAATATGCCCGCGACTTCGTCCACGCTTGATTTGAAATTCCCGCGGAATTTCCGGGACACAAAGTAAAGCAGCATTAAAAAACTGTAAGCTATCGTTTTAGTGAAAACTGTACTGTACGAAAAAAGTAAATTTTTATGCACCCGGAAAACTACAAACCGTGCCCGGGAAAATTCACGAGGGATTCCCGAGTTTAAAAATCGCACATTTTATTACATATGCTATCGATCAGTGAAAAAATCACATTGGAATTCGATTTTTTTTAATCTGGCTATTCTAAATCATATTCCGGCGGGATTTCAGGATAAAAAGTAGATTTTAAGTCTAAGAATTAGCTATCGTTCAGCGAAATTGGCCCAGTAGTTTTTACATGAATCCCGAACAAACAGACAAACCGACAAACAGACAAGAAATCTATAAAAATTCATCGTATTCTCCGTTGTTTATGTAGTCTTTTCCAGATGTTTTTTTAAATAAATTCGATGTACAGGCACGGCATGTTTAGAATTTTAAGTGTCAACGAGTATTGCGATAGTACGTTTACTATGTTAACCTACGGTTTGTAGAGTAGAAATATAAATAACACTATAATATACGTAAAAAAATTAATTAGACAAATATGTTGACAACGCAGTTTTGGAATTATCGATATAAATGTTTGTATGTTTGTCGTCTATGCGTTCCTAAACAATTGATCAGATTGTGATGAAACTTTGGTAGGATGTTTTGAAAACGCTCGCGAGAGCTTCTGCCAAGAAACAAAATATACAAGAAAACTATTTTAACAATGCCACGTCATTAACACTGATTAATACTTTCTTGGCAAAACACTATGTATGGGGTAACTATCAATTAATTAAAATTAGAATGGTGTAGCAGTATTTTTAGCACCCTTTTCAGACTTTCAAAACATGTATAAAAGAAAACATCTAAAAAATTGTAAAAAATTAAGGTGTGAACGTGGAAATGGTGTATCATGTACCTCCCCTGAGAACAACAACAGGGAAGTGGCACTCCGTTGCGTGCAGTGTATAATTTTCATAGTCATGCAACCTCTTTGGCCTGGCCAGGTATGAATATATCGCTATTATATGAACTCGAGCAATTGTTGAGTGAACTTCCCTTAATTAATTCTACGGTGTACAGACGGACTGTATCACAAACACAAACACGAATATTAATAAGATTGTGTGTTTATCCCTACCCTAACCCTAAATGTCATTAGCGTATTCATAGGAGGTTTTAAATTTCAGTTTAAGTCCTAATTAGCTCAAAAGTGTCCTTTGTACACATTGTCTTTTAAGTAACTGCTGGACGTAGTGGTACACTCCCGGGTTGTACCAACCTTGCATACTAGAACGTCAAGGTGCAGCAACTCTGCTCGAGATCTCGTGGCGTTCTTACAAGCTGTATCATCGTCGTGGCGCAGGTTAGGTTTAGTGGGTAGCTCAACGGCTCTCTCTTCGTGGAGAGGTACCGATACCATATGAGAGTCGTCACTTTTGTAGGCGGCATTAGATGCTGCATTTGGTCTCCCCCCGTATCTATAGCCCGAGTGTTTGTCGCAAGAAAAAAACATTTCCCTGCGTTATCACAAAAAGTAACTATAGCAAATTTCGGGAAAGTCGGCTAATGTCCAAGATTTATAAGAAAGAATAAATTGCTACAACTCGCTTGTGTCGCGGTTTGTTTTATGTCAGAATCATTATCTTAAAAACTACTACTAGGTCCACATCGAAGAAAAGAAGGAAGGTGAATTTTAGATGCAGCTATACAATGCTGTTGTGAAATAGAGTAAATGTTAAAATTAGGAATGGCGCATATTATAACTGATTGATAAAAAAATATTCACTGTACCTATACTTGTAGGGAATTCCTTTTGTTTTAGAAAACTTAGTTATGTACAAAATTGTTGTGTTGTAAAAATTCTGTAAACATTCAAAATGATACAGGCTTATAATATTTCTCATATAAAATTGGTTTTAATGTGATTTGTTGAGTAATTATTGAGATATAAGGTATTTTAAATACTTTTTTAGGGAACGACCGGTATGTTCTAGTGCCTGTACCTTGAAAATTAGAATTTCCGACCTTAGGAGTAAAACATTTAGTTGCTGATATTATAATTATACTGTTAATAAAAATGCTTCTTTTAACAAATATATATAATATTATAAAATACTAAACACGTTGTCTGAAAAAACCAACTGGAATAGACTATACAAACGATGGAGGACACGACGTATTTTTTTTAGCTTTCTTGTATGTTTGTCGTTTTGTCTGTTCGTTCGGGATTCACGTAAACACTACTGAGCCGATTTTAATGCGGTTTTCGCTGATCGCCAGCTAATTCTTAGACTTAAACTCTGCGTTACTTTTTATCCTGGGAATCCCGCGGAAATTTTTCTGGGAATTATTTAAAATAGCCAGATAAAAAAATTGATTTCCAATGTGATTTTTTCACTGATCGATAGCAAATTTAACAGGTATAATAAAACGTCTTATTTGTTATCCTGGGAATCCCGCAGGAATTTTCTTATTCCGACACAGTTTTCACGATAGTTTATATTATTTTTTTAAATGCAGCGATACCTTGTGTCCCAGGAATCTCAAGTCAAGCGTGGACGAAGTCGCGGGAAAATCCTTGTTTGTAGTAAGAATATAAAGGCAGTCCGCCTGTATAGACATCACGACTCGCAGTCTCAGTAGCTTGTACTTTGTGTTTAATTAAACCCACCATACGCTAGATAGCACAGGACCAAGCTTCTAGTCTAAGGAGAGTACATGCTAAATAATGTCTACGAAGGTTGTTGTTTTAGTATTTGCCTAAAATAATTATGCATATGATTGCTCCCTTGGCTTTTGTGGGTCGGACGGCAGGTTATAAAATGGCGGTTCAAGCCCAAGTAGAAATTTCATAAGTTAAAGGTACCTTTGTGTAGACTAGCTTTATTATTTAACACTTTTACTATGTAGAGTACTGGGTCATGGTTACCAATGAAAATATATACCTAACAATATCGATTTTTCCGAATTTAAACATTTAGAATAAAATATATTTAATTGCATAATATTAGATACAGTTCATGAAGTTTAAGTACAAAAACCAATAGGCGGCCTTAGCACTAAAAGCAATTTCTTCCAGACAACCTTAGGATGGATTAGAAAAGTTTGTGAAACATGTGGATTTTGCAATATAACTAGAAGTAATAAAAGAAAAATGTATTTTTAAACAGGAACCAAAATAAATATAAATACAAGACAGAAATGGATATATAGGTATAGGTGATCTATATTTCAATAGCTTCGTTATTTTTTTGTTTTTTACTTATATTTATTTAAATAATAGCAGTGAAGATATTAAAATGCAAGCGATGTTTACCTGTAAGTAGTTTTTACATTGCAATGTTTATAAAGCCCATTATTGTACTTGATCAAATATATAAAACTGTTGGTGATCCTAAAATAAATAAATAAATATCTACATAGAATTTTATTATTTATTTTTTTCAGTTATGGAGTACAGCAAATACCCGATGACTCACTCACCTGACGAAAAGTGATTACCGCTACCAACGTGATACTAACCTCTAATCTATCTTATTATGTAGCTACAAGAAAGTATCAAGTTTGTAGATTTTTTTTAAATAAACTTATGTCCGTCCTTTCATTTCATGTATGTATATGACATTATCTATATCTATATATATATATATATATATATATATAATGAAAATGGCCTTCCTTTGAGGCTCAATCACGCCTAAATCACTGATCGTATCGACATGAAACTACCACCATTCGATGGGAAATTTTTCCTAGATGGTTTATGGCTATTTATTTTTCGAATTCTGACGTCCCTTCATTTTTTTTATTGCTGTTTTACTTTCATGAACATTTATCCCGCTAATAAAAACAAAAGACAAGCGTTTTCTCCTGATTCTTTTGTTTTCATGGATTTCAACGGAGTTTACTAAACGGATTATGTTCTTTTACATTCAGCTAAGAATCTACTTACAAACTTCCACGCATCCACCCACCAACTCCCACGCACCCCTGCACACCCACTCTTATTTTTTGATAAAAATAAAATGCCGAATCTATGATCGAGTACCACTTGAGAACGGCTGGACCGATTGGGTTAATTTTTTTTTTGTTGGCTTCAGAATTGTCAGGAGAAGGTTTATATGTAAGAAAATTTTAAAAAAGTCTGCTAAAACGTTAAAAATTTCGATGATAATCGAAGTATTCCAATTTCTATAGTTACTCATCACGAAATCTCGGGAACTATAGGACTTAGAAATGTGAAACTTGGTAGGAATATTACTTTCGTTGTGTAGAAGTCAACTAAAAACGGATTTTAAGAAATTCATCCCCAAAAGTGGATTGCGGGGGCGTTAACAATGAACAATTCCCGTTTTTAAACTATAGCTCCTATAAATTCTAAATTTGGTAGGAATCTTCTGTAAGAGATGTAGAAATAGTCTATGAACGAATTTTACGGTAGCTCACCCCACAGGGGGTTGCGGGGGTGGTTTAACAATGAAAATTTTTATTTTTTAAGCCATAGCTCCTACAGACTCCAAATTTAGCTAGAGTCGTCTATATGTGATGCAGAAATGATTTAAGAGCGGATTTTACAACAGCCTACCGCCGAAAAAGATTGCGGTAGTGGGTGTTAAAATGTGAAATTTCTATTTCCAAACTGTAACCTCTATAGACTCTAAATTTGGTAGTTAATTTATAAAAAAAAAGTTTATTAATATATTAACACATAATATTTAATCTTCATCTTCATCTTCAATAATCATCTTATGGATTGCAAGAATTGGTAACTCTTCAACTACGAATTCGTTCGAGAAAGTGATTTGATGGAAGAATATTGTAAATTTTGAGTCGGATAGAAATTGATCATTGATAGTTGGGCAGTGACAAACAAAATCCGCAGCATTTGAGATCGTCACAATCTATATTAATGATCAATTTTGTTTTTATATAAATTCAAAATGGATGCGATTAAATTGAGAAGAAAAAAATAATTTAAATGACGGTAGAACTTTGCTTAGACATTACTTGATTTTTGTTTATTCTTAAACAATGACGAAGTAGAGCATTTTCAACTGCAAACAGATAATTATATGAACTCATTCCATATATTTCTTCTACATAACCACGAAAACTGAATCGATAAATGTAAATTTACGTAATGTGTCTATCGTTATCTATTTAATTATTTTTATACCTGTTATTTCTTCTATAAAAGTATCCGTCATTTGGATGAATAATAATAAATGAGTCCCTGATTATTATATTTTGTCGATGAAGCAATTGACGAAAATATTGTCAACGACAACGATATAAATAATGAAGAAATTAGAGAAAATAATATCAATGACAACGATGATATTAATAATGAAGATAATAATGATATTGATAATAATAATAATAATAAGCCCCCTAATACAACCACACGTCCTGATTGAAAACCTAATCACGTCGGAGGCGGACACACGAATGAGAAATTAGTGGCGTGGCTAACGTGGCTCTGGAAACCCATCAAAAATGGAGCTACGATCTAAACGTAAACGTATAGGACCGCTGCCCGTTGGCGATCGCCGGGGCACACCTGGAGCTGACGCTGGGTGTTTCAGCATGCGAATTGTCAGCGGTGAGGAGTTGAACAGGCGGGCTCCCACCGACAAAGATGCTACAGCCGAAATCCGTGACGATGGTGATAGTTTAACAGTCAGAACAAACACTCCAATAGAACCATATAGCCCAAGTACTGTATCGTACACACCCTCCAGATCATCTTCACCTTCCGTATCATCGTCACCCCAAACACTCTCTTTTAACCCAGATCCACCCATACCAGTCTTGAATGTTGCACGGGAAGCAAGTTCCTTCTTACCCGTGTCCACCAAGACTGGGAAATCACGAGTACGCATGAAATGGAGCAAAGATGTGAATACATTTATCATGCGTACTTATTTTCACATAACCAAATTAGAGACCGACATGACCACATATAGGCAACAATTACATCAACTTTTTTCCCAACAATATCCGGAAGGAACCGCTTCAGAACAAAGAATATTAATAATTAAAAAAAGGTTAAATAAATCTATGTCATTCGCCTGGCAAAGTAATCCGTTTCATAATTCGATGAGATAGAGTGAATATGTACATTACATGTTGATAAAGAAGAAATAACGTTTACTAATACTTAGTTATACGTTTATAATGTTCGTTGCAACGATAAACATGAAGTTAATAAATAAACAAAAAAAATTGAATGGTTACTAGGTTCATTGTTTTTTGCTATTAAAAAAAAATAAGCAAATAAACATTTAGACCATTCATCTGTCATCAACGCTACTATCAACATCAACGCTACTATCAACATCAACTTCATGAATTTTCAACGGCCACCATTTTTCCGGCAAGGGCGTCGTTATGAGTGTCTTTTTTATAATTTTTAATTGAATTTAAAATCTTTTTTGTTTATTTTATAAATTATTGTTTTTTTTTCAGATTCACTGGGTACGTTCAGGAGCTTTTCGGGTACCGTGAATTACTCTTTAACGACAATTTTTCATTTGGTATCCGTGATCGTTCTGGGGATCATGTTATAATAATTTCGATAATCAGGTTAAAAAAAAAGGTTGTGGTTAAACGTACTCTCTGCTCACCGTATTGGTCCGCAGTGGTTATACGTTTAACCATTTCCATTAAAACATTTTATGATATTTCTTTTTCAAATATCATATCGCGTTACAGATGCCATCTGGAACTTAATATAATAATATTTTTTTTATTACTTTTTGAAGGTGCTGATGGTTCGCGTGGTCTGCCAGTATGGTCGGAGCTTTGATGTCGGTCAAAATTACTCGCCGTTTGAATTTCGACTTTTTAGTTTCAACTTCGTTATGTTAACGTGTATGTTTTACGTCCCGGCAAACTCAACTTACGAGCGACGAGAAGTCGAATGTGAGATGGAGGAAGATTAATACTCATTTCTCCATGAATCGGACCATTTCTATTGACTAATTTCTCCATTTATTCTTTGTTTTGTTGTTCATCAACATTTATTTTTATTATAATAATAATATCAATAAATTTTATTTTAAGTGAATTTGACTCTTCTTTGAAAAATATTTTAAATTTCAGAAAAAAAAATAAACAAAAAAAGCAAAAAATGAATAAAAAAAATAAAAAATAACAAAAAAAAGCAAAAAAAAATTATATAAATAAAAAAAAAATTAACAAAGAAAGCAAATAAATAAAAAAATGATGTATAAAATTTAATTTATTTCCTTTGAAAATTCGCCCAGCGAAGCGGGCGGGGACGGCTAGTAATAATATATATGAAGTCATAAAGATAGTGGTCTTGAAACGCTACATATACAAAGGCGTTACAAAATTAGGAAAATAAATCCGATATATGCACAACTAAGGGATAAAAATAGTTCAGATATTATGCAAGAATTTTTGAAAAGATATAAATATATTCTGAGGTAAGATATTTTTATTAACGTCTGGTGAAATATGTTCATCTATATTATTATAAATTATAATGAGTGTCTCTCCTTCACCTTCAACTGTAAGATGAAAAATTCTGAAAAATGCCAATTAATTAAAAATATACTTTAAAGCACTTTTTGAAATATGGCAGAAATACCTTATTATTTGTAAATAAGTATAAACTGTTTTTCATAGTTTAATATATATATATGAATAAACCCATAAAAGTTCTTTCTTACGGAACGCCCTACCGCGTAGTGAGACACGTAGTTGGTCAGATTTTGATTTTTAAGAATAAATCTCCGAATCTGATTTTAAGGATTTTTTTTGAATCGAACAACTTTTTATGGTTATAGGATAAGAGTTCTATTTTTTTATTAAAATAGTCATGGAACCCTAAAAGGCAAGTATTCAGCCTTCATGTTGACATTAAATATATAAAATATATTTTAAGGTACTGGGACGCGGAGAATGGCAATAAAAATGCTACCTTATCCCACAAAGTGAGTAGTTTCTTATCCTACGTCATCTAAAAATATTTACGTGTCGTGGCTTACCATATATTTCTCTGTTTATATATCACCTTTATATGAAAATGAATGTAGTTAATAAGCTTGGCATTATTAGCATGATTTCGTTATTGATTAGCGGTTTGGGAAAGGCGTCTTCCTAACTATAAACCAGAACAAATGATTAATGAGGCGGTTTCAAAATGTAAAGGTAAAGGAACGAAGAAAGTATAAAAATCTATTATATGGTAAAACTCAAATGTCTGTATATATATCACAGCCACCCTAATCTTTATTTTATTTGAAATTTTATTACAACATTGTACAGCGGCGTGTAGATCACATAATGTACTTCCTATATTTCAACTATATAAGTACATCCAGTAGTTTCAAAGAAAAACTGTGAGAGAACTTCAGAGACCGTGTATATAAAGATATATTAGGTTGGGGAAAAAGTTTCTTCGCATTTTATATAAAAATTCAAAAGGTTTTTTTATAAAGTTTATTTACATTTGACTAAAGTATGTAGGTGCTATTTTGTTGGATAACTTTTTGCCATCTTGTAGGTAGGGATGTGATCCCATTGCTATAAAAATTTTGGGGCTTCTGATCAAAAAACTGCGACAAGTGGTTTTGGCAGTCCTCTTGTGATGTTAACCTGACACTGCCTAAGGAATTCTGCAGAGACCGAAACAGGTGAAAATCTGAAGGTGCAAGGTCAGGACCATACGCCGGATGCATTAACACCTCCCAGCCAAACTCTCGTAATTTTTTGCTGAGTGGCTAAAGATGTGTGAGATCTAGCGTTATCATAGAGAAAAACCACACCCCTTCTGTTGATTAATTCCGGCCGCTTTTTCTCAACTTCTTGCTTTAATCTCATCAGTTGTTCGCAGTACAGTTCAGAATCGATGGTCCTGCCTGGCGGTAACAGCTCATAATGAATAATGCCCTTCCAATCCCACCATACACACAGCATCACCTTGTTGCGAGTTAGACCGGGTTTCGCCACAGTCTGTGAAGCCTGACCGGCCTTTGACCACAATCTTTTTCGCACTTTATTGTCGTACGTGATCCATTTTTCATTACTAGTTAACAGCTTCTTCAAAAATGGTTCGGTTTCATTACGTTGTAATAAAGAATCACAAATGAGTACACGGTTCATGAGGTTTCTTTGAGTGAGCTCATGAGGCACCCAAATATCGAACTTTTTTGTGTACCCAGCTTTTTTCAAATGCGCCAAAACCGTTTTGTGGTCAATACCCAGTTCTGCAGCTACATCGTAACTACTAATATGCCGATCTTGCTCCACTTTTTCAAAAATGGCATCAATTTTGTCCGTAACAGGGCGACCAGAGCGACGTGCATCGTTCATATCAAAATTTCCGGATTTAAAACGCTTAAACCAAATTTGCGCTACTCTCACATATACTGCATTAGGTCCATAAACATCACAAATTTTTTTCGCGGCTTCTGTTGGATTTTTTACCTTTTTTGTAGTAAAATTTTAAAATGTATCGAATTTCTTCATTACATTCACTAATTCTAACAATAAGATAAACAAATGAAAATCACACATTTTCCTAATTTGAATTTGGAATTGTCTTCTTTAAAATTAAAACTTTTGAATGATACCAAAACCAGCCAGATACAAATGGTATAGCTAAAGAGATCTTATTACAAGTTCATACATACTATATGCGAAAAGACTTTTTCCCCAACCTATTAGAAACAGACAGACGGAAATGTCGATTTTGTAAGAGTTCCGTTTGTTTTTTCTAAATCTATCAAAACCAGGCCGGATTAGGTAGGTATACATTTTTTGTTTGCACCCACAGTTTGAGTGACGCTGCAAATAGGCTACTCTCATAAAGGACAACAAGTCCAACAAGTTGACAAACATAGTCTCGTTATCCCATACCATTGTTTATTTGCTTAACTGGAGATTTGTGTTCATTTGGGAATTTACAGTGGCTGAAACAATGGCTTATGGCCAACCTTAACTTAGCCGCTCACAGTTGTGGCTACCTTTAGAATCACTCCATCGCCTGCTCTAATGGTTGCTAAAGAGACTTGTTATTTATTCATCGGGTGTTGTGAGCCGAGAGCGGCCGGTTCCATGCTCGCAAAGTAGGCGGTGGAGTTAAGCTTTCATATACTTTTACTCTTAAGCATTTAAGATTACGTACTGTGGCTACAAATACGTGATAAGAATATCCAGTAACATGACTATCCCGATTCAAGGTACTGTCAGGTAACTTTTTATTTCTACCTAGAAATTATTAATTCTAGTTATTTGGCAGGGTTAGCTTTTCTACTTAACTTAAGCATTCCTCTTTGCTCGACATTCGATGTTCTTTATGGTCAGTCTATTAGATTATATTTTTTTCTTCAAGAAATTCAGCTAGCACTTTATAGAACATTTAATTCCAGGAGTATTTGGATCTTTTATCAATATACTGTTACGAGTTACGGGACTCGAATTAAAATGCCGTCTGGAAATACTATAGAATTTATTAGAACTATACAAAGACGTATAACACAGGTACAAATATAACTGGACACAACCGGTACAAACGTAATACACGATTCAATAACACGCGCAAAGTCCGTCACTATATAGCTTATCGAATGTACACACGTCTTGTCTCGCTTGTGACCATTGCTAGACTGCCGATCTCCCAATTGGGCCATTGATATACAATATGGCTGCCCGCCCGCCCAGATCGAATTTCTTAGAATTCGTAATCTGCACACCTGCCTAATTATGCCTGCAAACGGCCATAAACGATTACAATACACAATAGGCTGTTTTCTAATTACAAATTTTAAACATAAGGTAAACAAAGAAGTCCAAATGCCGAAAAGGTAATAAATCGCAGGTGTGCTATGGTCTTTGTCGGTCGTAACAATACTTTCAGGCCAGCGCATAAACTGAGATATGGTCTGATAATTTACGCTCTTGCAATATTTCCGATGTCACAATCCGGAGATTGATTTTAGGAAATTTCATTAAAGACCTAAAGGTTTCTTATTAGCATGACGTTTCTCACTATTATACTGCTATTCCTGCATCTGATATATAACTAAAAGAGTAATACTAAGAAAATTAGCAGGTCGACATTTGTATGAAAACTTCTGGTGTGACAAATTAAATATTTAAACCACAGTAGAAAAATATGAAAAGAAAATATGCTTTGCGGTTATCTCAAATAATTAGGAAAAGGAGGACTTGCACTAAAGTCGCTTTTTATATTTCTATCCAAGGTGACAAATACCGCAAAGAAAACTCTCATTCTAGCTTCTCGAAAATCGGACACGTATTATTCATAAAATAAAGTGAGTGCCATAATGTGTGCTTCATATGTATCTCTGATAATTTAAATCTCGCCTCCTGTACACTGGTTGTAGGTAATCTAATTGCAAATATTCAGCCAGCTTCCGGCAGTCGGTGGGTGCGGGTTGAATCTCAAATTAATGTTGTACGGCCACTCTCGTATTTCAGCTGAGATTTCGAACGTTATGACCTAATATTCGACACGTTTCGCCCTTTGTTAGTGCTCCCTTGCCGATATGCTAATACGCTAATATTTATAGCTTCAATACTAAAATGTAAGCAACACACAACCCGAAACATAGAAGTTACTGAGTATATTTTTATTAGTGACACTGATACTGATATTTATAAATATTCTCATATTCGGAAACGGGTGGGTAAGCTATTAAATATAGTTACGAGTTACGGGACTCGAATTAAAATGCCCTTTTGGAATTACTATAGAATTTATTAGAACTATACAAACACGTATAACACAGTTACACATATAACTGGACACAACCAGTACAAACGTAATACACGATTAAATAACACGCGCAAAGTCCGTCAATATAGAGCTTATCGAATGTACACACGTCTTGTCTTGCTTGTGACTATCGCTAGACTGCCGATCTCCCCATTGGGCCATTGCTATATATTGCACCGATACACCGATTGCATAGATCGAATTTCTTAGAATTCGTAATCTGCACATCTGCCTAATTATGCCTGCAAACGGCCATAAACGAGTACAATACACAATAGGCTGTTTTATAATTAGAAATTTTAAACATAGGGTAAACAAAAGAAGTCCAAATGCCGAAAAGGTAATAAATTGCAGCTGTGCATTGGTCTTTGTCGGTCGTAACAATATTATTAAGGACTTTCAATTATAGTAATATTTAATGTTTTATTTACAAATAGAATTTTGTGTGCATGTCTGACTGTGATGTGAGTTGACATCAAGACGTGATTTTCACTAGATGATGGCAGTCCTCATCATATCGAATTGAACATCGTCAGATTAAATCTTATTAAATGCTCTCCGTAAAACAGTTCCAAATAATATTGTAATGTTCGAGTGAGCTTAATTAGAAACCATTGCGCTTTCTATTGTTTCATAACATTCAGTAAATTAAAAAAATATTCGTATGAACAGTGAGCTTAGTTATTATAACATCATTGCGTATGAATGCATTTTGTTTAAAATTATTTCTTTGTAGTTTTCTGAAGTAAAGTTTCATTTTTATATATCCTAATCTCTAACTACTCGTAAGTAAACCATTATTGAATTAAATATTTATATACAGTTATAATGAAATTTGAGTTTCATTCAAAATTTGGAAGGAGAGTAGAGATTTCTTTGTATCATTAATAGAAATATGTATAATGTATATATGTATAAAGATATTTGTCCATCGCGGCGTAGTGAAATATGTCCACGTAAAATATCGTTAGCGTATTGCAATTCACTGCATAAAAAACCATTTGTTCGCGAGATAACCACGTTGATAGAATATTGTATAATAGGTTGGGGAAAAAGTCTTTTCGCATATAGTATGTATGAACTTGTAATAAGATATCTTTGGCTATACCATTTGTATCTGGCTGGTTTTGGTATCATTAAAAAGTTTTAATTTTAAAGAAGACAATTCCAAATTCAAATTAGGAAAATGTGTGATTTTCATTTGTTTTTCTTATTGTTAAAATGAGTGAATCTAATGAAGAAATTCGATACATTTTAAAATTTTACTACAAAAAAGGTAAAAATGCAACACAAGCCGCGAAAAAAACTTTGTGATGTTTATGAACCTAATGCAGTATCTGTGAGAGTAGCGCAAATTTGGTTTAAGCATTTTCAATCCGGAAATTTTGATATCAAAGATAAATGTCGCTCTGGTCGCCCTGTTACGGACAAAATTGATGTCATTTTTGAAAAAGTGTAGCAAGATATATTAGTATATTAGTATATTAGTAGTTACGATGTAGCTGGAGAACTGGGAATTGACCACAAAACGGTTTTGGCGCATTTGAAAAAAGCTAGGTACACAAAAAAGCTCGATATTTGGGTGCCTCATGAGCTCACTGAAAGAAACCTAATGAACCGTGTACTCATTTATGATTCTATATTACGACATAATGAAACCGAACCATTTCTGAAGAAGCTGATAACTGGTGATGAAAAGTGGATCACATACGACAAGAACGTGCGGAAAAGACTGTGGCGAAACCCGGGTTAACTCGCAACAAGGTGATGCTGTGTGTATGGTGGGATTGGAAGGGCATTATTCATTATGAGCTGTTACCGCCAGGCAGGACCATTGATTCTGAACTGTACGGCGAACAACTGATGAGATTAAAGCAAAAAGTTGAGAGCAAGTGGCCGGAATTAATCAACAGAAGGGGTGTGGTTTTTCACCATGATAACACTAGATCTCACACATCTTTAGCCACTCAGCAAAAATTACGAGAGTTTGGCTGGGAGGTGTTAATGCATCCGCCGTATAGTCCTGACCTTGCACCTTCAGATTTTCACCTGTTTCGGTCTCTGCAGAATTCCTTAGGCAGTGTCAGGTTAACATCACGAGAGGACTGCCAAAACCACTTGTCGCAGTTTTTTGACCAGAAGCCCCAAAATTTTTATAGCAATGGGATCACGTCCCTACCTACAAGATGGCAAAAAGTTATCCAAGAAAATGGTACCTACATACTTTAGTCAAACGTAAATAAACTTTATAAAAAAACCTTTTGAATTTTTATATAAAATGCGAAGAAACTTTCTCCCCAACCTAATATAATAACATTATGTTTTATAAATTCCAAAGAATTTATCGCGACGATAGAAGCGTACGTTATAGGTAAAACTTTATTATATTTCATATAGAATTGAGTACTTATATTACAGGATACATTTCACAATAATTTTAAAACTATGTTCGTATAAAACGGCGTCAGGGCGGCGCTACCTTGCTATTATTTTACTTATAAAATATGAAGATAAAACTCTTTTAAAGCACCGATTAAGCAATTATTAATAATCCATTTGATTCGTCCTACGTTGGTACAAAATTTAGTGATAAAAAGTAACTTATTTGACAGTCAAGCATCGGTATTCAAATGTTTTTCATCTAAATAAGTCTGGCTGGATATTACGTATAATGTACTGTAATCATAGGTAAACATTTGTTGTCTGTGAATTTGAAAACGGCAATCTCTTGTACAGCCAGTCACCATTATTAGACTGCTGTATAAGCTATATAATAACACGTTACGACTTAAAGGACTGATGTAATCTAAAGCGGGAGAAACTACGACGCACATGTGTAATAAAGCCCAAATAATATAAGGTTCTTTTATTTACGTATTCAAATAAGTTGGCACTTGCTGCTCGGATGTAACGTGTGGTTTTACATATTATTGTACAGCTTTATCCTAGTCTTACTATAAAAAAACCCGGCTTGCTGATCTAGAAAGGGAACGTGATGGGATGAAATATATTTAGCCTGGGTTTTTGAACAAAGACGGTTATCCGAGTGAAAGCTGACTAAAAGCCTCTTAGGTTGAATATTTGGGGTTGTATTCGCGGTCAAGCTGACGAATGTTACTCGGAATTCGGTTATGATAATCCACTACGACGTGAGCTGACTTGGTGACTGTTGCGATTTGTACACTAGTGATGTGACAGAAAGGTCTTAATATAAGCAGAAACGGATTGTGTAGCACACAGATTTAGTAAATACTAATAAAATTAATACTTTTTGTTACCGTCAGAGTTGTCGGATAAAATAGCTTTTTGGTGATAAGATCGCCTCTTGTAAGATCTGTTTTTGTTAATTTGTTTGAATCTGTGTTGGTGTAAGTATTGTACAATTATGTTTATTGTTAAGATATTGTTATGTGCGAGCGGGGGCGAAAGTTTGTAAGTATAGATGTATGTTTGTTACTGTTTCACGCAAAAAGTACTGAATGGATTTTGATGAAACTTTACAGTAATATAGCTTACACATCAGAATAACACATAGGCTATAATTTATAAAGATATAGAGTGAATTATCCAAAATATAACGATTTTCCATCACCACGCGGGTGAAGCCGCGGACATAGCTAGTCTGCTATAAAAATGTGAAACTAAAAGCAGAACTGGATCAGGAAAGATACCAGAACTTCAGAAGTCAGAAGTTACATTACTTAGTCTACGGCACTATAAAAATACTAAATATGTATGCACAGTGGTTGTGACACTAAAGGTACATTAGTTATAAATAAAGTAGGTACGGAGTAAGGACTTGTTTTATTAATCTGGGAATGCTTTGAGTTGTTAGAATGTTTCTAACAATCCAACGTTAAAGGGATCGCAGTGAAGGGACGTGTATCGTTTGTTGGAAATGCGGCATACTCTCTAAATAATTAATATAATTATTTGTACCAAATATATCTATAGTGGCGTCTTCCAGATGAAATTGACTAAGCTATTGTCGTGTCTAGTATTATTATTATAACCAATACTCTTTTTGACGTTTTTTGTATAAATAAATAATTATTATTTTCTATCTGAAAACTGTGGATCGATATAATTATTATCATTGTTACTGTTTTGGCAATATATTAGGAAGCAGGTACACTCAAGCAATACAAAAAACTGTCTACTAGTAGTTTTAGCGGTATATATATATATATATATATATATATATATATATATATATATACCAACTACGATATACCATATAATAATATACATATGTATAATATAATTATACTATAAAACATTAATCTAGTTTCTTAATATTTACATAAGTATAACATCAATACTGCTTTATAAAGACGTGAGGAAAGCATAAACACAAGAATTGCGTGTTAGTCGTAATGAATTGTATTCAATTAGTAGTTTTGGCACAAAACACTAACGAGCTCCTAGATAGCTCTCGGCAAGATAATTTGCTGTGACGACGTTACGCTGTACTCACACAGTGGTTGTTTGGTGTACAATTGTTCAGTTACATTTTGTTTTGTGACATATATTTCCGCAGAAAATGGCACGTTAAGTAATTATTAAAATCATCCTTATTATAATACTAGTGTTTACCCCGCGGCTGCGCCGCGGGTCAAGCTCTAGTGCGCATCTCTTGTTTAAAGAGCAGGCGGTACAGGTTACATACATTCTATTAAATTTTTATATATTTGCCCCCGGAAGTTTCACTTCATTTTATGTCGCAAACTATACCATCCCCCGTCTATCTGTAAACTACATAAATGACAAAACTTGACAAAATACGCAACATGGACAACATGGAACAAGTGGACCTCGATTGGACCCCGAGCGGACCCCGAGTGGACCCCGAGTGGATCCCGAGTAGACACCGAGTGGACCCCGAGTGGACCTCGAGTGGATCCCGAGTGGACCCCGATTGGAGCCCGAGTGGACACCGAATGGACCTCGAGTGGACCCCGAGTGGACCCCGATTGGATCCCGAGTGGACATCTAGTGGACCCCGAGAGGACCCAGGGTGGACCCCGAGTGGAGCCCAACTGGACCCCGATGGACCCCAAGTGAACCTCGAGTGAAACCCGAGTGGACTCCGAGTGAACCGAGTTGACCCAGTGGACCGAGTGGGCGAAAAGGACAAAATCACAAAACCTATCCTAGTTTCCGGGATAACCTTTACATAAATCCATCCCAAAATCTATCCCATTATCCGAAATTAAAAGTATCCCTTAGCCACCCTCGATATTAAAATTACAAATGTACCGAATTTCAGCTAAATCGGTCCAATAGTTTTTCCATAAAAAGATAACAAACAGAGAGACAAATATATTTTTATCCCAGAAACTATCCGTGAAAACGGAACAGACAGACAGACAGAGTTACTTTCGCATTTATAATATTAATCCCTATTAATATTATAAATGCGAAAGTAACTCTGAAACTGAACTGAACTGTGCTGAAACTCAGTATATATATATTTTCGATGCCGAGTATGAACATAGGATACTTATTATCCCGAAAAATGGGACAGTTTTCGGGATAAAAGTGTATTTGTCTCTCTGTTATCCTTTTATGGTCGGCCGATTTGGCTGAAACTCGGTACATATGTAATTTTAATACCGAAGGGGGCCAAGGGATACTTTTCATCCCGGATAATGGGATAGATTTATGTAAAAGTTATCCCGGAAACTAGGATAGGTTTTTTATTTGTGGTTTGTCATTTTCGTCGTTTTGTTTATTTTGGTCAATTTGGTCGTTTAGGTAATTTCGGTAGTTTTGGTATTTTCAATTGGTCTGGTAGTTGTGGTAGTTCTGGTAGTTGTGGTAGTTTTGGTAGTTGTGGTAGTTTTGGTAGGTGTGGTAGTTTTGGTAGTTGTGGTAGTTTCGTTAATTTCGGTTGTTTTGGTAGTTTTGGTTGTTTTAGTAATTTTGGTAGTTTTGGTAGTTTCGATCTGTTTGTCTGAATACCGAAAATGGACATAGACACTTTTCATCCCGGGAGATGGGATAGTTTGCGATATAAAATAAAGTAAATCTTCCGAGGGCAAATAGCACCGACTTATAAATATAATACAATGTAAACTGTATTAACGCCTGCTCTTTAAACAAGAGGCATGCTCCAGAGTCTGAACCGCGGCGAAGCCGCGGGGTAAACTCTGGTTATCTATAAAAACCAATTAGTAAAAAGTAAAATGGATCGCTGTTAAGTTGTAAGTTAAGGACAAAACAATCCACAAATAGATTAGTAGGGCATTTGCCCGTTTGGATGGCTACCACTGATACGGCAATCCCCATAATAGCCTTGAGCTGTGTTTCGACATTAGTGGCCAGGTTTCAGTGCTCCTTCGAAGCCGACAACACATTGGTAGCACCTTTGGTGTTGCAATACACTAAAGGCGATGGTAACCACTTTCCATCAGGTGGTTCGTGAAAGTAAGAAAAGTACCTAGTAATAAATACAAGAGGGTTTACTGCTTTTCTCTATACCTGAGAAGATCCTATCTATAATATCTATCGAAAGAGTATTGTGTTTCAATGTTGGAATATATGTGTTTTCGAGAAATAAAAAATTGAGAAAGTTTTAAAAAATCGTGTAGAGTTTTTGGCAGGACTGAAAGGCGACGATGTGCTGTGCAGTTTTATTTTCTAAAAATGTGTAAAATTACTCTAAAATGAACAATAGTTATAGGATATGATTGATAGTTTTTGAGTAGTAATTATGTGTTTTTGTAGAAATGTGAACTGTATAGCCAAATGTGACCTTTCGGGTTTTCACAAGAACTCCGTTGGATGGCGTCGATTGTAGCCTACAATAGAACTGTTCCTGGCTTAAAGGCCTAGTTGCCAAGCCTTAACATAAAAAAATAAATCGTGTGTTTACGTTCGAACGAATTCAGATAAACAGTTGATGTATCTTCTGCCTAAGTATTTACTAGTAGCTATAGCCTTACTTATTATAATATCGTAATTTAGTTTATTCAAAAGTAACACGATTGGATAGACTGGGCTCTTAATTGGCGATCATTCCGTTGCGCCGCATCGTATGGAGCTGTGCCGCGGCGCCGACCGAAAGTTCTAACGTTCCCTTAAATTGATTACAGTCGGCCTATTTCCACCACACCTAGTCACCAACTCTGCCAAAATATGAATAATTAAAGCAGTGATCGTGTTTACCTTTGCCAATTAGTTGTTCGTTTAGGTGTAATCGTTTGTTATGGCTTCATTAACGATATATAATGTTTTTCCTTTTGTATTCTCATGAATATAAGTAATTTTGATTTATGGAAATTAGTTCTGTATACAAAATTTTGATAAGTTATGGTTACTGAACATGTTTGTGTGAAATTCGTAATCGCAAGAAAGAAACTACTGGAAACTATAAAAAGAAAAAATCTGAAATAAAGCACGAAAAGCCTTATTTCAGAATTTTTATAAAACATTCAACAAAAAATATTTTGTAACGAATATCCGTTGAGTAGTTTTTGAGATAGATATAAGTAGCGTTTTTTCGTTGAAATGCTTTTTTATGAATTCGTAGCTACGTATTCGTTATTTTGCACAAGGAATGTTTGTCGCTGCGGAATCCTTTGTTGTTTATGGACTGCCAAGCATTTACCTAATTTGTTTACTGGAGAAATACTAGACAAACGTAAACAACACTGTAAATTTATCGAGACACTTTTTATTATATTTTATTATTATTATTTATTTAAATTCAATTATAGATTTTGCGCAAAAAAATCACATCGTGGTGCGTCCACGGCCTATAGGCATTTTGTGAATTGTCATAATTTTACATTGTCATAGTTCATAATTGCAGCTCAACTCGCAGACACAACTTGCCACTTAAACGCAAGTTTCCAAACTTAACTCGCTACTTAACTAACGGAAATGTAAATCAGCCTCAACATAGAGCAGAAAACCATACAAGAAACAAGTGTCAACAACGTCAAAATACTTCCCGAACTATTATGGGTAACGGTGGGGCTTCATCTGCGA
The DNA here is from genome assembly GCA_039645545.1 of Dendrolimus houi. Lineage (NCBI taxonomy): Eukaryota > Metazoa > Arthropoda > Insecta > Lepidoptera > Lasiocampidae > Dendrolimus > Dendrolimus houi. Next base: position 10,539,205 of record CM077127.1, on the reverse strand, counting down.
TAATGTTACAGGTATAGGCCGTTTTACGCAGATGTGGCTATGGGTTTAATGCGTTATTTGATATGTGACATTGTTAATGACGTTAAATATTGACAGATAACGTCTGTAAAGTATGTATATTACACTAATGTGTCTATGTCTATTCATTAACGGCGTTATTTGGTAAAGCTTTAATAAGACGCATTCGGTCACAGTCTAACGGTATTATTCATATCGAGTTAGAATAAGTTTGTAGGCTTTTTTAAGAACCTTATTAAAGCCTACAAATTTACTCTAAGTCAATATGAATAAGAACGTAAAATCTTTAATGCAGCGGCCACACCTGCGTTAATATCTATATATTAATACGCGAAGCAAAAACTTTGTACCCCTTTTTACGAAAATTATGCGGACGGAGGAGTATGAAATTTCGCACATTTAAAGTTTATATAGAGAAGAAGAGACGAATGCTAATTTTTTTATTTTATTATGCATAAAAAATACATTACAAACACTACCATGTATTTGACGCACACGCGCATATACTCTATTGTTTATTGTTCAAGACAAGAGTTAGCCTAGGCGAAATCTGTCATTATAGAAGTATAGTCTTTGACATTAATTATTATGGTCGAATTTCGAGTACGGGCGACCACCAGTTAAATTAAAACGATATTTTAACAGTTTTAAGCGCGGCATTGTATTTAATTTTTGTTTTTATTTCCACGTTTCGGCCACCGTTCAATAGCCGTGATCACTCATTGATACTTGATATTTTTGTCTTCCGTGATCAGGGCTACTAAAAATTGGCTGAATCGTGAAAATAAAAATGAAAATCGTATAAAATACGGCGGTTAAAACCGTTAAAAACGTAGTTTTTTATGTGTAGGTATTATTAGTCGCGAAAACTTAAGTAAATCTGTGACAACGTTCAAAGTTGTGGAATACCTGCTTCGCATAGCATGTTCTCTCTAACCTCCTGGTGGTCAATGATTCCCATTTCTAGTATCTTGGTTCAAATAGCATAAATTCAACAAGTATAATATTTCCTACAGGCGTATGTGCATTCGTGTGTTTAGAAACTTATCCGGACCGCTTAAAGGGTTGCATTATATTAAAATTGGAAAACGTTGTGCTTTTACCACGTCCACGTAATTCAGCTAGTCAAAATAACATCATGTCATGTACAATTTTATTTACTCACTACACAGTACACCAAAGGATATGGGAACTATAATGAAAGGTTATGTCTATGGCGCCTTATCTAATGGGCATGAAGTTTCCTAGCAACCTTTCTTTTAGCGTGCCACATAAAAATTCCACTTTATTTGTGTGAACAAAGAAATTGTTTCGTACGCAGTTGAATATTGTTATTATTTTTGATAAATGCTTCTTCGCGTTTTTTTATCAAGTTTACTTATTAGAGTAATCGCATAACTTTTCACTGAAAATAATATTGAATATACAGTTCCTTCAAACGATTGTTAGCAGCTTTAAATTTTAATCCGAATTGGATAAGCGTGGCGAGTATATCGTCCATTCTCCTTAAATAGAGACGCTTAAGCTTAGTGGGGGGCGGGTTAAATTCTTCCTTTCGTCTTCTCTCAGTCATTTAAATATCTGGGGCATTGGGTAACGGAGGTCCAGGACGATAATGTGGACATGGATAAGGAACATAGGGCATTGTCAGTTTGGGCAAAAATGTTGGCCCGCAGACTTGCTCGGTGTACAGAGACCTCTCTGTACTCAGAAAGTCTATGGTTCAAATATACCTCTACGAGTCCAATACAAAAATTCCCTCAAGGTGCTGTTGGGTGACTGCGTTTCTGCAGTGCGTCGTCGTCTATGTTCGCCGAAGCACACATAGATGGCTTTGATGCTTTATGGTGTAAAAAACAGCTTTGTTACTAAGCAGATTGCGTGGTAGAAGCAACAGTATCCAGAAGGGAATAGCTGATAAATTTGACTGCCCACTGATTTGGTCCTTCATTAAGAGGACCAAATCAGTGCTAGTCTTAATTAATAATATAGACATAAGGAAATTTTTTTTTACTAATAACATTATTTTGTGGGTTTTGTGATTTTGTATTGGACTGTGTTGTCTTGAAATAAATAAATAATAATTATTATTTCGGGTCGCTGCATCTATTATGTTATACTGAAGTCTTCTCATTTTATACTTTTCTATTGTTGTATGATGATTTACAATGTGTCAGAGCGCGTATATTATAATATACGCGCTCTGACACATTGTAAATCATCATACATATTGTCTCGCCTGTTTCCAAGTGGAGTAGGAAGAGATTATGGATATCGACTTGCTTCGATCTCGATAAACACTTTTAGTAATAAATTATTACGTAATCCTTATCACAAATATTGTTCTTTATGTATGTCCTACTTCTTGGTTTATGGTTATTCACGTTACAATAAAAATAATAGTTATAATAAAAATAATAATAAATGTAAATGCCAACAACATTTGTAATTGTTATCAAGTTTCACTTAACCTATGTCTAAGTTTGATTTAAAGATCACAGCCATGCAAATTACATTTCATAAAAGGGAGCGTGGAAAATTAAACAGATTGAAGAGTGCCGTCAAAGTTAGCGACGTAAAATTCAAGTATCTTTGTATAACAAACGAAGTCCGCGTCTCTTCGTCTCTTGGGAGAAAATAAAGTTCATTTCGTAGGGCTTATTGAGTTTATCTTCGCGATAACAACTATAAATGGCTCTAATTAGAATTATGTAAAGACAAGCTGCGAATAAGTGATGTAACGAGAAAATTTGAATAAGGGATCTAGACAAAGTGTTTGAATTCGTTTAGATGTATAACAGTATTGCTATGTTATGTACTATTGCTCACTAAAATTGCCATTAACAAGAATGTATATTTTTCTAGTATATATTTGTACATATTGTTGCCAATTTCTGGGGTGTAAATTAAAATACCGTTTGAATTATCACAAAGTTTATTAGAAGAACACACACGTAATTCACAGTTCTTACAAGTACAACCAAATACAACAAGCCGAAACCGTAGAGCAGAAAATCGCACAAAGTCCGTCGTTATAAGATACTCGCTCCAAAAGTACATTACGTAACACCTCAATCGTAGTTGAAAACTCAACTAACTCCGTCCCCGACTGACTGATATTTGGTAAAAGCTTAGCAACAAACCCACTGGTCCTTGGAATTCTTAACTTGTCAGCTCAATGGCTTTTAAGAATGCACATGAAATCCAAACAATAGACGGAAGGATTTATAACGTCTTACCAGGAGGCGTACAAAGCGATAAGCGCGGATAATAGATTATTCAAATTCAAAGGGGTAATAAAACACCTGCAAAGGACTGGTTCATAACAATATTATAGGTAAAACCAAGATCGCTTTGAACTCACTTATCGCTTCAAGCGATCTCTTTCAGGCAACCTACAATTTTGTTTGCATAATCATTAACAAAGCGTTATTAACAAAAAGAGAATAGGTATCTTTAATAAATTGAAAGTAAGTACTTCTTCTTTTATAATTATGTTCAATAATCCTACATTTGTAAAAGCTTTCCTATGCTGTAAATTTGTTGTCAGTCAAATTTACACCGGATAAGTATATGTGGTGAAGCATGCTGTAACAAAATTCACTCTTCGTAAAGTTTTTGCTGTCGATGACGATTATAAAATGTAATGTAAGTCTCCATGAAATGTTTAATCGTTGATTGGAAAGTTCCCAATTATAACGAGAACACGTTCATGTACAATGTTAAATCAAATGAATTCCAATCCACTACGGATATTTAATTAATATGTTTGCATACAGAGTTAAATGAACAGCTTATTTTATTCATTCGCATTTTGTTGTGCATTGATGCGGATTAATTATAAAATGTGTATTCAATTGAATGAGATTTTCGATAGTCTGGTTTAGACAAACAGATTTTTAAAACTTTATCTTTAACGCCAACTTTAAATCGATAGTAGAAATTTTCACTTCTGTTTCTTCTTTTTTAGATCATAGTTTTGCATGGTTTGTATCTAGCCCGTGTCAACTGTTCATATATATTTTACTGGCTGATTCCCGCGACTTCGTCCGCGTAGTTGGTTTTTTAACTATCCCACGGGAACTCTTTACTTTTCGGGATCAAATGTATCCTATATGTTGACCAGGGATATAAGCTACCACCATACAAAATTTCATTTAAATCGGTCTAGTCGTTTCGGAGATTAGCCGGTACAAACAGATAGACAAACAGACAAATAGAAAAACATAAAATTAAAAAAAATCTAAATTAGTTCTATTCCACTTCTTACATCCCCTAACTCGGTTTTTAGCATTTTTTTCATTGTACAGAAATTCGACCTCTACAGTTTTATTATATGTATAGATCATAGGTTTCTTTATGCTAAACAGTACAGTTGTTGAACAAGCGCATAATTGTTGGTGAAACGCAACTTTATTAATCGTAAAAAATCGTTAAACCCGTCAATCCGCCTTGGACGAGCATGGCAGGTGTTCTGTCCGTTCCCTCCTAAAGATGGGGAGGCCTGAGCCCAGCAATGGGAGGCTAAGGGCTGTTATTATTGAGTAAGCGTTTAAACAAAAAGCATAAATAGTTAAAATAAATCTGAACTATATTATTCTTCTAGTCCTCACCAAAAACCCGTGGAATGTCAATCTATGTCATTTTCTATCAAAATAGTGTTTATTTCAAATTATACGTTAAGAACTTTATTCAGCGGCGTCTAGCACCGGATGTAAATAATTGAAGCCTTCCAGCGTTGCTCCATTTTTAGGAAACTGTTTTAAAAACATGCAATGTTACGTGAAGTGACCATAAAATTTAGAACCCTGCAACCCTGAATTTCAATACCAGTATAAGCGATGTAACGGATCAACATTCACTAGTTGTGTCGAGATATGCGAGTAACATACTTTATATAAATTCGAGGCGGGACCAGAGAAGTTAGACAACTGATAGAGTCCTAACTTCGTCTGATAGTACTAGCGGCTCACAGTAACGTTGAATTTGTTATTGACAAGGGTGCTACGATAAAAACTCGGTAAAAAGTAAATTATTAAGAAACTTAGTGACGCGTGTGTACATAACTGTGTATATTACGTTTCGAAGTACGTATTCAAGAAGTGGAGTTGGGAAAACAAAAAATTTAAAGTAACAATATAATGTTCAATTATAGTAAAGGAAATTTCTACTTCATAGTTCAGAAGCGAATATCTCTCTACCTATTTATTTTAAATAAAAAAAACAATTGTGTGCGTGTGAGGTTTACGCGCAGAAGTAAACCTTCAGGAAATATGCAGGAGAACATAATTACTTATATCTACCACGCTTAGTAGAGTGAGGAGGCTACGAAGCACTGCATAAAAAGGGGACCGATTATTATGAAGCGCTGTATAATGTATTCTATCACATTCTGTCGCAGATATATATAGATTTATGTGTTTATCTCTTTTTAGTGTCGCTTTTTCGTTTCATCGATTTTCAAATCACAACGATTCTAAAGAAGTTTCACTTTAAAAGTTATTAAATAACGTCGTCATGTACCTAGAATGAAAAAAAATCAATCCTTACCTTACTTGTATGACGCCCATCACTAATTTTCGGTTGTTTTGCGATGTTGTTGTAATATTGCGTAACGCCATATACAAATTTTGTCTGTCATATTTCATCTATATAAATCTCGCTATTTTTGAGAAAATGACTTTAACATATAAAGACAGACGGTCACACGGATTTTTTCCTTCTTATTTAGCCAATCAATGTCCACTACTGGATATAGGCCTCCCAGGCCTCCCCAAGTTTGTGTCACATATCCCGGTCTTCCGCATTCACCTTACATCCTTGTCGGAGACTACGCAAGTCATTGGTCGACCGGGATGAAGGGTGTCCTACGCTACGTTTTTTTTAATCGCTACCTCCTCCGCCAAGATGAAAGGCAGAGTTCTTATTATCTTTATTGTTTTTATCTTTTCTTTTTTTAGGCAAAATGAGTAATGGACGTCTCTTTTTTATTTGTTTTTCTTTTGTCTTTTAAAAAAAGTATGTGTATGTATGTATGTACTAGTTTTGATTATCTTATAATAATACCAATTTGGAAAACATCTAAATCAATAAATTTTACATCTAATACATTACAATATTCTTATTTCTAAATTCTATTTTACACTTTTATATGTCGAGCCTTTACCGCCATTTTATTGTAAGGGACATTTGCACCTAAGTATATTTTTCGTTGCAAAAGTATTTTAAAATATTATTTTGTTTTAAAACTGACAGTTTTTGATTCAGTAGGGTCTAATCTAACTAAAACTAAAAGTCTTAAAACAATATTTAGTTTTAAGTACCTTTTACAACTAAAAATATAATTAGGTCCAAATGTCACTTACGATAAAGTGGCGGTACAGGCTCGATGTATTATTATCTATCCTACGCTACGTTTACCGAGACGTGACTTCTACTTTAGGATACGTTTGCTACATCGGTCCACAGACTAGTTAGAGATTATTACTACGTAATCATCGGCCGTTGATCCTGCGTCAGACGTAAAAACACGACAAACCAATAAGGCTTTCGTTTTTGCCAAAATGGCCACGAAAATGTAACAGATTTTATCATATAATTAACATGCCAAAGGTGTGGCGTGTAGATTTCCATCAGAAGCCGTTTAAATCCCGGAGTTTCGGATGTGTGGTTATATGCATAATTTAAATTTGGCAAGTTCAAGGGATCTCGACGCAGTATTATCTGCAAATATAACAACTAATTAATGTAACAACTGCTTGACCTAATTTTCTCCTTCCGACTATAAATTAACCCCAATAACTGCTGAAGTTCATGATATTGTTGTAAACTCTAGTTTAGTTGTAAACTAGACCTCTTTGATTCCCTCGAGGAAGCGTCAGATTTGTTTACATGGAAACTTACGTGTGGGCTAAAAAACTTATAACTTTTGTAAAATACATACCTACTATGTTTTATATATGCATATGTCATTAGTTAAGAGTAATTAAATTTTTATGTATACTTACGTTCATTTACGACAGTAGGTAAATATTTTGCTTTTTTCCTTCTTTCTTATATTTCCATCTCAGATCTTTATGGAATATCTGAACACAATGTCATGAAAATGTGTTCACTTCCGACACTTTAAAATGGAAGAGACCAAAAGTAACAATGCAATCTTTTAAGCCATTAATGCAGGATTTAATAGATAAAAGGATGTCGTCCCTGATCATCTTTTGATGTCATATGGAAATTATTTCCTATTCAAGGTCGTGAAGAAAGAACAAATATACAAACATCATTACCATTTTAACCGATTTAAAAAAAAGGAGTATTTTTATATGAGTAGGAGGAGTTTTTTTGTATTAGTATAGTATTCTTCTTATGAAATCTATTAGCTATTCTTATAGATACTATTATTTATTTGATAAGGAGCGGTTTTATTTAAATGTTATGCCCCACTTTGAAGCCGATACCGTATAGCATATTTTTAATCATAACATTGACAACATATATAAAGATATAAGAATATCTTTATATAACTTGTCAATGTTATGTAAATACAGAAAAATATCTTTAACAAAAAAATTAAAAAAGAATATCGTAAAGCCGCTCCTTGTCAAAAAACGACTATAAACCGTACCACACCTGTATGGACGTTATCACATTTTGTTCGCCCACTCTTACACGACCCGTCAAACCGCTCTGTGCACAGACTGGTTTGTTTTATTTTCATATTCTGTATGAGATTGGCGGACAACGGAATGGCGAGTTTATATTTAGACGTGATATTTTGGTAAAATATTTTTATATAACCATGTTCCAGGGTTAGTAACCTTTAAAAAATACTCATATATTATGATAATCGATACTTGAAATTAAAAATTGATCATCATAACAAAATATTTTCTTAAGTTTTCGCGTTTAACGGTTTTAGGTGCGGTAATTTATTTGAATTTTATTATTCCAACTTTCTGGCCACTTTTCAGTAGCCATGATCACGGAAGACACAGATGTCAAGTGTCAATGAGTATTGTTAAAGTTTTATTTAGCCTACCGCCAACTTGTTCATTTTAATTATTTAGTTTTAATTTTGTTTATGGTTATTATTTACTCTATGGGAGCTTAATCTAATTTATCGCCGTTCGCAACATGTTGTGGCTTGAAGAGAAGAAGCGGCGCAAGAAACTCTTCAGCTAAGATGCCTACCTCTAATAATTTTATATAATATTAAAATGGGTGGCAGGTAAAAATGAAATCTTTGTTTTCCGTGATCACGGCCACTGAAAAGTGGCCGAAACATCGGAATAATAAAAATCAAACAAATCACTGCGCGTCAAACCGTTAAAACGTAATTTTATTATGATCATCATAACGCCTGGTAGACGTCTCACGTGACCAAAAGACTGGTCTTTACCTCGGACAACGCATTAGCGGTGCCATTCAGCGAGGTAATGTGGCCAGTCCTTTGGGCAACTTCCAACTGACAGTTGTCTGGCACTAGATTTTATAGTTAAATTTTGGTTTGTATATAATAATGTAGTTTTAGTTAGTTTCATTTTCTAGAAATAAAATCAAATTGAAAAGAAAATAAAGCAAAATGCTTTTATAATCATTCAAAATTAAATTTTTATATGTATGGGATATCACGGATCGGGCAAATTTCAATTTTACGGGCCATAAATGAATTTTGTTCTAGAATACGAGCCTAGATCTTAAATTAACTCTTCAACTGTTAGTCTTGAATTGCCCTCACGTGAATATTAAAATGGTGGGGCTATACCTGCGATAATGTTAAGACATTGACTGCGGCCGATTGCGTATTATTTAAAGCGTTAAAAATAACGCCGTTATCGAACAACCACATTAGTGAAAAAAATACGTTGTTTGTCAACCTGTAACTTCCTTAACAATTAAAAACAATAACGCATTACACCCATCGACATATTGCGTGAACCGGTATATAATTATAACATTATCGCAGATGTGGCCCTAACATAAAGTTAAAATAATTGAATATTAGTATGCATCGAGAAACGAGAACGTTTACGATTTCACTCAATCAATGATAGAGATCAATGAGGCTCTGACGAAGAAGGTGAAATACATTTATTTAATACCTCGTCTTATCAGGACAGCACACATTATATAGTGTAATCGAGTTTATAATCACGTAACATGTATCCTAGCTTTGTGCAATATTCGAGTGTTATATGATGTCAGTGAAATATGTTCGATTCGTCGCTCGCCATATTCGTAGTGAGTCCGCGTCGATTTGAATTCATGTCTCGCAATGCCCGTTCTTTGTCTAAATCATACTGACAGCGATATGTTGCTCCTTTACTCCATATACATGATATCGCTAATTTCCCAAGGCTGAACTGGGCTTTGAAACGGATTTTGTTTGCGCCGAAACTTAAGCGTAAAAAGGGAAAGGCGATACACAAAGAGACTGAAATATTAAAGAAACATTTCATTTCTTAGCAAAATATCTTACACAAAACAGGTTTCGCAAGTTTAATTTATAGATTTTTTTTCTTCCTGCTTCGCTCGTGTACCCTTCGCAGAAGATATTATTTTTTGGGATTATAAGCAGGACGGTTGTTACGACGGTCGTAATCAAATTTCTTTGAAGCTGTAGACATATCGATTATCGGTGTTACCCTGGAGCTGCAAATGTCCATAGGCGGCGATGACCGCTTTCCATCAGGTGAAACGATTGCTTGTTTGTTTGCTACAGCCAGTAAAGAAATCTCGTTTCGAAACATTCATACGGTTCCACTAGGGTAATGGACCTTTATATCGCGGAAGTGTCCCCATTTTATACCGTGTAGAAGAAATAAAAAATCTTTCAAATTTAGGTATTATTATTGTTGACTCGCGAGACTCGAATTAAAATGCCGTTAGAATTTCTATAGAGTTTATTAGAACTATACAAACACGTATAACACAGGTACAAATATAACCGAACACAACAAGTACAAACGTAATGCAGAAGGTCGTAACTCAATAAAACGCGCAAAGTCCGTCACTTATTAGATTCCCGATTATAGTACACACGTCTCGCTTTGCTCGTGGTTCTCCCTTGACTGTCTCCCCATCCATCGGGGCATCGTTTTATACTGCACAAATGCAATGTCCCCGTATCTAAGTCGGCTTAATCCGCCACACCTGGCTAATGACCCGGCCGCAAACTGCCATAAAAGAGTACAACAAAACAATGGGCTGTTTTCTAATCACAAATTTTAAACACAAAGTAAACAAAAGAAGACGATCATAAAAGAGTTCAATTAGTTTAAATGCCGGCAGGTAATAAAATATATTTTGTTTCAGATATGCAGGTGGGTTTTGTTTTTGTCGGGACCTGAGTTGTAACATTATTATATATGAATTTTACCATAACTTTACCTTATGAATGCTGTGGTAGCTTAGTGGCTAGCGCGAGCGTCCCGACCTCAAATGACGCAGGTTCGAATCCTGGCCGCAAAAGCATGCACCACTTAAGCAGATTTCTGACCCAATGTGCATATCGTTAACCATTACTACGTGCTTACGGCGAAAAAAACACCGTGATGAGACCTGTACATAGAGATAACCGTTGTGTCTAGCCCGCCTACAGGCCTTGGACAAGCGTGGCGGATTTACTGTCTGTTCCCCTATAAATGAGAGGCCCGAGAGTGGAACATTTATTCCACTGCTGGGCTGTTATTATATTACATTAAGAAATAAGAAAGTAGAGGCGTTGTGAGGAGGCAAAAATTTTGCCGATTTCTGTCACATAGTATAAATGAAAATATCTTAGAAATGCTAAACCGTGCTGCGAGCCACGATTGTTATAAAATTACATAATTTTATAGTGCTTTGTTGGTATAGATAAATTAGCTTCGACTAGTTTTTGCGTTTGTAGTATTATTTGTATATTTACAGGACTTCTAAACTTGACATTTAAAATTCCTTGTACAATCAGCAAAAAGAGGTTCATTACATTTTGAAGAAGAAAATATATTTACAATCAAAAGTCAATGGTGAAAGTCAAATAAATAATTATTATTTACACTGCTAATTGGTGTGAGGTCTGACTATTTGGTTTTAGTTAGATATTTAATGAATAAGTTGGTTTTATTTGTCGTTAATTCTTGTTATTTACTGTTCAGTGATATTATTTGTTGCTAATTGTTATTATTTGATATCAAATTTGTTAATTAAAAATGATTCCGATGTTGAAACGTGGTCGAGGTAAGCTTCAGACTTCCCAAACTATGTAAACTACTTGTATAATTTGTAAAAATATTTCGAAAATGAGTGCAATAGCAATCCGAGCAGTATTATGGCTCCCGCTCAATTAGTTGCTAAATCAACCGGAATATCATTGACTTCCATCGGGAAGGTGCTATCAGAAAGCAAATGTCATTCTTCAGAACAGGGACCAACAATTTAGTATTAAACAAGATGTTTAATATTAATATTTATTATTAGTATTATTAGTTTCATATTAAGTACTGGCCTATAAAAATAGATAGATAGATAACACTTTATTGTTCACCAAAATAAACAAATACAAAAACAAAATGCATAATTACAATACTTCTTGGCAAAATAACAGGCGGCCTTATCGCTAAAAGTGATCTCTTTCAGGCAACCTAGCTTAAAAGAAATTCTTAACTAATATGGTGATGTAGGTGATAAAAAGGATTAGTTTATTTATTTATATGCTGGCCGTACACTACTACAAACGCAAAAACGTCTCGAAGCTAAAATACCTGTATATGTTCGAAAATTGCTATTGAATTACAAATAAACGCCTTACTATATAACATTTTTCAAGATATTTAAAACGAAAAACAGAGTTGCACGGTGGAAGAGGTAATTATTTACGTCTGTAGATGCACAGTGCAAGACATTGTGACTCTGATTAATACTCTCTGCAGTCTTAGTAATATATTCTTCACGTTTATTACCTACGTTACTAGAGTTTTCCACACAGCTTCGCTTGCATTAATCTCGGTTCCGCTTTTTGCGGATATTATTTAACAGTATGTAAGATAAAAGTTCCTGTGTTCATCTTCGGTACATGTAGTACGTGTTTATATAGCAACTTTCATGTGCGTATTCAAGAAAGTGAAGATTCACGATTATATAATAGAAAATTAAAACGATGAAGAACTGATTTGTAGGCAATTTTTACAGAATTTATGATAACTTGTTTCGGATTCATGACCTATAAAAACAATCCCATTTTATGAATTAATAATACATGGTAAAAGAATTCTAGAAATTATATCATCATCATCATCCAAACGTTTAAATCGCTGAGTGTACGGAGCGTTCGCTTCGAGCCCTGAAGTCCGTTTTCCTACTTTTTCTTCTCCCCTTCGCGCAATCTTCAGCATCCCTTATACGTACCAATGTTCTTAAAAACCACTGGTACATATGTCGTTTTTAGGACGTCACGAAGTCTATGAGTCAAACTCTTGTCTTTAAATAAATAATAACACCATAACAATGCAGAAATATGACAAATATCATGAAGTTTTTGTTCTTGTGTGTCATAACTGAATATTATAAAGTAAGACAGATCTGGGTTTTCCGATTTCAATTTAGGAGGACTCTTGACACAAATGCTCGACGTTGGCAGGTCGGACAAGCCTTGCTCACTGAATGGTGCTCACTCGACTTGTTCAGGTAACATTCATGTGCCGAGTCACGGAGCACGGACATAATATAACTTAGTACTCAGTAAAATGAGTGCACTAAATTATTAAATGTAAATATAACCCGTGCGATATTTAAAGTATAGAATTATGATTGTTGAAATGTATGTATGTAATGTAATGAAAACTTGTAAATATAAAATAATGTAATTTTACTTTGTCACGTGATTCCTGTAATGGTAAAAATGTAACAGCACAAGTTTATTATAATACTAGCTAACTGTTGCCCGTGACTTCGTCCACGTGCAATTATTTTCGCGGGACCCTAATTTTAAAGTAACCTAAGTTACTCCATATAATATCAGCTATCTGCCAGTGAAAGTCCCGTCAAAATCGGCCAAGCTGTTTCAGAGATTAGCTGGAACAAACAGACAGACAGACAAAACTTTCATTAATGGTTTTTTGATATAATTACCTATATACTTTAATATGCATTTATTAAAATGCTGTCATTTTGACATTACAAACAGACTCTTACATTTTATATATTTGTATAGACGTAGTCTAGAGGTCTATTTATTCGATTTATATAAAGCACTAAAAAGGTTATTGCCTTGAATGATGATGTTAAAAGTTGCTACGAAGGCAGGCAGAGAATCTAGTTCATATAGACTTGTCAGGTGCTTCGATCGTTTGTATCAGATATCCAAATTTTAAGTATTTAACTAACGCCATGGAGCGGTGGTTATTATTGTGGCTAAAAAGTTCACATTTCCACACAGACAGCCAAATCGTTTTTAAAAACTAATTATCAATATTCTAAAAGTATTCTTAAATTGGAACCAAATTTCTACTTTTTATTGAAAAGTTCACAGCAAAACATCAACCTTTGAATTTCCGAAAAACTCCAAAGAAGATGAATTAATTTATGATTTTTCTCAAGAACGCTATAATGAACTTTAAAATATATGACGTAAAACTTAATTAATACGTTCTTGGGAATAATACAATCATCTATAAAATATAGTATGGTTTATTTTATTAATGCTTGGAACTTATTCGTGGTGGAGAAACCAATTTAGATTCGAATTGAAGGTCAGATACCTTGTAAAGGCGCGTACAGACATCGCGAGGCGTGCGTCGCGAATGGTTCATCACGCACGCCTCAACATGAAGCATACGACGGTACATTTATGCCTGAGTCCCGAACGAGACATGCTCAAGCAGGCAAACAACCACGCACGGTATTTGTCAGTAAAAAAATGGCTTCGGCAAGGCGAGAAGTGCAGATTGCAGCTGCAGCCTACATAGAATGTTAAGAATCCCATAGCACTCTGTTCTTTTCATAAAGCTGTTCACACAGTGATTCGGTATCTGTCTTCATGACGCATGACCGCGCAACCCAAATAACATCCGACCGTCCACACGTAGCGTACGGCTCGCACTGAGGCGGCGTTCGCGACGATCATATGAGGCGAATGCTCAGAGTGAGCACACAGTCCGAGGCAAGCGTGACGAACCATTTGCGACGCACGTCTCGCGATGTCTGTACGCGCCTTAATACTATTTCTTCTGATCACGTAAAAGGCCTATTTTCGATTTTATTTTAACTATTTACATCGGTAAACGTTTATGGTCGCTCTTCGTGGAAGTCATATAAATTCCCTGCCTTTCTACAATTTTCGTTTTCATAGTGATTTCAAGGTGCCAAATCGAAAGCGAAAGTAGCGCAAATCCTGCAATGTGTTCCAATATAAATAACATGTTGTTATAATAATATGTTTGTAAAACTAATAAATAAAGGTAAGAAATATTATATAAATTATTTAACAGGTACTTAATGAAATTTGAATTACACAATTTTACAATAAGTTACTATATAAGGAAACTTAACTTATATTGTATTCTACCCATAATCCCTTAAGACTAATTATAAGTTTACCAACTACTGTCAAAGTTCTTTGTTTTCTCGTATGGCTCGTACTTATAATACTAAATTTTGTAAAATTGATCTGTTTGCGCCCTCCAAATACAAATTTAAAAGTAACATTATTAATGACTTGCTAAATTTTACATAACACAACCCGACTTTATTTCTTTAATTTCTATTTAACATTTGCTTTTTAAAATTGTTACTAAATTCGTGGTTTATAAGGAAAACCTGTTATTGGCCTTACTTTTTATTGTAAACGGTTTTATATTATATTTATGTATTCGCTGTTTGTTTTTCTCAATAAATAAATAAATAAGTAGAATACTGATCTTAATTAAATTTTATTTAGTTAATCTATAGTCTATATATATAAAACAAAGTCGTGTTAGTTACACAATTTATAACTCGAGAACGGCTGGACCGATTTTTATGGTTTTTGGAATTGTCTTCCTCCGGAATAGGATAGTAAGTATTAAAATATGATATTCAGCAATAAAAAAACATCAATCACAACATCAGTCTAGCCATTTATTTCTTATGATTTTTCCCGGCCAATGGTGACTGCGTTTAAACTCATTTTCATTTGTTTGATATAGGTGAATTATTTTTGTGTGTGTTCAAGTGGGTCCCGGCATGGTTCAGATTCAGATTTGGACCATGTAGATGGCGCTGCAATCGGGTTCCAGGATTTAGGTGAAATTATTTTTGGCGTGTGTTCGAGTGGATCCCGGGATGGTTTAGATTCACGATTGGATCCGCTAGGTGGCGTCGATGAACTCTTCTTTAACAGTAGGACTGATTTTAATATTTTATTTTGTGTTTTTTTAAGTAGATTCGAGAATGGGTTTGATTAACAATTGATCCCGGTTGATGGCGCTGCAATCGGTTTCTAAATTTTTATTTTTTAAGGGCAATCCAACGTCTGCCGGGTACAACTAGTAAGTTAATAAATCTCTGCCAAGCCGCCTTGATTCGTGACGGGTGGGATACTGTCCTTTTCCTTGTAGTAGGAGGCCCGAGCCCAGCAGTGGCACGTTTATAGGCTGCTATCTATGATATTATAAAATTCTAAACATACCGTGTCAGTACATTAAAGCTATTTAAAAAATACAACTGGAATAGACTATACAAACGACGGAAAACACGATGCAATTTTTTTTAGATTTCTTGTCTGTTTGTTCGGGATTGACTACTGGGCCGATTTCGATGCGGTTTTCACTGATCGACAGCGAATTCTTTTTGTGCCATTTATATATTTTTCCCAGGAGCGGTTTGAAGTTGTCCGGGTGCATAAAAATAAGCCCATTCCGACAGAGTTTTTATTAAAACGATAGCTTACATTTTTTTTAATGCTGCGCTACTTTGTTTCCCGGGAATTCCGCGGAAATTTCAAGCGTGTATGAAGTCGCGGGCATATCCTAGAACATAATAGATCTGTAAAATGCGTTTAAAAACAAGGAAAAAGTCGGAGGACTAGTTCGAACTATCAGAATCCTGAAATAAAGTTTTTATGATTTTTGACTGCCTGTTGTTTGTTAGAGCATCACTTGAAAACTTCTGAAAGTATTTAAATGAAACTCGATACAGATCTAACTTATATGCCGGGTCAATACTTAGAATTTATTTTATCCCGATAAATGACGTCGTTTCCATGAAATAGATGAATACTTATAACCTGTGTGATCTGTGCTTATAATGAAATAGTTGGCGTTGCGGCCTTTTTGGCGTTGCCGTTGAAATTCATAATACGTCATCGGCGTAGAAATGCGAACCAACTTTCGCTGTCAGATGCCAGTAGGTATTATAATTTTAACTCATTATTCTCTTACTTTTTGATGTTTTATTCTTTGAGACATATTTTTAGATCAAATCAGTTCAAAATTGAAAGCATTAATATGTTTCTTTTAAATTTTGACTTGTTTTATTAAATAAAGTATAAAAGGTAAGACCTGTAGTTCTATTTAGTCAAGTAGAGGTTAAAATGGGCGGTTGTTCTTCCTTCTTCCATGATACCCAAACAATCTTTCAACTGTGATATTTTTTTTGTAATATATTACTATTAATATTTTATTTTACAACCGGTGTCATTGTGACAACTTACCGCGGAACATTTAGGTATAACAATGTAGATACCTTTGGTATCAAGATGACTCGCTATTTTCTTAGAAAAGCACACATAGTTTTCCCTTGAGCCCATTTGAAGCAAGCGTATTAGACATATTAACTCGGTTGTATTTAGTACTTCAGGCCTTCTTAGGGCCGATTCTCCGTAAGAGACCTTATAAGCTGCTCTGTAGACACTTTAATACACACCTGAGCCTACTCAGGTGTGTATTAAAGTGTCTAAATACTCATTGACACTTGTCATCTTTGTCTTCCGTAATCACGGCTACTGAAAAATGGCCGAAACGTCGGAATAATAAAAATCAAATAAATTACCGCGCTTAATACCGTTAAAACGTAGTTTTATTATGTACACTAGTCACGAAAATTAAAAAAAAATCATATTATTATCCCTATTAATATTATAAATGCGAAAGTAACTTTGTCTGTCTGTCTGTCTGTTCCGTTTTCACGGATAACCTACAAGATCGATTTGGCTAAAACTCAGTATATATATATATATATATTTTCGATGTCGAGGATGAACATAGGATACTTTTTATCCCGAAAAATAGGACAGTTTTCGGGATAAAAATATATTTGTCTCTTTATTTGTTATGCTTTTACAAAAAAAAATACTGGACCGATTTGGGTGAAAATTGATTTGATCAATTTGGTCCATGTGGTCGATTTGGTCGATGTGGTTGATGTGGTCGATATGGTCGATGTGGTCGATTTGCGATTTGGTTGATGTGATCAATGTGGTCGATGTGGTCGGTGTGGTTGATATGGTCGATGTGGTCGGTTTGGCCGATTTGGTCGATGTGATCAACGTGGTCGATGTGGTCGATTTGGTTGTATTGGTCGATGTGATCGATGTGGTTGATGTGGTCGATTTGGTCGATGTGGTCGATGTGGTTGATGTGGTCGATGTGGTCGATGCGGTCGGTGTGGTCGGTGTGGTCGATGTGGCCGATGTGGCCGATGTGGTCAATTTGGTCGATTTGGTCATTTTGGTGTACAATTGTACTTTTAATACAAAAAATTGGCATAGATACTTTTCATCCGGGAGATGGGATAGTTTGCGATAGAACATGAAGTGAATCTTCCGGGGCACATAGCAGTAACATAAAAATTTATTACAATGTAACCTGTGTTGTGACCTCTTTAAACAAGAAGTACGCACTAGTGGTTGAGCCGCGGCGCTGCCGCGGGGTAAACTCTAGTATTGCATAATTTAACTTTATTTGAAGATATTATTTTCCGTTTTCTTTTAGAAATTAGTTAAAATCTTTCGGAATGAATTTTCGACAGGTTTCTTTTTTCTGCGCGATACAGGAATATTTTATGAGGAGACTCGTTACGATATTGCAGCGCTTTATAATAACGAGGCAGATATCACTGTGACGGCGCACGGTAATAGTAATTGGTTTAAAGCTAATGATCGCCAGTTAGGATGGAAAAGACACAGATTAGATTGGTAAAATGCTTTGTTCACAGTATGGCTAGGCCAGTAGCCTACGTCATACCCGTATTTCACCGTAATCCTTACCTTTTTAAACAAAAAAAACAATTGTAAACGAATTTTTAACGTTAATCTATATGCTATAATAATATAATAAATCTATAAATGCTTCGAGTTTGCACAATGTATTTCAAAATGTGAAATAAATCAGGAGGGATAATTCGGACTAGGAGATTCCGAAAACGCAATTTTTAAAATTTTTGTTTGTCTTTCTGTCTGTTTTTATTACTTTTTTTATTCCATGAGTTCAGCAGACAGGCAGACGGCCCACTTGATGGAAAGCGGTTACCATTGCCTATGGACATTTGCATCATCAAAAGTGTTACAAATGCGCTGCTGCTCTCTTAAGGGAGACTGGAACCTGGGCACTAATGCCGAAACACAAATCAAGGTTGTTATGGCGGTATACTGTAGACCAGGGGTGGTAGACATCCAGTCGGGCAAATACCCTACCACCTGGCCGTTGGTTGTTTTTGGGCTGTTTGTTAGAACATCACGTGAAAACTACTGAACGGATTTAAATGAAACTTTACATTAAGCTAGCTTATATTCCGGGGCGTAACTTAGGATACTTTTTATCCCGATAAATGACGTCGTTTTTGTGGTATAGGCGAAAACAGCAAAAAAGATGGTACTGCGATAACATCGTTTTTGTAAATTACTGAACGCATATAAATGAAACTCAACATAGTGCTGGCTTATAACTTGAGTTAACACTTATAATACATTTTATTCAGATAAATGAAGTCGTTTCCTTACAATAGGTGGATTAGCAAAATAGATGGCGCTGCAATCGCTGTTTTTTAATTCGCTAACAAATACCTACGTTGTCATAAACAACATGTCCATTCATTTTATCACTTCAAACCAGGCTGGTTTCAACTAGCCTGCCTCTAGTTTTGTTAGGCAATTGTGTAGGCTATATAATACACGGTACTTAGTTACTTTGTTATTATTATTATAATAAAAAAACTGAATTAAGTTTTTGTGTAAGTAAAATAAATCTACTATAATAAAGTTTGAGTCGCGGCGTGGCCGCGGGGCAAACTCTGGTACTTTTTTTATATTATATATCGCTTCTTTGTTTCAGTAACGTGATATGTCGGACAACTTATATTTTCATTTCATAATTATAACTGTCCTTTCCCATTTTATCTTACAAAAAAAGCCTGAGATCTTTATAATAAACTAGCTGTACCCGGCAGACGTTGTCCTACCCTTAGAAATAAAAATCTAGAACCCGATTGCAGCGACATTTACCGGGACCAATTGTTAATCTAAACCATTCTCGAATCCACTTGAAAAAACAAAAAAATCATAAAAATCGGTCCCACCGTTTAGGAAGACTTTAGCGGTGCCACCTACCGGTATCTATAATCTGACCCATCCCGGGAAACTTCTGCACTCACAATATATATATATATATATGTGTGTGTGTGTACATATATATATAAAAATAAAATTTTAAATTTACTTTGATTTCTGAACGACTTTTAAATTTAATTGATTTCTAAACGACGGGACGGACATCAAATGTATGACAGGTAGGAATAGTTTCTAAGGGAAAGCGAAATTGTTGTTTTTCTTATATTCCAAGCATCGAAAAATTATTTTTCAAGATAACGCGTTATTGAAATAAGGATGCGAATTATGTTACCTATATTTATTGTTTTGGAGCTTTTCAGACTTACGCTTTTACTGGATAATTGTCAATAGTACTCATTTTTCTATGACATTAGTAGTTTAGTATATTATTGATTTACATAATAAATCATAACCAAATATTTTTTTATAGATGTACGTACATGAATTATTTTGACACAAATTTAATCTGATTTAGTAGAATTAGAATGCACGATTAGAATTAATTTAAATCTGCTTATCGTGCACGGTAATTACGATTTGTTTCCTGGTCCATTAGAATTAATTGAAATAGATTTAATGCTTATTGTTATATTATGGTGTAAATTGGATCTAGCTGTGTTTATTTACGCGTGACTTGGTTTTGGACACACACAAAAATATAGGATAAAAATTTATATCTCTTAAATCTTCATTGAAATCCGTTCAGTCATTTCGGAGCCTATGGACAAGAGCAATTTTCAGACACACTGACAGACTATAACTTCTAAAAATGGTAATTTATGATTAGGTATCGCATAAATATCATTTTTGAAGTGAAACTTCTTTAGAATCGTTATGATTTGAAAATCGATGAAAAAGTGACATTAAAAATAGATAAACACATAAAATTCAACCTTATTTAATTCGAAATGAAACACATTTCTCTTTACCCGTTAGTATTAATTTTCAATTTAAATAAAACTTAAAAAAATTAAAATGAATTTTAGCTCTATCTGTAAATAGTTAAGGCAGATATTGTTTTATACGTAGATCAAAGGAAATTGTGCGTAACAGTGCATTGAACTTTAAACTTTATCATAGTGATTTAAAGTGTAATTTAGATATAGTTTTTTTAAATTAATTAATATGTTGACCGATGAAGGCTAAAGAACAATTATATTTATCTTAATAAAAGTTAGAGAAAAATTATCTATGTGTATATTCTCTGAAGTTTCACTTCTACTGCGTGTGCACTGCACACACACAGATAATTTCTTACTATTCGAATTCATTTCGATATCATAAACAGACTATTCAATTTCGTTATAATGGAAGATGTTATGTGTTCTGTCATTAGAAGCGTTGTACGATTTTGTTGTAATCTCGTTATTGTTATACATTGGACTTAGAAGATGGCTGGCCATGGGACTTGAAGACGTCCAACTTGCAAGTATCGGTTACGAGTACTTACAAATTGTAGGAAAGAGTTCTATATATTATTATACCCACAAGTATATCATTATAGTGTGCGAAAAATGTAAGGACGCGAAACCTTTCGCT
The DNA here is from genome assembly GCA_039645545.1 of Dendrolimus houi. Taxonomy (NCBI): domain Eukaryota; kingdom Metazoa; phylum Arthropoda; class Insecta; order Lepidoptera; family Lasiocampidae; genus Dendrolimus; species Dendrolimus houi. The sequence goes on along the minus strand of CM077127.1, from coordinate 10,518,090 downwards.
CGTAAGGATATTTATTATAGGTGGTATATTCGTTATGTTTCAGAGTGGAAATATAATATTTATCTTATGGTATGTCAGTTTCCAGTGTATTCCATATACATGTAGGTACTCTGGCACATTCATATTGTACCCATTCTCTATAAGTATACGTAATACGCACGCACTCAAGTACACACTGAGTGAGTACTAAATTATATTTTCTAACATACTGTTACTTCACGATTGCTTCGTAATTAGTTTTCATTAACGTTGGCATGGGGCACTGGTGACACGTAACAACAGCTATTTTATGACTTGTAAATTATTGTGAGGGAAAATGAGTAAAGTTTCTATTCTATTTTAATTATTTTGAATTAATTTAAAACTATTACGGTAGCATAGCATACGGTTAGCGCACGCGTACCAAAGTCGGGTGCAGGTTCGAACGCATGCACCATTTAGGCAGTTTTTTGATCTGATGTACATACGTGGAACACTCAGAAAGTTTTGCGAAAAAAAAATGTTTCATAGGTAAATATTTTTTTAATATCTTTTGAAAGTACTCTCCACCAGCCTCTAAACAAAGTATCATGCGTCTGAAGCAGTTTTCGAAACACTTTTTCCAGTCCGCCGCAGATACCTCGTTTACAGCTTGCTCGAACGCTGACATCGCATCTTTCGGTGACGGAAATTGTATCCGTTTGAGCTGATTTTTTATTTTCGGGAATAAAAAGAAGTCACACGTTGCTAGGTCAGGGCTGTAAGGAGGGTGACCTAGGAGTTTAACCGGCGTGCTGTCCAGGAAGTCCCTCGTTTTGAGTGCGGTATGAGCGCGTTGTCGTGGTGGAGCAGTAGCCCGCGGAGCCCTGTGTTTGGTCGCTTGTTGCTCACAACAGAGAAAACTTCTGTCAAACATTTGGTAGTATATCATTCAGCGTTGATGTTTCTTTGGTTCCGTAATGGAATTGACACTAAGTGCCCGTCAAATTAAAAAAACTCGCGATGAAAATCTTCCCCCCGCTTCTAGATTGTTTTGAAATACTCAAACCGTCGACTGACGCTAAAATTCACGTGCAGAATCACCTATTATCTTGGACTAAATTTTTCACTGCTAGCACATTTTCTTCCGTAACAAAGGGCGACCACTTCTTTTTTCATCCCCCAAAGCTAGTCGACCGCGTTTGAATTCGTTGTACCAAAGATGTCCTTCTAAGGCAACCGCCTTAGAAGAAAATGCGAAAATGTTTCCAGCGCAGATCCATTTTTCAATGAGACACGATAATTTAGATTAGCTCACAAACAATGTGGAGGGAAAATATTAAATTGGAACGTACGTATTCTTAGTTATAAATAATCATATTTTCAAAATAGACTATAAGTGGCCAGTCTCTCATACATAAAAACTTTTTTTCGCAATACTTTCTGAGTGGCCTGGTATTGTTACAATTACCATGTGCTAACAACGGTGAATTCTTTTCTGGTATCCCAAGATCAGAAAAGAGGTTGTGGAAGGCCCATTACAAAATGGAGGGACGATGTTGCGTCGGTCACAGGAAGACTATGGACAAGAAGGCGCAAAATAAAATGAAATGGCAAAAGATGGACGAGGACTGGATCCAGAAATGGAAAAACTTGAAAAATAAATATATATACAATAACTAAATAATTATTACGTGATCAAGAAATAAAGGCTGTTTTTATTTATTTTTAACAACGATGAAGGAAAACATCGTGATGAAACTTGCACATCGAGATAACCGATGTGTCAAACCTGCCAAACCACTTTGGACAAGCGTGGCGGGTATACTGTCCAGTCCGCAATAGTGGGAGGCCCGAACCCAGCAGTGGGACGTTTATGGGCTGTCATTATTTATATTTATAATTTAAAACTATTTCTTGTATAAATTTGTATAATGTATTTTATAACAGAGTACATAAAATACAATTTAAGATGCAATCAGAGCTAGTTATACATTTTACAGTAAATTCTAAAACAATACTTGTGTAAGATTTTAAGATACCTTTGTATCCATCTTATTTTTAAAATAATAATAATAATAAAAAAACATTAATTACTGTTTAAACAATAACTTATTTACAATTTGCCTCGTTTAAGCTATGACGTCTAAGCTTGCTATTCCTATACAAAATAGGAAGCTTCAGCGGTTAGTAAGATGTTAAATAAGTTAATTTGTAAAGAAAAATAAGAAAGAAAGAAAATATTTATTTCGAATTGCGACTCACAAAATACAAACTTGTAAGAAAATAACAATAAATGAAAGTCGCAATTTATGAAATGAGATTGGCACTCAGTCCAATGCTGTGTCGAAACATGTTCTGACACAGCACTGGTTTTCAGTGCCCACCTCCAAAAGCTCATATCTCTTAAGACCCCAAGTATGTGGGTAACCTTGAACTATTACATTAATAAAAAAAATGTAAGAATTATACAATAATATAATTAACCCTAACAAAACAATGAAATAAAAAATACCTATAACTAACGATTTCTGAATTTATTCTGGAAACTGTAAACAACTTTAAAATATCTTAAGTATTATTTGAACATTCAAATCATGAATATAAAACTAATTACAAATTTCACTAATTCCTGTCCCCAGGTAAGTAAAATGATATGTTTCGTTTATATAGAAGATCGTGAAATAAACTATAAAAGTCATCAGAATAAAAATAACTAAAAAAAAAAGAAATGTATACGTTCCTTATAATGATGATGTTAAGAAAAATCAGGTCTTAGATATATCTAGGGTCTTCTTTCTGTAGCTGTATTAAATATATTGTTACGAGCTACAGGACTCGAATTAAAATGCCGTTGGAACTACTATAGAATTTATTAGAACTGTACAAACACGTATAAAACAAAATACAAATAAAACTGGATGCAACCAGTTCGCACTGCACGATTCAATACAATTCGAACGCGCAAAGTCCGTCGTTTTTATCGCTAATCGAAAGTACTAGAGAACGTCTTACTCGTTTCGTAGTCGTCGCTTGACTGCCCCACCCCTCCATTCGGGCATCGTCTTATACTAACTACACAGTTCAAAGAAATTGGAGGCGCACACTGAGTTTCTAAGAAATATTAATTTGCACACCTGCGAACGTCCACAAAGTCGAAAACAATAACAATAGGGGTTAGTTCGACGCTAATGATGCTTATAAAACAAGTAAAAAGACAATAGCATGTTTTTATTAACTACAAATTCAAAAGACAAAGTGTTCCTTAATCCGGGAGGACAATAGGCTGTGCGGCTTATCTTTGAAGGCATGTAACAATATTTTGTCTCCTCAAAACAAGATGACGTAACTAATATAATAATATCTTAAAGAGTTACCGTTTTCAGTACATTCGTTCTTAATAAAAGTTAATGAAATTCTAATAAAAATAACGTTTCAATACCAATTAAAATAATTTGATGAACAGAAATGTTTCGTATTAGAAAAATAAGAAATAATTACGTGGAATATCAACAATGAAAATCCGGAGCCCGGGGCTAATCAGGGTCACTTGGGCAGCGTTCGCTCGTTATTATCGCAGCCGGCGTGGAAATACCTATAACACGTAATTGTATAAATTGTGTATTATGTATATAAAGGTAAGTTTTCAATGTAATTCATTAAATTGAATTAGCTTCTAAAATTTTTCATATTTTCCATCTCCTTTAAGGGTTCGTAAAGCGACTACAGATAATAATATAGAGTGAATTATAAATTATATTGTTACAACTTAGGCTTCGACAGAGACAATTTCCACGTACAGATCTGTAAAAACACATTTTATTACTTGTCGGTGTTGTTGTGTTACTAATTATTTTAACTAATTGTAATCCTTTTATGATCGACTTCTTTTATTTACTGGCATACGTTTCTAGTTATTGTGGAGAACTATTGTTCTATTGTACTCCTCTATGGCCACTTGCAGGCTGCATCATTAACCAGGTGTTGCGGATTATAAGTACAAGCTAATTCTAGGAAATTATGTCGACGTTGCCGAGCGGGCACATTTGCATTTGTGCAGTATAAAACGATGGCCTGATTAAGAGAGGGGTCAGTTTGAGCGACAATTACGATCTAGGCGTGACGTGTGGACATTCGGGAATCTAATAGTGACGGACTTTGCGCGTTTTATTGAATTACGACCTTCTGCATTACGTTTGGATTTGTTGTGTTCGGTTATATTTGTACCTTTGTTATACATGTTTGTATAGTTCTAATACACTCTATAATAATTCTAACGGCGTTTTAATTCGAGTCCCGTATACGCTTAACAATATAATTTGCTTTTTTGACTTTATTATATTTTGCTACATAAATAGATTGTTTGCATGGAGCACCCGGACTAAAAAATAATGATCTCTACCGTGATAATATTTGTTAAAGTAATATTTTTGATTTAAAAAATTCCCAGCATAAGATGATACGTTCAAGACTTTTCGTTAAAGAACATATACCAAATTTTATGAATATCGGTTCATATCCAAGCCTTGAAGATACTATCAACATACAAACAGGTCCACATTCAGGTTTGTGTATTAGAATAATTCTATAAATACTGTTCACATAATATCTGGAATCTTGAACATCTGGTAGCAGCTAACTTTTATTACTCTGCAGGAAAAACAGACACTGGATACGGGTAATTTGTTTCACGAGCATTGCTAATCTTCTAATTAACTTGTTCAATTATTCTAATGCTTGTATTTTAAGGTCCTGCGGTTTCTACACATCAGTGGGGCAATAGAAAATAAATGTTAGATTGTAAGATTTTACTGTCTAAGGTTTAAAGTTTCCTAGACATTTTTATAACAACGAAACCCTTACAAAATTTTCAATTCCGACTATCTGTCTTTGTATATTAGTCACTTATCTCAGAAACAACTATATGTATATGGTTGAAATACCTTAGGGAGGCCATGTTAGCGCTATACAATGGTGTAGTGCAATCGTAAAAAACTTAAGAATGCTTGTCACACATTATAAAACTGAGGATTGAAATATTCTGTGAACACATACAGTTTTTTATGGAGCGAAAGAGAGGGGGGGAGGGTGTTGTATCGTTAGTCAGATTTCGAAAAAACGATGTTTCATGATGAAATTTGATTTAACTTTATTGGGAGGCTTTTGTTTTTAAGCTGCAAAAAGTAATCTTCCGTGTACTACGGTAAGGAAATTTAAAAAGAAAAATCAAGGTTGTCGTGGCAGACACAGATTGTGTGCGGCGCTCAAACGTCAAACCTCTGAGGATAACTAAATATACTATATTTTCATCAGCACTCTTAGGTCGCGTGCAGCGTTGCACTGCACGCTCACTGCGCCGATTGCAAGAGTCCACCGCCTTATGAACCTTTTCTTGTGCGTGGATGGATCAAACACTTGTTACATTTTTCATGAATTAAAATTAACATATTCCGGCTTATTATAGCGACAAGTACTTTATATATGCATGCATAGCTTCTTTCGAAAATACAATAATGATATCTTATGACTTATGGCACAAGCAAAACCACAAACCTAAAAATGGTAAAGAAAATATTTTTAAATGTTTCAAGATTTCAAATGTAAATATAAGTCATATAAAATGTCATTCGTGGAAGGCGAGTGCTCAGAGCGAGAGCAGTTAGCGTAAGTTCCGCTGTTACCGTAGCCGGCGGGTGGAGTACCCTCTGTCAGGTCCAAGGTGCTACGTGCCTCGGATGGACGCCAACTAGCGCCTGAATACCCGCCACACTTAAATATATCCACTATCTTTTCAAAGGCGATTCTCAAAAATATATTTTGTTTACATATAGAATTCACTACGGTCTCTTTCGTAATGTTTTAATGTTAATCAAAATTTTACAACTATACAATTTGTAATAATTTTGGAGCGAATATTTCGCCATCATAAAAAAAAAATCTTTAAGGTCCATTATTATAACTTTTTAAGATTGCCTAAAGGTGTTTTTTTTTACACTTTTAAGTTACATATATAGTACCCCTAATAAGGTAGCTTCACAAATGCAGAAACGGAAGCGTATTTAGAAAACGTTGTTGAGTGCAGCTCGAAACTAAATTATATGTATATGTACTTAAAATTTTCTTAAGTTTTCGCGACTTGTATACATAATAAAACTACGTTTTAACGGTTTTAAGCGCGGTAATTTATTTGATCTTTATTATTCCGACGTTTCGGCCACTTTTCAGTAGCCGTGATAGTGATATGGCAACCACCCCAAATGTTTAAGAATTTTCGTTCGGCACGTAGAATAGATAACCGTCATGAACTATAATAATAAATAATAATAACAGCTCATATAGGTCCCATTGTTGGGCTTGCGCCTCCCATATACAGGAAATCGGACAGCACACTCGTGACGCTTGGACAAGGCGCATCGGCGGGTTTGAGACATTTTCCTTCACGTTAGCACGTGGTAATTGTAACAATATGCCCATTCGGACAGAAAATTATTTAAGTGGTGTATGCTTTTCTACGCGATCACGATTTGAACCATAAGAAACCCTGTAAAGTAAGCCTTGTTTCAGAAAGTCATGTATTCTTGACTTATGTACAAACAAAAACAATATTAATGATTTATCAATACAAAAAGCCTTAAATAATGATGGAAGACACCGTGTTTCCTTGTAAGCGACTACCTCCGTATTCGCCGTGGGCGGTAGTATCGAATTTCACAGCCGCCTACAGACTCAGGTAATGATGGCCAAAGACTGCTTTGTCATTGGAATTACGCTATCCACGTAACAAAGTGGGGCTGCGTATTGAATTACTGCCCACGATCTGTCACCCTTGAGACTTCCGATCAAACATCCCACTTTTTTACAACGAAAATTAAAGTTCAACACTTTTAGAGATCGAAGTATTTGCAGAAACTTGAAAGGTTATGTTCTAACTTACAGTTATAATTTCAAAAACACATTTTATAACATATCTTATACTAATATATAAAGCTGAAGAGTTTGTTTGTTTGATTGAACGCTCTAATCTCAGGAACTACTGGTCTGATTTGAAAAATTCTTTCACTGTTAGATAGCCCATTTATCGAGGAAGGCTACAGGCTATATATCATCACGCTAAGACCAATAAGAGCGGAGAGCCAATGAATAATGTTTCAAAACCGGGGGTTTTTTTAAACTATTCCACGCGGACGAAGTCGCGGCTTGTCTTTTATAATAATATTTAACTCTAAGTGAAAACTAATTTATTAAAATTAAAAATATATAATATTGGTTACGTGGAACGTGTTGAAGAACATTGATTTTTTTAATGAGGATTTGTGTGTTTGTTTTGGAAGTCCCAACCGTTTAATGAAATTTTTCGAATTGCCACTAATACTCTCTCGCTATGGTTTAGCTAAAGACTTATAATTTGGTTGAGCATTTTGATTGAAGATTATTATAAAACTTGAATAGAGTAGGGTCATATTTAAAAGTAGAAAAATCTCCTTTGGGCAAGAAATTTAGCATTACGATTATTTTAAGGTCTTCTATATTTATGAGAATAATCAGCAGTGATTTTCACGCGACGGTTCTTAGATGATTCTATATATTCCCTTCTCCAACATCTAGCTTTTATGAAAATCAGTCCTTACACAAGACTGTAAAAGGAAAACAAAGGTACAACCAAGCCACTTTAACAATTATAGGTATAGGATACACTGAACAACAATTTCATTTAAAAAAAGATAATGTGCCGAAAACAAACACCCTCACATATATCTCGTAATTAAACGGCGATAAAAATAGTGTTTATATTCACAGACCATGCAATTAAGGTTTTACAAACAATAACTGACATGTTATAAGAGTTAAAAGATAAGCACGTTATACGTTCCCTGGGAAATGCATTGTTTAAAGAGAAAACAGAAGTTGTATCGTTTTATTTTTTGTTGTATTTAAATTTTACGAGTGAAAGTGAAGGGGGGGGCGGCGGTGTTGATTAATTAAATACGATTATTGGGGAGTACCTTTACTTCATGCTCTCTAAGTAAATATATGACAACAAAATGAAATAAATCGGCAAGTACGTGCGAGACCACGCTCAATGAAGGGTTCCGTACACATGACAAGATCCATTGTTGTTTTCATTTTGCATCAAAATCATAAAAAACATGCGATCAAAAATACCCCAATCTCAAAAACTAATCAGCAGTTTTGGATATAAAAATAATAATGGATAAATTTATTTGAAAAATATCACTATGTAGTTATATTTTTATATAGTACCTACACGACTCCCTGCAACCCGAATAAACCCATGGAGGCTTTTGTACTGCAAACGAATATATATATATATATATATATATATATATATATATATATATATATATATATATATATATATATATATATATATATATATATTAATAAATGAATGTAAGTACATTAAAATATAATTCAAAAAAGATTTTATTCAAACCTGTTTATTAAAAGTACAGTTGGGCAACCTTGAATTATCCAACATTTTTCTCATTATAATTCAAAACTTAGAGGAGATGACGGTACTTTGAATTTGGACGTAAATATCTCGCTATCTATATCAACTTAAACAGAAAATAACTAAAAGGCATTGTTATGTTTCTTAAAAACCTGCCTATTGATAAACCCCACACGCCCATGTACATTGATTATTTATTTTGGTTACGAAGGTATATGTATAGTGGCCATCCTTAGTTTTTATTTTATCTGCAATTCCACAGCGTCATGTAGAATGTACCCTTATGTGAAAATTTAATCACATAGAACAGTAGCTTTCAAGAAAAAGGCTGTGACAGAAATAGAGGGATGGACATGACGATTACATAAGGGTTCTATTAATGCCTAAATGGTTACAAAATCCTAAAAAATATAAAAGCCGTAGCTTAGTGATTGGGGCAGGTGTGTCTCAATCTATTCCAATGACATGAGTTTTGATTTTGGCAGAGATAATACAAGGCTTGAAACAATTCATGTACATAATATTTAATACAAATCTGAAAGGTAAAATGTATTAGAATAGCCAAAAATAATAAAAGTAAGAAAAAATGGAAACAAGGTTGGTGAGAATTGTTCCCTAGTGGAGGTGCTAATAAAAAATATACTTATACTTATGTATATAGGTAAGTATACATAATAAAAAAATATCACGCCTTTACGGAGAGTGGTGTTCAAGACACACTGGCATTGAGATTTATAATGTTTGAAACCTGTTAGTCATTGCAAAAAGATGAAGAGGTGGAGAGTTTTTGTGCAATGGTCAAACCCAAGTTCAACAGTAACCTGTATACCTACAGACTGATATAATTTCATGTAGTTCAAAATCTTTTGCGGAAATGAGATTTTTTTCATTAATATCAGAGTTATGAGGCATGTCATGAAAAGTCAAATTAAAAGCTTCATGCCGACATAAAACAAAATTATCTTTTTACGACGTGCTCTAATTTTCCGAAGGTATGTGGAGAATAATTATTCGGTAAAGATATTCAACACTAAGTTTTATGAGGTCGCAATTTGGTTATTTGCATTCTAATATATAATATCTGTACAATATATATGTACAGATGACGAATATATAAATAAATATGTGACTAGAAGTTTCTATATATTGTGTATTTTTGTCCTTCGTCGCGGCTACTTCCAATAACTAGGTGAAAATGCTTTTATCTCGCCAAATGGGATAGTTTCTGCGAGATAAGAATTCTAATGTTATGTGAATTAGGTTGAATGAGTGAAATAAAAATGATTTTAGACTGAAATTGAGCATATATGTACTTTTGATAACTATATAAGTCACATGCGATCACATGGTGGGTTTGTAAATCAAAGCTATAATTTCCACAGGAATTAACGATTGCTGTAACCTAATCCGGTTTGTAAAGTGTTATCAAATAGATAATAAAATAAAATACAAAAATACATATTTATAACACATTCTTACCAAAACAATAAGCAGCTTTATCGCTTCGAGCGATCTAGGTAGAGTTAGATCAACTTAAAAGGAAATTTTTGATTTACATGATTATGTTTTTTCTCCCGGAAAACGAGATAGTTTTCGCAAAATAATATTTAAAAACGCGGATGGTGCTGCCTGTATATGTCTAGTATATTTAACTTTATTAAAATAAAAGCTTCTCAGTAAAGGTAATTTTGCGGAAAGGAAATTTCAGCAATGATTATGGCTGGTATGTTTTTACACGAAAACCTTAATTTATGTATGACAAACTGTGGTGCGTATGGTTGGGGTTTTTTTTACGAAGGCAATACCATAAACGTCAATGTTGTGTAATGCGAAAATACGAGCCGCACACACTTTCCTTATTGGCGCTTCTTACGATGGAGTGTGTTTTTTTTCCTAACAAATGCTTTTTGTTTTGCAGGCTGAATACATTTTCACGTAATCTCCAAGAGTTCGCACATGTGACCACCATATTTGGACTTCGAGTTGTGATGTGCTTGTCACTTATTTTTTTGTTTACGTGAATATTTTACTAAGGGAGTCTTATGTGTTTTATTAAGTTGGTACACGAGAGTGCTTTTAAATTTTATTCGTGTCACATTTATTCGCTGAAAAGATTATTCTTACAACGTTGAATTTGTCTTCAATAGAATCTCTAGCGAACGTCATGACAATTATTCTGAGTATTCAGAATAATTGGATCTTTCCATTACAATTCAGTAGGTATATATATTTTCTATTTTAATAATACCTACATATTATAAATCTGTTGGGGTGTCGAGTTTTTGCAATGAATTTAAAAATGAGAAAAATCAGAGATGGGACTAACTAGGACCCAAAGATTTCGAAAAATTATCTGTTGGAGTATCACATGAAAACTACTGAACGGGTTTAAATGAAACTAAACACATAGCTAGCTTGTACGTCGTTTTCGGGGGTCAGTTGCGTTTTTTGGCATTTGTAATAGTAACGCCAACGAAATTTCTCTGGAACTGCTAGTCTTTAATAAATAATGTTACTCTTTTATTGATACGTTTAGAAGTTATGGTAAAGATTAATTTAATGCGAATCTTCATCGTTTAGGTTAGTAGGTTTAAGGTTACGTGATCCAGAGTACTCGTCCTTTAGCCCTTGGAGGGTATCCTTCATCTCTCAGAACACTGTTACAGAACCCTTTAATTTATTACAGTTGCGTTACATATTACGCGTACAGTCTACAAATTAGGTTCAGGTGGAAGTATTTGTGAGAAGTTAAAAAGTTTTGCTGTGCAATTCTAGTTTCAAACAGCATATAAATTACAACAGGATAATAAAGTTTATATGCATTGTGTCATTGTAACAAACCAATCGTTGTCCATAGATCTTTCGAGATTACAAATTTGCGATACATATCCTGGTCCTTTGATTTCCTCATTCAGTTTTCACTTATCGTTTCATGGGACTGAAAGGTGTCTTTCACTACATTTGCCGAGAATAGTAATGTGTGGAATATTTTTACTATTTAGCGAAATGTGACTCTTCGAGATGCCACAGTGCCCTTTTTTATTTAGCTTTAGTCTGAAAAATTGGCTGAGGATTTAGATGACCACTTTTAAAACTTTTTTACTGCATGAGTTCAGCAGACAGGCAGACGGCCCACCTGATGGAAAGCGGTTACCTCCGGTAAATCGCCTATGGACATTTGTAACACCCAAAGTGCTATCAATGTGCTGCCGCTCTTTAAAGGGGTACTGGAACATGGCCACTAAGGCCATAACACAACTCAAGGTTGTTATGACGGCATACTCTAGACCAGGAGTGGTAGCCATCCAGATGGACAAATACCTGGCTGTGGGTTACTTTGTCGGGTCAAATGAAGTGAAGCATTTTACAAACTTGTGTGTATAAATTTTGTAGTATGCACGTGGTTTGCGTTTGTGTAAGTAATAGTACCTAATGTAAGCATTGCAAAATATTCCATTTTTACCTGTAATAATTCTATTATTTGATATTAAGTTCCTTCTTGTAACGCACTGCGGTGCGATCAGCTTTCTATTCCAAAGTCGGCTTCCTTTAGCCGCCGGCCTTACTCTGCGAGCTCGCGGCTCGATCTATCCGTGGGGTAGCATAGCATAGCACCTGTGATGTTATAAATGTCCGTTAGCGATGGTAACCGCTTTCCATCAGGTGGGTTGTCTGTCTGTCTGCCGAACTCATGCAATAAAAAAACTAAGGATGGGTTTCAACAAGGGGAGTGGTAAACGAATCTAATGAGACTTGACAAAGGTTCTTGTTAAGAAACAACTTAATTCTTTAAAACAATACACACAAATGCCAGATAAAAACGTAAATTCAAATTAGCGCTAAAAATCTTAAAAACGTAATTCTAATTAACAAAAGAGGAACTTTTGAAATGCTATATTTATGTAAAAAAATGAATTAATTTCTCACGTTTCGTTTTGCAAATTTTCTGACAATAATATTTTCTTTTCTTACGCTGTTGCTGGCACATTTCCAACGGTAACAAACTAAATGAAGTTACGTAAAGTCGTGTTATTAGCTTGAAAGTTATTTTACTTTTAATTGCATGTGCATATTTACTTACACTTGCTTGTTATGCAGCTATTTTTATTATTTAACTGAATACTTGCGCAGGTGACGCAAAAAGATTTATATTTAAGACGACAATTAGAGTAGAAAATGACCATCATTAATAAATTAATCAACTAAAGCTTTAGCATGAGAAATGCGCTAAAATAGTATAGAAGAGGAACAGACAGACATCGGAGTAACACTAAAGGGCTCTTTATCACCTTTGGTTATCAGAACCCTAAAAACGTAATTTGAAACTAAAGCGGCCACTTTCGCAGATTCATATTAGTATTATAACAAGTATCAAATTGAACTAGAGTCAGCTATATAGTGATTTGCCTTTAGAGATAATAGTATCTCCATCGCTAAATACTTTTAAAACGACTTAAAAATATGTAGGTAGTCCCGGCGAAGAATATGACATTAAAACGATATAAAGTAGGGGGCCATCCATATATTACGTCCACTTTAAGGGGGAGGAGGGGGTCAACGAAGTGTGATAAGGGGGTTCCAAATTTCGTGATGTCACATTTCAAAATCTAATATATTTAAGTTTCTAAACACGAAGTTTGAACTATTAACGAAAAACTTAAAATATTTCCAACTCTATCTGTATGAGCATACTGTTTTAATTATTAAAAAATAATTTAAATGGAAATAAACTAATTACTGAACTGCTGTTTTAATTTATTCATTTCTTGATGTAAAATTGCAAAACAATAGGGAGGGAGGAATCTCATGAATGTGACCAGCTGTGACAAGGACGGGAAGGGATCCAGAAATCATGAAGTTCATGTGACGTAATTTGTGCATGGCCCCTAGGCACATATTAGGAATATTGGAATTCTCAGAAATGGAAGTCGACAGCCACCAGGTTGGAGTGAAAGCCTTTATTAAAACAAAATATCCAAAGCTTTGAAGCGATTCCAGACGGGATGAAAAAGAAAGCCCGTCCTTCTATTATCACTGTGGTTGCAGAACTTTTAAATACTATGGTTGTGTTTTGACCATTAGGAAGTGTGATTGGACATCTTTGAAAACCAGAGCCTCAATGACCACACCCACAGTTTATATTTGTTGTAATAAATGTCTGTACATTGGAGCTATTTAATAAAAAAAACCCCAACTGGAATACACTATATAAACGATGGAGAACACGATGCATTTTTTTAGATTTCTTGTCTGTTTATCTGTTGGTCGGGATTCACGTAAACGTTACTGGGCCGATTTCGATGCGGATTTCGCTGATCGACAGCAGATTCTTAAACTTAAAATCTGCGGTACTTCTTGTCCTAGGAATACCGCGGGAATTTTCCCGGGAGCGGTTTTTAGTTGTTCGGGTGCATAAAAATGAGCATGTTCCGACTCAGTTTTCACTAAAATGATAGCTTACATTTTTATATATGCTGCGGTACTTTGTGTCACGGGAATTCCGCGGGAATTTAAAGTCAAGCGTGGACGACGTCGCGGGCATATCCCAGTAACTACAATATTATTATAATCGAAGATATTGTCATCGCTTTCACGCTGAGACAAAACCAAATTGCAAATTTAAAAAGCCGATACATTCAATAACAATTTATACATAAAACATTAATTCGGAACGTGCTTGAAAAACCAAATATCAATTTTATCCTAATAACAAAATTTCGTTTAGATTTTCAACAAACAAGCTAAAAATAATTTGATTCTAAAAATACGCCACTCCAGGAAACGCGAAAAGGTCAAAGTCGGAAAACTTTTCTTTAAAAAATTTAAGAAAAATGATGGCAGGCTCCAATGACGGATCTGCTGGTAATGTAAAACGTTTTGAGAACTCCCAAGTTGATACAAGTTTCAACTTTACATGATCTCGGAGGCTTAACTGTCAGTAAAGGCGAAAGAGGGATTGCCTTGAGACATGTCGTCATAAATTTAGTTTACTTAATTAAAATTTTGTAAAAGCGAAGGTAATAGTTGGGTGGTTATTTTATTATTATTATATATTTTTACAATGTAACCTGTATTAACGCCTGCTTTTTAAACAAGAAGCGAGGACTAGAGGTTGACCCGCTGCGCAGCCGCGGGTTAAACTGTAGTTATTTATATTTTACTTCATTCCACGGAAATTTTATTTCGAATAGAACTTCGATATTTTTATCTCTCCAATATAAGTAAGAATATTTATATTACATGTAATATAAACGTATGCATAAATCAGAAGCAAACCCTTCAGATCAGATTGTCATCGAAGTTTTATCTTAAAATAAAATAGCGCTAAAATTTTCGTGTAGCAATAAATAACAAAGAGTGTTGTAACCTGTTCGCGGATCGTAAAACAATGTGTTTTATGAAAATGTTAACAGAATTGGGTATGACAAAAAGGTATATTGGCGGATTGATCCGGACCATACACTTTCAAATAAATCGAAGACAGCATGCTGAGTGGGACAGACTTCGTGTGTTACTTTTGCTGTAAGGATCATTAAGTCGAGTGATTAATTAGATAAGTCCAATTAACATTTACGTTATCACTAAATTAAGTATACTATGCTAGTAATAGTCTCGAGGGATTATGGGTAGAATACAATATAATTAAGTTTTCTTTATTCTAATACATTTGCGTGGGACTAATATTTATCTATCTTCTAAACCCTACAAGATGCAGATCGAAACCGAAAGATTCTGATTATTGTAGGAAAATCGAAGACTGTATATACAAATAGAACTACGGATATTACGGATAAATTTCCTGTTTCAATCCCTAAAAATGTCATTAAAATCCTATTTGAGACCCACTTTCAAATAGACAAAAATTCTAAAAAAGGTCAAACGTTTGTTTGGGTTGAAAACACAGACAACCACTTCAATTTTATTTATTGTTAAGCTGATAGATATTCGGTCTTTACTTATGAAATTGCCGTTTTTTATTAAATAAGTTAACGTAATTTTTTTTTAATTTTTTATTTCATGTAATCAAAGTAATCACCCATGCAATCGATGCGTCTTTGCCAACGAAGTGGCAGTTTATTGATTGATGCAACAATAAATTCCTCAAAGGCATTTTGTACTGTCTCTTGGATATCAAATTTTTTTCCCGCCAAGAAGTTATTTAAATTCTGGAAAACGTAGAAGTCTGTAGGAGCAAGGTCTGGTGAGTACGGTAGTTCACGGACAGCTTCCAACCCCAGCTCTTGTAACTTGGAGACCGTCTACTGTGCGGTAGTCGCGCGTTGTCGTGCAGGAGCAGCGGAGATGAGCGATTAATCAAAGCAGGTTGGAGACGCGCGAGCTTCTCCATCACTGTGTTCAGTTCTTCATAGTGCACATCTGCAGTAATAATCATCCCGTTCATCCCTAGACCACCAAATAGTGACCATCACTTTTATAGGGGCAAGTTTTCGTTACGGACATTGTTTAGGTGCTGAACCAGAATTCAACTAACACGCTGAGAGCTTGCGATTGTTAAACAGAATCCATTTTTTGTCGCAAGTAACAATGCGGTTCAAAATTCCTTCGTTTGTGTGCCTTTTGAGTGCAAGGCACGTCTCGACGCGTACTTTGCGCTCACCATTGAGTTCGTGGGGCACCCATTTGTGAAGATTTTTTACCTTGCCAAATTGACGCAAATGGACTAATATTGTTATGCGATAAAAACATAAACCTAACCTAACCTAACCAAGAAACAAATAACTAGGTAATTTAGAAAAAAGAATTCCATGTTTTTAAAATAAAATTAATTTGAAATTAGAATTCTTAGCCAAACAAAAATTATTTTGATTTGAAATAGCCAGTACCGCAAACGCACTTTCATAGGTAAAGACCTATTTTAAGTAAAATATTGTTACAACTTAAGTTCCGACAAAAACAAAACCCACGTGTATATCTATAAAAACATATTTTATTACCTGTCGACATTTGAATTACTAATTGTAATTCTTTTATGATTGTCTAATTTTGTTTACTTATTTATTGGTTATTGTGGAGAATAGCCTATTGTACTCGCTTATGGCCGTTTGCAGGCATAATTAGCCAGGTGTGCGGATTACG
Organism: Dendrolimus houi; assembly: GCA_039645545.1. Lineage (NCBI taxonomy): Eukaryota > Metazoa > Arthropoda > Insecta > Lepidoptera > Lasiocampidae > Dendrolimus > Dendrolimus houi. The sequence continues at coordinate 10,501,562 of CM077127.1, read as the reverse complement.
ATTCTAGGAAATTCGGTCCACGCTGCCTGGCGGACATGTTGCATTTGTACGATATAAAGCAATGGCCCGATTGAGGAAGGGTTAGTCGAGCGATAACCACGAGCGACGCAAGACTTGTGTACATTCGGTAATCTATTCAGTGACGGACTTTGCGCGTGGTACTGAATTGCGGCCTTCTGCATTTCGTTTGGACTAGTTTTTGTACCTGTGTTATACGTGTTTGTATAGTTCTAATAAACTCTATAATAATTCCAACGGCATTTTAATTCGAGTCCTGCAACTCGTAACAATATGTTAATGTGCATGATTCAAGTCAGTCCGTTAATAACAATCGAGCTGGGCGAGGTATTAAATTAAAGGGATCTGACGTGGAGGACTATTCGTCACATTACGCCTTACGAAGCTAAGGTTGGGGCTGGCTGCTTTGTTCAAACCGAGATTGAGCCCCCTTATTCATAGCAACGATTTTACACTACAATGTACACAGTACACTCAACGATGTCTCCACGTGTTGTAATTTATGAACTTAGATTACACCAGAAACTTTTGAAAATGGCTTCAACTAATTTTGTTGTTTAGTTTGAAATATTTGCTAGTTCCCGTTCTGTTTACGTTAACAATTACGTGCTTAAGATTGTGTAACTTCCTACATATATTTAACACTGAGGGACTTTAATTTTAACTATTTAATGAGCTTTCTATTTGTCGCCAGTTTAATAGGTTATAATAAAAAGCAAATATAATTTCATTATAACAACATTCTGCTTTAATTACGCTCCAACCGTGTAAATATAAAACGGGAAAAAGGTCAATAAAACGACACGCTACTTTCTTAACAAGAAAACCTGAATAAGTTGGTATCCTATTTACTAAGCACATTTTTGTGTACCTCAGTTGGTTCTTATGTAAGTATAATTAATATTCATAAAGAAACTTTGTTGACTTCGTATTTACGTGGCATGATGATTATAACTTTTTAGAAGCAGCTGGGTACCACAACGTCTTCTTCTTAATTTATAACGCAAAATTGGAATGTGCAAATATTTTTCAGGAAACGGATCTGTTTACTCATATATTCATTGATAAATGTCACTAGTTAAAGGTTTGCCAAGTGCGTATGAAACCAAAAACCAAAGCATGGTTCCGTAGGAGCGAAAAAACCTCCAATGTTTTCACCATTTGGATGCGAAAAATCGCGTGTAACCGAAACTACTCCATATTCAAAAACTACTCGAAGTATATAATATTATAATATTCAACCGTGTGAACGTTAGATAAACGAACAAACCTGAAGTTTGGTATTTAACTACAAACCCTGAAAACTTGTACGTTGAAAGGGAGTTTAGCAGAAATCAGGAAATTGGGTTCTACCAAGTTTGCCGTGTAAAATATCTTCGGCATTTTATTTTTATTCTTGATTATTTAAATGAAATATTTTTGTTACGTGGTCAAGATATTTTTATGTAGACGTGTAAGCGCTTTCTACTAAAGCAAGGTAATTGCCCAACATATTGTTACAATTTGGGCCACCTGCATATTTGTAAACAAAGCACATTTATTTTTGTTTGTTTTATTAACATTGTAGTTCTTTTCTGTTTGTCTTCTTTCGTGTACTTATTTATTGGTTATTGTGGAGAGCAGCCTATTGTACTCGTTTTGGCCATTTGCAGGCATAATTCTTGGAAAATTCAGTCCACGCGGTCGAACAGACATTGTATTTGTATAGAATAAAGCAATGCCCCAAAGGAGGGGTGAGGCAGTCAAGCGATAACCACTAGCGAGACAAGACGTGTGTACATTCGATAATCTATATAGTGACGGACTTTGCGCGTGTTATTGATTCGCGCATTACGTTTGGACTGACTGTGTTCAGTTATATTTGTACCTGTGTTATACGTGTTTGTATAGTTCTAATAATTTTTATAGTAATTTCAACGGCATTTTAATTCGAGTCCTGTAACTCGTAACAATATAATATCAATAATCATAAATATATTCTTTAATATTGTACGTTTCTGTTTTGTATCTACAAAACATCTGGTAGCTAAGTTTATTTGTGCTTGTAACTGGAAGATTTAAAAAATCATAATATTCGTGTTTATCGTTCATCAGATTTCGGAAAATCATGATGATCTCTTAGTAACTTTTTATTTAATCAACACGAGATATTTGCTTCAAAAGTCGTGAAAAGTATTTAATCAACTGTTCACTTTTTACTTTGCCCTTAAGCCCGATTTACATTTAGCTAACTACTTCAATAATGCAAATGTAAATCAGGGTTTGGTGAACCTTGAGCTGTAACTTAAAATGTATATTTTATCTTTTGCTATCAACATCTAAGAAACCTCTCGTTTTTCTTTTCCTTCTCCCAATTATATGAGGTCGGCACAGTACATCTTTTCCTTCCAGACTCATCTATTCTGAAATACGTTCTCTGTCATACCACAGATCATCATATCATCCTTTACATAATCCACCCATCTCTTTTTTGGTCTTTAAATTTGTACCCGTTAATCTTCCAGCTTAACATACTTTTTGTCACGTGACATCTAGGATAATTTCTTCGTTTCTAACTAATAAATATAGTCTTAATGTGTATTAATATGTAGATATATATTAATGTTATTGTTTTTAGTGCAAAAATCTTAGCCTATGACGCGTCTATACATATGTAAAATATCATAGAATGTGTTTCATATTTCTAACGTACTACTACCCTTTTCATTGTTTGTGGCAGGAAAAAACGCAATGTTTCCCAGACATACCTTTCATGTATATTCGGAAATAGGTCGGAGTAAACAAATACATTATGTAACATCGGCCCGAGGGTCGCTGTCTAGCTATATGTTATGCCACTGTTAAGATATCTCGATAACACACATATTGGGTGAAATTTTTAGGTCAACCGTTGAGATTTCACTATCAAGATCTATTGAGTGAATATATCAGTCCAGGGCAACGTGGCTGAGGTCGGGTTCTGTTCATTTATTAAGTCTGTCACTTCTTTGGGTTTTGTTTAACGAACTGTAAATCCGTTTTAGTCTGTTTATACATATATGAAGTATAAAAACTGTGAGTGGAATTTTTATTCGATGTCTTATTTTGTCCGAATTTTGTAGTTTTTTTAAATTTTTATTGCATGAGTTCAGCGGGCAGGCAGGTGGCCCATCTGGTGGAAAGCGGTTACCATCGCCTATGGACATTTGTAACACCAGAGCTACTGTATCAATATGCTGCTGCTCTCTAAAGGGAGACTGGAGCCTGGCCACTAATGCCGGAACTCAAGGCTGTTATGGCAGCATGCTCTAAACTGTCTAGACCAAGGGTGGTAGATATCCGGCCGGGCAAATACCCTACCACCTGGCTGTGGGTTGTTTTGTCGCCTGCTACGACAGGTCGCCTGGCCGCAGAAAATTATATTCTTTCTCCGTTCCTGCACGGATATAAAATAAAACGGACGTAAAATGAAAAATTAAATGTAATAATAGTTATTATAATTAAACAATTATTAAATACTGTATATACAAACGGATAATTAAAATTTAGTCTAAACTTAATTAAGAAATAAACGTAAAATAAGTTAAGTATTATAAATAATATTAGTATTATTTTAATGTTTTTATGACATTCTTTTTAAGACATATAATTCTGTTTATAGTCATTGTAATTGTTCTATGCGTAACTGGCCAAACATGAAGCACCTTTACTTTTGTATCATCATGCATACTCAGATATATAAACACTAGAGATGTGCCGATTAAGACTTTGGCCGATTAGCCGATTAGTCGGTTATAAAGAGGCCGACTAGTCGGCAAAGCCGATCACGGTTTTGGGCATTTCCGTGACGCTTCGCTTATAGCTGATTCGCGCGCAAGTCGCAACCAACGCATGCGAGCGTGTCAGAACCTATTTTATTTACTTCGCATTGTTTCTTGATTTTTACTTTTGTACAGTTTTCGGGATGGTGTTATTGTGTGAAAATAAAAAAAAAATTGTTTAAAGATAAAATACTGTTATTGTTCATTAAAGTGAAAGAGCTCAATTAAAATTTAATCATAATCATAGTAAAGTATAGATTATAAACTACAAAGTAAGAAGCCGGATAGTCGGATTTATCGACTAGTCGGCACATATCTAATAAGCACTCATGTTAAAGAAATAAATTATCTTTATCTTTATATGTCAGCATACGCACAAAAAAGAGTTTCGTAAAGGTGGCTGACATATACGGCCTCCGTTGACGACCTCTGTGGTTGAGCAGCCTAAGCCTTTACTAGCCTACCTCGCTGCAACGCAGAGGTTCCGGTTTCGATTTCTGGCATGGTAAATTTCGGAAACAAATTTTCTGTATTGTTTACTATGGTCTGGGTGTCTGGGATCGGCCACGGAGTAGTCAGAGTAGTACGTTGTGTATTACCCATAACACAAGTGTGACGTATACAATAAACCTAAAAAAAGTTGCTTCATGTTCTCCGTGTCGTTTATATAGTCTATTTCAGTTGCTTTTTTTTAATTGCCTTAATGTACAGATACGGCAAGCTTAGAATTTTATAATATAATAGATTACGAATACGATTACGATAATATTTCCCGAAAAGTTATTTTAATTCAGATGAGGTTTTGTAAAAACTTTTCTGTCAAATATTCGTACTTTAATCGTTATGATTCGTAGAATACAGATCTGGTAAGTAAATACTGTGAATTTATATTATAAAATGAAATATCTTGTAAAATGTGGTGATCCGCAAGCAAACTCCATTTAGGTAGCCCCTTAAGAATGAAAATGTAAAATATTAAAGAAATATTGTCTAAACTTTGATTTTATTGAACATGTAAATAAAAGGAGTGTAAGATATTGGTTAGGCTCAAAAATATGTGATATTTTATAACTGATGCTAATAATAACATTCAGTATTAAGATACTTACTCGTATATGAAAGAAAACCAACGTCCTTGACTACATCAGGGAAGGCTGAGAGCAAGAGAATGCATTTTGTTGGAGTATTTTTTTCTGCGCGTTTTTCTTCAAACTTGTTGCATAATACAAACACGCACACACACACACACACACATTTATACATACATACATACATATATATATATATGTGTGTGTATATTTAAAAAAACGTACGTGAATACATAGAGGCATTCCACACATTTAAAGCATAATTTCCCTTTTTGTAAGTCCCCCAGCTCCGCTAAGAGTTATAGGGTCGCATAACCGACGTTCACGGTTCTTGATTACTCCGTTGCGTTGGCGAGGCCTCACGTCGCTAGATCGCCGGCAAATGAACATTGCCGGTCATTAGTCACCTGGCCAGATGTGGCCGCCAGTAAAAATGGCCGGTTGGAAATGGCTCGCTTCAACGATCTTTATGGGTTACACTTTCTAGTCGATATGAGACTTATAATGAAATTATCTTCGTAATGTTCAGCTGTACTGATGTGTGGGCAGGTTTTTGAGGGGCAACAAGGTATATTTTCCATTGAAATTTTACTTAAAAAAAACCCACAACTTTTGTTTAAGATAAAGAATACCTGTTTGTAGTGGTTGATAATCAAAACTATGCAAATATTTTTTTTATCCGTAACAATGACATCTTGGCTTCCAGCACGTGTGTTATACAATACTTATTGTAAAACATCATCACATTGTATTGGTTGTCAATAAACTGAAATTGTAAGTTGTGGTAAAAAAACAGATGTCTAGTAAAATATGATGCCCTAAGATCCCGTTTTTTGATGTGAAACAAGGCGGTTATACCAGCTTTATGAGATGGTTCGCCCTCGTCTAGTGACTGTTTCGTTGAAGATTATTATAAAACTTGAATATTCGTGAATAGTTTTAATAAAGGTATGTAAAACAATAGATAAAACTTATAAGACACCCAAACCGTGAATAGCTGTATTTCAAAAGAAGAAGAATTTGTAAACAGTGCGTTCTTTATTCGAATTTAGGAAAAAAATAGTTTCTCAATCTTAACCTGCAATGAACAACATTATTACACCGACACCGTAATATTTATTCGTGTCAGAAATTAGTTCATTCTAAAATTGAATATGTTTTTGAGACGTACTAAATAGAACTCGGTTTAGAAGATACTAAACTTATAGGTACATCTACAACCGCCTTAAGGCGGTTGTGGGTGTTGGACTTTGTTAATAACAAACTCCATCATGTTAGTCCAAGTTTTAATGTTTATTAAATAGGAAACTTTAATATTAATACAATCCCAAATCATTAACCTAAGGATTCAGTAAATGGAAAGTTCTTCTTGTGCTTAGTGCTTGGGTTTCCGCTATCTAGTGGTTTGTAATCTTGGGCTTGAACTTTCCCACAAAATAGTGCTGAGATATTTGTAAGTAACGAGATATATTTTATAATAATAAGTATGTAGTGATGTAGATGAAGTCTCGATTTTAAACGAAATGTTGGTCGATTACATGGGATTAAGCACTTTTTCAGCTACATTTCATTTCAGAATGTCTCTATATAATACTATTTTACATTCAAAGTATTTCCGTAAGTGAGTTGTTAGCATGAACATGGAGGATGATATTATACAGTAAATTTTATTTAAAAAATATTAATCTGGTTAAAAATGGACTATACTTATAGGATGTTTTGATAATAAACGTGTCTTTGGATGGAACATGTGAACTGCTTAGCGAAATATGACAGTGCAGTTGCTTGCTATAAGAACTTTATTGATTGGTTTCAGTTAAAGAGAATAATTTGTTTATATTTCCTTTTTATTTCTTTATCAGGATTTTTGCCAAAGAGACATGTTAGGCCCATTAGGTTCTGTAATAAATCTTTCTAAGTTAATGGTGAGAAATAATATTTAAAAATTCTTTGGCTATTTCCAAAGTAGGCTCTGACAGCACACTTTGAATTATGCTTATATGTTTTATTCAATTTGTTTTTGTTCGTTAATCGTTTCATTTTCATACCGATCACATTCCCTCAATAAATGTTGCATATCTTTAATTTATCCACAATTTTTTAAGGTGTGCAAACGAAGATAAGAAAATAATAAGTTGAATATGAAATAACAATTATCTACAAAGTCTTTGTCCCAACTTTTTTATTTTTTTGTTATTGCAGGAGTTCAGCAGACAGGCAGACGGCCCACTTGATGGATAGTGGTTACCCTCGCCTATGGACATTTGCAACACCAAAGGTGCTATAAATGCGCTGCTGCTCTCTTAAGGAAGACTGGAACCTGGTCACTAATGCCCGAATACAACTCAAGGCTTTTATGGCGTCATACTCTAGATCAGGGGTGGTAGCCATCCAGTCGGGCAAATACCCTACCACCTGGCTGTGGGTTTTTTTGTCGCCTCTTACGACAGGACACCCGGCCACAGGAAATTGTATTCTTTCTCCGTTCCTGCACGGATAAAATCTAAATAGAAAAACACTATTAGTCTTAAGAGGTCTTCACTATCCTGCTGTGTAGTCCCGTAGAGGGGGAGGGAAGCTTGCAGGACTCAAGAGGCATTCTTCTCGGTGTTGCAGTATGCAACACAAGCTGCAACAACATTCACAGTCCTGTATTATGCAGCGGACGTCCGGGCGGACTGCCATGCAGCATTGCTGGATGGGCCCCTTTAAGTCAAACATTCCAATTTGTGTAATGAGAATGTAAATTTTGAAATTCAAACCAACATGGTGGAAGTAACTGACGTCACATTCTGACATAAATAGAACTTTCCTTGGTCGTTAGTGTATGTTGTACAATAATGAGGCGTGGGTACCAGGATAAACTAGACGCGCCTCGAGCCCTAAATCTGACAAGATTAATGATCTTTCTGACCTTTATACTTGCTCACTACGGACAAGACTGCACACAATCACCGTATTTCACATTTTCATAGCAATTTCTTGTATGGTTTCTGGTTCAAGGCTAGCTTCGATAAATATACACGTCCGAGATATAGTCCGTTTCTGTTCTTAAGGTATCTGCTGCGACTTCGTTTGCGTAAACTAGGGATTGATATTTCGAGTGAAATCTATCGTTTTCCAGTATGGAATATCAATATAGCACAATATTGATTCCCGGTTTTATAGAGGTCAAATCAAATTTATTTATTTGCATAAAACATGGTCTATAAGATATTTCTTTAAATTGTAATAGCGAAAGAAAGCATATTATTTTCAGATTGACATGCAAAATATTTATATATTTAAACGTGAATAACATATTTAAATAGTATATTTAACTTAATTTTAAACTAATTAATATTCGGATGAGGGTATGTTGAAATGCGTACGTAGGATTTTGTATTTAAATATTTATTTAAACTGTTATGTTTAAATACTAGAACTATTTTGCACAGGACAAGAATAAAAATAAAAAAAATTATATGCTAAAGGAAAGAATACCAGTATTTTCTTGTTGAGAACTGGGATCGATAAATAAATTTATATTAATTTTGATCTCTTTACCTTACAAATACAATGGAGTAGGCGTAGCTTTGCAAACGTGGTTTGTCAAATGTCGTTTTCAAAGGGATGCTTTATTAACGTTGTAATAAACTATTTAAATTATTGTTATTCCTTGGACCTTGCACGTAATAATACAAATGAGTCCAATTAATAAACCTACGCGATAAAATTCCATAGGAATCGAAGTCCTAAAAAAGGAAATACAATTTTAATGCTCTGTACAAACTTTTGATATATCATGATGTTTTGGCGAGAATGTGCGAGTTATTCTTTACATACACGGCTTTACAAGATTTTTGTTTCGAATCACAGTTTGACGGCCTCTGTAGTTAAGTAGGGTAAGTATTTGTCAGTCTACCTCACTACAGTGCAAGGGCTCCGGGTTCGATTTCTGTCATGGTAAATTTCGTAAATGAGCTTTCCGCTTTTAGTATGGTCTGGGTATCTGAGATCGGACCCAGATTGAATCGTTATATATTATAAATATATTACCCATGACCAAAGCGTAACTTGCTTAATTAGGGGATATACAATGCGTGTGTTGTCTGTCGAATTTATTATTTCATTATTTACGGTCAAATATTTTTAAAACTCAAATCTTATATTATTGCTCTTATATTTTTCTATAATAAGTACAATAATAAAACCCATCACCAATTTGTACCGCATAATATTGCGACGGGCAGACGCCATAGTCCCCATAGACCCAGAACCCTAGAACCACTAAAGCAATTCATCCCAATAGCCCGGTACCTTTTGTACTCATCTCCTACAATAGTCGCAAACTGACTGAGGCTTGGCCTTGGGTACATTACTGTATAATGTGGACAGGGATAATCGCCGTTCAGTGTCACGCCACATTTATATCAAAGTTATCACGGGGCCTCTACGTGTTGGCCTTCCTATGGCCCCACGCAAGCCCTCCAAAAGTTCGGGCCATTTTTAAGACCCGTGGTCTTCAAGGACATCAAAAATATAACAACCCATAGATGTCCACTGCTGGGCTCGCACCATTCACTTACAGAGGAACGGACAGCGTATTCGCCACGTTTGTCTAACTCCTTCAACGTTAATAAAAGGTAATTGTTAGAAATATATAAATTGGATTAGAAAAATGCCTAGTTGGTGCATGTTATTCAGGATTCAAACGCGCGCCCTTTGAGTTTGGGACGTGGGTCCGAATGCCCTATGTTTTATTATGAGTTGTACCTGAAAACGCATAAACAAGGTACCAGGGCACAGCTAAGCGAAGGTCTTCATTCTTTAAAAATATTACTGTGATAAAGTAGGTAGGTATGTGCGTTCACGGCGTTCTAAATTCAAAACTTTTTTCTCTAGAGAACAGATTTTTATTTCGCACTGGTTGTAATAAGTTTTCAGCCGGTACTTGAGCAGTAATGTTATACTGCGTAGTTTAAAATTATTTTGACGGAAAATCTAAACTGTTTATTGACTATTCGATATGCAAAAAAAAACTTTGTTTGGCGTCAGTCAACGACCTATAAGCTGGATTAAAAGTTATGGTTACCACGCCACAGTACCTTATAAAAAGCAAACGATATTTATTTTGAATTAGTGGAATGAAAAATAATTATTACTTCAAATATATTTGGGGATATATAGCGTGGTCGTTCGCCTACGCGTATCGTAGCGCTCACCGCTCGTAGGCGTTTGCGGCTACGTAAGCTACGTTTTTGCGTAGGTGGTCATTCATTATAACAGTAGTAGGTTTGTAAAACAAAGTTCAAACTTATGGCTAGACTGTAGAACAAGTATTCGCATGCTGAAATATATATATTTTTAGCGATATTACAATTTTTTGTGCTTAAGTTAGTATTTAAGATAAAATTTATTATTATATCACACTTATCAGCATAATTAGCGCATTTCGGACAGATAACATACACATACAATATTTATTTTCTCTTTGAGATAAAATATTGATCAGCTATATGGTACGTCAATCCAATTTGGTTTATGATGTACGGTGGACTGTTTGCATTCGTAAGGTCATTAGTACGAACTGTGGTTAAGCAGCAATGGATATCGCTGGGCTCAAAATGACGACTTGTTTTATCCACTCTGACCACAATATTCCTGGAATCTACAAATGAGTTTGTTCCAATTTTGTTGTATTTTTGAGTAGTATAAAATATGTTTTAACAACAATTCTATCTGCCATTGTCTTACTCCTGACTATCTTAAACGATGGATCTGGTGCACCCGAATTCAATTAACCTTTCCAAAGTTTACTTTCTTCTGAACGTTGTCGTGGCCGAGCCTTTTAGTCCTTTACAAAAATAAAGCTAAATAGAATAGGATAAATAAAATATAATATTTTTATAGGGCTAGGCATGCAATAGATATAACATTTATTTATTTATTCACATACTAATATATACGTAAATATAAAGGAAAATAATAATTTTAATTGAAATTTATATTCAAACTTACATAAATTGCCATATAAACATTACAATGTATAAATAATTCTATATTTTTTTTAATAATTTATTAAATTAGAATAAGAAAGAAGCCTTGCTATAAGTGTATCACTGGCATTCAACGGGCCGGAATACATGGCTCTGTCGGAATTTAATTACCTATTCAATAGAGGTTCTAACAATGGGGCAAGCATTTATCAACGATCTTGTTTGATAAAGGCGAAGAATACGTATTATATAATAAATAAAGCATTCTATTTAAGAGTACTTGCTTAATAGTATAAATTTAAAAGGGAATTTATACGGATTGTAACATAATTAATTGTTTATTCCGATAAAATGTATAAAAATCCATATTTATACTATGTAAAGGAGCTAAAATCAAAGCAGAAGTCGTGATAGCGTAACGGCTAGCGCACGCGTCTCAAACTCAAAGGGCACGGCTTCGAATCCTAGTCGGACCGCATGTACCTCTTAAGCAGTTTTTCGACCTACGTGCATATTGTTACAACTACTACGTGCTAGTAATGGTGAAGGAAAACATCGTGATGAAACCTGCTCATCGAGATAACCGATGTGTCAAACCTGCCAAGCCGCCTTCGACAAGCGTGGCGGTTATACTTTCCGTTCCCGTATAGTTGGAGGCCTGAACTCAGCAGAGGGACGTTTATGGGCTGTTATTATTATATTCAAGCTAAAATGGGTTTTTGTTCAGAATTATTATAATATATATATATATATATATATACTAGAGTTTACCCCGCGGCTGCGTTGCTGGTCTACCTCTACTACATAATCACAGATTACATTTCATTAATGTTTTATGTAAGTGCTATTTGTCCCGAAACATTCACTTCATTTTATATCGCAAACTATCCCATCCCAGATAAAAAATATCTATCCTCATTTTACATATTTACACCAAAATGACCAAAAAGACCATAAGAAGATCGGCCATATCGATCACATCGACTAATTCGGCGATATCGACGTATTCGACCAAAGGGACCAATTCGACGAAATCGATCAATTCGACTCAATCGACTAGTTCGACCAAGTCGACGAAATCGACCAGTTCGATCAAATCGACTAATTCGGCAAAATCGACGAAATCGACCAAATCTACGAAATCGATCAATTCGACCAAATCGACCAAATCAGGCAAATCGACCGATTCAGACAAATCGACTAAATCGGCCACATCGACCAAAAACCCTGTCCTACTTTCTGGGATAACGTTTACATAAATCTATTCCAAAACTTATCCCATTATCCGGGATGAAAAGTATCCGTTGTCGACCCTCGGTATTAAAATTACATGTATACAAATTTCAGCCAAATCGATGCAGTAGTTTTTCCGTGTTATTTTCGCATTTATAATATTAATAAGGATTTCTTTGCTCCCTTTGTATGGGGCATGTGAACCGTTTATTTTGAAATTTCGTGAAACATGGTTAATTTATAAAAATGAAATAGCTATGGAATATGACTTTTACAGAAACAAGTGGGTTTTTGTTGTACATGAAAGCGAAATATATACAGACGCAGCTCTAAGAGCGTTCTAGTATACCAAATAAATTATAACGTTTATTAGTTGTAAATAAAAACTTCCAATAAATTTATAATGATACTGGAGAGGTCTGAATAGCACATGTTGTTTAAAATAAAATCAGTTTAAATAAGTATACAAAATTGTAAAAGTTCTGGAGTATGAGAATTTTAAATTTATTAAAGGTAAGATCTCAGTATTACCATAAAACAAAAATAACTCTTACAAGGCTTTACTGTTCATTTGTTTTCTAATATAACCCACGACTATTTTTGTAAAGTGGAAAAGCTTTATGCACACCCACTGCTTAGCGACAGACAATGAGGTACTATGATACTCATGGCAACAATACCTCTTAAAATCACTCCCTCATTACTTAAAACAAGAGTTATAGACAGCATAGCCAGCCCACGACCCTAGCAAGTGCGGGCCCTCAGGCAAGTCCCTTCTATAGTGTCGGGAGAACCACCTCCCCTTCAGCTAATATCATCTCGCTTATAGAGTAAAAAGGATATGTAGGATAGACAATAAAAAGTAAGAACTCAATTTGGTATAGCATTTGTAATCTCCATTTCAGTAATTAACCTGCCACGTGCCTACGTCCTTCGTAACGGGGGTCGCAGGAATTTATTGAAAAACTTGGAATTAATTTATGCAATCTGATTCCATTACTCAATAACTTAACATCGATAGATTCGAAGTTTGAAAGCGAATCTTAAGTTTAGAATGTTAAAACGACTTCAAAGGAAAAAGTTTTTCTAGCACAAGGTTTTTTATTCATGCTCGACTCGGGTGCTGGTAATATATAGTTTTATGTTTATAATTGAAGATATTTGAACTGAATTCTTTTTGTATAGATTTGAACTCGTCAACGATAGAAAATTCTTCTTCAGTGATGCGCTGCGGTCTACTAACACCGACTTATCAGATATAAAATACTAGCCCATAAATATCTTATTGTTGAGCTCGAGCCTCCTCGTTTTAAGGCAACGGATAGTATACATGTCATTCTTGTTCAAGACAGAATGATGGTTTGAGACATCAGTTAATTTGATATGTGGTTTTCATCACGTTTTCTTCCTTCACGGTCAGGTCTGTGGTAATTGTAATAATATGTACTTTAGGTCAGATATAGTCATTTGAAACGCGATTTCATTTGTCACTAAGCTACCAGGGTTTATAATACTCTCTCTCCCCACACTACTTGTAAATATCCTAAATTTATAACATGAAAACACATAAATCATTAGTCTACACGTCTACACAAATACGCGTTTATTTATTTAAAGCTACAATGAATTATACAGTAAACACTATATAAGTAATGAATAAATTATTATTGTTACAATTTGGGCCACCTGCATATTTGTAAACAAAGCACATTTATTACCTGCCGGCGTTTGAGCTAATAACATTGTAATTCTATTATGATTGTCTTCTTTTTTTTACTTATTTATTGGTTATTGTGGAGAGCAGCCTATTATACTAATTTATGGCATTTTGCAGGCATAATTAGGCAGGTGTGCGGATTACGATTTCATTTGTGCCATATAAAGCAATGGCCCGATTGAGGAAGGCAATCAAGCGATAACCACTAGCGAGACAAAACGTGTGTACATTCGATAATCTATATAGTGTCGGACTTTGCGCGTGTTTTTGAATCGCGCATTACGTTTGGACTGATTGTGTTCAGTTATATTTGTACCTGTGTTATGTGTGTTTGTATAGTTCTAATAAATTCTATAATAATTCCAACGGCATTTTAATTCGAGTCCTGCAACTCGTAACATTATTGCCGTTTCCTTATTTTTCCATTGGGATTTTGTTGAATTTATGTAACAAGATCTCTTAAATAAATAAAAGAAAAGAATTTATTAACTAGTTACTACTTTACTTTACTTTACTTTACTTTACTTTTCATTTAAATTTATGGTTTTATTATGATGTCACAGACATATACTTAACTTTCTTTATTGGTATAATTTTTTATTATAGTACCTATATATGCCAATTTTAATGAGAATCTATTCAGATTTATATATTTATAGATTATATACTATATTCATAGTATATATATATATATGGCAAGAGGATGTTAAGAAACAAACGACTACACTTTCACATATTATCTACGAAAATGAAAACGAAGAAAAAATACAATTTCCTGCGGCCGGGCGTCCTGTCGTAAGAAACGACAAAACGACCCACAGCCAGGTGGAAGGTATTTGCCCGTCTGGATAGCTACCAGCCTTGAGTTGTGTTCCGGCATTAGAGGCCAGCTTCCAGCCACCCTTAAGAGAGCAGCAGCGCATTTGTAGCACCTTTGTTGTTACAAATGACTATAGGCAATGGTAACCGCTTCCCATCAGGTGGGCCGTCTGTCTGTCTGCTGAACTCGTGCAATAAAAAAAATATTATTGAAGTGAAAGAAACTTCTTTAAAATCATTGTGATTTGAAACTCGGTAAAACGAAAAAGCGACACTAAAAAGAGATAAACACATAAATCTATAGGACTAAGCCTGTAAGAGAATGAGATAGAATATATTATTTTTATAATTTAAACACTATGATCATACAGATAGAGTTGGAAATGTTCTGAAGTTTTTCTTTAATAGTTCAAATTTCGTGTTTTGAAGCTTAAATATATTATAACGATACAATATACATAATGTGACGTCACGAAATTTAGAATCTCTCCCACCTTTTGTCACACACAATTTTTTTAATATTTTGTTACGAGCTACAGGACTCGAATTAAAAACGCCGTTGGAATTACTATAGAATTCATTAGAACTGTACAAACACGTATAAAACAAATACAAATAAAACTGGATGCAACTAGTTCACACTGCACGTTTCAATGCAATTCGACACGCGTAAAGTCCGTTTTCTATATCGCTAATCGAGAGTATTACAAACGTCTTACTCGTGTCGAAGTCGTCGCTTGACTGCCCCAGCCCTCCATTCGGGCATTGTTTTATACTAAGTATACAGTACAAAAAAATCGGCCGCGCGCACTGAGTTTCCGAGAAATAGTAATTTGCACACCTGGTTATCTATTCCTGCCAACGGTCAACAAAGTTGAAAACAATAACAATAGGCTATCGTCTAATTGCAAATTTTAAATACGGAGTAATAAAAAGAACTTCGAATGCGGGAGGGGCAATAAACAAGATGCGCAGCATTTATTTCTCGGTATGTGACAATAGGTATGCAGGTAGCCTAACTTGTAACAATATGTATTTATTTCTATAGCCATTGATGAAGATACTATTCCTTTTCCATGATATGGTTAAGGATTTATATATTATCATTCCTTCTTTTTTTTTTATTTGGAAGTCACATATATCTGTAATTTCTAAATTAATAATTTCTTTTCTACATTTCACCTTTTAATAATGATACAAACTATGATAAAAGTTAAATAAACATGACAATAATACTTGGTTTTTGGTGTGACTAACATTGGGGATATGGGACATGGCATTTTTGGATTTAATAGCGTGACGATACATAAATGAACAAGTCACGTGAACGTAATTATAGCCCTTTAAATTCTATTCCATTACGTTGCGTGTTCTAAGAAAATAATGTGCATTTTCTGTCATTCATTTTATAGTTTCGAAGTTATAACTCGTCAACACTCATTTATTCCAATTGTAAGTAAAGAAAATAATAGTAATCGGCCATAGAAGTGTTAATCTGTGAACACCAGACAAACAAAGGAAAATACGAGTGTAACATCTTAGTAATCTTCAGTACACTTTATCCATGCAGGAACGAAGAATGAATACATTTTCCTGCGACGGGGTGGCCTGTCGTAAGAGGCGACCAAACAACCCACAGCCAGGTGGTAGGGTATTTACCCGTCTGGATGGCTAGACCCCTGGTCTAGAGTATGCCGCTATAACAACCTTGAGTTGTGTTCCGGCATTGGTGGCCAGGTTCTAGTCTCCCTTAAGAGCGTAGCAACGTATTTATAGCACCTTTGGTGTTGCAAGTGTCCATAAGCGATGGAAACCGCTTTCCATCAGGTGGGCCATCTGCCTGTCTGCTAAACTCATGCAATAAAAAATACTATGACTTCGCGATATATTTTTTAACACTTATCGAAAACTAATTTGATATACATGAGTAGTAAAGTAAACCGTAATCAACTCACAACTTTGGCAAAATTGAGTTAAGCTTACTTAGAACGGCTTTAAATCGCAGGTTTTACGTGTGCTAAATAGACACAAATCATCTATTATGAACATCTTAATTATTTCAAGTAACTTATTGCTGCTCGCAATTTCTTACCAATTTGGTCTAAAAAAAATATTTCGATTTTTCTCTACACTCAGCGAAGAAACTAATTAATTCTTTTAGATTGTTTATTTGAAAGAAACTTATTAGTAGAATAAATATTCTCAAAGTCATTAGTCAAATTTGAATTATTTATTAGCACCCCCGAATTCCCGGTGGGGGTTTATCTGTAAAACGATAATACGAACGTAGCACGTTATTCAGGTCGCGTATTCACTAGGATTATTGAGGCCCAAGGACGCGACATGACTATAACTGGCTTCCTTCCTACTTCTTTTATACTTTTGCAATCGTACTCATCATTCCAATGCTTTCTTGTTAGCGATAAATGTCTCATAAGTTGAGGTTATTAACTTTATATAGGTAATAGAGACGGCGTCCAGTTGTTTCTGCGAAAAATGAATGGATACAAGATACACGGACAAACGAACGGTCGACATGGCGAAAAGGGTTTCGTTTTTGCCAAAAAGACTACACAACGATGGGGTTGACATAACCGAAGAGGTTAAAAGCTCCTTTAAAAAAAACTTAAAAACGCGTTAAAAATGGTATTATCGAATGTACACACGTCTTGTCTCGCTGGTGACCATCTTTAGACTGCCGATCTCTCCATTGGGCATTGCTATATACTGCACCGATACAATATGGGTGCCCACCCGCGTAGATCGAATTTCTTAGAAATTGTAATCTGGACACTTGCGTAATAATGCCTACGAACAATCATAAACGAGTACAAACACAATAGGCTGTTTTATGGCAGGCAGGTATGCATCCACTTTTGTTGGCGTGTAATAATATGATGGGGCCTGACATAACCGAAAAGGTTAAAAAAACTCTTTTTAAAACAATCCTTAAATATGCGTTGAATACGAATTGGAAAGGTATTTGTATATGGTTGTATATTGTTTATTCACAAGGTTATCACCATCAGCCCCGTGTTAAATTCAGATTGCGTTCGAAGCACCCGCTTCGATATCCGGATTCCGCTTTCTTACTTTTTCTTCTTGCCTTTGCGCGGTCTCCATCATCCTTATCCTTTATCATAAGACCATTGGTATGCCTGTCATCCTTTACAACGTTAAGCCAGCATTTCTTAATCGTAAATGTAATACTTTGTACTGCACATTACATGTGCAGTACAAAGTATTACATTGCAAAAGCTTTTACTACCTTAAATAATACACAATCTTAAGAAGACTGTGACAGAACTAACGTAATTTATATTTTATTCATTCATGGTTTTAGTATGCTTTCATAATGAAATATTGCCTTGAATTATTAATGTCTCTATTTCCATAATACATAAAACAGGTAGATCTAGCGGTTGTAATAAATTATTGCAGATTTGGGCTTTCCTTCCATTTTGTAGTACGTAGTCATATTAATGTGTACTCGGAATAATCTCTCTTAGGTTATAGACCCTATAGATATCCTAGTTTCTGAATATATGAAACTTTTGATATATTATGTGCGTGCATTCTAAACAACTTATCAGATATGAAAGCCAAATATGTATGTATGTATGAACAATTGAACATGACATAATTTGGGTATGAAACTAAAATATTTAAAACAGAAATTGTCGCTAATGTTGATGTAAAACGGATCAAACAAATTGAATTAGTTTGGATGAAAAGTGCAGAATTGAACGGACACGACGACATTCAAGGACATTGAATGACTCAATTTTGAGTTTACATGTTTCATCCAAGTTGAAAGACAGAAATTAACTTTTAAATTTTTTATCCGTCTGTTCGAGCATCACGTGAAAACTGCTGAACCTACTTAAATGAAACTGGACGCCGAGCTAGCTCCTTTCCCGGGTACATAGGATACCTACTTTAAACACGATGAATGACGTCATTTCCGCGATTTAGGCGAATATAACCAAAATAATGGCACTGCGGTCGCTTCTTTTTTTGGTGCCGCCGTTGCAATTCACAAACAAATACGTTGTCATCATGAAAACGCGAACAAAGTTCTCTGGCACTGGCTAGTTGTAAATAAGCTAGTTGAAAACGTATAAAGTAGTTTATGAAATTATCCTTAATCAATCCGAAGTTTTTAAACAGCAACATTTATTTGTCATCGTCAACTTTTGACAGACCGAGACATTCCATTTGAACTTTGACCTTTTTAAGAAGAAATGTTACTTACGGATTTGCAACGGACAGGTTGACGAACGGTCGCGTAAAAGGAACAGGAATTAGTTTATATATTACTAGAGTTTGACACGCGGCTATACCGCATATCAAATCCTAGGCAGTAGCTTTATTTTACTTACATAAAAACTTAATTCGGTTTTTTACATATAATAATCCGTCGAAAGTCGGGTGCGGGTTCCATCCTGGCCGGAACACAAGCATCATTTAATCAGTTTTCTGATCTAACGTGCATATTGTTATGATTACCACGTGTTAATAACGGTGTAGGAAAACATCATGATGCAACCTGCATCGAGATAACCGATGTGTCAAACCTGCCAAGCCGCCTTGGACAAGCATGGCGGGTATACTGTCTGTTCCCCCTATAATGGGAGGCCCGAACCCAGCAGTGGGACATTTATGGGCTGATATTATATTGTTACGAGCTACAGGACTCGAATTAAAAATGCCGTTGGAACTACTATAGAATTTATTAGAACTGTACAAACACGTATAAAACAAATACAAATAAAACTGGATGCAACCAGTTCGCACTGCACTATTCAATACAATTCGAACACGTAAAGTCCGTCGTCTATATCGCTAATCGAGAGTACTAGAGAACGTCTTACTCGTTTCGTAGGCGTCGCTTGACTGCACCCGCCCCTCCATTCGGGCATCGTCTTATACTAACTACACAGTACAAAGAAATTGGAGGCGCACACTGAGTTTCTAAGAAATATTAATTTGCACACCTGCGAACGTCCACAAAGTCGAAAACAATAACAATAAGGATTATTAGTTCGACGCTAATGATGGTTATAAAACAAGTAAAAACACAATAGCATGTTTTACTTGACTACAAATTCAAAAGACAAAAGAGTTCCTTAATCCAGGAGGACAATAAGCTGCGCTTATAATAGGCTGTGCGGCTTATCTTTGACGGCATGTAACAATGTTTTCAGTAATTTCCAAATACGATGCCATCGCAGCGCCATCCTTTTCACTATTTTCGCCTATCCCACAAAAATGACGTTATTTATCGGGATAAAAGTATTCTAAGTTACGCTCCGGGGCATAAGCTAGCTTTATGTCAAGTTTCATTTAAATCCGTTCAGTAGTTTACACGTGATGCTCTTACAGACAGACAGACAAAAATTTCTAAAAATTGCTTTTTTGTAATCACCTCATCCGAACTATCACTCCTGATTTTTTTTACATTTTTAAACGCATTATATAAACTCTCAACATTTATAGATTTATTATAGTATAGATTTAATTGGTAGAGGGATAGAAAAACTGAAAGTACTTTTTCATTGTTCTAACATGACTGACAGTTATAAATTTTTCCATGATGATTATACTGCACTGTGTTTGAAGATTATTATTTCAAGTATTTTGTTTAATAGTGTATGTATCTTAGGGCCAATTTTTCATTCCCCAAATAAAAGTTATTCATAGAATAAAGTACATCATGGTAAAATTAAAAACGATTGTTGGGTGAATAAAACAGTTGAATTATTTCAATTTTGAATTTAGTCGGCTTATAATTTATTCTACTGATAACTTTTATATGATGATTGAAAAATCGGCCCTTAGTAAAATAACATTAAGATTTCGTCGTCAGCCAATCGCAGTCTATTGCCGGACGTAGGCCTCCCCAAGTTTGCACTACATATCGCGGTCCTCTGTTTTCCTCGTTCAGTTTGTGCCGGCGAGCTTGCCTAGGTCTTTAATACATCAGGCAAGAGCGTGTTCTCTTACGT
Organism: Dendrolimus houi; assembly: GCA_039645545.1. Classification (NCBI taxonomy): domain Eukaryota; kingdom Metazoa; phylum Arthropoda; class Insecta; order Lepidoptera; family Lasiocampidae; genus Dendrolimus; species Dendrolimus houi. The sequence continues at coordinate 10,480,901 of CM077127.1, read as the reverse complement.
TTTTCAAGAAGCGGTCTCTACCCCAGCACTCGTCTGCCTCATCGGACATTGGTTCTGTAACAGACCTGACCGGACTGCTGGTCTTAAGCTTGCAAAATTGTGCAACGTCGCATAGTTTATGATCATATTATCATTAGTAGAGATTATGTCATAACTTAAATTAAAAATCCGTTTTCATATTATATCACTACTTGGACTAAGTTGTCGGTTTCACAACCCTGTCGTTTAAGCAAAGAATCTACTTATTGCTTCATTACTCCTCAATGGTCATAGAGGCTTCAAGGCGTTGGAGCGTGACTGTTTACAACCGAGAAAAGTGATAGTCCAATCTATATGATACGATGCTACCTATTCTTTATTTGTACATAATACAATGACAGTATAGATGAAAAATTAACCAGAAACAAGGTACAGCATGTTTTTATCTATTGTATTGAGGCGAAGAATAAAAACTTACCACAATCACATTAAATTCTACTGTATAGAATTTACAAAATTATGTAAATTATTTGTTTGAACATATTAACAGTGAATCCAAAACTTATATTTAATTAATAAATAATAATAACAATCTCTATTTTTGCCAGAATGTAATACAAAGGCTGTTACAATGATAAATTAATGTCCTATACATTCTACCATTTTCATGGTGTGCAAAAATAATAATTCTAAATTAATTTTATATTTGTCATGTAAAACATTATTTCAAAAATTTCTATAATAATAATAATAATCGGCAGATAAACACACATATTGTATATCCCCAAATTAAACAAGTTACGCTTGAGTTTTGGGTAATATACAACGTACCACTCTGGGGCCGATCCCAGACACCCAGACCATAGTAAAGAACGGAGAAAATACGTTTCCGAAATTTACTACACCAGGAATCGAACCCAAAGCCTCTGCGTTGCAGTGAGGTAGGCCGGCTTAGCCCGCTCAACCACAGAGGCCGTTAATTTCGTGCATTTCTTCTTTCTTTTATATACATACATAATATATCTATCTATATGTTCACAATCACTAAACCAAATTATTTATTTATTAACATTTGATTATTTTAAATATTATTTTTTCTTTAAATGTATGTATATAAATATAAGTTATATAAAAATTAACTCTAACTAAAAAGACTATGTCTTGTGTCGTAGTCCAAAACTGCAAAAGAGCCGCCTACGCTGTACTTGTACGATCTAAGGAAAATCGGTTAATTTTGCGATAAACCCATGGCTAGCAATGCCACTTTGGCAAGTTTACAGTAGACACGGTAGACTAAGGAAACATTGATTGCTTAACTTTCATTAGTTCTACTCATGTATTTGTGCGTGAAGTGAGAAGCAACTGGCCGATTTTTATTTGGTTTGAAATTAGTCTCTTCACATACGACTTTGTAAATATCATACAGCTTTGTAAATCATTATGTAAATTAGATTTAATTTTGTCAAGTTAAAAGTTGGTTTTATTTTGTACCAATTATTTGCAGTTGAAACTTTAGGTCCGTGGGGTCCATCGGCAAAGGGTTTCTTCAAAGAAATTTGTAAATACTCTTTGACACCACCCGTGATCAGAAGGCTGGTTCCTATTTCGCGCAACAAATTAGCATTGCCATACAGCGTGGCAATGCAGCCAGCCTTCTGGGACGCTTCCCTCTGGCAGCGATTTGTTACATACTTTGTATTAATTTATTTATAATTTAGTTTTATTATTTTTATCCACGTGAAATCTTTAATATGGTGAATAATTGCCTTATTTATACTTTCAAAACCAATTATTTAATTATGAAAGTTCAACCAAATGACTTACGAGGGGAACTCTATACATCCCTAAACCCCTTACAAAACATAAACATTATTTTCGTTGGTTAAAATTACTTACAAAATCACCAGGCGTAGTAATTTTTACAGTTGTTATTTGTGATAACATTATAAATGTTTGAAACAATGAAATAACCCTTTAACTGGAACGTTTCGATGTTTGTGTACATGTCCTAACAAATGAGATACTGTTATGTATTTATTTACCTTAGGGAATTCGAGGGAAAGTAAATTTTTCATGTTACATGTGGCTATTTATCGGAGGTAAGGTTCCTCGTGAAATTAGGGTTTCGATTTGCAAGTGTAAAACGAGGGTCTTTGGTATCACTCCAATATCTGTTTTACTCAGATACAGCTGATTATGTTATGTACCACTAAGTCTAGGCGTGTGGATCATGGATACTTCGTGAGACTGCGAAAAAGTGGTAATGATTAAATTTGCAGGAAATATTTTTTGGACAACGAAGAAATAAATTCAAATTAAAAGTTGAGCAATGTGATTGGTTGATGTATAAACTAAATAGACTCAATTAGAAGATTAAAAAGAAAATATTATAAAACTTTGATTTACGCCAGAAATGTCTTAAGTTAGTGGTTTAAAATTTTGAAATAATAACAATTCCTACGTGAGTTGTATTACGTACAAAAAATATATATGATATTCTAAATTATGGAAAAAATGCATACTTACCTAAATAATATTCACGTTTAAATCATTCCATGTATGCAAATTTCGAGTACATTTTTATGAACTATATTCAAATTTTGTACAATTATGAAGGACAGTCATTTGTGGATATCAGGCAAAAATAATAAAATTAAAAAATCTTGTAAACTCTGCCCGGAAAAATGCTACGCCGACGTGCAGTATGCAGTGATGCAAATGGACGTTACAAACAGTTAGCGACTGTTGTGGTCGGGGTAATTATTAATCTCTATATATTAATAAGTGAAGCAAAAACTTTGTAGGTACCCCCCCTTTTTACGAAAATTGCGCGGGCGGAGGAGTATGAAATTTCGCACACTTATAGTTTATATAAAGAAGAAGCGACGAATGTTAATATTTTTTAAAATTATGCATAAAAAATACATTAGATCAATAAAAAAAAACATTACACAGACTACCATGTATTTGACACACACCCGCATATATACTCTTTCGTTTATTGTTCAAGTCAAATTAACAGTGTAGCCGTGGCGAAATCTGTGACTATAGAGGTATAGTCTTTGACATTAATTATTATGGTCGAATTTCGAGCACGGCCGACCACTAGTTATATTAAATAGATCAATGCTTAAAATTCTTTGTTGGAAAAAGGTTGGATTGGGTCAGACTATAGAGACCGTGGTAGAATCGTGTTGGAATCATTATCTTGAATACAGCTCTAACGACCAGCTTGATTGGTGTGACACTACGCTTTCATAGAATATGGGCGTGAAACGGTTAGCCTTGGGGTAATCGTGTTTTGTACAATGGCTGAGAGTTTCCACTTCACCGGCCCTTTTTTTGATAACGCAGGAGGCCTTTTTTTATTTATTATTATGCAATTTGGACACTATCCTCGGGCCTGCGGCGAGGACACCAAGGGGAGAGTGGGACTCCTGAACGACGGCATCCCAACGTGACCTACGAACGGAAGCCATGGGGAACTCGGCAGTCAGACTACCCGCTAAACCTATCCTGCACAGTTGCACTCCTCTCTTATGGGCTTTTACGAGACGGCACAGGAACTAGTTCGGAGACATTGCATCTGTGACGCGCCTACGCCTAGTTTCAAAGTCAGGGTGCCCTTCGAGGAAGGTACATCCTCTTCACCGGCGGGAACCCTCCCTATCCTAGCTTCCTATCCTAGCTTCCCTGAACCCATCCCCTATTCCGTTCTCCTATCTCAACCAGCTTATCCATCCAAACCCTATTTCCGATCCTATACGCTGGCAACCTGTTGGCTTCGCTCCTAGTGTTGCAAACGTCTATAGGAGGCGGTAACCACTTTTCATTAAGTGTGCCGTCGGCATATTTGCTGATATCGCAATAAAAAAAATCATATCTGTATTATATTTTTAGAAGAACCGTAGATAAACAGGTCCGACTCTCACACAGCTACTTAGCTATTTGTTTTCAATGTGGTCAAACACCAATTGGTCATGACCTCGTACGTTACGATGGGCCCCACTTGAGGGATGAAGATTGCGACTGCTGTGATTGATGCTGCAGCTCAGATACCCGGAGCCCACCCATTTGCGGGTCAAGAACGATTTATGTCTTAGCAACGTGAATAGATTACATTTTTACCTTACTACACGACGTGACCTTTTAGATCTTCTTACTCAAGTGTATTTTTCATTTTTTAACTTTAATGCCAATGTTGATTTAATTAAATTTTTGAACTCACTTCAAAAAAGGAAGAGATAATAAAATCTTCTGAATATATTTTTTACATAATTATGTAATAAATATTTATAATAATTTCTAGCCTTGTTTTTGTCTGTATGAATAGTTGTTTAAAATATTCCGTAGATATTTTCCGTCCGTAAGCTGTCCGTCTATTACAGCCATTATTCTCAGAAACTACTGGTTTCTATGAATATTTAGGTGAATTCTATATACCGCTAAACAACAAAAAAAAATTGGTGGACGTTTGACCTGTATCTATATCTTACCGACCGTTCATTTGCCTTACTATCGGTTAAAATCGACATATTAAACTCCATACTAGTAATGTCAAAATTCAACCGATGGTAAGGCAAATTAATGAATAGTAGTGTAGGAACGGAACAATCATAATGTGACTGAAAAATGAAATTTTTCAGTATGCATGTGTAGTTCGGTGGGATATTTTTAAAATCTCAGATTATAATTTTTAATGATTTCTTTAACACTTTCTTATTTATATCAAAAGCAGAGGAGAGTGTCTCGTTACTTTTGAACTATTGCATTGAAACTTGTGAAAAAGTCAATGTGATAGAACTCAAAGTATACTCTCAACGAAAACTGGTTTGCACAAGATGCGTGCGTCATTTTTCGGGTTATGGAGTATTTTCTACAATTTTTTCTAAGATTCCAGAGCCAAATGAAAAAGTAAACACTGGGCATTGGAGACCTCTACAGCATCCTTCGTTAGACGTGGCCACATACATGGCTAAATTAGTACCATGATGCAAAACTTCACTGGCTTCTTGGTTTAAATTTTTATTTTCAGATAGAGTACAGCAGACAGGCCGAATGCCAACCTTATGGTAAGCAGTTACCGTCACCTATGAACGTTTGCAAAACCAGAGATGACCTTTTTGAAAAACTCAACACACTAGCACACTTCACAAACAAACCAAAACACAAAAGAGCCTAAAAATTAATAACCCAGACACAGAAAGGAAAACAATACACATGGCACTAGTTAGGATATCATATATATAGACATAAGACACACAGTGCACATGCACTTCCTCACAACACTAGCATGTAACAGATACACTCTACATTAGTATAAGTTTAGTATTAAAATTAGATATAAATTAATATAATAAGTTATTCTTAAGGTACACCACAACACAAACATACTGTTACATGCCGTCACAGATAAACGCAAAGCTGCCTGTCGTAAGCGCAGTTTATTGCCTTCCTTGTCTTGCCTTTATTGTTTTCCCGGATACAGGAATTCTTTTGAGTTTTTAATTTGTAATTAAGAACATGCTATTGTTTTTCTACTTGTTTTATGACCATCATTAGCGTCGAACTAATCCTTATTGTTATTGTTTTCGACTTTGTGGGCGTTCGCAGGTGTGCAAATTAGTATTTCTCGGAAACTCAATGCGCGCTGCCAATTTTTTTGTACTGTGTAGTGAGTATTAGACAATTCCTGAATGGAGGGGTCAAGTGAAGACTACGAGACGAGTAAGGCGTTTGTAGTACTCTCGATTAGCGATATAGACGATGGACTTTGCGCGTGTCGAATTGCATTGAATCGTGCAGTGTGAACTGGTTGCATCCAGTTTTATTTGTATTTGTTTTATACGTTTGTACAGTTCTAATAAATTCTATAGTAGTTCCAACGGCATTTTTAATTCGAGTCCTGTAGCTCGTAACAATACATTCATTAAAAGTCACACACAATAACAAAGTAACAAATAAGCGTGTACAACTTCTTAACTTCTTCTTAAATTTAATTGTAAAAATAGGGTACGGAACTAGAGTCCGTAGTTGTTCATTTAAAAAAAACTCCATGTCGTAGTGCTGTGGGAAAACCTCAGCTGTAAGCTCATTCTAAATCTTCACGGTGCGCAAGAGAAACGCAATATAAGAATTATATTATAAATGATATATATGACGTCATTATTCTACAAGTCAAAAACACTTATTAAATATAGTGTGCGTATAATTAAAACAATAAATAAAGTGACTCACATTCAAGAATGTTGTTACTATCAAATTTTAAGTATCATCTACGTAAATGTAAACCTAAACTTTATATAAATTTTATTGCCTTGATAAGTAACAGTAACATGACAAAAATGTTAAGTTTATTGTATGTAAAACAAGTTATAAAATAATTAAAAACGATAACGAATATTTTGTGTCGTATTTAGGCAGCGATCAGCAGATAAGTAAACTTAAATACAGTGAATTAATGAAGGACTTTTTGGCGGGAACTTGATGGGCTATGTTTTACGGTTGCAGTTTTATTTTGAAATAACATTTAAATTGGGGTAGAAATTAACAATAGGGAACATATTGGAACTATAGTCGTATGTACAGTAGCGGTATGAAAAGGCTCGTCACCTTAAAGTCGACTTTTGCTTGTACGAGTACAAGAAACAGTACTGCCAACATTTTATTAAATGTTACTTTTGTTACGTTTATAAAATATAGAAACGTGAAAAAAGAAAATTGTAATATTGACAATGACATACACTAGCATTAGCAATAGTTTTAATCATCAGAATCAAAGAGGATATAATCACTCCGCTTATCATAAATATTTAAAAAAAAAGTTTTACATTACTAAACAATCTTTTTAGACAAGATAGAAAATCAAACAACTTACATCAAGTAAGTAATTTTAAACTTTATTGTCAAACAGTTAAATATATTTTTTGTGGAATAGTCTGTTCTGTGACTTAGTTGGAAAAGGTAACATGTGTTCGCGGAACGTTATATGAATCAATTTGAAAACTAGCGAACCTTTTTATACCACGACTGTATAACAGCCGACACTAGAAACACAAACGGATAAAAAATAAAATACCCAGTACTGTCATCGCATTAAACATTAGGTTTATCGTATAAGTTAAGTTTATTTATAAAGCTTAAGAGTTATAGAATACTAGCTGACCCAGCGAACTTCGTACCGCCATATTTTCTGAATTTCTAAAAGACTTTGTTTCATGACACAAAAACAAAATCACCAAAATCGGTCCAGGTGATTATGAGGATTCTAGAACCCGATCTCAGCGCCACCTACCGGTTCTAATTGTGAATCTAAACCAATCGGGAACCCACTCAAACAGACAAAAACTAAATCACTAAAATCGCTCCAGGTGATTAAGAGGATTCTAGAACCCGATCTCAACGCCACCTACCGCTTCTAATTGCGAATCTAAACCATCCGGGAACCCACTCAAACACAAAAACAAAATCACCAAAATCGCTCCAGGTGATTAGGAGGATTCTAGAACCCGATGTCAGCGCCACCTACCGGTTTCAATTGTAAATCTAAACCATCCGGGGACCCATTCAAACACACAAAACAAATATAGTAAAGTCGTTCTCAAGTATGCGCGTACATACATTTCTTCGATTCATTTTTATATATAAGATAAGTTTCAGACAATTAATAATAATCCAACAGCGTAACCAAATTGCAGTGAAAGAGCGAAATCTCTTCGAATCCGTGTTTTTTGAAGTAAAAATGTTGACGAATGTACATAAAGAAAATTAGTTTTAATTAAATAGTAATTACAAAACGTGTCTGTTATCACAAATTATTATGTTGGTTTTTTTTTAATAATTGTTTTTAAAAACCTTAACCTTTGTTTCAATGAACGCTGTCGTCATTTTTTTTCACATAACTTTAGTGAATTTAAATACAGAGGTGCTGCTGAGTATCTTACTTAAAAATGCAGAAAACTCAATGTTTTTTAATCAATAATTCTGTTTGTGCTTGTTATATTAGACAAGGGCTAGTTTTCGTTTGGAGCCATTAAGTTGACGATTTTTCAAAACCAAATAATAGACGTACGAGGAAGTACGCGTTTTAGCTCGACGATCTTGTTTGCTCGTATGTATTATAAGTGCCACGAACTTTTACAGGTCGTCGAGACATAAATACACTTGCTCGCACGTCTTTCACCCGCTAAAAAGTTGAATGTTCATGAATAATTTGCGGTTTGTGAGTATCACCAGTGTCAAGTATTGTCAATGGAGAGATCTGCAAACCGCAAGAAGACGCATTTAGGGAGCAATAAATAAAAAGACTTCTTTTGTTGCATGGTATTTATTGAAGAACGAAAGGTACGAATATCGATTTGAGAGAACTTTTGAAATATATTTACAAGTTTTAAGGTTATATTATTAGTAAGATTCACAATTGTCAATAAAATTCATACTGTTTACAATGAATAAAATTTTATGAAATTAGCAATAACATCATAATTTATAAAACACAACAAACCACTTTGTACACACCTAAAAAGAAATGAGATAATTTAATGTTTTTAATCATCTGATTTAGATGACTACATAATATTATCATAACTTAGATCATTTAATAGTTAGATTATGAAAGAAATGAATACATCGAAATAATTGTTTTAAACAATATTTACTATCAAAATTATTGCTTTAAAATTTTTAAACTACTTTTCTCTTCATGAACGTGCACAACATTTAACAGTGGTTAAAATTATCTATACACTAATGATTTAGTACTAAACAATATTAGATGCTCCTTTTAAACCATTAACTTATTATATTATCTTATTATAAAATACTAGCTAATATTTGATATGCTTGATATTCTTGTTGCCTCCGATTAAATGGTATGACAAAAATCTAACCAGGAAATCGGGACAAATACGCCGCAAGTGCTTCATTTTTTCTAATATTTACTTCTTAATTTTCGAATTAATTTACGTAGTTCTGCCTATAATACGTTTTTATGTTTGGAATAAAACCATATAAATATTCGTTGATTCTGACATTGGTATTTGGAAGCAAATATCCTACTTAAAATAATTCATTTATAAAGGCTTTTCCATATTATCCGATATGACATCTGTTTCTCCACAGCAACATGTTTTCTTTACAATTTGTATTGTATATTATGTATAAAAAAGATTTCGTCAACTTGTGATCTAGTATATGTGGTTGCATTTACAAACGTCCGTGTCTATTTAGTCAGTGACCTGGTATCTTTATGGAGATATATGAACCTCTCGTTCTATAGTTATTATACACTTTACTTTCACAAAACAGTTGTTATTCTTGAGTAGACTTACTAAAAAAGAGAGATAGAAAATATATGCGTTTGATACCGATATTGTATCGGATAATGTGGGAACGCCCTTACGCCTAGTTTTAAAATCGCGTTCGCTCTTAAAACTACAAAGCGCGGCTGCAGATGTTAAACCTCGCATACTAACTATGGACATTTTACGCTAATAATATTTTTTAAATTACTTAATGAACTAACTCTTCAGTCTTGGACGTTACACTTAAATAGAATACTTCGAAAACCCGCGTCGAATTTATAAAATATTCTCTCCTCATTAATTTAATTTAAAATTTTCCTATAAATAAATTACACACATTTTATATTAATTTTCAAATATCAGGGTAGAACTGTGACAAATAATATTTTTGACCTTTATACAATATGGTCATTACAGTTTTACATATACACTGATTCTATTTGATAAACAACATATGCAATGATCTTGCATTATGGTTTTTCTAAGAAAGAGAAATTTCAAAAATTTTTCATTAATTTTTGTCGTTTTTAATAAATAGATATATCTAATATTTGGGAAAACCACATTTACTTACAAACAAAATATATTTAAGACACAATGCACGACCAAACAACATTAAACACCTAAAGAGACAAAGCGAAAACTTACACAACATTCATACGTTATCTAAATTTTATAAGATTTATTGTTTTAATTCACACTTATTATAAACAACTAACATTAATGAATGAAATAAAGTTTAAGTTCTAAATAAGGGATACTGGCAACAAACCGACACATGGGTCAACAAATATCACGTAAATTTCTAAGAGATCGTTCACATTTCACCAAGCAGTAAAACTTGTAACAACCCCAGCGTCCTTGAGGATTTTTCGGGAGATAGCGGAGATTCCATACACACGGTCATTTTTCAGAAGCATTATTATTTTATTGTTAAATTATTAATCTCTCTTTTATAAAGATGTACATATATTTTTTTATCCTGTTTGATTAAAATTTTAGGAGTAAAATGGTTTCATGCCAACAATTCGGAGAATATTAATTAATTATTTATTATTATTAATAATTTTAGAAAAATTACATAAAAGACACGTTACATCTTATGTAGTGAAGATATACTGTAATTTTTTTGGTAAATCGATCAGTAAATACCGACGAAAAGTTGTTTCGTTTCCACCCCATTTTCGACTTTTTGCAGCAACAGGGACCTTAAAGAGTGTTGGACAATTAAAGAACTAACCCGGTGTCGGCTCGGTACAATGTGCATTCTCCTTATGCTGATAGGTGACAGGTCAACCAACTTGAGTCAATTCGGTTGAATGACACAGAACTAAAAGGTCACAACGGTATCCAATTATGTTGATGTCTATAAAGACCATTTTGGTCGATTCATTCAAAATTAAAGAAACAAATGAACCATCTGATATCGGCTTTAAAATTGATGTTGTGTGTTACTTTCTGTTTTTCGATGTGGATGGAGCAACCGAAGTGTTTCATATAAACCTAAAATTGTCATAGAACATTATCGTCTCCTTTCATTTCTGCGCCTTTCAACCAAGTTGAATTAAATTGAATTAACCGTATAATTCCGCTTTAACATTGTTAATACTGTAAATGTTGTATAATTGGTAAATTATTTATATATATATATATTAAAAAAATAAAAATTTGTATATAAAAATATATTGCATATTTTACAGTTTCAATAATGTTGCTAAATTTAATGAAATTCTATTTCTTCTTCTTCAATTATTCCTTCTCGGCCGTGAATAAAAACTCAAGATGAATGAATTTTAATAAGGCCTGACCCAGATTATCTGGATCAGGATATGTGTTCTGAGCTAATTTTAATTCAGAAATATGAAAGTGCACGCGTACGAAGATGGTGTAACACCTAATTTAATAGATAAACTCATCATTTTACTTGTTCCCTTTCTAAATATTCCGATCGCATTCTCACATCTAAATAATTTGGTAATTTGAATAAAAATAAAAATAAAGGCAGAATACTAAAATTTAAATACATTTACTTAAAATACTGACTACTTATAGATATAAATAAATTTTATAAGACAAAACTTTTATCTAACTTACATAATCTAAAATACTCTATGTATACATATATAAATGATTTAAAAAACTTTTAGACTAGTGATATGTATTAATTTCAATATTTCATGTATAATTAATTACATTGATATGTATTTTGATCACAACGTTATCTTTTCCGCATCTATTCTTATTTGGGAAAACCAATCAATTATCAATAATTTACAGGTCTTATGCCCGGTTTCTGAGGTAGTTTTAACTGTAGTTTATCTGTTCGTTAGCGCTATCGGTTCAATAACTAATAAAATTGCGTTTCTGAACACACCATCGTACGATAGTCAAACTAGGTTCAACTTAACTAGGCGCCGGTGGGGCCCCTTGGGGTATAGGGGTTCTCACTCACCGGTACATGCCGTCGAGATGAGAGCGCGAGTGTTCCGCGCGCGCTCATCTCTCTTCCCGTGGGGCGCGTTACAAACCGCCCCACGCCCGGAATAGACCTAGACGATGCCGGGGGACAAAAGAAGTCTCTCGGCAATGGAACAGGCCTGTGCGTGAGGCCCACGCCTACCAGGGCACGCGGAGCCGGGAATCCCATTTACCCGTAGGCATAAGGCGCAGGACGGAACACCCAGGGGTTTTAGTGGGTATCCCTAACTGGGGAGTGGCAATAGCATGGCACCAGTTCTGACTGGGCATGCTAGTGCCACCCCTGATCTGGCGAATCCCACACACGGGTCGCGAATTATCCCCCCAGGCTTCTGTGCCTGTCGCGGCTTAGTCCTCAAACGGATTTCGCCTGGCTAAAATAAAAAAAGGTTCAACTTAACTGACCAAAATTAGGAGTTTATCTATTCCATATCTTTTGTTTGACGTTTTTGTTTGATGTAAATAAATATTAGATATTCCTTCTTAAATAGATACATCTGGTGGCGAGTTTTGGTACAAGTTGTAGGTTAGCAGTTAACCTAAGTTTATCTATTACATAACTTTACGGAATCAATTGTTATTGAACTCATAACTGGTAACCTCAGAAACCGGGCATTAGCAGATTACATATATAGGGCCCAATTTTAACGCAAGTAATTCAAATACGATCAAAAACTTTATGTAAGAAACTTAGTAAGTCATTCAAAATCAATTTCACAATGGAGTGGAAAATATGATTTCGATTGTCTTGAACGCAGTTTTAGATCTGATTATGTATTTTAACTTATTGTTTGTATTTCAAAATCTGTAATAAAAGTTGGATGGAAAGAACATTGCCTAATTATTACTGTGTCTATATCTGTTTTCTATAGAATCTGATTTACATTAGCATTAGTTAAGTAGTTAGTTAAGTTAACTTACTAATCGTCAATTAAATACTTAACTGAAAAAGCTCCGTTCAAACGTTAATAGGGATTTAACTCGCCGGTTGTGAAAGTTAACTATCTACTTAACTAATGCAAATATAAATTAAGCTTAGGAGAGAGTAGTTCATCGGTGAGTAGCCGGATGCCAATCAAAATCAAATTCTCTTTTATTTAAAAACGTCAGTTTCTAATTTTTCAACATGTACAACTGTTTTTGCTGCTATATTTCGATATGTGTAATTTTGTTATTGTATGATATTTATAAATACGGCCCCCTGATAGTTATTTAATAAAATTTAGTGTTTAAGAGTATTGTAATAATAACAAAATGTAAAACATGCTTCTATCTCATAACATGTATAACATGCGTATATCTTTAAGAAGACAAAGTATTTTTATTTTGGTACAGGTTCGTATTGGAACATAATCTCGTCTGATGCCAGGCGAAGATATGGTCTAGTATGAAGCACGATTACTTATAAGAGGTACTATAACAGATTACAAAGTATTTCATTAGCTACATCGTATTTGAGTGACCCTTATCATTTAACATGATAGACCCAATTGTCTCTTTAATTGATTGAGTTCCCAAAACATTGACAGGTGACATATTATTTATTCCCTTTAATCCTCAGGCCAGCCGAGGTCCTCCCCAACCAAATCGTAGAATCGCTGGTTGTGTTGTATGAAGAATTTCCTAAGTTTGGTAACAACCGCCGGGTCGACCCGCGGGTGTTTTCGACCCTTAGTTTCCCTGAGACACTTGTCTGTGGTGTCGTTACGAAGGCAGTAAAACCCCTTTGTCTCGTTAAAGTAGAAATTTTTCCTCCCTGTTGCGAATAAAACAAGCACTAGGGTACTAACTTTGTATAAAAGAACACGTAAAAGTTTAAGCATTTTGTCTATCTTCAACATCTTTTAGATAAAAAACGGATTAGAATAAAATACAAATGCAATGGTTAAAATAAAATGTAAATCTATCGCTTCTTTTAAGTGTTTTGATTAATAGTATTGCAATTAAGTATTACGTATAAATCTAAGAATTATATTATCAATTGAAAATTCTATCAGACTACTAAAAAGAAAATCTCTAACATCTAATATAAAATTATATGCCAATCGGCACTTATTATTCGGGCAAGACTGCAAAAGAGACTTTTTCACATTTATAAATCAGTAAAGACACTATGGATATTGCTCTTATGGTCGTATGTGGATTGCCAAGTACTCACTCAATTTACAGATAATAAATATTTTATAGAAACTTTTCTAATATTTCAAAAGAATTCAAAACTTACCAATTTTATGTTCAAGGCCGAGGAATTTTTCAATGCGACGTAACTGCGGCACTGGGTCTTCTATCAACAGGTCACCGTTTACTACTAAAATTTGCTCTCGGGGGAACACTTCCAGCCACCGATGGAGATACGCGTGATACAACGATATTGCTATGGGCCTGCCAGAAAATACGTACAAACATTACTTTCCTATTTTTATTTCACTCCACATAGTATTGAATTGTATTTTGAAACGACTCCACTAGGCTGAGATGAGGATGTTGAGATGGATGTGTGGTTACAAGAATGGATAAGGTGAGAAATGAGTACATAAGGGGATCTTTGAAAGCTGCATCCGTGACTGAAGAATTGAGAGGAAGAAGACTGAGGTGGTATGAGCATGTAATGAGGGATGAAAGTCACGTGACAAAAAGAATGTTAAACTGCAAGATTGATGGATATAAATGTAAAGGTAGACCAAAAAAGAGATGGGATAGATTGTGTGAAGGATGATATGATGATTTGTAGTATTACAGAGGACGTATGTCAGAATAGAGGAGTATGGAAGGAAAAAACATATTGTGCCGACCCAAAATAATTGGGAGAAGGTGAAAGAAAAGAGGCTCATGTAAATTCCGATGCTTGAGATGACACAGGATTAATGTCCGATTCATATAGATATGTTACAACATTCATTTTTAGAAATTTGACGTTATTTCTATGAAGCTTATGTAGAATTTTAACTAGTAGTAAGAGAAAAGAAACGTAAATAATATATAGTAGGCCATAAATGAAAGAACGCGCAGCCCTGTTTGTTGTTGTTGTTGCAAAGCAGCAGCTTTGCTTTCTAAATTAATTTTTAATTTGAACAGATTGTCAAACACCGATTTGGACATCAGCGTTGCTGTAGCATACGTAGAACTCTTTATCTTAAACAAAAAAAGAAAGGTCACTGCTGAACATGACTGAAAATTTCGTAATACTGTCTCAATCTGTAGTTATATAGTTCCTTAAGGAACTATTAAATTGTACCTGTAAGCGATATTGATGGATCCATCTGGAGATACGGCGAGATGTTCGAAAGGTTTCGTGGCGTCTGATGTAGGATGACCGGTCAGTGCGGGATGCGCTGGCGCCGAAGGTGTTGCTCGACTACGCAGTTGGGTGTAGTCGGATATAGCCCGAGTCACTGGTTCACGGACTATAAGTAGCAGCCGGACTGAGGAGTTCATGGCCCGAACGCGTTCTGGTACCTATAAAAGTTATGATAGTAAAATATTCTTTCTACTATACCCTTTCCAAGCATTTATTTTTCCTTTGACAGCTCAATGACGGATCAATTAGTAATGAACTAATGCATTACCGACTCGCTTTGTTATAAAAATCGACTTCATTTACATATTATATATACAAGTTTTAATCAATTTAACTTATCTATATATTTTTGCTAAAATATAAATTGTTATATGTTAAGTATTATAAAAAATATATATATATATATATATATATATATATATATATATATATATATATATATATATATAATATTTTCAAATCGATTACTTTCGATTTATTTACGTGTACGATAGTTCGTGTGTTACATTTACGTGACTCACAGAAAATCACTATTACGTCACCCAGAACAATAAAGTACGACAATTATGCATTTGTTTCATGTGGGCTTTACTGTAAAAAATATGTAACTTGATAGACGTACAAACGTCAAAAGTAAAATAAACACTTGGAAACAGTATAACGAGACGATCGAAAATCATTGTGATGTAAACGTTTCCCAGAATTGATTCCCTTATTTTATTAAATTTCGTAAATGAACTTTATGTTATTTGCTCTGGTCTGTCATCCATATCACAAGCGTAACTTACTTAACTTAGGAACATAAAATAATACGTGTTTGTTTGCCGATTTGCTTAAATAAAGTTCTCTACCCGAAAGCAACAATACTATATATAGTAGGCACAGAGACCAAAAAATATTAATAAAGATAATTCAAACAGAATAAATCTATACATAGTATTATTTATTATTCACATATATATTTTATTTTCTAGTTTTTTACATTTTTCTTATAAATATCTTATAAAATATGTACATTATTTATAAAAAAAATATAAAAAACTGATCTCCGCCAGCAGTAGGGCCTAGGGTCCACGGGAAGTTAAGGCTCCAGACATAGGAATTTCCTCACAATACGGGCCGTGTCCGACAAAGCTGCCTTCTGCATTCAACCCTTCGCCCTGCTACCAAGCGAGAACCTTTCAAGGTGGCGGTCAAGGCTCTTTGCTATTAGTCCATTCGCTGACACCACTATCGATACTATGATTGTAGAATTCAGGTTCCACATGGCGGTAACCTCGTGAGCAAGATCAATATACTTTATTTGTTTATCTTTCTCGGCATTCATGAGATTACCATCATGGGGAATCGCGACATCTACAATTATAGCACGTCTCGCAGACCGATCAACTATCACAATATCAGGCTTATTGGCGACAATAGTCCTATCTGTGATAATTGATCGGTCCCGGTAGAGCAGATATTGACCATTCAAGTCAGTCAAGAACTGGCTCGGGCTTGTATTGGTAATATGGTACCTCCGACGGGACCAGTCCGTATTTAAGAGCAAGTAGCTGGTGGATGATCGTGGCTACTAAGTACACGCTGTTAGCAAGACGAAAACAACCGGAAGTGACATGTCTGAGAGACTCACCAGGGCGGTGACGGTATTATTATTATTATAGTATAAATGAAAGTCGCTTTCCACGTCTTTGTTTGTATGTCTACTCACCCCTCCTGAACCACGCAACGGATTTTAAAGAGGTTTTCACCATCAGTTAGATAATTTTTCACTGAAGGTTTACATATATAAAAAAAACCTAATTAAGTTTTACGTAAGTAAAATAGAGCACTTTGCGGGGTTTGACGTACGGCATCTCTAATAAGAAAAACCTTACATGAGCAAACTCGATTTCTCGGATAGTCCTAGTACAAAGTAAACTAAATAAAAATGCTATGTACTTTGCTCAAATTTGAACTACTTACATACATATTATAGATGCTAACGGTCTATAGAGAGTCAGAGTATGTTTGAACGCTTCTTTAAAAACCATAAAGAAGCGTTCAAACTTACTCTATCTCTTTATGAATAATACTGTAAATGTACAATAAGAATAATAGACATTAACTTGTATGGGGTTTATGTCAAAGTTATGCAAATGGAATGAATAGTTATACATATACAGATCCGGTCATTAGGCTGTTTATTTTTATAGCATGCATTATAAGGAAACTTGGTCTTAGAAATGCTTTTATTTTTATAGCCTTATTAATAATTATATAGATTTAGTCACTCGGCACTTAACGACATTATCCGCCGGGCTCTTGTCACCGCCGGGGTACCTGCCGTTTGGGAACCAAACGGCTTGTGCCGCGACGATGGCAGGAGACCGGATAGGATGACGTTAGTACCTTGGAAGATAGGCTGTCCCTTAGTGTGGGAATGCTATTTGCGTTGACACTCTGGCGGCGTCCCATCTTTCAAGTACGTCCGCTACCGCCGGTTCTGCTGCAGCCGAGCAGGAGGCCCTCAAGCGCCGCAAGTACGCCGCCATCGGAAATAGTTACACGTTTGCGGCGTTTGGGGTGGAAACTCTAGGTCCGTGGGATCCTAGGCTAACGGTCTAAAACTTTATCATGATGTCCCCGAACGTTTAGTAGACCTCTCACGCGACCAAAAGGCTGGAGTCTATTTTGCTCAAAGGCTAAGTATTGCTATTCAACGTGGTAACGCCGCCAGCCGTTTGGGAACGTTCCCGGTAAGTGATAGTGATTTGGGACCAATATTTTATCTATAATTATGCCCTCTTTTTTAAAATTTAGTTCTAGTTTTTAATTTTAGTTTTCTTTTTCATACTGTAGTTTAATTTATGTATTATATTAAACTAATAAAGAATACTCTTCATTCAAAAAAATTAATGAATTTTATTCTATAAGTATTTTTCTTATTAATTCGAGTATTTTCTTTTCATTGGAAATGGAATCAAAATACAGTACGTAGCGAATAAATACTTGGAAATTACATTTGTGACGTCATCAGTCGTAGAACATTTTTATATGTTCATGCTTTCATACGGAAAATACGTGTCTTCAAATCGTTTTTCTCGAGGAAATTGAAAACGTATTTTACAGGAAAGTGCAGCACTGCTAAACTTATTTATCAAGTACGTATATGTAATATATAGTCGACTTTGGTATAGAAAATAGTACAGTACAGAATTATAGTACAGACTAGTAAAAGAAATCATTACATTTACTTGTATATATTCTAAGGGGTCATCCACAAATTACGTCACAAGAATTTCATGGTTTTTTGCTCACTCCCCCGTCTTTGTCACAGCTGTTCACACCCACGTGACTTCTTCCCTATGTGGCATCACATATTTTGAAATACTACATCAATAAATTATTAAAATAAAACAGCAATTCCGTAATTAGTTTAATTTCCAATTAAATTATTTTTTAATAAATTAAAGACTGCTTATACAGAGATAGAGCTTGAAAAATTTTGAAGTTTTTCGTTAATGGTTCAAATTTTGTGTTTCAAAGCTTAAATATATTGGTTTTTGAAATGTGACATCACGGAATTTAGGATCCCTCCCACCCCTTGTCACACTTCGACGACCACCTCCCCCCTGACTCTCTTTCTTTTCTTTCACCTTCTCCCAATTATTTGTGGTCGGCACAATATGTCTTTTCCTTCCACACTCCTCTATTCTGACACATATATATAGTGTCCTTTGTCACACCACAAATCACCATATCATACTTCACACAATCCATCCATCTCTTTTTTGGTCTACTTTTACATTTATCTATATATTAATACATGAAACAAAAACACAGAAATAACTTTTTTACGAAAATTGCGTGGACGGACGAATATGAAATTTCGCACACTTATAGTTTATATAGAGAAGGAGTGCAGAAGGCTAATATTTTTTTAAAATTATGCATAAAAAATACATTAAATCAATAAAAAAACATTACACACACTACCATGTAGATATGAGTCACACCCGCATATATACTCTTTTGTTTATTGTTAAAGTCAAATTAATAGTATAGCTTTGGCGAAATCTGTGATTATAGAATTTATAGTCTTTGACATTAATTATAATGGTCGAATTTCGACCACGGGCGACCACTAGTATCCATAAATCTTGCAGTTTAACATTCTACGTGACTTTCATCCCTCCTCATTACATCTCTTAATATGTGACGTAATTTATGGATAGTCCCTAATTGAAAAACACAAACGTAAATCATTATTAACTTCTTTCAAATTCATTAAAATTTCACAGGAAGACGTTATTGGGAGAATAATTTATTCATTTAATTTGAAACGAAGCATTCAGTATTTTTTAGCATTACTGAAATGACAGTTATTATGACTGAAAGCATTAAATACCCCATAATTTTATTCTTTAAAAAAAAACAAAATTATAAACTAAATTATCTTAAAAAATTAAACTGCACTACAAGAAAAACTTAAATATTAAATACTAGACATAGACATAGACAACACTTTATTGTTCACCAAAACAAAAATGCACAACAAGACAATAGTTATTTGGTAAAACAAAAGGCGGCCTTATCGCTAAAAGCGTTCTCTTCCAGGCAACCTGACTCAAAGGAAATTCTTAAATTATCTATAATTATTATGCAACAAAGAAAAGGGAAAAAATAAAATAAAAATGACATACGTGAACAGCAGATTACAGTCTAAAGTATTGTAAACTAGCACATAAAATATTGCGTAAAACTAACATAATGATTCCAAAGTGAATTTTTAAATATGGTAAAAGATTTAGCTACTATATTTAGCACCATACAAAATTTCATTTAAATCGGTACAGTCGATTCGGAGCTTAGCCGGTACAAACAGACAGACATACAGACAAACAGAGAAACATAAAATTTAGAAAAAATCTAAATTAATTATATTTCACTTCTTACATCCCCCTGACTCGGTATTTAGCATTTTTTCATTGTACAGATATTCGACCTCTACAGTTTTATTATATGTATAGTTATAGATTATAATATTTTGACAGATGTAGGCTAAAGGAACTGCCCAACCGCAGGAATTAGTGTTCTTTCCTTGTCGCTGCATAGATAAAACGGATTAACGCTAGCTAGGGTGATAATAAAATATTTAAAACAAAGAAAACTTACCTCAGGGGTCACAAAGTAGCTAGGGCTTTTCTCAATTGTAATCTGCCCTTTGAACGATAGCGGCATTTTACTTCTATACCATTCCAGTCCAAGTGCATAGTTTTCATCTCGGTCGAAGAAGTGGACTTCTCCCGACGCCTTCTGGACCATTGGGTGGAGATAAAGCATCTCGAGAAGCGCTCGTGTGCCACATTTACGTACGCCGATTATTAAAGCCTGCAAGAGAAGAACTGTTAATAGAACTGTAATATTCATTTAGCAGTTCAAAACTGGCCTGGGATTTGTTAATTATGTGGAAAGCACATATTTCAAAAAAAGGTCACGCATGTAACTTATATACATAATAATTATAAAGCAAATATTTTGCTGGGGAGTTTGTTGCGTCGCTTCTTAACAGTAACTAAAATTACTTTGTAAAGTAATCTATAAGATTTCATTTTGAATATATTTATTTCATCATATCTGGCTAAGAATCTTCTGCTATGCCTCTATAGTAAAAAAATAAAAAGAAACGAGTTCAGTTTTTGTC
The DNA here is from genome assembly GCA_039645545.1 of Dendrolimus houi. Lineage (NCBI taxonomy): Eukaryota > Metazoa > Arthropoda > Insecta > Lepidoptera > Lasiocampidae > Dendrolimus > Dendrolimus houi. The sequence goes on along the minus strand of CM077127.1, from coordinate 10,460,158 downwards.
TGTTTTGTCTATTTTTATTGTCTGTTCTATTTTGTTTAATTTGAAATATTACTTATTTCAAATTAAAAAAAATTGGACTAAAGAATATGTGGCGCAATCGAGTCGTATAGAGTTGTGATGTGTGTGTGTGAACCTTTTCAAAGCTACATTTTTATTGGACGATAATACATTTTTCCACTGTGTACGACACCTGTTCCTTCATTTCGCTCCTCGCGTCGCTGCCACACTAATGCTGTGTTTCTGTGTTTTTTACGTTCGCCTTTGACCACTGTCTCACCTAATGTTGAGTGATGACACAGTCTAGGATTCTATATTTTACTATACGTTTATTTGCCTCATTCCTGGTTAAAATTGAACACAAATTTCATACAAGCAATGTCAATTTTTTTACCAATTGTATGTTAACAGAATGGATTTCCAGATATAGAAACCAGATATATGTAATTTTAAGAAGTCCCCGACCAACATTTAATCCAGCATTCGAATGAGGCCCGGTTATGTAATAGTATCTACTTGACGAATTGTATATATATGTATTGTAATAGTGTCAATTGTATATTGTCAGCGGAATATTCTGAGAAGTGGTAATTTATGATCTAACTTCTTTTTCAGTTATTCGAAGTCTACTGCTGGACATAAGCCTCCCCTCAAGTTTGCGGCAAATATCCCAGTCTCCTATCCTCCTTATTCAGTCCCTGCCGACGCCTTACACAAGTCGTCGGTACACCGGGCTGGAGGGCGTGCTACGCTAGGTTTACCAAGAAGCGGTCTAACTAACCAGATTATAAACTGTCGATGAATTGTGAACGAATCATAAAGTTCACAATATAATATTTACATTTTCGTTAGTTTATAATCTCACCGTATTCAACTGTTATATAAAAAACGAACGACACAATGAACGAATCAATAAATCAACGTTTAATTTTATAATCTTAAGATTTTCTAAGTAATGTAACCGGGCGTTGAATTGTAAAAACACTTCGAAGTGGTCTATGTTATTAGTGGATGGTATTTCACCAGATTTTAACTTATAGAGTTATATATCGTAAAGAATAGTCACTACGATTCGCCAAGTACTCAGTTATTATAATTATGTTCGTATTTTTGCCGTCAGCAATGAACGAGTGAGTAAATAAACTACGTGATACTATCTATATAGCCATCATTAACAGGAATTCGAAATATGATTAATGTTTCCCTATAAAAGCGGTCGTATAATAATCTTAATAAACTTTTTTATTGCAGAAGAAGGCAATCAAACTGACGACTTCTACTAGCAACGCTATCATAAGTTTTTATAGCGTGTTCTTGGTGTTTTTATAATGATTACGTTTTTTAATGGAATCTGATATTTTGAGTGAGGCTAAAGATAAAATATATGTTATAACAACAAAATTTCAAAATGTCTTGTTTTTACAAAACTTCGCAACACGTAACCTTATAAATAACATGATAATATCAGCTCATAAACATCTCAACACTGGGCTCGGGACTTCCTATATTTAGGGGAATGAATAGTATTCTCGGCACGCTTACTCAAGGAGGATTGGTGGGTGTGACACATCGGTTACCTCAATGTGTAGATTTCATCACGATGTTTTCTTTAAACGTCTTGGAATATGGTAATTGTAACAGATTAGGACAGAAATATGCCTAATGATGTATACTTTCCAGCCAGGATTCAAACACCATGACATCTACTAGGAAAGTAACCATAGCACGTAAAATTAAATTTTTTATAACAAAATATTTTTATGACATTATTACGAATAATGTTCGCAACTAATTCTTTAATTTGCTATTAGTTTTAGAACTGTATACCTGTATAATTTGATATATTTATATCATAAGTATAAAAATATGGTTCACCTAAAAATGGTACAAAAGAAAACCGCAAAAATGATATCCTATATATTAAAGGAAACGAATAGAGGTTTGCCATGAAATTGAAAATTTTCAGTATAAGACTTCCTTTGGGCCGTTTCCTTCCGTTAACAGTTAAAGCTTAAATAGAAATAAAAGTAACTGTATCTACTTATATAAGAACTTGATAGATTATTATGACACGGTCTGTGTATTGAACCACGGTCTAATTATGTTTTTTGCTTAATTTTAGAAATAATGTTGCGGTAAAAATTTTGAATTATTTCCATATTTTATTTTTAGGTATACTGAATCCTAAAAACTATGATATACAACCAGCGCGATGAAAAATGCGTAAATACAGCAGAAAAACATTTATTTTTCATGAATTAGTCAAATGTAATAACCAGTAGTAGGTATAATTACGTATTTCCACTGTTCTAGGTATAAAGGGTATCCTGGAAGGTAAACACGTCATTCCAATATCTCGTAATTGATAGTACTGTCAAGGCTATATACATTATATTATGTAGGTTATTAATTACGTTCGATTGGCGTTTGCGTATATTACCTGAGGGAGTCTGCGTGCTGGTCTTGGTTGTCTTGGAGGTCTTAGCCGCTTTCTTAACGCCATTGGATGGTTGATCGTCCGACTATTTTTATCTTGATTTTGAAGGATCTTTTGGTTTTCGTTGGCAGCTGAAGCCATGCTGGCCGCCTGGTCCCAAAGAAAAGACATGTATAAGTTTAAAACTTTAAACAGACCATTGAAGATAAAGAATGATGTCGTCATTTAGACGCTATAAAAACCAACCTATAAACAATAATTCACAATCTGCTTTAGACTAGCATGGCGGGTGTCACACCAATTTCCTAAACAATGTAGTAGAGGTCTTAGTTCAGTAGTGTCACGTGTACGAAATGACATTTATTATTTACTAGAATATGCCTGCGATTTCGTCCACGCCACGTCCACTTGATTTGAACTTCCCTCGGGATTCCCGGAACACAAAGTACCGCAGCGTTTAAGAAATAATGTAAGCTATCGTTTTAGTGTAAAATCTGTGCCGGAATAAATACATTTCTATGCACCCGAACAACTACAAACCGCTCTCGGGAAAATTCCCGGGATAAAAAATATCACACATTTTATTACATAACATTAGCTATAAAACACTAAAGAAAACACATTGGATTTGGAATATTTTTTAATTTGATCATTTTAAAACTTTTCCGGAATAATCCCGCGGGATCCCCTGGATAAAAAGTAGCCCAGACTTTAAGTGTTAATGAATTAGCTGTCGATCAGTGAAAATCGCATTAAAATCGGCCCAGTAATTTTTACCTGAATCCTGAAAAAACAGCCATACCGACAAACAGACAAGAAATCTTACAAAAGTTGCATCGTATTCTCCATGGCTTATATAAGTATAGTTTATTCCAGATGGTTTTTTTTCAATGGCTTCAAAGTACAAAATTGGCATATTTAGAATTTTATACTATTATAGATGAAACGTTTACATTTAAAGTCTGCCTTTAAATGAAATCACTTATTCACATAAAGAGAAATCCATCACTTGTAAAATATAATTCACAAAAGTCAAAGCTATTGGGTTCATTATGAAAGGAATATAGCGTGTAGTGCAATTATAACGTCTGGAACGTGAGAGTAGGAGTTCATTCAATATCGACGAATTAATGCCAAAATTATCATACACTCACAATCAATGTTCATATTACGTCACGTTATGTTTGTATCAAATGTTGTTAATGAGAACTGAATATTAGCTGCTTGATAGAAGCCAGACAGTTAATTACCAATGCTGTTGTTAATCTTTATAAACAACGGGAATACTAGATTGAATTTATCCTTTTAAGGTTCCGAAGGAATTTTCACACTAGGAGAAGCCTTATATTATCTATCTGTTAATGTTGCAACCAGTTTGCTCCAATATTACATTTATAGCTTATGAGATATAGTATTATCTATGGTTATGAGTAAGTAAGTTGTTGCTTGAGTTTTTGGCGGGAACTGAAAGGAGATGTTGTGCTGTGTAGTTTTATTTTCTAAAAATGTGCAAAATTACTCAAAAACGAACAATAGTTGTAGGATATTGATAGTTTTTGAATGGCACCAGCTGATAACCTACAGTTCAGCTGTGCTACACATAGGCTTCAGAAAATGAAGAAACTACAATAAAATCTAGGATCTGGCTTAAAAGCCTAGCTGCCAAGCCATAAACCTAAATAAATTAAATTAAATTGTTGCTTCATGTCAGTGACGTGTCATACAGAATGTGGTACTATTCGGAAATCACTCGATGGAATTGTATTTGATACACATTGATATGCGGGAAATAGATACAAGGCTGGTAATAGATGAAGTAATTATATATATGGTTATTTATTTTATTTTAATGTGACAAAATATTGTATTGCTGATTTTTATTATATATTTGATTAAGAAAATAAGTTTAACAGAAATTGTGTCGTTTTTGTTTCACGTCAAAAGGAAGGTTAGCACTGAAAATCAGTGTTGTGTCGGATATAATTTTAAGTTCAAACCTTGTTTGCTGAAAATGCGGCGTAAAAACTCTCAAGTTAAACTAACTATATAATGATATGAAAGACATGTAATTACGTCTCTATTTCGTCAAATAAAGTCTTTTTCTTTCAATCTTCCAAACTATTTGGTCTGTATGAGAGAGAAGGAAAGTAAACTCTATATGCTGCTGCACAATGGTTCTTTTATTACTGGAGTATAAAAAAACAGGCTAACGGGGCACTTGATGGAAAGTGGTTATTGAGGGGAAAAGAATAATGACACCATTCTATAAAAAACCCTATATTTTAGAGTTCAACAAAAGCCTTTGGTATAATGAACTCGCGACAACTAAATATCTAAATGATGACTGCTATACTTGTAATAAGATGACGTTTGTTTAGTGTATCTATATGTAAGAAAGAAAGAAAAAACATTTATTTAGAACTACAACACAAATGAGAATACAATACACGAGCATACACAAATAAATGTACAATCTAACATGCAGTAAAAAAAAACGAAGCAAGTGTAGCTCTAAATTGATCCTAGCTCAGCATGTTGCTGGTTAAGTTAACCACCGCCGATCTTCCGCTAGGGCCATGTATATGTGGGCGGTCACAGTTATGTCTTGAAAAGTTATGACTTATTTAGAAGTTAATTGGTGTAAAGATATTGCCTTCCAAGTCGTATAAAATTGTCTCCTGCAAACTTTTGAACTATGGAGTGGAAATGTTTGAAATATTTCAATGTGGTAAATCCCAAAGAACACTTTGGTTTGAACATGACGCGTTTAGTAGCTGCGGTCAAGTTGTCAACCTCGTTGACTGAAAACACGCCACACAATTCCCCAAACTGTGTATTGCATGTTGTGATTTATTGTATTGTATCTTAACATTATGTATCGAGCCGTCGTTTTTTGTCAATCTTTGTTTTTTTTGTATGCAACAATATTGTATTCATAAATATAAGACAGTCTACGACTGCGATTCTATTCTAATTCCGACAAGTTAACAACTTGTATTATTTTCTACTAGCTGATGCCCGCGACTTCGTCCGCGTGGTGCGGTTTTTTAACTATCCCACAGGAACTATTTAATTTTTCGGGATCAAACGTATCCTATATGTTGACCAGGGATATAAACTACCGCCATACAAAATTTCATTTAAACCGGTCCAGTCGTTTCGGAGATTAGCCGGTACAAACAGACAAACAGAGAAACAAAAATTAGAAATTTAGAAAAAATCTAAATTAGTTCTATTTCACTTCTTACATTCCCCTGACTCGGTTTTTGGCATTTTTTCATTGTACAGAAATTTGATCTCTACAATTTTATTATATGTATAGATAAATGTCCATAAGGATTATGTTATGACGTAAACAGTAATAGTTAATCCGATAAGCGTTTACAAACGCCGTAATATATGTGAACAATAATTAAACATTCTTCTTAGATGTACCGATCCACATATTATGTGGTTTAAGTCGTAAAACCGCTATAACTTTGTGGTGAAACAACAAGGGTGTCATAAAGCGGGGCGGCGGTCGGCTGTCATGTTATCTCTTGGAGAACGGTTGAGAACATTAATTACGATTACGGGTTGCGCGATATGCTCCAGGCCTGGTAAGTCTGGGCAGCGCTGGCACGCCCCACGAGAGCACGCACCTTGCACCAATCAACCGGAACTCAGACCTCGCTTTGAAGTAACTTGTTCAAGCAAAAAGGGTCGTTCAACAAGGAGGCCTTACAAAACTCGACAGGTAAATTACAGAGCGCTGTTGAATTTGCATCAAATCAGTATTGTGCTAATATTTGATTTGTAATGAGGTCACGACTTGGAAAATTGTTGGTTAATCAAGAGTTGGCAGCAATTATAGCTTTCGACTTCATTTGTACTTTGTTTATTCAGCAATTATTTGACGTTGGAATTTATAAAATTATTTAGCTTCTGTTCAAGTGTTTTTTTTTTGTTGAATACAATATAAGTAATAATAATAATTCGCAGATCAACACACATATTGTATATCTCAAACTAAGCAAGTTTCCCTTGTGTTATGGGTAATATAGAACGGACAGATACATACAGAAATGTAACAGACTTTAGATAGATAGATAGATAACATTTTATTGTACACCATTACAGAAAACCTTATAGCCTAAAAATATTCTAAATGTGCACAATGGGCGGTCTTATCGCTAAGAAGCGATCTCTTCCAGACAACAACAAGACTTTTGCACTTTTTGGATTAAAAATATTCACTGGGAATACATAATTGAAAATTATGCAAACATAATCGCGAGCAAGGCCAAATAGTCATACAAAATTATGTTATTAATAACGACAAATACCAAAATAAAATAAAAAAATAAATCGGCAGACAAACACACACTGTATATCCCCAAATTAAGCAAGTTACGCTTGTGTTATGGGTAATATACAACGGACTACTCTGGGGCCGATCCCAGACACCCAGACCATAGTAAATAACGGAGAAAATACGTTTCCGAAACCCGGTTTTACTATACCCGGAATTGAAACTGGAGCCTCTGCGTTGCAGTGAGGTAAGCCGGCAAAGGCTTAGTCCGTTCAACCACAGAGGCCGTCAAATACGAACTAGTTTATAATAAGAAATGCATACCATATTTACAAAGATGAAAATCACTTTGATTCCCATTCTAGGAGTAACCCTCTGTTTCGTGGGGCACTAAATAAATTATTTTACTTCAGTTTCAGTCAATAGAAAATTATTATGTATTATTTTTTTATACCTGTATGCTGTAAAGTGCGCTGTCATAGAGAACGTGGAAGGTGAGGAAGAGCGACAGGAGCGTGACCGAGAGGAGGGCCGCGGCGAGCTTCGGCCGCGACACCCCCACCACCAGCACGCAGTCCGCCAGCTCGCCCTCTGCCGGACGAAACGACGACCGCGGCAACCATCTCAACAAAAACAGCAAACAATAAGAAAACCTAAAAATTAACAAAAAAAAATCCGACTTCAAAGCAAAATATAAATATTTTATATAACATCTTGAAGTCGGTGCCAAGTGAAATAAAAAAATTACATAATATAGTAATTTTTATATTTTACTTAGCACCGACTTCAAGATATTGGAGAAAATAATTATTGCTTGCGTTTTAATTTGGGTTTTGTTTTTTTAAACTACTTTTAGTTGCGCAAATACTTGAATACCTTTAGAAATAATATATTAAGCGTCTGTAGAAATAGTACATATTATAGTTTTTTTTAAACAATAATTGTGAGTTTTGGTGGAAACTCAACAAACAACAAGAAAGATTTTAGAGCTGCAATAATGATTGTTGGTTGGTGTAATTCGAAAAGGTTTAATTAAACGATTTTAATAATTGTATTATAGCCGCTCTTTCTTACTATTCATTCACTCGCTCTACCATCCGTTGAATTTTCATATTACTTGGATGGAGCTTATGTCAAATATTAAGATATAGAAACCGGCCATTAGTTAATGTCAAATGGACTTTACCACAAAAATATGTGAAACAATAAGAAACAAACTTTTCAACGTTGTAGACATGTTACCAAACTTCGAAGTAAGTTATAGGAGGCACCTTGACCTTGTCCTCTCGGGGCAGGGATGCTTCAGGAGGTACCTGTGTCAAATAGGGCGTGAGTAGACGTCAGTGTGCCACCACTGCGTCGGTTGCGATGAAGACACGACGCTGTACACCCTCCAGGTGTGTCCAGCATGGAACGAGCAGCACCGTGATCTCGTCGCAGCCATTGGGGCGGATTTATCCCTCCCGGCCGTGGTGAAGGCCATTATCGGGAGCGCCGACGCGTGGGACGCATCCGCCTCCTTCTGCGAGACTGTAATGTCCGCATAAGAGGCGGTGGAGCGGGAGAGGGGCAAACCGCCACGCCACCTCAGAGCGGGTAGCAGCGAGGGTTGTCCATGACAACCTTCAGGCGCCGTAGGCTACGGCCGTGGGTGCGACCGGCGGGAAAACCAGATCCGCCCGCACATAATGGCCTGAGAGGAGGGACACGCGCCGATCCGTACCCCCCCTCACCCAAGGTGAGACCTGAGGTAGCCGGGGAGTCCCAGATCTCCGGCTCCGGCTAGCAAATGGTGGGGCCAGCCCGTAAAGGGACCGGCCGTCGTCCGTCCGGACTGGAGGTGAATGCGCGCACGAATCCACAGCCCGGACAAAGGACGCTCGAGGATCGGATAGAGGTTTTAGTGGGTAACCCTAACTGCGCTGTGGCACTAGCACATCACACGTGAGGTGCTAGTGCCACCCCGACCTGGCAAATCCCACGCACGGTCGCGACCTTTCTCCCTCGCGCTACCTATGGTCCTCAAACGGATTTCCCCTGTATAAAAAAAAATGTGTGTGTATGTTGTGTGCGTGGCTGTGTGCAGTTGACACGCAGTAGAAGTGAAACAAAGTGTGACAAGGGGTGGAATTCTAAATTTTGTGACGTCACATTTCATATATTATATCGTCATAATATATTTAAGCGTTAAAACACGAAATTTGAAGTATTAACGGAAACCTTTAAAACATTTTCAACTCTATCTGTTTGAGCATAGTGTTTAAATTATTAAACATAATGTATTCTATCTCATTCTCTCGCAGGCTTATCTCCTATAGATTTATGTTTATCTCATTTTAGTATCGCTTTTTCGTTTAATCGAGTTTCATATCTCAACGATTCTAAAGAAGTTTCACTACAGAAAAAAAAAAGTTATATGAAATGTGTAACTGATATAGGCAGTTTGAAAAATACGGAACTGAAATTGTAGCTCAGTCCTGGGGTACTTGCCGGGTCTATTCTGAATAATTTAATTACAGCTGAACGAACGCCTTTTTTTGAAAATGACTGGCCTAACCCTCTATGGCTAGGCCATATTCAAGAAAATACATTCAGGGATATCACCAGGGTGGGTACGTGGTGTCGTTAAGCTTTATTCTAGGACATTAAATAGATTGAGAAAACTTTTTTAAAGATAATCGTTAAATACAAATGAAGCGCAATCCTGTAAACTAGTTTTTGAAAATATTTATTAATTTAGACTGTTGTTTCAAGGGTTAGTATAAGCATGATTGTTAGCTTAGAATTAATAAACTATAATAATATCCACGAGATCTAGAACTAGGCCACTGAAAAGTTACATTTAGGGTTATGTTTTTCAGAGGACGGGTCGATAATAAATTAATAATAACATATGAATGTTAAGAAAATGATAAATTATATGAATAAAAAAATATATAATAGAAAACTAAGCCTAACCGTTAATTTTCATCGTATTCTTACGAGTATTCAAGAGTACCCGGTCAACTTCGGGGTGCTGTAAAACCGAGATAAATCAAGGAAATTATTTGTTGCGACCCCACAAACTTGAACTTAAGCTTATAATAACCCCCTCTACATATCAAAAAAATTAAATTGCGTCCTTTGAAAAACGCACACTAGGGCCTAAAAAATGTAACATTTCAATGGACTAAACAAATATTTTTCATTTATGATATATTATTTTTTAACTTGGTTTTTTATGTAAGTGAAAAAATAGTTTATAAACTCTGGGGGTAACGTAAAACAGGCCATTTTATATTTTTAACTATCAAAATTGTAGTTATATTATTCTGCATATTTGTGTCATAGGAAAACATGCCAAAATCAGTACTTTTTAATTGAATATCTTCACTACAAAGTCTAAGTTTAGATTTATTTATTTAAGTTATATTTAAATTATGCCACACATGGAGTACTGCTCACACCTATGAGCCGGGTCACCCGCTTACTAGTCAGACCCCCTGGACTCCATCCAGCGTCGCGCCGTTCCTATAGTCGACGACCCCACCCTAACAAGCGGTTGAGAATTGCTTAGCCTTCGAAGTGACTGCGTCTTTCTCCCTGTTCTACCACCTGTACAATGGGGAGTGTTTCGAGGAAAGTTTGATTTGGTGCCAACGCCTGATTTTTACAACCGCACCGCTCGCCATCAACGGGATGTTCACCCCCTTTTCCTTGAGCTCCCACATTTAAACCACGCAACGGTGCTCTAGAACTTTTATTCCGCGTACGACAATGATATGGAGGGCACTTCCCGCTGAGGTTTTCCCTCTGCGCTACGACATAGGATTGTTTGAGGGAGTCATAAGATTTCTTAGAGGCAGGCAACGCCCCTGGTGTTGCAAACGTCCATAAGCGACGGTAACCACTTTCCATCAAGTAGGCCGTCTGCCTATTTACCTGCTTCAGGCAATAAAAATCTTTCTGTTTAATTTTATTTTTTGTACAAAGAAAATTAGAAATTAATATATGTTCACAAGTTTCCCAACAGAATACGTTAATAACAAACAACACGAGTAAGATTAGCAAATGCAGTGGAATTAACCACCAGAGCAACATATTCAAGTACTGCTATTGTTATTTCTAGCATTATTGTTTCATAGTATCATTGAATTTCCTGAGAAACAGAGTAACCAATGTTATAAATAGTTTGGGTTAAAGAAAAGTTTTATACTACTTACAGAATGTCAAGTGGTAGGTTCTGCGAGCAGCTCCTATAGGTCGCCTCCGGGCGGTGATGCTTCGTTGGCAGCGACTGACTCATCTGCGCACGCGACTCCATGCGGCTTCCATCCAAATAATCCCTTAACACATCTTAACAAGTGGCTATATTACGCCATTACCAAATTACACCTATATATCGACATCACAGATATTGTTTTTCAATTTAATCAATAAAGTCAACAAGAAAATTTATCTTCATTTTCTTTTTGTATTAATTGAATTTCATCGTCCATATTGAATCTGTAAACAAATATTGAAGCTAGATAATACTAATATAGTATCGATTACTCGAAGCTCACTTTTAATTAACCTTTTTTTAATTCCACTATGGAAACTGAGAGATTTTTCTTAGCTACTAAATTTTACTTGTCTTAAAGTTTAATAAGCGGCACAGTATGTATCAAAGCAATTAAAATGTCTATTTAGACTACAAAAAAAAACTTGGACACAAAACGAAAAGGATCGTTATTATCATCGATGAAAAACTGTGTTAATTAAGAAATTTTATCAATTAAAATGAGAAAGAATTCTATAATAATATAAAATTCTAAACATGCCGTGTCTGTACATTAAAGCTATTAAAAAACCAACTAGAATACACTATATAGACAATGCATTTTTTTAAAGATTTCTTGTGTGTTTGTCTGCTTCTTCGGAATTTACTTAACAACTACAAGGCTGATTTTGGTGCGGTTTTCGCTGATTAACAACAGCAAATTTTTAGTATTAAAATTTGCGCTACTTTTTATCGTGGGAATCCCGCGGGCATTTTCCCGGGAGCAGTTTGTAGTTGTTCAGGTGCATAAAAATAGCTTATTCCGCTACAGTTATCACTCAAACGATAGCTCACATTCTCTTTTAAACGCTGTGGTACTTTGTGTCCCGGGTATCTTACGGTAAATTCAAATGAAGCATGGACGAAGTCGCGGGCGTATCCTGGTAATTAATAACGAAGTTATATTTCAGTTTATATGAAGAAAACACGATACGAAATTCATACCATATTAAGGACGTCATCAATTATTCCAACACCTGCAACAATAAAAAATAAGTTAAATTTATTTTTAAATAACATATAACTAATATAAAAATGTTCTAACAAAAAAGAAACCGACTTCAAGAGTAACTAATAAGCAAAAAATAAAAATTTCTACCACATCTTGAAGTCCGTGCCAAGTAAAACATAAAAAATTACTATATACATTGTTACAACAACAAAATACTGCAAAATGTAATAATTTTTTTCTTTGTTGTTGTTTTTTTTTTGTACGTTTTCTTTGTTATTATAACAATGTTCATATACACTACTAATTGCATAATTTTATAACTAATGTTTATTGTTTTTAATTTGCTTTGTGGAGCTGAGCTGTGGCATCACTTAGAGTTACTTGCGGAAGATCAGCGCTGGTTGTGAAACTAGCATTATGCTGAGCAAGAGCCTTTTTAGGACACCACATTTAATTGTTAGATATGTTATCATGTAAGACTTTTAGTATCTTGTCCTAAATAAATATTTTTTCTTTCTTTCTTCTGTTGTTAGAATTTTTTTATTTTACAATTTAAGTTACATACGGTACCCCTAATAAGGTATTTCGAATGCGAAAACGATAGCTGATGAAACGGAAGTTTATTTAGAAAACGTTGAGCGCAGCTCAAAGATAAATTATGTATATGGCACTTAAGAACCTCTAATAAGTGCCGTCAAATTTAAATTAATGAAGTATCGCTAGGACATGCTGGTCAGTTAATAAATGTATATCAGTTAGTTCTGGCATTCGTCGGCCGCTACCATGGCGCGGCTCGTGCATTTTGGTTTACAGAAAACTAACTGCTCGACGTGATCTTCGGCCGCGTCTCGCATTTTTGTCCGTTGTTTTAAAAGTCCGATTGGTGTAAGAGCTTGACAAAAATTGTTTAATTAAACATTACGCCCATCGTCTGATGTCACCAGGCAGCATTTTCGTTTGAATCTCAACTCCGATCGTCGATATTTTCTAAATACGACGGATCTCATAACTCAATTTACGCGATCCTGCTGTTTATCGTTATCGTTTTCCATTGTACGCTTTCCTAGCCCTAGTTGAGTCTAGTACAGCGTGTTGATGATCTTAATTAGGTACCAACTCGTTTTGGGATTTTCATAAACCTAACAATCTTTTTCAATACGTTTTTTATTTGATTTTGAGTAATTTTCTGCTATATCTTTGGAACCCAAGATCTAATAGTAATATAACAAAACAAAAAAAATATAGCTGAAAAACCGTAAAAATTTCATACTTCAGCCTAATTTCGGAACCAGGGGTTTTCAATAAATATATGAGACCATTTCGAAGCTTTGCTAAATCAAGCACAAAAATAATCATCAAAATCGGTTCAGAAACAACAAAGTTATGACTGAACATACATAAAAAGAATATTTACATGAATTGAGAACCTCCTCCTTTTATGAAGCCGGTTAAAAATAAAATATTTCTTTATATTTAGATATATAATATTTAACATAAGTAATGTAATATCACTATAGTACTTTCCATACATATCTATATAACGTAACTGTATTCAACATTAAGTTAATTATAAACATGACATTTCCAAACTCGATTTTCCGGCACTGATCTGATCTGAGATCAACCCAAGAGTTTTCAGTTGTATATACCCAAAACATGTTTCAATAAAAAAATTATTATTTCATAGGAAAATTTTAAAGCAAGATTGTGGTAAGCATTTTTGATAATATTTGCACTTGTCACGTAACAGTTGTATATCTACAAGTAGTATAAATTTTTATCAAGCTCGGTCTTAAACATTGTCCGGATGCTATAGTGTGCAGAATATAGATTTCAGGTCGCCTAAAGCCTTCAATGTGTTCGGAGTACGTGACATGTTACTCATAGTTAGGGTTGTCAAATGTCAATACTTTTCCAATATAACCGAATATCTTTTATATCAATGATAAATAGAAAAAATTTACAAGTTCGTGCCGACGTCTAAATGCTTGTGCCTTCCCTCTTATAAATGAACCGAACTTTAAAGTACTTCAGAGATCAGTAATAAAAATAGAATATTTATCTCTAAAAATATAAGGGTACTCAAGGAAAAATGGAACGAAAGTTACGCGGGAAAGCTGTGGTATCAAAATAGATCATCCTTTCCCAAAGTGGGCGATAACGCCCCCTTGAGGGCGCTGCAGGCCTAAAGGGTAAGAGACCCAGAAAAAAATGAGACCGTTGTGTAGAGGCTTGGGGGGCGATTTGTAATTTCATCTAGCTGGGAGGACTCTTAGACACCGACTGAACTCTCGACTCTCGACTACAAGTTGTGAACGTCCACTATCTGATATCAACAAACTTATTAAACAGCATCCGATTCATCCTTCACATTAGTTTTTATATAAGAATCGATTATGTTTGTTTTATTTTGAATAAAAGATACTCTGTCTGAATACTATAAAGTTGCGTTTCAATAATCATTCTCATTGGCAGGTGTAGCCCGTTAGAGTTAACTTGAGACCTCAACGCCGTTGTGTACTACCTACTGCGCTTAGTTCTCAAGTTAACAATTGCGGGCTATAGTAAAAGTCTCGTTTAGAATGAATGTTTAATCTCCGCTAATATAGCTCACAATAATCAACTAATTTAATTTGACGTTATAGTGGTTTTTAAGTAGGTGAAAAAATGGGGGCGCTAAAAAGTAATTCATTCTCAAAGTGGACAGTATACAAAATAAGTTTGAGAACCACTGAAATAGACGAACCAACGTCAGAGTAAAATGAGACGCAGGTGGGTTTGCCAATAAGTTCCTAAGTTTACAAACGCAGTGGGCGATCATTTCGCTGCAGCTAGGTGGTGGCGGTCAGTGAGAGTGACTATTACTCATAAATTGTAAACAACAAGACCCAACGCAAACGCGTCCTGCGGTCGATCGTGGCTGTCAAGATCACTGAATTTGTTTCATACAACGCACTACGAGTGCACTAACCGCCGCGGCGGTCGGATAATAAGTATAATAGATAAAAGCAACCTGTAAGTCAATGGAGAATTCTTGGTCACTACATTAGCCGCCAAGACAGGCCTGGAAGCTGCGATTTGTACGCCACGATCTGACCGCCTGATGCGTTTGCAGTCTAATGGCAAGTTCCGATATCTTATTAAACATTAATTTGCCTTTTTATACATTAAAATTTTATATTAAGCTCCAGCACAAGTAATGTCAAATTCATGCCATTGGTAGAAATTTAATGAATAGTAAGATATAGAAATCGACCATAAGAAAATAATAATATAATTATCAGGTAATTTCAGCGACTACAACTGTACTTACACATCCCTCCTAGATGGTAAATCCTTCACAGTCCAAGCAGTCCGTCTTTGGAACGCGCTGCCTGTTAATATCAAGCTAGCCAAGTCACTGCCTATTTCTAATAGACTTGTGAAGGATTATTATAGTTCAAATAGTTCAATTTAAGGATACAGCAGCAGTTATTGTCAGCTTTTTCTCGTTTTATATTTATTTATGTAAGTGTATTGTATAATATTTTATTTACATATAACTTATTAGTATAATTTTTATATTTTATTAATGTATATATATTATATCATGTATGTATATATTTATAAGATACTGTTCGGTAGTGAGAATAATGCAACAGACCTCTGTTCTTATCAAAATTTCTTGTCGATCCAAAGGTTGTCTGGAAGAAATCGCTAATAGCGATAAGACCGCCTATTGTATTGTAAAATTTTATTTCTGTTAGCTGTATCTTTTAAAACACACTAAGCATATTCATTCATTCAGTTCGAGTGGCAGCCCTACTTACGTCATCTTAAAGCTACATGAACTGGTTGGTATCATAGGTCATGTTCGTGCTCGATGCCGTTACCGGAGAGTTAAAATGGATTTAAAACCTTGCTTGAAAATTGTACGTTTCCAGTATATATTATTTATTTGACAATTAACGTGGACTTTTTAGTGTTACAATACCTTAAGGTAAAAATAACCCGTATAGAGTTTCAATACTGTAAATGTCCGGTATCTTTGTGTCACAGCTGATTGTATCAGAAACTAATTAATAATACGTAATATGATATTCCTTTTATTTGCAAGGTAGAAAATAAAACATGCGCATGTCCATAAATATGTAGTAACCAAAGTGTAAAATCGTATGTTTTTGCTAAAATAACTTTATAATACTAAAACATTCATAATACATATTGTCACGCCTGTTTCCAATTGGGGTAGACAGGGACGATAGACCTCCACTTTCTACGATTCTGACAAACACTTTTCGCTTCATCTACTGTCGTTAAATCTCTTCATACGTACACGGTTATTTATGGTGCTTTCTACTTGAAACTTCTTCAAAATGTTTCTCTGTCTGCCGACTCTAGCAATCCCATTTGCACAAAACACAAGACTAAAACCACATAATAAAATGAGAGAAATAAACTCCAACAAGTAACGTCATTATTTAATATATTGTAAAGTATTGTTATCCACGCAATCAATTTTCACGAGTAACCAAGTCAGGGTGGACTACTATTACAATTTATCGATAACAAATAAACAATACATTTCATGTTTGCCGAAAATAATAACGTATTGTGTGCCGATACACGAAAGCAATGAACTTTATGGTTCTAATAAATAAATCAGGCTATCGGCAAGAATGTTCGGACAACGTCGTCGCGGTATATTATTAATGATAATACAATTACAAAACATTATTAGAAAACTTAATATATGGAGCTGTGTGGACCGGCGTTGGAATACAAAAAATTGGAAAGATTCTACGGTTGTTTTTAGACTTCGGTAACCATTTCGTAAAAAAACGGAATCTGCGTAAAAAGATTTCCATCCGTTCCGTCTACGTATGACAAAAACGTCACGCCCGTCTTTTCGCCAGTATATACATATGTATATATCAAAGCCAATTTTCCCAAAAACTGCTAACAATAACTCTTATTTGAGAAATAAATGTAGGAACACACCTTCCTGTATACCTTATAAAGCGCAATGGGAGGGAGTATTACTGTTGGGAAATCACGAAAAAAAATAGATATGGACGCTATACATGTAAATGCGAGATGGTATCGCAAGAAAGGTTTTGAAAAATGATAGCCATTGATTTTCTTAATTATTTTATTGTGTTTATTGATTTCCGTTTCTAAAATTGTAAAAGTATGTATGTGTGTATAAGTGTGTATGTATGTATGTATATCCGAATCACTCCCTCTAACTTTTAAAATATGACACAGAAAGTTTTGGAAAAGATGTAGGTGTTTGCATTTTTAAGACAAATTCGTTTGAATAATATTTGTTAAGTAGTTTTGGAGATGGAGGAGTTTTGGTTTTGTAGCCTAATGAGCAATCTTCATGGAATTGTGCTATGTGTGTGAGCGAAAGTTAAAAGAACACTTTAAAATTACTTAATATGCGAATCGGCCGACATAAACAACATACTTTAATTCGGTATTCGGTTAAAACACTTATGGGTATATTACATAAACACATACACAAACATACACACACCGACACGCACACAACTCATACGTACCTATATTATTATACTAGTATATGCCCGCGATTTCGTTCACGCTTGTCTTGAAATTCCCGCGGGATTCCCTGGACACAAAGTACCGTAGCATTTAAAAAAGAATATAAGCTATCGTTTTAGTGTAAACTGTGTCGGAATAAGCTAATTTTTATACACCCCAACAACTACAAACCGCTCCCGGGAAAATTCCCGCGAAATTCCCGGGATAAAAAGTAACGCAGATTTTAAGTCTATGAATTTGCTGTCAATCAGGGTGGCCGCATCGAAATCAACCTAGTAGTTTTTACGTGAATCCCGAACAAACAGACAAGATATCTAAAAAAAATGCATTGTGTTCTGTATCGTTTATATAGTGTATTCCAGTTGTTTTTTTAGATAAATTTAATGTACAGACACGGCATTTTTGGAATGTTATAATATTATAGATAGATTTATATAATATATACATATTATTCCAGAAATACGGATGTCGTAGATAATTAATAAATAATATGAGGTAGGATATAAGGTATGAATGAGTTTTGTGTGAGAGGGTATGTTTATGAGTGTTTGTATGAGTATGTATCTATGTTTATGTAATATACCCATATAATTTTTGCCTTACTAAAACTAAATATTAATACGTAGGTAGTACAGAAGTAGTAGTAGGAGTACAGAAGTACTACTACTATTACTACTTATGACAGCTAATTTTCTATTTGTTAATCTTCTGCAATAAACTAACTGCAATTAGGGCTTTCAATTAAGACTACTTTAAATTGTGAAACTGTCTCAGAAAAATAAATCTTTTAAAATAATTGAAACATAGCTACTTTATTAGTGGCGTTTGTTGGAAACTGAAAAGTGTGTATTAGGAAAGAACATTGATTAAATTACGTCTTCAGTGTTTCTAGAAATGTTCAATAATTCACTACTATATCTAACAATGGTTTAGAAATAGTTATAAAACCCTTATTTGATTTAGAAGCAATTTTTTAGGGAAATTACTTGTTTCCCATACTTAAATATAGGTAGTATCTCTGTTGTCTATTAGGTCTTTTAATAAGATATTCTAGTATAATTTTCCACGAATTACATTAACTATATTTCAGTACAACTTAAGCACGCAACACTGTCGTTATCATCTATAACATTATAGTATCACAGTTTCTAATTTGACTAACTATTCACATTTCTATATAAAATTATCTATAATTTTTCTTACAGTCCAGATAGAGATGTTTCCTTTTTATTTGTAATATTTCTTGTGTACAAATTTTGCTTGTCTGTAGATTATTGACTATATATGTATATTATGGCTTATTTTAAGGTTTATTTATCTATGCAAGAACGGAGAAAATCTACAAATTCCTACAGTCGGGAGGTGTGTCGTAAGAAGCGACAAACGACGGCAACCACTGAATCTACTGAACCGTCAGCCTGTCTGCGGTACCTCAGAAAAAAAGGTACTTTCATTTGTTATATCTAGTTGTACTATTATAACTAAGATACAATATGCATTATGATACATAGAATATGAAATAGAACCCAGAACAATTCAGCCCTAAAAGAGAATCCCACGGGTTAACCCTGGTTGAACGGATATGAATGGCTAATCAGCTGGAGCAAACTGATGCCGCCTCTTAAATCATAGCGAACCAAGTGGAATTAAATGAACGCTTACTGCCACTGGAACTGTGTAAGGAATGATGCAGGATTTTGGCCAGATTCGCGCGTCCTTCCTTTGCACAACAAAAAAACTACACGGGTTGACCGGGACACAGTTGGCACTTTGAGAAACGGTTTTGAGGCAGAATTCAGCAGTTTTCCAATGTTTTTTGACTATTTATCGACAATCGCGGCGATAGATAGGCAGCCATTGTAGACTCAGTCCGGCCAATAAGACGCGTGCGTATGGTCAGCGCTTCTTACTTTTAGACCGACCGAAGAAAAGGTATGGAGGAGCAAATGTTGCCGGGACAGGGATGTTTTCCGGGAATGTGATGAGATGTCGTATTACACTAGTACTTTTTTAGATTTATGTGTTCTGTACTCTATTATAATAGTTACATCATTATCTTGAAATGGGAGTGTCATTTCAACACAGTTCTATACTATTACAGTGCAATGAACTGTATATGACTATGTGAACATGTGCTTCTTTAGATCAATGAAGATTTATTATTTATTTATTAATTTCTAAAAATGCCTTTTTACTGAAATTATACTTAACTTTGATTCAAGACTGTCTTCTTTAATGATAACTTCTTGACTTCCACCTAATTATTTATAAAACTAAGAATGTTATATAATACATTAACAATCTATGTAGGTCATAGTATAAATTGAGTAAACTACTGACCTTCTAAGCCAAGGGAATGAAATTACCTATGTATCGCGTTCGCTGCATTTTTATCGGAACCTAGAATCTATACACATGGTCTACTATTATAAAATTATTTCTGAATTTTAAGTTACCGCAGAAAACATTTAAGTCAGAGGTTAAGTGAATTGTATTTTTAACTGCGGGCGTGACTTCATAGGCGCGGGGATTTATTTTTATATTCGTATCTTCTGCGCCCTGTAAGATATCAAAATGAATATGAACGCGTATATCTTGGAAATCCACCACGGCGTCTACTCGTGACAAACTTACAGACAGATTTCCAAACAAAATTTCCAAAATTGTCACATCACAGCTGCAACTCCTCTCCCCCTTCCATTACGTGGGCCGTCTGCCTGTTTGCCAGCTTCGCAATATAAGAAATAAAAACATGTCCATTTCAAATGAAACTGAAAAATGACGCGTATTTGTAAAGTTCATTAAAGTGATTTGTTTGGACATGCGAACATACC
The DNA here is from genome assembly GCA_039645545.1 of Dendrolimus houi. Lineage (NCBI taxonomy): Eukaryota > Metazoa > Arthropoda > Insecta > Lepidoptera > Lasiocampidae > Dendrolimus > Dendrolimus houi. The sequence goes on along the minus strand of CM077127.1, from coordinate 10,439,800 downwards.
TTTATCATTGACCGGCTGCAGGGCTGAGGGTTGAAGGGGGCGCGAAGGCCGGGTCAAGGCTCCATTGCACCGCCTGTATATTAATACCTCACACGAGACCCGCCAATCGTGTCACGTTATTGTGATATAACTAACGGTGGAAATACGTGTCTATTTCCACCTGAAGGTCGGAACGAGATTGTCTCGAGCCTAGCTTTTGTTGCATAAATAATATTGACGTGACTGGCTTAATTTGGGGCTGACTTCGAATTGAATAGTTGAATTAGCTGCACTCTCACTACGGCCTACGTACTCAGAAACCTTAAAATACGATTTAAATAATAAATCTGTAATTAAAACTTACTGATGTATATTTAGAGCATTTAATGGACGACGACATGGCTTATTATTATAATGTGATGTTTCATAATTAACGAAATAAATTATAAATACAATGTTACCAGAGTTTGCTACGCCGCGGGCTAAAGTCTGAGAAGTAGTTCTATCTTACTTATATAAAAACATCATTATGTTTTTATATTTTTTAATGCATGAGTTCAGCAGACAGGCAGACGGCCTACCTAATGGTAAGCGGTTATCATCGCTTATGGACATTTACAACACCAAAGGCGTTACAAATGCACTGCTGATCTCTTGAGGGAATCTGGAACCTGGCCTCTAATGCCGGAACACAACTCAATGTTGTATGGCGGCAATCTCTAGACCAGAGGTGGTAGCCATCCAGACGGGGAGATACCCTACCACCTGGCGATCTATACAAACCTTCAGTGAAAAATTATGTAACTGATGATAAAACCGCCAAAATATCTTTTTGTGGTTTATTATAGCCGATAGAATATACAGACAGACAAACAGACGCGGAAAGCGACTTTGTTTTAAAGTATCTAAAGATAATTTACATTTTATAATATGACCGTAGAATAAAAGCTTTTTTAATTTACTTTCTGTTACTGTGTTTAGAAAAAGATTTTCACAAAAGTCAAATTAATGTAATTGACATCACAAACTTTTATGTAAGTTGCTATTAACTTTAAATACAGTCATATACGTATAGCTGTCGTTATTTAACGTTGATGCATAATTATTTAACGCTGAGCTTAATTTAAACAGCAATTTAAGTTTATCACGGTTATGTAACCATTTCGAGGAAAACGGAACACTTATCAAGCCATAACTAAAACTAATAACTATGTAAACTGATACAAGATTCATATGATTCGATATAAATCTGTAACCAAGTTTGCATAGATATATGTTTTATATGTGTACGTTGTATAATATGTGTGTATGCGGTTGCCTATGCACCGCGGGTCGCCGTCACCAAATCCAAATTATGTTGGATGAGTGGCGATGGCCCGTGGGGTGAGGTGGAATCGTGCTCTTATGAATAGTATATACGTATATGTGTAAAAAAAATGTATTTCATACCTTTCTTTTTTTGTTAACTCAGGGAAAATGTCTTTTCTTGTGACACACACACGGGTCCTGGACGCAGGAGAAGACCAAAAGTGCCGTCTAGTGCTGCGCGCTTCGTGTGCGTGTGGGACTTTTGCACCAAACGCCAATCGGGATCTTCTCCATTAAAGGAAGAGGCCAAAAAAACTACCCACTAAACCTACCTGGGTCCCTATGAGAGCATATATCTAGAATGTCAGGGATGTATAACGTAGTTAAACTCTTCTGACATCCTAGTGCGCCGATTTGGTACTAAACCCCGGGAAGCAGGGCCGTACCATTCGTACCACTTCGTAGAGTAGAGGTGATTCCACTGATACCCCCGTAAACAGTGGCCCTCTACCACGGATAATGGGAAACCGGATACAAAACGTTATTTTCGAAGCCCCGTCCAATGCAGACAGTTTTCGACTGTCGTCTAACGACAGTCAAAAACTGTCTGCACCGTCCTCTCCCTCGCTCTCTGGCGACCCCATTCACTAAATCATTAAAATGACTCACAAAAAGGGGTCCCCTGCCAGTGAGAATCGCTGTGAATTGCTCCCCAACGAGTCAACCGGCCTTAACTTTGCCTGGAGTTGCTTACGCAACGCCCTCCACAAGCGTATAGAACGCAAGTGGAGAGCACTGCATTCCAGAAACCTTCCTTTCCTATCCCCACCATAACCAACACATCCCATCCTTTTCCAAATCTTGTCCTAAAATGTGTATTTAGCTTGTATTAAGTAGTAGTATTAGGTAATTTAGTTTTTTTTTGTGTTTATATAGACCCAAGTATTTAGACCCGGCAATGATGTTCGCCTGGGGCTACGGGTTTTAACTTAACAAAAAAAAACTAATAACTTAATAATTAATTAATGGTGTCATCACTTAATATCTCTGCCTTCCGTGATCACTACCGAAAAGTGGCCGAAACGTTGAAATATAAAAATCTAATTGTTTATACAAATTAAAACACTATGAACTCAAAAAGCAAGTCAAATCTTTTCCATTAAAAATTGATTATGAAAACACTGAAAACCTTATACTACCTATTAAATAATTATCTTCACAGTTCAAGTGATAGGATATGAATAACAATCATACGCGCATACAAACACACACACATACACAGATACCCATATGCACCCACACCACAGGCACACACTCATATAATTCATATATAACTTAAACTACTCGCGTAACTTATACATTAGTGTCAGCTACTATATATTCTTAAGTTGGAGGAGAGGGGTCAGGAGTGCCATACTAACAGGATTTTTTCCTAGTTTGGGCTCCCGGCTTTTCCACCTATAATTAAGTTTTACCCCGCTTTATTGTTGTTTTTTTGTGATTACAAAATGAGTTTGTAACAGTAAAAAAAAATACAATGCGGCGCTTAGAATCGTTAAAATGTAATTTTAATTGTGTGTACTAGTCGCGAAAAATTAAGAAACTTTATAAAGCCTTCACGTTCGTCCGTCAGCCCATTTGCAAATGAATGAAAACACTTTATTGTTCACCAAAATTAAAAATAGGTACAATAAATGTTAAACAAAGGGCGGCCTTATCGCTTAAAGCGATCTCTTCCAGGCAACCCCTTAAACTAAGGAAAATATTGAAACATGACAGTGGCGGTGTAGACAATAAAAAACATTCAAAACATATTAAATAAATAAATAAAAGTCTTTATTATATACTATTTAAACACAGTACATATCATCATACATCCATTAAATGCTTTTTCAGATATGGAGTATTTGCGATTAAATTATTTTATAGTTCTTTAGCTAAATAACGAAAACAGATTGTTTCCTCTGCGGAACCCTTCGTTGTGCGTGTAGGTACTGCCAAGCACTTATACAATATATTTGTTTTTTTTTCACGGAGTTGAGAATGGAACATAAAGAATAATTCATTGTTAAATTTATTATATATATATGTATCTAACATATCTGTGCAGGAACGGAGAAAGTATACATTTTCCTGCAGCCGGGCGACCTGTCGTAAGAGGCGACAAAACAAGTCACAGCCAGGTGGTAGGGTATTTGCCCGACTGGATGGCTACCAACCCTGGTCTAGAGTATGCCGCCAGAACAACCCTGAGTTGTGTTTCGGCATTAGTGACCAGATTCCAGTCTCCCTTAAGAGAGGAGCAGCGCATTTGTAGCACCTTCGGTGTTGCAAATGTCCATAGGCGATGGTAACCGCTTTCCATCACGTGCCTAAGTATAAAAAAAAGCGTACTTCGTATACAGTGATTGAATACCAGATTATTATCCTGGAAAATGGGATAGTGACTGGAAGACATACGGATTCGAAAACTGCGAGCAAAGCCGTAAAATTATATTTAGAGTATCAAAGAGTTTTAAATAAAACTTTTACTTCCGCACACACTCGCATTTTGTATTAGAATTCATAGGACGTAGTCAGCAAGGCTGTCCTTATTTAAATATTACATGCCACGGATAACGGATTGCAAAAGATTGAAAATATTTTAATTCATAGTTAATTTTGACCAGATTTTAGAATAATTACATTGTTAATTTGCATGTAGTAGTTTTCTGCACATTCTGCTTTTTGCACTTTCTTGATTTTGGTTGAGAATTAAAAAACCAAAAGTTAGTTGCTCTGTAATGAGGTTATTTTTTTAATACAAACAAAACAGATTATTTATATTCGTGTTTAACGTGTCATTTTATGCCTACACGAAAAATACGAAACGATATTAACATCTATAGCTATGAATTCACACACTGTCAGTAAATAGGAATTCTAAATAACTGTCACTATAAATTATTCCCTTAAATACATAGAAATGACCACCATCTCTTAAAACTGATATTCTTTTAAACTTGCATAAAAAATACATATTACCGAAATAAATTAATTTGATCTTCACTTCTTTTTACCCGTGCAGTAACGGAGAAAGAACACAATTTCCTTCGGCCGGGATGCCTGTCGTAATAGGTAACATAAACACCCCACAGCCAGGTGGTAGGGTATTTGCCCGACTGGATGGCTTCCACCCTTGATCTAGAGTATGCCGCCATAACAACCTTGAGTTGTGTTCCGGCATTAGTTGACAGGTTCCAGTATTCCCTTTAAAGAGCAACAGAACATTGGTAGCACCTTTTGTGTTGCAAATGTGTATAGGCGATAGTAACCGCTTTCCATCAGCCTGTCATCTCATACTGCCTGCCAGCAGAACTCATCTAATAAAATTAAAAAATTACGTGTCAACATAATCTTATAGTAGGTATATAATGTGAAAGCTACTGAAAATTACTACTACACATATTTTTTATTTTATTATATATTATATATACATAATTATATATTTATTTATAATGTGGAAGCTAGTGAGTTACATTGGAAAGTACGCACATAAAGACATACATAATAATTGGAGCAAAAACTTAAATAGATATTTTTTTTTCTCTTTTAGCATATTAATTTAGTATTCACTTGAATCAAAAAAGTAAAACGAATATTTGATTTACAATTTCAGCATTTTTTACATTATAAAATAACAACCTTGGAGAGGATGAAATAGGGGATGTAAATTATATGGGCAACCCACAATTCCTCAAGTTAGAGATGTAAGAATATTTACGCTTTTAGTAAGAAATAAAGTAATACATGTTTTAAGGCTTTCGCAGAATTCTTCCTGAAGAAGGTAAAATTATGAGGTATTCTTTAGATACACACTACTACAATATAACAACTCAATGTACGCAGTCCCGGGTAACAGCTATAACTGTAAATCCCTATCTACAGTAACCTATAAATCTATTTATTTAGTTTTACTTATAACCTTCAACACTATTCTTTATTGGGATTTGATTTAAATAAAAACTAACGCCTTTTTTCTAAATCAATTAAATGTAATAATGGAGATAATGTTGAGATAAAAAATGCAAGTAGGAATATCAAGAATGACACGACACACTCAGCTCTACGTGACTAGAGTGGAATGACGTCATGAAATAAAACCGCACTTTAGTTCCATACATTACCGGCGGATAACACAAGTGTATTCGGGTACACGTTTCCTGTAAAACAAGAATGTTACCCTAATTAAACAGCGAAATTGGCTCGCGGAGGCTCCCTTTTTTACGAGTAATCATAAAGCAGGCTTTTAGAGCGCAACATAAAGTACCCAAGTCGGCCAGAAATTCGCCTGGAGTTCAACGTTTTATTCGGAAATTAAACTCGATCACAGCTTCCGGATTTTGAATCATGTTAAATGTCGTGTGAAACTAATTGTAAGAAGAAACTAGAAGAATTAAAAAGTTTCCGTTATATACCAGCGTAAATATTTAAATATACTCAGACTATTTAGCTGTACAATTTAAAAACCTAGCAACAGGCATTAGTTTTTTAATTGAATTTTTGTGCATTGATTGTCTTGTTAGGCATTTGCTGAAGTATTCGCGTTTCCCAAAACATTTAAAAACTATATCAAAGTATTGTATTGCTCTCAATAAACTTAATAAATAATTTTGAAATGGAATGTACTTAACTTTAAATATTACATTTTTGTCCCGTGTTCTAAAATTTCTTGGGAAGCACTTGCTAGGTATTGAAATTGCTAATTTATTTTTACTGCACCATTGTCTAGCGTTACACTTACATCTCAAATTCCATTTAAGTACTAAATAGACAGACCGTCTTTTAAAAGAAAAATAGCTGCAATATACTGATATGTGAATAGATAGATGGACGGCAAGATACACGGATACAGATGACGATCTACTTTCATTTTATGAAAAAATAGCTAAGAATCGATAATAACTAATACATAGCTAATTAAGTAGTCTCGGATCATATAAGCTCTAATTATAAAGTATTTAAAAAAATTCTTACACCATACACTTTCTGTTCTATTATACTATGTATAACCAACAATCACTTAGTGATTAAATGAAAGTTCCACTGATAACACTTCAATACTCTTTCAGTAATCAATTAAATAAATTGTTTATACGTGCGGCACTTATGAAATTGTTGTTTCATTATTTCTTGGGCACGGCATTTCACCTTGGCGTTCGGTTATTCAATTTACAAAGTACAATTTCACCGTTATTTCATTATAGTAGACAATGTCGGAATGCATTCTAGTTCTAAGTTTAAACTAAAATATGCAATGGCTTAGCGTGCTTGGTGCTTTATTATTTTCTTCAAGGTCAATTTACTTTCCAAAAAGTATGTGGCCTTCTAAGTCGTAGTCGCGTGCCAATGTAATGACAGGATCGAGTGCAGACAAAAAGTTTTCACAGTTTAGCTAGTTATGCTGGGTTATGTAGCTACGACGATTACTGCGTGCTATCGTGGGAAAAACATCATGAAGAATCCTGCACTGGATCACAGAAGTATAAAACCCATCAATCTGTTCCACCCGTTCCTCACTCGCAGGGAAGAGTTTCGAGCAAATATATATTTGTTTAAATTTATCCTGTAAATTTTGTTTAAATTTATCCTGTAAATTAATTTTGAATATGTATGTAGCTAAATTAAGAACGTAGGTCGTTTGTAAAGCTCAGACAGTTTTGAGACAGATATCCTTCTAAGGATTAAAATAAAAAAACTTCTTTGAATTGATTGAGTTGTCCTATTTTCTATTATATAGACAGCCATGATTAATAGTTTCAATTATTATCTGTTGGGTAAAAGGTTAGAGTAATTCATTTCTTGTTTACTTAATTTAAATTATTGAAATACAAATTCTTTTAAATTCCATCTCAAAAGTTGCTTGCTAATAAATGCTATTACACTATAAATGAATACATAAATGATAAACTATAATTCAAATTAACAATGGTAATCATATATTATTAATATTTGACTGTTATAATTATCTGACTGACTATGGGACTGTGGACGATATTTATTTTAATTTAGATTTTGAATGTTATAATATTGTAATTAATAAAATAATGTAATATTGCAATTAATAATTAATTGTAATTACGAGCTTTTGCACGCCAATCTGGCAAAACCATGTGTACCATAAATATAACTTACTGTAACACCTTTTCAACCCGGCTTTATGCAAATAAATTAATTTGAATTTGAATTAATATTTATGTGTACTGATTTAAAAAAATATTTAACACAAATCACTTAACAACCGTTTGTATTATATTTTGTATAGAACGGTAACAAATACAGGCTTATACTTTTTACTCAGGAAAAAGTATCTAACGGTTGTAGCAAAACACAGAACGAAGGTTTAGGCAAACGAAACCACGTAAAAGTCCTAGTTAATAATAATATTTACAATTCCTGGGGCTGGTCGGAATCTCTGTTTGAAGCATAAATTAAAATAATCATTAAATTAAAAAGTTTAAGTGGCCCATATTTTACGGTAGCTCGTAGCTCGTAATGAATGGCCCCCAATCAGAAATTTAAATTTTGTAATGAAGGTAGTAGAAAATCTTAACAGTGAAAAAAAAATATTTACGCTTCTGTAATTTGAATAATTCAAGTACCTAAATAAAATCTACGATTTTACTGTCCTCGCCGCCGCCCCTTCATAACCATAAATTTTACTGAGGGTATCCCAGAAAAATGAGTTACAAATGTTCTATATAAAGATTTACATTTAACTTTTGAATTAATTTGTAAAGTGATTACTAATGAACATTTTAAACACTTATTTTGAAAATGCTTTATGAATTAATTTATCAAGTTTTCACTAGCCTTAAATTTATGTTCTGCTCCTTCAAGCCTCAGGTCTACTTAATAATCAGCCCTCTAAACAGGTACAATTAACGCCAAATGAATAGAATATAAAATATGTATGGGACTGACATATCGTTACGCTAAGTGTTATGTCATTCCCATACATTTTCGTTCTATTTGCTTAGCGCTAATGCCACTTGTCTAAGGGGGCTTATCGGCTTTGTTCAAAACCACTAAATGCCATTAGGAAACAATGCATAAAATTCTGTCGATTTAATTAAACGACATGTACCACATATTATTTAATTATATTGACAGACAAAATTGTACTTCCTTCTGTATTGTATATGCCTTGACATTTCTATCAATTTATTCATCGCAATGTGTACAATGGTTATAGAAAATATTTACAAATTCATAATATAAGTACATTTGTAAGAGGCAGCTATCCTTATATGACAGCATGTCGAGTCTTCAGATCCGGCTTCATTGTGAAGAAAGGCCAAGTTGTCGTGAAAGGGCTCGAAAGGTCGCTATCCTCCGTTGTATCTGTATTGAATGCCACCTTGTACAATAAATAGAAGCGTACTGCGTTTGTCATTAAAGAAAACCCTCCATATAAGTACTACTTTTCAGATAACATTACTTTTATTATTTATTGTGTTCTCATATTAGTATTTTGGGGGTTGACGAAATTATTTTTATTTGACTACCATTCAACCATACCATTTACTATACTATACTTTGTATTATCTACTAGAATTTTTAGAGTTAAGGTCTCAAAGCGGGCCTCGAGCTCTAAAACGAACTGTTAGCCCCAGGCACTTACATCTTTAAAAAACATACATTTTGCACGGACGTTTATTATAAAATAATAAGTTTATTATTATTGGAGCCATAAACTAGCGGGACCCAAATGTCTACCGAACATTATTATATATATCTATTACATATAATAAAACTGTAGAAGTCGAATTTCTGTAGAATGAAAAAAAATGCTAAAAACCGAGTCAGAGGGACGTAAGAAGTGAAATAGAACTAATTTAGGTTTTTTTAAATGTTATGTTTCTCTGTTTGTCTGTTTGTCTGTCTGATTGTACCGGCTAATCTTCGAAACGACTGGACCGATTTAAATGAAATTTTATATGGTGGTAGCTTATATCCCTGTTCAACATATAGGATACTTTTGATATCGAAAAGTTAAAGAGTTCCCGTGGGGTAGTTATAAAACTGCACCACGCGGACGAAGTCGCGAGCATCAGCTAGTATATATATTCTTTAATATTGATGTAATATTAGTACTGAATCGATAAGAATTATTAATTGTAATAGGCACAACATTTTGCACGCCCTAGAGGCAAAAACATGTGAAGCTATGGAACAATCCTACCACGTTTTATGCAATAAATGATGATTTTATTTGATTTGAACCTGGTTCTTGGCAATGTAGTTGGAGCAGCAGGCAGAAACCAAATCCGTAGCTGGAGGGCTTTGGCTTATTACCAGAAGATTTGACTCAGTGTTGAAAATATTTAGTACTTATAGGCATTTATTGCTGATCGACAATTTGGCGATTGACGTCTATGAGTTGTCGACTCGGTAATAAATGCATAGTAAAATAGGGTTGTAACAGAACGGTCCGAAAGCAACCAGGATTTAACTGAGGTAACCATTTATTTAAATGGGTTCTATCACGTAAAATTGTATTTCGTATAAGAAAGAAAGAAATAAATATATTTATTTCTAATAGCGACACACCCAAGACAAAATAGTAACATAAAAAAGTATAAAATAGATAGATAGAAATCGTATGCCGCAATTTGGAAGTGAGGTTGGCACTCAGGATTTTGCTAGGTCGAAACTTAGTCCGACACGTAAATAAAATTAACTGTAATATAATATTAATTTTACTATCTTTGAATTTGTACGCCTAATAGGTATATAACATGTGAAACTGTTTATTTCCTAACATATATACTGTGTACCATGTTGTTAAGCAAATAAATAAATTGACTGATTGAAGTATTTGCGCATTTAAGAAATAAAAAAAATATTTTTTAACAAAACCAAAACCGACTTCAAACCAAAAAGAAAAAATAAATATTTAACCGACTTCTTTCTACAACATATTAGAAGTCGCTGCGAAGTAAAACAACAAAACAACAAACAACAACAACAAGCAATAACTATATTTTGCAAATTACTTGTTTTTTTAGTTATACTTGGCACCAACTTAAACACATCGTAGAAAGAAGTCGGTTAAATATTTTGTAAGTTAACTGCACAACAAAACATCACTCTTCAACTTTTCATCAAAACCTGAAAACACAATTCATAATAATGAAATATTTTCTTAATTTTTTAATTTGCTACCACTCAGTCGAGAAGAATTCTGCTGTACAAGGGATATTTGAGGCCACCTGTGGACACGTTGCGCTCAGCCAGCGAGATTAAAATGTTGTTTACATCCATTGACAGAAAGATATTTCCGGACACCGTATCTGATTTGGATTTCAATGAAGGTGCTTGCTTACGAGCTAGTTTCGTAAGTAAATCATGTTTACTTTTAGATTTCTAAAAGGATTATGGAGTATCATTAAGCAGATCTTGATGACTAAGTTAATAAGCGGGGAAATATCACTTTCAAAGTCTTAAAAGGTGGTCCCTCTAACATTTGATCTATGTATGTTAAAAACTATAAATACATTTATTTACAGTTAAAACAATATTTTCAACGGAAATAAGTTTAAAAAAGAAACTTTGAGTAATTTTTGAAACATGCAGTTTTTTATATTTAATTATTTCGATGGTGCTGTGGCCCATAAACCTAATATTGGGCTTTATTAAATCTATGGAATCATTTTGACAAGTTGGTCGATTCTTAGTTCAAAATATTATAGACATCACAGTTATGGTAAGTTATTAAACGGTAAATTTCTTTGTTAAAATGTTTTAATAGCCGTTATAATCAGTTCAAGTGCTATATTAAATTTATGTAAATTTAATAAAATAATTGGAAACGCCATCTGGCGGTAAGTGCCATCCTCCCCCCATTCCCTCCTCAACCCCGCGCGCAAACGCCGCTCACTGGCACCTACTGACAAGTGTGTGAATCGATCCGGCTCTGAACGCACGCGAGTGATATAATAGTGCCGTTATTGTGAAGCTAAGGGAGATCAGACCATAGCCGGCCGGCCAGGAAGTCTTCAGCAACTGTCCGTCCAGGTAACCTAGGTCCCATTTCACAAAGACGTTTACCGCCCAATACAGTCTATTAGCCGCCGCATCAATAAATAAATGTAAATTTTTACAACCGATTTATTTCTATTAACATTATTTTAAAGAGATAATAAAAAATTAAAAAACAACAAAAACTGTTTATGAATTCTGTATACATATTAAACTTTTGGCTAAATAAGCGGGCGTCGGAAACTTCGGGTTTCAAGGTATCATTAGGCTTGTAGAGTCAATCTAATAAACCTGGGGGGAGTTAAAATATTAAGGGTAACTTCTGTTTGTAGAAAACCCTTGTTAATTGCGCGACACTGCCGTAATGGAAAACATTGCTGACTTAATTATGCCAAAAAATGTTTTGGAGAATAAATTTATTTTTATGATAGAGAAAGCGTTGTAGGGTTTCAAATATCATGGCAATATAGCGAAATCAAAATTGTTGCCATTGTTTTATTAAATAAAACTATGTATTAACGGTTGTCAGTGCGTATTTGATTTTTATTTCGACGTTGCGACTAGTTTTCAGTAGCCGTGATCACGGCGAAATAAAAATCAAATTAAATGCAGCGCTGAAAACGGTTAAAACGTAGTTATAATAATGTGTATTAGTCGCTAAAAACTTAAAAAAACACTGTTACGAGTTGCAGGACTCGAATTAAAATGCCGTTGGAATTATTATAGAATTTATTAGAACTATACAAACACATATAACACCGGTACAAATATAACTGAATACAACCAGTCCAAACGTAATGCACGATTCAATAACACGCGCAAATTCCGTCACTAAATAGATTACCGAATGTACATATACAAGTGTTGATTCGCTTGTGGTTATCTCTCCGTTGGGGCATTGCTATATGCTGCACAAATGTAATATGTCTACCTGGCCGCGCGGACCGAATTTTTTAGAATCACACCTGGCTAATGACTACCATAAAAAATTACAATACACAATGGGCTGTTTTTCTAATCAAAATTTTTAAACACAAAGTAAACAAAAGAAGTCCAAATACCGAAAAGTAATAAACTGTGCAAAACAGGTATGCAGGTGTGAATTTGTCTTTGTCGGTCGTAACAATACTATTGTTTTATTAACTATCCATGCAGGAAAGAATACAATTTCCTGCGACCGGGCGGGCGGCCTGACGTAAGAGGCGACAAAACAACCCATAACCAGCGTAAACAATAGTAGAGTATTAGGAGTACCTATATATGATATATTTTTTTGAACTTATTTGTGATTTTGTAACCAAAAGGCACCACATATAGATAAATAATAGAAAAAGACTTATAGCTAAAATGATGTATAATTTGAATATATATCATATCTATAAAAATGTTATGAATATGTACGAACCTTTAACATAAAGTTTCCCAGTCTATGAATACATAGGTAATATCGTCAACGCTGTAAGAAACCGAGGTTTGGAACCGGTTTAAAATTAACCGCTTTTTGAACGGTTATATTCGGTTATTTTGTTAGAAAAATAATCACCTGAATAGCTGATTTATTTATTGTTTTTCAGTGAGCAAGGTCAATAAGGTTTCGAGGAATCAAAACAATATTTCTTGAAGAGTTTTTATTTAAGACTAAAGTTTACCCCGCGGCTGCGCCGCGCGTCACCCTCTGGTGCGTGCTTCTTGTTTAAAGAGCAGACGTTAATACAGGTTACATTGTACATAATTTTTATGTTAGTGCTATTTGCACCCGGAAGATAAATTTAAATTTATATCGCCAACTATCCTATTAAAACTACATTTAAACAAAATTACAGCAAAGCCGATCCAGTATTCCTAGTAGTTTACATTGAAAGCTTAACTGAAAGACATATCGAGTTACTATCGCATTTTTATAGACGATACTTTTTTATATTTATAAACTTGAGAAATGATTGGTCTCATCCAAACTCTCATCCTCTATTTTAAACCGTCATAGTTTTATTTATCTATCCCCCGTCTATGAAAACTAAATAAATGACAATAATGACAAAAAGGACACTAGATAAACTCTAGTGTAGTATAAATAATAATATAGGCCCCAAATAATTGTATCTTCCGGGTGTTCCAACAAGGAAATCAGTTTTTTTTGCCATCGTTTTGTAATATGTCTCTTTTAGAGAGTATTTCGCCTCCCAAAGGATGTTTTTATGCTTAGAAACGGGGAAATTGGATAAATTGAATTTTCTGTTTTGTCTGTATACAATGTCGCGTCTTAAAACGAGCGTCTTTGCATCAGTATAAATGTACTGAAGTATTTCTATGAAATTGTATGAGTTTTACCTAAGACTAGCTGACCCGTCCCGTGCCCACTTCGTTGGGTATCAGAAAAAAAAGTACTTATTATTAATCACAATCAAACAAGAAAAAACTCACTCAGGAATAATGAAGCTTTCCACTGGTGAAAAAATTTTCAAAATCGGTTTAGTAGATCCAGAGATTACCCCTCTATTACGTCACAAACTCACAAACTTTACCTCATTATAATATTAAGTATAGATACCAGTCTTCTAAGATACGTGTTTTCATAAGAACGTGGGATTGGAAACTGACGTAACCTAAGTTTCTGCTATTTGATGTATTATTATGTATTGGGGTTCCGTAGCCATTTTGGCACAAACGGAATCCTTATTCAATCGTCGTGTTTGTCTGTCCGTCGATATATACCACTGCAACATTTTCTCTCAAACTACTATTGATATATGGATAAAATTAGTCAGAAAGCTGCAGTTTATACACCACTATCTTTAAAAAAATTTAAATACACTCAACTTATATCCAAATATGAATTAGCAGAACTTAACAAATTGCGTTAGTAATTTACAACGAATACCGTGTTTAATGGCAATACATGGTGTACTGATTTTACAAAATAGTAAAAATTATTGGTGGCTGCCATACATTAAATAGAGATCATAATGAAGTGTCAATTCGGAATAAAGTTTCGACAAATTCACAAAATATGTTCCCCTCTATTTTTGAACGATAAGATAGAAATTTCCGAACAAATTCAAAGTAATAGAATAAAAAAATACTTTCAAAGATCGAAGAGTCGTTTTTTAACACGATAAGTTTAATTTTTGAGATTTCATAATTAAATAATTTAAGGTTTCGTAAGCACAAAACAAAAAAGCAGTGTCGTAGTTACATTATACATTATACAAATACGCATGACTAACTATAATGTAATATGTATACTTGGTAGCAAAACTCTCGAAAAGGAAATACAATCAAATGTAACTCTCGGCGACGGAATTGAGCAATTTAGAAACTACCTCCGCGCAAATATTTGTATAAATCAACTGAAATTTTCCAATGTCACGATATTCGAAATCAAAGGTAAAAAGAGCCTTGACCTCACTCGCCAGCACGCTAATGTAAAAGTAACGTATTTTAAAATATATGTATTAGGCTTCCCTGCTTATTTCTAATTCATAACATCTTGTTGTGTGTTGTGGTGCGCCCCAATACCGAGTTTTCGACACACGAATAATTGGTTGAAGAGGAAAACCTTGATTGCTCTGAACGGAATGATTCGATTAATAATTAATTTTATTGTAACCAACCCTTCAACATAAAGGACACGGATACATTGTAAATTATACAGATATTTTTGAAGTGAAACTTCTTTAGAATCGTTGGGATTTAAAACACGGTGAAACGAAAAAGCGACACTAAAAAGAGATAAACACATAAATCTATAGCACTAATCCTGCGAGAGAATGAGATAGAATATATTATATTTAATAATTTAAACACTATACTTATACAGATAGAGTTGGAAATGTTTTGAAGTTTTTCGTTAATACTTCAAATTTCGTGTTTTAAAGCTTAAATATATTATAACGATATAATATATGAAATGTGACGTCATGAAATTTAGAATCCCTCCCACCCCTTGTCACACTATATTTCACTTGTACTGCGTGTGGACTGCAGACACACACATTTTTTTATTTATCTATTTATTCGTTCACTTCATGCATTATATGTGGTACAATAGTGATTTTACAATGATAAGTCTGTACACAATTAGCTTCGGTGGAAACTTGCGTACTATTTCATCGAAAGTAAGTCAGTGCATCAGTTATTAAGTTCTTGTAGCCATTTTGGCCAAAACAAGAATACTCATAAAATTATCATGTCCGTCCGCCCATCCGACATATTGTATGTTTATATATGTTACAGTATTTTTCTCATAAACTACTGGCTCTATATGAAATTTGATAGAAGGGTGTATGCTTAATGCCACTAAACAATGGTGGAGTGAAATTACAAAAAAAGTTAAAGGTTAGCGCCATAGTATTTGCAACTAAGGGGTGATTTTTTTAAATTGAAGGATATAGGTCTGTAGAATATTTATTACCTTTAGCAGGTTTTAAAAGATGTTAACAATATTCCTTAGTGATTTTTCATCATCGACGCAGGGTTGCCAGTTTATCGGTTTTCTATCGGATACACTTTGGAGAGTGTGCAGCTAAGCTCTTCGATCTGATCCCGCCATCTTCCTTCCATCATCGGACAACCAGACACAAGCCGCATGCCGATGCGGCACCGATATATGGTGGATATTCCACCTATAAGAACGAAGCGCTTTGCATTTAGCTTCATAATACACACCGCAAAGGAATGGAACTCATTGCCGGAGTATGTCTTTCCCGATACTTATAACCTGGGTGTCTTCAAGTCCCGTGTGAATAGGTACCTTCAAGGTAAGCGTGCTCCACCCTAGACCATATCTTCGCTCCACATAGGGCGAGATCATGGTTAAACGCGAACCTATACTACAATTAAAAAAAACACGAAACTTTTAAAAGAAAAATTTGAACATTTGTTAAGTATTTTTGACATATAGGGTATATTCTATTAAAAGTTTTTCTAAAGTTTCATAACCTAATAAAATAAATAATACAAGTTCGTTACCTTTATAGAGAACTCTACACTGTACTGCCACGCATTTGGCCGAGTTTAATTAATTTCCGGAAGTAAACAGGTAAAGGCTGTTCCGGAAAAAAACTCTGAACAGGTGTATTACAATAAAGCGAAGAACACAAATCCGCTTTTTACTTTTTTGTTGAATAAAAGTACTTTTGACTAAGTAGCTGTAAGTATTCACGAAGCGAAATTTTCACAGGTTCTTTGGAAGACTTGAAGGAAAAAGGTTCGTAAAATTAAATTGTTTCAAAAGTCAATGCGTTCATACATAAATTATTTGCAATAGAATAAATTGGGGACGCGGACAGATGTTGTAGTAAAGTCTAACATTACCTATATTATAAATTTTTAAACATGCCGTGTCTGTACATTAAAGCTATTAAAAAAACCAACTGGAATAGACTATATAAACGATGAATAACACGATACCATTTTTTTTAGATTTCTTGTTTGTTTATTCGGGATTCAGGTAAAAACTACTAGACCGATTTCAATGCGGTTTTCGCTGATCTACAGCTAAATCTTAGAATTAAATTCTGCGCTACTTTTTATCCTGGAGAATTGTTCTGGGCATTATTTAAAATGGCCAGATTTAAAAAAAAACGAATGCCAATGTGATTTTTTACTGATGGACCCTAAAACAATAGCTTACATTGTTTTTCAAATTCTACGGAATTTTGTGTCCCGGGAATTCCGCGAGAATTTCAAGTCAAGCGTAAACAAAGTCGCAGGCATATCCTAGTTAACATATAAATGAATAGGCAAGCCTTTTACTTATACAAATATCATACGTTTGTACAAGTAAAAGGAGTCATAGTTTGTACGCTCATACAAAATTAATAGGGCTACGACGTCTTGTAAGGTTATAAATAGTGTCTCAATTAATTTGACTGGCCGCTCCCCTACTCTTTTTAAAAGATTTAATGACCTGGCAATAAAGAACTTGAATCTAAGTCTTATAAGATTCATTGATCACTTTAATTTTTAAAACCGAGCCTTAGCCAAATTCAAGTTCACGTACTGATGATAAATAAGTGTTTTTTTATGTCAACTCGAAAATACACATTTCACTACATATTTGAAACCACACAAACTCGTAATGATTTTTAACCAAATTGAGATTAAATTTTTTTTAAAGAGCTATACTTCCAACTTTGCACTGAATTGCTCCAAAAATGTGTTATTAATCATGAAACGTTAAACTAAAAGACCACAAGAAGAAAAAGTCGTGGTAGTGTAATGGCTAGCGCACGCGTCCCAATCTCATATGGTGCGGCCTCGAATCCTGGCCGGAACGTATGCACCACTTGAGCAGTTTTCGGACCTAATATGCATATGGTTACAATTACCACTTACGAACCACGGTGAAGGAAAACACCGTGATGAAACCTGCACATCGAGTTAACCGATGTGTCAAGCCTGTCAAGCCGCCTCGGATAAGCGTGGCGGGTATATTATCATTATCATTATAAACCAAAAGAAGTACATATGACCTATTTCTAATAATATTTTAAACTCGTACTTGCAGAAAATTGGTGTGTCTATTTAGCTTTATCGAGCTACTCGCTATAGCTCAGATTCAGTGAATCAGTACATATAAGAAACTTGTTTAGTACCCTTCCTTACCTTTTCCAATATCTCTACTTCTTACGAGTAGCTCTTTATCCTTTCAGAATATATGGAAAATCAATGAGATATACACTATTCATCCTTGATTATTTAGGGTACGTGGTATACCTTTTGCTAATCATTATATGGCTCTGGCGGTCTATTGATTGATATGCGTCTCGTCAACTTTAGGGTCTAATGACTATATAAAATTTTATTATATCTATATACAGAAAATAAACTTGAAAGGGGTGAAATTGGAATGTAAATTTGTAATGTGCAAACCACAATTCTTAATTTCATACGAAATTCATAAATAAATAAATAAATATAGCTTTTAATAAGAAATAAATATGTACGTGTACAGTGTTACGGTGGCTATTTACTCTATTCAGAAATATAAATGATATGAGATAAGAGTTTATGTAATCAGTCATCAGTTTTATATGTTCTATAATCTTTTTAACTCAGACGTAAATAGACTATCAACGACAGGATAGAAACATAAGGTTAGCAAATAAGACAAAAGTCGAGGAAAGTATGATAAAAATTCTTAAGAACATGACCACAATGTGAAGCCAACTTGAAATACCAAGGTGTCTTCAGCCGGATCTTAAAGGTATGTTACTATTCAATCATTTGTCTGACTACTGGTTTAAATGGGACACTGGGACGGAGGATTAGTTGGCGAACCCCGTCGCGCAGTCAGCGACCAATAGGGGATCGAAATCGACGCTACGCTCATCTTCTCCCAACAATGACGCAGTGGCACCAGGCCGAGGTTGGGGGACCTCCTCGGCGTGCCACATCCATGATCTTGGGGTGTTCTGGTCCCAGGATCCCTATTGAAGGCATTAAAGGCATCGTGACGAAATACCTATGGTTAGATCTCGCGGCGCCTCACATGACACGGAAAGACGTATGTAGGTATAGTGGGTAGTCTGGTAGTCGACAACTTATAACTCCTTCCGCAGCGATGGTATGTGCAAAGCCAGCCCTGGATCTCGAAATACCCTTCATTCACCACCCTCAGAGTCCAAGAGGAAGCGCATATAAAAAATGGTTAAAATGTGACATAATCGTCATACAAGTACAAGTAAAGTCAGTGTTCTACCAATTAGAAAGTAAAAAAAATGCATAGTAAATATAGAAACTCGGCTTACGCTAGTTCCACGGAATATCTGGTTACGTTAAGCATAATGTGTATTTTCGTGGCATACACCGCTTAGATCCGGCCGTAGAGAATACCGATCCAGATTGTCTAGCCTTGTTCGTGACATACTGCTATCTCTGGACACGATTGATTGGTAAGATAGTAAATACGATTTTAAAACTTTCTTTAAATAACTGAATCGCGAAAATAACAATGAGAACGACAATTTATGCAATTGATAAAATGTGGACCAAAGATTGTTTTTGTAAATAGAACATGATATGAAAGACATTCTCTCTCTTTTCTTTCACCATATCCCAATTATTTCGGGTAGGCACAATATGTCTTTTCCTTTCACACTTCTCTACTCTGACATACATCTTCTGTCACACCACATATGATCATATCATCCTTCACACAATCCATCCATCTTTTTTGGTCTACCTTTACATTTGTACCCATCTATCCAGAAATTTAACATTCTTTTTGTCACGTGACTTTCACCCCTACTCATTATATGCCCATTATATACCAACTTAATTTTCTTCCTCTCAATTTCTCATTCACGGGTGTAACTTTCAAAGATCCCATTATGTACTCATTTCTCATCTTATCCATTCTTGTTATACCACACATCTATCTCAACATTATCATCTCAGCTGAGTGGAGACGTTTGTGGTTTATCGCTTTAGTAGATATGAAAGACATTATAAAACACAAAAGCAACTAAACGGAAAAAATATGTTCAACTACAATTTAAAATTTTCTTTTTGCTGTTTTTTAATTTTGAAGAACGTGCCAAGTAACGTGTAAAGTCGTTTTACTAGGCACCAACTTCATAAACTAAATAAATATTTCAGGTAGAAAAGATTATAAATATGACTGAAATTGGAATGCTAGGTTATATAGTAATGTGGTCGCCTAGTGCCTTTTTTAAAGGGCCTTTTTATTCTAAAGTTTAAAATTCATTATAATATTTGACAGTCTAGATCCATAAACTGTGCGAAATCATAATTATACACGAAAAAGAAGTATTGAGTTATTAACAAATAAGGAAACAGATAAAGTCAAAAATCTCGTTGTAAAACTACTGTGGTATCAAAAGGATTTACGTTAAACAACCCTACAAATAGAAAAAAGAAATCGCTAAAGAAAATGAATCGTACAGAGAGATAATAATTTTTGCATGAGCAAGCAATTACGTAAGTAGTTATTTGTTACATCTTAGACTAATTAAAAGTTTAGTAATTACAGAAAACAAAATTAGATACTGTTTTACAAGGATAATTAGAGTATAGTAGTACTCGTATTCCAGCGAGTGATTTAAAATTAAAATGAGGACAATGGTTTGGTAAAATGATGAATTCTAATAATAAACCGACAAAAAAACACGCGCTTTGTTCATTCTTAAGTTAAGCAAATGACGATTTTATTATGTATCTAGCTCCTGACAACACTTATAGCAAAGAAAACACTGTAACATGAGAAAAAGGATGTAGACCACCTAATAAAACTATAATAATCTAAAAAAATTATAACCCATCGGTACCGCCATGTCCTCCTTTCGACCTATTCATACTTTTCTTCTAACATGTTTAAATTCTTCATTTAAATCTGGCGGCGTGTTCCCTTTTTTCGTACGCATGTCAATCATTCATTGTCATTTCATCAACAAAAATAAATTAAATTAATTCGCTCCGCCTTGTAAATAAAATAACATAAAATATATCGCGCCCGCAACACACTATAAATGTATATAATTAATAAATAACCCGCTCCGCACCATAAATATAAAATAAATTAACATAAAATAAATATATTAAATACATACACATCAAATAAAATACTATAAATATAAAACTACAATAACTGAAGTGAAGTGAAGTGTATTGAGGAGCCGAGGAGCAGCTGCATTTCATTCCCATTGACCAGGTACGTGCGTGCTCGTTCTCAAATTCCCACCTAAATTGCCCAACACTTCTTTTCCTGTAAAATGGCCACAATTCGCTTATCACAAATCCAGCGCCGCCGCAACACTAATAAATGTCCACAGCTTTAAATAGAAGCGAATAAACGAACTGATGTTAGATGCGATGAGAAAAAGGCTCGCACTCCAACTCCCCTAACCTACAACTATTGTGGTGGCGATACGACCTATCCGAAGTATGAACCTTCATTCCTGGCTAAAACAAGTTATATAAGCCATATAGGAAAACGAGTACACGATCAACACGAAAATTAAAGTCATTATACCTTAGAGTCACTCGGCAACCAACCAGCACCGGATCGCCTTGCACGTAAGAAGTCCATTCGCGGACTGCGAGTAGACCACTTGCTGATAACCCGCTGCTCAGAGTGATTGACGTAAATGTTGGGGGCTAAGAAGACGTGATTAATGAATACGAGAGGTTTTCGTTCTTACAAGATATATTTTCAAGACTAACTTCAACGGTGGCAGAAACAATTTAAAAGACAGCCACGCATTCCAATAGTAAAAACTTAATAACAATCGCTGAGAGACTACTCGGCAATTCGTGGATCATGCGGCATTCACCGGATGACAACGCGGTGTTCACTCGTGGACTGCTGCGGCTCTTGTCGAGTGTCCGGGGACTCTAACGAGCTATGAACCTTAATGATTATAATATAAATGGTCGCTGTAACTAAAGTCGGTTCAAGCATCATTATTATCTAATATTAATACGTGAAGCAAAAACTTTGAACCCCTTTTTACGAAAATTGCGCGGACGGAGGAGTATGAAATTTCGCACACTTATAGTTTATATAGAGAAGAAGCGACGAATGCTAATATGTTTTTAAAATTATGCATTAAAAATATATTAAATCAATAAAAAAACAATACACACTATGTATTTGACACACATACGCATATATACTCTTTTGTTTATTGTTAAAGTCAAATGAACAGTGTAGCCTTGGCGAAATCTGTGATTATAGAAATATAGTCTTTGACACCAAATTATTATGGTCGAATTTCGACCACGGGCGACCACTAGTTGCCTATTAAAACGTAACTTCCTCATTTTCAAAATATACTAAGGGCCGCTTGCATAACGATCGCCTTTAAATTATTTAATCATATTTAACTGCTAAATAACTAAATACGTTTTACACAAAACGTATTGACAGTTCTTTAAACATATTTAGCCGCAAATTTTGCGTTGTGCAAGACTCTAATTGTATTTAAGACTATTAAATGCCTTTTGTGTTTCTTAAATAAATTTAAGCAACCTAATGCAAGCGGCCCTTAGTATATTTGTTCATTTTCCGTATGTTCATATTATACGCATGTTTCTCATGAGGGTAGGCAGAAACTATAGACTTCCATTTGTTATGATCCTGTTTTTTTTGTAGAGGTGAAATCTATCAGAGATATCTCTTGCTGTACTGTCGGGATCCGCTTGAGGCAAAACCGCTTTTTTTTTATAACGCAGGGGAAATTCCTATCGAACTGAAACTGGGTCATTGGAGGCAAGAGCGGGGTAGATATCAAAAACGATCCCCGCAACAGATTGCCGAACGTGGACTCTGGTAAAGACGTTCCCAACTACCTTGCTAAACTAAGATCTGCGCCCCTTTAATACGCGTAGGTTACTATGAACACGATGTCGTCCGATGCGCAACCTATGGTTCACCCCGGTGACTAAAGTGAACCACCATTTCACCAACAGAGAAGTTGAACCCCCGTGTGCAATCGGTTCTACTGTGATGGATTCATGGGAGAAGAATCCGCGCGTATATGCGTCTCCGAGTGCCAGAACCAACTCCGAGTATTTTTCCATCATTTAGCGCTCAGGCTTTGGCTTCGTAGACATCAGCAGCTAACAAATTTCAAATTAATTCATTTCTAATAAACAAATTGAAAACTTATTGCGTATTAAAATTAAATTTACGTAGCTCATATAATTTTATATTAAAATAATTCAAATGAATATGTATATGTAAAGAGAAAATGTTACATAAGAATGTTTGTTGCTGGAGAGATTTCTGCCGCTTCTTCTCCTTAACACAGCATAACAATTTGTAAAGCAGTAGGTATATAGTAGTATGTAGATTAAAAAGCAGCTTTTCCTCAAACGCTATATTTTATCAGAAATAGCTTTAAACAAAAATGTTCAATTTGAACGTTTCTAAACACTATTTACAAGTGACATTGCATTAATAGATCAATAAGAATTCGTAAACATATTACAATAGAAATTTACTAAAAGGTATATAATTTACTTTTATATATATAAGTAAACATTTAGATACAAGTTTAATTTTGTTTAGTGTAAATAAAGTTATTGATTAATAAGATTTATCCAAGTGGTACAAGCCTTCCGCCAAAAATTGAACCCGTACTATTAGAATTTGTAAATAAGAGCTGGATACATAAACTAGTAACTTAAACATATTTATCATATACATTCATCAATTTAATATATTAACGATCTATATAAAACAAACACTGTATTTCTCTCTCAGCGCAGACATAAATAAGATCTACAGTCTGACACTAATTGCTACGCGGCACTACGATATTACTACGCCGTAGCCCTTTGATATAATTATAGGCTGTCGTAATTGCGCTTATATGCCCACGTACAGGATATGCCCGCGACTTTGTTCACGCTTGACTTGAAATTCCCGCGGGATACTCGGGACACAAAATATCTCAGCATTTAAAACAGAATATACACTATACTGTTAGTGGATACTGTGTCGGAATAAGGTAATTTTTATACACCCGTACAATTTCAAACCGCTCCCGGAAAAATTCCCGCAGGATTCCCGGGATAAAAAATCACACATTTTTTACATAAAATTTGCTATCGATCCGTGATAAAATCACATTGTAATTCGATTTTTTTAATCTGGCCATTTTAATTCATTCCCAGACAAATTTCCGCTGGATTCCCACGATATAAAGTAGCGCAGGTTTTAAGTCTAAGAATTTGCTGTCGATCAGCGAAAACTGCATCGAAATCGGTCCAGCAGTTTTTACGTGAATCCCGAACAAACAGACAATAAATCTAAAAATAAAAATTGCGTCGTGTTCTCCGTCGTTTATATAGTCTATTCTAGTGTTTTTTTTAATAGTTTCAAAGTTCCGACGCATTGAAATATGTTTAGAATTTTATAATATCATTATATATAATAGATTCATTAATTAATATAATTTTAGGTAGAATAAAAATAACATTTAAATATTTTAAGAATAATAAAAATCATGAAAACTATTATCTACTTGTGATTAATATTATCTTAAAATAATGTCAGAAAAAACTTCTCGATGATAAAAATAAACTGTTACATTCCAACACAATGAACTGAATGAATTAAACTTTGGCGGGCATTGTTATGGTTGTAACCTCTTATCAGACATCAGTGTTAACATGTTTACTAGTCGTGCGTACAGGACCTCGGTATATGTAATTTAAAGATTTTCAAGGTTCTACTCAGTTATATTATTCTAAATAATAATTGCTATCGTAATTTCAATAAAATCAATGATTTAATTAATCTTACCGTATAAGACAGCTGCCTGAGGATGCAAGCCCGCATTAACAGCACACTCACATGTCACAACCGATCAGTTCTCTTTGTGCGTTTTATTTATTGTGACAAACGCGTAAAAGTCATATCAGTCCATGGGATTGATACTTTATTAGTGGCAAAGCGATTTGTTATGAGGTCTATCGGCGGCAGCTGTCATCGGCGGTTGATA
Organism: Dendrolimus houi; assembly: GCA_039645545.1. Taxonomy (NCBI): domain Eukaryota; kingdom Metazoa; phylum Arthropoda; class Insecta; order Lepidoptera; family Lasiocampidae; genus Dendrolimus; species Dendrolimus houi. Next base: position 10,415,018 of record CM077127.1, on the reverse strand, counting down.
AGTACGGGTGGTTAAGACCAGGTCGTGTTCGCGACTGAGCCGGGCGGCGCGCGCCCGCTAGACCCCGCGCCCGTCGGTCGATATACGCGGTAGAATAAACACGCCGTACTAGGATAGGAGTAACACCCGTGGTGTTGCCAGCCTCACAACCCCAATGTTGTCTTATATTTACCGCGAACTGTATCCCAGCTCCCCCTTCCTGGGGCCCAATTCTGCTATTCCAATATCTTGGCGTTGCGAAGATATTAAAAGTACGATTCCATTGCGATTGTGTCAAAAATTTGTATTCTACTACTACTATATCACTATTCACAATAACTTCTCGATATCTTCGCGGCAGAATAATAGTAGAAAAATATTAATATTACCTCTAGCAGACATGACGTTAGCCGAAATGAATATTGAAAAGCTAACGAAATTTTAAACAATTATTTTGCGAGTTTTCGATTATAAAAATGTATAAAGGTAGAGTGGCGAATCACGGGCACGTTATTGGAATTAACAAAATACTAAAATATACAATTGAGACGACAGTGTCCGGCGACTTTGACGAGATACTAATAGCAGAATTGGGGCTCTGGACTCCGCTCGGGAATTATCAAGAACGCCGCTTACGAGTTTACGAAACCGTGAACATGACACCGTATTGTTTGAATTTATTGGAAGGATACAATCTACAGTATAAGCGATGGTTATTCAGCTGTGTTCGCCCCACGCTCGTCTAATGTATAATTTACATGAAAACCTTCACTTATCTGTACGTTTGAGACAGAACAATTTCCATAATAGAACCATCTATAGTCAGAAGGGATCGCCTCTGCAGTTTTGTCATAGAACTGTCTCTGCTCCTAGTTATCTTTACGAGATACTGTAACGAAATGAACTTTGAAATTATAATATCCAAATGCCAGTTATCCATTCTGCAATATGGCTGAGCTATTCAATCTAAGAACAGGTACTACTATATGAAAATAATGCGTCTCGGGCAGATGCCATAGTCTGGGGACTATGGGACTATGGATAGTCCCAGATCCCTAGTTCCACTAGCAATTCATCCCAATAGCCCGATACCTTTTGTTATCATTTCCTACAATAGTCTTATACTGGCCGGGGCTTGTCCTTCGGTGCATTTTAAATGGTGTTGTAGATAGGGATAATTGTCAGCCAGTGTCCCCGCCACATTTACATTAAATTTGTCAAGGGCTGCTACGTGTTCGCCTTCCCATGGCCCCACGTAAGCCCTCCAAAAGTCCGGCCCATTTTTATGAATCGTGCTCTTCTAGGAAATATGTAAATATATTACTTAACCGAATTCTGTTATTGCAACCGTTATGTGAGGATTGCAACAATGATTATGGAGCTGCTTTTTACAATTCAAGAGAATGGACAGTATAGCCGTTATTCTTCTCCAAGGCGGATTGGATGTGCAAGTTTCATCATGATGTTTTCCATCACCGTGCCTGTCATTTCGCGTGGTATGCACTGATATTTAACAAAAACACAGTTTTTCAGAGTCATATTTCTTACTGGACGATTGTCATTATTATTTTGTATTGTTTAGAGGCGGCCTCTGTGTTTGAGTGGTCTAAGCATTTGCCGGCCTAGTTCACTGTAACGCAGAGGCTTCGGGTTCGATTACTGACATGGTAACTAAACGAAACGGGTAAGTAAACAGAATGTCCATTATTTCTATGGACTGAGTGTCTGGGATTAGCTCCAAAATGGTCCGTTGCATATTACCCATAATACAAGCTTAACTTCCTTTCTTCTTCGTCTAAGTCGTACTCTCACTGCTGAGGATCGTGACTTTGATGGTAGTGAACAATGGCTCTCTTCCACCAAGATCGGTTCCAAGCACGGTGGAAGGTCGAGTTTATTGAAGAGTCCAGCTGATCAATCCTGAACTATCCGTAACTTGCTTAGATTGAAGAAATACGAGTAGTTTGTCCGCCGACTTTTTTATTTCTTACCAATATAATCTTAAAAAAACGGCTAATAAATACAATATTAGGCGTTATTTATTTCTCTGGTGACATAATATTGTCTGTACTATATCTACATTGACAATTGTGGGTGTACGTTCATATTCACGAATTCAAATACTGTTTGATAAGTAAACTGAACTACGAGAGCTACCGCCGCAAAACTCGTTGAATGTGTGTAGAGAAAAATGTTGCCTAAAATGGACTAATTAAAATGTGTTATTTTTTCGTATTCCCGTGACGTTTAATAATTAAAATTAATGTATATTCCCCCTGTTCCTGCAGATACATTGCCAACAATTTGTGAAGCAATGTTTATAATTGACCCATTTACAGTTAAACAGGGTCAGCATGTTTGCTTTTCAGGACGCGTTTTGCTCTAGAGTATGCAATTACACGCTCTTTTCAGATATGTAAGTGCTAGGTATACAACGATTTGTGTATTTCGTATATGCGATAAAGATTATGCTACCTTTGCTATATGTGTCGAGAAACATAGCACCTAGAGGACTGGTAGACCAATTATGTACAGAAGGTACCTATGGGACGGATGAGGAATGAGAAACGGGAGGGCTAGAATATATGGCACAAATTTTGAGAAATATACATTCAGTAGTAAACTGTAATTGGCTGATGACAACCTTTACTGTGTAGTCATATATTTGTCTATAAAATAATATGTTAGAAAAATGATATTCGAAACGAATATTACGTAACGACAAATAATCGTATGTTACTAATGTAAATGAAACATAAAATAAAGAAAGTCTATTTATATCAAAAGAAAATCACAGACAAGATTAAATATAGAATTTCTATTAAATTTCAGTAACTTGTACCAAATTTTTAATTAGAAAAGATTGAAAAATGTGATTCAAGCATTTAAAATTTTCTAAAATACAAACTTAAATTTATTATACTCAATCTACAAACTTATAAATCAACAACTATTGACAACAAATTCTGTTTGTAGTATAATGTCATAATTGTAATTACAATGATTCCTAGCATAATTATTATCTGAGAAATCACAAACTTAACTATCAAAATAATAACACTGTTTTATTAGTTTGGTATTCAGTGAGTTTTTTTTGTATCAAAAGATAACACATCGGATAAAGAAGCGTGCCGAGCAATGCGTATGCCTCGTTACAACGTTGGCAGCAGGTGTATTTAGCTTTCATTGTTTAAACAGCGCAACGTTAAAATCGATCATTATGCTTTAACTGCGTTGTGAGAGAAATGCGATGATTGATTTGCTGCCCCCCTAAGTATTCGAACGTTGAAGCGAACTATCAATAACAGCTTTGGTTTAAAACAAAACAATCCTATTGTAGTATTTATTTATATACACCTGATATATTGTAATTATGTATATCTTATACATAATTACAATCTATCTTTATACATATACGCATGTGGAATTGAATCTAGTTCAATCTTCACAAAATATCTAGCTAAAACTACGATTCGGGAATTTCATTATGGTTGTGGTAAGGTGTAATCATGTTTAGTGAAAAGTAGTCGAAATGCGAACCTGAAGATTTTTGAAATGTCAAAACAGTTTTGTAGTGTGTAAAAGAATATCAAAGTTATAGAACTTAAAAAATACTTTCAACGAAAATTGATTTGGTCAAAATCCGTTGAAATTTTTGACGTATGATGTATTTTCAATTACATCTTTATTTTAGGGTTTTGTAACAAGTTAAAAGATATGGACGTTAGTTGTCTCTACGAAATCGTTCAGTGTATATGAGCCGACACACATTCGACCGATTGTTGAATTATGTTATCAATAAATTTCAAAAGTAAAAGACCTTGAAATTAGCATTTAAAAATAATGCATAAAAAGTTTAGAACGACTACAAGATCTAATATGTGTTCAGATATTAAAACATAGTCACCACAATGCGTCACCCCATTGTAAATAAAACACATGTGCATTGTAGTAATATATATATATATGTCGCAGATTGCGATATAATTGTAAAAAATTAGTAAAGTAATATCTGATATGGGAGGTCGATATGGCCATGATAGGTAATATGAAGGTATTTAATAAATTCAAATTATGTATTTGCCGTGCTAAGATAATACTGTGACTTTAAATTGAGGGTACTTATGTTTTTCTTAAAGTACCTGCACTTGATTTAAAGTAGTGTTTTAGTTTAATAAAAACTGGGCTGTATTTATAGGGATTTATATTGTTGAGCACTTTATAAATGTTTTTAGGATTTTTAATAACCTTTGTAATAAGTTTCAGTTTACCAGATTACTAAAGGGTGAACGCTGTGTTGTTGGTTCGACAATATAAAAGGAGGTGAAATCGCCTAAACGGGACATTCCACATTCTACATTCGTCGGTTGAAGAGAGCGAAAGCTCTGCTGGACAAGGAGCACATAAAATATGTTGTGGTCAATAATTACGGTCCGATTATAGCAGTATTCTTTGAGGGCAAATTGCTGCTCGACACCTGACAAGCGTGGATGCAGCTCTTGGAGTTGCGTGGATGCAGCTAAACTTTGATTATGCATGAGATAGTCGAGTTTATTACGGGCTAGAATAATAAAGCGATAAAAGAACTAATATTTCTAATTTTGTGTATTATTTTGCTGCTTTATATGTTAATATTGATTTAGGAGTTTGTTGTTAAATGAATGACAATAATAAACAAAATCAATATAACGACACAAGCATATTGTAATAAACTCGACTTTGATTATGCAAAAATGAATGATTCCGATAGTCGAATGAATTTATTACGGGCTAGAATATATAAAGCAGATTCCAAAAGAACATGGTTTTAAATATCACAACATTCCAAAGCTGAATAGCCTTAACAGTTGAGTTTGCGCAGAGTGTTCAATTTAAGTTTAGTAATAAATTTGGAAATTCAAAACGTTGTTTAAGGTAATTAAGTACTTGGGACAAATAAAATACTATAGAGAAAAGAAAGGATGTGAGTATTTATTACTTAATTCAGAGACATGTCGTTTATGCAAAAATTTGGAGGCGCTCAAGTTTAGTTGGGTTAAATTTAGATAATGTCAGCATAATCAAGGATAGGAAGTAATAAGGATGCTAGCTTAAGTGTATCTAAGGGATCTGGATGTATGGAAGACAACACAGCTCACTGTCAAATATAACAAAGGTTTTTTACCTTATCACTAAAAGGAATGATTGTTCCCAAGTCCAGTCGATTTACCGATGACGATGCTTGAGTTTTTTTGGGTTCACATGGAGTTTGTTGTTAAATCGAATGACGTTACGTGGAGTTTGCATAGAGGTGATAGGTTGAAGTGAGTTGATTAGAGATAGTTATAAAAACAGCGAAAACAAAATCAACAGTGATAACGACGAATAATCAACGCGAATATTGATGAAACCAGTCGATTACATTCATGAGTTATGTTGTTGCTCGACCTCCAACCATAACGGAATGTATAGTGGCCAGGACGGAAACCAGATTTATAGTAAGAAAAACGCTTAATTGTTGTGACGTATTAGCAGGAAAATAACAGTGTGACGTATTGGCAGGAAAATAACAGGTGCTGTTTACATTCTACAAGAGTTTTTCTAAAACAAACAAAGCTCGAGCTTACGAGAGGGTTCGCTTTGAAAATATTTGTACCGTCGCCATTGAGTGATGGGAGGATTTGTTTGATTGGCCATTTGTTGTATCGCCTAACCTTAACTCCAAAATACGAATTATTGATATTACAAAAACCGATTCCGGTTACAGTGACTGCACTAATACATAACTGGAAACTAGTTCTGGGTGCCTGAGACTGCTGCTTTTACACAGATCTGCATTACGAATTAGACTAATGAACACTTCCTATCGATTGTGCGTACGCTATTAAGGGCCGTTTTTTAATCACCAAATAAAAGTAATTAGTCGAATAATTTATAAGCTGACTGAATTGAAAAGTGGAACAATTCAACTGTTTTATTCATGCAAGTAACATTTTTAATTCTTCCATGTTATAGAATAGAATATACTTTATTGTACAACAATGGTACACAAAATCAAGAAATAAATATACAAGTACAATTGGCGGTCTTATCGTCCATGGCGATTTCTTCCAGACAACCTTTAGATGAAGTATAGGAAGGACAACAAAAGTCGGTAGTTGCTAAACCAGCACTCGTACAATAATTTATTTAATAACTAGTAATATATAAGATAATATATATACATACATAAATACACATTATATTATATAAGTATTTATACAAAAGTAAACAATAACACTATCTATAACTTGAGGTAGTAATCTTTATCTAATCTGTTAAAAAAAAGGTAATGAACATGTCAGCTTCATGTTTAGTGGTAGTGCATTCCAGAGTTGAATGGTCTGGACGATAAAAGACTTGCTGTAAAAACTGTTGTTATATACTTTATTCTATGAATAACTTTTATCTGGTGATTGAAAAATCGGCCCTAAGTGTATAAAACACTTACTTTATTCATCCCAGAAATAATGTTACCGCTGGGTTTGGATCTCCCCATTTTAAGGAAACACATGATTTCCTTTATCTAGTAATTGCATCAATACACTAAGTGGTGTATGCTGCCCAGTCAGCATTGCAACCAACGTTATTGGAATAAAATGCGGATGCCTTAACCACAAATTTGCTACGTCTTTTGATGACTTAATATTGGAATTATACGCGGTCTTATATAATTGGGCTCAAACCTTCCTGTTATTAGGAAAGAACAATTAGTATATCTGTCATTCTTGATCGAGGTTGGCAGGTTTCACAGATCTTTTATCTTGATGTACAAGTTTTATTCACATGTTCCTATAAAAATATATATAAAGTTAGAAAACAATCCACATCATTTGAAACGCGAATGTTTTACCCACTAAGCTACTATGGCTTTCGGCTCTTATAACGTAAATTTAATTAAAGTTTTATCTGGGATCTAGGAATTTCTTTATAGACATAAACATTAACGTACAAAAAATCTTAAAGCCTTTCAAGATACATCTAAAAGATTAAGACATCGATTTTTTAAGTCGGCCGAGTTGCGTTTGGGTTTTCTCATCGCGCCATCACATAAAAATATTGCTTCCTTATGTTTATTTTAACTTTTCGATCTATATATGAAGATGTTTTCATTATATATTTCAATGGGCGCCCTTTGATGTGATTTTTGATTTAAAAATAAGATTTGATTTTCTTCAATTGTCTGGAACAATTTGCTGATTTATTAACATTTTTAATTAATAATTTAAGATTCCAGCAACTGACTACAAACTGTGCATGTGTTTCCTTAGAAAGAAATATTTTCATTTTCATTAATAGGAGCAGTACTTATTGGAGTTTGAAATAAAGTTCTATGGGTTTGTTCAAAAAAATTCATTTAAGAAGCCTATATACATTGTTAGAAAGTTCAAAATTATCCACCACACATTGTAACATGCGGTAAAATAGGTACTTATATAGAAAAAATATATAAGAATTCAATATATTAATAACCTCCTTGGGAACACTTTTGATAAATATATTAATCTCACTTTAACATTATAGAGAAAATGAGACGAAAGATGTAGTTATAATTTTCACCACGCGCACGTGACGCCATTTGCAAATGCGCGCCATTTTCATATTAGAAACTTTTTTTTCTTATAGGCAAACTGGCAGACGGTTCCACTTGATGGCAAGTGGCTACTGTCGCCCATGGACATCTGCAACACTAAGGGAGCCGATGCGTTGCCTACCTCGTTGAGACTTTAAATATATAAATAAACGTTAAAGTTTGTTGCGACTTTTCGACTGATACTTATGCTTGTATATATTATATATACAATATAATCTGTGTCATTACCTATTGTACTGTTTTCTCGTAAATGTGTTGAAAAACGTTGTATGACACACGTGCGGTTTTTGGTTTTTACAAACTCGCGAAGATGGTAAGCCCTCGACTTACTCGTTTGTAAAAACCAATTTACCGCATTATTATCATAAATAACTATTACTGTATATTCAACAGCATGCATAACAACGATGATTGATTGATGATTTACTATATTTATGACTGGTCCCGATAGCTTGGGGCCTAGGTACTATTTAATAAAACTACGTTTGAACGGTTTTAAGTGCGGTAATTTATTTGATTTTTGTTATTCCGACGTGTATTCACACGCTGGATAAACCCAACCACTACATCAGATTCGATAACCTACAAATCCTCGCAAAAAAGAATCGTTTCATACCTAGAATGATGCGTGAGGCTATTGAAATCAAAAAACACCCAAATTTCTTTTATTTTTCCTTCCACCCATTTTAATATTATATACAATTATTACAGCTGGGCATGTTTGCTGAAGAGTTTCTCGCGCCGCTTTTTCTCTTCAAACCATAACATGTTGCGAAGCTGTGGTAAATTAGATTAGGCTCCCATAGAGTAAATAATAACCATAAACAAAATTAAAACTAAATAATTAAAATGAACAAGTTGGAGGTAGGCTAAATAAAACTTTAACAATACTCGTTGACACTTGACATCTTTCTCTTCCGTGATCACGGCCACTGAAAAGTGGCCGAAACGTCGGAATAACAAAAATCAAATAAATTACCGCGCTTAAAACCGTTAAAACGTAGTTTTATTATGTATACAAGTCGCGAAAACTTAAGAAAATATTATGAGAGCCTAGTACGAGCACAAATATTAGGTATTTGTTTTATTTGTTTAGTCACCTTATGTACATTTGCCCTATTTATCTATTATTATTTTTTGTCTTTCCTTTATGTATATTAGTTCTATTAGGGAGCAAAATCTATACTAATGTTATAAATGCAAAAGTTTGGATAGGTTTTTGTAACTAAATCACGCTAGAAAGGCTTAGCAGATCTGAGTGAAATTTGACACGGAGATAGGTTATAGTCTGGAATAGCATATTTATTTATTTATTTAATCTTTTTGGGAAACATACTATAATTAATATTCTTAAATATAAAACACAAAATTAATGCATATGTCAATCAAGTTTCCACTAAAAAATAATTTATATAATAAAAATAAATTTGTTCAAACAATTAATTTAAAAAAATACAATTATACGAAAATTACATGAAATGTCTATTTAATTTCAGTAAGGTCAATATTGAACAAAAATATGTCACCACAATATATATAAAACAAAGTCGTGTTAGTTTCTCCTCCCCTTAACGGTCACCTCTTTAACGGTGGGACCGATTTTGATGAAATTTTTGTGTCTTTTCAAGTAGATTCGAGAATGGTTTAGATTAACTATTGGTCCCAGTTGATGGCGCTGCAATCGGTTTCTAGATTTTTTTATTTTAAGGGAAGGCAACGTCTGCCGGGTACAGCTAGTTACTATTAAAATAGAGATTAAAAAAAGGAAAACATAAAAAAGTTTATCATTGCATTATTCTAAATTACAACATTTATTAATTTGGGTTTTAAATTGATATATAAGCTACTTTTATCCTGGTAAAATGTACGACTCTCATGGGATGACATTAACGTGAGCGAAGCCGCAGGCAAAAGCTAGTTATCCTATATACGAGGACATCTCATCACATCACATCGTTTACATTAATAAGTTTTTCGTGTACGTATATTTGGCCGCATTGACAAACTTTTTTATAGTTTTGTTTGTGGTACAAAAACGTACCTATGTCGTGTATGATAGAAGAACAAAGTCATCATTAATTATCTGTTTTACACATCTCTCGAAATAACAAAATTCACATCAAATAGTCGCACACTTGATCGCATTAGTTAGCTTGAAATAGAATTCAGCGTGTTCGTGACATACGACGGCACGTCGCATAAGCCTTTTGTATTGGGTTAAACGGAACAGAGTCATTTTTCACACGTATAATTCTCTGTCAACAAAATGGTCCAAGATGACAGCAGGTATAATGTATAAATTATGTTTACAGATTTATTTTATATTACAACCAGAGACAAATAAATAGAATGGTATGGTGCATTATATAAAACTATTAAACAAATTCACACAATATTAACAAAATACACATCATGTTTCAGTTCCTCATATGATTTTTGTAACTGTGATTCATCTGGAGGATTCTTTAGAAGCGACGTAAATATACCTTCTTTCAGACATAAAGTCCCTTTTGTTGTCTTGTTGCCCTGTCTTCTTAGTTGTCTCTTTGTTAATAGATGCTTACACGTTTACTAATAGTTTGCAATAATGAAAATAAAACCCGAATCATAGTTACAATTACTGTGCCTAGTTCACCATCTTCTATGGATAAAGTGCTCAGATGGCTCAGGCATCGGGTGACGTAGTGGTTTTCCAACCATAGTCACGAATATTTTACAATCTAACTCCCGCCTATAAATCCTCGCATTTGCTTCCACTCGTTCTTCGAACGTACACAACGTCTAACCATTAATTTAACATTATTTCTATACTACCTTGTTTCGTTTGCTAATAAATATAATTTTAATTCATCAAACATATTATTTCACGTAACCATTAATTCCTACCATTTATTGAAATCCTTTTCGTTCAATTCTATACTGCCATAACACAGCTGTATGAATTTGTTCGTATGTGTATGAACCATATCGGTTCCATCAATTTCATGACAGGACCGATAGATTTTTCTAAATACGCGCTTAACGTGAAGTAGTTACGAAAGGTAATTGGTTCTTCTTCGAACACCCAGAAGATATCGTAACGCGGCATCGGCCATTTTATGGCCTTTTTCGCTGAAGATCCCGGTATCGACAAGTCGTGTTGAGCCAATACTTCTTTGGGAGCAGCCCTCATATAATTTTTAAAAATCATCGTTTCGGCCACTCCGTACGACCCCCCAGAGGGCGCGTGATTCGTCGCTCCTCGGTCTCTAAGCTGCCTCTGATTCCATTTTATAACCCCATAAGTGTTCTTTTTGTAAAACCATTTGTCTCCTAACCATCTACGCATCAGACCCGACATGGGCTGATGCGTGCTGTATTTTTCCTTTTCTATAAACGCCGTCGTGCACGCCACGTAATCTTAACAATCTTGATGATCCCTGTACTACAGTTATTTATTTCAACCACATTAAATAAAATATATGACATACCCCCGTGTCTTCACTTAATGAGATTCAAGTAGATCCCCACCGAAATATATCTAATCTCTTATTCACCTTCAGTGCTCTCTCTTTTAAACACCTCAGCTGATAAACGTTGTTTAGAGCTATGTCTCCAATCTTTGTGGCGACGCGTTCCAGGTTCGTGGGTTCCTAAATAGCGGTGAGCTGTCTATCTTCGACACACAGTTAAGACTACCCAGAACAACATCGTTAGTTGGGCGTACTACCTCCTAGCCATCCTGTGGATCCAGCCTACTACATCTGGAGCACAGCTAAGCATACCTATTTACTCGGCGACTTATTCAAGATAGGCTATAACGTCAAAGAACTTAAATTACTCATCCGACTAGTATAAAGTAATATCTGCCAATTTGGCAGACAAAGTAATATCTTGCAATGATACAACGTACGAAACTCTCTTTTACTTAAAACTCGCCTGAATTGGCCTGACATCCCACAATTTAATTCCCCAACTCGTCGTCTCATTTCTACTCCTCAAATTATCACACTAGAGCCTTCGTTTAGTTAATTTTCTAATTTCCTTATTAATCCTTGTAAGTTGTCTGGCCGTCGCTTGTACTCATCACTATCTGAACTTTTATTGAACTTTGCATTACTTAAATAAATGTTTGTTATCTAGATACCCGGTTTTGTTTTCTTTATTTATCCCCGGAATATAAGGTAACAAACATTATTATTAACTTATATTAAACTTATTTATTGTCTAAACAACAGCACTTTGTTCAGCTAAGTAGTTAGATCAAGCGCTTCGAATAGCCTTTATTCGAGGCTCAAGACCTCAGGAACTCACTGACAAAAGTATCAACAGTAAACGACACAAACAAATAAATCACATTGCGGGCATGTTTACAGGCCACTTAAAAATGAAAATGATTTTAAAAAACAAGATTTCTGATATGCTCTGCATTGTGTCATTATGGAAGACAAATACTAAAATTGTCAGTTCCGATAAAACTTGATTTATGTTTAGTTTCATCTATTTTTCTAACTGTGGTTGGTATCAACATAGCTGTGCAATTTTGAAACCTAGCAACTGATATTGTTTTTGAAATGAATGCTTATGCATTCATTGTCTTGTTAGGCATTTACCGATATATTGTGTTTGCCAAAACATGTGGAAACTGTAAAGTATGGTGCAACTTAACATATAATTTTTATATGGCAGGTTATTGAAGTTCATGACTTTTTTTGTGTTAGGTTGTAAAATTACTCGAGAAGCACTTGCGTAACATCTGTGGAACCGTAATAACTTATAGTTATGATACAAGACTCTCAATTTTTGACTTAGTAGTGCAGTTTAATATATTATGATTTGAATAATAAATCTGTAATCCCAAAGCGCTTTAGTTTAGGTTGCTCTACGCATTCTGTGTTAGCTGCCACGATAGGAAGATAACGTGACGAGAGGCAATTGCTTAAACCAACTGTCAAGGTCGACTCTGACAAAACAAGGCCGACTGATTTCTCGGGCACACGCATTTAATTTATGCCATTTTACGACAAAATTCTGATTGATATACCTTAAGTTTTTATGATTGTTCCGTTCCAGTAAAAGGAAACACGCAGTGTTATGCAATATGTTAATAATTAGGCCATCATTCTTTTATTTACTACATAAATGTTGTTAGTTTATGCAATATTTTGGATATTGGGTATCCACAATTGGGTTGGTACAATTTAAACGTGAAACTGAGTTTTTGGTTGCTTGTTTATCTAACTTCTTGGACGCTAGTAATAAATTTACTGTCACGAAACAAACATATTAAAATCGTTTCTATATCAGGGATCAAGTTTTAAGCTGAACAATAAATAACATATTTAAAAGCAGGTAGCGTATTTAAAAAGTAACGTATCTGAAGCTGATTCCAGGTAGAGTACACGCATCTCACTCCCAAAGGGTAGGTTCGAATCCAGACATCTTAGATAAGCCTGGCGAGTATACCGTTCGTTCCTGAACAATGGACATAACTGAGCCTAGCAGTGGTGCTTGTTATTGGTGATATTATATATATCCCAAGCTCACGCACTATGAATGCGCACGCCTAATTATTTTAAATTAGTAAATGTTTTACAGCTTTTACTGCTGATATGTGTATTTGAATAACACTTTTTGTCATTTATTTTAAACGAGCCTACAAACTTTGTCTTCTAACTCAATATGAATAAGACCGTTAGTGTTTATAAATAAAATGCTTTTAGACACATTTAAAGATTTTCATTTTATTTTCAGCATACCATGATAACGGTATATAACAAAAGCACCAAAACATTATATAAAGTCTGTATTATAAATGGTCCGACAAACAAAAGCTTGTTTCAAATCAAGATGAATTTCAAAGAGGAATGTCGAACTTAAATCGCTTTGCTATCTTTGCACGATAGAGCTATAACTCTTTGAATGACCAGTAACATTGTTTGCGTAATGTAAAATCTATGCATATATTCATAAGACTTCGAAGTATTGGACGACTTCTGTTGTCGAATGGTCTAAGTTATTACCTTTTTTTCATAGCTAGAGTACAGCAGACAGACTAACGGCCCATCTTATGTAAAGTGGTCACCGTTGGTTGTTTGCGACAATGGATATGTCACCAACGCGCTACGGAACACTCTTCGTTATGTAGTCAGTAGAATACGCAGCGAGACGCGCAGTTTTCCAAGTGTGTCTAAGCCGTCTGACAGTATGGGATCATCGACAACGAGAGCAGCTTGACGTTGAATACAGTCCGAGGGATTAAGCTAGTAGGCAGGTGCCTCAGACCACATGTGTAGGCAGTACTCCATAAGCCGCCTCACTTGGGCTCTAGAATTCCATAACTCTTGGAGGTGGTAAGGGAAGCTCCTTGGAACTGAAGCGCTTGCATTAATAGAGTTTTCTTATCTATATATAATACACTGGAACTCAGAGATCCCGGATTCGGTAGCTGGCATTGTAAAATTCGTAAATGAATTTCCATTGTTTACTATAGTCTGGATATCTGCGATCGGCCACAGTGCTGTTATTATCTCCTAAAGTCCTATAACGCGAGCGTAGCTCACTTAAATTGGGAATATACCACGTGTGTCTGTCGATGTATTTATGTATTACTGTGTATATAAGACAGAGTAGTTATTTTGTAACTCGTTTCCATGAAATTCAACCCTCATCATCTATGCATCAGTTCTGAGAATGCGTTCGATTCGGTTAAGTAATCGATTTTTCTATTTCTACCTTACAAAACCTTGAGTAAGTAGAATACATGTTGTTATACCATTGTTTCTAATGCCCATTAAAAAATCTAGAACATATGTAGATAACTATTGATTTTCCTGTATTTATAATACACTAGCGATTCCGGCAGACGTTGCCCTGTCCTGAAAAGATAAAAATCTAGAACCCGATTCTAGCACCACCTACCGGGTCCAATTGTGAATCTAAACCATCCAGGGACCCACTCAAACACTAGCTTTTTACACCATGGGTCATTGAAGTTTTAGTAGGGATGCCTACTTTTTCTAGTACCAAATAAATATAGCCAATATTAAACTAGGATAATGGAGCATCCTAATGGTGAAAGAATTTTTGAAATCGGTCCAGCAAATTTTGAGTTTATTCGTTACAAACATTCATAAATACAAATCTTTCCTTTTTTTATTAGTAAATACGTTACGAACAGACTCCGTATCTATTCCCTTGCGCACGTTAATCTTTATAATACCCGAATTACAATGTTTGAATAATAATAAATTCAAACAACAATTAATACGCTATTTCATTTTAAAGCTATGACGTCACCACTTGCCACACTCATACAGAGAAGGAGGCAACGACGTTTTACTAAACAGTAAAAGTGTCCCAATTGAGAGAGATAACACTTTATTGCACACCAAAATATACAATGACAAAAACAGACCATATTTACAATATTTTCTAGCCAAAATGCCTTGTGGTGGCCTTATCGCTCAAAGCGATCTCTTCCAGGCAACCTAAATCAAAGAAATTTGAATCAGGAGATGTAGATTGATTAGATTTAACTATTAAGTAGGTATTCTGTTATCTATTTTATAAATTGTATGCTGCAATTTGACAAACGAGGTTAGCAATCAGTGTTTTACTGTGCCGATATTTAATTCAGCATGAACAATTTTATTTGACACAGTATTATTTTTTTATTTACAAAATATTATTACTTATTGATTTGTTAGCATTATTAAACTGTATAGCTCGATTGTCATTTGGGTCACACAAAATAAATCTCGGTGACTTCAGCGCTCGTTCCTCGGGTCGCATGAGACTCGCATGTCGTCAAGATAATGGGATCCACTAACTCCTAAGTGCAGCGTTTTAAGATGACACGGGATACTGCTCTTGGTAATAGCAGAAAATAAAAAATATTACGTAGTTGAGACTACGTACTAATCGTTATTTTTATTTTATTTAGGTCCGATTTTTCATTCATCAGATAAAAATTATCTATCAATTAAATTATAATCTGAGGAATACAAAAGTATAATTATTGAACTATTATTATTATTCATACAACTGTAATTTGTTATGTTTATTTTAAATTTCAAACTAGAGTTTGCCCCCCGGCTACGCCGCGTGTAAATTAAGAGATAGATTGAGAATACTTTTCACTAAATTATTATTTAATTTACATAAATTTGAACTAATTTTTACTACCATAAGTGACAAAAAAATACTATCTGGTAGAATGCTACAGACAAAAAAAAATACTGGACGTTCGATATGTGACATATTAAATGAGTTCATCATATTTAGTAATTAGTGAACTAATTGTTTTTTAACTAATTAGTTTTTATTTACTTTCCTCATATTCGGAATGAAAAGCAGAGTGTTAACCTCGGGTGAAAGGCTTATTTAGGCACTCGAACCAACTCTTGTCGAGATATGTCACTTTCAACTCACGTGTAACAATCTACTATTACAATATTGAGACTATTTGACACCATAAAGAAAAAGTATTTCCTTTTTATAATTTAAAATACTCAAAGAAAGTTATTATATATTTTAATATCATTTTTCAGATTTCCTTGAAGAGGATAATCCCAGAAAGTTTTATAAAGATGTATAGCAATAACTAACTGTTCATAAACTAAATTTACATACATACATACATAATATCACGCCTGTTTCCCATGGGGGTAGGCAGAGACTATGGATCTCCACTTGCGACGATCCTGACAAACAACTTTCGCTTCACCTACTTTCATTGACCTCTTCATACATGCACGTTTATTTGAAATGCTTTTTACCTGACCTCTCTTTAACACTTCTGATATTTGGTCATGGTGTGTTCGTCTCGGTCTACCGGCAACAACCCTACCATTTAAAATACTGTCATACACCTGTTTTGTGATTCTACTTTTATCCATTCTCTCTACATGTCCAAACCACTTTAACATACCTTTTTCAACTCTTGTTATTACATCTTCTTTCAATCCACAACTAAATTTAGGTACGCTAAATTAAATTTATAGCTTAAGTCTAGAAAACCTTATTACGCTACAACATTAGTGAACTTAATTTAAGTTGTTTCCCAACAACTGTTCGGTTTATTCTTAATGTGGAGCATAAATTCATAAATTCATGACGTGATACCTTTATAAATATTTACCATTAATATTACTGCTCATTTAGATAAAAACTGTTGGCATAAGT
Organism: Dendrolimus houi; assembly: GCA_039645545.1. NCBI lineage: Eukaryota > Metazoa > Arthropoda > Insecta > Lepidoptera > Lasiocampidae > Dendrolimus > Dendrolimus houi. Next base: position 10,398,262 of record CM077127.1, on the reverse strand, counting down.
ACATAATAAGTAAGTATAAATAAGTACTGGAAGTAAAATATGTATGCAACAAACGCCTAAACATTATTGTTTATATGACGATTAAATTTGGTTTGATTACAACAAATAGTTCATGCCGAACTTCATGGGCAAAAGATGACTCTGCATTACACGGTTTTTCATACAAAATGTATTACTGCGCAGACTTGTGACGATTATAAAGAGGCTGTTAACTTCAACACAACAGGAATGTAAATACGAGAAGTAAAATTCCCAAAGTACGTGGTTTCCAACCAAATTGTACGTTTACGTAGGCACGATAAATCCTTTATATGATGGTAAATTATTCATAGAGTAGATCCGCACTTAAAATGGCTATCTGTTGTCGAACTAAGCTCATAAAATGCGACGGTTTTGTGGGAACAGAATATGGCAGAAATAGCATATACCTGTAAATAGAGTTTGGAGCGTAAACTCTTAATGGTTGGTTACCCAGGGCAGTATTAACACGTCGTTTTGGCTGTTTACTTAGACGTCCTTTGTCTGCGCCTACCTGGCTTCTGTATCTACCTAGTTACAGTAATAAAATATCTTATTGTCTTTTTATTTATTCCTATGCAACGAAATATTTGATTGCGTAGAAACAAGGGAACAGAAAATGTGTTCTTGAAATAATAATTCATTGTATTTTCTAGTCCCTGGAAGTTATAACATGTATGAATACATACATCAGAATAAATAGGGAATAAGTAAATATCGTATGACGATTAAAAAAACACGGGAAGAACCGTATATTAAAATAAAACAATTGTAAATATGTAAAGAAAATATGACGTGGAAAAAACACTGCACACAAAAAATACTTCTCTTTTCTCTAGTCTTTGTGTTACAATAAAGTATATTCTATTGTATTCTTCATAATATTATTTACAAAGTCTGAATTTGCAAAAACAAACCTCCCAGAAAACATAAACATGATAAATAAAACCTCAAAGGAAAGCAAAGTTAAGCAATAATTCATTGAAAAAGAAACAATATTGTAGCTTATAAAACAATATACAATACCCGCTACAAAGGCAGGAATTTAGGTAAGCATACACAATGTTATCGAAAATTCGTTCAATTTTAGTATCAAGTTTCCTTTAAAGCTTAAACAAACCGCCGCTCTTTCTGAGCCGGGTGGCACCGCGCGGTTTTCTGTTCACTGATCTCGTTCAAGACTGGAGAGCGCTTCACGATGACCTCGACACTTCTCATAGCGTGCAAGACTCCCTTTGTCTGCTCTTTGACAGTATCTTGCCGACGTCAATTTTAAATCAACAAGTATTTTATTACGTAGTAGTAGTATTTTAAGTCAACACAGCGGTACAATTTCATGACGTAGCTTTTAAGAATCGGGCCAGTACGTAGCATTCCACTTCACTTCACACTTCAATTTCATAGAAATGACGTCTTCCAAACTCCCTTACTGTTTACGTCATTTGGCTGTAGAAACGTAACAAAAGCATTTAATTAATATTATTCCATATCTCAAAAACTGCTCAATGGTTATTGATTAATCAAATTTTTGTTGAAAGTATTTTTAAAACTAACTAAAGCTTGAATTTTATTTGAATTAACCACTTCGTATTTTTAACAGTTAGACGGTGGGCTACAGTTAATTATTCCGACTTTGGAATCTATCTCGACACCTGACTTAAATAATAAATTCATTATAAAACGTGGTGATCATATTACAAGAACTGACTAGTAAAATCTGACATGAGACAGAATGTACAGTTGCGGTATGAAAAGATTCATTTAACGTTCCGCGAGCTCATGTTACCTTTTCAAACTAAGTCACAGAATAGACTATTCCACAAAAAATTATGTGACATTTAACTTTAACTTTACAATTAACTATATGACAAAAATATTTGTCGGCCACTGTGATTGCGCGGGCTAAGCCTTTGATGGTTTACCTTACTATAACGCAGAGGCTCCGGGTTTGATTTCTGGTATGGTAAATTTCGGAAATTTTTTCCGTTATTTACTATGGTCTGGGTATCTGGGATCGGCCCCAGAATAGTCCGTTGTATATTACCCATAACACGAGCGTTGCTTATTTTGGGAATATATAATATGTGTGTTTGTCAGCCGATTTTTATTATTATTATTATTATTAATAAAGTTTAAAGTTACTTAGATCAAAGTCGTTTGATTTTCCATATTGTCTGAAAAGATTATTTAGAAATGTAAAAGCTTCTTATTGGTTTTAATATGTAAGTCTAGTTATTATAATCTCTTTGTCTTATGATTAAAACTATTGTTAATCTCAGTGTTTGTCATTGTCAACATTGCAATATTCTTTTCTCACGTTTAAAAATTTTATAAACGTAACATTTGTTAAAATCTTAAAGATACTGTTTCTTGTACTCGTGCAAGCAAAAGCAGACTTTAAGGTGACGAACCTTTTCACATTGCGTCTGTACATAACATTGAAAAAAATTGTTACCCTTAATTAGGCTTCCACCCCAGACTTTCATTAGTTTCGGAGTTTACTACATCATGTTGCAGTGTCATATATGCACACTCATCCCTATAGACTAATTATACTGAGAAAAAAGAAATAAAATATCAAAAACCCGACTGCAAAAAACACAACTTAAAAGTAATGCACTAAAAAGACCACAAAAAACTGAGAATAGAAAATAAATTTTAAAAAGTCATGCACTAAAAAAACGAAACAAGATTGAGAATACAAAACAAAATTAAAATAAACTATATTAGTAGCAGGCGAGTCCCAATTGCAAATTATAAACCGAAAGAAAATTAATGGGTTCCGGTTGTGCATTTGCAGTCAGGTTTTTGATTTTTTGAATTATTTATTTTATTTTAAACTTTTTAGTGTCTCGGCAAACTCATATGAACAGAAACTTTTTAAACCAATTTATTATTCCTATTTAAATTTAAACATATAATTTTTATATATTTTTTTGTAATTACTTTTAATTTTTCATTATTTTGATACTGCTACTCGATAGGTTTGGTTTTTTTTTTTAATTAACGTATTACTATTTCATGCCTAGGTCGTTTCGTACTAAGGACACTTGGATTTTTAAGAAGAATATAACGATACCTTAACTGTCGGAATCCATCAAGCCGTTTGGAAGATACGAGGTAATGAAGAAAACAAACATACAAGATACGCGCGAAAAACATAACCCTTCATTTATATGAAGGAATTTATATGAATCCCTTCTATTTCTATATCTTTTTGCTTATGCAAAAAGATATATAAATAGAAGGAAGGACGAATGTGACGAATACGCAAAAGTTCTTGCCAAAATGGCTAGGAAATGTACAAATCGAATGTGAGTTGACTGGCATGCTATGCATTGCCGACGTATAAGTCGTGCGTAGGTTTGCCGATGACAACCCCTCCCACCTCCCACAACTGCGACCCGCGGTCGTCTAGTTCTGAGTAGTACTTAGACAAGTCCCGGTCCCAGTCGTAGGAAACGGGAGGGACGACCATCGGCAAACCTTCTGCGCACGACTTATATTGTACTTATTAAAACATGTATAAATTTAATCAAAATACGTTATCATGTTTTGAAGGGCATGTCGTTAAAATTACATATTATATCTCTAAATTTAGATATATGAGCAATAAGTTATTGTATTGTAAAACATATAATAATTTTATAATAAACTAGCGGTCCCGGCAGACGTTGTCCTGTCCTGAAAAACTAAAAATCTAGGACATCTAATGCTACCTACGAGTTCCAATTGTGAATCTGAACCGGGGACCCTCTGAAACGCTAAAAAATCATTAAAATCGGTCCAGGAGATTAGGAGGATCCTAGAACCCAATCCCAGCGCCACCTACCAGTTCCAATCGTGAATCGAGATCATCCAACTCAAAACACTAAAAATTTCATATAAATCGGTAAACTCGTTCTCAAGTTAAGCGCGTACATATATTACTACGATTCATTTTTATTTATATATATTAAGATTGTACAATAAAATCAAATAATTTATTGCTGTACTCAAAGAATTAAATTTGTTTATTCATTCAAAGTCACTCGAACAAAGAGATCAATTTATTGCGGCAATCATGAAAATGTGTTAAAAAATCAATGAAGCACTGTTGTAAAGACAAGGTAATGTATAAAACAAATTGGAAAGGGCGACGGGATGAGCAAAATGGCGACATTTGGTAGGGGCCCATTTACCGAGATGGTTTTATTATGAAAATCGATCCGCAAGGGACATCCTCTGCGATTTTCGTCGTTTGCTAGTGGTGGTAAACTTCTCATTATAAGCACAAGACTCTCAAGTGTTACAGTTATTGAGTAGCATAGTTGTTCTTGTCGTGTTTCTTTTTAAAGTTAATTGATTTTGTTATGTACCCTCTTATTTCTGAACAATACAATCGGCCATTTCCTTAATTGAATCATAATGTTATATTTTTATTTATTCGGTAATTAGCGCCTGTTTTGTATAGGTACTTGTCTGTAATTTACAATAATTTTGTTACAATATTTATCCTTTGTATAATGTGATAATTGTGTACAGATTATAATTCAAACCTCTAATTGTATATAGACGGTATTCACTACATTTTATTTTCATGTTGGCAGACGCGATAGATTTATACTGTGTTCGACTTATTTTATTGCATATAAAACTTTAAGTATAATATTTTATACAATATCTTATATACAATATTATCTGAAATATCCAAACAACAATAATGTATTAAATTTAAATTCTTGTCATGCATAATCCTTTAATTAAAATAGTTTATGAATGACTTAAATACGCTATCGGTTGTGCCAATATGCTAAGTTTCATATACTGAAAAATTGGAGGGATGTCGAGGTGTTCTAAGAATGCTTGTCGAGCTTGAACAGTCAGTGTATGAAATATCATAAACTACTATGGATACTACATATTGAAATATGTTAAAACCGTAAGGTTCTGTGAATATAAAGTATTGTGACCAGTTGTTCTTCTTTTACTACCATAAACCCTTCTGAATTGTTGCAAGTATTACACAAGATTATACCTGAAATAAACTATGATTTTTTTATTGGTAAAATATGATACCTTTTTGGTTTCTTTAGCTATTTTGGCAAAACAGAGGCAGCCCGTCTGTCTATTTATATTTATCACAGTCATGTTTCTCAAAAGCTACTGCTAAGCTATTTGGATGAAATTTGGCAAGAAGGTGTGTCATACATATATGTAGCAACACAGATAGAGAGATCACGAAAAGACAAAAAAGAGTAGAGGTTATCGCCATGCATCTAAGTGAGGATTTTATCAATGTAGGATTTTTTCTCATATTGTATAAGCTTTACTAAGATTATTGCTAATTATATATTTTTAAGGCAATAGGCCGCTTTATGTATAAGTCTTGAACTGTGATAATATAAATGAAAAATTGTAAACAAATTTCAAGTTTTTTTGAGATATGGGATGTTTTCGGTAATATACATTTAAGATTCTAGATAAAACCAATAAACGTTTTCCACATCTACGGAATATTTCAATATATGTTGACTGACACGCACCTAGCCTATTTTGTAGTACTGATTTGCGACGGTAAAAAATCTAAACAAAAAGAACAACAATAAAAACTTAAACAAAACGTGTTGTGAAGCTTTTTATGACTGAAATTTATTTTAGCTGGTTTTATTGTGACTATTATTCATCAACCGTTTTGCAAACCCAAATAACCTGTCGTCTCTCAAATTATATTGAAATCGAATGTTGCCTCGGTTTAAATAAACTCATTTCAAATTCAGCTCCACAATATCTAGATTATAGTAGGTACTACATAAAATTTGAATTTAATAGGGTTTTTGTCTTATCGTAGGGACATTGAAACAAAGCGTATTCGATTAATTCTGATTCCAATCAATACTATTATGTACTTGACGATACTGAGAACTAATTCTTGTTTATCAATTTGTCATACGAAAATAGACATTTTTAATAGGTTTTGATAGCTGATCGATTGAGGCAACTGTGACTTGGTGCCGGCGGCCTGCGAGTGTTATTAATGAGATAAATATTGAAACTTAAAATTTTACTAATAATAACTGCATATTTTCAAAATTAGATTGAATACTACTTCTTTCCGTCATTATATTTAAAAAAGAACCTTACTTTCGTTCGACTTATTTTGTCCATAGGCAGGGGCGGGTTTACACATTTGCCGCCTGTAGGCTATTCAAATATTGCCACCCCTACCGACCTCTACAAATAGATAGCCTAGTTCAAAATCATAGTAATTACATATTTTTTAAATGAAGTAACTTTATGCTTTGTGCACTATCGTCTTAATTACACAACCTCTTTTCCAGTAATTAGTAGATTGTGAAGCAGAGGATTGATGGGTTTGTTTCTGCCATAACCAAAAGCGACTACTCAAATTGTAGAAAAAATATGTAATTGAATTGTAGAATTTAAGTAAGACACAAAAAGTATTGGCCTCAAATTTGCCGCCCCTCCAAAATCAGCCGCCCTAGGCTCCAGCCTACTCAGCCTATAGGTAAATCCGCCACTGTCCATAGGCTAAAAAGAGACGTTGCTAGTTGTTGTTCATTTTTAGGCCCGAAAACGGAACATTGATAAATACCTATTCCGAGAATTGAAAGATATCTCGCATAATAAAACTATAATTTACGCTGGTAAGATGTAGGAAATGTCCTAGTAATTTAATAAACTCTAACTAATTCAATTACGAGATAGAAGGTTTATCTTCCTAAGAGATCAATTGAGCTGTGAAAGAGCAACCTTGGAACTATACTGCTCATTTGAACCAACAAAACTTTACCCCAGTAGGTACGTAGTAAAATTCTTTATCCTACTCATGATTTTATAATGGTTTCATGTATAAAACAACAAATTGTTTACCACAAAATTTCATTTCGGTAATCGAAAAGTGACTTGCAAAATATTTATCTTGATATTTCATCATGCAATGTTTTTAATATTCTAATGAATTTTTCGTTGACAATGAAGCTGCTGTTTTTAAATCAATTATTTGTCCATTAATAATTTTTTACCGACATAAAAAAAGGAGGAGGAAGACATTATTTTGCAATATTTTCTTGTAGTAGCGATGTATTTAGTAATTTTTATATTCTACTTGACACCTACCTCAATATGTTGTATAAAATATTACTACACACAATAAAAATATATGCAATCTTCAAAAATGTTCATTTACAACGGCTTAGCTTTAGAGCGCCAATTCCTTAAAACATAGAGGATACTTTTAGGCGTTGATGCTCTTTCATAATCCTTGCCAGACAGAATGTACTGCAATGCTTGTCGACTGTCTTGCCGCGGTGGATATTGTGGACCCTGTTGTCCCACTATCATGATCTAAACTTACTGTATCTGCTAATCGATATGGCTCCTACCCTCAGCAGCGTCGATGCATGGACATTGGGCATATCGACGTTGCTTTTATAGGTTTGCTTTGAATTATTGCGGAATAAGCTTGCTATCATATACGGGCTAGCAACAGCTGTATATCGCCGTGTTAGTAGTTTACACTTTTAACACATTACATGCATTCACTGAATTCTAGTTCAACAGCGTACGCATATCGGTCGGCAAACAACTACTGGGTCTAAATCTGTAACTGAAATTGGCAATCGAATTGAATTGGAATCGTAACTTTTGGCGGTTTTGGTAGTCTGTAAACCATCTCGGCTCAATCTTGATTTGGGCATGTCTTATTTATTATGAATTTTAGAGGCTACGGATATTTGACTATCGTCAGTCGAATAGATCTTGACTTGCACTGGCATGGTTGTTTTGTGACAGTTACAGACTTGGGCTTTATTATTTAGCACAATCATAAGTATACCTAATTAATTGATCAATCATTAGCTTAAATCTATGAATAAACAATTTAACACAAACCTGTATTTATTATTTACATCTTATGTAGAAACCTTCCACAATACTACATATTATATAAAACTAGCGGGTCCAGCAGACATTGACCAGGTCCAATTATGAATCTAAACCATCCCCGGGACCCACTTGAAAACACAAAAACTTTAATCATAATCGGTCCAACCGTTTAGGAGGAGTTCAGTGACGTACACACACAAACAAAATAATTTTTATATCCATATAAAGATGTAAAAGATAAGACAAATGTCATTTAAAGTACTAAGCAATTCGGTAAAACCCTTCAAAAGGTGTTATGACATTTTTGTTGATTATGTATTTTTTTTATTTTCCCGTTCATTTTATGTTAGTGACTGAGATTATTTTTACCAAAGTATATAAATTAATTAAGCCTCGTTAATGTACTCTATATATAATGATTCGGTAAAAAGGGTTTTTACAAATACTAAAAGGCTATTAGACCTTTTTACTATACAAAATGGAGTTCAAATTTTGAAGCAAATATCCAGAGTACTACAGAAATATGAAGATAGTGGATGTTGATTGTTCCTTCTCCACACCTTGGGAACTTTATGTTGGTCTTACAGTTTTTAGGGCCGATTTTTCAATCATCAGATAAAACTTATCAGTCGAATCAATTATAAGCTGAGTGAATTCAAAAGTGAAACCATTCAACTGTTTTTATACGTGCAAGTGACATTTTTAATTTAGGTATCCATGTTAGTTTATTCTATATATAACATTTATCTGGTAATTGAAAAATCAGCCCTAAATAATATAATGCAATTTTGTAGAATGAGAAAGTTTCGTAAGCTTACAGAATCGAAGATTACGCGGACGAAGTCGAGAAAAATAAATCGTCGGCGTTAGTGCAGGACCTACAGAACTACATTTTTGGTGCCATATTTTTTTGTCATAATTTTGTGATATATAGTTTTACATGTAATATGTAGCAATTTTGACGAAAAAAGAATGTCACCAAAAAATGTAGTTACAAGGTCCTGCACTGACGCCGACCAAACATACAAATACTCACATAAATAAGATTGAAATGTCTATCTGTAATTCAAATATGAATGCCAAAACTACAGCTAAAATTGCAATTTATACGATGTCTAAATGTAAATAACCGCATTTAAAATTTTTGATCGTGTGTCTGTTTGAAAGCTTTCAATAAACATTTTGGAGATTAAACCAGGAATTTTATTTTTATACTACCCGTGATCAAAAGGCTGGCTCAAATTTGACCCAGCGAATTAGCATTGCCATACAGTGTGTCAATGCAGCCAACCTTCTGGGCACGCTTCCCGCTGGCAGTGGATCTGCTAGATAATTTATATGTTTAGATTTAGTTTGTTTAGTTTTTGTTTATATTTAGGTATTTTATATTTTTTTTTTACAGTTTAATTTACAGTTTAGTTTTATATCTTCCAGTCTCCAAGGTTTGGAAGATATAAATACCCATATGTAACCCTGCGCGAGCGCAGTCGTGGGCACAAGTAATTAGAAACAAAAACAAAACCCGAGTTTAAGTAAAATGATTGATTTTTTTATATTTAACCAGAATAGAAGAATAGTAATAATATACTAGGCAATTGGCGTTCTTATAACCTTTCCAAGCCTATATTTTACTTTTGACAGCTCGATGTCGGATCAATAAGTAATGTCCTGATGATGATTGTTCCGACCGTTTTCGGCCATGGCGACCACTTTGACCCCTAGTCGGATAATTGGAGCTGGTGCACGCGAAGATGGCTTGTGTAGCCTATCTTGGCGGCGAAACTCCGTGCACACTGAGGGCACGTGAGTACGCCGTTGTCATAATTGTATATAATGGCAGCAGGTGGGCGAGCCTTTAACTGGCCGCGTTTAGTATCAAGGTCAGCTTTACCCTGAACCTCGAACTCGCGTACTTGGCTGTTCATCATCCTGCGCCATTCTAGCCGCTGTGCTGTCAAACTTTCCCATCGAGAGGGCTCTATATTGCATCTTTTCATGTGTTGCTTTTGAACATCCTTGTACCGGAGGAGGGGACCGCCATGATTCCACTTTCCTTCCTCCAGTTCAGAAAAGAACTTTCCTCCGCCGTACGAGATACGTGACCGCACCACCAAAGCTGTTGATGCATTAAGTAGGCTTCAATGCCACCAACATTGGCTCGCCGAAGAACTTCGGTATTTCGCACTCTATCGGACCATCTGATCTTCATGATGGTACGAAGGCATTTAAGGTGGAAGCGGTCCAGAGTGCGGATGTGGCGGCGGTATGCACACCATGTCTCAGAGGAGTATAAGAGGTTTGGCAGCACGACTGTCATATACACTGATATCTTAGTGGCCAACTTAAGGTCATGCGAGCAGAAGACCTTGGAAGATAACTTGCCAAATGCCGCAGCTGCAGTACCTACCCTGCTATTGATCTTAGCATCAAGGTCACACTTGGATGTTACAGTGTTCCTCAGTTAGCGAAATTTATCCACCTGCTTCAGCACATCCTCACCAACTTTTATGGTCAGTGTCTTGTGACCGTGTATGTCCAGGGACATCACCTCCATCTTATTGACACTGATCTTCAGGCCGAACTTACGGCAGGCTTGGTGGAATGCGGACATCAGCTGTTGCAGGCCGTCTAGGGATTCTGCCAGGAAGCATAAGTCATCAGCATACATGATCTCCAGTGATCAGTGCGTATGAGATTTTAGTGCGAGCCTTAAGTCTGGCCAAGTTTAAAAGGCTGCTATCTGTGCGGAAGCGGATGCGGACTCCGTGAGAAACAGTTTGTAAGACCTCTTTGTCTATCACCGCAAAGTATAAGGCGAACAGAGGAGGCGCTAAGATGCATTCTTGCTTCACCCCACAGGTAACGGGGAAGAAATGTGTCTGTTCACCGTCTACGGCAACGCAGCATTGCATGTCGTCATGCAGGAGTCTAAGAAGTCTCACAAACCTTTCCGTGCACCCGAGCTTACCTAGCACCAACCATAGGGCTTCCCGAGGCACGCTGTCGAAAGCCTTCTCTAGGTCAACAAAGCAAAGGTATAGCTGACAACCCTGTTCTCTGCTCTTTTCCTGCAGTTGACGCACAGAGAATATAGCTTCGCATGTGCCTCGGTCCGGTCGGAAGCCAAACTGGGTTTCAAGCAGAATCTTTTCAGACAAGTTCTTTAGACGGTTTAAGAGAACTCTAGCAAAGACCTTTCCGGGAGCTGAAAGGAGCGAAATACCGCGGTACGAGCTGCAGTCAGATCGGTCACCCTTTTTCTTGTAGAGAGCAGTTATGCGCGATAATTTAAATGTATCCGGGACGCGTTCCTGCTCCCACATACAAACAAACAGTTCCCACACCAACGTGTGCAACTCATCTCCGCCGTATTTTATCAGCTCTCCCGGCATGAGGTCAATGCCAGCCGTCCGTTTGTTTTGTTGCTGTCTGATGGCAGTAACAACCTCGTCACGTAGTAAAGGCTCGTCCAGCTCAATGGCAAGAGGGAGCTGAGGCATTAAGCCAATACTTTGCAAATCAGCTGATCGATCCACATTTAGCAGTGTATTGAAGTGCTCCGCCCAGCGCTTTAGTACATCCTCCTTGCTCGTCAATAGGTGACTACCGTCTAGAGACTTTAAAGGCACCCTTGCTTGGTAGGATGTACCAATCAGCTTACGTAACTCACTGTAGAATTATGTCCTAATACGTTACCGACTCGATTTGTTATAAAAATCGACTTCGTTTATAAATCAGTTTAATAAAAAAATTAAGTGAAACGACTTTAGAATCGTTGTGATTTGAAACTCGATGAAACGAAAAAGCGATACTAAAAACAAATAACCACATAAATCTATCTAAGCCTGCGAGAGAATGAGCTAGAATACATTATATTTAATCATTTAAACACTATGCGCATACAGATAGAGTTGGAAATGTTTTGAAGTTTTTCGTTAATGCTTCAAATTTCGTGTTTTAAAGCTTACATAATTATAATGATATAATATATCAAACGTAACGTCACGAAATTTAGAATTCCTCTCACCTCTTGTCACACTTTGTTTCACTACTACTGCGTGTGAACTGCACACACACACACACACACACACACACACACACACACACACACACACACACAAACACACACACACACACAATATATTTTAAAGTAGAATATTTTTTATTATCAAATCGATTACTTTCTATTTATTTACGTATAATGTACGTAACGATGGTTTAATAGTCTATGCGTTACATATCACAGAACATCACTATTACGTCACCGACAACAATAATGTGCGACAATTATGTCATATGTTTTATGTGGGCTTTACTGTCAAGAAATATGTAACTTGATAGACGTTCAAATGTTAAAAGTAAAAGAAACGCTTGGAAACTTGAAACCGAAAATTATTCTTCGATAATTTACCTTTCACCTTTGAAAATGTGAACACGAGTACATTACATTAACCTTCTTTTTAGAAAACAAACAAAATAGAAATTATTTGAAAGAAAGAAAGAAAAGAAAGAAAATAATGTTTATTTAGAATTATTTAAAATATAAATTATACATAAGCAGTTTAACAAAGGTTGTCTAACTCTAAACAGGCCCTAACTCGGCAAATGCTGGTTGATAACAACCAACGCTAGTGCCAGGCAGTAACGTTACCTTCACAAAAGAAAAAAAACTAATGAATATTTAATATTATTTATAATTAAAACAACATCAAATAAAGGATAGATAAACGATACATATTTTGAACAACTTAATATAATATAAATACATAATAAGTTATAAAATGGTTATTGAAATGTGAAAATAATGATTTTGAAAAATAATAATAAGTATGTCACGTACAAAAAGAAATGAAATTAAATAGAATTATAACTATGAAAAAGACTCAACCAACCTTATTAAAAGGCGCTTGTATTAAGTGCGAGATCTGCTTGCTACCTTTGGTGTTCGTACAGGAACGCTTTCAGTTTAATTTTAAAAATATGTGCACATTGAACGGTTGTTATCGGTGGTGGAATATTGTTCCAGCACCTGGAGGCCGAATACCGGAAGCTGCCTTTAAAAGCGGCTGAATAGTGTCGCAAAGTAATAACCTGTACTGCACAATGTCGGAGATTCGTAGATCTATGTGAGTCTGGCAATTTTTTTTTTTTAAATAAGTACTTAGGTGCTTTGTTGTTAATTACACCGAAAAGTAGACACGCCAGATGAAGCTTACGGCGATGTTTCATTTTAAGTATTGAGTAATCATTTAAAAACGAGGTCACATGCCCTCTAAATGGTATTCCAAAGCAGAATCGAGCACATGCATTTTGAACATATTTAACTGTACAATTTGCGAATATACAATAACAACAAAACAGACTAAAAGAACAAGTCTGTTTTCTGTTTGAATTGAAGGAAAGTAATTAGTGCGCTGATTGTTCGAGACTACCAACCATGTATTAATTACCGTACTTTAGTTACAAGTATTCTGAACTTGTTATTACAGAGCATTGTGTTCCAATTATACAACGGGATCGGGTTAAAATTTAACATATACATTTAAATAATTAACAATAGGTATTCGATAATCGTAGTGAAGAATGGTGAAGGGTGAATATTTTAATAACATAATAATAGTAGTATTTTTGGATTTCTATATATTTTTCCCTAATTTTTTTTAACTCTTTTAATAAATGCAGTATAAAAAAAACTTCGTTTAAAAAAACCGACTTCAAAAACTAAAAAGCATAAAATAACTTAATAAAGATTTTTGACTAATTACAATATTTTGCAACATTTTGTTTTTATAACAGTGTATATGGTAATTTTTATGGTTTGCTCGGCACCGACTTCAAGATGTAGAAAATATTATATCATTTTGTCTCTTAATAAACTAAATAAATTCTTAGTCAAAAATGTTTATTAAGTTATTTTATACTTTTTAGTGTTTTGAAGTCGGTTTTTTTAAACGAAGTTTTTTTATTTGTTACTTTTTAGTGTCTAGCTATGGGTAGGCCTGCGAAAGGTGCCGCGCGCTTTAAAAAATATAGGTCCCAAAAACGGGTTTTTTTTTCATAAAAAATGTTCATATAATGAAAACTACTGGGCCAAACTATCTTAAATTTTTAGGGGACCAAATGGCAAGTATTCCGTATCAAACTAAAAAGAATTACGTAAATCGGATCATAAATCTCAGCATAGTCGGTGGACATACGGAACGGAATGGAAAAAAAATCATGAAAAATGTTCATAAAATGAAAACTACTGGGCCAAACTATGTTAAATTTTTAGGGGACCAAATGGCAACTATTCTGCATCAAACTACAGAAGAATCAAGTAAATCGGATCATAAATCTCAGCGTAGTCGGTGTACATACGGAAAGGAAAGGAAAAAAATTTAATGAAAAATGTTCATAAAATGAAAACTACTGGACCAAACTATGTTAAATTTTTAGGGGACCAAATGGCAACTATTATGCATCGAACTAAAAGAGAATCACGTAAATCGGATCATAAATCTCAGAGTAATAGGTGTACATACATAAAAAAATACCAATCAACTTGAGAACCTCCTCCTTTTGGAAGTCGGTTAAAAATAGGCTGAAGACCCAATTATTAGAAATTACTAACCATTACCTATGAATATTTACAACTCCAGAGGTGTTAACAAAGTACCGCCGGCTTCAAAAGAATTTGTATGATATTGTTGCGAACTGATAATAATCCTTTACAGGTGTTTTATTACCATTTCGAATTTAAATGATCTATTGTTCGCGAAAAACCCTTTGTATACCCAGTAAGACGTCATAAATCCTTTTTTATATTATTTACACTTCATGCACGTTCTTAGGAGCCATTAAGCTTACAAGTTGAGAACTTCAAGGAATCGTGGGCATGTTGCTAGGAGGCCATGTCAATTTTACAAATATATAAGGTCGGTCAGTCAACGCTGAATTAGTTGAGTTTCAACTGCGATCGAGAGTTACCTATTGTACTTTCGAAACGAGTATCTTATAACGACGGACATTGCGCGATTTATGACACTAGGATTTTTTTGCTTTACGGTTTGGACTTGTTGCATTCGGTTTTGTTTGTAAGAATTGTGAATCACGTCTGTGTACTTATAATAAACTTTGTGATAATTCCAACAGCTTAATTTAAACAATATGTTTAAATTAAACTGCAGATCATATTTCACCTAAACTGCAAGCTCTTTCTAAAACTTTCCAGAATGTAGAGGACCATTACGTATATATGAATCACGAGCCTGCCGGCTCACGAGTTTTCTTTGAGCACATAATTTTAATAATGCCAAAACTAATTTACTAAATCCAGGTAGATTTTGGAATATAATATAATATAAATTATATCAACACAATCTCGGTAAGTTCTAAGAACTAATTTACAGAGAACAAAATGTGAAGAGAATTTAATTTGCTTCAAAGAGAAAATCATTGAAATAAGAATAATAAATGTGTATACTAATTTATAACTAGTTTCATTACATTACTAGGTTCTGTAGGTAGTCATTTGGGCTAAATTATAAACCATATATAATCGTAATATCCGTCCATCATTTCGTCTTAACTATATATTTCATAGTAATTTTTGTTAAACTGCTCCGTTCACATGCATGTAATTTTTTTTAAATTGTGAAGTTGACAAATTGTCAGCCAATCCAGCTCATGGAAAGTGGTTACCGTCGCATATTTGCAATACCAGGGGTGAAGCTAACGCGTTGCTAGCCTGAAGGATGGGATAGAGGGGGATGAGATAGAGGGATCTGATAGAACGAATGGGATAGACGGCATAGGATATGGGAGTGGAGTACGAGGATGGAATAGGAATAGTAGGAAGTGGGCCATCGGAACTCTCACTCATCGCACGAAAAACGATTAGCGAGTGAAAGCTAACCGTATCGCGAGAGCGCGATATCATACCAATGGAGCCGGCAGCCGTAATCGACCGAATGATTCCAGCACAGTTCTACTACGTAATTGATAAAATTTAATCTACATGCCGTCGCATGTACTATCGTTCACTGAAACCATGTAAAACCTAAATACTTATTGGTGGTAGCTGTGGAGAGCACGTAAACTGTATAAACTATAGCTTGGACATGGAGTAACGCATAAACTCTCTTATAATATGAATATTTATTTTATGACGATACAATACAATGCAAAGATAAATGTAGAGTGAAGAAAAAACAAAAGGATGACAGATAATAAAAATTAAACTATCTAAAGAGGTTGCTTCCAACTTCCAACAGAAGCCGCCATACATGTAACTAAGGAATGAAAAACTTTATTCATTCTTTCCATTCAGCCATTTAGTCTTGAAACAAATAAACACAGATTTTAGAGAGATTCACATAGATATGTCGCCCATATTAAGCAAAGCTTTATGGATAGCTGCAATAAGGCTGTGTAAGATCTGATTTTGTATGAAACTTCAATATTGCCAACTATCTGTTGTTAACCGATGCCATACATAATGTTTGGCGTGGACTAAATGTATGGACGACGTCCCATCTGAGTTGACTCTTGATAAGGGACTTAAACCACTGCCGGGAGAGAGAGGTCTAGTCCAGCAATAGCGATGAGAACACGGCGATGGTCGACTGAAGCAAGGTTCATCAACAAGACATCCTGTCGTCGTCGTCCGTGTCACTGTGGTAGTTGTCGATCTGTGCGTTACAGGTACCACCCAAAACAACCATAACCGAGAAGATCTCCGTGAGCAGAAATGTCAAAGAGCGGTGATGCTTACCTCACTAAAGCTAGGCGCAAATGAGTCGCCGACCACAACCGGCGGTAGCTGTCACAACGATCGGTAGAGCGCGACAGCCACCTTGCTAATGGCTTACTGAGGTCTTATCTTCAAATTAGAAGAGGGTGGAACGTCACTAGCGAGTATCGGCGTTTTGTGTGGCCTGTAGCGGCTGCAAGCGGTGAGTCGTAAACACTTCTATAACGTGTGGTCGCCACAAAAGTATAAATGCTTGTCAACTGTTTGTCGTTGACCACCGGCAGTTGTGATCATTGGCTCGTTTGTGCCGAGCCTAAGTTGGAGTTTTCCACTCCACCATGAAATCCCCAAAATGCACATTAATTAATGCAACATGCATTGTCCCCAGTGCTCGTTCAGTTATTGATACTGCTTCGTCGCTATATTACTGACGGTCATGTTGATTCATCGCAACGGGCCCCTAGTGTCTCGTTAACCGCTAGAGTCGCTGTGAGACCGATTTCACACCATCTACACAATTTACGAATACACTGCCACTTAATTTTGGCAAATAAAAAGTTGGATTTATTTTGGATAAATGGTTTTGAACGCAGCTCAGAACGTTGAGATTAAATTGCAGCTGCCACTAGACTTGGATTATATTATTCTTGCTTCTTTGTAGTGGTTTTAATTGTTTGTTAATTTTATATATTAAATTTGTTAATTTTAGATAGTAAACAGAAGATTACAATCGGTTAAAATAATTGTACTAATCAATTCAATTATTTTATAATATAAAATAATTGATTAGTACAATTGATTGTACTAATCAATTATTGTATATTATTTTGAGCTTGTTAGTAATCCAGAAATGTACAATGTTATAAATTCTAGCTGTAGTATGCCATGTACCATTTTCACCCCTGGAGCTCGAGTCTTAGCTATAGCGATCTCCACTCCGTGCCGGCTGGCTAAGGCAAGCACAAAATAAGGAAATCCCTATTAATATCATAAATGCGAAAGTAACTCTGTCTGTCTGTCTGTCTGTTCCGTTTTCACGGAAAAACTACTGGACCGGTTTGGCTGAAACTCGGTATATAATAGGTTGGGGAAAAAGTCTTTTCGCATATAGTATGTATGAACTTGTAATAAGATCTCTTTGGCTATGCCATTTGCATCTGGCTGGTTTTGGTATCATTAAAAAGTTTTCATTTTAAAGAAGACAATTCCAAATTCAAATTAGGAAAATGTGTGACTTTCATTTGTTTTTCGTGTTGTTAAAATGAGTGAATCTAATGAAGAAATTCGATACATTTTAAAATTTTACTACAAAAAAGGTAAAAATGCAACACAAGCTGCGAAAAAAATTTGTGATGTTTATGGACCTAATGCAGTATCTGTAAGAGTAGCGCAAATCTGGTTTAAGCGTTTTAAATCCGGAAATTTTAATATCAAAGGTGCACGTCGCTCTGGTCGCCCTGTTACGGACAAAATTGATGCCATTTTTGAAAAAGTGGAGCATGATCGGCATATTAGTAGTTACGATGTAGCTGGAGAACTGGGAATTGACCACAAAACGGTTTTGGCGCATTTGAAAAAAGCTGGGTACACAAAAAGCTCGATATTTGGATGTCTCATGAGCTCACTGAAAGAAACCTAATGAACCGTGTACTCATTTGTGATTCTGTATTACGCCGTAATGAAACCGAACCATTTTTGAAGAAGCTGATAACTGATGATGAAAAGTGGATCACGTACGACAAGGCCGTGCGAAAAGATCGTGATCAAAGGCCGGTCAGGCTTCACAGACTATGGCGAAACCCGGGTTAACTCGCAACAAGGTGATGCTGTGTGTATGGTGGGATTGGAAAGGCATTATTTATTATGAGCTGTTACCGCCAGGCAGGACCATCGATTCTGAAATGTACTGCGAACAACTGATGAGATTAAAGCAAAAAGTTGAGAGAAAGCGGCCGGAATTAATCAACAGAAGGGGTGTGGTTTTTCACCATGATAACGCTAGACCTCACACATCTTTAGCCACTCAGCAAAAATTACGAGAGTTTGGCTGGGAGGTGTTAATGCATCCGCCGTATAGTCCTGACCTTGCACCTTCAGATTTTCACCTGTTTCGGTCTCTGCAGAATTCCTTAGGCAGTGTCAGGTTGACATCACGAGAGGACTGCCAAAACCACTTGTCGCAGTTTTTTGATCAGAAGCCCCAAAATTTTTATAGCAATGGGATCACGTCCCTACCTACAAGATGGCATAAAGTTATCCAACAAAATGGCACCTACATACTTTAGTCAAATGTAAATAAACTTTATAAAAAAACTTTTTGAATTTTTATATAAAATGCGAAGAAACTTTTTCCCCAACCTAAATATATATATATATATATATATATATATATATATATATGTGTGTGTATATATATATATATATATATATATATATATATATATATATTCGATGCCGATGGTGAACATAGAATACTTTTTATCCCGAAAAATGATATAGTTTCCGGGATAAAAATATATTTGTCTCCGTGTTTGTTACGCTTTTACGGAAAAACTACTGAAACGATTTGGCTAAAATTCGGTATATATGCAATTTTAATACCGAGGGTGGACAAGGAATACTTATCATCCCGGATAATGGGATAAGTTTAGGGATAGATTTACGTAAAGATTATCCCAGAAAGTAGGATAGGTTTTTATTTTGTGATTTGCCATTTGGTTAATTTGGTCGATTTGGTCATTTTGGTGTACATATGTAGTTTTAATACCGAAAATTGGCATAGATACTCGTCATCCGGGAGATGGAATGGTTTGCGATATAAAATGAAGTCAATCTTCCGGGGCAAATAGCAGTAACAGAAAAATTTAATACATTGTAACCTCTTCAAACAAGAGGCAAGCACTAGATAGAGGTTGAACCGCGGCGCGGCCGCGGGGTAACTCTAGTCAATGATAAAAATAAATACGTCACTTTTATTTTATTGTTGCTGCTGGAGATACGAATAGTATAAAATTTCGTATCTGCAGCTCTATATAACTAACGTTTCTGCGCCTAAAAAAGTAATCGCCATGTTTCGTTTGTTAAATACCGCAAACCTTATAAAGTAGGTTAAAAACGGCAACAAACCCGCCACATTATAGGTACTCGGGCCACTTAATTTAAGCAATGTTTGCGAAAATCTCGCACCATAGTATGTATGAGTCGTTGTAGGTGGAGTAAATTTATTTGTAGAATAATTCATGCGAAACACAAATAAAAACACCCAAAACGTTTTGTTTACAACAAAGTATTCTATTTGTCTTCCACAACGTAGTTGAGGTAGCTTTCACAAAAAAAAATCTAAGTCACTCTGATGGGTTTTCTTGAGCCATTTATTTCAGCGAGACATCATATAAGAATGAAGAGTCGTTTAACAAAGCGTGAGTGATGAATAAACCGCTCCCTTATTCAGCCACTTAAATACACTTATACGGTTTTATGGAGGACTCTTCTAAATAATGGGTTTGTTTCCTAGACCAACAACAATATTTTCAATAAGAAAGTAACAAAGTAGTGACGTTTGGTTTTTTAAATGACTGGATGTTTATATCAGGGGCGTAGCTACCGCCGTATCAGCCGTATCAATGATACGGAGTCCCCAAGATCATCCATATATATGCTAAATTTCATCTCTTTAGATTTAGTAGTTCTTACCTCTGGAATACCAATTTATTTTCGTAACAAAAAAAAAAAATTATAATAACAATTACTTTTAAATTGAATTTTTCGATATATTTCACAGGAAACGTAACAAGTGGGAAAATTCGGGATTTTACCATTTCCCAACAGTGGGTACGCAACATGCGGGTAGCCAAAAAGTTCACGACATAAACGATAGTGTCATCCACATTCCAGGTTTTCATAAACAACTATACCAAGCAAACGTATACTGTAATGAGAGAGTACGCATTTCTTACATTTTTAAGTATCAAAACTCTGAAAATATACTAATTAAATTATATCATAAAACTACGTTTTAACGGTTTTAATCGCGGTAATTTATTTGATTTTTATTATTCCGACGTTTCGGCCATTTTTCAGTAGCCGTGATCACCGAAGACAAAGGTGTCAAGTGTCAATGAGTATTGTTAAAGTTTTATTTAGCCTACCGCCAACTTGTTCATTTTAATTATTTCGTTTTAATTTTGTTTATAGTTATTATTTACTCTATGGGAGCCTAATCTAATTTACCACCGCTTCGCAACATGTTGTGGTTTGAAGAGAAGAAGCGGCGCAACAAACTCTTCAGCAAACATGCCTAGCTCTAATATTTTATATAATACTCGCTGACCCGGCGAACTTCGTACCGTCATATTTTCTGAATTCCTAAAAGACTTTGTTTTATGACGTAAAAACAAAATCACCAAAATCGGTCTAGGTGATTAGGAGAATTCTAGAACCCGATCTCAGCGCCACCTACCGGTTCCAATTTTGAATCTAAGCCATCCGGGGACCCATTCAAACACACAAAACAAATATCATCAAAATCGGTCCAGTCGTTTAGGAGGAGTTCACTGTCAACGCACGTACAGAAGAATTATATATATATAGATTAAATAAATTACCGCGCTTAAAACTTAAGAAAATATTAACTAAATTATATTCTTAAAGCCATGGTAGCCCAACTCAAACGACGCGGGTTCGTGCCTGGCCGGAACGCATGCACCACTTAGGTAGTTTTTTGACCTAATGTGTAACAATTACCACATACTAACAACGTTGAAGGAAAATATTGTGATTCAACCTGCATGCACATAGAGATAAGATGTCCTATGTGTCAAACATGCCAAGCCGCCTTCAAAAGCGTGGCGAGTATATTGTCAGTCTTCCTATAGGGGGAAGCCTGGGGCTGTTATTATTTTATGTTATTAATAAATTATATTAACTTACTACAAAAAATATTGTACTTTTAGATTTAGTGTATAATTATAAGTTTTAAAGATATATTCTTTTGCTTTGGAAGTTGTAGAAAAAATAATCAAATATTAATACAAACTAGTGATCGCCTAGTGGTCGAAATTCGACCATAATTAATTTAAATTATAAGTTTGAATATTATTAAGGTTCTGTTGTCAAAGATACACTGTTAATTTAACTTTAACATTAAACAAAAGATCATATATGCGTGTGTGTGTCAAATACATGGTAGTGTGTGTAATGTTTCTTTTTTTATTGATTTAATGTTTTTTATGCATAATTAAAAAAAAATATTAGCATCCTGCACTCCTTCTCTATATAAACTATAAGTCTTTTGCTAGGTGGTAGGGCATTTGTCCGACTGGATGGCTACCACCCCTGGTCTAGAGTATGCCGCCATATCAACCTTGAGTTGTGTTCCGGCCTTAGTGACCAGGTTCCAGTCTTCCTTAAGAGAACAGCAGCGCATTTGTAGCACCTTTGGTGTTGCAAATGTCCATAGACGGTGAAAACCGCTTTCCATCAAGTGGCCCGTCTGCCTGTCTGTTGAACTTATGTAATAAAAAAATTATTAAAAAAGTCTGCGAAATTTCATATTCCTACGTCCGCGCAATTAAAAAAAAATGTAAACAGCAAAACAGTGAATTTATGTTAACAATCAACATAATCATATTAAAACGGACTCATTATATAAAGCTATAATATTACCTATCAGATGCCTACAAATTTTGAATAAAAAATTAATATGAATGTAGGTTAATATGAAGGTATATGGATGTTCTAGATATCAATTTCTTCCGGTATATTATCAAGTAACATATTAAAATATAAAATTCATTTTTCTATAAAAGAAACTCCTACAACGTTTACATGTGGAATAATAACATTTTATACAATAAATTTTCCACCGCAAAATTTACGTGCTACTGTTCTACTTTAATGTAAGCAAAAACAAATATATCTATGTATAAGTATTGTGCGGTTATAAAACCGCATATAATACTTGTTGTTGTGAGACAGTCATAATTGCGTTGCGTATTATTATAGTCATAATTGAAAGACCCACCATTTTATATTTGGTTAAGTCCTTATAGCGTCACGTATACTCGTAGTATGAAATTATCTGAGATTTGTAAAAGGTCGTAATTCTAGTACTTTGCCGCCAATTGGTGTAAGACAAGCGTGGTGGTTATTCAATACATTCCTCAAAACTGTAATGGGATGCTTAGATAGTCTGATAATTGTATAAATAAAGATAAAAGAAATACTTTATTATTTAGATAGTAAATCTATTTAGCCTCAAAAGGTTGCCTTGAAATGAGATAATATTGATGAGGCTGCTCATTACACGAATAAGTAAGTAAATAGGGCCCTTTATTCAGAACACGTTCGTTTGCAGTTAGTTCCTTGTTAAGCTTCGCAGCTGGATAATAAAATACTTAAGGAAAACTTACAACGAAGTAGTTTTGACCAAAGTAATTAATTAGACTAAATACAACAACTGAAATTATAAACGGAATCGAATTAAACCTGAAAATATTTGCATTCCTAAGTATTTAGACAGCCTGTGAAAAAAACCTTATCATCGTTTGGACAGATATCTAATTAATCAACAAATCATTTACTTAACAGAAAAATTACTATCCAAAGGATAATAAAACTAAGTCACCAGTTCTGTAAGTTAACTAACTACGTAACTAATACAAGTGTAATCCAGACTTTAGACAAAATAAAAACAAGATAATAATGATTACGATTGCCAACAAATAGTAATAAATATATACGTATATCACACGTTAAGGAAACACACACGCATATATATAATATTGTTACGAGTGCGGAACTCAGATTAAAATGCCGTTGGAATTATTATAGAGTTTATTAGAACTATACAAACACGTATAACACAGGTACAAATTTTACCGAACACAACAAATCCAAACATATTACAGAAGGTCGTAATTCAATAAAACGTGCAAAGTCCGTCACTATTAGATTTCCGAATGTATACACGTCACGCTTAGATCGTTGTTATCGCTCGACTGCCCTCTCTCTCCATCAGGCCATCGTTTTATACTGCACAAATGCAAATATGCTCACCCGGCAACGTGGACCGTATTTCCTAGAATCAGTTTGTACTTTGTAATCCGTGACACCTGGCTAATGGCCTGCAAGCGGCGGTAAACGAGAACAATAGGCTGTTCTTCACAATACTAGAAACGTATGCCAATAAATAAGTAAAAAAAAGAAGACGATCATAAAAGTATTACAATTAGTTCAAATGCCGACAGGTAATAAAATGTGTTTTTACAAATATGCAGGTGGATTTTGTTTTTGTCGGAACCTAAGTTGTAAACAATATTATAAACATGCCGTACCTGTACATTGAAGCTATTTAAAAAAAAGGGAGTAAAAGACTATAAAAGATGGAGAACACGATGCATTTTTTTTTAGATTTTTTCTCTGTTTGTTCGGGATTCACATAAAAACTACTAAGCCGATTTCTATGCGGTTATCGTTGATCGACATCAAATTCTTAGACTTAGAATCTGCGCTACTTTTTGTTGCGGGAACCAAGCGGGAATTTTTCTGAGTATGATTTAAAATGGCCATATTAAAAAAAACGAATTCCAATGCGATTTTTTCATTGATTGATAGCAAATTTTACGTAATAAAATGTGTGATTTTTTTATACCGGGAAGCCCGCGGGATTTCAAGTCGATCGTGGGTGATGTCGCGGGCATATCCTAGTATGACACGTTATTATAGTATATATTCGGTTAAGTATTTTTTTGTATTTGTGACCAAATGACAATAACAGTAGATGATGGTTACTTCGAATTGACTACACGTGACGCATTAACGTATGACTAGAATTGACTATATACCTTTAAAACCGACTTTACAATAAACTTGCTACGAGCGTGCCTGCGATCGTTTGATACGAATTTAACTTTTTTTTTCCACATTTACTTGGCATAAAAACATGCTATATTTAGACGTTCGATTTATTTGATCACTTATTACTGTTCAGTGTCATGAAAACTCCTACAATAGAAGTAATATTGTGTTTTGTTATATATAAGAATGGCATATACTGTACATAGCAGACTATGTATACCCACCCTGCCTGTTGATTTTAAATTATCTCGCCAAGTGAATTGTTTGTCGATGCATTCATTATATTGTAAGATTTCGTATAGTTTTATTTAAGTTAAAATAAATATGAGACACTATTGAAAATGACACGCTTAGGTACACATTGCATAACATACTTGTCTTTTTGCACTCATTGCAAATTAATAAAACAGTAAAATTTATCCTTTTTTAGGCTCCATTTTGCGTCGAAACAAGGTAAGGCAGGCAAAGTCACTCCCCATTTTTAAAAACCTGGTACGAGAATATTATCTCACTTTATAATAAATATTTAATACCTAATTACATGTATGTTTACTTATTAGTGTATTTGTATATCAATATTATGTGTATTAGTAAATAATTATAATATAAATATATTATGTATTAATACTATTATTAATATTGTATTAACAATATATGTATTTATTATTGTAGCTATTGCTATTGCTATACACATATTAATAGTGTATTATTTAATATTAATATGTGTTAAGTATTGTTTATTCTCTGTTTTATTTATTTTCATTTGTTTTTTAGTCATACACTTGCGAATCTCCCGTTCATAAAATCCATAGCCCGGGTTGTCTGGAAGAGATCGCTCTAATCTAAAGCGATAAGGCCGCCCATTGTTCCTACTTTTACTGTTTAACGTGACTACTGTAAATTGTTTATTTCATGTGTATCTGGTGAACAATAAAGTGTATTCTATTCTATTCTAGTGTTGTTGTACAAACACGAAACTGAAATTATACGTATTTTACAAGCCCAAGGCTCCGAACCACGTCCTTTGTCACGTGCGCGAACAGTGTTATATGCAGAAAGGGAATTTTCATTATACCGGATTTAATTACCTACACGACAATGCTTTGAAGCAAAATTTTAACCCACGGCCGCCTGTTAAGCAACACGTGTTTTGTTATTTAGATACCGGAGAAAAAGTTACTGTTGTATTTTTAGAAATTGGTAGCTTAACATAGTAGATGTTTCAGTAATAAATTGAATGACTTCATAATTATCTTAATACTAAATTAAATGTGGTAATAGCAGATTGTTACACGAGAGGTGAAAGAAACATATTTATGAGAGAGATTGTTTGGCGCACGAGCGTAACGAGGGCGCTAATAGTTCGAGTGCTGCCTAAATAGGTCTTTCACCCGAGGTTAACTCTCTGCTTTTCATATCGAAAATGAGGATAGAAAATAAAAACTGATTAGTTAAAAAACAACTACTTTTCTATTGTAATCAGGTGTTAAATCAAGTCAAGTATTTTTTGTCTATGGCATTCTACCAGCCAGCATTTTTTTTATCACAGATGACAGTAAATATTTAGCTTAAATCTATGTAAATTAAATAATAATTTAGTGAAAAGTAATTTATAAGTAGGTTATATAAAACGGATGTTACAAAATTAATGGATATTTTTTATTACTTTATGTCGCGATTTAAAAGTGGCTGTAAAAAAAATTGGGACAAATCTCACGTATTATATATATATATTTATGGTTCCTACAATTTTTAAATTTTTTGACAGTAGGGATAATCGTTTGCCAGGGACTAAAAGTACTGTTTTTATCCCTGTGGGCAGGCAACCCAAGCGTACTTTCAGAATATGAGAAAATTAATGGAATATTATTTTTTAAAATATACAATTAAATACTAAAAATAAACTAAGCAGATGCTTTAATTTTAAGAGTTTCCTTTTAGACGTTTTGGCAAAATAGCATCTCTTATATAATCGTTATACGAAGGTCTGTTTTGTATGACATATATATTTTTCTCAAAAATGCTGAATCTACTTATATATATAAATAAGTAAGGTATATAAATGTTTGGCAAGAAGACATATTCTACCCGTTACACAGTTATTTTAAATAAAGTATGGTTTCGAGGTGATCGCCACACATGTAACTAGAACACTTAGATAAGATTAATTTTCAATTAAATTCATAGGCGAATTAAACATCTTTAGATAGGCCTTTAAAAATTACAATGATTTCTGACGGGAAAATTTGACGACTAATTTGCGCGGGGTATGAATTCGAAGTTCTTATAACCGAAGTCGTGGGGAAAACTAGTAAATTATTACATAGCAGTGGCCATAATCTTTCACACCTTATCTTATACTAATATATAAAGCTGAAGAGTTTGTTTGATTGAACGCGCTAATCTAAGGAACTGCTGGCCTGATTTTAAAAATTCTTTCAGTGTTAGATAGCCCATTTATCGAGGAAGGCTATAAGTTATATATCATCACGCTAAGACCAACAGGAGCGGAGCACTAATGAAGAATGTTTCAAAATCGGGGGGGTTTTGAAAACAAATCCCACGCGGACGACGTCGCGGGCACAACTAGTTGGAAATAAAATGGAATTCATCTTAAGCAGCGTGATATATTAAGCTTTATGGACGTGAGTGTACTCACAGCCTGGGTATAAACCGTAAAGTAGTGTCGAACTCACACGCCGGTTTTCTTACAATCGTGAGACTTTAATTGCCTCGAGGATAAGCCTCTCCTATTTTACCTCTTCGACTGAACTACATGATTGGATGGTGCCTCTATCACTAAGAGTACACGACGTGTCAAGGCGTCACGGCGAAATACTGTTATGGAGCTTCCTCCCTAAAATGCTGAGAGTCTTTTATGCCGGATTTTTCAGCGGCAGCTTCATTACTCTAAAGACGTACACATCCACCGACGACTTCCCAGAACTAAGGTTTTAATTACACTGGATTGGACCCCAATAATATAATAATCATGTCCATGTGAGGTGGAAAAAGACGAGCGGCACAGATGCCTGGCCCTATGTATATACTCTTATTATCTTGTAATAGCCCTTATGCCCTTAAAAAAATCTTACAGCCTAGGTCGTAATCCTACAAAGAATTGCCTTAAAGCTAGTGTTACCCCAAATTACAACCATAATTTTTGAAACGAGGATATACATAATATTCTGGCTTTAAATTTACATTTTATGGTCCATTATGTTTTTTTTGTTGCTATTGTTACGACCGACAAAGACAAATTTACACCTGCATACCTGTTTTGCACATTTTATTACCTTTCGGCATTTGGACTTCTTTTGTTTAATTTGTTTTTAAAATTTGTGATTAGAAAAACAGCCCATTGTGTATTGTAATCTTTTATAGTAGTCATTAGCCAGGTGTGATTCTAAAAAATTCGGTCCACGCGGTCAGGCAGACATATTGCATTGTACACTCTCCATTGGGGCATTGTTTTATACGGCACAGATGCCGTATAAAGCAATGCCCCAATGGAGAGATGAGTCAGTCGAGCGATAACCACAAGTGAAGCAAGACTTGTGTACATTCGGTAATCTATTTAGTGACGGAATTTGCGCGTATTATTGAATCGTGCATTACGTTTGGACTGGTTGTATTTAGTTATATTTGTACCTGTGTTATACGTGTTTGTATAGTTCTAATAAACTCTATAATAATTCCAACGGCACTGCAACTCTTAATACTATAACTTACATAACATATGGCCAATTTCACGAAGCTGTTAAGGTCGTTAAGGTCGATATAAGTGCTCCTATAGCGAATTCAATTTTAATAAGTTCACACTGCGCCTTTGACCGTGCACATTGGCAAGAGCGCGTGATTGCCTCTAAAATTATATAATAACAGTGAATGTACTTGAAACACTTAATCAGCTAAAATTCTAAATGAATTTTGAAGTATGTTCTAAGAGTCTAGTCTAAAACTGGTGAATAACGAAAACTGTTGAAAAGATCTCAGAACCGATTTTAACGAATATTTACAAAGTAAAATAGTATCATTTTCTGCAATAATTTATACTATCTTTACCAATATTTAATATAGTACACATATGTTTATATTATGTATGTATGTGCATATGCATCCAAATGTTGACTGGAAGAAATCGCTGTCGATAAGAAGATAATAATTGTTAAGATTGTACTATTAACAATATTTTATAAGGAATATAAGGAAGAACTAGTGTTGAGTAGCATGAAATTTCATAAATACAAGTGAAAATTACTATTCTGTCAGAAATATCCGACAATTATTATATTTCTCTAAAGTATGAATATATTATATATATAAATAATATAAGCATTATCATATTATTTATTGAGGTATAATATGTTACTTAGTCTGGCCATAAATACTGTTACAATTAAAAAGAAACAAAATATTACATTTGAATTTGGAATCTGTCATTTTACATGATTGTTCATTGTGTTTTCTCATTTTGGTGCCAATACATTGTACAATATTTTGCGATATTAAAATGAAGTGGAGCGATAAAGAGAACTGAATCGCTGTGCTTGCATTACACAAAGTAGGTATGGAGCCAAATGCAATTTTTAAAACTCTCCATACGCTTGGTATTAGTCAAATGTTTGTGTACCGGGCTACACAAACATTTGGGTACCGGGTACAATGAGACCTCCTCTGTTTGTGACAGAAAAAGATCTAGCCGTTGACGTAGTATTCGTACAAAAAAGGTGGTCAAAGCAGTAAGAGAAAGAATTCGAAGAAATCCTGTCCGAAAGCAAAAGATTTTATCTCGGGAGATGAAAATATCACCTAGAACCATGTCGCGTATTTTAAAAGATGGCATAGGACTTGCAGCCTATAAGAGATGCACTGGTCATTTCTTAACTCGTAATTTAAAAAAGAATAGGGTGATAAAATCGAAACAACTACTGAAGCGGTACGCAAAGAGAGGTCACAGAAAATTTTGTTTACGGATGAGAAAGTTTTTAAAATTGAGCAACATTTTAACAAACAAAATGACCGTATTTATACTTAAAACAATAAGGAAGCTTCTCAATTAGTCGACAGAGTGCAACTTGGGCATTATCCGTCTTCAGTGATGGTTTGATGGGCTGTTAGCTATGAAGGAGTGAGTTAGCCATATTTTTGTGAAAGAGGTATCAAAACATCGGCACAAGTGTATCAAGATACCATTCTTGAGAAGGTAGTTAAGCCCATTAATAACACCATGTTCAATAACCAAGAATGGTACTTCCAGCCAGGCCGGGTCATAAAGCTCTGTCCACGCAGTCTTGGTTGGAAACGAACGTTTCGGACTTCATCAGACCTGAAGACTGGTCGTCGTCTAGTCCCGATCTTAATCCGCTGTATTATGATTTATGGTCAGTTTTAGAGAGTACGACTTGCTCTAAACGCCATGATAATTTGGAGCCCCAAAAAAATTCAATAGGATTGGCAGTGAAGAATTTTCCCATGGAAAGAGTGCATGTGTCTATTGATAACTGGCCTCAACGTTTAAAGGACTGTATTGCAGCCAATGGAGACCACTTCGAATAAACTTTTTTATATTTTAAATTGTTTTATATTTTTGTATTAAACTAACACACTGTAAAACTTATAAATGTTATTTGGAATAGAAAAATAAAAAATGTCTTTGTTACAATATTTATGGCAAAACTAGGTATAAAGAGTATTTATTAAAAACTTGCTAGAACTTAATCCTTATATGCAACATTTTCACACACAATCGAAGTCTAAAAATATTTACCACTTAGACGTCATTCTGGCTTAGATTGATATTACACAATAATTGTATCAGATAATGCAATACAGTCCACACTCGACTTGAAATTCCCGAGGGATTTCCGGACACAAAGTACCGCAGCATTTAAAAAAGAATGTAATCTATCTTTCTAGTGAAAACTGTGTCGGAATAAGCTGATTTCTCGCGGGATAAAAAATATCATACATTTTATCAAATAAAATTTGGTTTACATCAGTGAAAAAATCATATTGGAATTCGGTTTTTTTAATAATTCCCAGAGAATTTCCTGCGGGATTCCCAGGATAAACAGTAGTGCAGATTTTAAGTCTAAGAATTTTCTGTCGATCAGCGATAACGGCATTGAAATTGGCCCAGTATTTTTACGTGAATTCCGAACAAATAGACAAGAAATATAAAAAGAATTGGATCGTGTTCTCGGTCGTTTATATAGTCTATTCCAATTGTTTTTTTTTTAATAGCTTCCATGTACAGACACGGAAATAATAGTAACAGTAAAACTATTTTATCGAGATCT
This sequence comes from Dendrolimus houi, assembly GCA_039645545.1. NCBI lineage: Eukaryota > Metazoa > Arthropoda > Insecta > Lepidoptera > Lasiocampidae > Dendrolimus > Dendrolimus houi. Next base: position 10,367,464 of record CM077127.1, on the reverse strand, counting down.
AATTATACCGTTTCTGTTTTCATTTTAAATTTCCATTTCATACTGGACTAACAGTTTCAGATTCTTTTACTTTTCTCTTTGACTAGGCTACATTCAAATTAAGGTAACTTAAAAACTACTCCATTAGATAAAACCTGAAACGTAAAACACTGAATAATATTTCTGCCATATTTCAAACTCAATTTTGTTTAAGAGGGCTTGCATAAATTATAAATACATTGCATTACAATGCATGGTGCATTTGCAAATGAACAAACACTCGTTTGCACACACCTACTGTAAACACATGCTTACAGTAGGAAGTAAAAGGAAACGACTTCTATTGCCAAATTTCTTTTTAGTATAAAACTCTATTAGTACTATGGTTAGCCGTAAAATCTAGCTCGACTTTATTGACGATGATATACTATCAGCACTTTTTGGTGATATCCGAATTAAGTAAAAATTCAACTGTAACTCTGTAACCAACCTCTGTTTCTTACGAATAGCCTAATTATGAATTTTAACATGCCTTTGCACTTGTATTGGTTACTTAATCAATTTTTATCATTATTTAAATACTCTCTATGTGCCCTAGAATAACTAATAACTTTACCAAGTTTCATTAAGTTTGTCAGTCATAACATAACAAACAAATATGGTTACTTTCCCATTTATATTTATATCTATCAGTATGGTTTATATTAGATTTGAATGTTAACATTGATATGTATTTTTTCAACGTATAAAAATATTTTTTTTACATTGAAATGACTTGTTTGAATATTTAACTGTTCCTTCTTAGTTACTTTGGGAAATAACAGAATATTATGAGACATGCTACGTACCTATATACTTTCCATAGCGGGGATAAACACAGAATACTTTATATACTGGTAATTAATAGTATATATTACAAGGTATAGTCTGTAGGAAAACCCAAGCTTAGGCATAGCCGCATTGACTGTCTTACAAAAATACAAATTAATGTAATTAAATCTACATTTTATCGCCAATGAGACGCGATTGTTATTTTATATTTCACTACTATAATCAAAAGATTTCGTTATTTTTAAGCAGTCGTTATTTAAGAATAACTCAAACTTAAATGTAGTTTAAAAGTAAATTTTAAAACACAACTTTGACCATATTGTACGTTAGTGTCTTATTTCTTGTGATGTTTTGTGAAGATATACAACCTCCATATAAGCTTTATGTCTAAATGTCTCTGACAGAATATCGTTGCTTAGCAACTTTCCCGTTTGAAAAAAACTCACTTCTACCTTCTATCTTGATATCTATTTAATATTTTCTCTGTAAATAATTCTATCCAAGATTCGTTTATTATATTAATTTCACATGTTTTATATATAATCTTTGAGGTATAGATGTTTTTTACAATATTAATGAAATGAAACATTTATTTTAAATTTCTGTGTTTTGAATAAATGTTTCATATTATTAATATTGTAAAAAACATTTATACCTCAAAGAAAAATGTATAACGTAATCGTATGTGTTTACATTTTGTAGGGACTTCAGATAATGTATCCCTTATCTGAAGTCCCTACAAAATGTAAACATATTTTAAAATAGTGTTAACATTGCACTGTGTAACCGAGGTAGTACGTAATTCGTTAGTCGGTGCTCAATCGTAGCACTTTGCTTGTGCAGGCATTTTTACATAAATGTTGAGTTATCAAAATAATTTTCTGAGTGTAAATCGTAGACATTATAAAGCATTGAATCACAAAATTACTAACGTCTCTTGAGATTTCAGCGTTTACGGAATACACAATCCGATAGATGACTCTAATAAACTCAATATATTAAATTGAAAAACTTTTTTATAGACAGACGTCGAGCTCGAAAATGTTCGTAGATTACAATATACAGTATGTCAGACATGAAAAAGCGTTTCGTGATATATGCATATGCATAAATCACACATGCATGCTATATGCGTAGCTTTTCTTTTCTATTATCACCTGCCACTCAGGTTAACGATAGTAAAATTTCATTTTCATCTCATTGGCTCAAAAAACGCGTACTTATTTGTTGCTTAAATAAACAAGTCAGTTTATATTAAGGAGCATAAAAACAAGTCTAAAAGAACACATTTCTGACACGAAATACACAAGGTCTACGAAGTCTGCAATCAGTGAACACACGCTGGATAAATTCAACCACTACATCGGATTCGATAGAACAAATTCTCGCAAAAGAGAATCGTTTCATACCTAGAATGATGCGTGAGGCTATTGAAATAAAAAAACACCCAAATTTTAATACAGAAAGAAGATGGTTGGTAAGTCCCATCCCAAACATTCGGTCTGTTTGGGATCCGTCATCAAAACTATGACTTAAACCCAGCAAAAACCAACCAGGCCTCAAGATACTGTGTGCTCTTTCTGCATGCACCGGAACACAAACCAAGTTAATTGATAAATTTTTTTAACCGACTTCCTAAAGGAGGAGGTTCTCAATTGGTCTTTTTATGATCATATGTTTGTGTTTGTTATGTTAACAATATGTGTTATGTGATTACTCCGTCAGTTTGTGTACTGATTTTTTTTTACTTTATTCGTAAGTGTATAGATACTCCCGGTGTGCACCCATGGTCACCAAGACAGGATCAGATGAGTGGATCCCAGGGAAATCGAGAGTATCCCTTATTAAAGAACGCCGAGTACCTACATTCTCCAAAAAAAGTATGTATATGCGTGCCAATATCACAATTTCTACAGGCATTTAATTTAATTAATTTAACATTTAATTTTTTTAAATGCATGTTACGCGATTTTTCCGTCCGTGTACTTACTTATTTTCAAATTGTTTTTTATTATTCGAAAGAGTATACTCCCAAGATAGTCCCATAGTCACCAAGTCGGGATCTAATGCGTGGATCCCATGGAAATTGAGAGCAACCCTTGTTGACGGCCAGTAGTACAATTTCTTCAGGCGGTTAATGTATTATTTCTAAAGCTATTCAAGTATTTGCGTACCTAAAAAGTAAAAATATATTTTTTTAACAAAAACAAACCCGACTTCGAACTAAAAAGTAAAAAATAAATATGTAACCGCCTTCTTTCTACAACATCTTTAAGTCGGTGCGAATTAAAACATAGAAATTACTATATTTTTATGTTTTACTTGGCATCTTTGTCTTCCGTGATCACGGCTACTGAAAAGTTGCTGAAACGTCGGAATAACAAAAATCAAATAAATCACCGCGCTTAAAACCGTTAAAAAGTAATTTTATTATGTATACTAGTCGCGAAATTTAAAAAAATATTAATATTAAAACAATTAATACGTTACTTATATTTGTTAAAATTGATATCATAACGCACTACAAAATATAAGAAGCTGCATCGTTTTGTAAGATGATAAGATAAGAAGTGTCAGGTCACTTTACTTGTATTAGCGACATTGAAAAATCGCAAAATATATGAATAAACGCATATATCATATCAACAGAAGTAAGATAATAAATATCTCTCAATTCTGCTCATAAATTTTATATCAACATATTACCGATATGACATAAAGATTGAGCCCAACTTGGCCTGGCGACCTCCACAACCTCCCCTTATAATCACCCCATGCCTCGCAGTAATTAAATTACTATTTAAAAGGTCTTTATTTCATCTCAAATATACACAGTAAAAAAAAACAATAAACAAATAGTAAACACAGAGTTACATAAATTCATCACTTACTTAGTTTACTGAAGAACCTTGCACTGGCGGTTGGTAGAACAACTGGGTTTTTTTTATTGCATAAGTTCAGCAGACAGGCAGACGGCCCACCTAATGGAAAGCGGTTACCATCGCCATGGACATTTCCGTCCGCCTCATTTCTCTGACCGGTTTTATACTATAATTATCTATAACTGCCGCATTGTCCTGCATTGCTTAATTTGTAAATAGATGATGTTATAGATATTAATAAGAGTATTTAGTAAATATTAAAAGTAGATTAAACAATATCTTGGACAGGAGTAATTAAGGAATACTTGCTTACTATTCCTTTTTAAAGAACAAGACAAAGTTAAAGGTCTTAGCTTTTCTTAAGACCGAATTACCAATATAAATCTTTGTTATTAACTACAACAGACCTAAATACCTATCTACCTCAAAATAGTTATCGTTTTGTGATACCTAACACTTGGTAACTACTCTATTATAAAATCCTCTTACAAAAACGAACTTAATTCTATTATTATACCCGTATTAAAAAATCATAACAAATATCGTTTCTTGCCTTCACATTTTATGTGCGACATGACCGCCTGCCCGGCAACGCATTTGCTAACTCCAAATTTAAGGAGTTATTATACATTTAAATACAGGTCATAAGAAAAACTCATCTCCTAAAGTGTCTGAAAGTGCTGTTTAAATTATTGATTAGGTTTCTATCTCAGCTGTATCTGAAGGTAGCCTGAAAGTTTAAAGGGTAATTTCTTGAAGTAATAACAAGGGCTGTTTGTAGCAGGAATTAATTTGCCAACTTTCAAGTTTGGAGACTTTTAATACTTGGATTAAAGGCTTACCTTTTGTAAATTTCGTACATTTTTTATGATCTCATTTTTCTTTAGTATTTTTGTTCGACTTTTAAAAACTTGAAATATTAAATATACCTACTTTAGCTGACTTCAATTGCTCTAATCACGAATTTTACGACGAATTTAATCCCTGAAGTTTACTAAATTTACAAGTCAGGTATATATAAAACACATCTATACTTTCGACTTAACTTGATACTAATGTAGTAAGTTGCGGCGAGCCTGTTACGATTTTAATACAATAAAAGACACAAAACTGTACTAGTTACAATTGTTAGACAAAACAAGGCCAACAATAACATATTAAAATTCTCAATTTACTTCTGATGACAAAGACTGAAAATTGTCAAAAACATCTACAGTATTTAAACCCTACTTCTACTGCTTAAACATATTCTATTGGATTAGTGAAAAGAAACTATACTAATTTGGTCTACAAGTGCCTATAGAAGAAGTATTTTAAAAGATAATTTATTTACTTACAATGAACATGATATCTAATCTTGTACACCATCAACATCACCAGATTAGCTAAGAGTAGTCAGATTATCTAGAAGACATCGCTTAAAGCGTATCGGCCTATGGTATTACGATGGAAAAAGAATAATATCTTCCATGGTACTACTAAGAAAGTATTGTAGCTATATAGTTTTATTTATCTATATATTCTGTATTAATTTGATATATTTGACATTTTGGTATAAGTAATCAGTTAGTCTTTGTTCCAGACAACACATAAGGCTTTGCTTATTTCAATATATTTGTTCTTCTGGGAAACAAAAATACTTAATTGAGAAAAATAATTGTGAACAAGTAGGTACATCGATTTGTTACTTTAACCCTTTCGGTCTTATTCGCAGAAGCCTTCAAACTTACTCTAACTCAATATGAATAAGATCGTTAGAGTTTATACCATACAATACTTTATTTTCTGTTACAAATATGTATATGAATGCGGTGATGCTGTGGTTTATAGATTTTGTTTAAAGAATTATCTTTCAATAATTAAATGGCTTGTAAAACAAATGTGTATTTATAAACGAAATTTGTCAAAGCATTTCTGCGAATTATATCGAACGAAACAGTGTGTTGAATTTGTTAATCAAACTTGGGCGTTAAATTCAGATTTAAGTTGAAATATAAGCTATTTCGAATCTGTGTGCAGCTTTCGTGCTATGAACAGGTTTATTGCAGCATGAAAATTATTCCTATGTGCCTGTGTATGGATACTTGTATTCAAACAAACATACATATTCCATAAATATGTTTTTTTTTAATTTACATAAACTATTAATTTTACTAAATAATCGTTAAAACGCATATTGTATATTCCCAAGCTAAGTAAGCCACGCTTATACTTAACAAATTTTGACGGCTTGAGAATACACAATGTATAATATATATTGTGTATAACATCATGTGCATACTTAATATATATGTATATACTATACTTAATAGAACTTCCATGTTGGCTTGTATCTCTATGTAGGTACGTACATATATTTTAGAGAATATTATAGTTATTTTTATATTTTCACTTTGAAGGCAAACAAAACATAAATAAACTTTGTAATACTTGCAACAACACAGAAGGGTTAATGGTAATAAAAGAACAGCAACTGGTCACTATACTTATAATCAAAGAACCTTATGGCTTAAATACATTTCATACACTGACTCTACACACTGGACAGACATTTTTTAGAACACTTCGCCATCACTCCAACATTTTGCAGTATAAGAATCTTAGCAAATTGGCACAATCGATAGCGGATTGAAGTCATCGATATACTATTTTAATTAAAAAGATTATGAATGACAAGAATTTGTTACATTTTTTAGAATTTTGGATAATCTAAATATATATAATTGAAATCCACGTATATAGTGACTCATCACGATATCTCAGGAACTATAATACCTATAGACATGAAATTTGGCATGGACCTTCCTTTCGCCAAGTAGACGTCAGCTAAGAACGGATTTTACGAAATTCCTTTACGGCATGCGAAGCGGGCGGGTATCAGCTAGTATTTTATATACGTAATTACATAAAATGTTATATTTAAAATTTTACACCTAATAAAATAAATTGGGCACAGTAAAAATTGATCGCATCTGCCAACGTGAAAATAAAAAGTATAAGGAATACCGTCTATATATAATTGAGAGATTTTGAATTATAATCTACACAATTACCACATTATATTACTAATAAATATTGTTACATAAAATTATGGTAAACTATACAAAACTATTGTAAAATGCAAGGAGAGATTTGGGTAAGAAAGTACCAAATATACCAAATATTAACTATTTGGGCAGGGTTTCCCCTTTATTGTTCAGCCTTTGATGTGAATATTCACAGAGCACAGTAAGCAATGAACACCGTTTTTTTTTTTATTGGACTTGACTTTATGTTGTTGGTCCGAAGACCTCACAACTTTACCGGGGTTTTCGGGGCGAGTGCCTTTGCGAAGCGAAGGCGCTCGAGCCAGGAGGCAACTTGCTCGAGGGGCTCCTAGAGAGTTTCACCTCGGCTGGACTGTTGCCATGAGAGGGGGATGAATCTAATGATGCCCACCATAAGGCGACACAATGCACTAATTGAGAGCGGGCGACGGGTAATATAAAGCCCGAGAGGAAGGATCCCGGCAGACCGGGATCGGCTGTTCGCGGTGGCCTATACTATCTTACTGCCGTTTCGCAACGTGTTATGGCTGGGAGAGAAGAAACGGCGAAAGAAACTTCCCAGCAACACGCCTAGTCTATCCTATGGGGGGGCTGTGTCTCCTGGCGTCCCTCGCGGGGACGTGGAGAGATCGTAATTGGCGGCGTCGACGCCGCCGTCTGTGTCTGTCTGTCGGTGCCTGCCAGCCTGCCGTCCTAACCGTGGGCGGGCTGATCCGAGCCAGCCGTTTTGTGATATCGTCGACCTTGTCCATGAGGATGTTACGCGGTCGTCGCACGAGAGCCTTTCGTCGAGGCTTATAATCGGACGCGGACACGACGAGGGGATTTCGATGGTGCGGCGCTAGATCGAAATACTTACGCGAGAGCGACGTAATGTAGTTTTTGATGGAGGGAGCTCCAGATCGCGGTGGATGTCGACGTTACGCATATAGAGGGGAGCACCGACGGCTCTGCGCATGAATTTATTCTGAACGATTTGCAGTTTCTTTAAAAGGGCAGGCTTGGCATGGCCGAATACCACACTCGCGTATGTCATGATCGGGCGGATGCATGTTTTATATAGAGTAAGCTTGTGTCTGAGGGACATTTTGCTTCGTTTATCTATCATGGGTGCTAGACGACCCATCACAAATCGCGCTCTATTCCGGACTATAGTGATATGCTCGTCGAAGCGCAAGTTCTGATCTAGGGTGACACCCAGGTATTTGGTGTACTTTGCCCAGGGGATCTCTTGTTCGTAGAGCGAGATGGCTTTTAAGCGAAGGCAAGCGCGTTTGGGAGAGCGAAGCGTGCCGGGGAAAAGAACATTGCTGCGCTTTTCTCCGGGTTTACCTCTATCCTCCATTTGCGAAACCATTCGCCTAGCTCTGTTACAGCTACCTGTAGCCGGACGCAAGCCATTTGTCGGTTGTGAATGAACACCGTCTACACACCACTACGCCTTTTATACGAAAATGCTACCCTACAAAACAATAACATTGCATCATTGCTAAAAATAGCAATTACATCATAGTGTTGCCAGGATCATAAAAACAATTATAATAATTAGTTACTGATGCACTAAATTATCTAGATGATAATTTAGTGGGCTTATAAAATTAACTAACCGGTAGAAAATGATAATTTAGTTATAAATCGAATCACCTGATACATAAACTAAAAATATTAACTATGGCGATTGTCTATGTCATATTAATGTACACTATGGTTCTCGTGACTACTGTGGTGGACATCTATACTATTTATACAAGTAGGCGCTAATCACAGAATAAATAAAAATATAACAACATTATTATTCAATTAAGGAAATGGCTGATTGTATCGTTTAGAAATTTAATTATTAACTTTAAAAAGAAACATGACAAGAACAATTATGTAAGTAAATAAATGTAACATTTGTTACATAGTGTCTAAACGCTGTGAACTGATCTCGAATTGCCTAAACTAAGTATTTTGTCGCAGTGAAAACCACTAACTGCGCGGAAAATCCGCTCCTTTAGCACCGACCGCTGTTTACGGTGTACATCTCTCGCTTCCGCGTTACTTCAATTTGTGCAACTCTTTCAAAATATATATGAAAGCTTTTAATAGCATATATGATCATTTAAGCGTAATTTAGTACAAATCATATTTCAGTAACGCCCGAAACTGCAGCTGTAGGTACGGGTTAAATTTCCCAAGTGGGCGGGCCTTCAGGGCCATATCCTAAACTGCTAAATAGCGAAAAACATTCATAAGAGTCTTGTGGCCGATTTTAACGAAAACTAAAGTACATAGTTGAAAAATCAATTTTGTCAGGAATCAATTCGGTTCATTTTGAAAAAAATCAATCACACCTGTATTGTTATACCATATCATAATGTAGCTTGTAAGGATCAATTTCTGTGAAAGACTGTCAAACGGCAAACCATGGGAAAGGATTGTTTCGAAAACGTAATATTCTATTTTCCATAGATTAATTAAACATCAAATTACGCCCATCATTTGGCCACACCTCATTTGAACCCGATCAAAGTTAAAATAACGTACGTTTCAAATATTAATTTATATATGCCTATTCAAAATAGAATAATTTTCATGCCTATTTTCGATACCGAGGATGATTTGGCTGAAATTCGGTACATATGTAATTTTTATACCGCGGATGGCCAAGGGATACTTTTCGTCGCGGATAATGGGATAGATTTATGTAAAGTTTATCCCGGAAACTAGGATAGGTTTGTGATTTAGTCCACTTCGTTCAATTCGTTCATTTCGTCCATGTTGTCTATTTTGTCATTTTTGTCAAGTTTTGTCATTTATGTAGTTTACAATAGACGGGGGATAGGATAGTTTGCGATATAAAATGAAGTGAATCTTCCAAGGGCAAATACATAAAAAAATATACAATATAACCTGTATCGCCTGCCCTTTAAACAAGAGGTACGCACTAGAGGCTGACCCGCGGTGCAGCCACGGTGTAAATTAATGTATGGAAAATAGACACACTGTATTCAAAAACAATCTTTTCCCTTGGTTTGTCATTTGACATTTCTTCACAAAAATTGATCCTTACAAGCTACACTATGATTTAGTATAATAATAATACAGGATATGTTTATTTTTTAATATTAGCCAGTTCGATTTCTGACAAGGGTAATAATTGATTTTTCATAAATCTAATAATACCACTTTAGTGTTCGTCAAAATCGGCTTTGAGACTCCTTTGAGTGTTATTATATTTGTTATAGTTCGATATGGCCCTGACGGTCCACTTGAAAAATTCGCTTGTATATGTCAGCCCTTTAACGTCCCACTGCTCTTAGATGGGTTGGTAGGCTTAACATATAGCAAATATTGTTGTTTTCGCGATATGCTAATTGTAAGCATATGCACATTAGGTTAGAAAATTGCCTAAATTATCCATTATTAATAGCCATAATTAATCGATAGCCCGCTAGCGTTTGTTCTCATTTCCTATAATAATAGTTCTACACTGGCAGGGGCTTGTCCTTGGGTGTATTTTTATATGGTGTAGACAGGAGTAATTTTCGCTCAGTATCGCACCACGTTTATATTAAACTTATCAAGGGGCCTCTACGTGTCGGCCTTCTCATTGCCCCACACAAGCCCTCCAAAAGTCCGAGCCATTTCTATGGCCCGTGGTCTTAGAGACATAATATTATAATAAGAGCCCATAAACGTTCCCCTGCTGGACTCGGGGCCCCCCATTTTTATAGAAACACGGACAGTATGTAAAATATGAGTAACATCTTTACGATTTGAAAAATATATATTGTAATTTTTACTGAAACCCAGTCAAGTTTCTACTTAATTAACATTCAAAAGAAAAAAATGGAGTGGCTTAAACAATACTTTTTTGTTGAAGGGAGAGAAGTTAAAAATGCCGGCGCGGCATTAAAATTGGCTATTGTTAAAACGTAACTTGGGGAAGAATTGTAGACATTTTCCTTAATAAGATATTAATGAACTATGATTACAGACCTTTTTCTTGTGTATATTTCTTTGATAAAACACGTATTTTAATATAAATACATAGACTGCAATAAATAAATTAAAGAACCACATGTGCCTACAACAATATAATTTATTAATAGTAGTAGTACAATTCGCCCCAATGGCACGTAAGCAACTTGGTCAACACAGCCTATTCTGATGTGAGAGTCTTCGTATAGCTCAGCCGAGTTATAGGTCTTCAACTGACGCTAACCAACGGAGTTTTTGTGGCAACACGAATGGCCATATTTGACTACACAGTTCATATTTATCACAAAAACACACGATTACTACATGAAAGTTCTAACTTGCAAAGAAAATAAAAACTTATTGTAGGAAGGGTAGCGAGTTCTGACATCATAATTCCAATATTTCAAATAACTGACCAAACAGTAATTTAAATTATTTTCTATCATGATAAAAAGTAAGTCGATGGTGAGGTATTTTACCACCAGCAGTTTTATTAGATGCTTACCCGTCTTAATGTTCCGTCAAAGTAGTTTATGACATTCGATATTATCAATAGGGGTGGTTTTATTCAAACGGTTTTCCCATCTTAGAAATTGAGATTCTTAACTTTCACAACCCAATAATTTAAATATACATCTTCTAAACCAGCATTTTGCTATATCTTCCGATTTCAATCCGACAATTAAGTCAAAACTTTAAAAGTAATCTGTTCACTTCAACTCCACAGCATTCTCCATTTTTTCTTACTCAATTTACTGATTGTGATGTTGTAAGGGCTGTTAAATCTATAACGTCAAATGCGGTCGGTAGTGACATTATTAGTCGAAATATGATCTTACCCATACTTGATGTCATCAGTCCCATCATCGCACACATTCTCAACTACTCCATAATTACAGCTACATTCCCTGAAGCCTGGAGGAAAGCCGAAATAATTCCTTTGCCAAAAAAACGTAACCCTCTTTCCTTTTCCGAATTTCGACCTATATCTATCCTCCCATTTATGTCTAAAGTCCTTGAACGTTTAGTTCATCAGCAACTAAGTGTTTATTTGAATAAAAACTGTTTAATGAATCCATATCAATCCGGCTTTCGTCCAGGTCACAGTACAACCACAGCTCTAATCAAAATCACTGATGACATCCGACAGGGTATGGATAACGGTCTTTTGACAGTACTGTCACTACTTGATTTCAGCAGCGCATTTAACAATGTAGATTTTGAGATTTTATAGCAATTCTCCGCTCTCTCAACATATCTCCAACAGTTGTTGACTGGTTTCGTAGTTACCTGTATGGGCGTCAGCAGAGGATACGCATCGATGAAACTCACTCGTCATGGCAAAGTCTAACTGCTGGTGTCCCTCAGGGCGGCGTTTTGTCTCCGCTTCTATTTGCTATTTTTATTAATACAATCTCTTACAATTTATCTTCATCCTATCATCTCTATGCAGACGATTTGCAGATTTACGCGCAAGCTAAAGTAGAAAATATCAAAGACGCTATAAACACAATTAATGATGACTTGGGACGCATACTTGATTGGAGTCGAACACATGGCCTAAAAGTGAATCCTAGTAAAACCCAGGCCATCATAATTGGAAGCTCACGTATGATTTCAAAGATAAACTGGTCTTCAGTACCGGACTTATTATTTGATGGGACGCGTCTTCATATTAGCGATAAAGTTAAAAATCTGGGCGTAATCATCGATAGGGAACTGTCTTGGTGGCCTCACATCACAGAACTGAGTCGTAGGTTTTTGCTTCATCTGCATCGCTTAGGAGGTTAAAATACTTTCTACCGACCGCCACCAAGGTTACACTTGCTCAATCGCTTTTACTGTCGATCCTTGACTATGCGGACGCCTGTTATCTTGACCTTACCGTAGAACAACTCAATAAACTTGAGCGACTTCAAAATTTTTGCATCCGGTTTATATTTGGTTTAAAGAAATATGACCATGTCTCTGAATATCGCAAAAAGCTCAAGTGGTTGTCAATCTCACTTCGCCGGAATGCTCATCTTCTCAATCTGCTGTATAGCATATTATTTATTCCTTCTACTCCTTCCTATCTTAAGGAACGTTTTGATTTCCTCCATACTTCTCACACCCTTAATTTGCGCTCTTCTCATAATCTCGCTTTAAAAACACCTGCACACGTTTCTACTTTCTACACCAAATCCTTCTCTGTGCAGGCTGTCCTGCTGTGGAATTCATTGCCCGAAAATATAAGACAGGCAAAGTCACTCCCCATTTTTAAAAACTAGTGCGAGAATATTATCTCACTTTATAATAAATATTTAATATCTAATTACATGTACGTTTATTTATTAGTGTTTTGTATATTAATATATTATGTATTAATACTATTATTGATATTGTATAGCTATTGCTGTATCTATACATATGTTAATGATGTATATATTAGTATGTATATAATATTAATATGTGTTATTGTTTATTCTATATTTTATTTTTATTAGTTTTAGGTATAGGTATTGTGTGATATTTATATATGCTATTTATATATTATATATGTATTTAATTTGCACACCACCGTCATACACTTGCGAATCTCCTATTCATAATATCCGTAGCCCGGGTTGTCTGGAACTTTAATTCTACAATGTATAGTTGAAAAATCCATTAATATATTATAATAGGAGAAAGTCCCGTCACTTTTATGGTACGGCTTCATTTGCGATAATATTATAGATATAGGCTGTTTCACGCTGACAAGATGATGGGTTTGATGCGACATTGTGTTAATGACGTTAAATAAGAAGCATTCGGCCACAGCCTAAGCGTATTGCAACATTACAAACTACGTGTAATCCCTCAAGAGTACAGACATACTATTGAGCCTAAGTCACTTTTGACAGCCCCTGTGATGGATTGGTACTATTTGGTTCCTGGCATGATCAATTTCGAAAACTTTTTCTTACGAAACATAACTTCCTTAGTGAGTGCGTGCGTGCGTGATCGGTGCATGCGTGAGTGGTGCGTGCGTGAATAGTAACGCGCTAGAAAGATGCGTGCGCGAGTGTTTCGTGCGTGAAATGTTTGTGCGTAAAAGGTGCGTGGGTGAAAGATGCGTGCACGAGCAGCGTGGGTGAGTGGTACGTGCATGAGAAGTGAGTGTACATATAAATTGTGAAATGAGTGTATTAAACAATTTAAATAAGCCTACAAATTTCGCCTAACTGAATATGAACAAAACTAAAATCTTTAACATTAACGCAGGTGCGGCGGCAACATTAAGAATTATTCTATTTTCGAAATTTAGCTAATAGCTTTTACGACAATGTATAACTTGCCAGTATCAAACAAAAAAAGGAGTAAGTATGTTATTTCTTTTGGTATCAACCTTTTATATCACAGAGTACATTATATATAGTTATATTTGTATATAGAATGTTTTCTTATATCACAATAAATTATTTTCATAAGTTTAAATTCATTCATATCGATAATACAGTGAGAGTTTATTTAGCTCCCAGGAGGCGAGAGTCGTCCGTTTAACCGTCATGAATTATTCAGACGGTCACCAGATGAAGATCTCAACTCAATAACCTTGGAGGGAAATGACCGATCAAACTGTACATTATAAGAACGTGTTGTAATTATATTTATTGCTCTAATGAATACTAATGAAATGTTCTGTGGTATATATAAATATTCATACCTATATTAACTTTAGCTCTTTTCATTCTGTGTGATTACGTACATTATATCCTTGGATTAAACTGTCGTATATTCTGGCACTAAAACTGTGGTAGTTTAGTAGCTAAGGCTCCGATAAGGACCGCCCAAGAACTCAAAATTTGACGTCACGTCTCAATTGCGTTGAGTTTGAATTAACTTCCGAAAAAATTTCAGTCCGGGCAAGAATGGATAACGAGAACAATTTCCTGCAGCCGGGCGGCCTGTCGTAAGAGGCGAGAAAAGAACCCACAGCCAGGTGATATGGTATTTGCTCCTCTGAATGGCTACCACCCCTTTTTTTTGGTCAGGGGAAATCCGTTTGAGGACTAAGCCGCGACAGGCACAGAAGCCTGGGAGGATGTTCGCGACCCGTGTGAGTGTCGGATTCGCCAGATCGGGGGTGGCACTAGCGTGCCCAGTCAGAACTGGTGCCACGCTATTGCCACTCCCCATTTAGGGATACCCACTAAAACCCCTGGGTGTTTCGTCCTGCGCCTTATGCCAGGGCTACGGGTATTTGGGCTTCCCGTCTCCGCGTGCCTTGGCAGGCGTGGGCCCCCGTCACTGGGCCTGGCAATCATTTGATAGCAACCCATTTGGATATATTACCAAGATGTCATAAAGAATAGGCCCAACGTGGCCCGGTGACCTCCAATCTCCCCCTTCTATTCACCACAAGCCTCGCAATTAGAGTATTTATATCATCTCAATTCTACACATTTAAACACCTTTATCAAGTCACACAAGGACATTAAATAAACATAACTTACTCAATTTACCGAAGAGCGCAGCGCCCGGCGAATGGTAGAACAACTGTCTCTACCTGGCCTCACGCACCGCTTATATACTATAAATTACTTGAAAATACTGTCAATTAAATGTTCACAATCTAAAATGTCCAGCAAGTTGTTAATGCCTCTAGAACATTTAGTAAATATGACGATATCGTATTTACTAACTAATCCTTTATTCATTGTAACAGATAAATAAATATCTGCCTTAAAATAGGTATTCTTTCGTGACACTAATATAATCGATTAAATAATGACATTATTATACGTGTAATTACTACAACTGTAGCTTCATAATATATCCTAGAAACATATATTAGCTACTATAAATTAAGGTATTTTTTCTTCTTTTTTTATATTCGCCTTCTCCTCCATCATTGGTTAAGATAGAGGTCTTTATTATTTCTTAACTTTTAGAACGCAACACAGGGAAAGGGGTTCTATATTTTTATGTCTTATTTTTCTTTTCTTATCAATAACTTATCAACTATTAAATTTTTACTAAAACGAGTTTTACACTTTTTTATATTAAGATTGCCAACAACATGGTATATAAAAAAGATATTAATGAGGAGACACCATACAAATATAGCTTAGGAAGTCGGTAATGATAAAGGTATTGTTGTAATGGCACGAAGGCCCTTGGGCCTGGGCATGCACCGTTTTAGCAATTTTTTATAAGTTCCATGTGCTAACGGTGAAGAAAAAATCATGACTGAACTTGCATAACGAAATTGCCAATCTGTAAAACCCGCCGATCCACCTCAAAAAAATACGACGGGTACGCCGTTTGTTCTCTTGCCATCCACTCGTTTTTAATATTTTTTAGAGTTCGACTCGATATAAAAAGAAAAATTTAAATAATAAAGACGTTAAAAGGCGTGAAAAGAATGACCGGTAACGCTATCTTGTCACTTAGCATTTAAACCGATATTAGACGGTTTATTGCTGCCTTTCAATTTGGATGAATCAATCAAAGTGATCCATATAAACACAAACTTGAATCATTCAATGCCGTCGTTTCAGTTCTGTGTTTTATTGATTCAATTTGATTAAACCATTTAATATCATCACTAGGAGATTTTCAGAGCTAGATTTTTGCTAGATAGTTAATTGTTAGGTCGATTGTCATTTCTATTTTTGTTCATAGACACAACAAAGTAAATAAAATGTATTTTGTTGTGACTTCAATTTTCAAGAATATCGCGCCTTAGTTCTATAGGTACATTCTATATGTATGTATAGGCTCTATAGGTAGAACGAAGAAGGTTGGCACTGTTGAATTTATACTAGTACTAGTGCTGGATATAATAAAAAGACAGTGCTAGACTGCTATCTTGCAGGACCACCATACTTACAGAGTATCACTTCTCATTTGAAGTGTAAAATGTACGACGTCAACTTTTATTAAAGAAAGTCAAGGATATTGTTGGGTTAGTAGGTTGTTGTATTAAGTTATTTCGTGTAAAATATAGTGTACATAAAAACTTTATACATGAACTGTAGGTATCCTAATAACATAAACAATACAAACTCAATTTATTGTATGAAAGTAATTTAATGGATCTTGAAATACTAAAGGCCATGAACATTTGTCACGCTATTAAAGCCTGCAAAGGAATTAACTTCTTTGACTATCGTCCTTCGGGTTCGAAAATAAATTGCATGCAATCTAGTTGTTATTCCGGTATATACCACAGTGTGAAAACTATTCTAACAGTAGTACTTCGACTTAGAAGTAGCGAGAAATGGAGCTTCCGTCAAGACATACGGAAGTGTAACCAAGTAAATGGTACTATTGGCGTTTGAGCTCGCATCTTCCTTTTTTTGCTCAGTCTAAATATATCCCTTGGCTTACAGGTTGTTTCTTTTATGATTAAACAGTACAATACGTACTTACGTGAAAACGTGATTGTAAGTAACAACACACTTGTATTTTTATAGACACTAGAGCTTTACCCGCTATTTCACATCTTCACATTTGGTGGGAATAAGAGTATCTTCTTAGTTACCCAATGTTATGAAAATCAGTAGGTATATTCCGTTTTCAATATGAGGGGAACCTGCCTGAGAAGACCTGCCAAGCCGCCTTCAACAAGCGTGGCGGGTATACTGTCCGTTCCCCACTAGTGGGAGACCCGAGCCCAGCAGTGGGTTATTTATGGGCTGTTATTATAATTATTATGTATAAAATATGTGGGGAAAAGGTATGTAATACGTTTTTTATATAATATATAACTATATGTAATGCGGAGATATAGTCTAAGATGGAGCACACTTATCTAGAAAGTACCTGTTGACACAGGACTTGACGACACCCAGGTTGTAAGTATGGAGAAAGACGAACTCTGGCAATGAGTTTCACTCTGTCGCGGAGCGCATGATGAAGGTGGAAGCAAAGCACTTCGTACGTATAGTTGAAATCTCCACCATATAGGTATCGGTGGCGCATGCTGATGGGTCTGGTTGTAAGTGGGTATTATTAAAACAAATATGCAACACTACACAAAGTCACAAACACGCAACTAACAACAAAACTTATACACCAACGCTAACTACCACCGCATTGCATTACACGCACCCTTCACAAACAAACCAAGACACACAAAGAGCCTAAAAATTAATAACCAAAACACAGAAAGGAAAAAACAACACACATGGCATTGGTTAAGATAATATATACAGGTATAGACATAAGGCACACACTGCACATGCACTTCCTCACAACACCAGCATGTAACAGATACACTCTACATTAGTATAAGTTTAGTATTAAAATTAGAATAAATTAATATAATAAGTTATTCGTAAGGTACGCCATGACACACATATGATTGAATAAATGTCACACAAAAAAACAAAAATTATCAAGAAGCGTGTATAAATACTTAAAAATTTCTTCAAAATTAAGTTATAGAAAAGGGTACGGAACTCGAGCTCGAGAAGTGTTAAAAAAAATCTAATATGCAAAGTAAAGTGGTTGACTTACAATTTTTTTTATGTACTAACATTGCTTAGAAGCAATGACTTCTGTTTAGGTAATGCCCTCCAGGGGTGACCGCGTTTCGACAAACATAGTGGAGAACGTCCTCCAGCCCGATGGAACGACGATATGTGCAAGGTCGTCGGTCGGGGCTGGATGAAAACAGCGAAAACTTTGGGAGGCCTACGTTCAGCAATGGACAACGGTTGGCTGACGACGACAGCCCTTCAGTTATGTTACCGAAGTAACCTTGTAACCGAAGATGATCATTAAAAGTGTCTTCACTTGAAAGCGATGCTCAAGAATGTTCTGAGCCTGCACTAACTTCTTTTGATTTCAGGGATGCGGTGTTTAAGTGCTTTTGATATTCAAGTCATTGCATTATTAAGTGTTCCATGTATTTTAAGATCTATTGCTACATTCAAATCAAAGTTATTTCCAGTTTGTTTTGTTAAATGGTAATAGATGTTGCGTAAACTTTATGAAATAACTTTTACATAAATGTTGAAATGAATCTATTTCAACGGTTTTGTGTTTTTTGCGGAGACAACCTTTCAAGCTTGGTTTTCCTCAGTATTTTCCACCCCGTAGATAATTCTAAATTTGTTCAGAAGGTGGCAGATACTATTTACAGTTGTGAAAGCCAATATCAATGCAAGTTTTGAGTTTAAAAAAGTCAGTAAAAACTCCGTTATTGTTTATAAATACCTATATAATGATATCCCACACACCTATCTACTAAGTCTTTTATATTAGCAGCCTTTCCACGATTTTCTACACTTTCACCGCATCACGGTGTAGGTTACTATGGGTCCTGTAATTTCTTCTTACCTTTCATCAATGTGACAAATTAGTATTCTTTAAGAAAAACTGCTGTAACACATACAGACTGAAGAACAAACGAATAGACGGCCATGACAGTTTTATTAGGGTTCCATTTTTATCAAAATAGTTACGGAACCCTAAAATGAAACCCTTACGACCTCACTCTAACGTCTGTCTATATGTTACAAGTGTTACCTCAGGTTATCGGATTTAGATATATAACCCTATCTAGATACCAGATTTACCGTACCAGATAGATAATAGATTTGAGTAAATATTTTTTTATTGTAGATAATTAAATAGGACAACGGATCAGTATGGCAATCCAGCGAGGAAACATAGTTAGTTAGCTTTCTGGGCACCTCACCCATGGAAGACGATGACCTAGGCCCAGTATTCTACTAATAGACTTGATGTATTATAGGTAGAATAGAATATAAATAAGTTATTTATTTTATTCTAAGTTTATATTGTCTTCGTTTTATTATAAACTTGCTTTTACCCGCAACTTCGTCTGCGTGGAAATTAATTTAATTTGCCTTCGGATGCGCGTGGGTCTTTTAATTTCTTTTTATAAAATAAAATTAGATTAAGTTACTCTTTATAACATCAGCTATCTGCCAGTGAAAGTCCTGTCAAAATCGCTCCAGCCGTTTCAGAGAATAGCCGGAACAAACAGATAGACAGACATTTTTTTTTAAATATACATAAAGATAAAAAGCTGATTTTTTTAACATTGCAAACAGACACTTCAATTATATTTACTTGTATAGATAAATTAATAGTAAAAAAGTTTTTAAAATAAGCTTTTATTTATAACTCTAAAAATAATAAAATAACCTTTTTTTCTTGTAATAATTAATATATTTGCAAAAATTAAACTATGCTATAAATTAAACTAAAAATAAACTATATATACGAACTAGCTGATACCCGTCCGCTTCGCGTGCCGTAAAATCCGTTCTTAGCTGACGTCTTCTTGACGAAAGGAAGGTCCATGCCAAATTTCAAGTCTATAGGTAAATAGTTCCTGAGATATTGTGGCGACCGAGGGTAGAACTTTCCGCCAGCGTAAGCCGGTCTCGAGACTTTTAGAAAAAGGTAGAAGATTCTGGAAAGAAAAGACAAGGACAGATACATGTTGGAAAGGGATAGACGATAAACGAAAGTTCTAGAATAGAAAGTTCGGGAAGGAAAAGACAGAGATAGATACATGTTAGAAAGGGATAGATGTATAAACGAAAGTTCTCGAATAGAAGGTTCGGGAAGGAAAAGCAGAGATAGATAGATGTTTAGAAAGGGACAGATAGTGAATAAAAGAATAACGAAATTATGGGTTCCAGAAAATTCTTCCGGGTATATAAGCAGCGTAAGACGCGCCTACCGGGCAGTTTTAGAGTTGAGTTCAGTTCAAGACAGGGAAGTGACAAGTGCGATACGGAAGAGTTGGAAGAAAAGTTTAATAGAAGACAGTGACGAGTTAGTGGTGAACTTAGTGAAAAGTGTAGTGGGCAGTTAAGTGAAGGAGGAGTTTCGCGTAGTTTAAAAAGAGGTCCAGAGGCGAGCTACGCGCGGTAATATCGGAGGTGAACACGGCAGTAACAGAAGGTGGTCTACGCCATTTCAGCGACGGTATTGTGAGTGGGACACCTTATCGTCGAAACAATGCATCGTTAGTCGTGTGTATAGGGGCAACCCTGCCGAGAGGTATTACGTGCCGCTGTGTAAGTCAATAAAAGATTTTATTTAAAAACTGGTGTTTCCTTCAAATCCTAAGTGCGAACCCCGCTCGCACGTAACAATATCATGATGAGTCACTATATACGTGGATTTCAATTATATATATTTAGATTAAAATTAAATTATAAAATCTAGTGCCAGACCGCTGTCAGTATAAATAAATAAACTTTAAATTAATAAAAGCTTGTCGCGAGATTTAGTCCTGTAGATGTTTTTACATGTTGTATAAAATGTGTAAAAACATCTACAGAACTAAATATATACTTTTCTTCTTAAATTTACTTATATCAAGATTAAGTTACATAGCTATTGTATTCTTGTTTATCTACACAAGTAAATCTCGCGACAAGCTTTTAATAATTCGAAGTTTATTTTATTATTTTTAGAACTTGAAATAAAGGCATGTTTTTAAACATTTTACTTTTTCGTATTCTTTTCAGCAAACCCTTTAATTTGACGTCCATATCATGGGAAGCACAAAAAACTAGCCCGACATCTTGGACCATCCGCCACATTGGATTTAGAATTATTTCACTTAGATAATCATATATTGCAAAATTTCATCTCAATCGGTTGAGCATAACTGGTTTAAAATTCAGTTGCAAGATTTATTCCGAACATACAACATACATACATAGATACAAACATTGCAAGTTAAATAAATGCTTATAAAAGTAAACAAGCGATAACTTATATCAAATTCAAATGTTTTTTAGAGTTAATAAGGATAACTTTTGAACTAGTGCTATAAACAAAACTAAAGTGTTGTGTAATGTGCTAGCTATTAATATAGAACACATGCACAAGGTGTCTTCGCCTTAACTCTTTTTCCATGCCATTAATAGAGAAAATAAGAGAAGTGAATACTTTTATTTCATTTAGGTTATATTTCAATCACTTAGTCTTTAAATTGCATTGTAATATTAAATGTGATATTTTTTAAATATAACATTTATAAATTAAAACAATAGACATTAATTTACGTTTAATAGATTGATTACCATTTTTATACACATTCAAGAACGTTATGCAAATCTAAAATGTAAAAACGAGGTGTACTAAAACCGATTTCTATGCGACAATGTAATCCAAGAAACGTAAGTGGTTTCAGCCATTCAAGTCGCAGTGAGTTTGTTTTTCAATCGTGTTAAGGTCTCCAAAGCAAATAACAATGTGTTCAGTCTTACGGCTAAGAGGCAATAAGCTGAATCGTGTCGAATGTCGTTAGCATCTCGATACACGGAAGTTTGCGATACTAACAACCATGACAGAAAGCTAACAATAGTGATTTTTTCCCTAATCACCTTTGTATCTGTGAGCAGAGTTCTTTTTACAAGCTTTTATTTAATTTGCAATATTTGTATGTACGTATTTAAAAATAAATTAATGGTAAAAAAACATTTTTAAAACAAGATTTTATTTAAAGCTCTAAAAAGAATCCATCGATTTATTATATTACACAATTTAGGTATATGCCTGTCGTAAGAAGCAACAAAACAACCCACAGCCAGGTCCAAGGGTATTTGCCCGCCTGGATGGTTACCACCCCTGGTCTAGAGTATGCCGCCATAAAAACCTTGAGTTATGTTCCGGCATTAGTGGCCAGGCTCCAGGAGAACAGCAGCGCATTTGTAACGCCTTTACTTTGCAAATGTTCATGGGCGATTGTAAACGCTTTCCATCAGGTGGGCCATCTGCCTGTCTGCTGAATGTATGCAATAAAAAATATACATAAAAATAAAAGCTTGTCGTGAGATTTACTTGTGTAGTAGATAAACAAGACTACAATAATTATGAAATTTGTTCTACATATATGCAAAATTAGCTTATTCCGACACAGTTTTCACTAAAACGATGGTTTACATTCTTTTTGGTACTTTGTATCCCGAAAATCCTGAGGGAATTTCAAGTGAAGCATGGACGAAGTCACGGGCATATCCTGGTCTGTAGTATTATTTTTCTTTGGCACACTTTTCTTTTAATACTTTCTTTCGATTTTTTCGAGAATCGATCGCTTCTCCTTCACTCTTTAAGAGGTATTGATAGGTACTCATATTCTACATATTCAGTGTAAACTATATAAAGATTGGCACCCTATTAATATATTCAAAACATTAAAAAATCTTGCTTTTTAATTTATAACTATTATACTATATAATATTATTAAAAAATATTAAGATTTCTTAATATCTTAAATAAATTGACAAGGCACCCATCCCTGGGGACGTGTGCTTACAGTGGTATATATAGTTTACTTATTGTATATTATTACTATTTAATGGCGCTTATTGTATGCTTGGATGTTGTTTGTATTATTTTGCCACGTTTTCTTGATTTCATGAGTTTGAATACGAGAAATCTATACTTATTACTAGTCCATATAATAATATCTACCCGTGAACGCCCTACTGCTGGGCTTGACCCTTTCAATCTATATAGGAAGGAACAATAACGAAAAATTTGTCCAAGACGGATTACCGGGTTTCACAGATCGGTTATCGTAATGTGCAAGTTTATTCCCTCCCTGTAAGAAATGCTTCGCGTTTAAAGCCACACCTTGCAAGAAAACACGGGTACGTTAGTTACCCATTAGAGTTATCGTAACTTATGTTATTAGGTGAACTCATGTGGAAAATTCTAGTCTCAAGTAACTAAGATTAGGTTAGATAAATTCAAAAACTATAATTAAATATTACAAATGTTTATTTTACCATAAATTTATTATATTGTCCGAGAAAATAGAATATAAATTTTGTTCAATTTCTTAAATAATATTAATAATAAGTATAGATACATGTATTAGAGAACGTGTTTTTAAAATGCTTAATTTTATACAAGTACTATAAGTATTTAATTAAACTGCTCTTGGCTAGCCAAGTGTTCTTGACTAGCTAAATGTTCCTGGCTAGCTAATGCCTCCACGCTCCTAATACCACGATGAAGTTGTTCCTGACTAGCTAAATGCTCTTGACTGGCGAAATGCTCTTGACTAGCTAAATTTTCAACACTACGTGCTTCTCGATCTAAGTGACGTACATAAAGAGGAGGGAGAGTCGGAGAAGTTGGCAAACTTGGCCATTGAAAAGCAGCTAGGTCTCTTGCATTTCTACGATTATATCCAGGATGTGTTGGCCCCGTGTCTCGACTTCCAGTCGCCGTGTGTCCACCGCGAGCTCCTCGGCTTACACTTGGAGTACTAAGACTACGAGCATATCTTCTATCAGGATTAAGTTTCACGTCGTCGATGATTGAAGGTAATACAGGATGCTCACCAGCAGTTGGAGCTTTGGGAATATTGTCACCTTGAAACAGCCATTGGGGTTCGCCTCTTCCGGTGTCTCGAGCTGTTCGTATGACGATTGGCCTTTGGGGTGGGGGCCTATACGTCGGATAGATGATATGCTGGCACGAGCATTCGCCGATGAAAAGCACTAATGCAATAGCGAACAAAGATGTTATTCTTAACATTTTAACTATGACTTCGATACTATGTACCGAAATGATAATTCCTTGACCAAGTCGCTCGTATTTATACGGCAACTTGAGGAAAGTTGAGGTACATTCCCTGAGATATTCGAGTTTGTTTTAAATAAGAGGGAAGTACCTTTGTATGAAGTCATCTGTCTTAACCTCAAGTGTTTATCATTATTTATGAGTGTAGTCATAACAAATGAGGTGTTTGATTTATTATGTAAACAAAGACATGTACACATAGATAACGTTTGTCAATAGTTACTTTTTTGCAATATTAAGTAAAGTTTTCAATAAAAATTAGTCTGAACAACAACGTTGAGTCGCTTTTCAGATGATGTCGTTTTTGATGTTGTTAAATTTGTTGTTTTGTTATCTTATTGTGTTTGCTGCTTTTGTTGTTATTATTGTTTTGTTAAAATGAATAGAAAAATAATTCACACTCGAGCTCGTGAAATCATTATTAAAGTGGATGATTACTTTGAAAAAGAGAAGGAGGACACTAAGTTACTACTTCGGAATGTAACTCGAATCATGAAAAATACATCAGACTCTAGTGAGGACGTAATGATGTCGAAGCAAACTGTAATACAAACTTTAGACCGCTTACAAAATGCAACCAAGGTCACACAGCATGTGGTTAGTGCTACAGGAGTTATCAAAAATACAGTGGCAAAACTAAGGCACAAAAAGGAAACTGCTACTGTTAGTGGCAGTAAAATCACAGCGCCGATTAAAAAAAGAGTTTTTTGACGACTTTGCATTAACAGCGTTAATAAATATTATTAGTACAATGTACACAGTTCGCAAAGAAATACCCACTATGCGTAAAATTATGGCTGCTGCAAAAAAGGACTTAAATTATACAGGAAGTGTGAACACATTACGTGGAATAATAAAGGTAAAACTATTATAGGGTACCGATTTAAAAAATGTTACCAAAACCGATTGTATTTAATTGAAAGGCCCAATATTCAAGCTTGGAGGGCTAAATATTTACGTCGCATGAGACAAAATGACTTACTTGGCGCTGACAAAAAACAAGTGATTTATATCGACGAGACGTGGATACACGCCCATTACACAGTCAAAAAGTGTTGGCAGTCGACACGGATGTTGGAGTGAAAAAAAATTATAGCCCCAGTCACCGCTGGATTATAGTTCATGGTGGGAGTGAGTTAGGATTTGTCAATAACGCTCTTTTAATGTTTAAAGCGCATACAAAAACAGGCGATTATCATGACCAGATGAATACTCAAAATTTCACGAAATGGTAACAAGCAAAGTTTATACCCAATATACCACCGAACAGTATTGTTGTAATGGACAACGCCTCTTACCATAGTAAAGAGGAAGAAAGAACTCCCACCATGAGCTCAAAAAAACAAGTGATGGTTGAGTGGCTCCAAGCACATAACATTGAGTTCCCGGAATATTTCACAAAACCGGAATTATATTTAATAATAAAACATCACCAAACGCCGAAGAAATACATTATAGATAAATTATTGGCTGCTCATGGTCACGAAGTTGTTAGAGTGCCACCGTACAACTGTGACCTCAACCCCATAGAATATATTTGGAACCTCGTAAAACAAAGAGTTTCAGACAACAATGTTGAACAAGTGGCGAGTAAGATCGAATCTCGATCGAATCGACTGGAAGAAGGATACTGGCGAAAAGATAGAGTGGTGGACGAGCTATTTATTAAATACACGGGAAATGATACTGATTCTGACGAGACATCAGACTCGGATACCAATTCTGAGTCTGATGTAGATTATATGAGTGGAGTTGAAGAGTTAAGTTAAGATTTTCAAAAATGTAATTGTTACGGCTGCAGCCAGCAACCGGACCGGTTGGCGCGGGGCGGCTGCCGCGGCGGGGGCGACGCGGCGCATCGGCCAGTGTCACATATCACAAGCACCTTTTGCTAACGATCCTCTCACGTCAACGCGCGCGCACCATACATAAATAATTAATTTGTAATACCAGTAAAGCAATAAAATCATATATCTATATATAAACCGTTCATTATTCTTCAAGCATCAATCAAAGTACAGTCCACGAATTCACAACCGGAGTCTCAACAGGCTCAGGCCTGTACAGTGATAAATGATAATAATGATGATTATGATTAAAAGTTAAACATTATTCAAACTTTTTGTTTTAGTTAAAAAACACATCAAATTTCCTTTATAAACTTTTATTAATAAATGAGAATATTACGTTTTGTTAACTGTACTTTTTCTTTGCTGATGACGCCACAAGGGCGTTAATTTGACAAGGTTCCAGCGCATTACTAATTTGTGTGGCTTATAACAATAATAACAAAGAAACTAAATTCATATATATGAATTTAGTTTCTTTGTTATTATTGTGTAGACTATTTTATATGTTATTATATAATAACATATAAAATAGTCTACACAACTGCCCAGCAAAACATAGAGGCGAGTCGAAGCCAACCTGATTTGAAGTAATACAATGAATAACATGTTGTTTATGACAATGTAGCAATTTGTTAGTGAATTGAAAAAACTCAATTGCAGCGCTATTTATTTTGCTAATCCGTCTATTCTAAGGAAATGACTTCATTTATCGGGATAAAATGTATCTTAAGTGTGAACTAATAAAAAATGCGATAGTAACTCGATATGACATTCTGTTAGCTTTCATGGAAGAACTGAATATGTACATTATATATACATATTCAGTCGTCATAACATATAATAAATAATATGCAGTTCTTCTGAATTCAGTCACAGTACAAATACAAAATGTCAATTTGTTGACATATCTTGTTCAATGTTCGTAAGGCCTGTGTCATCAGCGCCTTATTAAGTAAGTTAGTCTTGCCTACGAACATTGGTGGCTGCCTATGCCTCATCACAAAATTCGCTGGAATGTTAAATTTGATTTCAGCTAATACACCTGGCTTAAACAATTTACCTCTTAACAATTTAAATAAGTGGGAGACTAATGCAAGCTTTCGTCTGGATGCCAAATTATTATACCCAACCATGCCTTTTTTTTTAGCCAGGAGATAATTCGCGACCTAGTGTGGGATTCGCCAGATCGGGGGTGGCACTAGCATGCCCAGTCAGAATTGGTGCCACGCTATTGCCACTCCCTGGTTAGGGATATCCACTAAAACCCCTGGGTGTTCCGTCCTGCGCCTTATGCCAGGGCTACGGGTATATGACCTAGCCTCTCCGCAGCCCTGGCAGGCGTGGGCCCCCCTCACGAGGCCTCTTCCATTGCCAAGGGACTTATCCCCCGGCATCATCATGCTCTCTAGGCGTGGGGCGGTCTGTAACTCACCCCACGGGAGGAACCCAACCATGCCTAAGCAAACAAGGTGGGGTACATCAAATTATGGGATGGGTATGGTGTAATAAAAAACAAGTTACACTTTCGGAGATATTTTATTTTCAAAATCATAATATCCAATAAATTTTAAATATATATTCTGCTCCAATATTAATAATGTTACAACTTAAGTTCCAACAAAAACAAAATCCACTTGCATATCTATAGAAACATACTTTATTACCTGTCAGCATTTGAACTAATTGTAATTCTTTTATGATTGTCTTCTTTTGTTTACTTATTTATTGGTTACTGTGGAGAGCAGCCTATTGTACTCGTTTATGGCCGCCCGCAGGCATAATTAGGCAGGTGTGCCGATTACAATTTCTGGGTAATTGCGTCGTCACTTGCCGGGCAGACATATTTGCATTTGTGCAATATAAAGCAATTGCCCGATTGAAGAAGAGTCTTTCAAGCGATAACCATAAGCGAAGCAAGACTTGTGTACATTCGGCAATCTATTTAGTGACGGACTTTGCGTGTGTTATTAAATCGTGAATTATATTTGGACTGGTTGTATTCAGTTATATTTGTACCTGTGTTATACGTGTTTGTATAGTTCTAATAAATTCTATAATAATTCCAAGGGCATCTTAATTCGAGTCCTGCAACTTATAACAATAATATGCGCGTGCTGTGGCTGTATCATTATGATTTACTAGCTCTTGACTGCGGCTTCTCTCGCATAAATTAGAAACAAATAAAAGCTGGTCATATTCATAGTTTGAGTAGTCAAAAATGTTAGAAGGTAGCCAGCCGCTTTTTCAACCTCTTAGGAGTTGAAGTTCCGAAAACGCCGATATACGTGTACGTTTATTTCTAGCCAGAAGCAGGTAGATATATAAAATTTCGTTCTTTTACTTTAAAAATTACTGATTTTCATAAAAAATGTCAACTCCTTTTTCACCCCCCTAGGGGTTGAATTTTTAAAAATCCTTAGTTCGCACCTACAGTATAGAGAAACTCGCATGCAAATTTCCATGTTTTTTTTATTGCTTGAGTTCAGCTGACAGGCAGACGGCCAACCTGATGGTAATCGATTACCATCGCCTATGGACATTTGCATCACCAAAGACGTTACGAATGCGCTGCTGCTTTCTTAAGGGAGACTGGAACCTGACCACTAATGCCGGAACACAACTCAAGGTTGATATGGCGGCATACTCTAGACCAGGGGTGGCAGCCATCCAGTCGGACAAATGCCCTACCACCTAGCAAAAGACTTATAGTTTATATAGAGAAGGAGTGCAGGATGCTAATATTTTTTTAATTATGCATAAAAAACACATTAAATCAATAAAAAAAGAAACATTACACACACTACCATGTATTTGACACACACACGCATATATGATCTTTTGTTTAATGTTAAAGTTAAATTAACAGTGTATCTTTGACAACAGAACCTTAATAATATTCAAACTTATAATTTAAATTAATTATGGTCGAATTTCGACCACTAGCTGCCAATGGCGCTTTCTCCATTCCTGCACGGATAGGTCCTAGCCCCAGTAGTTTGCGCTGTGCGTTGATATATCAGTTAATCAGTCAGTCAGTCAGTGAGACCAAGCAATTATACACCTATAGATTTCATCCGTACTTATCTATACCTATTAGAAGAATTGAAGACTGTCTGTGATTCCAAAAAAATACCATAACACTAGTACACTATTAAATATGAAGTTTACTTTGGATGCTATTGTAGGAAGCAGTGCAGGCTATACCTATAGTGCAGCGTGCACGGCGCACACGGGCGCCGGGTCTAAGGAGGCGCCGAACGCCGCTCGCGACACCTCCGAACAGCATGAGTCGTTGAGCAGTAGTAGTATTGCCAAGCAGTCGCTATATCCCTCTTTATTCTACAGACCAAAATGTAACATAAGAGAAAATGAAACCACAGTATCTATGCAATTGCTATTTTAGCACAGTTTATATGAGAGTTCTTGTTCTGAACGTGTACCTATTGCTACCCGACATTATTTAAAATTGCACCATTTGTACCCGAATTTCTGTTCACTGGTGAAAATATAACTGTAATTATTCCAGATTGACCGCGCGCCTACTAGGGGGCACCAAGGTATTCACTGCACACGGGCTAGAGCCACCTCTGGTAGTAAGTATATTATGTTTATTGGGTTTATAACCAAAGATGTGTAAAAGGAAATTTGGTTCAAATATCGATATCAAAGATAAATTATAGGAATTACTTTTATTTCCAAAAACACTTTAGTTTATCTCTATCCGTGCAGGAACGGAGAAAGAATACAATTTCCTGGGGGCGGGCGGCCAGTCATAACAGGCGACAAAACAACACACGGCCAAGTGGTAGGGTATTTGCCCGTCTGGAAGGCTACCTCCCCTGATATAGAGTATGCCGCCATAACAACCCTGAGGTGTGTTCCGGCATTAGTCTCCAGATTCCAGTCTCTCTTCAGAGAGCGGCAACACATTGGTAGCGCCTTTGGTGTTACAAATGTGCATAGGCGACGGTAACCGCTTTCCATCAGGTGGGCCATCTGCCTGTCTGCTGAAATCATGCAATAAAAAATAAATAAAGTATCTGCACTAAAGTAGGTAGATAGATATTCAGAGTCTAGGTATCATTTGCGGATACTCCTTTAATTCCAACAGTTTATTGTTTAAATGTGTTAAATTCCAGTTTTATGTTTAAATTTAAAACTGAAAAAAACTTACATTCAATTTTTTAAACATACCTATACCTAAATCAGTTTAAAACATTTCAAATTATAAGTTGTTGAAAGTTGATGTTGTTCTATAACATTAACAAAACGTGAGAGAAAGAACCCCTAAATCCTACAAGGCATTCTTGCCTTGTAGGATTTAGGGGTTTTTTTATTTACATTAGGTATTTATTGGATAATTATTATTTTTTGTGTTCTTCTCGTATGATAAGATCTTTGAAAAGTCACTGTCACAAGTTAAAGGTCGACAGTTTAGTACCGGCGCGACGTTGCGCATGTATACCAACCAACAGGAAAATCTTATCAATAATAACTTTGTATCAGAGTTTATGAAAGAATGTGACATAATTAAACAATACCCAATAGATTTTTTTCTAAAAATAGGCATATAATATAATATTATACAAGATATTAATAAAACTTCATACGCATCGGCAAACAGACAAACAGTCACACATACACACACCCTCATAAACACACATTAACATACACAAACTCTTTTAGAAATTTCGTTAAATGTTGTGTGTTTCGTTAAATGTACTTAATGTTATTGTGTTTACATTAAGGGAGAGGACAATAGCCTCTATATTACAGTGCAAATTAGTTTAGGGGCTAGTAGAATCAAAAAAATACTGTCTGATCAATGTATAAGTTTCAAATAAATAAATAAAAATAGATTGTTACATTTCAATTAAGCCCTGTTGTTTTTTTCTAGCATGTGAAATTATAGTGAATTAATTAATTTATTAATCAAAACTATTAATAAAATATAACCTAAGTAGAAATAAATCTAAAGTTTTAGATGACTAATGTTCGTCGGCAACTTCGTCCGCACTGGACAGGTAATAAAGATCAGTTGTTTTTTCAATATTTGAAATCAAAGGAAAAGGCAAAACCAGGACAATGGGTTTTTAGCATATAAATACATAATCTTGGAAGTTCCCGTAAAACGTAGGATAAATTATGTTACTAAATACATACGCAACCGTCGTATCATCATTAAATAATCTTAGTTTGTAGAGCTTTAAAAACTTTAAGCTTTAAGATTAATTTTTGATAGAGTATTTTCGATTAAATGTTTTTTTATGGTTCCATAAAAACATACTGACGGTTTTTCATCTCTACATAACCCTTTATTGTGCGCGGACATTCAAGCACTTATCTAATTTTATTATGTTTATAATGTGAAGTTTTATTTTCGAAAAACGTATTATACTATATTATATTATAAAAATAATACAAAAAGTTTTATAATATTTTTATAAGGAGTACATTTTTTACGGCTTTGGAAGCGAATATTTCTACATTACCTCTCATCACCCATTAAGGGCCTACCTAAATGGAGTTCGCTATATCACTCACGCATTTCCACATTTTTGAAAATATAAATTTCCCGAATTTAGTCACAATAAATCCGCATTACACAAAACTTGCCAAAAAAATACGAATGTTTTACAAAAAAATTCGTTATGATTTATGAAATCTACATATAAAAATTCGAAATGTGTATATGAGATCTATATATAAAAAATCTATTTATAAAAAACTATTCTTGTGCAAAATACATTTTTTATGTAAGAAATCTTGTATGAATCAAAATTTTATTTAAATTTTTTTAAATTTTCTAGTAAGTTTTTTGTTTTTGTATTTATATCTTCAAAAATGTGGTAATACGTGAGCGATATTGCGAACTCCATTTAGGTACCTACTTAGATCCACTTCTTGAACTTCTTGTAGTCACTAATGGGTACACTACAATCTCGCGAGAACGCGAGGGAGGCGTCAAAGACGAGAATGAAGGAAGAATGGATTCTCATTTTTTTGGTTCTTGCGTTCCCGCGTATTACACTTAACTTCACTAAAATTAGGACTTAACTGGACTTATATGAACTATTGAGTATTTATTATTGTTTTTATGTAAAACATCTGAACTTTTTATCAAGAGGTGTACGGATCAAATATGATTTGGCTCAATGGATCTTGTTCTCATGCCATAAAATACTTATTTAAAATGTTGTAAAAAAAATTTCAAACAAAATTTGTTTTGACGATTAAAAATTTGATACTCAAAGTTTCAAAGCAATGCTATATTTTTTCGGGAAACCAGAATAATAGAATGTTATCAGCTTAGAATAATATTGTCATTATATTCCCATTATAACCATGGGTGACGGTCAAAACGGCATCGGTAAATAAGAAGCTCAAGACTCCCAAAATCCGAATCCAATGTGCTCATGGTTGGAGTAGCATTTGAAATGATTTTTTTCATGTTTTAGATGATTTGGAAATGCTCAAAGCCCTGTTTGACTTCGAAGCTACTTTGGCTAAAACATTAAGTTTCTCAGAAGGAGAATTTTTCTATCTTCAACATAGTCATACAAAACAGCGAAACTGGTGGTATGTTGTTAATAGAAAAGGTCAACTTGGCTTTGTACCGTCTAATTATGTTGCTTCAGTCAAGGTAAGATTAATTATAACCAATTATCTATCACTTATGTGATCAGTATAGTGATTAATTTGCCAAATTTTCGTACCAAGGTGGAGCCTGAATTCTTCTTGTCGTTTCTTAACGATTGTATTAAACACCTAAGTGAGAGTGCAATGTCTCAAAAGCAAGACGTAATAACTAGACTTCAAGAGAAAAAGAAGCAAGTTCAAATATTAGTAAAACCATTAATTAAAAAAGCCCCTGCACCGAAACCACCCCCAAGATTTGAGGACAATACACCTCCCAATGGAGTGTCGCCTTCTTTTGATCTCAGGCCTGTAGTCTCACATCAACATATCACTGAGGAAAGAGAAACTCCTCAGTCACCATCCAAGCCTGATACTAAGAGTGTTTCAAAAGGTGAGTTGTAAGGATATAATAGTTCTTTGTTGTAACTGTTGGAGGTGAACCTCAAATTGTGAGGCTTACCTCTGACTACCATGAAGAAAAACTAGGTGTATTTCATATGATAGCCCTGTAGCATTGGTGATTTACAGTTTCATTGGCATTTTTACTAAAATGGTATTCTTACAAAATCTTCACCTTTTGTTAATAATTACTAGGTCTATGTGTATCTGGTATCTATGGTACAAAAGTCTGTTTAATTTATACCTTTACACAATGGTGACAAGTGAAAAATGTGTTGAATGATTTTTTCAAAGAATCAAACTCAAGACCTCTGCTTTTCAACTATTTAGGTAAGCCACAGCTTAGACCATTAAACTATAGAGGCTGATATCTATTATATGTATAATGATATATATTATATATTATAGTATCAAATATTGATGTTATACTATCAAATATTTCAAACTAGAACATTCCATAATATATATTCTTATGATAACTTTAAAATTTAGTCCACTTAGTATTTTTGAAATATAATAAAAGATAGACTTTGCCATACTTACCACAATCAAAATTCAAATCGCAGATGTCTTAAAAAAGTCACATTAAAGAGAATTATTATTTATTAAAGAATTTATTTGAAACCATTTACATAGTGTATAGAATCAATTTGGTATCGCAAACAACTACTGTAGTATAATACTGTGTTGCAGTTGTTAGCACCCACTTCCAAATAACTCGATTGTTATAAAATTTAAAAAAAAATATTTTACTTTTTATACATTTGTAAATTTTCATGTTAATATTTGTAATGTATGTGGAAATAGAGATATACAGTATGTATAGATGTGTGAATGGGTGTGTATATAATGTATGGATACATGAAAAGCACCTTAGACAAATGTGTATATATGAAGAGATGTATAAAAGTAGATTAAGTAAAAGTCGTGGTAGTGTAATGGCTAGCGCACCCGTCACAAGCTTGAAGGGTGTGGGATCGATCCAAGCCAGAATGCAAACACCACTTGGGCTGTTTTCTGACCTAATGTGCATATTATTACAATTACCACATGCTAATAACAGTGAAGGAAAACATTGTTATGCAACCTGCACATTGAGATAACCAATGTGTCAAACCTGCCAAGCCGCCAATTGGACAACGCCAATGACGCAGTGGTAGGTTATACTGTCCATGCCCCTACAGTGGGAGGCCTGAGCCTAGCAGTGAGATGTCCATGGGCTGTTATAATACTGTATTATATAAGCAAAAGGTGTATGCATAAACTGTAACATGTAGAGATACATTGCCCACGCCTACCCCTGTGGGAAACAGGCGTGATAATATGTATGTAAGAAATGAAAAAATTAATTATATTTATTTTAGATCAAATAACAATCAAATAAGTTTCTAATTAAGCCATGATAGCTTAGTTGGTAACACTCCGGTCACAAACTCACATTTTAAATAAATCATAATATAAATAAATATACTTGACATGCCATAATTGTAAGACATTTTATTGTTTACATAATTACTATTGCATTCCATTATAATATTATTATTTTTTAATTACAACAACAATATTATAATTTATAATATAAGTCAATATGGTAAAATTAATCTTGCACACCTTTGTATAGACTATAGACAGAATACTGTGACAACTTTAACATCTTTGTACATGCATTATGCAATAAAGATATTCTATACTTTCAAATCATCATGACATGACATTTTCTGATATAATGTTTATATTGTTACAATTACCACATGCTGACAATGAAGGAAAACCTTCACATCAAGATAATCAATGTATCAAACCCACCAATTCGCCTTGGACAAGTTTGGCGGGTATATTGTCTGTTCCCCTAAGTAAAAGAATGGGTAGGTCAGAGCCCAGCAGTGTGTAATAATATATTATTTCTTAATAAATATGACAGATGTTATAAAGCTAATTTTATTATTATTCCAGAAATAGAGGGTTGTAGAAGGCACTCAATTGGCAAAGCAATCCGCCAGATGTCATCAGACACTGAGAATCAAGATGACAGTCAGGACAGCAGTGAAAGTATCAAGCCCAATGCCATTTATGAAATTGTGCAGGCAGTAAGAAAAGAGACACAGCTCAGCCATGAGATGTCAAAAGTAGCTGTTGAAACTGTCCTCATATCTTTGAGAGTAAGTTTGGTGTTTAGCATTTCTCAAAGTGATTCAACCACTTTGGATTGATTTTAGCATACAAAATATTCTTATTACTAGCTCCCACACATATGAGAGTATGACTTGTTAAGATATACCATTTTATTTGGCACCTTTGATTTACTTTAGGAATTAAATATTAAGTACAATATTTAACACATTTTAAAAAGTTGATAAACTATAGAAGTGTGTAAGTAGTAGTAATTCTAAGTTGGCTTATTTATGTTACTTTTTTTAAATAGTATTATTGAAAACTCAATATTAGCCTTACAAAAATTAAACCCAATCTAAATTGGGATGGGTACCAGTACTGATCCGATTATCGTGATCTGTGCACCTCAATTTATAGGTATTTCTCATACCTCTATTTATTTTCATTACCCCATAATATTTTTATCCATAACGATTGTTATCTACCCAAATTTTCAGTGAAAATCAGTTCATCATATTGAAGGCTTCATAACATATAGGTGTATATGCAAAAATATCATTTTTTGTTGTTTACTAAAAATTATGCATGTTACAATTTAGAAAGTCTTACCAGTATGCAATTGTACCTGAAAAGAAGGGTATTCTAAATTTCAGCCTTATACAATCAACTAGTTTTGTTTCATTTACAACTAGCTAACCCGGCAAACTTTGTACCGCCTCAGAATCAATTTTTTTCATATTTACTCACCTTTTAAACCTTCCCTGGACTTCCACAAATAATTCAAAACCAAAATTAGCCAAACCAGTCCAGCCATTCTCAAGTTTTAGCGAGATTAACGAACAGCAATTTATTTATATATATATATACTAGCTGACCCAGCCACGCGTTGCTGAGGCTCAGTAAAATAAAAAAATATTATAAATTAAAATGAAACCTATCCTATCTTTCAAGTTGGATCAAACTGCACATGGTGTGCAAATTTGATTAAAATCGGTTAAGTAGTTTAGGAGTCCATCGCGGACAAATAACGTGACACGTAATTTATATATATTAAGATATATAGACTAGAGTTTACCCCGCGGCTGCGCCGCGAGTCAACTTCTAGTGCGCGGTTCTTGTTTAAAGAGCAGGTATTAATAGAGGATACATTGTACTATATGATACCAAGTGCCGACAAGGGACACTTTTATCCCCGATAATGAGATAGTAAAGCTGTCTCAGAAAGTAGGATAGTTTTTTTTGTTATTTGCCATTTTGGTTATTTTGGTCATATTGGTCATTTTGGCCATTTTGATCATTTTGGTAATTTTCAACATTTTGCTCATTTTGGTAATTTTTGTCATTTTTAGTAGTTTACAGATAGATAAATAAAACTAGAACAGGTTGAAATAGAGGATGAAAGTTTGTATGGGAGACCAATCATTTCTCAAAATTCAGAATACAACAAAAGAAGGGAATATTTGCTTGCATTAAAAATTATAAACTCAAAATTAATAGAACTGTCTCTGGGGAAATGAGGAAAAATATCATTATCTCATTCACCATCAATCAGAGTTTGTCTTTGGCTTTCATGAAGAAAACCAGCTGCAAAAGCAATGCGACATTTTGAAATTCAAATTCAAAAGTTTCTATTCAAAATAAATTCTACTGGAGAACATTTTGAAGGTCCATACATATAAGTTAAAATTTAATTTTACTTCCTATGTACACCGCTTCGCAACATGTTATTGCTGTTAAGGAGAAGAAGCAGCAAGAAACTCCACAGCAACACATCTAGCTAAATATTGTTTTTCTTTAAGTTTCTTATTCTATTTATATCTCAAGTTCTTTTTTTTATAAGTTTTATACAGAAGTATGTTACAGAATTACTTTTCGATCATGATTTTCCAATATGTGTAATCTCTAAATGCATGTTTTCTCATAATGTGTTCTTCCATCATCAACACAGGATAATTGTAAACAAATGTGCTTTAGCTGAAAGGAAGTGCCTGTATGGCAACTACAGGTGTATAATTGACTGCCTATGTAGTTTAGCGAGCTAAGCTTTTGTCAGCGTAGGTCACAGGAATGCAGAAGCTCTGGGTTTGATTCCAGTCATGATCAATTTTGAGAGCAAACTTTTTGTTATTCACTACGGTCCGTGTATCTGGGATCAGCCCCCAGAATGGTCCGTAGTGTTGTATATTGTTACCCATAACACAAACATAACTTGCTTCACTTGGGTGTATGTATACAATGTGTGTTTGTCTGCTGATTCTAAACCAAATTATATTATAATAATATCAGCCCATAAATGTCCCACTGCTGGGCTCGGGCCTCCCATTATAGGGGGAACCGGACAGTATACCCGCCACGCTTGCCCAAGGCGGCTTGGGAGGTTTGACACATTGGTTATCACGATGTTTTCCTTCACCATTGTTAGCACATGGTAATTGTAACCATATGCACATTAGATCAGTAAACTGACTAATTGGTGCATGCGTTCCGGCCGGGATCGAACCCGCGCCCTTTGAGTTTTGGGACACGTGCTCTAGCCAATACGCTACCACGACTTACCAAACCAAATGATAATTTTCAGGAATTCCTCCCAGGAGGTGCAGCTCGATCCATAATCGATGCACTCCTACGTGAAGCAAACAGCAACATAACATGTCCAAAGAACGCAATTGACGCAGCGCCAGATGCTTTAAGAATGATGACTGCGCTCAACGCTCTCTCTAAGGCGGCAAATGACGCGCAGCAACGGGGCTGGGCATTACACGATGACGCACATGACATACAGACACAGCTGTTGGAATTAATATCTGTTATGGTAAGGTCAATATTTCGTTATTGAGAAATGAATAATACAACTAAGTACAATGAACAGCAATGATCCTACATATATCTAAGGCGTTCATCCCCTGATCTTTATTTTTTCCCAATTTTCCTATAGCAATGGCATATAGATTGCATATTCTTACTAATAAATTTAATAGTCTGCACAAGTAGACA
Source organism: Dendrolimus houi (assembly GCA_039645545.1). Classification (NCBI taxonomy): domain Eukaryota; kingdom Metazoa; phylum Arthropoda; class Insecta; order Lepidoptera; family Lasiocampidae; genus Dendrolimus; species Dendrolimus houi. The sequence goes on along the minus strand of CM077127.1, from coordinate 10,329,205 downwards.
TGATGACTTTGCAAGGGTTCCGTGCTTGCGCTACAGTATCATAAAAAGAATTACGACTATTTATTCTTTGAATCGTAATCAAGCACACTCAGTTTTTCTCCAGTTTTCCAACTTTTGTAGCAACTTCCCATTTTTATACTCTATAACATAATTGGGACAACTATGAATAGTGTAGAAAAAATAACTAATTCCCTCCAACAATTTTATAGTGATACACTTACCAAGAAATGTCATGTCAGTCTTATTTACATATATAGACTATAATCAAATATATATAATATTAATATAAGCAATTTTAAGAAAGAAATTTGTATGCTGATCATCTATTTTGTACATTTACCACGTTTTATTTATAATATTTAATTTATTTGAAACAAACACTGAAACACTTCCTGCTGCGGCGGCGCTGGATTTGTAATAAGCGATTTTATGTTAATTTGTTTTATATTTGCGGTGCGGAGCGGGTTAGTTATAAATTATACATATTTGTGGTGTGTTGCGGGCGCGATATATTTTATATTAAATTATGTTATTTTATTTACAAGGCGGAGCGATTTTATTTTATTTTATTTGATGACATGACAATGAACGACTGACATGTGTGCGAAAAAAGGGAACACGCCGCCAGATTTAAAGGAAGAATTTAAATATTGTGAAGAAAAGATCGTATAGGCCGAAAGAAAGTTACACGGCGGTACCACTTTCAGGTGTATATATTTGTGGTTTAATGAATAAAATATATTAAAATAACAAAACTTCAACATGTTACAGTCAAATGCAGATGTGAATATCTCTCAACATGTGTTAAGCAGCCATCGTTATGCGTATGTAACAACTCTAGTCCAGTATTACCAGATGGAAACAAGATGGCCATTACGTCAGCTGCTTTTACAGGTAATTTTTACGAAAAAATTCGTTTTCTAGATCTAAAACTATTCATACAATAATATCACCTTTATTATTTCAACAACGTTGTCATAGAAGGTAGGATTGGAGATAAATCAATTCGTGTTTTAATTAAGGATGTGACGATTACAAATCAGTGTTTAAAACCAAAAATCTCTACTAATGAGAAATAGAAAAATAAAAAATCTCATTAGTGTAGAACCTGTAAGTAAAGTCCGTTTTCGCCAATAACTATCGTAAAAAAGTTTTCAATTTAGTGTATATATTTTATTTCAGTAGCATGCAAAAATATTGGTACATGAATAGGTATTTTATAATATTAAGTTTCTGATATATCTTGTCATTTAAATAACAAGCGAGTGGTTATAATACATACAGCGGTGTACTGGAACACTTACAAGCCAATAGATGGCGCTGTGCAATAATTCAGGTCTCAAACGTTTCCCGAAACATACAAAGAATATATTTTTCAACAATAACAAAAGGGCCTTGGCCTGCGAGGAACAACACTAGCCTCGCTGGAAAATCTACTTTTCAAATGCAGGAGCATTCCATCTCACACCTCCACCCTAGTCAGGGCGACGGCGTCCCTTCACAGCATTTTTAGGTTTCTATTACTAAATGGAAAAAACAGAACCTTAATTATTTCGCCACAGCTATCTCTGTATTTCAGACATTTCGTTTCAAAATCATTGGCATTTGACTAAAGGATGTTAATGGTACATTAAACATGTATGATATGGTATAAATATGTATTCATTAACTGTGCCTGCGACGTCGTCCGCGTGGAATTTGTTTTCAAAACCCCTCGATTTTGAAACATTCTTCATTGTTGCTCCGCTTCTATTGGTCTTAGCGTGATGTTATATAGCCTTTAGCCTTCCTCGATAAATGGGTTATCTAACACTGACAGATTTTTCATATCAGACCAGTAGTTCCTGAGTTTAGCGCATTCAATCAAACAAACAAACTCTTCAGCTTTATATATTAGTATTAGATATAGAGCGTTTTTAGCTATAAGGTTGCATATTATGCATTTCGGCTCTTTTTTTGTTTATGCTTTAAAATACAATCAAGATATATTATAGTTATCTATACATCACAGCTTATCTATATCTATACTAATATTATAAAGAGGAAAAGTTTGTGACGTTGTAGGGGGTAATCTCTGAATCTACTAAACCGATTTAAAAAATATTTTACTGTTGGAAAGCTATGTTAACAGAGACGACAGAGAGAGAGAGAGAGAGAGAGAGAGTCATAGGCTATATAACATGACGCTATATACCACGGGAGCGGGACAGAGCGCGGGTGAAACCTCGCCGGGCCGCTAGTATATTATAATCTATCCTTTTAGGCATTCGGTGTTATGTGCGGACTGGAACGTATGGCGTTAGCGATTTTGGCTTTGTCAGCACTACCCGCGGAAATAGCCCGCGATATGCGTGATAATCCTCGAGCCGTCAGCCGTCTCTCTCACTCCGCCTTACTCCTCTCCATGGTGTTATCGATGGGTGACTCACTCCCGATTACCCATTTCGAACAGCTGGGAGTGGAATTCGCTCAATTCATTTTAGACTTGATCGAAAATCCACCGGAGACGGATGTCGATGAACAAATTCCGGATTTGTTTTTGACGCTGCTGCTTGCGTATAATCTGCAGTTTGAGAATCCCAATGATAACCTGCTATTGAATGCACTTGAAAGCCAAGATTCGGCGAAGACATTTTGTGAGAAGGTACTCCTATTGCTGAATCGTGAAGGTGGGTTTTTTAGCCATAGTAATATATTGCTATTAAAATAGATATATATAATATTGTTACGAGTTGCAGGACTCGAATTAAAATGCCGTTGGAATTATTATACAATTTATTAGAACTATACAAACACGTATAACACAGGTACAAATATAACTGAATACAACCAGTCCAAACGTAATGCACGATTCAAATAACACGCGCAAAGTCCGTCGCTAAATAAATTATTGAATGTACACAAGTCTTGCTTCGCTTATGGTTATCGCTCGACTGACGATCTCTCCTTTGGGGCATTGCTTTATGCTGCACAAATGCAATATGTCTGAATTTCTTAGAATCACACCTGGCTAATGACTACCATAAAAGATTACAATACACAATGGGCTGTTTTTCTAATCACAAATTTTAAACACAAAGTAAACAAAAGAAGCCCAAATGCCGAAAAGTAATAAAATGTGCAAAACAAGTATGCAGGTGTGAATTTGTCTTTGTCGGTCGTAACAATATCATCACTGTTACGAAAAGAATGTTAAACTGCAAAATTCATGGGTACAAATGGAATTGTGTGAAGGCTGATGTGATGATTTGTGGTATGACAGAGGACATATGACGGAATAGTGGACTATGGAAGGAAATGACATATTATGCAGATCCCAAATAAATCATAGGAGGTGAAAGAAATGAGAAATGCATAACTGGTTTTATGGATCTAACTCGAGAAAATTAAGTAGTTATAGATTCTCATATCCTTTGGGGTAAACCCATCTCTTATTGTTCGTGTTGTTATATGTCCCAAACTTGCAGATGATCTAAACACCCTTGACCTTCAGAGAAATTTCGTGTCACTGAGTTGTCTACTCACCATTATACTGTCTGTATAATGGTGTTCGAGAGAACTTTCTTGTTCGTACCGTTTTTTTCCTACCAATGCACCTTTACATTATCAACTGATTATTTTCCACACTAGTAGCAAATTATCCTTAGCATCATAAGAATTTTCAAAATCAATGCGATTATGATCTCAGGCCTGTGGTTTGCATGCGTGAATTACTTCAGAATGTGAGCCTTAGAGAAATGACAAACTCAGTTCACATTTACTTGCTGTAAAGCTAATTTAATGTACGTTAATTTTGCATACTGAGATAGTTTCAATTGAAGACCCCGGGGAAAAGACGAACTTGTCAAGCAACATTCATTTGGAGATATCGTATTTTTAAGTTTGGAACCTTGTGCGTCGGAAACCTATAATTTTCACAATAAAACGAAAATATAAGTTTAATCATTTAAAAATAAAAAAGATTTCAAGCATAAAAAAACTTTATCTTAAGTCTGATTTAACAGGGAATAGTAAGATAGTAACCTGTTTTTTCTCTGGACTTTTTAGGTATGCTATGCTACTTTTACCCTGAATGCGATTTTTTAAACGTCAAGACCTCTAATATTAATTCGCGTTTTACTCTCATCGGTTTATTATAGTACCGGAAATTCCCTACAAAATCGCGTTCATAGATTAGTTTCGAAAAAAAGTGACATGTTCGTCTTTTTCCCTGGAGTTTTCAATTATTGTGAACGTTTATATTAAACCAATTGATTTTGAAGCTTATGAACAAAACTTGACAATTAAGATTCAGTGTTACCAGCTACATAGTGGCAAATGCTTTTAAAAATGTTATAGTTCCTTTTTTAATATTATTGATATTCTTTTTAACTTGTTTCATAATATTGTATTGTGCAATGAATATTTCTGAATTTTAAAAAAGTATTAATAGCCAATATTTATGAGGAACTTTGAAATAGCTTCATATAGAATAGATACATTTTTTTTAAGTAATACAATTCTAGATTAAACAGATCAGCTCTGCTTTTAAATGTATCGATGACTAGGAAAATATATCTACATGGATAATCCCACCGGAAAAGTTAAATAATTATTGTATTACATTCTGTTACTGTCAAACAGTAGATAATTAAAGAAAAATTACCAGATTAATTTGATAATGTAATGTTTTACAGACGATCCAGTCCACATATTTGACCATGAACCTGCGCCTGCGCACTCGGTACTTAAACTGGTAATTGACCTATTTAGTCGCAAGAAAACAGCCGAACATTTCTATACAAACGATGTAAAAGTTACTATTGATATTATCGTCAGACAATTGGCTGATTTATCGCCTAGAGATGTGGTGAGTTCGCATATAAATAATAATTATTTGCATAATGTTTAGTTTTTGATATGCTGGGGTATTCCATGTGGCCTCGCTTGTCTCGAAACAGAACGGAAATTAATAAAAATTCTAAGGATTTAAATATAAAGTTAATCTTAAATCATTTCGGTATCTTGTATATGTTCCACACTATTGAAATGGCAGAAATAGCCTGTGAAAAATATGATACGATGATAGATAGAGTTTCTAATTTTATGATCAATTCATTTACTTAACTATTGGTAGAGAGCTGTCATTACTTGTATGGATTTTATGTCAAACTAGGATATGCCCGCGACTTCGTCCACCTTTGACTTTGAATTCCCAGGACCCAAAGTATCGCAGCATTAAAAAAAATGTAAGCTATCGTTTTAGTGGAAACTGTGTCGGAATTAGCAAATTTTTATGCATCCCAACAACTTCAAACCGCTCCCGGGAAAATTCCCGACGCATTCCCGGGATAAAAATTAGCGCAGAGCTTAAGTCTAAGAATTAGCTGTCGATCAGCGAATACCGGATCAAAATCGGCCCAGTAGTTTTTACGTGAATCTCGAACAAACAGACAAACTGATAAACAGATAAGAAAACTAAAAAAATGCATCATGTTCTCCATCGTTTATATAGTCTATTCCAATTGTTTCTTTTTTCAAATAGCTTTAATGTACAGACACGCCATGTTTAGAATTTTATATTATAGATTATGCACAAAGGGCGGTCTTATCGCTAAAAAGCGATATCTTCCAGACAACCCCAATTATCTAATTAATTCACCTAATTAAATCCCAGAAACTATTCCATTTTCCGGGATAAAAAGAGTAATAGATGCATTTTCGGTATTGATATTATAAAGCTGCAAATCTCTAAGGAGGTTTTTCCGTGAGAGCATCATAAAATACCTTTACTTTCGCCTTTACAATATTAGTATGGAATTTAAGCAGTAGTAAGCCAAATGAATGTACTTAATATATTAAGAAAGAAACGCGGCAATGACAACATCAATAAAATCTTCAGCACCGTCAGCGGTACCTCCTCATACTTCAAGGCATAATCCGGAACACTGAATACGGGTCCCATTTGCACCGACGCGACGATCTTCTTCGTTGTTTCGCGAGGATCTTCTGCGAGGAAGGCGAATGTAGCCGAGATGACCAGACGCTCGTTCGTGCTATATCCAACGAGTTCTCGCAATATTTCAAGGCTTAAATGTTAAAGAGATTTTAAAGGTAAGATCGCAATTTATTAAGGCCTGTTGCCATATTTGTGTGCTGTTTATATTTTTACCATAATCTGAATTTTTTGCTCTGTAAACATTTTCATTTTCTCGTCAATAAATCAGCTATGTTTAGAATATTATATATATTAATTTACTACAAGAACTCTGAATTAAAATAAATCTAAATTATTGTTACTCATTCTTATTTAAAAAAAATCTTTTAAATAACTTTACATGCAGGAAAATGTTGTGAACACAAAATATTAAAAATATTGTTTATTACGTAAAGTCTGTGCAACACGAGTCCAAACCGTTAAAAATAGTTATAAATGCATGCACAATATATATATTTATATATATATAATGTTTAAAAACTGTACAGTGCATGTGTTGAACAGTTTCACGTCATTTTTGAACAGAACTTTAATAAACCGAGGTCTCTCCCAAATTGTTCTAAGGCTGGTGTGCTTACATTAAACCGATGACTAATATAAAAAATCGCAACGGACAAGTGGAAAAATGAATGGCAACAGATAAGTGGAAAAACGAATGGCAACGGACAAGTGGCAAAACGAACTGCAACAAAATTTTAACTCTGAATTTTTACCGGACAGGTTTTCAAATTGGACAAGTACAATCTGCCCGTTGCCATTCGTTTTTCCACTTGTCCGTTGAAGTTTCACTTCTACTGTGAGTCCCAGCACACATTTCGATTTTTCGCAGGTTGACTACAAAATATGATTTGGTTAGGTTAGGTACATTTTAATGAATGCATTTTTTTATTTAAATATATTTTATTTTATCAAGCAAAAAAACTGAATTCGATCCGGAACCAAAAAAAAACCAGAACAAGAACAACAAGAACCAAAAAACATCCATAGTCTACTTTAAAATTATGCTGCCTCTCACAACACGATATACCTTCTACCCCCTCCAAGCGGCCGTAACGCTTTTTCGTGACACAAAAAATCCTAATACCCCTCGTATATATAGAAGTCTCACTTCAATAATCATTAAAACGATATGGCTTAAAAGCGTTTATTTTGTTTTAACCGTCGGTTAAATGTCCAAGCGCACCAGCCTTAATCATAATAAAATGTAAGAAATTTAATAAATTTAACCCTCATAAGTAATAAGAAAATAATTCTAAGGAGCTTTTTACCTCTCAGAGCCATAAGTGATACTTGTGAGAAACGTTAAGGTGGATATAAGCGAATGACTCAGTGACCATATTTCTGTTAAACTAAATGTATTTATGGTGATATTTATGATTTCATTTTATTCAAATTTTCATGGTTGTGTTAGTTTAAAGTTATAATTAAACTAATCTAAAGAAATTTTGTTGGTAGTCCGACAAATAAGACTATTAGTAGCGTATATGAAGCGATAGATTAAATAAAAATACAAATGCCCCAGTTTACAATTTGTTTTACTCTCTTGACATAGATTATATACATGGAGTTATTTAAACTCCTTAAAATAATTTGTAATTTTAAAGAAAATTATGGTTTTGAGGAAAAATTACAACTTTCACTTATGATTGAATAATATGATCTCAATTATACGCAAATGTTTGTGACTTACCCCCGGTTTCTATATTTTACCGAAAGTTGTCTGTAATAGTAACTGATTGATTTTGAAGCTACCAATAACCGATGGTTGAGAGGGCTATACGAGCGTTTCACAAGCTCATGGACAATTAGTAATACTGTCGGTTATCAGTAACTAATTCCCTCCCAAGCGTTCTGCTAACGCAACGTGGTTGTGGTCGTACTACACGCAACGTAATTTAATAAGTTGAGGTATAACTACAAAATAAATACATTTTCAAAAGTAGAGACTTGTGATATACTGACTGACTGAAGACTGCTTTAAAAATACTTACAATTACAGAGCCATTTTATATGAATATTGCATGAACAAAACGCAGTTATCTAAACAACATATAAACTTTTTAAATAATGATTGTTCCAATGTCATGTTGTCACAAGAAACAGTGTTGTCACTTCAGAAATGTTTCGCTGTTTATAGGGATTTGTGGTTTTCGATCGCAATTTTTTTTTAAATAAGTTAAGGCTAAAAAAACAACGAATTTCATGGTACCTGACTCAAATGACGGAAACTTTGTGGGAACCTTGTCCAACTTTTTGTTTTCATTCAAATGTTTTAGGGAACTTTTTGTAACGCGACCGTTTCACACAGATGTAGCGATGGATTTAATGTGTTATTTGAAGCGATGTTGTAATTTATTGTTAATTACGTTAAATATTGACAGTTAGTACGTACTAATACTTGTATCTGTTAATAATGTTATATTCATTCAGTGTTATTTTTAACGCTATATTGAAGACGCATTAGGCCACAATCGATAACTATAAGGTTATCGCAGGTGAAGAGATGAATAGTAAAGCAATACTTGAATTGGAATTAGAACTGTTAAAGATAGAAATAGTAAATTTGAAAAATATAAATAAATAAGAATTAAATTCAAGTCCAAAGAAGAACTAAAAAAATTGAGTTTAATTTAAAACACGTATTAATAACGACAAAAAAACCGGCAACCGGCCGAAATCGGGTGGTAATAAAATTCCTACGAATAGTAGTGTTGACAACCAGCGGTTATAATATAGAAACACTTCATCTGTCGTTTCCATACAAAAATTCTGTCCCTCCCATCGGTAGTTGGTACTTTCAGGAGTAACTAGCTACGGACAGTTCATTATAGAAACATCAGTAGAGCTACCAGGCGTTAATATTCTACCCGTCGGTATCAAAAACGAATCGTTTTTGCAATATTGAAACCGGGCATTAATAAAGCTCGGTACTAATTAACAATAGTAATTGATGCTATAAATAACTCGTAAACAGTAATGCAATATTAAAAAGTTGTTATGAATCGGACTACTTGTATTAGATTGCATTTTCTGTAAAGTTGACCCCATTTGAGTTTTTGCATATACTATAGTTTGAAGTTTATATTATGTAAGATATATTCGTTATAGTACAGGTAGAAAAAGGTAGGATTGATTGTGTGCAAACTTGTGATGTGACTGAGGGCGTACGCCAAAATAGTAAAGTACTATGGAAGGAAAGAACATTCGCCGACCTGAATAATTGATTAAGAAGATATCGAAGTAAAGAGAGAGAGAACGTTTAAATAATATGTCTAGCAGTCTTTGAAATACATCTTTGAAAAATTCAAATTGAACAACATAATTAACATTTCAATTTGCAAACAAAATTGATATAATTAATAGACACGTTTTTCTCATAATATGATTTTTAAATACTTAGTACCGATCTTGGAATATTATAGAGTATGTATTACTATAATATATTAAACGAAGTATTTGGCCTAAACAATTCTGTATAGTTTAGAATAAATACTTTTAATTAATTTGGCACAATATTTCTTAAAATTATATTAGAATTAATGAAGCCAAGATTTTTTTACATTTTACTTTATTTTATACTATTCTACGTAGGTAATTCAACAAATAATGCATTGTATATGACAATTTGCTGAGAATTATTTAATTGCATTTCGCACTGTGATTTTATTTGTCACTTTTATGGTATTATCTCTAGAATAAGTACTAACACATTGGTTACAAATCCATGACACTTTCTGCCATTTATTTCACCAAAGAGTATTTTTTATTGTGATTACTAACCTCACATTATATAATGTTTAGAATTTAAGTCAATTTAATGTTGCTGTGCACCTGATTAGCAATATTGGTCATTATTGGAAATATCTAGAGCCTCATATATTTTCAAAATAATATAATTAAAAATATAAATTAAATATGTATAACAATAACAACAATTATAACACATAATTGTAATCTATATCCCAATATATATTTGAGACTAAATTATATTCCTAATGTATGATTAAAATAAGAGTCATATGTTTGACATTTTGTTGGTTGGATTCCCATATAAGGGAATTAGTTTGCAGATCACATTTTTTTTAACTGTTTTCAGACTAGTTAGTTTTGTAGCAGTTTACAAAATAATTCTATACCCTTGCATGTGTACTTATGATGAAAGGAGGTAATATTTTTGCTAGTCAATAATTAAAATCATTTGAACAGGAGGTGACTAAATATTTTACAACTGACATTATACAACATATAAGAGCTATTTACTGGATATAAGATAATAAATATTCTTGTAATTCTATACACAACAAAATAAATCAAGTACAATCAAATTTGTCTTTAGCTCTGCTTTTAATTAGCTATATTTTCAAATTATAATCCAATAGCAGTATTAAAAGTTTATCAATGTGTTGACAGTAAATATTTTAATTATAACGAAACTTTGGCAATTATGAAATGTAGTTAATAAGTAAGTGGTTTGATGTAAAAAGTTGTTGGTTGATGATAAGCAGCTATTCACAGATTAAATTACCTGTTTTGATCATTTTATTAGTACGGGTACGATTGACTTAAATGTAATGTTATTCAACACCTGTAGTTTATTCCAGGAATGTAATTTGTCGCTAAGGGGAAGTGTCTGATATCCGCTTACGCTAGATGGCGTTGTGTAATTTAATCTACGTTTAATATTTATTGTTTAGCAGTTGGCTGATAATAATTAATGTTGCAAACATAGTTCAAAGAATTGACTTGTTAATATTGTCATAATAATTCATATTGCAAACACACTTTAAAAATTTGACATGTTAATATTATCACCCGAGTGCTTGGTGCGAATTTTTTTACTCGATCACGTTCAAGTTAACCCAATTTCGTATGGGACTCGTGAGCGTGAAGGGAAACATAAATCGTGACATACATAATTTCGTTAGTTTGAACGTGATAGAGTAGTAAAAAAAAACTCGCACTAAGTACTCTGTACTTAATTTCACTATGTATTCACGAAAACATATTAAGTATTAAATTAAAAATCCAGTGCAAATTCTGAGACAACTTTTGCAATATATACATTTTTTAATGTACGTTTGTAAAGTATAAAAATAGAATAAAATTAATATAAAACGTGGATTTACTGATCACAGCATCATCTTCAATTAAACAAAATGGTCAGTCGGCTCCCCCTAATCAAGATATATTATCGCAAAGCGTTATATATTGGTGATTTATATATATATATATATATATATATATAGCCACTTAAAAATTATAACTGTTGAATTCTACATGGTGGGTGATATATCTTGGAAATAAAAAATATATAACTCAGTGAGCGGTACAAAAATATATAGAATAGTAATACTGTTCTAATGTAGATATATTTACAAACATTGAAATATTTTTACTATAGATTTCTACAATAAATATATCTGGTTTTATGAGTATGTTAAAATTAAAAGAATTATTAAGTGGACTTTAATAATTAACAAATCTAAAAAATCTGTCTTTGTATCAACCTTTAAAATGCTAGTTACAAGATCTATTACATCGTTGGCCTAATTCAGAATTTAAATATTTCTACGGTTCTAAATATTACTAATGAAATTATTATTTAGCGGTATTTTAGGTGCTCAAAATTGCAGCCAAATATAATACTTAATTAGTCTTGGCATGTATATTTAAAAGTTGGTGCGATGTTAATTGTAAGAATGTTGTTATTGTACGATTGTTGTAATCTCCAGAAAAATATTCTGCCATATTCCTTGTAAAATTTGTACGAAATTATCAACCAAATAATCTTCATTTTGTAAGTTTTCCATACCTATATTAGGAATTCCGATATTCATGTCCATTAAGTACGTCACAATAACGTTTGCCTTTTTGAACCCCTCCCCTCCTCGTTACGCTACGTCACACTTTCGGGTACCCACTACCCACCCGCCCTAGAAATGTTACGCAACAGAAACTAGAACGCTTCCCCTTTTTGTCTGATCGATGCCGCGATGCGAACTACGGAAGGCAACGTTTCTTTAGAGTCCTAGACCTTGTTTGTGAATGTTTCATATTCACATCTATACTGTTTCCAAGCGTTTATTTTACTTTTGACGTTTACACCTCTGTCAAGTTACCGTTTCTATCCGTGCAGGAACGGAGAAAGAATACAATTTCCAACCCACAGCCAGGTGGTAGGGCATTTGCCCGACTGGATGGCTACCACCCCTGGTCTGAAGTATGTCGCCATAGCAACCTTGAGTTGTGTTCCGGCATTAGTGACCAGGTTCCAGTCTTCCCTAAGAGAGCAGCAGCGCATTTGTAGCACCTTTGGTGTGGCAAATTTCCATAGGCGATGGTAACCGCTAAACATCAAGTGGGCCGTCTGCCTGTCTGCTGAACTCCTGCAATAAAAAATAAATAAAAAAGTTACATATTTCTTGGTAGTAAAGCCCACATGAAACAAATGTCATAATTGTCGTACTTTATTGTTGTGGGTGACATAATAATGTTTTGTAAGTCACATAACGCACAGACCATTGAACTATCGACACTAGAGGTAATTAAATTGAAAGTAATCGATTTGAAAAAAAAAAATCTACTTTATCACATTTTTTTAATTTATTACAAAAATAGCTTATTTAATATTTATAGAATTCGGTGAAATCTGGGTGTATTTATTACACGGTATAGTATTTTTAGCAAAAATATATAGATAAGTTAAATTGATTAAAACTTATTTATAAATGAAGTCGATTTTTGTAACAAATCGAGTCTGTGACGCATTGGGATATTATTAGTAATTGATACGTCATCTAGCTGACAAAAATAAAATAAATGCTTGGAAAGGGTATAGTCATTTCTCTTCCAAAGCTTTGACCTTTTCCAACATTATGGGGTGCCATTACGATGCATAGCATGCTTCTCTTATCCTATTGGGTTTGAATGAATGAAAACACAATATAGTTCACCATCAATTATAAAGTTTGTAACTTACATACTAGATACAATAGCTATAGGTTAAACAAAGGACGGCCTTGTCGGCTAAAGCGATCTCTTCCAGGCAATCTTCATAGAATTTATTATACGTGCGTTTAGATAACGCTCTATTAACATGCCCTTTTAAAACAAGTGGCAGCCTACGCGTTTGTTTTTTGCAAATCCGCATCAAGTCATTTGACATACATTTTTTAATAACTTTAATTCGTTCTTAATACATTAGAAATCTTTTTAAGAGTTTACTACAATATTGATTGTAGTCTGAAAAAATGTGTCATTACTTCTTTAAATAAAAATCTAGATGTTCTTTTAGGACGACTTTCCAATATGAATAAAAGAAAAGTTGAAATAGTATGCAGTCTTATAGAAGCCTTTTGTACTCGAGAACCTTAAATTTGCAGACTGTTATATATATAATTAAACGGCCTCTGTGGTTGAGTGGGCTAAGCCGTTGCCGGCCTACCTCACTACAACGCAGAGGCTCCGGGTTCGATTCCTGGTAGTAGTAGTAGATAGTAAATTTCGGAAAACTTATTTTCTCCGTTATTTACTATGGTCTGGGTGTCTGGGATCGGCCCCAGAGTGGTACGTTGTATATTACCCATAACACAAGCGTAACTTGCTTAATTTGGGGATATACAATATGTGTGTTTGTCTGCCGATTATTATTATTATTATTTTTAAAGGGAAGTATATATATGTCGGGTTCACGGCGTGCGAACGACACTACACCGAGTATAACACAATAATCTGAAATATTATAATTAAAGTTTAATACACTAGAATTATTAGAATTACAATATTAAATACAGCACATACACAGAAATATTAGGACAACTCCAAGAGTTGCATCCACGCTTGTCAGGCGTAGAGCAGCAATTTGCCCTCCAAAGAATACTGCGATTATCAAGCAGTAATTATCGACCACAAGACGACTTGGTTGTAGACTGGTAGGTTGAAGACTGTCCCCACTCTACCCGAACACCGCGCATTTAAGGTCCTCGTAGCGCGCCGTAGTGACAATATCCGGTAATGCTTTGGCGCCACTTCAGTTTCGCTTTCTTCATAAAACCAAATTCCGCCATCCATATTAACTTCCAACTTCCGGTTACTCCATTTCCGATATTCGTCGCTCGATAATAAATGCCTCTACGTTGACATCCGGTTATATGACTACTTCCGTCTTATGGTTACTTTATAATAACAAATACGATCCCTACATATACATATGTATATATATGAAGGGACTGCCCCGTATAGAGTGGAGGAGCGAGATGGAATGCTCCTCCGTCTCAAAGGAAGATCTTCCAGCGAAAGCTATTGTTGTTCCTCGCAAGCCTAGACCCTTCTATTACTGTTGGAAAATTGTATTTATTCTTTGTACGTTTCGGGAACCGTTTTGTGACCTCAATTATTGCACAGCGCCATCTATTGGCTTGAAAGTGTTCCACTACATATATATTTATATATCCCTATTAATATTATAAATGCGAAAGTAACTCTGTTTGTCTGTTCCGTTTTCACGGCAAAACTACTGGACCGATTTGGCTGAAACTCAATATATATATATATATATATATATATATATATATATATATATATATATAATTTTCGATGCTGAGAACGAACATAAGATACTTTTTATCCCGAAAAATGGGATAGTTTCTGGGATAAAAATATATTTGCCTCTCTGTTTGTTATGCTTTTACGGAAAAACTACTGGACCGATTTGGCTAAAAATTGGTATATATTTAATTTTAATACCGAGGGTGGACAAGGGATAGATTTATGTAAAGGTTATCCCAAAAAGTAGGATAGGTTTTTTTGTGATTTGCCATTTTCGTCATTTCTGTAATTTTGGTCATATTTGTCGTATTTGTCCTTTTTGTCCGATTTGTCCAATTTTTCCTTTTTGTCCGATTTGTCATTTTGTGTCCGAATTGTCCGGTTTGTAATTTTTGTCCGATTTGTCCTTTTTGTCCCTTTAGTCCGAATTGTCCTTTTTGTACTTTTTGTTATTATTGTCACTTTTGTTATTTATGTAGTTTTTTATAAATAAAACAAGGACGGTTTGAAATAGAGGATGGAAGTTTGGATGAGATTCCAATCATTTCTCATTATCGTCTATAAAAAATGCAGTAGTATTAATTTTCCGGGTGCAAATAGCACTAACATAAAAATGTAATACAATGTAACCTGTATTAACGCCTGCTCTTTACACAAGAAGTATGCACTAAAAGAGGCTGACCCGCGGCCAGCGGAGGTCTACCGCGGGTTACACTCATATATATATATATATATATATATATATATATATATATATATATATATATATATATATATATGTATTGCGTAATATTAATATCCTATTTGTATATGTATATATATCTGATGTGCACACCACCGTCATGTGATTCCGTTTATAAAATCCATAGCCGGGGCTGTCTGGGAGAGATCGCTCTAAAGCGATAAGGCCGCCCGTTGTTCCTGCCTTTACTATTTAATGTGACTACTATAAATTGTTGATTAAATGTGTATGTGGTGAACATTAAAGCGTTTTCTATTCTATATAATATGTAAAGTAAATATATCTGTAATTTGTAAAACGTGGATTGTAACGATTGTACGATGATTCAGTGTGTAAACTTTATTTTATACTTATTTAAAAGTCGCATGCTTCTCTTTGGCATACCTATAAATTATACATTTACAAATCTATACTATTCTAATGTATTTTCTCGTTAGCTTTTATTATGCATTGTCTAAATATATTTAATTGTTTATTATATAGTATTATTAATAAACTTTAGAACAAATGTTGTCAATCAGTAAATTGTTCTATCTAATTTAAGTGTTTTATTTATTTTTATTCATGTACTAGGATTCGCCCGCGACTTCGTCCACGTTAGAGTGATAGGAAATCTTATTAGAATAAGCCAATTTTTATGCACCCTGATTACTTTAAACCACCTTCGATAAACATCCCGCGGGATCTCCAGTATGTAAACTACCGTATTATTTAAAAAGTAATGTAACCAATCTTTTTAAACTAAACTGTGTCGTAATAAGCTAAAGTTTATATGCCCTAACAGCTGGAAACCGCTCCCGGGAAAAATCCCGCGGGATTACCGGGATATAAAGTAACGCAGATTTTATGTCCAGGAGTTTGCTTATCAATCAGCGAAAATCGCATCGAAATCAGCACAACATTTTTTATGTGAATCCCGAACAAAGAGACAAACAAAAAAATCTAAAAGATTACTACACTTTTACAATTTTATACATTTATCCTAATAGAAAATAACCGAATATTTTTATTCCATCGAGTATTCTAATCCATAAGTATTGACTTATACCGAGTTACACAAGGTTTTTCCTCAGGCGCTGGCTTGGTGACTACGGCTATTTAAACATTTCAATAAAGTCATACATCATAATGAAGTTCTAATTGTTTGTTGTCAATTCGTTTAATCTCACTTCTCTAATTCTGTCAATCTCCAGTAAACAAATACAAAAGCATCATCATTTAGACTAGACTGTAATGAAACCGACGTTGCAAGTACATTAAATGTGCAACTATAACATGAGTCTACGGTATTACAGTCCAATCAATGCAGGGAAGTCCTCGAAGTCTTGCAAAACACTTGAAAATATGAATGTGACGACATTATTCATTCGGCAATTTTTCGGAAATCTCCATGTTAGTAGGTATAAAAAAATTCAAAATAGGAATGGGAAATGTCAAAATAAAAGCAGCAATGTAAATACAAGTATTTTAATGTACGATAATGAATGCCGTATAAATATTTCAAAATTTAAAACAGTGATAAAATTCATATTACAACCAATATAATAAACGTAACTTAGTATGCATATTAAATTATATTTCCAAATAACTACTGTTTTAAATAACATGAAAATGTTATCCATTGCAACAGATTTAAACAGGAAATAATTATCCATTATTTAATATATCTTAATTTCTTAAGCAGGTACCACATTATATCTCTTGGTGATTCTCGAACTAATAAATACGTTTATGAGTTATCTATGGTTGTCTGCATCTTAAAATTAACAATATGACAACAGTAACAAAATGTAGAGAAAAAACACCACTATAGATATGAGTCTATGGTTATATCAAAAGTTGGCCCCGGTATCGGAAAGGGATCCCACAAATTTGGAATATTCATAATTGTAAATATTACAATAAATAATTAAAAATCTTGCAATGAATACAATGCAATAATTTCATAAAAGATTCTAAACAGTGAATGCTTATTGGAATGCGATCTCACATAAAGGAATTTTAGATCATATACAAATAGTGTTACGTAACTAATAAGTATATAAAATTAAATATCTACCTACATACACAAATTATAAAAGGTATCCCTCTTATACAACGAAACACGTTGAGCTTTATTATACAATTAATAGATAAACAGATGCTACTTGTATTTATGTATTACTACCATTAACCATTGTATTCGTACACATTAATAGTAATTGATTATAATGACAAACACATGACCACTTGACTTTACACCGAATTTGGCAACTTGGATGAACACTCGTCTTACGAATATCTAGCATTATGTTGTTTGTATATTTGGAAAGAATATCTGTAATACATATTTTAATATAGTTTTAACTAGCAATCCTAGAAGCAGTACTAACGTCATAATTCAATAAAAGAACAAAATGATGTTCATTTTAGTAATAAAAAATTGAAAATATTTCGGTCGTTTAAATATTTGCCTTTGATGTCGATGTTCTTATGTATTATTAAATATAAATAGTACATCTACGACTGACTCCATCACATTCTACAACTATAGAACACTCGCACATTACATTAAATTAGATTAAAATTTATATACAAATTACATCTAATTACATAATTATTATAAAACTACGCGGAATCAATCAATACCGATGCAGTATATCACTATATATTATGTGTATGGCCTCTGATTAATTAATATCCAGTATTTGTATTTGCAATTAATTTTGCATGTTGATTATGTTTTAGCAATCCATTCTTTCCATGCATTTCGTCCG
Source organism: Dendrolimus houi (assembly GCA_039645545.1). NCBI lineage: Eukaryota > Metazoa > Arthropoda > Insecta > Lepidoptera > Lasiocampidae > Dendrolimus > Dendrolimus houi. The sequence continues at coordinate 10,311,183 of CM077127.1, read as the reverse complement.
GTCACACTTCGCTGACATGGCAGCTTTACTACCCGATTACGCTAAATAATCGTTTAGTACAAAACAACGAGTAGATATGATATCAAAATGTAAACCATCGAACTATATCACGATTACAAAATTGTACCAGTGGAGAATTTAAGTGTAATATTTTACTTAAAAATGTCTTTCGAGTACTCGCTTTGCAAATTTTTGAAATAAAGTCAATTTCTACGCATCCAAAAATATCAGTCGAATTAATTTTGATAAAGACGGAATCAACTCACATTAATGTTTAAAGATTCAAAAATGGAACAACGCACAACCGTAAAATGACAATCAATAATGCTACCACGATAAAATTTGAATAACCTAAAGTCAACAAATTGAGCTAAACAATATTATCAACACTGTAAATAATTGAATCCATTCACAATTACACATAGTATTAATATGAAATATTTTGTTCTTTTTACTTTTGCCTTTTAATTATTGTGTATACCTACTTACCGCACACAAATTGGAAGATTTATATTATTCGAATTTATGCTTACATTAACCTTATATGATAGTCATGGTGTCATCGCCTTGAACAAGCATAAAAACGATTTAACATACTGTTAAAAATGGTAGAAAATATTGTTCGAAGACAAATTCAAGTCTTATAATTTAAATCTGCCGTATCGGTAATCCGAGGCCGTGTTCGTAAAACTAATACATGAATAATACTAACGGCTTGAACGTATCAACTAAAACAAATTGGCGTATCAAATCGTTTGGCAAGAACGACCCCGAAAATATTTGCCCGTGGACCATTGATAAATGTCGTGTATTCAAATTAAATGTACCGCACAATCATTCAAGCATATCCTACAACTTCTCTCATCCCATACATTCGTAGCAGTTTTTTATGAAACTGGCGATACTTGTCAGGTAGCTAAAAAGAATTTGTCGTCGAACATGTTACAAAGATTATTGCTATTGCGGAGTGGTGCGTCATCGATGGGTGTTTAGCTGGGATGTTGGGCCGCCACCTTGCGAAGACGGTAGCCGCCGGTCCCGCGCACGGTGTACAGCACCACAATGGCGACGGCCACCACAGACATGCCGATCGCGTTGATCACTATCGCCTCGTTGGACAACGTTGCATATCCATCGCTCCTGCACACCGCATGCCCCAATATTAGTTAGTCAAATTAAACAAAATATGGATTTGCTTATTTATAGCTTTGTTTTAGGATTCTAAAGATTTTAGAAAGTAATTACTTATCTATGGCAATAGGTTATAATTTACGTCCGGCATAGATGTATAAGCAGCCCCGATTTTAGTGGATGAGAGGCGTATCTGCGCCGGGCAACAATTTCAAAGGACACCAAATACATAATTATAAATGAAGAAAAAATACCTATAAGACTAGACGAACTTTGATGAATTAATAAAGTCTTTCTCAGAAAGGGGAAAATGATCTATAAAGCTGTAAGTTAGAGCATAAGAATTGAAAACGTGTGTTCTACTAATATTTACCATTAGCTATAACTATTATTTATAGTATATTATAATAATTATTGCGTAAGATAGTAAAGAGAGCAAAATTGTTGAAGAATATAATTCTCCCAAAATATTTCACGCTTGTTTACACATATTTGTGATGTTATTTTTTTAATAAGTTATCCGAAACGCGCCACTATCAAGTTTCAGCCACGATACGAAATAACCATAGATCCGAGGCTGCTTATAAATTGTCTTTTTATTTACCGACTAGTGTGACGAATGAAGTAATTAGTAGTATCTGCTTTACTTTTTCGACTTTTCCTGATATTCTTATTCGACAAGCAGCAAACCGAGCCTCAATTGTCTTAATATCCATACTACACATACCATGCATGCCATTATTTCAAAGCCAAGTTTAGTAATAAATAATAGATATTTGTTTTATAGATGTAAAATCAATTTAACCTTTCACCAACTTTACTGGCGATATTTATAGCTGTTTACGTTTTCACACAGCTTTGTTATTGGTAATAAAATAAAAGCGTTAGTGATCAGTATTATAGTTATGGCATTAGAACAATAACGAGCAATAAAATTATGATCTTCGTGTGAAACACAAACAGATGCTACAAGTAAACCGTCACCTAAGCAGTAAACATGCATTTATTTATTGAAGCCCTTTGTATGCTTACAGAACATGCGAAAAAACAGTAGTTATACATTACAGAAGAATATTTATAGCATATTTTTAAAACCTATATATAAAACATAACTATGTACATAAATTTTCACGTAGAATAAATATATCGTACATCTGGTACCAGTGCAATAAGAAGCTTGAGTAGATTCATGCCCGGTTCCTAATCTTACTAACCGTTCATTTGCTTTACTACTCGTTAAAACTTGACATAAGCTTCGTGTAGGTATCTATTATCAAATTTCTACCTAGGTGTATAAAAACCTTTTTTGGGAGAAGTTCGATATTCAAATTAAAGAGTGTCAATCACACAATATTTATGCCAACTGTCACTTGTTTTTGTCAGTTCGTTTGCACGTTATAAATTGTTTCGTGCAACAAGTTGCTAAAAACGCAAAATTATGGATTTTACGTGCGGTGATAGAATATCTCAGCTTGAAAAAAGATTCTGCGTATATTTTTTTAGGACATTCAACAGACATTAGGGGATGATGCTGTACCTTACTTTATGGTTGCGTATTGGGTGGCTGAATTTAAAAGAGGTATATATAATAATATATAATATAATAAATCGGCAGACAAGCACACACACTGTATATCCCCAAATTAAGCAAGTTACGCTTGTGTTATGGGTAATATACAACGGATCATTCTGGGGCCGATCCCAGACACCCCGACCATAGTAAATAACGGAGAAAATACGTTTCTGAAATTTACTATACCAGGAATCGAACCCGGAGCCTCTGCGTGGCAGTGAGGTAAGCCGGCAAAGGCTTAGCCCGCTCAACCACAGAGGCCGTCAAAGCTGTAAAGATGACCCGTGTTCTGGGCGGCCTTCAGACAGAAGAACAACTATAAAACATATAACTAAGATCCTAAAGATATCTTTTGGTAGCGTTCAATCCATTTTAATTGATTCACTGGGGTTCAAAAAATAAACCAATTTGATTGAAACGTTGACATCTGTCTTTCACTGAAAGGACATGCCGGTATTCAATTCAGTAACATTGAATGAGTAAAATTTATGTTCATTTGGTTGATTCATCAAAAATTAAAGGTGGAAATGAACAGTCTAATATTGGCTTAAGGCAAACGAATGAATAGTAAGATATAAGAACCGACCATCAAGGCGTTGCAGAGGAACCGCACTATCAAGGCTGAGAAAAGATGGATAGTTAAAAATTGCCTGATTTTTTAATTCATAGGAATATAAAATCTAAGTTTGTAAGGATGTCTATATTTCTGTTTGTTTCTTGTCTTCATGATCGTAGATACTAATGAGTTGTCATGAAATTTGATATGCTGTGGTACCTTAATGGCCAGTAGTTTATAAATAATACCTTATTACGCCACTGAGAAATTTTGAATAATTCTAAGGCGAGAATAATCCTTATGTTTCGTACCAAACAATAATTACTTTCCAACTGTAATTACACAGGTGATTAAAAATTCAAACAACCCAGACATAAATGTACACACATAAAGTATCTATTAGCTTGGCAACATAAATTTAAATTAAAAGGCATATAAACTTAAAAATAATTTATTTCAATGCAACAAAAATACAGTGTAACTTAAATTAACGGATCGATTAATAAGTCTTTGATTAACCCTATACAATAACCACTTATTGACTAAGCTATTCAAAATTGTTTGATCTGATACAGATCAAAGGAAATAGAGCCTCGTTTCTGAATTTGTACAAATATTTAAGTATAGGTATTATTTGTGTTATGAATTTATATAGAGCTACTACTCTCGGATGTGACTGGTTAAGCTAAAATATATTTTAATTTTATATAATTCTAAATAATTTAATTTTTTTTTTGTTTGTTCTTCATTATACTACTAAACTATACTTACATACACAATTATTTGATAACACTTGTCTTTACAGAATTCCGGGCAGTTAAAACGGCTAGGTTTGCAGAATTTTAGTCCAAATAGCACAAATATGATAATCAATTTACTCAAGTAATTCACAAGAACTCAATCCTATTACGATATGAAAAGTATGTAATCACGTTGGGCTTTTCATCGAGGAGTCTTGATGCCAACAGTAAAAATGTATGACAATGAAAGTCAAGTATAACGGAAACTTGAAAATAAAATACAGTTGAATTGAACTTCTAGAGAGAATGGATTTAGGGAAACTAACAAAACACTTGTATGAGCAGTGTATATGGCAGATTTGTTATCGATAAACCGCCGCGTATGTTGCCTTTATATATCCCTATGAATAGATAAACATTATAATCCGGTCAATACGTTATTTGATACTGGTAGAAATAAAATATAAATTTTAGCTATAGTGAAAGGTTAAGTTAAAAGAAAATTTGCATTGTTTTTAGAAATAATATACTAACTTGTAAATATATTTATTTTGATAAACAAATCTATTATTTTTAACCTACGTATCTCGAGACTCGTAAACCCAATCACAATGTGTGATGTCAATTCTCTGTAAAATGACAGCAAATTTTTTGTTTCAGTTATTATGACACAAAACAGTTTTTTTTTATGTTGATTGAAACCTGTGCCAGATGGTTCGACTAAAAAGCTCTTTGTAGCTATTGCTACTCCAAAATGTACGCTAAACCCAATGAATTAAATAAGTTTTTGGCAAGAGAACTAAATCAAAATGCAAATGAAACCGGAGATTTTTCTTCTAATAACGTAATTAACAAAGTTGGATACTTATTATTTAGATTTCAAATCTAGATATTACCAAGAAAAATCTGTGCCATTTTAACTCTTAGATCGAAAAACATGGTGTATATATTACCTTATACATTTCAATGTATTATTGATTTTAACTTTATAATGTAGTATTTGATTGGATTGGAACATTTAGAATTATGTTTCACACATTATGTTTATTATCTACATCACACTTTTCTACTTAAGAAGTTTTGCGACTTAGCGGATTAGTAAACGCCTGTTTTATATAACTAGATGAATTTTTAACTTAATCTAACGAGTTTAAATTTTATAAACGGGAACAGTGGTTCCGCCATAGTACTGAGTATTGACGTCACAAAATGGCGACCGGTTTAAAGGTCCCCTTTTCGTGGGTCATTTAAAATTTCTAATTAAAAAAGGTATGAATTAATCACTAAGTACACTAATGAAGGCAAAAGGATTTTTTTACTAAATATAGACAATATCCTTCCAATTTAAGCCCTTTAAAAAAAATCAATAACCCTATTGATTGATACCTACATTTTAAATGTTACTTGAAAAGACAGATTAAATCTAGTGATGGTATCTTTGGAATCCGTTGTCCAAGTAGTTCCCTTAGAAATATTAGAATAATTTTATCAAGGCACAAATTGGGCTCTTCTACAAATTTACTTTAGAAGAATAGATTTGTCGCTATACTTAGAAACATGTCAACGTACGATTCTGCAAAAATGTCCGTTTTAAAAAGCCTGGGCATTATTCCGTTATTCATAATATCATAATATCTTCGTTCCTCAATAATAACAAGTCAACATACCTACCAGGTAAAGGAGACACGGGTGGCTGTGTTAACTAACTAACATTTACAAATCAACAGATGATCTTATATGTTGGTCACGCGCCTCCGGTGCACGGAATTTGTTTCTCGACAGGATATACATGACGACGGCTAAAATGGCGATCATGGCAACACCTATCACGTTGAGGATGATCCCCTCGTCGACCATCCCGCTGTATCTCTCTCTGTGAATATGGACACAACTGACACAAAGGCAGGCTCAAAACAAAATAACAAAGCAGACATGCTGTGACACGTGCACAAGCGAAAGTACATTCACGTAAAAAAATAAACGTAAACATGAAGCTTAAATTCAATGGGAATGTTTCTTTGTGATATTGTGACTATTACGGCACTCAAATTCAGATAATGGTTCATTAAACGATTGAATCGGGTATTACTATTTTAAAGTCTTATAATTCACGACGGATAGTAATAAAGTAAAAATTTTAGTATTGTGTATAGAATAATTGAATTATTAGAAGTAATATAAGAAATTCTTCTTCCATGGTAGTAATAAGTGTGTGTCCTTTTAACTTTTGAAATATTATGTGAAACTAGGATTCGCCCGCGACTTCGTCCACGTTGGATGTGTAGCAAAGATTACAGTTGTTTTACACAGAGAATTTGAATCAGTGAAAATATTGCATCGAAATCCGTTTTTTTTTGACCTGGCCACTTTAAACCGCTCCCCAGAAAATTTCCGCGGGATTCCTGGGATGAAAAATACAGTAGATTTTAAGTCCGGCAATTTGCTCTCGGTAATAGAAAATCGCATCGAAATTGTCCCAGTAGTTTTTGCGTGAATCCCGAAGAAACAGACAAATATAAAAAACAAAAGACTACACTTTTATAATATTATACAGATATTCTGAAAAAATCAAAGTCATAGATGCTTTCAACGCAAATTGGTTTGAAGAAAATTCGTTCTGTAGTTTTCGAGACATGGGAAGAATTCGCGTTGAAATGTTCTGTTATGTTCAACGTTTATCGGCTGTACAGAATCCACTATAGGTTTATTAACATATAGCCGTTTTTTTCTCACACTTGAAAAGTTTAAAGGTCAGTAACATTAGTACTTAGTTAAAAGTCACTATTCATTTTATAAATGGAGTAATTATCAGTTTCTTATGTCAAAATAATTTTAGTAATACCGATAATATGATATTCTCTACTTTACTAATAAATTGATACGATCAGATATAAAAACGAAAAATTTAATTTACTGATTAGGCTAATGGACCATTATGTACCTCTGAGTACAGGTAGTAGCTATTGAAAATGTACTTTTAGGGTAACATCTAAAAGAATATTTCTCAAAAGCACTCGGGAACGTGTTTTTTTCCATTCTACAAGGCTCGTAAACATGCACGTGTATTCAAAGTAAAAGTGGGAATCGGGTAAGTACTAAGTATATAAAGTTTTCTGATTAAATATTGATACACGTACCCAAGTGTGAAAATAGCTTTTTCGGTGAGTCCGGTGAGACAGGCAGCGACGCCAAGTACGAATGTCAAAATACCGAACGCCGCGTGTATTGGCACGAGTGACGCCCGGAAACCAGCCGTACCCTTATTGCAGATCAACAACAGAAGGAAGCTGAAGAAGCCGACTGTGTACTGTAAGATTTTAAACAAAATATACACGTAATTGAAGACTTCAAAAACATTAAATTGATGAACTTAATGCGCTTCGAATGATGTGAACTCGGTAAGTTTGCGCAAATCGAGTCAACCGTTAACGTTTATTACACCAGACCTCTCGTTTACATTATGCCCAATTCCACAGCAGGAAGCAGGAAAATGGCGAGGGAATTGGGCAGCGCGAGTATCGAATGTTCCAACCAGTTACCTCTACATACTCGCGCTGCCCATTTGCCTCGCCACTTTCCTGCCGTAGAAGTGAGCATAATGTAAACGAGGGGTTATAATTATATCCTGGCATGATAAACTTCAAAAAAGCATTTAGGTTTATCTCATACTACACATATTGAATTATCTGGAATATCTATTACTTTATTAAGTTTTATGGCAAATGGTCCACATTTAAATTTACTTCCACATTGTGATGTAGGCAGTGTAAGAATGAAGACCTTTAAATACGCTCGACATATTACTTCAAAGTGAAATCAAACTGGTACCTAAACAATTTTCGATTTTTATCCACCCTAATTGCTTTTGGCTTATCAAACACCCAGTCAACAAGAATTCTAACGAGTTAATTATTATCATTAACAGAACCCTTTTAATTATGAACAGGTTCTTTTAGTACTAAAGGTATTATAAAATAATTAATTACAATTGTCCAGTGCAAAATATAGCTCAAAGAACTCAAGATTTTCGAGTTTTTTGAGTATACGAGTGCGTGATGCCACAGTTCATTCTTCTTTCAGTTTTTGGCGTTTTATTTAAACGATTAAATGCATCTAAAGTTCATATTTTGATTAATTTAGCGTAAATAGTATAAAGATTAAATAAAATTCAGGAGCTTTTCAGAGCTATATTTATTACTGGACGTTTGTTATTACTAATTGTAATAGTAATCTACTTTTATGATTAACATGTTGCACGCGTAACGCAATATCGACACTATCCAAAAATTTGACAAAGCGATTTTTTAATCCCATCTATCGTAAAACATAGGAATACGTATAATAGCGCCAATCCTGGTTTAAAAGGAACAGAAATATCCACTAGGAACGCATTGTAATAATGCGTGTATTGATACTGTTATTTAGGCTTAAAAAAGGTTTTTTGGCTCTCCTGTAAATTTGACTTTTTTGAGTTATGTCAGTATTGGACTGAACGTGCGATATGTTTGATAGAAAAATATACCCTACCTGTAAACCAAACAGTCCCATAGCGACGAAGCCAATCCAGCTGTGCAATGAGTAGAAGTTGTTGATGCCCTTCTTGTTGTGATAGTCGAGAACCGCCAGGAATCCGATCACGATGCATGGGAAAGCGAGTGCGTGGAAGATCGCATGCAGCAATTTCACGTAAATGCGTCTGAAGCACCGACAGATGCGGTACAGTAGCACAGCTGAAATATTAAAACTTTTCATCACAAAACAATTTCAGCCTCTCATGTTGTGGTTAAAGCATTGACTAATTGACAAACACATTTAGAGAATATTTTTTTTACTGTAGGTACCTATTTCTACTGCTTGTGTATTAATGGTATTAGCCCCAGAATTGTGCATTGTGCGATATTTTTAATATCTGTCTGTAGGTATCAATGAAAATGTACCCAATTATTTCTATGCTTTAAAAAAAAAGTATTTTTTACAGATAGTGGTAGGATGATAACCATTTGGCTAGTAATCGTTATAAACACTATCGTATCGTTATACTCGTACAGTATTATGTAATTTAGTTAATTAGGTACTAAATATACGGTCAATTATTTTTCGAAAAATGCCTGTCCACTTTAAATTTTTGCGTCTGAAATAAAGGTTTTATTTATTTAAGATTCGATTTAGTTTACTTTTAAGAAAAATAAAGCCCCTCCTTAGTATTTTATTAATAAAGTAAACTTTGTATTACAGCGAAAATCGATCAGTAACAAACATTGTATAAAACTTACAGAACCCGCTAAAGGTAACGAATCCGGCCACCATGAGCGTCGGATGGAGATTGAACTGCTTGTCCGGAGTGTCAGCCCAGTCGTATCCATCGCGGTAATAGAACACCCAGAAGACGGTCAGGGCTGATACGCCGATGAGTAGAATGGTTGCAAGCGTGATGACAAGCGCATATTCGCACCATTCGCACGCTCCTCTCTCATGGTCGTCCGTCTCGTACGAACGGCTGCGTTGGCTGGAACAAATTAAATAGATAGAACTCTTTATTGTACACCGTTACAGTTAGAGTAATTTTGTAGTCTTCTTTACGGTTCGTAAAGAAACCTACAAACGTACTCTAACTCAATATGAATAAGACCGTTATTATCTAAGTTTAGATTTCCCTTAACCTAAGACATATAATTAAACATTACTAAACAGTGTAATCGATTGTAAAATCGTGTTTCTGATGTACCAAAATTAAAGTATTTACAATGGAATTTAAAACTCCTACTCTATAGTGCCTTTTTGATAGTTTAAATTATTTTCTCAGGAAATAAAATGTAATATTTACATCTTAAATGAGAACCTTGAGAGTGTTCTCACGAATGAAGAAACACTTGGGAAAAATTGGATCTATAAATAATACTTAATGTTTATAGTAGGTATTTAATTAAATTTGAGATCCAGATTTTATTTACCACCTGATTTTATGTAGAACCTACTACTGGGAATCGAATTCGGGACTTTCAAATGAAGTCCCGAATTCGACTCCCAGTAACGTGATTACGTGAATTACGTGAAAAGAATTACGTGATTTTCCGCTGATTATCCTGGTCTGGTCATCTCTCGCTAAAAACCTCACACTTGATTTTGCCATAAGAACTAGGTATTACGATAATCAATTTGTGTTACATATAATAGATATTTGTATAGAACTAGACAGTATAAATAATTTTGACTAATAAAAGTTTCCTTATACACTGGTCACTGGTTAAATGCAAGCAGTTGACGACGTCAACAAACCAGTTAGATTGAATGGGTGTATGTATATCAAGAGTAAAGGCAGAAAACCACAGCTCTGTTGCTACTCTTAACGGAGGCATAAAGTTTAGACTGTAATTATAATAGTATACACGTAGTGCTGTAACACCAAGTTTACCTTTAATTGTAGTAACTTAAAATTATTTCAGTAATGTGAACTAGCTACGACTAACCATACTCGCATCTAATTCAAAAACGTGTAATTTTACCTACTCATTTTTAAAATTTACTACGTTAGCTGCCCTGAAATATAGTAATCAGTTATTCATTTAAAACCAAAAATCCAATCGCCCGCTATTTAGAGTAAATCAAACTCCGTGCGTGACAGTTGATATGTTTTAGTAAATACGCCTATTATTTTTTATCCTATAAGCTGATATGTCTAATATAGTAACGCATGGGCCCTTAAAAACGTTTACAATTAAACCTAATGACATCCCTAAAGAACAGATTGACAAACGACAGTGGCTTCCATCCATCTATATAACTTACCATTTTATCACCAATAATTTTATAATATCTCAAAATAACTAACAGCATATTTCAATAAATGTTATAACTAACTCTTGCTTAAAAAATTATGCGAAAAGTTATGTTCAGGATATTGATCACGTGTAGCTGTCAATGGTTAATAGCGCATAATTAAATTTCTTAGAATTCTCGGTTAAGAAATAAATATTCGGTTCACATCACTAACTTATAAAGACCGCGTAGGGTATCAGATACCACGAGATCGTTCACGTTAACACCGGATGCTTGGGGGAGTCATGTCGTGGAACGTTGTTATGTGAAATACTTCCCAACATGACTAGCCCTTTGATATATAAATTTTAATTATAGTTTTAAAGGTATTATAAACAAACGGTCTTACGATTTGAATTTCTTTGACATCGACAACTAGTCTAATAAAGAACAGTATTAAAAAAATTGTTTTATACATTAATGTTATAATTATTAATGAGATTAAACACTTTAGACACCTTTTCATTGTTCTGATTCATCAAAGTCTGTAATATTGGTATTTTTTCCATATATAATACCAGTACATTAGCATCCCATTGTTGGCCTTCGGCCCTTCCATTTATGAAGAAACAAATAGTATACACGGCACGCTTGACTAAAATGGATTGGCGGGTTTGACACATCGGTTATATCGATATATATAATGTGCAGACTTCATCACAATATTTTCCTTCTCCGTTAGCACGTCTTGGTGATTGTAACAATATGCACATTATGTCAGTACTTTCTGACTTAACGTGCATATTGCATTGCATTGCGTGCATTGTGCTTTCCGGTCAGGATTCGAATCCGCGCCCTTTCACTTTGGGAGACAAGTGCACTCACCTAGTTAAGCTACCCGGTCTCTTTTTCCAATTTTTTTCAATTAACCACAGTAATATTTAAGAGGAAGAGTAGGTATAATAATACATTTAATACCATAGTTAATGTAGACAATAGACATAATATACTTAGTAAGATGTCTTTAAGATAAATACGCATAATTTTATTTTAGAGAAATATCTAGCAGAGATAGGTATCACTACTAGATATTTCTCATATTTTAAATAACAAGGAATCCCATTGCGACGTAAAATAAAATGAGTGAAAATATATTAGGTATGTTTGTATTGAAATTAAAGTAAAAAAAGTTTAACACTAATAAATGAGAACAATCATTCAGAATGATATGGCATCTCTAGGGACGTTCCCAAATATTGAATAGTTAATTAAATAATAATATATTTAAGTACCTACCTTTACCTGAGTTACAGATTCGTAGGCGCTTGCAATATTTCGTAATTGGAGTCAGAATGTAGTGTTATATGGGATTTTCGTATAAACAACCTGTCATTTACAGCGGTTTGCAATACGGACAATTTTCGCGGCTGACCACCCGTATTGCATTATTACACGAATCATTGACTTCGCCTCGGTCGGGTCGGAGGCTAATACCTACATGAACGTAAGTCTGGTACCTATATACTAATCTACATATACATATATATATATATATATATATATATATATATATATATATATATATATATATATATATATATATATATATATATATTAAAACTGTACAATGAAAAAAATGCTAAAAACCGAGTCAGGGGGGTGTAAGAAGTGAAATAGAAGTAATTTGGATTTTTTAAATTTTTTTGTTTCTCTGTTTGTCTGTCTGTTTGTACCGGCTAATCTCCGAAACGACTGGAACGATTTAAATGAAATTTTGTATGGTGGTAGCTTATAGCCCTGGTTAACATATAGGATACTTTTGATCCAGAAAAATTAAAGAGTTCCCCGTGGGATAGTCGCGGGCATCAGCTAGTACTATAATAAATTGTATGTAATGGTGTAATGTCTGCCGTACGATACCTTATGGGCTCAGCGGAAGATAGCGCTGGTTGACAGATTAGCATTAAGCTGAGACTGATGCCCCTTTTAGGACGAGTTTTGTTTTAAGACTATTTTTTTAACACTTAGTTTTATATTAGTTTCCTTTCTTCCTTTCCTAAATAAAATTATTTTCTTTCTTTCTTGTAAATTCACTGCCAACTCATATTCACATAACGACATAACTTCACCACATTAATTTTTGGTGCGTCATTCAGTAGCAAAATATTTATATTATATGTTATTTTCTATCACAAGTCATGTTCCAGATTGAAGTATCTGTCTGTTAATCTGAAATTTAAGTGAAGACTACCTTTGATAGAATGGCTAATCATAAATTATCGTTATAAGAATTTTTGTCAATCATTTTGTCTAAATGTTAGTCTGGAATTAGACCCTGAAGCGGCTCAATAAAAAGTTTAGGCATTTAAACAGACATTATGCGGTATTTTTTTATGTGTGTTCCTTTTCGATATGTTGTAGTGTTCAGAAGACATAATTATAAATTCAAAATGCCAGGCAAACAAAGACGTAAAATAGTTCTAAAATATTATGAATGAGACTAGTAAATTCCACCCTTGAGGTTTCCTTGATTTTACCACAATGTTAATTAAGACACTGTCAAGACGGTTGATCAAAAGATATTAATTACGTGGGTCACAAAGGTCGGCATGATTCATTTAGGATATAAATTGGCAAACACAGCCATCCAAGAAGGAGCATTTCCGCGCTGGACAGAGATCGCTCAGACCTCTGGCACCCTCTTTTTTATTACATACTGTATGAAAAAAGACATTTTATGTTTTATTTTTTAGAGTCCCGTTACCATTTTGCCAAAAACAGAGCCCATATGAAATGTATGTCATAGTCATTTATCTTGGAAACTACTGGATTTTTGTGGGTCAATTTAACAGGAAGGTATATTGTATAAGGCGCTGAAATAGTTTTTTTTTAAATTGACTATTGTCGTGAGGTACATTGTTAGACAGATCTTGAAGTCATGACGTTGTTTTTTAATAGTTTTTAAATTATTATATTAATGAACAAAACTTAAGTCTAGCATTTTACTATAATTTGTTTAATATATTTTATTTATATTAAGCAATTTATGTTTGCCTGTAAGAGACTATACATATAATTTAGGACCATATTTAATTTAAGAATTCAAATGTACTCCTAACAACAGTTGTAGGCAAGCTGAATAAATTAAAAAATAGTTTGAGTGGCAATAATTAGTTAATTATTAGCCCAAATAGGAAATTAAATTGTATATAAATTAACAAGTCTCAAGCTTTTCTTGAAAAGCTTCATTGAAACAATTCCCACAATTTATTTCTGGCTAAAATAAGCTGGGACTTCTAATCTATGTAACAACGTTATTAAAAATACAATAGTTGTGTACAAAGATATTATTACATCCGTTTCTTACGTAGATAGACAGATAGCAAATATCTTGTATACACCTAGAGCGCAACTACTTTAATTAACCTCTTTATATAAAACTAAATATTTTTACTTTCCATTATAAGTTTAGTGACCTCTATAAAAGCATTACGTATGTGTATGCGAGAAGTAATGAAACATCTCGCATACACCTATTGCCTATATACTAACATAGCTATGTACAATATGAGCCCATTTCGTATCCCTTGCATTCTTTCTCTGGAATGTCTGTGGTAGAAATCCGAGCTCAAATAAAATATATCCCACCCAGTACCTACCGGGTTGTGCTCGTATTTCGTGTGATATTTCGTAAACCAAATGGTTGCAGAGCGTACAAGGTGATGCGGCGACGTAATTTAGGAAAAATAAGAAATGGCAAGTGCGTGCCAGTCCACGTGCCAGGGTTCCTTAACAGTAACGAATGACATGCCACTATAATGTATCTCTGGAAATAAATATCCATTCGTTCATTCAACGTCCACGGCATTTGTTAACTAGCTATGGAACTCTAATATATGCTTTTGATCGACAATACTCAAATCTCACAAACTGAGCGCCTAAAGTGGTCGTTTTCGCAGATTCATATAACGAACATGACAAGTATTAACATAAAGTGGAAATTTATTATATGTCTTACAACTACCAGTATATCTAGAAACGTGTCAAATCCACTAAGCGATTCTCCAAAGTCGACCGCTTTACTCAACGTGTCTCGTTTAAAACAAATTTTCAGAAATATTTTGATTCTACAGCCAAATGACAAATACAGGTGAAAGTTTGTCACCTCTACGAAAGCATTTATTTTATATAGACTCAAACGCACGTAATAATCATCTTATTGAGGCGAAAGTTAGGCATTAAAGTACCAATTGTCAAATTACGTTTACGTAAATACGTCGTAAAAATATTTAATTTTCTACACAAATTATGCCATAACATTCTATGAAACTTTTACTTCCAGTAACATTTTTAAACGTTTTATTTTGTTGTAAAATACGTATAATAAACTTCAACAGTTCTCCGCGTATTTCGAAGGCTTGGTTTATGATTATTATCATTACCTGTATGGGTTCGTGTTATTGGTATTTATTGTTATGTAAGTGTGCATTATCAAGATCTGTGCCAAGAAATAAATACTCAATTCGTATTTGATAGCATTCGTCGTAGTTGTTGCATACAACTGTTAAGCAATACTACATAAATATTTCTTTGTGTAGATAATGTAAGCTTTTTATCAATATTTTAAAATGTTGATACCACCGAAAGATATATATAAATATATACACATTTTTATAACTCTGTAAACGTTCGAATGCTGAACATGGGAAAGGCGTACTATATAAAAATATTTAAATGCATATGGTGCTATTGTAGTATATTCTATGTACATTTTTTTTTCAAAGACATAAAGTTATATTCGAGCGTTTTTAAATTTCTTCAATGAGAAAAGATATTATTATAATAAATGAATGAACGAATGATTTTTTGTTATATAAATTAAAAGTAGATTCTTAAAAACTAAATACAATATAAGAAAAAAGTGGCCTTATCATTTAAAATGATATATTCTAGGTAAACCTTCAATATTCCCTCCCTCCTCCCTCCATGATTCCCTGACACTTCTTATACAACATATAGATCTTAACATTCTCTGACTCATTCACTCTCGCTCAATCACACATACTTATTCTTACATCTCCTATGAGAACTTACAGATACACAGACAATACATCACACCTATGTACTTGAAGGGCTCACTCTAACACGATTACTTATAATAATTATACTAGTATTGTTTTTTTTCCTCCTCTTAATTATCCAACGGGTTGATCCTGGTGACCTGTACCACAGGTTTCTTTTTAACCTAATTCAGGCACCAGCCTCTTAGTTAATGTTGTTATTAGTTTTAAGTTTCACTGTGTACTTAAAGGGGAAATAAAGAATTTTATTATGTTAAAAAAAATATATATATTAATTATTTATTTCGAATTTAAAATAACATTATATTTTAATGAACTTGTTAATACTATCAAGTGATTTTACAGTAAATATAGTATAGAGATTCTTGCTTGTAATTGAGCAGATGTGTAGCTCATGAAGGTTTCAGCAGGTAATTTGTTACGGACTTGAGGCAAGGTGATCAGAATCGTGATAGGTCACTTGTGAAAGTGAGCTACCCATTGGCCGGAACCTACCTAATATGGATTTTATTCATATTGGTTTAAAGTGTAATATAATGATAAGGGAATTATTGTTCGAGTTAAAGTAGGCATCGGAAGGTCCTCTGTGGTATAGGAGCCGAAGCATAAGCCCACCTAGTGCACTGGAATGTGCATGGGTTCAAGCCCCAGTACTTTTCGTAAACAAACTTTCCTTTATTTACTCTAATCGAAGATTCTACAGTTTCCCTTTGTTTATTGGGTACTAGTTGTGCTTATGAATTCGTAACGCGAAATTGACCTTTATATACTGTACTGAACCCTACAAGATATCAAAATAAAACAAAAATCCTGATACATCGCTAAATTTTTTATTGAAATCCGTTGAGTCGTTTTAGAGTCTATTCAAAACAAACTTTCATACAGACTCACAGGTAAAAAATCTTAAAGTGGTGATATGTGATACTTTTTTATGTAATTATTATAACATAGGCGACGTGGACGGTAATCACATATCATCCTTGTACGACATCTGCTTGTTTGCCTACAAGCAAACATAAAAAAATCTAGGAACATCTGAATTAATGCACCACCTACATCGCCTGATTAGCTTAGAATCCCTATTAACATTATAAATGCGAAATTAACTCTATCTGTTCGTTATGCTTTCACAGAAAAGCCACTAGACAGATTTGGGTGAAATTGGGTATATATGTAAATTTAATAGCGAGAATTCACATAGGATACATTTCATCCCGGATAATAGGATAAATTTCGGGATGGAATTATGTAAGGGTTATTCCGGAAAATAGGACAGTTTCCGGATAGCGCCTATTCCTTCAATTACTGAGCACCAACGATGAATTAGTGACTACTGACTTTTTAGAACTTTTGTCTTTTGAGACTCATTTTTTGTCATTTTTAGCAATTTTTGTAATTTTGAGGGTTTTGGACTTTAAATGCGAAAGGAACTCTGTCTGTTACTCTTTCACTGAAAAACGAGTGAACAATTATCGCTGAAATTTGGCGTATATGTAGTTTTAATACCGACGATGAACACTGCATATTTTTTATCTCGGAAAATGGGGTAGTTTTCCGTATAAAACAAAGTTTCCGGAGGCGAATAGTGCCCAGATAAAAGTTTAATTCAATGTAACCTATGTTAATGTATTCATACGTGGTATACAGATGATAGACTTGACTTGACTTGACACAGCTTCCATTTTCATCGCAAAAATATAACTAGAACGAGATGAAATAGGGGATGGTATTTTAATCATTTCTGAAGTTGAACGATATAAAAATTATCATCTATAAAAAATGCCATAGTAACTCGGCTTATTGAGCTTTTACGGAAAACTACAGGATTAGAAACTAGTAAACTAAACAATCGGTTATGCTGTAAGTTTGTATATATGTATGTAGTTTTAATACTGAAAATGGACATAAGATACTTTTCATCTCGGGAGACGGGATAGTTTGCGATATAAAATTAATTCAATGTTCTGGGGGCGAATAGCGCCTATATAAAAATTTAATACATTGTAATCTGTATTAAAGCTTGCTCTTTAAACAAGAGCTAAGACCGGGGGTTTGACCCGCGGGGAAAACTCTAGTAGCCTATAGTTGCCTGAAAGAGAATTAATCTTAGTGATAAGGTCGTCTATTATTATGCCTAAAACATCTTATACTAATATATAAAGCTGAAGAATTTGTTTGTTTGTTTGATTGAACGCGCTAATCTCAGGAACTACTGGTCTGATTCGAAAAATTCTTTCAGTGTTAGATAGCCCATTTATCGAGGAAGGCTATTGGCTATATATCACCACGCTAAGACCAATAAGATCGGAGCACCAATGAAGAATGTTTCATAATCAGGGGGTTTTGAAAACAAATTCCACGCGGACGACGTCGCGGGCACAGCTAGTATTGTAATAAACGTATTTTGTGACTTGTGTGTGTTCTTTTGGTAAACAATAAAGTGCTATCTATCTAAAATATTCTATCCTCACAAACATAATTATATAATAAAAAGTGCAAGGAGGTCCTGTTATCAAACAAAAGAGGAAACGTTCAATCATCGAGGCCGGTCATTTGGTAGCCCCAGTGAACGATCTTAAGAGATAACTCGATTAACCTCCATCACGATCGGTCACCGCTCATGCTTAAAACTTTATTATGCATACTTTGTAACGGGACTTATTGAGAAACTTGAGCATGGAACAGTATTCTTTCATTGTACAGTAAAATCTCCATCATCTTGTTAAATATAAGGTCCGAGTAACATTTTAGTAAGAAGTAAAACTAAGGAATTAGTTTGACAAATGTATCAGAAGGAAGATTACCGCAACACGCCTGATTTATTGTCACAAATATCACTTTAAATTTCATCATAATTTTCCGTGCCATAATTAATGCCTTAACAAATATGACGCATGTGTAATAATTAATCATTATTACGCGCTAAGGCTGGTGTGCGTAGGTAGACATTTAACCAACAGTTAAAGTAAAATAATCGCTAAAACTACATAGTTAAACAGCGATTATTTTATTTTAACCGTCCGTTAAATGTCTATGCACATCAGCCTAACAAATGTTATGATTTTTGAAACCTTAATAATGGTCTTACATGCATACACATACTGAGAATATGTGTAATGTATTCTTAATACTCAATTAATTTATTTTCGTTACTGAAATTTAAATGCGTCTTTTTTTTATTTAAACTTTAAATATTACCTAATTATTTTTAACTGAGAATTATTTTACATCCCTCATTAATTGGATATATATAGTGGTCATCATTAATTTGTATTATATTCGCATTTCTTTTTCTATACCGCTGTGTAGCACATATAATATACCTATACACCTTCGAAGACATTTTTATCTGTATAGAAATATAGCTATGACCTACATAGATGTAACGAGTTTAAAAGTCCCTTTTTTATAAATTGTCTATGGAATGCTAAAGAGGACCTGTGACAATACAAAAGTAAAAGTTGAATACACCTGTGTACAATTGTGCATATTATATTACGGTAACACATTTTACAAACATGCTCACGGATAGTGGCTTACACATGACCTGTGAATTATCGCTTTCTCTGACCATTCATATACGATTCACACATTAATACAACAATTAAGTTCTACAAGATACAGTATACAACAGATAAAGTATCCATTCCGCATCAACCCAGTTGAATTGGCGGTGAAGAGATTTCTAATTTTGAAAAAAAGTTGAGGTGAAACGTGTTGGCTTCGATTTATGCCGGGTACAGACTACAGACAGAGTGGACGAAAGCTAACGAATGGATTTCGATTGCATTCGTTGGGTCTATGTGTACGTTTCGTCGAATGATTCGTTTCTTTGTTTCGTCGAACCGCGTACTCATCTGCGAGCCGTACTGTAACCGAGCAGATACAGTAACGTGCTTTAATGTATACGCCGACATTGATCTTCAATTTGTCGCTCGCTGCGAGTGCGCCGCGTCCCGGTCACCTCGAGCTCGCGAGCCACGTACACACTATGAATATTGGTTACAGTATGCAACAGCTCGCAGGCGATTTTTTTTTTTTTTATTGGACTTGACTTTATGTTGTTGGTCCGAAGACCTCACAACTTTACCGGGGTTTTCGGGGCGAGTGCCTTTGCGAAGCGAAGGCCCTCGAGCCCGGGAGGCAACTTGCTCGAGGGGGCTCCCTAGGGAGTTTCACCTCGGCTGGACTGTTGCCATGAGAGGGGGATGAATCTAATGATGCCCACCATAGGGCGACACAATGCACTAATTGAGAGCGGGCGACGGGTAATATAAAGCCCGAGAGGAAGGATCCCGGCGGACCGGGATCGGCGGTTCGCGGTGGCCTATACTATCTTACTGCCGTTTCGCAACGTGTTATGGCTAGGAGAGAAGAAACGGCGAAAGAAACTTCCCAGCAACACGCCTAGTCTATCCTATGGGGGGGCTGTGTCTCCTGGCGTCCCTCGCGGGGACGTGGAGAGATCGTGATTGGCGGCGTCGACGCCGCCGTCTGTGTCTGTCTGTCGGTGCCTGCCAGCCTGCCGTCCTAACCGCGGGCGGGCTGATCCGAGCCAGCCGTTTTGTGATATCGTCGACCTTGTCCGTGAGGATGTTACGCGGTCGTCGCACGAGAGCCTTTCGTCGAGGCTTATAATCGGACGCGGACACGACGAGGGGATTTCGATGGTGCGGCGCTAGATCGAAATACTTACGCGAGAGCGACGTAATGTAGTTTTTGATGGAGGGAAGCTCCAGATCGCGGTGGATGTCGACGTTACGCATATAGAGGGGAGCACCGACGGCTCTGCGCATGAATTTATTCTGAACGATTTGCAGTTTCTTTAAAAGGGCAGGCTTGGCATGGCCGAATACCACACTCGCGTATGTCATGATCGGGCGGATGCATGTTTTATATAGAGTAAGCTTGTGTCTGAGGGACATTTTGCTTCGTTTATCTATCATGGGTGCTAGACGACCCATCACAAATCGCGCTCTATTCCGGACTATAGTGATATGCTCGTTGAAGCGCAAGTTCTGATCTAGGGTGACACCCAGGTATTTGGTGTACTTTGCCCAGGGGATCTCTTGTTCGTAGAGCGAGATGGCTTTTAAGCGAAGGCAAGCGCGTTTGGGAGAGCGAAGCGTGCCCGGGGAAAAGAACATTGCTGCGCCGGGTTTACCTCTATCCTCCATTTGCGAAACCATTCGCCTAGCTCTGTTACAGCTACCTGTAGCCGGACGCAAGCCATTTGTCGGTTGTGATCTGATGTATAGAGTGCGGTGTCATCTGCGAAGAGGGCCAACTCTACATCTGGAGTTTTTGGGATGTCGCTGGTGTACAGCGTGAAGAGTAGTGGAGATAGTGCCGAGCCCTGTGGTACACCGGCTGTGAGTGGGTGAGGGGACGAGCGTGTTCCCTCCACTCGAAAACGGAAGCTACGGCCTAGGAGGAAGTCTCGCAAGATGAGCACGAGTCTGTCTGGTACACCGAACTGGTACAGCTTGTAAATCAAACCGTTATGCCAGACCTTGTCGAAGGCCTTAGCTACGTCAAGGAACAGTGCGGCTGTTCCTATAGGGCGACGAGGGCGATGGGCAAAGTGGGATAGTATGTGCTCCGTGATGCGGTGCACCTGTTGGACGCATGAGTGTCTGGCACGGAATCCAAACTGCTCATCGGGTAGTAGATGTTTGCTGATGGCAAAATCTCTTAGTCTAGAGAGGATGACCCTCTCGTAAAGCTTGCTGAGTGTGCTCAGTAGGCTGATTGGGCGGTAGCTGGACGGTTTATTAGCCGGTTTTCCAGGCTTGTGAATACCGATGACGTCTGCTTCCTTCCAGATCGCGGGGAAAGAGCAGTTTGTTATGGCGGCATTGAAGATGCTCACTAAGATTATAATCAAGTGGCCGGGGAGGAGTTTTAACACGCGATTGTTAATGCCATCGATCCCTGGGGCCTTTCGCGGTTTGAGGACTTGATCAGATCTTGCACTTCTTCCACCGTGACTGGGTCGAGTGTGGTTTCCGCTGGTAAGGAGGATCTACGTTCAACCTCGGAGTCCACCTCCGTCAGGTGTGACTGGTCGACGTTTTGTGTAGTGGGGAGCATTGAAGCTCTAGACTCTGAGCAAGGCATTCGGCTTTCTCCTCATCATCGAACGCCTCGGTGTTGTCGGCTCTTTCTAGCGCGGGTATGACAGTGAGGGTATCTGATTTGAGAGCTCTAGCCAGCTTCCAGTACGCCTGGTGAGTTGGTTCGATATCTCTCAACGTTCTGTCCCAACGTTGTTCCCTGACTTCCCGGATACGTAGTTTGACCTCGCGCTCTAGTTGGCGGAGTCGGACTCTGTTGTCGTCGGTGGGATATCTGTCGTGAGCTCTGGAGGCAGCTCTCTTTTCCCTCAGCAGTACCCTCACTTCGTCCGGCAGGCATAAGTGGCGGTCATTCTCCACTGGCACCTGTCTGGACGAGTTCCGCACTGCGGATTGAAGGTGGCTGGTGAGGGCCTCGATCGCCGTCTCCGTGTCTTGGTGGGATTCGATGTGGTCCGGGATGCGGTCCAGGTCTTGTGATTCGGTTGCCTTGAGGAGGTCCCCAAGTCTCAACCAGTCCACAGAGGTCCTAGTTTCAGATGTCTGGTCCGTCTGTTGTCCTAATTTGAGGATAACCGGGCGATGGTCCGAGTCTATATCGTCCATCGTTTCGATCGAATGGAACTGAAGAGTTACGCCCCTCAGTAATGCTAGGTCGAGAGTGTTTGGGGTCCCCCAGTCGCGGTTGGGGGGTATCGTGTGGGGGTCATGGGAGTTATTATATCAAACAAAAGATTGTCTGATATATTTATTAGGCTCTGCCATTGGGGTTAGTGGTATTGCAATTCCACTGTTCGTGTTTACAATTCAGATCTCCGGCTATTATAACAGCTGGGCCTAAGTTGAATAGGGCTTCTAGGTCTTTCTTAATAAGGGTTTTCTGGCACGCGAGGTATGCTGAGACTATGACTAGAGGTTGGTGGCCAGTCATTGCTAGTCTGCAGGCGGATACCTCCATACCTACTAGTGGTGGGGTGACTAGAGGCATGCAGTGTAGAGATCTTCTGAAATAGATCAGGGTGCCGCCACCACGGCCTATCCTGTCATGTCTAGTGACCCGATAGTTAGAGATCTTTGGATCTCTTTCACTCGGTTTCAGGAAGGTCTCCTGCACTAGTAGTATATCTACTTGATTGGTAACCAGGAAGTCATGGACCAAGTCGCGCTGGTTTCGAAGGCCGTTGGCGTTATAAGTCGCCAGAGTCAATGAGCGTGGTTTATTTCTACCTACATGCGCCATTTGTTACCGGTAACAATAATTTAACTAGGTTGTTTAGTTATAACGACCTAAGTACCTGGAGGAGGTACGCGTGATCCATTTCGATCACGAGTTGATCCCGGAGGGAGGGTTGATCAGACTCTGCAACTTGTCTTAGTTTTCGAGCCAAGAGTTGGACCTCTGCTAGGTCGAAAGGCAAGTTCTTGGCGAATTTAGTCGCCAAGGCTAAGTCCTCCGCTAAAGAGTGGTGGGGTGACGGCCCAGAAGGTGCTTTTAAAATGGGGGCGGGGGCAGGGGTTGCTGGGGTAGGCCGGCCAAAATTGGGGCGCGCGTCCTTAGTGGAGGGAACGCTTCAGTCGTGGGAAGACCCGTCCAGTGATTTACCACCGGAGGGGGGGCCGCCACGAATGCGGGTTTGTTCGGCACTTTTCTAGTGCCTTTTGGGCGTTGCCCTTTCCGAACTTACGTTTGGGTCGGGGGCGGCAGGACAGCCTCTGTAGTTAGCGGGTGACCCGCTTGGCCGCAGAGAATGCAGCTCGGTGGCTCCTGGGAGTCCCGGGTGCGTGTGCACTCCGAGGTCCCGTGGTCGCCCAGGCACTTGACGCACCTGGGACGGGATTGACAATGTAGGGCAGAGTGCCCATAAAGTTGGCAACGATGACACTGCCGCAGTGTATGTTTTTCGTGTGGGCGTTCCACACGAAGGCCAGAGAGGCCACAGACCTTCTCAAGTTCGAAGATCTTTTTCCCCTCTGGGGAGAGGTCAAGGACAACCAATACTAGGTTTAGAGGAGACTTTGTTGCGTCGCCTCTGTGCATACGGTGCACTTCGTGCACCGGTACAGCTTGGGACTTAAGGTCCTCGAGAATGTAGGAACACTCGATTTCCTGTGGGAGTCCGCGGATTACAGCCCGAAGGCGTTTTTCTTCCGGCAGGGCATAAGTATAGTAACCGATTTTACGGTCACGTCACATAACAAGGATGTTAGGGAGCGGTGGTCACTTGAAGACGTGACCATAACTTTGATGCCGTGTTGGGTATCACGGGCTTCTTTTATAGAGATTGCCTTGCCTGGCAGCTCCTTAGCGAGTTGAAGCCAATGGGCTTTCTCGCGGATGATCAGGGGTGGCGGCGGGCGCTGTGAAGGTGGCCCAGGGCGGCTGGAAGGTGCCGCTGTTGGTTTTGTGCCCGCAGTGGGAGCGGGGTTGGGGGGACCTCCTCTGGGTCTTCCGTTTTTGGTACGATTGACGGTTATGAAACCGTCATCGTCCTCGTGGTTTAAGGGGATGTTCGCGGGAGGCGCGACATCCATGGGGTGATTTCATCGGCCGGTGGAAGAGGGGCATCCCTGAGGTATTGCGGACCGTCAGGAGATAATTCAATTTCTCGACGAGAATCGATTACGCGGTGTATGGGCGATCGCGAACGCGATGTCGTCGAACTCGCGGAGCTCGATCGCGGTTGTCCCGACGCGGAACCGCGAGAAAACGAGGCGCGTGATTTTGGTGCCACACGGTGGGCATCGTTGAGCGGGGGTGCGGGCGGCGGGCGCACCGGTAACACGGCGGGTACGGATGCGGGGGGCGCGGGCGCTAAGGCAAAGCGCAGGTGGTCAGCGATAAGCGCGGTGGCGGGGGTCGCGGGGGGTGCGGTGGTCGCGGCAGATGCGGGTGCGGGGGCCCCTTGCACGTGTAAGGGTTTCTCGGAATTAAGTTCCGAGATAACGGACGCCATTGATTGGGACTCCGGAGTCCTCAAAAATTGGTCGAGCGCTTGAGGGAATTGCTGTCGTAAAAACGACAGCAAACCCTCCAACAGCAATGGAGAGAGCTCCACGCCGTCCATTGTCCCTGAGGGGGACGAACGATTTGGTGGAAAAACCACCTGATGACGCACTTTTCACTGCACTGTCACAGAAAAAACACAGATCGACCGGGTGAACGAACGAACACAACGAACACGAATAACGGACAGCCGAGGCGGAGCGGGAGACGTGCGCGCGCGACGAACGACAACGGGCGAATGCTCGCAGGCGAGTACGCGGCTTTAGATGCTAAGCCGATATTAGACGGTTCTTTCTGTCTTTCCATTTGGATAAAAAACCAAAGTCATCCTTGTTAATATAACATCGAGTCATTCAATGTCAGCGTATCCTTTCAGTTCTGTGCCTTGAAATTAAATTGTGTCAATTGGGTTAATACGTCTAATGTCATCATTAAGCAAGATTAGAAGGTTCATTTCTATCTTTCAATCGAATGAATCAACCAAAGTGATCCATATAAACGTAAACTTGAAACATTCATGTGTCACTGAATACCGTGGTGTCCATTCAGTTCTGATCTTTTCAAAGATCAGCATTACCGCCTTACTGTAGTTTGCCGACGAACGCTAACAAATGATCGCGGATCTTCATTGGACCTGTGTGTGCGCGGCCTTAGAAAAACTCGAACGGATGCCCGTCCAATGCTCTGTGGAGAAATGTAGTAGTACAACAGGGTCTAGAGAAGCCACGAAGGGAGGGGATCGGTCGTTAACCCCGTCGCCCATGGTACTCCTGGCCTACATGGGAACCGAACAACGCGCAACATGTTCGTTTATGATCGTCATAATTACAAGTATAAAAAACGCATCTGGTTAAACACATTAACAGGCAATCTAATGTGTTTTGTTAAGCTTAACTTTGTTAAGGTATAATGTCGAATATCTATCTCAGCAAAGGAAGTTTGCTTTTTCGGTGATAAAATTAAGTTACTTCCAATACAGCAATTGCTCATTGCGTTCCAGCTAATTCGTCAGATTGGCAGGCAAAAGAACTAAATCACACGATGCGGACACATCTTACATTAAATTCTACTATTTATACATATAAATAATAAGTATTAAAATAACATCTTATTATTAATGTAACATGACAAAAATAATTTTAATTACTATTTAAACTATAATTAATACGCTATTTGTCTCATTATAGAAACGACATCATAAGTTTCAACGCCCGGGCAAAATGGCTTCGGCCTTTTGTAGGATGATAAAAAGTATCTCAGTTCATTTTACTGTTAGCTATCCTATTGTAGAGCAAAGTGCGTTATTGTATATAAAATTAATTATGTAACCATATCAAATTAAATTACACTAGCGGTCGCGGCAGACGTTGTCTTGTCCTGAAAAAATAAAAATCTAGAACCCGGTTCCAACGCCACCTACCGGGTCTAATTGTGAATCTAAACCATCCTGGGACCCGCATAAACTATCATAAAATTTCGTAAAAATCCTAGAACCAGATCCAAGCGCCAAGTATTTTGTTTACACTGATGGGTTACATTAATAATAGCAGCCCATAAATGTCCCACTGCTGGGCTCGGGCCAACGGACAGTATACCCGCGACACTTGTCCAAGGCGGTTTGGCAGGTTTGACACATCGGTTATCTCGATGTGCAGGTTGTATCACGATGTTTTCCTTCACCGTTATTAGCACGTGGTAATTGTAACAATATGCACATTAGGTCAGAAAACTGCCTAAGTGGTGCATGCGTTCCGCGCCCTTTGAGTTTGGGACGCGTGCGCTAGCCATTACGCTACCACGACTTACATTATTGAAGTTTAATAGTGATTTCTAATTTTTATATAGCCTATATAAATCAGGGATAATGTATTCGAATGTTGAAAGAATTTTTGAGTAGTTTTTGAGTTTACTCGTTACAAGCATACAAAAATACAAATCGTTCCTCTTTATAATATTAGTGTAAATAGGCATAATTTGAGTTCAACATGTCTCATAAACTTAATTAAACCTGTATTGTACGTCGAAGTTGCCACAAGATCGTTTAATTTCAGACGCAAAGTAATAAATAAAGGTTACCCGAATATTTGTAATTTCTTATGTAATACGATTACATCGTTTATGAGTTTTATTTATTAACCACGTAAAAGTGAGAAACTGTAACGAAACAACGTTTATTAAAGTGCTGGAACGACCTCCTTTCATGGCAATTTGAATATGACACGGGTTCAGTACACTTATTTTACAAATATTTGCAAATTTCATGAATAAATACTTTCATATTTAGCATATTGTTCAACGGTATACATGCAAAGTACAGTGACCAGTAAACTCCGTCCTAGTTTAGTACTCTCTATGACAGTTATTCTAATACAGCTCCGACGTTACTCCAAGTACATGAATATGATTAGTTCGCTTTTAAGTTTATAGTCAACACGTTATAACATGCCTTGCGTTTTAAATAAATTTTTCTTCGCTCTTTGAATACTACGTTACGATTGATGTTTAGTAACAGATTGCATTTTGATCTATTTTATAGAGGTAAAAAAAGTTATTTTAATTTAATTTTGTATTACTTATTATTATTTTGTAATTTATATTGTACTCTTTTTTATACGCCGAAATAAATAAACAGTAAAATATAATACATATATATGTACTTATTCAAATAGATACGCTATCTTTTTTAAATTGACTTCAAATCAGCAATTTACCTCAGCCTTGTTTATCTCTGTTGCCTTTTTCGCAAATTGTATCTACTTATATTAATTATTATACATAAACGTATAAGAGTTGTGTGTTACGAACTCGTTTGTATTTATTTTTAATTTGTTGAAGTGAAACTTCTTCAGAGTCGTTGTGATTTGAAACTCGATAAAACGAAAAAGCGACAGTAATAAGGGATAAACACATAAATCTATAAAACTAAGCCTGCGAAAGAATGAGACAAAATACATTATAATTAATAATTTAAACACTATGCTCGTACAGATAGAGTTGGAAATGTTGTTTCGTTCGTTTTCGTGTTAGTTTTTTAAATGTAATATAAAGATATAATATATGAAATTTGACGTCCCGAGATTTAGAATCCCTCCCACCCCTTGTCACACTTGGTATGCTTTTACTGCGTGTAAACTGCATACACACCATTTTTTTTAACTATAAGGGAATGACGTTTTTGTTTGACTTGGAAAGCTCCAAGTCAAGCAAAAACGTCATTCCCGTATAGTACAAACACGTCATATAAGCATATAGTTACCAAAAAATTGCATGTAGTCACCATCGTTGTAAAGCGTATCATTTCAAAATTCCTCAATTCATACAGTTTGTATCAGTTGTGTATAAATGACAAAATATATAAAACCAAAATGAATGGTAAAGTTGGTAGCAATAGACCGCGACGTACACACTATGATCAAATATCCGACGTGTTAAAGAAAGGTCAGGTAAAATGCACCTCAAATAAACGTGCATGTATGAAAAGACTAATGAAAGCAGAGGAAGTGAAAGTTGTTTCTCAGCATCATCGCAAGTGGAGATCCCTCGTCTCTGCCAACCTCTATTAGAAACAGGCGGGACAATATGTATGTGTCTATGTATGAAAATTAACATAAGAGTAGGTAAGCATTTCCAAAGTTTTTATAGTTTGAATTGAATTAATAATACCTTTATTTTCAACTCTTAACACCGAAACCGAGTGGGGTATAGATATAGGGGCACTTATTTTAAGTAATGGGAGGGGTATAGGGGCGTGGAGGGAGTCCCACTTATCCCTTCTACAACCCCTATGTCCAGAACATGTATAGCTCTTGAGATATTATTTTTTTTGTAAATATAATCTCACTTATGTTTTTCACTAATATTGCACTGTTATCATAGGTCCAAAGTTGAAAAATCCAATCAAAATTAAAGAGTTAACATAAAAAGATTCAAAATTGTCCAAAATCACAACAAAATTGTGGAAAAATTATATAAAATCACAACAAAGTAATTCACATAGGTAACCATTATAGGAAAAGCAAGAAACATAAAAATCATAGATAATACTTACATTTTTTTTATGAAGTTTATGGTTTGCAACTAGGCCTTTAAGCAATGAGAATGTTTTAATTTATTTTTGATATAAAATGAATTTGGGTGGTTATAAAAAAACAATTAACTTAAGTACTTGTCCCTTTTGCAACCCCTATGTCTGGGAAACAGCACACAGACTAAAGGTCACAAGCCGAGCGAGCGAAGCAAACATACCATGGCAGCGGTCAGCGAATGCAACAACCGATTTTTAACCATCATTTAAATAGTTATTAATGAATAAATGGTGAACAGTCGGTTCTGGCTTTGGTCTAAAGTCTAACGTAACCTAACCTAACTCACCGTTTTAGTCACTTGTTGCGACTTTCGACTAAAGCTCACAAGCCGAGCGAGCGAAGCGAACGTGCCGCGACTGCGGCCAGCGAGTGCCAGAACAGACCATTTATTCATTTAAATTATGGTTAAAAATCGGTTGTGAAACTCGTTGATCGCTGCCGTGGCACGCTCATTTTGCTCAGGAGGCTTGTGAGCTCTAGTCCTGTATACTGTTTCCGAAACATAGGGAGTTGCAGAAAAGAGAAGTACTTAAATTAATTGTTTTTTTATAACCACCCAAAATTCATTTTAAATCAAAAATACATTAGAACAACATTTTCATGGCTTAAAGGCCTAATTGCCAACCATAAACTTCATAAAAAAGACATATAAGTATTATCTACGATTTTCATGATTCTTGTTTTTTCTATTTTTATAAATTGCTTAGTTTTGTTTTATTTAATTTTTCAACAATTTTCTTGTCGTTTTGGACTCCCTACCCTCCCCCGCAATCCCCCTACACCCCTCCCATTACCAAAAATGCATGCGCCACATATCTATACCGCACCCCCGAAACGCTATTGTATTTTCCATCCAAAAACAACCTACTTCAGCCAGTTTAATGAACACTGTTTATTTTTTATTCCCTTTTGCCAGCGATATCGTACTCTGCTGGAGGCCTTTTGTTCCAACGAGAAATACAAAACAAACATAGTGTACAAAACAACCATTCCATTTAATGAGGAAGTGCTCTAGAAAACTGCAGCACAACTCAACAATTATGTTACCAAATGGTAACACTCTCGTACTGCAGTAAAACCTGATTAAAATAAAAAATCAGGCAAGTGCGTGGCAGTCCACGAACAATGAAGGGTTCCGTAGAAGTGACTAATGTCCGCTGTTGTCGTCATTTGGCTACGAAGAAAGTCTCTTCGCCTTATTAGAGACAATAAGAAAAGTCCAAATGGACACTTTCTTAGTATGAGTTAATTTAGGTTATATGTATTGAAATTACTTATTATAACTTTTTAGATTAGATGATAATGTTAAGGAGGTATTTTTAATTTGGCTACGAAACCATAAAAGTAAACTATAATATTATAAAATTCTAAACTTGCTTGCTAGCTAACCCGATGTATTAAACCCGTCAGGTTTAAAACATCGGGTATCTCGATGTGCCGGTTTCATTACGATATTTTCCTTCACCATCAACACGTGGTAATTATAACAATATGCACTTAGGCCACAAAACTGCCTAAGAAGTATTTTTCGGCCAGGATTCAAACCCATGTCATTAGAGTTTGAGACGCGAATGCTACTAAGTTACCACGGTTTACCATAAATATTATTTAATCGAAAATACAAAATATATACAAATCCATCTTTCGCTAAAAGTATTTTTTCAAGCTGTATTTTATTATTTTTTCATTGATTTTGCCAGAATTTTCCACTTCATAGTTTAAAAATTTGACAGGGGTAGAATTTCACGATTTTCAAAACAAATATCCCAGCACTTATAACATAAAAATCATAGGAACATCCTTATTATTTTCCAAGATCTAATTAACGACTGTGAGCTCTTTATTTTTTCGCTAAATCAGTGCACTATTGTGCAATGTTATATATATTAGGTACGTATTCCTATTAAATTTCATCCATATAGACCCAGTAGATTGTTCTGAAAGAACTGACTATAACATATATTGACGGCCTCTGTGGTTGAGCGGGCTAAGTCATAGACGGGAACTCGCTGGAACGCAGACGCTCCGAGGTCGATTTCTGGTATGGTAAATTTCGGAGACGAACTTTCTGTTATTTACTATGGTCTGGATGTCTGGGATCGGCCCCAGAGTGGTCCGTTGTATATTACCCATAACACAAGCGTAACTTGCTTAGCTTTGGGATATACAGTGTGTGTGTTTGTCTGTCGATTATTATTACTATGATATAAAGAGAGACAGATAAATGGACGGACATCAGCAAAATATAACTGTTTAATTTTTATCCGTGCAGGGACGGAGAAAGAATACAATTTCCTGTGGCCAGGCGGCCTGTCGTAAGAGGCGACAAAACAACCCACAGCCAGGTGGTAGGATATTTTCCCGACTGGATGGCTACCACCCCTGGTCTAAAGTATGTCGCCATAACAACTTTAAGTTGTGTTTCGGCATTACTGACCAGATTCCAGCCTCCCTTAGAGAGCAGCAGCGCATTTGTAGCACCTTCGGTGTTGCAAATGTCCATAGACTATGGTAACGGCTTTCCATCCAGTGGACCGTCTGCCTATCTGATGAACTGCTGCAATTAAAAAAAGACTAAACTGGCTAAGGAACCCTAAAAACAAAAAAGAGTATAAATTATTTGATTAGTTATGTGCCCGTTGGCATTTCTTGGCCTTATAAAATAATTAGAATTCAATAATAATGCTACTCTAATTGAAGTATATTCATAAGATTTTAACTAATACGAAGTTAGTTAACTTCCTTATTGCCAAATTGAGTTCAGAAAACAAAACAACCAATCGGTCTTGTTTAAAAAACATACAAGTTAATTAGTAGACAAACACAAACATTGTATATTCTCAAAATAAGCACGTTATATCTGTGATATATTATAGCATAGAAGCAGAAAATTTTCAATGAAAATGGCCGTAAATAACTTCAATCTAAATAGCTCCGAAGCATAACTAATTGGCCCCTCAGATAACTCTTTCCTAGATATTTATATTTAAAATACCTTTTTAGCCCAAAAAATACTCAAAATTAGGGTCTTCATTTCTATATTAATTACTAAAGGTACATTCATTTGACTTAACATTAGATAAAATTTGGCATAAACTCCATATAAGTAATATATATACCTACAGTCATACAAATAATAAAGCTAATTTCTACCAATAGCAAGATAATAGAATCTATAGTATTATTTATAACAGCCAAAAAGCGTTTTTTGAATGACTCGTCAGCCAAGATTACACACTTTATACTTAACAGTGAAAAAAATGTCAACCTTCATCAAATTTCTGAGAGAAAATCCTAAGCTCGTAACGTATTTTTTGTTAATTTTGTCAATGGAAAAAAATTGCAAAGCTACTTCTAAACGCTTCCTCTTCTATATATAAATATCTAATATTCGTATTTCATATTCACCTTACATCGATAAAATTAATAACAGTGACGTATAAAACGATAAAAGTCAATAACGAGGGAAAAATTGTGCCAATCGTGTAGGATTCAGGAGCTTCCCCGAGCTACATTTTATACTGGACGGTTACCATTCCTAGTTACTCCTCTTCTGTAGTATAAACAACAAAAACCAAATAAAACGAGTTCGGTAAAAGATTGTTTTGTCTTACCGCTTTGATCACTGAAGTGTAACATTAATTAACTGCATCATCTAACAATGGATACAATATAATAAAGACCGTGGGAAATTCATTTCTGATTATTATCATTGTTTTCAGGATACTCTGTAAAGTTCAAGGTTTAAGGTAATAAATAATAAGACGTTAATAATTTTTATATTAATGAGTAGTAATATAACTGATTTTTGAAAAGTTTATAGGACTTGAGATATGTTCTAAACAACATTCATACTTCTATACTTTACATCAAAATATGAAATTCATTATGTTTTATAGTATTCTTTATGTCTGCTGTGGCATACTGGTAAAAATACACCGGGTAGTAAGTGGTACTGTGGCTCATGGACATCTGCAACACCAAAGGAGCTGATGCGTTGCTTACCGCGCTGTGACTTTACATATCTGCTTACGTTCTTTTGATTGTTTCTTACCTTAATATCATTAAACGCTTGAAAGAATATTAATGATATTTGCCAAGGAGATTGTATCCTGAGGCTGGAAACTACCTTTTATCTCAAAAATCATATTTTTTTATAACAATATTTATATACACTACTAATTGCATAATTTTATAACTAATGTTTATTGTTTTTAATTTGCTTTGTGGAGCTGAGCCGTGGCATCACTTAGAGTTACTTGCGGAAGATCAGCGCTGGTTGTGAAACTAGCATTATGCTGAGCAAGAGCCTTTTTAGGACACCACATTTAATTGTTAGATATGTTATCATGTAAGACTTTTGTATATTGTCCTAAATAAATATTTTTTCTTTCTTCTTCTTTCTTTCTTTCTATATGAAGTATTGAAATATCGGATAAAAATATAATTCTTTATGTAAGAGATATAAAAATTTACATTTATGCTTTAGCAATAAATGTACTGACTATGTATGTTAGCATTGCAATTGCCTTTATATTTTATTAAGAAAGTAAAAAATAAATGCTAACAAAGACACAAGTTAGTTTTCTATAAAAGGTTTTTAAATACAGCCTTAAGTTATTGTTTTTTTGTATTAACGTGGTCACTCTTGGCCTTGTGTAGTTAAAAAGAAAGCTTTATCAGATACATGCGGTTACTTGGCTTCCTGTCGGTAATATAATTGACAATCATATTAGTTATTTTTGCGCCTTTTATTTGATTTTTTAACTTAAGTAATTGAAAATCATATAAAAGTCTATATTTGCAGCGATACAGACGTACAAAATTCCACTCAGCATTTTTCAAAGACTCAATATACCTATATAAGAAACGAAATAATAATATAAAAAATTGCATACATTCGGGATGTTCACCACCATTTGTTTGAGCTCCCGCGCTCAACTGCGCTACGGTTCTGTAGAACATTTATTCCGCGTACAACAATAATCTGGAGAGAAACTTCCCACCGTGGTTTTCCCTCTGCGATATGACATGGTGTTATAAAATTTCTTAGAGTTCGGCAACGCGTTAGCGACGTTCCTAGTGTTACAAACGTCTATAGGCGACGCTAACCTCTGACCATCAAGTGGGCGGCCTGCTTGTTTGCCTGGTTCAGGCAATAAAAAATATATACATTACATGTACCGTGTATGTGACATGTGTCGTATAATAATACAATAGACACAAAACAAAACGTGACAATGCGAGCATCGTTTTAGCGTAAATTTTCAGTAATGTCCCACATAAGGTATCTACGTAATTTCAACGCGTAGTATAACAAGAGGCAAAGTATGGTCAAAAGTTTAGCAATGCACCCAATAAATGGTAAAAAGTGGCCCACTGACCGTACGTTAACGGTACAGCAAACTACACGCTTTAGCTGTTGATTTCACTATCGGTTTCTGGTTGTCGAAAATTTGATTGAATGAAGTCGTTCGCCTTTAAATACCTACACACTATCGAACTAAACACACCTGTAAAAAACACCTGTCCACCTTTCATTTCAAATTGATTTAGATATTAACAACAAATAACATTAATAAAATCTTAAGTAAGCATGTTGCTGGGGACTTTCTTGCTGATTCCTCCGCTTAAAAGTAGCGATTTTGGAAACATTCTGTTGGTATTAACTATACTACTATTATAGAGAGGTTTTTGTGAGTTTGTTTGTAGGAAGTAATCTCTTGAACTAATGAACTGATTTTGAAAATTCTTCCACCAGAAACCTACGTCATTCCTGAGTGACATAGGCTATATTTGATTGTGATTAATAATAGTTGTGATCTTCTAATGTCGCCCAGCGCATTGGTCACGGGTGGTATCAATGACAGATTGAAAGACTTGTCTATTGTGAAGTTTTGTTTCAAAAAGCATTTTTTTTATTAAAAAGAAAATAGTTGTAGGATATTGATTTTGTTTCTAAAGAAGAATTATTTGTTGGTATAAAAAATTTCAGCTGTTTAGTGACTTTTTGGGTTGCTAAAGCAATCACTTGTTTGGTGTCAATTAATGATCTGCAATTTAGCTGGAGTTAATGGAAACTCCTTTCATCTGTTATCTATGTGCTAGGAGTTCACTTTAAAATTTGAATAATTTATATTTTAAGTCATTTTTAAAAACAAAATATCATGTTGCTTATCATCTGCTACACACTTATCCACGAGATTTATCCAATCGCACTAAATGCAAGTCAGACTTGTGTTTAGAAAAAAAAGCAAGTCATTCATTTGATTAACTATTCAGGAACACGTGTCGACGGCACAAAGAGGAATTCACACGTGCTCGAGTACACGCCGAGCTTTACAGTTATGTTTGCATGTAAAATTGTAGCATTCGATTTGTTAGCGTACATTTGAGAACATTACAGCATTCAAAACTGGTTTTCTTTTTTTTTTAAATTAGTATAATAACCGCACACATTATATATTTAAGTTAAGGAAGTTATGCATATACAACGGGCAACTCTGAATCCGATCCTAGACCCCCCACGCTAGTGTAAACGACGAAAAGTTCGTTTACAAAATTTATCCTATCGGGAACCGGATGCATCAAACATACGTTCTAGTGAACTCTGTTGGTGAACACAAATTCAAGTAATAATAATAATTACAGCTTTACACAATTTAAAATTTCGATCGCGAGTTTTGTTTGCGCAGAAAAGTACAAACCGATTTCCGAAATGTAAATAATCTGTATTGAACTTTATTCGCAAGCGGAAATGGAGAGTGTTGCTTGCAGTCCTTTCTTAGCTCTGTTCTGCTTACACGATTCGTACACTGTCGCGCGCTACTAAGATTGATCTACTTCGCAGGTACATCGGGAGGAATTATTAGTTATCTACAACTGTAATATCAGCCTATAAAAGCCCCACTGCCTGTGATCTATTCCGATTCAAAGGAACGAATGATATAGAAACACGCTCTCCAACGCGAATTGGCGGGTTACGCACAATGATGACCTGGATTTGCATTCTTTACCATTTTCTGGATCAAAACGTCCGTAAAGCTCTCGTATGTCCTAATAATATAAATTGCAAAATATTCAAAATACTAAAAATAACATTCCCAGACATTCATATAAATATTGACAAGTTATGACTTGTGGCCAATTTCTATTTAACCAAGAACAGGTTTTTCTTGGTTCTGTACATGCATCAGGGCCAAGCAATTCTACATAATTAACATATAATTGATGAAAGTAGGACACATGTGGACAGAATCCCTTCCATTACAATCAAAGACCTGCTTTGACTTTCGACGAAGTGATACCATGTGTTTATACTTTTTTACAGATTTTGGTTTAGTTTGACTGATTTGGTCTGAAAAACTTAGCTTTATAAAATACTAGAGATTTTTCGGGGGCTATGCCGTGGGTCAAATCCTGGTAGGTAGCTCTATTTTACTTACATTAAAACTTATAGGTTCTTATATATCGCGAGCTAAGCCGCGGTCAAAAGCTAATATATACATAAACCTTCCTTGAAAAATTATCCAACTGATGGTGAAAACCGATTCAAAATCCGTTATGTAGTTTAGGAGTTAGTGGAAATACAGACAGACGCGGAAAGCGACTTTGTTTTATACTATGAAAAGAAGATATCAAAAACCAAGATCAGAATGACTTGCGGCGCTATTTAAAGCCGTTTCCTATTCATTACTACTACCTCCTTGCTACCTCTTATAATACAATTGTTTGCCTTATTACTAGTAAAAATTTGACGTAAAATACTGCATACAAATAATTTAAATTTTCAGTAAACATTACAAAAATAAACAAAAGAAGAAATAACCCGTCATTAGTCATCTTGCGGCGGCGCTGGGTTTAGCGATAAGCAAACTGTATCAAAATGAGAAAGAAGGAGAATGGGACAATTTTGATGGGAATTTGAGAATGAGCACACATGTACCTGGTTAATGGGTATGAAATGTACCTGCTCCTCTGCTCCACAGTCCACTTCAGTTTAGAATATGTTTATAGTATTTTGTACTTGCGGTGTTGGTTATTGTATATTATATGTTAATTTATTGAAGATATTTGCTGTATTTGATAAATAAGTGGCGGAGCGATATTAATTATATTTTATATTTATTGTATGTTAATTTATTTTATATATTTACAATGTGCGGGGCGATTATGTTTAATTGTTGATGACATGACAATGAAAGACTGACACATGCGTGCGAAAAAAAGGGAACACGCCGCCAGATTTAAATGAAAAATTTAAATATGTCGAAGAAAAGTATGAATAGGTCGAAAGGAGGTCTAATGGCGGTATCAAGTCATATAAGATTTTAGAATTACGTTTTACACCAGACCTTTGTCGTTCCTAATTATATACGGACTTTTATAATTTATTTTTTTAAACCTAGAATTTGAAAGTTTTTTTATTTTTTATTGCTGAAGTACAGCATACAGGCCCACATGATGGAAAGTGGTTACCATCATCTAGACACATTTGCAACACCAAAAATGCTGCCGGCCTTTAAGGTGGGACGAGCCTAGGTTCCCACATAGCCACTCATGACGGAACACAAGAACACTCAAGGTTGTTATGGTGACATACTCTAAACCAGGGGCGGTGGCCATCTTAACGAGCAAATCCCCTACCACCAGGTTATAAGTTGTTTTGTCGCTTTTTACGACAGGTCGCAAGAATTAGTATTCTTTTTCTATGTATGCAGGGATAAAAAATTTGGTATATTATATCTTTAACAATAGCACCAGGACCTATTAAGACCGGTTGTAATGACCGAAACTACTGATATCAATTTCTGATAACAAAGATACATCACTTTGATAATACGGTAATAAACAAAGATCAAACGATGTGTCACACTTTACAACTGGGTGACATCTATTGTAAAGCTGTGTTGACACGGTCTAAGTAGCGCTTGGACCAAGTGCATTTCTATAGATTAAAGTCCACTCGGACATTGGTTTTTACATAGTTAACTACTATCTACTATTTGGATGAAGAATCAAAGTGTATCACAAAAATAAAGTAGAGCCGCTAAATAACATTGAATTTCAGTGTATCATTTTATTTCTGCACCTTTCAACCAAGTTGAGTCAATTTGGTTGAACCGTGTAATTCAGTTTGTACACTCATCCTACTCATCCGATATTAGTCGTGTCAATCTGTTCATTTTCATATAGATTTACCAAGTTAATGATTCAGGACGGCCAGGCGGTCTATCGTAATAGGCGGCAAAACGACCCAAAGCCAGATGGTAGGGTATTTACCCGTCTGGATGGCTACAACCCCTGATCTAGAGTATGCCGCCATAACAACCTTGAGTTGTGTTTCGGCATTAGAGGCCAGGTTCTATTCTCCTTTTAGAGAGCGGCAGCACATTGGTAGCACTTTTGGTATTACAAATGTACATAGACGACGGTAACCGCTTTGCATCAGGTGGGCCGTGTGCCTGTCTGCTGAATTCATGCAATAAAAAAATGCGTATGTCTTAATACTGCCATGTTAATACCACGTTTTGGTTGCAATTTTCAGTTGACGCTATTTTATGTCTAAAAAGTCTACTCGGATAAATTTGCAATGACGACGACGATGAAATGCCTTGTAAAAGTTGAGCGCATACTTGAATCAGACACCGTTATCCAAATACACTCGGATTGCAAGTTACAACAATACGAGTAACGTCCGAGTAGCTATCCGCGTGCGCTCGGTTCAAATATACTTACATCGTGACCACGCGCCTTAATAGTTTCAGAATTAAATAACAATCTTGCGGAAATAACAAAGCAAGGTCATGTATCAAAATTATTTCAGCGAAGATGCTGATAAACTCAGATGACAGCGTGATAATTTATCATGATTTTGTACAGCATGATGTTTGCTTTTCAAGGCTATATTAGGTCTGTGATAAACGTCATTCATTATTATTATAGTTATACAACGTCGCAAATTGTATTGTTTTTTTTACTATGTGACAAATATGAGTAATATAAAGTTTGAACATTTCCTATAATTATTTAACTATCTCAGGGCAAATAACTAATTTATTATTCCACTTCATCTTCTTTAAACAGCGATAACTCGTTGCGATGCGGTGTACATAGAATCGGAAGTAGATTTAAATTTTGACTTATATGTATGACCTTCAAAAAGTGTCCTCCAGTGGAACATTAACATATAACATACAAGTCTTTAAAAATAAAGGAGAAAAGTATTTGAGTTCTCCAATATTTTTTCCAATACCAATTTGCAATAGATCTTCAAGCAAATAGGTATCAGGCGAAATTCGGACCAATAAATAACATTATATTTCCTTGATCGAACACTCCGCCTTCTAGCCCAATTCTAAGTTTTACTCTCACCCCTCGATATATTTATTGAAAATGAAACTGCACAGAAAATATTACTGATGAAGTTCTTCCTAAATACTATATTGAGATATTTTTCGCGGTTTCGTTAAAATAAAAAATCTTTATAAAAGACTTATCTTAGTTTGTATTTTTCATATGGGAAAATATCGGAAAAAGTACTAATATTAATGAGGATGGCATGTATAATATAAATTTCACGTACGCAAAATTACAGAGCTGATAGTAATAATATTATATACATTTACATAATTGTTACGTAACGTACATGTTTGCATGGTATAGTTAATTAAAATTGCCAAATGAATCGAAGTATTAAGTCATATTGGTGTTTCAAATTGAAACGTTACAAAGCGGAAATAAAACTTTAATAATTGAACGCAACAAAAACTACACAACACGATACAATTTTAAATTCGCTTAAAGTGTTAATATGTTCAAATTAAAAAATATATTCAAATACACGACAAGTCATTAATTAGGTCGCCCGATAAATTTGCAGATTAGCAACATTCTGAAGAAAAGTAAAAAGGAACTTGCCAGGTATGATAAATTAGAGATCCGTCGACCATTCATTATCAAATTATTATGCTATTATTTTGAGGTATCCAAAGTTTGAAAACATAACATGATGGGCTAAAATATACTATACAAATATAATCCACATTACTGCTACTGGCAGTAAAATTAAAATACAATCGCGGATTAAAAATGTTCGTCACCTTAAAGTCTACTTTTGCTTGCACGAGTACAAGAAACAATACTGCCAACATTTTAATAAATGTTACGTTTATAATATATAGAAACGCAAATAAAAGAAAATTGCAACGTTGACAACGACAGACGCTGAGAAACAAAGAGGATATAATCCCTACAATCTTTTTAGACAAGATAGAAATTCAAATAACTTTGATCTAAGTAAATTTAAACGTTATTGTCAAATAGTTAAACATAATTTTCTGTGGAACATTCTGTTCTGTGATTTAGTTTGAAAAGTTAACATTTGTTCTCGGAATGTTAAATGAAACAATTTGAAAACTGGCGAACATTTTCATACCACGACTGTACATAGCGATCTTTGTAACTGAAATAGCTTTATTCAAGTATTATTCTAAAATGTTAACGCCAAATTCGGACCTACCAACTAAACCATCTTGCTGTTTAACCTATCGCTATACGTCAAGGCCTCGGAAACCAAAGACGCATTTGATAACACTGAACGACCTACATTGAGTCAGTCTCTTCCCTATGAAACAGATCATTACACCATCTTCGATACTTGACTATATCCGCGTGCAGGAACATTCTCGGTGGTGTTTTTCCTCTATGGGCGTTAGAGACGACGAGGAGATTGGGGCCCCGAGGTAAGTAAGGTAAACCTATTTGCCCCGGCTCCAATTTGAGATGCAGCTTTCCAGTGACTGGATACGGAGCCTTCTCCGCTACATGGTCGCTTTCCAACGGCGTCCGATGTCCATCGCAGGCTTTTCCTTGGCTTCATCAGCAGCTTAGTTAGCCAGTCCTTAGCGTTCAATAGCACCTCGGGCTTTAGATGGCTATTTGTAGCGTCTGTAGGTTTACGGATCTCGCGACCTCATAACATCACCGTGATCAGTCGCGTAGGATCATAGGGGGATCGGTATCCAAGAATACATTGCAGTGTCATCTCTGTACCTTGACTTGACCAGCGAGATTCCCCATCTTACCGCTCATGGCCGTATAATATTGTATTTTAGCTTACTTACTAACATAAAGATTATTTACGTATGCGCACACACAGCGATTCAACCAGATGTCCGAATTACGAAACACAGAGGTGGATAAAATATAATATGAATCCTGTACACTTGTGTTTACACACCTGAACTCCGGTCAATTTCAACAGAAACATTACATTTACATAAAAATATTTCATAGCGAGTTACAAACTCTGAAATGCAATACCTAAGGAGAATCATTCAAAATAATGTGTAAGCATGGTCTACCATGTATATATCGCATATTATATATAATATAAGTATAGCATATTCTATTCTAATAGGATATACTTTATTGCTCACATTTTAAAGTATAATAATAAAAATAAAAAAAATGTATCGGTAATAGCATGGAAGGCGATTTTTTCCATGGTAATAGCACAATAGAATGTCTTATTGCTGTGTACAGATTTCTTTTAGACAACCTTTGGACGTATCCTTCTGTCTGTCTATATGTGTGTGTTTCTAAAATGCTTCTATATCTATAAGTATAGCGTGAATATACTTATGTATTATGTAACCCAATTAATACTATAAACAAGAAAGTTTGTGAGCATGGATGTTTGTTAGTCTTTCACACAAAAATTATTAAACGAGTTTATATGAATATTGTTATTTACCAATATAAACATCAGTGTCAATCCCGGGCGTATGAAGTTGCGGGCAATCTTAAAGATTATATAGTCGCGAATAATATACCCATTTATGTACACAGGTAGCTCAGTGAATAAATTACACATCGTAGATTCTCATATAAATAGAGAGAGAGAGAGATAACACTTTATTGTACATAATTACAGAAAACACAGAAAAACTT
This sequence comes from Dendrolimus houi, assembly GCA_039645545.1. Classification (NCBI taxonomy): domain Eukaryota; kingdom Metazoa; phylum Arthropoda; class Insecta; order Lepidoptera; family Lasiocampidae; genus Dendrolimus; species Dendrolimus houi. Next base: position 10,269,226 of record CM077127.1, on the reverse strand, counting down.
ATAGCCTCAAAATATTCTAAATGTGCACAACGGGCGATCTTATCGCTAAGAAGCGATCTCTTCCAGACAACCCGTGGCAGGAATAAAACATATTATATTTGTCAAAGGTGGTATACATAAATATTATACGATATGCAGTTACTTACAATATAATTTATTCATTTATAAACATATAAGTATGTAAAATATTATATAAGTAAAATTATAATTAATAAACATATATAAATACACCTATTGATATTACATACATAACTATATACATATACATAACTATACGTAAAAATATCAAACATCACTATGTTGCAGGTAGTGCTTTTTTGTCATGTTCTTAAATATTGTTAGTGATTTAGCTTGTCTAACAGTAACAGGTAGCTCATTCCAGAGTCGAATAGCTTGTACAGTAAAAGAATTATTGAAAAAAGACGATTAATCTTTGGGAGTATTAAATCTAAGATTAGTAGAAGGTCGTAAATTGTGTAAAATAGTCATTTTCTACCCTGAAAGGATCATATAATATGTTAAATTGAAAAAATACCTAATCTATATAATATAGTAATAAATCAGTTTTACCATCATAAGGTATAGCAACTTTATCCACCAACCAGTAAAAGTTGAACTTAATTGCAGTTGTTACTCAGATATCTTGTTCTGGGTACATTCATACATTTTAAAAGGCTTTCTATTTACCCACCTAATTGCGTAAAACTTCCCAAAGGTACAAAATAAAAGGCCATATAAAGTTACTTTAAAGTATATTATTATGTAAGCTGTAGAATATTTTAAAGGTCGTTACAATTTCCTTTACTGCTTATAAATTTATTTATTAATTAACTCTTAGCTCACGTAGCAAATAACATAAATTTGTAGTGGCCTAATTAATGTTAATTTTGGTTGGGTTTTACTTCCCGTTTTTAATTAATGGGTAATAAAAAAACGATTTATATTTTTAATTCAAGTTAAAGAAGAAACTGAAATAATGAAATGAATTCAAAATATACTGCAGGTCTCCTTACCTGGTTTCCTTGGTCGACCGAAATAATCCCTGTCTAACAATTTCGAACCAGTGAAACTCGCTAATCCACCTTACAAAAGCATGATCGGTATACCACCAATATTATAATAATAGCGTAATTCCAAAGCTATTTTAGCCATATTATTCGAATGAAATTCCTTATCGCACGTTACCCGGTGGCCTTGGTGCTAGGCGAAAAAAAGATAACAGGAACGAAAAATGCTGACCACTGTATATTATGATACATAGTATCACGTGAAAACTACTAAACGGATTTAAATGAAACTCGACACAAAGTTAGTCCATATCCTGGGGCGTAACTTTTTATTGGTTACTGAGATTTTGTTGAAGTGCATTATACTTTGCCCCACGAAACTATTGTAAACTTTATGGAGACTACATATGAGAGTTTTTTATTTTTTGTTCCAAGAATTTACTCTTGCAAAATCGCTCTTGTCTAAAAATTTGTAGTGACACCCCACTAGTTCTTTTCAACAATAAAACGGAATGCTGATATTAGACAGATCAACCAAATTGAAGCAACTTGGTTGACAGGCAGAGAACTAAAAGGCCACGATAGTGTTCAATGGCATTGAATGATTCATGTTTATTGTTTATATGGATCACTTTGCTTCATTCATTCAAATTAAAAGACAGAAATGAACCATCTAATATCGGCTTAGCCAACTATCTAATAAGAGAGGATTAAACTGATCAATAGGAGAAAGATTCGTCAATATTGCAAAGGTTGCAATGTAGAAAATGTTGGGAAAGTGAAAATGAACTTGGATGCGATATGATGATTACGTAATCACGAAACAAACTAAGTAATGGCATCGTCACCATGGAAACTGTCTGATGGAATACGAAAGTGAAACGAGAGACGATGAACTCTCATTGCCATTGTCATATAACCACATACAATGATGCTTTCTATACAATTTGCTGCCGTATTGTGGTCACAAACAAGGAAATTTTAGCGCGTTAAATAAGCGAGTATATATATTTTACTATCATAATCATCATGATTATGCTAGCGTTAAACCCAATTACCTTTTCTACTTTTTCTTCTCCGCTTAGCACGTTTTTCGGTATATCTATCTACCTCCCCTATTTTCCCTACATAAATGTCAACATGACACATTAATCTTCTTACGCAAGTAGGTACATCTGGCAGCTTTTTAACAGAAAATCTCCTAACGTGCATCTCATTAATTTGAGATTCTCTTAAAATTAATCAAATTAAACTTTTACCTTTTTTACATGACCCAGTCAATAAAATTTTATTTCTAATAGATTGCGCTAAAATTACTTGTTTTGCTTATTGGTTCAAGTTATTCAGGCGTATTCAGCACTTAGCTCAAACGACAGTATGCCTACAATAGGACGATAATTTACATATTCTTCACCGGACTCTGGTGTATTTACATCAAATTAGCAAGTAGCAGCCAATCGGAGCGCGCTATTTCAATATCATTGAAATTTTCATTACAAAAAACAAGTGAGGGTTTCCCCTCACTTGTTTTTAGTCTTCATAAATATATGTCGTTAAAAAAGTTTTAAAGTATTGGTTAAGTCTGACAGGTAAATAGAACTGGTAAGGTACTGGAATACAAAGCTCAACAAAGCAAGTATATTTCAGTATTTTTTTAATTCTTTTTGTCATTATCTTTCATTTGCCCCAAAGCAATGGTGTCAGAATTAAATTAAATTTCATATAGCATAAAAAAATGCTTTCATATTTCCCTTCGCACTGCTTCTCTGTGTATTCATGAATCCTGATGTCATGCAATTTAGATAAACCAACGAAACGTTTGCTGTACCGTGACGTATTTAATTTGCACTTTTAATCTTATCCGAGGCATCACAAAGCCGGAAGCCATCTCATTTGTTTTAGTTTATTACCTTTAACAGCTCATGTATGTGTACCTACCACATAGATTTTCCATAAACCGAAAATATATATTAACCTAGGTGCTATACGAAGTTTATTGAACACGTTTAATATCTTGATATATTTCAATAAAAAAAAGACAATTCTATTCAAGCAGAAATATTCATTTTTTGTTCACATATATCTGTAACATATAAATAAACAAATCAGTCTTAGTGCACAATAATTTAAAAAATGCTTACAGCTTACAGACTAAAATTGTATTTAATCGCATTTTTAAAATTATCTACATATTATTAGGTTGAGGAAAAAGTTTCTTCGCATTTTATATAAACATTCAAAAGGTTTTTTTACATTTGCCTAAAGTATGTAGGTGCCATTTTGTTGGATAACTTTTTGCCATCTTGTAGGTAGGGACGTGATCCCATTGCTATAAAAATTTTGGGGCTTCTGATCGAAAAACTGCGACATGTGGTTTTGGCAGTCCTCTCGTGATGTTAACCTGACACTGCCTAAGGAATTCTGCAGAGACCGAAACAGGTGAAAATCTGAAGGTGCAAGGTCAGGACTATATGCGCGGATGCATTAACACCTCCCAGCCAAACTCTCGTAATTTTTGCTGAGTGGCTAAAGATATGTGAGGTGTAGCGTTATCATGGTGAAAAACCACACCCCTTCTGTTGATTAATTCCGGCCACTTTCTCTCAACTTTTTGCTTTAATCTCATGAGTTGTTCGCAGTACAGTTCAGAATCGATGGTCCTGCCTGACAGTAACAGCTCATAATGAATAATGCCCATCCAATCCCACCATACACACAGCATCACCTTGTTGCGAGTTAACCCGGGTTTCGCCACAGTCTGTGAAGCCTGACCGGCCTTTTACCACGCTCTTTTTCGCACGTTCTTGTCGTACGTGATCCACTTTTCATCACCAGTTATCAGCTTCTTCAAAAATGGTTCGGTTTCATTACGTCGTAATAAAGAATCACAAATGAGTACACGGTTCATTAGGTTTCTTTCAGTGAGCTCATGAGGCACCCAAATATTGAGCTTTTTTGTGTACCCAGCTTTTTTCAAATTGAAAACGCTTAAACCAATTTTGCGCTACTCTCACAGATGATGCATTAGGTCAATAAACATCACAAATTTTATACGCGGCTTGTGTTGCATTTTTACCTTTTTTGTAGTAAAATTTTAAAATGTATTGAATTTCTTCATTAGATTCACTAATTTTAACAATAAGAAAAACAAATGAAAATTACACATTTTCCTAATGTGAATTTGGAATTGTCTTCTTTAAAATTAAAACTTTAATGATACCAGAACCAGCCAGATAAAGATGGTATAGCCAAAGAGATCTTATTAAAAGTTCATACATATTATATACGAAAAGACTTTTTTCCCGACCTATTATATACTGGTTACGCGAATTGGTAATTGTTTACTTATATTCAAACGATGCGTAAGCGTTGCAGTTCGTTAGCAAAAGGTGATTTTTTTAAGATGACCACTATTGCGATGCTGTTGACGTCGCAGCCGTCTCCTTTCTTCCGCTTGCTATGGTTTGTATAGGAGAGGGAAAAAAGATAGAACGTGGTTTTAAATGATTTAAAGTATTACCATTCGTTCCATTACTTTAAGAATTTTCAGTATAATTAAATACGCTCGACCATTTACAATATTTTTCAAAAGTATTTTATACATATTATTTTTTATGCTTAAGCTTATGTATTATGCTTTTTAAATACTTGATAGCAATCCCATTAATCCTGTTTAGTGCGGTGGATTAGATTAAATATTCATATACATTGTCCCATGATATAAATTACAATATGCAAAATTCATGCGTCGATGTATTTATTACCGGTATGTACTTTGATATACCCTCAGGGACCAAGGGTCAATCATAATTGAGTTAATAGTGTTTTACCCCTAACAATACTTAATATGCCTCCTAAAATATGCATTCAACTCCCACCCGAATTTCAGCGAAATGATCATGTAATTTGGGTTCTTGAAACCCTTCGAAACTTGTAATAGTTTGTTGTGTTTTGGCTTGTTTGAGTTGCATAACAGTTTTGTACGAGAACCTGAGCGTTTAGCAGTTAGTACAACTTTAATGGTTGTTTCTCGATGCGGATTATACAAAATTGTTTTGTTTTGTAAGGATTTTGCAACTAAGAAAATCTTTGTTCTACAGTGCAATTAAAAGTGCATCATAATATTCGAATAGTTACAAGCTTACTGTGTGACCACTCTAGTAGGTCATGTTTTTCATATGGCCAATTATAGGCAATATATAAAAAAACTTTTAGTCGCTTCTTACGATATTTTAAATTATGCAATACTTTTACAAACTTGTACATTTTGGTAACACCACTAATACGCCAATTTTGTTAATGTAGCATTACAACTTGTGCTAAAGCCTGATTTACATTTCCCTTAGTTAAGAAACGAGATTGCTTGCAAAACTACCCTTATCATAGTTTGGATAAAGTTCCTGCAGTTTACATAATCAATACATATAGTAAATAAGATAGACATAAATACATGTAACAGTGTATAAATAACGTAAATAATAATAGTATTATAATAATAAACAAGAAAACGTAAGAGAGAAAAGTTTTAAATAAAGTATAAGCCGTTTGTTTCACCCAAAAAAGAGAAAGATGTGTATATAAGAACGCATATAAAAGCTCTTCTCCATGCGATAGAAGAAGGCGAAAAAAGTATATATAATCGAAGATTGTCCGAAAGCTTTAGTACTATTATTTTTACATTAGGACACAATAACCGCTAAGATTAATCATATTGAAAATCAAATACATACTTAGAAGCTTTTCGTTTTCTTACTTCTTACGTAATAGATAATTAAATAAGAACTGTCATTAGCGTAACACGATTTAAATCCTACATAGACGACATTACATAACATAGAGATGATACTTTCCAATACTTTCTAGTAACATATGTATTAATATCTCACAAAAAGGCTTTCTTTGACGAAGTTGTCTATAATTTTATCTTAAATGAACAAAATCTCTGTTTAATCTAAGACGTCTCTTGGTACAGTAATTACAAGTTTGACAGCTGCTATTAATCAACGTTTCGCAATATGAGTATATAAGCACAAACTGTAGGTAGTATACCGTCCTATATAGTACGGAATTACGCTTTAGTTTCTATTATTCATCAACGTAATTTTATTAATTAAGTACTATTTTATTAATAGTTATACTTCGTCTTATGGAAGTGAAAGTTTTATTTATAATAAATACCTGGTCTTTAATTTCCCACGTCTAAGTTTGCACCTTCTCATTTTTAGAAGGACGTACGTAAGGATTTCCTGACGTTTTTTCCTTCATGATCAGCACGTGATTATGGTCAAAACAACTACCAGGTTGTTGAATGCTGCCACGTTCGATATAACTTCATTAAAATGACTAGCACTCTCCTTAGTTATTAAGGTGCCACGACACATTAATTTAATATTGGACTGTGAATACCCAAGGAACATCTATCTGTATATAAAATTATTGTAATATATTTAAGCAATATCAATCAAATGCATACAAGGTCGGTTAAGGAGAATTCGTTGAGTGCTTGCTGCATTCTTCCTGCCTATAGTGGACTACCTTGAATTAGTACTCGATTGTTTAATAACTACACTGGCTACATTCTTGTATATTAAGCAAAAGCATTTAGAGGTTCATTGAATTGCCACTGAAATAATATCAAGAGAAAATATTACAGAAGGTCTTAAATATATTGTTAGTCATGCACGTTGCGGTCAATAGTTTTCTTTTATTCAAACATGGTACGTAATAATTTAATGTACAGAGTTGTTTTTAGCACAGGATTGTTAAAACGAGGTACATCTATCAATTCAGGAGACATCGCTTATAATACTAGTACTATTAATGTATTTTCGTAATTTTATATTATTTATCATTTAACATTTTCAATTGAAGCTGAGGTTTGAGGTTATGCGCGTGAGGTAAAAATGTTCGAGCACAAAGAGACCAAATTTAAATTTCATACACCCTTCTATTTTAAAATGCTGACCTTTTATGACTTTACGGTAACGTTCATCAAGGTTTACACAATAAATAATTAATGTTTCTGAGCTCCTAGCAAATATTACCCACATTTGAAATTGCAGCAGTATGTTTAAAAGGTACTTGTAATTATTTATCGTTGACGGCATCTAAAAAATGTGTTAAGGTTAATATTATACTATTATCAAACTACAGATCAATACTCTCATTAAGACCAATTTCCCAATCATCGGATAAAGGATATTATTAAAGTAAATTATAACCTGACTAAATGTAAACGTGGAAAAATATAGCTATTTTATTTATTAATTAATATTTTCAGTTACAATAGGATAAAACTATGGATAACTTTTATCTGATGATTGAAAAATCAGCCCTTAGTGATAAATAGGAATTGGATTAAAAACAATGTATAAATAAATTTGGAATATTTGCTCGCAATATAGCTAATTGTGGCAATTATTTGCTGCTGACGTATTATTTCTTATCGCCTTTATGTTACTTGATCTTAATGAGAGTCGTTAACTTTATTAACTTATGACATTCCGTATCAGTCTTAGTGGCTTCTTTAGATTAATTTCAAGACAATTTCCTTACCTAACTTGCATTACAGCCCGTATATTGTACATCCCGATATTTCTTATTAAAATCGGCTATACAATTTGTGACACACTGCCTATTATTCGATTTTTTTTCTAATTATCAAAATTAATTTTATAATTACCAAACGGATTATCGACATGTCGTCAGAATATAATTATTATGATTATTGTTTATGGTTACAATTTTAACAATAACAAGAAATAAAATGTTTGTTAGCTAACAACAAGCTGACTTTCTTCTAAAATGATATGCATAAAACAATTTACACTCTAGAGACTCATTTAAAAGCAATAAACAAATGACAAGACTTAATTAATAAAGATAAATGCACTCCAGTATCAAAACTATATATTAGGAACATTATGTCAGCGACCAATAGAGAAGACCAATTTAAAGGGGGCACAATATCAATTGTTATAACTGGGCCAATATTTAGTAACAATGATCTAGTTTCGTCCACACTTTGCCTTGGTGGCAAAATTGCCGCGTGCCGACTTTCACGCGTAATTTCACATGTCAGACTTTTAGCATAAACCTGTTGCTGCAGTTTATAATTGCCTGTGTGTGACTAAACTACGCCACTAAGTGTGAATTCTCAAACATGGTGATGTTATGTTACTTTTGCAGAGCATTTAAGATTTTGGGTTTATCACCTTTCTTTATTATGTTTATGATAATAGTTCTTTGACGGACTTTAATTCCATTTTATATTTTCATTTCAAAAAAGTTTATTCACCTCGTAGATTTTTGCTGGGAACATGAAAGTGTCTAAGACGTTAAATAAAATATCTAATTTTTACATCAATACAAATGTGAAAGTAAGTTATGTTTATGTTTCCTCTTCGCAGCTTTTCAGTAACGGGTGAACATGATATCTTTAGATTTGGCTTAATAATACTCCAATAACGTCGTTAATACATAAACCTAGCTGGGTACTTCCAGTATTCGTCCGCTGAAAGAGTCAAGATAACCCATGAAATAACCAGCCAATCCAGTTTAGATGAACGTGGCGAATAAGCCGTTCGTTTCCCTAGCAGGGGTAGTTCTTTGAATGATATCATGGTTATAAGTCCCTATTAACTGCTCTTGCGTTTGATATCCTTCCCGCCTGGACCTCTCTCTGTCCACGGTAAGGCAGCGAGTCTTTTAAATATTTTATAAAACGTTTGTTACATGCCATAGATTACTTGAAATCCATCAATTACCAGTCACTAAACATTCGTAATAGTTAATCACTTCATGCATAATATAACAAGACTGCTTAGAGCAATTTACATAATAATAATCTGCATTACCTTAATAGAGGTAACGTAATATTTTATACATTAAAGTAGATAGTCATTGACAGAGTTGAAATATAGTTTTTGAGGACTATGGCTAAAAATATTTAACATTATTATTACAAAGCCAATTGATAAAGAAATAACACAGGTCAACAAATAAAGTATGTTGTGTATGATGGGTGTCAGACTATAATGTTCTGGAGTATTTTTTCAAGCTGAACACGAGGCTGAAGTCAGAATTTTGGGTCAATAATATAATCGAAAAAACCGCAATCGATCGCCCGCCCGGCCAAGAAAAGTTACTGATTTTTGGCTTTTTCTCGATTACCTGCTTGTTGACAACCCTCGATTCTCACTTCGGATTCGTGTTATTATTATTACACACCTTTTGTGCAAAAACATATTGCTCCTAATATTCAATTATTTAATAATTATAATTGCAGTTTCACCTATTCGACTGTCCGATCTGAGTAAAAGATTTGTTATGCTTTGAATCAAACCATTATAATTAAATAATTACACATACTTTAAAGGATACTAAAATATGACTATTATATATATCTAATAAACAAAATACTAAGAGAAAAGCAAGATTTTTATATATTGTTGATTATTTTAAAAATAAAACATCTAAAAATTAATAAGAATTATTTTTGAAATGCTATAAGAGCCATTTCACTCCCAATCGATAATATTGCTCAAATTTTAATTTCAAACTCACTCTATAGCTCCTTTTGAATATGAACATATTTTCGAAACTGTAAATTTGCAAACGTCACTTGTTGTCATTAGAATAAAAGCCTGCCACCTAACTAAATTGTACTTCTAGGATGTAGTAGCTATAAAGTTAAACAACCCTAGCAATGTAACAAGTAACAAACTTACAAGGGGCCTTTTACTCAATGATTGGCTTAAGTCTCATTCCGCATTCTTGTTGCAAGCTACGAATGCCCGCTTTCCAGACTTAACGACTTATGAATAAGCCCACACTTCCCTTGGGTAATAAAATAAATTAAATGTTAATATATGTTCTAACACTCGCTTTATGTGTATCTATATACTAATGTGTACATTCATACTGCTATATTTCATGACATTTTGAATTATTTTTATAATTATTATATTAGAGTAGTTTTAGCCGGAACTTTATTATTCATAATTACTAAGCGCAAAGGACGTAAATCCTTGCAAGCTATTTGGTAATTTTAAGGTTAATTACCAAGAAAGACACACATGATTTTTTGTTAATTATTAAAATATTAAGTATTAAAGTCATTTTACAATATGGTTACTTATCTGTAAATGTAAGAAAAAATAAAATTTGGTCCTAAACTGACTGAAAACAAATACGTATAAAATTATGTAATAGCGACATTTTTGATGTTTTAATTATTGCTTATTTACGACCTTGGAAATTATGCAATCTGCATGAATATTCGGTTAAATGTAATTGTGATAATAAATAATAAATCTAACATAAAATTACCTATATCAGTTCTTTCAAGACTTTAATGTAGTAAATAGTTTGACTGTTTAGGCACAGATTTTGAAAGTATTACTATTGGAATAAAATTGCAAAATGGAATATAAACACTAGCTGACTTAAAAGGACGCTTCTTTTTCTGTTCTGTTTCAAATTCCATCTTTTTAAATATCTCCTTTTATGCAAATTTCGTTTATTCTAACAAAATACACGTACAGACTATTTATTTGGGACATGGTTTGTTTAACATTAAATATTTCTCACTTACAACTCATAACGCTGCTTGTGCAATACACAAAAATGTGTCATTTTAAGCAAGTAAATGGAAAGATGTGCAAATAACTTAAACGCTATTGTTGTCATGTAAATGTCAATAGAATTGCAAAAAAGCGTTTATGATGGCTTATCAATCTCAAATTACTCATGACAAATGCCCGGTTTCTGAGGCACTTTTAACTGTAGTTTATCTGCTCGTTAGTGCTATCGGTTCAATAACTTATAAAATTGCGTTTTAGGCGTTTATCCATTCCATATCTTTTGTTTGACGTTTTGTTGTTGACGATTTTGTTTGAAGAAAATCGAACGCTTCCATACGTGTTCAAAAACTCAATGACAGTTAACCCTAAGTTTATCTATAACATAACTTTATGGAATCAATTGTTATTGAAATAATAACTGGTAACCTCAGAAACCGGGCAAAAGTCATCAAATACAGGTGCAAATTTTTACACAAATCTGGCTTAGTGTAGTGCCTACATGTGTGTAGGTGCGTGGATTTTTAATCGATTTTATTTAAATAATCATAAATTCTGTTCATGATGCTTTTATGATTTGGACAAGTGGGCGCTTGCTTACCTTTACTGATATTAGTCCTGATATAATGTGTACCTCTGTATATTGTATGCATGTGGTGTAGTCCTAAGGTATCCCTTACAGCCAGTTAATAATATTAAATAAGCTATTGTTATAGTCTCCCCGGCACGATCTTGAGCGGGCCCACCTTGGCTACGCACAGTAAAATTTCGATTCTTTTTTAAGGTATGAGGTATCTCCTTCAAGTAAAGGAACAAAAAAAATAATCATTAAATTGTATCACATCACCGCCGACTGCTTAAAAACCGTGCCGGAAACTACACAGGTTATGTTCTCCCAAATAGATGCATGCATGTTAAATAAATTGCTGCACTGATACTTCAAGCTCTAGCGTAGCTTAACCCTATTCCTTATTTAGTGGAATACCTAACAGAAAAATAATTTTGATATTTGTGGTGTTTCATGGTTTCAATCCGATGTGTGCCACACCTGATTATTTCGAAACTAGTACATAGATATTTATGGAACTTGGCACGAAGAAGTTTTGAATGTCTACAAAAATGAAAGGTTAAACTACGAAAATAATTTGACCGTTTAACTTTTTCACCGCTTTATTTAAGCCACATCACGTATATTTATTTCTGTTAATAGTATCATACAATACATAAACTTTAAAAAAAAATAGACCTAAACAGGGGAGATTCCAACATGACAGCGGTCTGGTACTAGATTTTCTAGTTAAATTTTATATTGTACTTATATATATAGTTTCTTTTTAATTTGTATATTGTTAGACTTACTTTGTTTAAATTACATTTCTTGAAAATATGTTGTTAACAGAATAAATGTTGTCCGCTTCTAAAAAAATATATTTATGAATGAGAGACCAAAAATAAAATTAAAAAGGTCCTGATAGGTTATGTACGGGTTTGTGCCGCGCGGCCATGTCGTAATTATCGCCGATGAAGATTTAAATTATTAATTTTTCAAATACGCATTTCAACAAAAAAAAAACTTAATTCATTTTCGTTGTTGATTCGCTTAAGATTTCACACCCGCATTTTATAGAGGAACACTTTATACGCGAATCCGGCTTACATTTGCTCATTTGTATATCTCTGTTTTTTATAAGTAAAATAAAATATGAGAAAATGATAGTAAACTGCTGTATGGTTTCGATGGACTGAAAGGCTACACGTAAGTTGATTTAAATAAAACAACTATTTATTGCGCTGTGCGATCTATTTATTGCCAATAACGAGCGTTCATAAAATTTTGTGCAAATTATTTATATCATAATAATATTTAGAAATACATAAATCGTCGTATGAATAATTTTAACACTATTACCTGATTAGGCCATCAAAGTCACGCCTACGTAATAATTAAGGTCACTTATTAATTAGTTGATACTATTTTTGTACTAACTCGTACTTTGCTAGCTAGCAGTCGTCAGCAACATTAAAAGTGTACTTATCAGTATTTGTATAAATATTTTAAATAATTAAGGCCGTTTTATGTATATAATTTTGTAAAATTGGTTTATATATTGAATATTAAGGTAACTAGGTCTTACCCGTGACTCCGTCCACATTTATTGTTTCTAAATGAATCAAGTATAAACAAAACTATAACACGGAAACACGTGTTTTTTAGTTCACAATACAATCCTAAAATTATGAATTTGCATATTCCTATCCTGACGAATTATAGATAATCTATACAATCTTCACTTAACCTCAAGTGAGACAGCTGTCAAACGCGAAGCTATACCACAATTAAAAAAAATGTCATTGTGTGCAGTTTATACTCAGTAAAAGTGAAACAAAGTGTGACAAGGGGTGGGAGGGACTCTAAATTTCTTGACGTCACATTTCATATAGTATATCGTTACAATAGATTTAAACTTTAAAAGACGAAATTTGAAGTATTAACGAAAAACTTCAAAAATTTCAAACTCTATCTGTATGAGCGATGTTTAAATTATTAAATAAAATATATTCTATCTCATTCTCTCGCAGGCTTAGTCCTATAAGTTTATGTGTTTATCTCTTTTTAGTGTCGCTTTTTCGTTTTAATGAGTTTCAGATCACAATGATTCTAAAGAAGTTTCACTTCAACAAAATTAATTTTCAACACTTCTTTCACCCCTTCAGGGTGTTTTTAAGGCAAAAGGGTGGTTTCTGTCCTTACCCGGGACTAAACTTATATATTATATACTTGCCAAATTTCTCTAAGATACCTTCAGCCGTTTAGTCATGAAAACGTAACAAACAAAGTTATATATATATATATACTTTTTTATGCATACTTATATATATATATATAAGTATGCATAAAAAAAGTATGGATGTAATGTAATCAAAGTTCTTTACGCGACATCGTTCGCGAAACTATTTTTTTATTTTGCAGAACCTAATTTTTTTTTATTATTATTATTTTATTGCAGGAGTTCAGCAGACAAGCAGACGGCCCACTTGATGGAAAGCGGATACCATCGCCTATAGACATTTGCAACTCCAAAGGTGCTACAAATGCGGTGCTGCTCTCTTAAGGGAGACTGGAACCGAGTCACCAATGCCGGAACACAACTCAAGGTTGTTATGGCAGGCATACTCTAGACCAAGGGTGGTAGCCATCCAGTCGGGCAAATGCCCTACCACCTGGCAACTGTTTTCTAACTTTATGTTCACACCCCGCCATAGAAAGTATATATACTACATTATTTATAATATCCCTTCGTTGCTAAACACATTAAGGAAAACAAACTTAGTCACCTTTACATTTATAAGTATACTTATATACTATATTTATGATCAGTAAATTTAAATCCCTTCCTATGTGCTTATGACATTAGTTTAGATACGACTTAACTAGTGAGATTTCGAGCTTATTGGTTGCTTTCTTACTTACCACAACGCTGCCCATTAGATATCTTACTTAAAGGCCCCCCTTAAAATTTAAGGACACAGCGTCTACTTCTTCTGGATACTTACCTGTAAAGAAAACAAAATTCAATAATCGTGATACTATTACTGTAAGCAAATGTTTAAAACAATTTGGCTGGAGACGCTAATGGTTAGCCACCCTCGGCAAGTTCACTCTTTTTGTCCAATATAATGGAATACATCGGAAGTCACCCTGGCGTAGTGTATTTGTATCTAATGATAAATAGGTTTGCGTTTGACCACAATCACGCCTAATATTAGAGATGATGCGGTCGAAAATGCAGCACGCTTACCTGGATAATACCTATTAACACGAGACTTGAAGACTCCCGGTGGTATCGCCAAGTAACCTTCTTTCGGCCTATACAAACTTTTATTTTATTAATTTAAATTCTTCCTTTAAATTTGACGGCGTGTTCCTTTTTTCGCACGCACGTCAATATGTAATTCATCTCATGTTATAATAAATTTAATTAAATCGCCCCGCACATGTCAAATATATAAAATAAATAAATTAATATAACTTAATAATGTAATCTAAAATATACTACGCTCGTAATATTCCGCAAATGTTTATATTTCATGAATACTACAACTAATACCGCTATGTGTAAATCGCCGCTTTATAAATAAATAAATACACAATACTGTTAAACTTATAGCATACAAGTGCATTTGTAAAGAGTTAAGTGTATGAGGAGCATAAGAGTAGCTGCATTTCATGCCCATTAATAAGGTACGTGCGTGCTCTTTCTTCCTACTACCCTTCAAAATTGTCCCTTTTTCATTTTGAAATAGTTTGCTTATCACTAAGCCCAGCGCCGTCGCAACACCCGTATTGTACTTTTCAGGAAACAGACTCTGGTAGCGCATTCCACAGCTCTGCCGTAAGCAGAAGGAAATGATTGCACGAAACGAAGCGAAATGCCTCTCTATATTCTCGTTTTTCCCCAATTTTGATCGACTTCGCGAGTAGTGTAGTGGGTGGCTTTGGAAGAATTTGGGCCCAATATATCAATCGTCGGATCAAGAAAGTGTCAAACTGAACAGGATTTTAATCCATAAACCGTCTGGATAAAGCTGGGTTTGATAACCAACATCGATATTTTTCTAAGGAATTTCTAACCTAAAAAGTTTTTGATAATCAACATAATTTTTTTAAAGGATTTTGTAGCCTGTTAACAGAGGCCTTTAAGCCAACAATACTAAATTCACAATTAGGTACATTGAACATTTCAAAGCAATAGTTCGAAAAGAAACAAAATGTTTACACATTCGAACACTCGAAGGTGTTTCCCCTAAACACTGTTTCATAATACAAAACATTGACAACAGTAATTGGCTTATTCACAAACTTCAACATGAAGTTATTCAAGTTAATAACCTTATTCTAGACATAATTTCTGTCATCTTTTACAAAGTTTTGGGATGAGATCATATTATGAACAAAAGTTTACTTATACTATACGTATTTTATTACATTCATACAAACATTTAAATGTTACTGTGATTTAGTTTAGAGTTTTGTTTCTTCCCTCTTTTTCGTCCTTGGGAATGAATCAATTTACATGAAATCTATAATATTATAAAATTCTAAAAATGCCGTATCTGTACATTCAAGCTATTTAAAAAAACTGGAATACACTATATGAAAATTGGAGAATACGATACATTTTTTTTTAGATTTTTGTCTGATTGTTCGGGATTCACGTAAAACCTACTGGGCCGATGTCGATGCGGTTTGCGGGGATTTTTCTGGGAATGATTTAAAATGGCCAGATTAATAAAATCGAATTCCAATGTAATTTTTTAATTTAATTTAATTGATCGATAGCAAATTTTATGTAATAAGCTGTGTGACATTTTTATTGCAGGAATTTTCCCGGAGGCGGTTTGTAGTTGTTCGGGTGCATAAAAATTAACTTATCGACAGAGTTGTCACTAAAACGATAGCTTACATACTTTTTTAAATGCTGCGCTATTTTCAAGTCAAGCGTGGATGAAGTCGCGGGCATATCCTAATTTGGTGTATAACTATGTACTATATCTAGATAACGGGAATTAGGGAACATCAATAAATTACGTCCACGTTAAAGGGGAAAGGGGTCGACCAAGTGTAACATTGTAATTTCGTGACGTCACAGTTCAAAATCTAATATAAGCTTTAAAACACGAAATTTAGATTATTAACGAAAAACTGCAAAATATTTCCAACTCTATGTAATATCGAATGTGACCAACTGTGACGACGACGGGGGAGGCGCCAAAAATCATGAAAATCATGTGAAGTAATTTGTGGATGGCTCCTTATTAAGATTTTTTAAATAATACATGTACTTGTTACATAACTAGCATTTGCCCGCGGTTTTACTCTCGTTAATGTTATTCCACGGGAACCCTACATTTTTCCGGGATAAAAGTAGCCTATGTGCTATTCCACACTATAATTTATCTCTGTACCAAAATTCATACCGATCCTGTCAGCCGTACTGGCGTGATTGAGCAGCAAACATCCATCCAAACTTTCGCATTTATAATATTAGTATAGATAGTAGGTACAGTAAAGATATGTATAGGCATATATAATCGTGTTTTGTGCGATGAGTGAGAGTTCCGATAGCCCACTTCCCACTCTCCCTCTCCCATCACCGTATTCTGATCCCATATTCCATTAACTCTTATTATATTGCATATAGCTATATGTTTATTACTGTATCTTGTATATATATATAACTTATGTGTATATATGTATACATAGTACCTATAGTAAATAAAACTTTATTATGTATACAAGTCGCGAAAATTTAAGAAAATATCATAGTATAGTTGTATATTTATTATTAAAATGTAAGTAATAGTACAATAATTATGTATACCACCATCGCCATTCCTAATCAGCAATATTCTTGCCACGGGTTGTCTGGAAGAGAAGGCTTTTTAGCGATAAGACCGCCCTTTGTACACACAATTAGAATAATACTAGTTCGTAAGTTTTCTGTAATGGTGTACATTAAAGTGTTATCTATCTAACTCTATCTTATTCCTCTTGTGTAATCCCCCTATCTCAGCCTCCTGACCTATTCTCTTTAACCCATCCTAAAGGCTGGCAACGCGTTGGCTTCGCCCCTGGTCGTCGCGGCAATCATATCTATGATTACGGTCCTGTGACGCCTCATTATGATGCGGAGGGACGCCCGAAGGTTTAGTGGGTAGTCTGGCGGACAGTGTTTGCAATTCCTTCCTATTATCAAGAAACTTTGTAGCGTCAGTCGTCGGGAGTCCCACATAACCCTCGGTGACCCCCTCCCCGTGGCCCGAGGATTTGCGTAAAAGCATTACCCAACGTTAAGAACTCAAAGTTGTTATGGCAGCATACTCTAGACCAGGGGTGGTAGCCATCCAAGCGGGCAAATACCCTACCACGTGGCTGTAAGTTGTTTTGTCGCCTCTTACGACAGGCCGCCCTGCCGCAGGAAATTGTATTCATTCTCCGTTCCTGCAGGGATAAAACCTCAGCCGTTTGCTGTTTTGCCCCTCGGGATGGTTATCACCCCTGGTTTAGAGCATGCCATTACAAAAACCTCGAGTTGGATTCCGGCATCAGAGACCAGGTTTCAGTACCCATTGGAGGCTGCAACGCATTATCAACGCCCTTGTGTTGCCATTTTCCATTAAGTGGATCGTCTGCCCGTTTATATGCTTCTGGCAATTAAAAAAACCGAACATTTAGAAAGATACGATGTAGTAAGCATTTAATAAATAATAAAGCCGTATGAAAAGTTGTAGTAAAGGAGTAAGAGTATTTGTAACAATGATGCATGATTTTTGATAAGAAAACGTTATCAATCTCAAGTAGATGCGCCTATGGAATGCATTGTTCAAAAGTTTCAAGACAGACAAGCGGATAACTTTCTACCCATTGTATTCAATAGTAAATAGGCATTTGTGATCACAGCACGCATTCGAATCGGCATTTTAAGCGTAAACCAAAGTTAAGTCACGTCTTACAATTTGGCCATTAGGTCAAATGCATAAACGTATTAAGCCGTTGTTGTTTAAAAGTCCAAGAAGACATACGTACGGTCCCTGCTTAAGCTGATACCGCTGGCGCATCTTGTTTGATTACTGGAAAATGACTCATATAACACAATACCAAGGACGAAAATCACTTAAACATGGGTTATATACTATAACCGCACTTGACGTTTGTTCGCAACGAGGAGTGGCGGCATCAGTCGACACGCGAACCAAGACCAAACTGGAACTGGCCTACGCTCTATGTAGAAAATGCACAATTGACCCGTAAAAGTGCTAAATTACCCGACAATTACGACAGGCGAGGATGTAATTAAGTATTACAACTGAACGTGTATCAGTTTGACGGTTGGGCGCGCGACTGCGGGTGCGCCGGGCGCGACGAAATGGGGCGCCTGCGCTCAGCGCGCTGGTATCCACTCCACCGGCCTCTGGCGATCAATTTATGTAAATCGCACATGGGATGACCTAGTCGCACGACCTATCTACTAACTGCAATACCAGGAACAGTATGCGCTGAACAGCAGGCGATAAACAACTATCACTTTAGGGTTTAGTAACAAATTTAGTATTCAGTCTTATAAGTTGCAATACACAAACAAAGCGAAATCAAAGTTAAAGTTACAACAACCTGTCACAATGTACTTCGCAATTTGGCAACGGTTATGCACTGCTGATTTTGCTTCAATTAATTCCATAAAGTATATAGTTCAACAATTTTAACATTTACGTATTTACGACACTGAGACTTTAACCAAACGTTTTGGACGCTTGACAGATGTCCACCGTGCGTGACGCTCGCTCCTTACCCTACGAGTGCAAGATGTGGAACGAACTCCCGCGGTTTTCCCAGAGCGCTACTATATGAAGCTTTCCAAAAAGGCATAAAGAGAAATCGAGGTAGGCAGCTCAACGGCTCCCTTAGTGTTGCAGGATTGTATGGACATCGGTAACCAGTTAGCATTAGGTATACTTCTATCCATTAACCTACGAGCAACCGTAACAAATTACGCCGGAAATACAAGCATTTTTAGGAACATACTAAATTCCGCTGATGTAACTAATTAGGTAACTAGAATTTGATTATGTTGCAAGGATATTCACCCATTCACCTGAAATACTACTGTACATGTAATAAATATTTTAATACTAGAACTTTCCTCAAGGCTTCACTTACATAAATTTAGAATTGTTATGACACAAAAACAATATCGTATTCCGGGATAAAAAGTGTAAAAATAGATTATGGTCAATATACAAATGTATATGATCAGCGGACTGTATTTAAATATTATACATATAATATAGATTGAATTAAAATAAAATGGCTTTAAAATATTAATACGTATTTTTTACTCAAGATAGTTTGACATAACATACAAAAATAAAGGAAAAAGAAAAAATAATCAAAGAATCACATTATTAAAAAGAATATTTCCCATGATATTTGGACAAAAAATATTATTTTGTGTTCATTACCATTATCGAAATTACATACAACCCATATTTTATGCTAATAGTTTGAATCCGAAGAGCATGACTAATGGACAAACAAATATTAAAATAAAGTCACTTTAACATTTATGTATTAGTATATATTTCTTAATATTTTTTTAAACAATTGATCATAGGCAAAGTTATTTAAAATATATTTCACTATCCACCGAACAGTAATGGAGGAAGCACTTTGATCTAACATATTATTAGACTGTTCAAACATCCAAACTCAGTAACACTCCTGTCACCAACAATGTAATCACGGCTCAAACGAGGTCGTACATGACAACATAATTAATATGTTCTATTATGTACACAGCCTATATCTTGATTAAATAAACAACTTATATACTATATATACTACATCATAAAGTACACTATTCGAACAAGCGTCAAGTAAATCGAAAATTAAATGAAAAACGACGAAAACAGCATTCGCCAGTCATTTTATTATTACTCATGAGTCATGACGGCTGCATGTCAAGATAAAACAAAAGAGAAAGGTGACAATGAAAGTGTTTTTCTACTTATCGCTACAGGTCATGCTGCAAAAAAAATCTGAGGGTATAGTAGCCAAACTACATTCACGGAACATTTATAATTTCGTCTTGTCTGCTCGTCCGTTTCTCTGGTAATCACAATCAGCTTTTTTTATTGCTGGAGTGCAGCCAAACTGTGATGGAAAGTAGTCACTATCGCCTATAGACACTTGTAAACACCAAAGGTGCTATCAATGTGCTGCCGGACTCGTAGATGGTACTGGAACCTGGCCACTAATGTCGGAACACAACTCAAGGTTGTTATGGGGGCATGCTCTAGAACAGGGGTGGTAGCCATCCAAACGGGCAAACACTCTACCACCTGATAGTGGGTTGTTTTGTCGCCTCTTACGACAAGCCGCCCGGCCGCAGGAATTAGTATTCTTTCTCCGTTCTTGCACGGATAGTTTATTCAAAGACTTAAAAAAAAAATATAGGCCACTACATAATGATGTAAGTATTGAAAGTGCGAAAAAGTATAAATTAGGAGGGGCATTACTTAATTAAAGACAGAAGCCAATACTCTGCACTGATAAGTATGTACGTCATCTGGCGAAAGAAAACATCCTCCCTGCTGAGCAGAATACGCGGGAGCAGCAACAGCATCTTGAACGTAATAGGCAATAAACACGATAGTCTTCCGATTCTGGCACTCATGCAGAGGACTAAATCGCTACTCGTTATAAATTAGGATACTAACGCAAATATGCGTTAGTATCCTAATTTATAACACTACTAATAATATTTGGGTCTAATTGTCTGTATATTTAATCATATAATAATACTAATAAGTGGCGCGTCACTGTCTACCCATTTTTTAATGTTCCATGAACATTGCGACGGGCAGACGCCATAGTCCCCATATTCCCAGACCCCTAGTACCACTAGCAGTTCACCCCAATAGACCGGTACTTTTGAGTCCTCAATTCCCACGATACTCCTACACTGACCGGAGCTTGTCCTTGGGTGCATTATTATATGGTGTTGACATGGATAATCGCCGGTCAGTGTCACGCCACATTTACATTAAATTTGTCAAAGGGCCACTACGTGTTGGCCTTCCTATGGCCCCACGCTAGCCCTCCAAAAGTTCGCAGTATTTTTATGGCCCGTGGTCTTCAAAGACGTACAATAATAATAATAGGCATCAACAGGGTATAATGAAACCCAGACATGAAAAATCATAACGAGCAAGTATTTCACTTAGTACATTATATGCACTTTTAAACTCTTCTAACTTTTTACCTGAAAAATGAAAAATTAAGACTTAAATAAGTTACGTCTTTTTTAAGATTAGTTTTCATTGATATACTATTTTTTAAACAAAGATAAGAAACGCAACTCAGATCGGAACCATTCACCCCATATGCCGCATGGACCTTTTATTCCTTCAGAGGCAAAAAATATAGGCCAAGGTTCGAAGTACCTAATTAACGGATATTGTTATAATGTAAGGTCATTTACCCGCGATAATTGCACAGAATTACAGTGACGGTTATGTGCAAATGTCGTAACTAGATCCGGAGACAGTCATATGGATATAAATGTCGGGACTAAAATTGAACCTGCCTTAATAAAGTCGTTGCGACTCGTATGCGCTTCGTTAAAGCCCGGAGCCGCGTCGCATGTGCAAGACGAGTTGAATGATATTCAACACCAAGAAATTTATTTCATGGACATATTACCCTATTGATGTCGTGAAGGATCACATACGTAGCACCGGTATTAAAACAAAAGATGCTGAAGATCGCGGTTAGTGGAGAAGATAAAGAAGAAAAGCGGACTTCACGCTCTGAATGCAACTGGGATTTAACGCTCGTATGATGTTTCTACTACCTGTTACCTTCTACGTCCGCATTCGTTTTTACTTTCTGACTTAAGAAAAAATAGAATTGTAATATTTATTCAAAGCTATTACTTTAGCCCTTACTAAAAGCCTTATATATATATATATATATATATATATATATATATATATATATATATATATATATATATATATATATATATATATATATGAATTTATATGATCGTAATTTACGAAATTTTGGATTGCCTATCCAAATTTTTATCCCATATTTCATCCCCTTCTAGAATGGTTTTTCGATTAAAAGGTAGCCTATGTTCTTTTCCAGTTATACCTATAATCACAGATCATAGAAACACAGTGTTTCTATGATCTGTGCCTATAATATATCTCCGAGCCAAACTTAATTAAGATCCGTTCTGCTATTTAGTCTTAAAAATATTAAATTATAATAAGTATAATAAAGTCGAAAATAAAATAATTGAAATTATATCATTTTTATTACAAAAAATTACGTTAAACATTCAATTTCTAAAAGTGCTTCAATTAAAAGCTTGCGAGTTTGATTTTTGACTAAAGTGTAGATGAAGCAAATGGAAACGAAAAAAAGCAACGTAGTCCAGCGCTTTTAGAATTATGTATGTGGAGGGGCGAATTATTACCAAATTTAATAAAAAAATATATATAAGAAGCTATAATTATGAGAGTAAAATATCTTAGAGCATCAGAGAGAAGTAAAACGGTGGTAATAAAACAAAGATGACTAAGGCTGGCGTGCACCGACGTTTAACCAATAGTTAAAATAAAATAATCGCTAAAAATATATGCATAAACAGTTATTATTTTATTTTAACCGTCAGTTATATGTCGGTGCACACCAGCATAAGAATATGGAAAATAATCAAATTAGTTACATACATTATATTATAATTATCAGAACTGGTTGACGAAAACAAAAGACAGTTCAACAGATATGAGTCATACGAAAATATCATGTTATTTACATACGTATTCAAGGCTTTAGATAATAAAAATAAGTTACAGGCTAACGTTGTCAGACATTCTTGCGGGTTAGATAATAGAAAATACTTTAAATATTAAATTATAAAACATTTAAATTGACATTTTTCAAATTTTGTTTGTTTGTTCTTAACACACATATAAGTACTTGCTCGATATGAATCAGGTTTATGGGATAGTAATTTAATCACATGACATTTTTGATATCCTATGATTTAGAATATTGGCAAGACGACTTGCAATGCTTCCATCGTGGACAAAGACGCAAGCGAAAGCTAGTATAAACAACAATTTAACGTTGACACGTCGACATTTCTCATGATTTTATAATAGAAGTGGTCGACAAAGCATACTTTGCTTCGGTATTATCAATTCTGTGCTCCAGTATTATCTGTAAGCCCGGCTCTTGTTACCGTAGAAATTGGAAACACTTCGCATTTCCAACGCCATTGTGAGCGAGACATTTCAATATTGTAATACCGTATTCTCTGTCAGCGCTTGGGTCCAATTATCACTAGACTCTAGTACGCTTTTGTCAAAACTTCTCGTTAATTGCTAGACTTCAAAGAATATAAGTACCTACATTATAGAAGAAGTACATAACTAATTTCAAGGTTTGTTTAAATATTAAAATAATTTGGTTAGGGATATATAATTACTGGCGTAAAAAGAAACAAAAAGAACAAAATGTTTATTTGAAGAAATAGCGACATAGTACTTACATTGTTTAAATGTGATTTAAAAAAAATGCATATTTTGAGAAGTTGTGCGCCGCATTTTCAGTAAACAAGGTTTGCACTCAGTTTATTGCTGTACTGTGTAGGCTGATTTGGCCTATGGGGTAGATGAGTCCTGGGATGGAGGCCATGTCTCGACAAACATAATGCAGGACGCAGCCCGAAAGATCATCCATTTGTGCAACGTCGCAAATTGAGGCTGAAGAGGAAATTGGAATACGGCATATGTGACGCAAACTTAAGGGGCCTACATCTAAGATATAATTCTTTCAAATAATATTTTTAAGTTTTATTACACGTACTATACTACTGTGAGTGGGTATCAAAGATAAACATTTTATGAAGAGGATACAATAGATTATATAATCAAGGTCTGGACCAACTGACATGTCTGTCTTAATATCCATAAGTGGTTTAACCGAGTCGTTATGTGTACAATTGCCACATCTAATAGTAAGACGCAAAGAAAAGTAGAAACAATGGTAATATACGCTTTTTTTTAAATCCACTTGTTTGTAAACTCAACATTAAATTATACGAGTGTGTAATATAGATTTACAGAATTTATAAAAAATAAATAAATGTAGTAACGAAATTGATATTTTTGTTACTGTTGAAGGAGAAGAAGCGAGGTAACAAACTGCCCAAAAACATATCAATAGCTATATGGTTCAATAGACATATAATTTAATAAAAATTGTTATATTTTATGCTTCTATGTAAACAAAACATGTATACTGTATAGAGTATACATGTTTTGTTTACATAAGAGCATAAAATTAAATTACCAACCGTAAAACCATGTTTTGAATAAATAAAAAATGCCTATAGCCTTTATTACTTTCTAATTAATAATACTTTTTAATTCAATTAATAATAAAAATCACATAATTTTTCTGTTTATTAAAATGATAAGTACCACTATTGCTGAATCAATTCGTATCTAATTTAAGAGTAATATACAGACTTTGGACAAAGTTGTATATTTTATTTTTGTGTTTTTCATTTAAATCGGTTAACCTGTGTAAAAAATGCACCAATTTTAATATTTTTATGTAGGTATTAGGCCAAGCGCAAACGAGCCACCACGGCACCGACTACACTCTCCGGTGGCCAGCGACAAGCAATTCACTGGTGTGTCATAAATTTTGTAGGAACTCACTGCTACCGGTAGCTGTAGTCGGCGACCAGTTTGCGCGCAGCTTTAAATTGCGTAAATTATACATATATGTATACTACCTCTGTGGTCTAGTGAGCTAACCATTGACTCGCCTCTCCTACTCTTACGTTGCCTACTGGGATGCAGGGGACCCGGATGGGGCCCGAGTTCGATTCCCGTCGTTTCGTAACCGAACCATTAGATTTTTATACCTCGATCGACAAAAGAAATGTTCGTTGTGTATTACCCATAGCACAAGCGTAACATGCCTAGTTTAGTAATATGCAATATATTTGTCTTCCGATTTATTTATCTTTACCAAGGTAAATATATATAGTATTTACGCATATGAAATCGCAGACATGCTAGTTCTAAAAGAGGAAATATAGAGATACTTGCTATTTTGCCCGCGATTTTGTCAATCCGGGATTGTATAGTACAAAACTATACTTTTACATAAAGTAATATATAACGCGTAAAATGAGCCGTCCAGCATGCACATGCCTTGTTATATCAGTAAGTATGCGACCTGAATTAACTAATACAGCGCAAGGAAACGGTATTCTGAATAAATACCTATAAAACTTGGTAGTATTATGTGACATTAATATCTCAACTCGTTCCTTATCGTACAGACAGGTTACGTGTATTTAGCTCATACGTGCCTTTGCATACATTTTAATTACTTACTAACAGAAACGGTTTCAGAAGGAATAGAAATTTCAAAGTACAGACATGAAAATATTTTATCCCTAAATTTGGTAAATACTCGAGCACCAGCAAAAGGCTTTTTTTCTAAAATTACAGAGAGACTCACACACACCCATATGTATAATTATGTGTGTGTGTAATTTTAGAAGAAAATTTATATACACCAATATTTGTAAAGTCGCAAAATATAAGGGAACTGTCATCTCATTCTACGTATTATATTCTAAAGCAGGAGTACAACTATAAAAATACTACATACATTATTATAATCATTTAAAATATTTGTTAGTTTTTTTATAATTTGATGTTACCGCTAGACCCTAAGAGAATATTAGCTCGTTGTTATCAACCAGCATTTTCTGAGTTAAATCCTATATAAGGTTAATTTAACCTTTTATTTTTATTAAACTTTTTATATTATAATTCTCATTTAAATTTCTTTAAACAAACATTTTGTTTCTTTCTTTATATATTCAAATACTTATAATTATAGAGATAGTGAGATTTGTGGGCCGGGGCACCCGCCTACCAACTAATCCCCTGGACAGTATTCAACGTCGAGGCGCTCGCATTGTCGACGATCCCATGCTCACAGACGGTTTAGATACGCTTGGCCTTCGGAGAGACTTCGCGTCTCTCTGCGTATTCTACCGACTATACAAGGGAGAGTGTTCCGAGGAACTGTTCAGAATGGTGCCTTCGTCTTCTTTTTACCACCGCACCGCACGCCATCGACTGGGCGTTCATCCCCACTTTCTTGAGTCGCTTCGCTCTTGTACGCAACGGTTCTCCAGAACGTTTCTCTTGCGTACCGAGGGGATTTGGAATCAGCTCCCAGCCGAAGATTTCCCACAGCGCTACAATATGGGGTTTTTTAAAAAGGGTGTCATAAAATTTCTTCGAGGCCGGCAGCGCGTTAGTGATACCTCTGGTGTTGCAAACGTCCATAGGCGACGGTAACCGCTTTCCATCAGGTGGGCCGTCTGCTTGTCTGCTGTACTCCAGCGATAAAAAAAAGATAGACACGCCTTAGAAAATGAACATAAATATGGACATTCGTGACCCTGGCTCATGGAGAAAGGAGGAATACCGGGGTGTCTAAATGGGTAAATTAACTAAGCTGGGTAGTTCCACATAGTTTTAATACTGCAAATCCTCGAAAACTGTATTTGTATGTATGACTTATTTATATGTGTGTAAAAGGGTGTATGTAAATTGCATTACATATCAATAAAATAAAAATTACATAAGTAAATAAATCTCAACTAATATAGAACATTTAAAAAAACATGATCAAAGTGATAATAAGGGTAAGTGCTATACTTACCCTTAATCAACTATTCTGCAGTTTGTCATACTTACTATGTATTTTTTACTGTAGTCAAATTACGAATTATAACAATGGAAATTTCTTTATCGCAACTTGCTGATGATAATAATATCGATTTTCTATATCTACCAGTTATATTTGCATTGATTGCATAGCTAAGCTGACTGCTGGCTTATTCGTCTAAATCTACGCTCAATGTCACAATCAGTAAAAAAAAACTAAATGAATTATAAGTTTCACTCGCTTCGTTTTAAATTTCATCCCTCTTTGGCTACAATATTAGTCTAGTGCTTGTAAAATGTATATTTACGTCAACAGTCCTTAGCTTAAGACAGAATTTCTGTATGATCGACAATTGATTGCAGTTCAATGTTCGTTAGCTGCTTATGTTGGACACTACGAAGCATTGGCAACTTCGCAAACTCTTCACATCGCACTCTTGTGCCCATATTTGTATAACATACACAGTATTTATGTATGTATTTATTTGTTAACTCCTAACATCATCAAACGCAGCTTTTATTTTTAATCTTTTTATTCTTATTTTCTTAAACCATTTTTGAACCACATTTTCCGACATCAATATGCTAAAAAGAACACTGTAACGATTTTGAAATGTTGTATAACTAGAATATGTATGTCTTAAATGTTCTTAACTGTTTAACACATAAATGACTTCGGCATGAAAAGACAAAACAGATTTAAAAAGCATAAAAAAAATATAAACCATTAGTATTTATAAAGAATTACAAGGGATAGTTTCACGTCATTTCTAAGCTTACGGGTTGTTTTCGCAATAAATCACCGTGAGTGCTTTCTGCGTGAATTCGAAGATGTCTAAAGCAATGTTCATATCGATACGTGTTTCTGAAATACGGCATAGAACTCGAATGCCATTTGGAGATGAGTTGGTTAGGGTAGAGGGAAAATTGTCATGAGGTGATATATCTAACAATTTTTAGTTGTTACATTAATTTGTAACACGGGATTTACAAGGATTTTCAAAATTTGTGGGTGGGTACTAAAAGTGGTTTCCCATTATTTGGTTGTCACATTATTAACAAAGAGACAGATTACTTCTCTCTCATGTGTTTTATTGCCTATTCTGAATTTTAATATTTATTTTATTTGATTTAGACTAAGATTACTATAACCTTTATCTACCAGCAATATATTATTGCTTCGGTCACCTAATCTGTAACCTTCCTTAAGAAACCGTATGCTCTCTAATATTAATTTTTATAGCGATCAGTTGTACGGTATAGAAGTTGATGCACTACAGGGACATCTTTTGGCGAATTAATCAGTAGCATACAAACCTTCATCAAAAACACTTAAGATGTGTTAACATTGGTAGTAATTGATCAAACCGTGTTGTAGTTTATCAACGTCATGCAATACCGAAATTCATTTTTATAATATGTGTATATTGTGCACATCAGAATTACATAATATGATAATACAAAATATTGGTGATGTATAAAGACGAACTGAATCCATAATGAGGTTTCTTGTAGCAAACTTGTAGCAGTCATGCGAGATAAGAAAAACAAAAGGCAGGGTATAAAATATGATGAATTAAAATTATAGTATTTATGTATATTAAGATATAGCTGATTACATTTAACTTTCTTTTACAAAAAAAAACTTTAAGAAAGTTGAAAGAGGAGAAAGCTGAAGTCTAAAAGTGTATGTTATAGACATTTTGATAATTTCATATAAAGTGGGCACAATTTTAAGCGGCATCATATATACGTGGTACCAGCCAACGGTCTCGTGTGCCGATGTGTTCGTCAGCAGCGTGTAGGATAATAAACCAGCGTCAATTTCATCCCATTTCCTGAGCGCCCCGTTTCCCCATGCGACCCACTCGGCAAATCATTGGATTTAATAAAACAACTTCTCGAGGCCAAATATATCGCGTGTACACGCTACATTGAATTACTCAATTGATCGTTCCCTCTTAAATGCGACATATTCGTCTCAATAACGTAAGATTTAATTTCCAATGAGCAAAATGCTCTCAACTCCAAAGTCATCGTCATAATGTTAGTCTTAAAACTCGATTTTGTTTGGAACATTCGCCTCGGAAGAAGGGTACGGCATTTCTAATTTTTCTTATCCACTTCACATAGTCTTCGGCATTCCTTATTATAATAGTAGTACCATACTTACCAATCCAACACAGCCTTTATAGGACCTACCCTTTATACCAAGATAGGCTATAGACATTTATTTCCCACATAACTAGCTAGTATATATCTATGTGGGGAACTTATGGTAGCCAGTTAGCTGGTTAGCTTCCATAAATCTCTAATATAAAATTTGTGAAGATGTTAAAACAAAACATGACATTGACATATGGCCTTAAGTGTCATAAGCGTCCTGAGAGTCAAGAAAGCAACAATAATATCACTTGACTTCATGGATAAGAGTGCACCAGAACAGCACTAGTAGAGCATGAACGAAAATTAATTTTTAAAAATTGTGATTTACTATTAAACGTAAGATTTTCCCTAGTTAAAGTAACAGAAAGTATTGTTCAGTTTTTTTTTTATTTCGCTACCAACTAAAGCGAAATATAGACAAATAAAAGAATAGGGTGAAAACTTCAATCACCGTTATTCAACGTTTGTTATGGACCATTATCTGACTCTTAGCACAGCAACATAGCACTTAAAATCGGTAAAATTGGATTCATAGTAATAGGTATGTAAACGTGAAAGTGTCTGTATATTTTTAACGGCCTTAGGAATGAACTATTATAATGAATAAATGAAATTTAACATCACGTACTTTCTTTCGGCAGCGAGGTTAAACATAGTTTAGATATATTTTTATCCTGAAAAATGGGATTGTTTCGGCGGGATACAGATACGAAATTTAATTAAACGAAACTGTAGAATGCTCTAGTTAGGTACGTACCTAACTAGAGAATTCTACACAGTTTCGATTCATTAAATTTCGTACCTATTAATAATCATATTTTTTGCATTTGTAGATTCGATTATAAAAGTAAGATATTAAATCTAACAATGGCTATACCTACCTATATAACTTACGACCTTCCCAGAAATGTGTATAAAACACATGAACTACTACTATAATAACAAGTTTCCTGTGTCATTATTATTTCCATATTATTACGTACCTCCTACTAATTATAATATCCTGTATTTAACGGAAATATAGAATATATTTTTACTTATTTACTTCTGATATTTAATATTAGAAAGGTAACGTAGGATTACGAGGTCTAGCAGCAAATTCAACCTATATATACAAGGAAATGTTATTATAATTTTATTATAATTATAAATATATTTTTACATATTGTTTTGAACATAAAGTGGTGTTTTATATGTTCAGCAATTATAACATATTTTACAGAATTAATAGTTATTAATAACAATTAAACGAGCATATATTTAGTATGGAATAATTAATTTCTAAAACCACTTGTTGTTGTATTATAACACTTGTCATGTTATAAAAAAAGACGCCCAAAAAATAGAAAAGAGGCTAGTTATAACTGTTAATAGTGAAATTGATAGCTATGCGGGTTAGTGGTCAGTCCAGTCTCCAATCAAGTTTTGATGAGTTTTATTAGAAACGTTTAATATGTGTACGTACATAAATAACAAAGTGCTTTCGGTATATTTAAATACAGAATATATTAAATGCCTATTCTGATTTTTTTTTTTTGTATATATAATTTAATTTAGATATCCATTTAATAATGTAGGTATGAAACTATACGAACTATATACTGAATTTCTTATACAATAATTATATACATAACTTATAACATTAAAGAATAATTAAACTAAATAAATAAAAAGCTTTCAAACGAAATTTAAAAAAAACATACTTTTGATTCTTGCCCCTGGCCATTTCTTCGTAATAAGTATGAAATTTGATAAATCACAACAATATAAACCACTGGTAGTCGAAATAACACAGAACACAAATCACTAAGAAGTTCGAAAACAAAAAAGTTTCAAAATTTAAAATATAAGATTTGGCGGCATTTGTCACATGAGCATGTTTCCCGCGAGGTCCGTGTCGCCACTCGCCGATATCTCGACTCGATCCGGTCGCCACAACTTCACAAGCCCCTACTTCGACAAGTCTTTAACGTGGGACAGAGACCTCGAATAACAATTGTGAGATACTAGATAGAGATAAACGTAAAGCATTGTATTGAAATCACTTTTATAATTGTGTGTAATCACATTTCATATGCAATAAATGGCATTAGTTTTTAAGAATGTACAGCTAAAACTCAAAGATTAAGCCTTCATGAAACTTGTAAAATATTAATTCTAAAGTACTACTAACGCCATCTAGTGAACAACATTTGTACTAACATACGAAAAGTATACCATTATTATTTCATTCTTCCTCTGTTCGACGACGTAACTCACATAACAATCATGCGCAGTATAGTGCACATCAGTGATATCATAGATGTCACTGATATTTATTTAGTAGTTTGATTATAATTTTTTAATGAACACAAATTTGATACTTTTAAGGTAGAATGTAATTTTGTATTTTAACTCGGTATTTAGTGAAATTTGACTTTATGAATTAAACAAGGTTTAAGTTATTCGTCGCCATTGAAGAACCTATTAACTGAGGATTACAATTTTAATTTAGTTAATAAGTTTTGGTAGCTTAGTGGCATTTTATTACAATAACGTGGAATTGAATGCTAACCAGGAAATATGTAACTTAAGACCTTTTTTTAGACCTTGTATGTACATATTAATGCTATATTATGGACATACTTTGAAGCCGTGTTTTTTTTAAATCTATTCGACTGTTATAACGAGAACAATTATTAATTAAATAGCACGCATTTGCTGCTCATATGCCAACTGAATAAAGTTTTCTACAAAAATAATGTTGACTCATAGTCTCACATTTACATCCGGGATGGACATATTTCCATTCTTAATTCTTTTTACAGACAGTGTTTCATGTAAACAATGTATTAATGAAAAGTTCTGTTTAAATATGACTTTGTGCATCTAGGCAAGTACGCGTGAGCATTCACTATTCATGTTTTAGAATAATCTTCAAACAATAGCCTCTAACAAATTGTAGGTTTTTGACTGAAGTTAAATGAGAGAGGTCTTGTAGCAGATCGAAAAGGGACAACAAATCACTAAAAATTGAGATTTTTAACTAAACACAATTCTTCGTCAAAACAATCAATATTCTAAAACTATGATTCACTGTTACCCAATACTATACATTTGTTGAAAATAAAATTGCAAATCAAAATATCAATCACCCTTGAAATCTGCCAACGATTCCATACGACTTTTTTTAGAATTAGCTTGTACAATTAATAATAACGGCCAAAGATATTGATTAGAATGCCCTTTGATGTTATACGCTGAAAAACGTACATAGCTGTATATTAATTAGTAGGTATTGAGCACGGGTTTTCATATTCTAGAGGAACGAACGCAATATTAAAGTGACACAATACTAATAAAGTAGTTATAAAGCTAAACGTTAAATCACTTACATTTTTATTTTCTTCCCCTCCGGTTGGGATATGGTAGCCGGAGGTGGCGGCAGGTCATCCATAGGCACCTCTTCATTCGGCGGCGACGGAGGTGACTTATCAAACTCCGCTATAGGAGCCAGTTCCGGCATCGGAGACACCGAGTTGCTATCCATCGCCGACAACTTTATCGGAGACACTTTGGCGGTTTTGATGAACTCTTTCTAACCTCCGGAAACACCGGAAGAAAACGGAGATAGTAGTTCAAACAGTCAAATCACTTGAGAACTGATACACGTATCACAGTCACGATTTAATTATGACACAACAACAATGTTCCAGTGATATGATACGGCGTCGTAACTTTCGCGATAAGACGTCAGAAACTTTCTGGATAAACTTCAGAAGAACTTTGGGCCCTGGAAAATGATTAAACTGTTATTTATTATAATATTTGGGATAAATTTATGCTCGATCCATATACTTATGTGTACGACCGTCGGCCGGAAAGCTGTACAGTGTAATATGAAACTGCCATAGGTACATAATACATATTTTGTATATGTACCAAAGGCAGTTACATGTATTTAGAACGGTTACAGAGACGTTTCTAACTGAAAGATATATACATTTTATATTACGCACATGAGAGAAATATTTCTGTAGCTTCGCACGGTTGATGCATCTAGTTAGTATCGAGTATTTATAAAGATTGAAGTATCAGAATAATGTTTAAGGAAATAGACCCCAGACAAAAGCCAGAGCCCTATAACCTTAGACACGAAGCGAAGAATCCACATATAGTGTGGTTCACTACATATTAATTATTCGCTGACCACAAAGTTAAACAACGATAATCTTGTGGCAGCTTAAAAAACACATTTCACTAAACAGTTGTAATTTTTCACACAAACAATTCTTTAATACAATATCTACGCTACACTTTATATTGACTTCAGCGCTCTTTCTATAGTCATTCTAGAACATGGAATATTAATGCAATTTAATGTTCAAATCTATTCTATAAAATAATATAAATAGAGAATATACAAACATAATACATAAACAATTTAAATTTTAAAAATGGAATTCTAATACCGGTTAATTATAGAGGTGTAAAATCCATTTGGATGTTTCGAACGCGCGACTACTGCATATGACATGTAATAAATGATGGGTAGATTTGTGTAAGCACGGAAGGACAATGTCCTGCACCCCACCTATTATTATTTCACATTCGCCCGAAGTGACGGCGCGGAAGGGACTGACACGGGCCATAACCTAACGCATAGTGTTCTGTTTATATAAACAACCCGTTGACCACAAGTTGAAAGATACCGAAAATAGCCTCACCGGTTTACCCTCGTGAGGTATACGCGCACGTTATCTACATAAATAAATCATCATCACTAATCGATACTATAATCTAAACTAATAAAATTATCTAATGTAAAAATTAAAACATATTGGCAAACATAGACACACAAACACATTTAAAGAAACAAAATGTAATAAATGTAAAAGACTATTGTAAAATAATCTATAAGACCGAATAAATAAATAAATAAAAGATACCTAACCAATCCTACCCATCCAATCACCATGCCCATCCATTCATACATATGGATGTACTCTTACCACTTATCCATCCAATCCACCTCACCAAAATACCCACCACCGTGAACAATTATTTAAACTTAAAAATAAGTAGAGTAATACAAAAGCATAAAATGTAAAAATTAATAAATAGAAAAGAGAACCTCTGTCTTGGACAATAATAGAGGTGCCCGAGCTGCATAGAAAAAAAACTAATAAAATTAAAATTTCGGTGATTTTAATGTCCCGGCTCCATCTGGGATAATAATAATAATAATTTAATTTCTAAAATAAAATTATTTTATTTATTTAAGTAAATTACAATATACAATATATTTATGCTAGGTACATTCCTTGAGACTATAAGATGTTGGTTTGCCCCCAAACTAGGACAGGCCTGTATTTTGGGGGGCACATTCGGTCATGATATTATGTTCTCTTTTTTTATTGTATTGATTGGGTGACCTGAGCTTATTAATTAATTTAATAATTAACAGTTTTGTTTTTAATAATTTAAGTGTGGAATATATTAAAAATTTAAACGTATGTTGAGTGTGTTCGTGCGTTGTGTGTGTCTGCGTGCATGTATAAGGGCGTGCTTGAGTGTGCGTTTATTTTAAAAACAGGTATGTAATGGGATAATGTTAGTGTTAGTAACAATTTCAGGCAGATGTAGCGATGGGCTTAATACGTTATTTCTTTATTATTAATAACGTTAAACATTGACAGATGACGTATGTATTTACACTAATGTAGCTAATCATTAATGGCGTTACTTTCACCTCTATAAATAAGACACATTTGGCCACTGTCACTAACACTAACATTATCCCTAATGGAGCAGGAACAAAGGACAAATGTTGTAATTTAAGTGAAGTTTGTAATTTATTGGCTATGTCATGCAGTTTTGGCCAGGAGTTTAATGTGTTATTTGAGATGTGATATTGTTACTGACGTTGAACATTAACAAATAACTCATGTATATAAACTAATATAGCTAATAATTAATGGCGACATTATTAACGCTTTTTATTTTTTTTATTATCAGCAGACAAATGCACACATTGTATATCACCAAATTAAGCAAGTTACGCTTATACAACGAACTACTCTGGGCCCGATCCCAGACACCCAGACCATACATAACGGAAAATTCGTTTCCGAAATTTACCATGCCAGGAATCAAACCCGGAACCTCTGCGTGAGCTCAGCCCACAAAGAGTCAACTCACTCAACTATAGAGGCCGTCCAATAATATAAAGAAAACAAATATTTCAAGAAATTGCGACGTACTTACATTGCTTATATGTATCATAAAAAATAAAGGCATATTTTGAGAATTTGTACGCCGCATTTTCAGCAAACAATGTTTGCACTTAGCTTGTTGCTGTGCCGGCTTAATATCCGACACAGCGTTGATTTTCAGTGCAAACCTTTTGACGTGGTACCAAAACGACCCGATTTTTTGTGAATCTGATTTTAAAACTATTTAATTAGTAAATGATAATATATACTTAATTAAAATGTATTGAATGATAAAACGTTAATACAAAACAAAGACCTGTCGCGCCATCTAGTATGTATTTTTAGGAATTTTTCAGAGATTTTTTTACTAGACAAATTTGATTCGTAATAGTTATGACTTCATAATATAGAATAGTTTTCACGAATAAATTACTGAAATCCAGTACAAGAAGTCATTGAAAGTAATCAAAACACAATATTAATTTATATCGCGATGAAAAAAATAGAAGCTATTTATCTATGAAAATAGATGAAACACTGCACTCTACCTCAATATTGCTCTGCCATAAATATTCGCAATAAAACATAATTACTTGGAAAGAAATGATTATTTTGCAGTTTACAAACAACTACGTTTAATTGCAACTTAATCTTCCTATCTCGAATTTCAAATGTATTCTAGGAATAAAATAAGTAGATACTTTTGAGGTATTATAAAAGCATATAATGAATGCTATATGTATATAATAAAACGATTCTTTCTGATGGCCCTGATCCCCCTGCGTTAGTTTTAATGAACATGACCTAATGCGATTTACTTATAGCGTTAAAAATAACGCGTTAACGATTAGCTACGTGCTGCCGATTAGCTATAGTGCGGCTTCATCTGCGATAGTGTTACAGATATAGGCCGTTTAATTATTACGTTGTTTATGACGTTAAATATTGACAATATTTATATACTCTAATGTGGCTATGCGTTAACGGCGTTGTTTTTTAACGTTTTAAATAAGACACGTTCGGCCATAGTTTAATGTTTAACACCAACGCAGGTGCGACAGCAGCATAAGAGTGTAGATATGAGTTAACTGTTAACGTTTAAACCCGTTTAAGGGTTATTCCCGATTGAACCCATGACGTCACAACCCACGAATATATTTTTCCCAAATTAACCCATTTCTATTCCCGTTTTAATCCACGACAATATATTAATTTTTCATTCCCAAATCAACCCAATTCTATTCCCAACTTAACACATTTTAAAACTAGCATAAAAAAACGTACGTACGTGTACGGTCTTATCAAAGGTCATAGTTGAAAAATGTTAACACAGAGATTACGTACTTATGGGGTACTTTTTATCCCGGGAATCCCGCAGGAATTTTCCTGGAAATGGTTTAAAGTCACCGTGTTGAAAAATTTTTAGAAACCGATGCGATTGTTTTATGATAGCACATCTTGGATAGCACATTTTCTGAAATAAAATCTGTGCTATTTTTATTCTGGGAATCTCACGGAAATTCTAGCGAGAGTAGTTTAAATTTCTTAGGACGCATAAAAATGTGCTTATTCAGACACAATTTTCACTTCGATAGCTTACTAATTCTACTTCTTTTTGAAATGCTATGATATTTTGTGTCTTGGGAATTCTGCGGGAATTTTCCCGGAATTGATTAAAAGTTGTAAATAATCATAAAACTTAGCTGAATCGGATGCGACTTATACTAAAACAATAATTTATGTTCTTTTCTAAATGCTGCGGTACTTTGTGTCCCGAGAATCCCACGGGATATATATCGGGAGTGGTCAAAATTTGTTAGTTTGCATAAAAATTAGCTGATTACGACACGATTTCATTAGAACGATTTTTTTTTTGCATTAAAATCGTTCGATTGATAAAATCTAAAAAAAAAAAAATCAATCGATGCATAAAAATTGTCTGATTCTGATCTGATTGATACTAAAATAATAATTGACCTTCATTTTGAAATGCTTCGGTAGTTTATGTGCCGGAAACTCGGTGAGAATCGGGAGTTGTTTAAAGCAGTTAGGGTGCATAAAAATTGGCTAATTCCAATACATTTATACGAATGACAGTTTACGTTCTTTTTTTAATGCTGTAGTACATTATATCCTGGGAATCCTAGATATTTTTCTGAAAATCGTTCACATGGCTAAAAAATAGCATGAAAATCGGCCGTGATACTCTTATTACGGGATAGATTGGTACTACATAATATTTTGCATATCTGATTAATACCAAATCCGGTTTTTATATTTCCTAGGATTCCCTTACTTCAAAATCACGTTATTTTAGAATTTGCTTGCTACCACAGTTTCTATATTTATTAGAATCTTTAGTATAACACTTGCAGTTGTGTGTAACTTTAGTAGCATTACTTATCTCGGGTTTTTAGAGAAATTTCCGTGATTCATGTATTTTCGCACAAAAAACCTATTAGTCTGCAGGAAATACCTTTGATTTTAAATATTGGCAAAAGTACTGAATCTTTGTTACCTGTTCAATGTGAACGAAGTCGCGGGCAAATGCTGATTAAATTTATAAAATATGAAACACAGAGTTTCATTTTTATGCTATCCATACTTGATTGCCATTGTTTTTGCTTTGGGTTGAATCGGAAATAAATTTTAGGTTGAGATAGGAAAATGTATTAAAAATAAGTCGTGGGTTGATTTAGGAATAGAAGTGGGTTGATGTGGGATTTTTTTATAGAGCTTGAGTTTTTGTGGGTTGAATCGGGAACAACCCACGTTTTACACCATTAACGATATCGTACCTTAAATAAGGCATTGAACCCTTGACCACATCTGCGTGACACAGTCACTCACTAACATTATCCCAGATTTAGGGGGGGCGTGAGAAAAATAACTATCATAAGCAATGTGAGCAAATGCCTAGTGAGAAATTCTCATAAAAATCGCACGGGTAAGCACATCTTTTTGTGCACGTGCACATGAGTTCAGCAGACAGGCAGACGACTCACGTGATGGAAAGCGGTTACCATCGCCTATGGACATTTGTAACACCAATGTGCTGCCTCTCTTTAAATGAAGAATGGAACCTGACCACTAATGCCGGAACACAATTCAAGGTTGTTATGGCGGCATACGCGAAACCAGGGGTGGTAGCCATCCAGACGGACAAATACCCTACCACCTGGCTATGAGTTGTTTTGTCAGCTCTTACGACAGGCCGCCCGGTGGCAGGAAATTGCATTCTTTCTCCGTTACAGCGCCGATAAAGTTATGAAGAGTTATGAACTATGATGCTATGACTTAATGTTAATAGAGACCAAAATTATATTATTAAACATTGATGTGTAAAATTGTTATGAACAAAAGATTTCTGATTTCGTATCATATCAATAGTACGCGAAGATCATGATAAAAGCTTTGATATGATTTTTATAATTATGTAAATTACTTATTCCCAGTATGTAGTCATACCACTTTTGTCATGCCCCACGATAATACTCCGCAATGAAATTATACTACAAAGTGTTATTTTATTGCTGATGATTTCACTTTAGAATGCGCACGAGTTGCATGTTAGCATGTAATTCTAGGCTTCTCAGCTATTAAAGTCTAGTCTAATGGAATCAACATTGTACAATTGTTTGGCCAAGCCAATGAGTGATACGTTATGTCGTAGAAATCTAGATCGACAGCTTTCCCTTTCCTTTGGCCACGTGGGAAATTGGTAAGCGCTGGTGCATGGGTAATGTACTCGTATGTATGTAGCTTTATTTGAATGTGGTACCGAAGGCTGTCGTCCTTAGGGGAGTTCAGAAAAAAGTTTTTCTTGCGTACAGATCGGTATAGATATAAGGAATATCTATCTAGAACATACTAATACTTATAAAATTACGAAAGACGTACCTCTGCTTTTTTGCGTATTTACAACTAAATAGCGAAAAATATAGGCCATCTCTTGATATATAAAACAATTTTTAAAAAGGTGATAAATGGGTTAAAAATGTGTTTGGGCCACCCATATGGATATATGACACATGTTACAATAAATTT
The DNA here is from genome assembly GCA_039645545.1 of Dendrolimus houi. NCBI lineage: Eukaryota > Metazoa > Arthropoda > Insecta > Lepidoptera > Lasiocampidae > Dendrolimus > Dendrolimus houi. The sequence continues at coordinate 10,229,887 of CM077127.1, read as the reverse complement.
AAAAGTATTTACGTATAATAAAGCGGACGCTAAAATAAAAAGAATGATAAATGTGATACTAATGATCAAATGAAAATTTTAAGGGTTGTCATTCCTTATATTATTTCCATTGATTTTACGAAAATTTCAACGCAGAATATACAGATGAAACCTGTATATTACCTCCGTCCGTCCCTAGAGAACGTCGGGTTGGCGGGTTTCAGGTAGATGTGTTCCGAAGCGAAACAAATTACCCAGCCACGTCCGACTATAGTATCTCAATCCTCTAGGGTCCGTAATGAACTTTATTAATGCTAACCCTAGTATAGGTACATTTAAAAATAAAACGGTCACGTATGTTGTATCTGTGCACTCTTAGAAAAGATTTCTAGTGATTTTATCTTATCTTATACTAATATATTAACCTGAAGACTTTGTTTGTTTGACTGAACGCGCTAATCTCAGGAACTACAGGTCTGATTTGAAAAAAAATCCAGTGTGAGATAGCCCATTTATCGAGATAGGCTATAGGCTATCATCACGCTAAGACCAATACGAGCGGAGCACCAATGAAAAATGTTTCAAAATCGGGGGGGTTTTGAAATGAAAACAAATTCCACGCGGACGACGTCGCGGGCACAGCTAGTTATATGATATGATTATGGAACCGTAGTAACCCATGTGAAAAATTACTCAACTTTTTAAAGTTCCTCGACTTGGAATTTTTTGTTTAATTTTCCACCTCATAGTCCAAACAGTAAAAGAAAGTACACGCTTTTGAATAACATTAGATAGGAATACCTTTACTATTTAACCACAAGTAGACGACTCTTGCTTAAAAACAATCTATGTTGTTTATTTTTAATCAATATTAAACATATATTTTTGTAAACTAAAACTGCATATGTTACTCTACCAAACCTCAGCTTTTTGTATGATAATATACAGATGCACCCCATGTATATACCCTATGAAGTAAAATACAATAATAATATAACATATATAATAGCACAGAAATTGTAGTACAACAATATTACTACTAGAGAAGTTTTACAAGCGTTTAGGGTTTTAAAAATATTTATTAAATGTTATGAAAATCTAGTCTTAGCCAAAAGCTTCGTGCATTTGTTTTCTTAATAACAAATACTATGGATCCCGGAAATTGCGCTAATTTTAGTAGATCACGGATTCAAAAATTTATTTAAGCGAAGTTGCGTAGGGTGTTTGTTCTATTTTGTTTATAAGTATATTTTCAAACAGAAACCAAATTTATTAAGTCCTGTATTGTTAAATAAAATTCCATCATCCCAAGTATATCGAAATTGTACCAAATAAGATTATCATTTAAACCGCGTTTGTCCTTAATTAGTTGAAGCATGGTTGAACCAAACATAAGTTTGTGTAATGTAAACTAATCTTTAAGTCCAAATAAGCTTGTTAAGGTACTATTCGACATAGTTCTTTATTTACTTTACAATGTACCTCGGAAAATTTGTGAAAAGGTTAAATTTCGTTAACTACTGCAGTTATAAGAGCAATTATAATTATTATTTTTGAAGTTTCTGACCTGGTAGCTCGCGACTTCGTTCGTGTTGGATTCCAAAACCCTTCATGATATCGAAAAGGAATCGTCAAAATTTTTATTGATATAAATAAAATATTTCGCAGCCTATTCAACAAATTATAAGTAGACGGGCAGATAAAAATTCTAAACTGTCCTTTTCAATTACGTAACATTTAAATAGGAGCATTCTTATAAATTTTGGGCACTTTTTATGAAATCACAGATATACATTTTAATTTTATTTATATATTCATCACTGGACTTGACCTAGCCTTGGCAAATTTAAATTTAAAAATATGGCAATTCGTAAAATCACATTTTTTACATTGTTCAGATTTTATAAACAAACATCATAAAAAATGAAAATGCCGACGGGTTATTAAAATGTATCTTTTCAAATTACAACAAAAACTCTATTATGGTGTCAGTCGAACACTTACAATTTCGTTAAGGTTACACGGACAACTAATGATTAATATCAAATATGGCTTGCCGTAAAGGTCTACAAAATTTAAAAAAAAATCGTTTCAATTTTCTTTTATTCTACTAGATGTGTAGTTGTATCGAAACATAAGATGCCCCGCCCCTATTTTATGTGAATAATAAACTTTTTGACGAGTGTAGAGTGTGAAGGATAAAGTGCAGACTCAAGAAGACGCGAAAAATGGGACAAGCGCCGTCGAGTGCAACCACACACTCAGTACGGAGCGTTAGCTAATGAGTGCGTTATGTAGAGTTACTTTGAAGTACGATTATAGTTGTTTACTTATGTAAAAGAACTAAACTACAATTTTGAAAAGTACCAATAATTCGTTGTAAATTATATAATGTATGCATGAAAGTGCGATTGCTTGTTTCTTTTTTATATGTTTTATCAATTTAATACTTAGCTAAAATTACTTTTTAACAAATTATTCGCTTATTTTAGGTAGTCCTGGTACTTCATTACGCGGACCCTACTTGTTTATGTATGGCTTAAAGCGCGAATTTAGTACCGTAGGCGTATTGTCACGCCTAACGCGACCTACGGCGTTTATACCGTACCGGAGCTTATCACTTACCCTTGAACATTATTTTAAAATTTTAATATTCCTGGTTACACGAGACTAGATAGATATACGTATCTAAACCGCATATTTAAAAAGAAAAATAAGTATAAAACTAGCGTAATGTTTCCATTTTATAACAAAAAAACTTCAAAACTTTGCATCTAGTTGGTAACATGAGTATCCATAATGAATTCAAATAGTCCGACACTAAAACTGGAGCATCTGAGGAGAAGTGCGGTTTCCTTCAATAACTTGTACCTCTTTCAGGCAGCTCGTAGTTATCGTAAAACTTGGGTTAACTGCTGGCTGTAAATTCGTTTAGTACATTATAGTGGTTTAGTAAGCGAAACGTGTGCGTTTCGAGAACTTAGGACAAAATCCATACTTACATACACAGATGTGAAATGTATGAATGTAAGTGTATGAACCGATTTATACAATTTAGTAACATATGTATTACATAAACGATGATATAAAGAGTTGTAGTATGACAAGACGTAGGTGTGCCAAAATAATGTATTATAGGAGATGATATACTATGCAGAAACGAAATGATTAAAAACATATGTAACAAAAGATACAGACCGATATCGACCACGACGTCAAGACCCGTATTACAGCAGCTTGGGCCAAGTGGCGTGAGGTGACAGGTGTCATTTGTAACCCCAAAATGCCGGTTAAATTAAAAGGATAGGTCTATAAATCCGTCATTAGACCTGTCCTTTTGTATGGCAGTGAAGCGTGGCCTGTACCTGAGCGGCACAAGCAAGAACTGCGGGTAACAGAGATGAATATGCTACTATAGATGTGTGGAGTGACGCAGAAAGACCGTGTCAGGAACTCCCGCATCCGCGACAGTCTTCATGTCCAAAGTGGAGTAAAAAAGTAGGAAAGCGGACCCTGGGCGTCGGAGTAAACGCTCCGAACGTAACCGGGATTTAACGCTCGGTTAATGATGATGATGATGATGATGTAACAAAAGATACAGACACGCTAAGAGATGTCAGATCTCTTAACGAATTTATGTTCCTATCAGATTCTATGTTCATATCAGATCTTATATGTACACAGAATATTTTTATTCCAGAAAATGAAAATGATTCATGTTGAATAGACGTGCAAAAATTGTGTAGTCAGATGCGCAAAAACGCCCTATTATTCCGTAATTCTTTATCAAGAATAACAAGCCCGATATAAACATAAGTAGAAAAATCCCAGACTCCTGGGAACCTTACATATTGACTTCAATGACCTAGGACCCCATCTTTAAGAGATTATATAGGCATTATATTATTATAGGCAGAATACAATACAGGTTAAGATTCCCTCATTGTGCTAGTTTATAAATATCTAATACATATTGATTGTAGGTATATTACTAAATAGATAGTGGAAACTAAAATAACTTTAAAAAATACAATGAAGTACTAAAAATAAACTGAGTTATTTTTAGTAACTGACTGTAGACTCTACTAAACTCTAAAGTACTCTCTCTCTCTGTAGACTCTAAAGACTGTAACAAATCCCTGCCAGAGGGGATCATGCGGAATTACTACGCCTCAACAACAAGACTGAATATTTAGAATCTAATCTAAGATGTATTTTACATGCGTAGACTGCCATTTTCAACATTTGTTATTTGTAAAAAGAACGTAGCATTTGTGACCGCTACCCTTGACTAATGGTGAACAAAGGTGGAACGCTAACGTGATTAATATATAAACATATTGTTATAATGCATATAGGTTATATAGTTCTAATATTCATTTGTACATAACAATAATAAACTTCATCAAACTTCTTTAAAGCGTTTCATGGTTTATGTCCGACATACTCCGATAATTGCTTTTAAATGACAAAACAAAATCAATCATAACCACACTATTGTACCGGTATTATTCCTAGCACAAGGCTCTTTTTAAGATGTCAACTCAAAACTAAAGTGAAATATTATAGTTAGAAAAATGTATCTACTCCAATCAATGAGGCTTTTGGTTGGTCGGTAAAGAGCGAAATCGATATGCTCGATACACGTGCTACTCAAAGCTTACCGAGTGCCTCTATGATTCTATGAGCGTTTCTGGAGATATATATATATAATGTCATTAAAAGATAATAAATATAAAAAATAGGAAATTGAAAATTGAAAATAAGACAACAGAAGAAAACATATATATATATATTGGTAAATCTAAGGCTATACAGTCCTTTAATATACAGTACAGTCTAGGGCATGTGTCAACGCAACGCTTATTACGGCCCTATAAGAATATATAACCAACATTATAAAATTGATTGCGCTTAAAACTTACTTCATCTACAAGGTTTTGTTACATAACGTTACAACATAGATCACTTCACGAACGTGATCCAACATCAATACAGAAAATAGATATCGTCGTCAGAGATGAAGATAAGGCTAACTTTGTCTTCGCCATTAAATATGTTCAATCTCATGAACGTGTTTAATAACTATTAGAACATAGGTTTTTTCATATCAAGTAACCGATAAAACTCCTGAATATTATGTAATCATGACTATGTTTAGAGGTGTAACAAGCTACAAGTTTAGTGTTCCAAATGAAACTTAATGTCTTAATCTTCAGTTTCCTGAAATTAAAAACGGGTATTTTATAATTTTTCTACATGATCCTTTATTTTAAAAAAATGTGCGTGCAGTTCACACGCAATAGAAGTGAAACTTCAGAGAATATACTCACAGATACACACTTCTCTAATTTTTACTAATATAATAGGTTGGGGAAAAAGTCTTTTCTCATATAGTATGCATGAACTTGTAATAAGATCTCTTTGGTTATACCATTTGTAACTGGCTGGTTTTGGTATCATTAAAAGTTTTAATTTTAAAGAAGACAATTCCAAATTCAAATTAGGAAAAGTGTGATTTTCATTTGTTTTTCTTATTGTTAAAATGAGTGAATCTAATGAAGAAATTCGATACATTTTAAAATTTTACTACAAAAAAGGTAAAAATGCAACACAAGCCGCGAAAATTTTTTATGATGTTTATGGACCTAATGCAGTATCTATGAGAGTAGCACAAATTTGGTTTAAGTGTTTTCAATCCGGAAATTTTGATATCACAGATGCACGTCGCTCTGGTCGCCCTGTTACGGACAATATTGAAGTTGTTAGCGACGCAATATAATATTTATTTAATGTCAAATTATATTGTAAATAAATGGCGAAGAGGGGCGGCAGAGGGCGCGCGTATGGCAACAGAGGGGGTTGAGCAGGATGCGGGGGTGGGTGGCGTCGGTTGTCGCCCGCGCACGCGATTTTAGTCTTCGGTCCGCGTCGCACCGCGATATATGTTTTTATTTGTGCCTACGTTCGTCCGCGTGCCGCTTGCTTTCGATTTTAAAAATCACCTTGTTTTATTTGCTGGAGTTACAGAAGTCATTTTTGAAAATGTGGAGCAAGATCGGCGTATTAGTAGTTACGATGTAGCTGGAAAACTGGGAATTGACCACAAAACGGTTTTGGCGCATTTGAAAAAAGCTAGGTACACAAAAAAGCTCGATATTTGGGTGCCTCATGAGCTCACTGAAAGAAACCTAATGAACCGTGTACTTATTTGTGATTCTTTATTACGACGTAATGAAACCGAACCATTTTTGAAGAAGCTGATAACTAGCGATGACAAGTGGATCACGTACGACAAGAACGTGTGAAAAAGATCGTGTTCAAAGGCCGGTCAGGCTTCACAGACTGTGGCGAAACCCGGGTTAACTAGCAACAAGGTGATGCTGTGTGTATGGTGGGATTGGAAAGGCATTATTCATTATCAGCTGTTACCGCCAGGCAGGACCATCGATTCTGAACTGTACTGCCAACAGCTGATGAGATTAAAGCAAAAAGGTGAGAGAAAGCGGCCGGAATTAATCAACGGAAGGGGTGTGGTTTTTCACCATGATAACGCTAGACCTCACACTTCTTTAGCCACTCAGCAAAAATTACGAGAGTTTGGCTGGGAGGTGTTAATGCATCCGCCGTATAGTCCTGACCTTGCACCTTCAGATTTTCACCTGTTTCGATCTCTGCAGAATTCCTTAGGCAGTGTCAGGTTAACATCACGAGAGGACTCCCAAAACCACTTGTCACAGTTTTTTGATCAGAAGCCCCAAAATTTTTATAGCAATGGGATCACGTCCCTACCTACAAGATGGCAAAAAGTTATCCAACAAAATGGCAGTTAGTTAGTCAAATGTAAATAAACTTTATAAAAAAACCTTTTGAATTTTTATATAAAATGCGAAGAAACTTTTTCCCCAACCTAATAGATATAATTCCTTTAGCCTATATCCGTTTTAAATTAACCGTTTTAATTTAAATTCAAAATAAACTTCTTAAGTATCACTTTCAATATTTCATTGTTTCAGTCTATAAATATTATTATCAGTTTTATTTCGGTCCAAATCGGACCTATGTTTAATCATCGGTCTTATTGAATCTCTAATCTGTGCTGCACAATGAAAACTGATACCTCATTCTCTCGCAGACTTAGTCCTATAGATTTGTGTTTATGTCTTTATAGTGTCGCTTTTTCGTTTCATCGAGTTTCAAAACACAAATATTCTAAAGAAGTTTCACTTCAAAAACTTTTTAATAAATGCTTGTATTTTTCTCAAAATCTAAATAGTTTTTCACAAACATTTTTACAGTCAAAGATATACAATGTAACTTTTTTAATGTTTTCAAAGTTTTATAAAAGTGTAAAAAATAAAAATCACTTCCGTAAAATATTTTTAGGCAAAACAATACAATAAAAGAAAACTTAAATTGTTATATTGTTTTATAACCATAGTCCCTCAAGACTATAAGTATAATACTATGAGCCTAGGCACCGTCTTCTATCGTAAGGTGCTTGCTACGTTTCCTCGCTGGATTGCCATACTGATCAGTTGGCGAGGTAGGCACCAACACTTCGATCAAATGAAGAGTCAATGAGTCGTTATGATATTCTTCTGGACAAGCTCATAGCCTTAGAACCCCAAGGTCCAAGGGTTCCAACAGCAAACGACACAACCATATAACTCTCACTCATTTTCTCATACGTAACAATTATATCAGGGATGTAATGGAGCTTCCTGAAACTATGAGATATCCGAAATAAAAATAATCTAGAATTAAAACTAAAAATTTAATGAATAGCTAAAACCTTTCAGACTAAAATTAGGATAAATTTCATCTTTGTAGTTCTAAGGCAGCCTAATAGGTACTTGAAGAAACAACGTTAAAGATTGTTATTCTATGTTTCCAATAGAGTAGATGACGAATAAATCTACTGAAATACTTTATTTTACTTCAGGTTTGCAGAAAACATGTATAAATTACGGGCCAAATTTTTAGATTTTTTTTCTTTTCCATCTGCCTATTCAAAGTTTGACATTGGCAGAACAGTGCCATTAGTCTTGAAACCAACAACTTAAAAAACCTGAAAACCCGTTACATCCTACAAAACGTTACACTGTTCTTGAATTTGTATGAGAGTAAACAGTTGACGCCATAGTAATAAAAAAAATCTTAATTATCTTATTAATTAATCATTATTATTGAAACAGTTGTCAAATTAATTATAATATGTATAATGACATTTTAAAATAAAGATGATTGTAAGATATTTTACGCCTTCTATTTCAAATGCAATTTTTTAACATTTTTTACAATAATTATCTCGTACTAAATACCCCGATACAGTATATCATATATCGTTAGCAGGATTACTCAGCTATATTTTACCCTACACAAATCCAATGTTAAACAATTTATCATTTCTTAAACATATCGATTTACAAATGTATGCGTAACCATGCAGTGCAATTCGTCATCCTGCTGGTATCTATGCTTGACTCCACTCAATCCCATTCCCGGGCTTATGTACCATAGAATTATATGACTTATGCGTGTAGGAATAAATCTAATTATCCAATGGCCGCGTTGGGAGGAAGAGGACAATTTGTTCTGGCCTCAAATCAGTGGGGAAGGCTCTCCTACGCGTAGATCCGACCCACTACACGGCGGTAATTTGTTTATGCAACGCATTGGAACTTGCGTTGTGTTAGTGTTACATTGTTGAATGCACCTGCCTATTGAGAAGCATATTGACTGAACTTTTCAATCTAATTCTATATTTTATTATCCATACTATTACATATGTAAATGCGAAAGCTATATTGTTTGATTATCACCATTTTATTACTAAATGGCCGAAAGAAGACAAATTATTTTGTGTAGAAAACAAGTTTGAAGTAGATGAAATTAAGTATGAACATAACGTAAAGCAACGATGAGGAACGTATGAGCATAATTCCTCAAATTAGTGATAGTAAATTAAATATAGATATAGGATAAGTAAAAAATAAGCATATAAGCGTTATAGGTGTATTTTAACGTCATTCAGAAAATTTTAAAAATAAACGAACTCGTAGGAAGTCGCGTGTAACTGATAGTTCACTATAAAATTACATATTATTATTATTTCGATAAATAAAATAACTATGGCACCATATACAAAAGTAAACAGCCTGATAAAAATGTGGAAATTATAAAGGATCGTCGTAAAAATATTTTTCTACTAAAACATCAATCTCGCCCAAAAATTATCGTACTTCCGATAGCTGTCATAAAAATGTCTCCCGGGGGTGTATAGAAGTGACAACGGTCTCATTAAAGGAAGTATTAAGTGACACAAAATGAAGACACTCCTGCGATACGTTATCATGACGTGACATTCCATGACATACCAAAGGATCGCCGGGTCACTTGGGAGAACCGTGACAGTGAAAATTTGGCTATTAATTTCACTAATTAACAGGGTGGGATTAATTTTAAATGCTGTAGTAAAATTAATTCATTTCCCTATTAGATATTAAATTAAATTTAACACGCATAGTCGCATTGTGTCATCATAATCATCCTAACGTTAAATCCCGGTTGCTTTAGAAGTGTCCGTTCAAAGTCCCGTGTTCGTTTTCCTAATTTTCCTCTCCTTTTTTAAACTTATTTAGGGCCTGGAACAATTACACCACTAAGAAAATAAACATTAAAGTGATGTCTCGGAACGTATGTTTGAGGTTTTTATTTGTCTACGACCAAGCAATAGTGCCAACAGAAACAAAAGAAATTTGTCTTTCTTGACATAACATCGAACAAGATCGTCGAGTGTGAAAACAAATCTTAATTTATTCATGAAATCTTTAAGATTTGTGTTTATATGCTTATCAAAAATAGGTGCTTGTATACTATATTTGCTGTTTACATCAAAATTTTATATGGATCTGAGATATAGTGAAAATTATCTTAATTCTAAATTTAAGACCTTTTAAAAGACCTTTGGGTTAATAAAGACTGTCATGATTGTTTTGAATGTTTTAAATAAATAATAATAAAATAAATGTTTCTATTAATTTTAAAGGATTTTTTTGTTTATTAAGGTTATTAAATTAGTTTTTAAGTTTAATTTCATTTTTGATTTGTTGAAGGTAGTTGGAAAAAATTGATGTCGTAAATGTTAGTTGTTTTAGGTTTAGTGCATTTGACCCAAAGGCGTACCAAAAGGTAACCTATTTTTGTCCTTTTTTTACCTTCTCCTCGTTCACCTAATACAAGAAAAAAAATATCATACTTGTGAGATTACTGTAAGGTAGAATTTTTAAAGTTCATAGTCTTGGGTTTTCGCCATTGAAACCTTTTTTAAGTACTTTGGGCGTTTAGGTCTTGAAAGCGTTGAAAAACCTGGGCGTCAGGAGGTTAAAGTAAGTTATGATACATATTACTCGTGGCGCAACTTGCGATGTTGCCCACAACTATATAATAAGTCCGTCCGTCTGGCATTGCATCCATTATCTAGAGAATTAAGAATTTATATTTATAAAATTTGGTATCAATCTGATTATCGACAGATGTGTAATTCATCTACCACCTAACTGTAATATAGATGAGCTACACATACGTCGACAACTCTTCTATTTGTTGTTGTTTTTCACATCACCACGGATTTATCCATTCAAGTCAACAGATTTTGGGCCCACCTCTTCTACCGAGACGTACTGGAGGCAGCATTGCTACTTGGGGGGCAAGCTGGGGCCCATGACCCGAGCAGCCAAATTAGAGGGCGGCAAATTCAAACTTTGCAGACAAATACGCAACTTTGACCACTGAGACGTCCAGTATTTTAAGCAGGTAAATTACTTTTCGCGGGGCGCGTAGGCATAGGTAAAAAGCACAGACGCACGCGTGTCCAACAGTGGGCATCTGATTGATCTGGTGATGATGATTGAGATAAAAATATAAACGAGCATTTTTCAGATTGCACCCCGGCCCTCTAAAAAATTCAAGATCCCAGACTGATAGGCGTTGGTGGTGACCAGTTACTGTCTAGTGGACCATCTGCATGTTTGCCAGCTTTTAGCTGTAAAAAAACCTTCAATCCTGAAACAACTAACCGATTTCCGTAAAACATACTCGGACCAGCATGGCAAATACCTAATTGCATGACTCTTTTGAAATTTGTCCGGTATGTCACGGAAATAAAGACTGTTGCGGATTCTGTAGTTTCTAACACGGCCCTTCCGCGTGACTCAACATATTCTCCACAGCGCACATATTTATCTTAGTGACAGGCAGCTTCTGCTTATATCCCCCAAGCGCAGGACGCACTTCACTGCCATACAGAACGACCTAATCATCTATGACCGATTTGTAGGTGTATTATAAGAAAAACTTAATTTAGTTCTGACTAATGATCTCAGTGATAATCCAATGTCCAAAAATGACTGTCCAGTACAAAATATAACTATTTTTTTGTGGCGAGGATATGAAAGTTTACCATGCCGCAAAAATGGCAAATGACTATGCATTTAGAACTAAAGTATTCAATTAAGTTTCCCACTTAATTATATTCTCCTGTGAAAATCCCTCGTTGACTATAATTCAAGCTAAAATTAATCTTAGCTACAGAGTAATAAAGAGCATTAACAAGTTTAAGTTACGGACGTGTATCAGCACTATCGCCAAGTTTATTCAATGCTTGTTTTGCGCCTGATTGAATTTAGTACGTTAGCTTATTATACGCTTTATTAAATTACTATAAATATTTACTGTATATTATTAGGTAGTTTGAACTCGTAGTAGCTTAGTAACCTAGGCACTCACGTGGAATCGCAATGGCAAGGGTGCAAATCTTGACTGGCGAGCATACACTGCATAGGCAGTTTTAGGCCTAAGCCTCATTCTTATCACGTAATGACGGTGATTGAAAACAATTAGAGAAAACCTGAACGTCTAGATTACTATTGTGTGAAACCCGTCAATCCATCTTGGATAATGTCCCTTAGTTCAAAATATCGAAGCCTAATCCCAGCACTGGGACATTTATCGGCTGCTATGATTATTGTATACGATAAGAACTGTTCACTAGAAATTGTTCTGCGAAAATATAGTATATAATGTCGAAGCATTCTTCTATATTTATATAAATTTTTCAACACAATTAACACTGTAGTGATAGTTACTTGAAATATTCTTAGAATATTTTTTTTAGAATAATTTATTCAGTAAAAACATGTAAAAGTAACAGGATATAAAAGACAATAAAGTTTGCACTAAAACTAATCTGTGAGGGCTTCAAACCTAAAACTAGGTAAGAACCTGTATTATATTAGGTGTTGGTGCTCTTCCAATGCTCTTTTTTTATTAACATTCATACAACACATTATATTTACCTTGCATGCATATGTGTTCGCGTATCTGTACGCGTGTGTGTGTAGGTTCTTTTGAGTTTTGAGAAATTTTGAGTAGATTCTCAGTTTCATTGTAATCTTGTGCTTGCAGCCAATTATAAACTTTAAATTTAAATTCATGATTATTTAATGAACCAAAAGCTAGTATTTTATTTATTTTATTATATAAATATTTTCCTAAGTAGTAGATACTAATTGTTTATCATATTTCTAAGATATAAAGCAGACATACTTTATGCTATATCAATTTCAGCCGCGTGATAATTGATACTAATAACATGAGAGAAGACTTAAAACGTACTCTAAAAAAATTCTTCAACGTCCGAAGTCGTAGTTAGGAGCTGACAATCAGGGTAAATCTTTAAGACCAGGCGCGCAGACCATAAAGATGGCAATTCACAGAATCGCAGCATATGTATTCAGGGCCGTGTACATCCGGGGGTGCAGGGGTGCCTGACATCTGGGCGCAGAGCCTTAGGAGGGCACAACCGGTCGCCTTATACATTCGAACCTCATTTTTTTAATAATCGGCAGACATACACACATTATATATCCCCAAATTAAGCATGTTACGGTTGTGTTATGGGTAATATACAACGGGACTACTCAGGGACCGATCCCAGACACCCAGACCATAGTAAATAACGGAGAAAATTTGTGTCCGAAATTTACCATACCAGGAATCGAACTCAGAGCCTCTGCGTTGCAGTTAGGTAAGCCGGCAAAGGCTTGGCCCGCTCAACCACAGAGGCCGTCAAATTAGACGTATGGTGGACTCTTCTCACCTTTCACTCATATAGATCCAATGGCTTTTGAAAAAAAAATAACTTTTACGTAGTAATTAAACAGATGAACTAATGCGCCGACATGAAGAAAGCATGAGGATGCTGCCATCCTTAAGAACATAAAAAATAATTTTTATTTTTCATTGGCTTTTCTTTGAAATGCTTAAACGGCTCTTTACGTATTGTTTCTTTTCCTACATATTTTTATATATTTAATTAGTTTTCGTTTGACCATTATCACGTCTAATTCCGGACGATAATGCGGTCGAAGATGGAGCACGCTTACCTAGATATTACCTATTCACACGAGACTTGAAGATACCCGGATTGTACTTTTCGGGAAACACGAACTCTGGTCGTGCATTCCACAACTCTGCCTTACGTAGAAGAAATGTGGAAGCGAAACGTTTTATCCGCACTGGTAGCGTTTCCACTGTGAAACGATGGCGTCCCCAAGGTGAGAACAGTACTCCATGCAAGATATTACTTGAGCACAGTAAAGATTAAGCAGTTGCTCTGCAGTGGAAGTACCGTCTAACCTTTGAAAGTATACTCAGCTTTTTAGCAGCCTGCTAAGCTACACTTTCAATATAGGAGCCGAAATTGAGAGTGGATGTTAGAGAAATGCCAAGAAGTTGAAGTTGGTCGGTTATCGGAATGGGTACACCTCGAAAATTGGGACTTAATTCAAACTGATCTTTTTTTCACCGTATACAGACATGCCTGGGTTTTAGCTGTGTTGAATTTGACTAGATTAGCATCGCCCCAATCGGATATTGCTTTCAGGGTCAAATTCAATCTTTCAACCATGTCCGTCTGCAAGGATTGGATTTCGGCTCTGCCTGCCCGTGCATGAGACACATAACTCTCTACAACTGTGTTGTCATCGGCATACCCAATGATACCGGGCTTAAGGAGCAGATTATTTATATGCAACACAAAAAGCGTTGCAGAAAGCATAGACCCCTGAGGGACACCCGCGTTAATCATCAAGCGATCGGAGGAACAACCGTCAACGACCATTTGAATTGACCTTTCCTTCAGAAAGTCCGATATCCAAGCATACAAACCAGCAGGCAGGCCATATGCTGGAAGTTTGGCAATGAGACTATCATGCCAGACTGTATCAAATGCCTTTGAGATATCAAGAGAGACGATGAGCTCTTCAGCATATCTCTCCTTAGCCTCACTACAAATGTGTGCGACGTACGCTAGAATATCCCCAGTCGATCGATTTGATGAAAACCGTATTACCGATCGCTGAGGAGATCATTTGATTCTAGGTGCGTCAGTAGCCTAGCATTTAGAATACATTTCATATTCTTACAGAGTATCGACGAACCAAAATTGGTCTGTAGTTGGTAGGGTCAGCTCAACTGCCCTTTTTGGGTACCGGCTGTACATTTTCCTGCTTCCAGGATGTTGGAACCTTTCCAGTCTTCATCGAGTGGCGAAATAGGCGATTCAGTACGGGGGAGATCTCTGGTACACAGGTTTTTAGAACTCTAGCTGGGATTCCATCAGGTCCGCTGACTTTATTCGTATTTAGATTGCGGAGCGTTTTACGTACCTCAGTCTGACGAATGCGTATTTCTGGCATTTGCAACTCGCATTGCGGCAGATTTGGAGGTAGTGTGCCCATAGTGTCTAGACGCGAAGACTCCGCGAAGAGTGAAGCAAACAAGTTCGCTTTGTCTACATCAGTATGGGCCAGCGAACCATCTGGCCGCAGCAATGGAGGAAGTGAGGGGCGACTGAAGTTTGACTCGACTGACTTTGCCAAGAACCAAAATGCTTTACTGCCAGCAAATTTTGGAGTTCCAAAATACTACCTTAGTCATTCACGACCTGAATCAATCCTAAAGCCCTCATTTTCAATCAAACCATAATACGTTAGAAATCGTACTGATATATAGTCGTAAAGCATAAAATTATGTTTTGGTGTTAATTACTAGTTCTGACTGAAAAACGTATTATTACAGCAATAAATAAAAATCAAAACTACTACACTAAACAAGAACACTGTATATCGGCCAAAAAACTGGGTGAATCGTTTCAATTTCTATACACTTCAAAATAACAATCGGGGCGTTAATTCAAACGTTCCACTTTCGCACAAAACGTGAGAACCTTACAATAAAATGTACTAAGGGATACATAAAGCCTACAATAATAAGTAGGTATAAGGACGTTCTTGTAACGACGTAGCACCGCTACGGTCCTAGCTTTTTTGCCGCCGTAAGCAAACTCGAAAAATGGCGCCTCTACCAAAGCTTAAGAAAATTAAAAGAACCTTTCTTCTCGCAGAACCCTATCTATTCATGTTGTATGTACAGTCGTGGTGAAGTTGATGAAATGATCTCCCAGTGGACCTGCAATCAATGTACAAAAATAATCATAAATCAACCAAATATAATCTGAAAAGATTCTATGTTGATTCCCAACGCGGACCATCAGGCTCACACGTGCAGACCTTGGACGAAAACAGAACCATATACTAGAATGATGATAACTTCGCGCCTCTGCTTCTATTTTTGATATAACATTAATATTGTGGTTTTTTTTTAATGGCACTATGTATCATAACCTAATTTATTCTACACGACTCTCTGCGGCAGAAATAAGCCCATGAGGTTTCTGTATCACAGTCGAATGTATTTTAATGTATATGAATGTAAGCATACTGGACAGTAAATTTAAAAAAGTTTCTTAAAAAAGAAGTTTATTGCTAATAGCAGCGTCTGTCATTGTTAATATTGCACTATTCTTTTTTACGTTACTATATTTTATAAAGGTAGCATTTATTAAAAGGTTGGTAGTATTGTTTCTTATACTCGTGCAAGCAAAAGTCGACTTTAAGGTGACGAACATTTTTATTCCGCGACTGTACTCGTTGATTTCACTATTATATATTTATATTTCTAGATTCAAGTGAACGAATTGAAATATATTTTTGAGTGTTGTGTTTGTTTTTTTTTCTTTATTGGGGCTTTAGTAGTTCAAGCATTTTTGCAGATTGCCTACCCTCTCGAGCCGCCCTCGCGGTCTACGAATAACGTTGCAAAGCTCCTCGGGGCATACGAAAAATTCATAGCTTTCGAAATTTTCTTTTTAAGTTTACGCAATGTGCAAAGTACTATTGAATTAATTTACTCAAAGTACTAATTATAACATGGGGATGTTACGCATTATTAATGCGATTGTGAATTACACTATTTTAACGAGTCTATAAAACTTAAATAACAGTTATGACCTTGTTCATAATTCTTATATTTTTATTGGTTAACTTTATTTCCTATAATCTGCAAATTGATATTTACGGTAATTATGGCCTGGAATAACTTATTCTTAATATTTCGTACCCATTTTCGCAAAAATGGAACTTGTATAAATCGTCCATCTCTCTAAGGATGTCATGGTCATTTTATGTCAGAAAAAAGAAAAATACTCACCCCTTATTCATAATATTTAGTTATATGAGATTTATATGTTCGTTAATATTTAAAAAGAAAGTTTTATTTATAATCGCATTATTAACGCGATTATGAATAAAACTTTATGATAACTTTTTAACGAACCTATAAACCTCCTACAACTAATATCAATAACGGGCTAAGTCCATACATATAAAATATCCCGTTACACAATAGTACCTAACTAAGATGATAATTAAGATGAAATGCGAAAAAAATTAAAACATAATTAACTGAAGAATAAAAGTTTTTTAGTGTTCTTAAAAAGTCCTAATCATGTTTTTATGACCTATTTATTTAATTCAATACTTTCGAAGATAAATTAACTTTAAAAAATGTATAAAAGCTATGTGTCAGGAGTTCGTATTCTATAACTTCTGACAACCTCTTGAATGGAAGAAAGTTAAAGTAATTAAAAAATGATTATAACGAAAATTTTACAAGATTCATTGATTAGTTTTTGAGATATGAAATATTTGTGAATAAAGGTTTTTTTAATTACCTGAATCCGGAAAACAGGCAGACGGCTCGCAAAGGAAAGCGATTGCTGAGCTCTAATGACGTTTACAACACCACGTCTGTCAGTCAGCCTCTAGGAAGGGATAGACGGGGTGGGATAGGGTAGGATAGGAGATTTGGGTTAGAGAGTATGGGATAGGGGAGAGGAAAATGTGCCCCTGGAACTATCACTCACCGTGTGAAACACGATTATCTCAAGGGTAACCATTACACGAACATATTCCCTGAGAGCGTGGTAACACATCGTTTGAGCTAACCCTGAGGCTTGTAATCAAAATAACGATTCCAGCATAGCTGTATGTCTATTTTAGGATTCCGTAGCAAAATGACAAAAATAGTAGACATTCGTGACATTTGCGGATATCCGGTTTTTCACCGTCAAAGAAATGTCAGCATCAAAGTTTAAACACCAAATAAAATGTAAATGGTTAAAACATTAAATTACAGCGACACATAATGCATATTACCAAATCGACTATAACATTAGGGGCACAAACACCAAACACACACACACACACACACACACACACACACAGAGTAAGATTGTGTTGGGTGCCGCGATACAGACCTAGAGTCTAGTGCAGAATCCGCAGCCAAAAAAATTGTAGCCTTAATTTTAATTCTAAATGTGTTATTATCATAAGTTTTAGATAAAATTATATAAGGCCTAGAAATAACTTTATATAAATAAATTAATTTGAATTTAATTTCTATTTCTATGCTTAACCAAGTCGGAAATAGCACCGTCATGTCACACATTCTTCCCTACCACACACTACTCATCTCTAGACAAATGTTGCGCTTATTTCAGGGTAAACAATACAGACGAACGAGTGTTTAAACAGGAAACACGCGTTGGCTCTCCTCAGACGTCAACATTCTTTCGCTCGTAAAGGCGTTCTATTTCAAATTGCTTTCCCGTAATCTGAGGCGGCGTAAAGTGTGAGCGACGTCGGTCATCGCCTAAGGCCTTGTACTCCTAGAGGCCTCGCACCTCGAAGACAGGACGAGTACAATTTTTTGTCGCGTTCAAAATGTCGTAAATTGTTATTCCTTATAATAATAATTCTTTATTGAAGTTTCTGCCTTTACTTTACAATATATTGGTGCTGGGAATCTTCTCGTAACTATGAAATACTTGTGTCAGAAGATTCCACTCTTCACGTCATGACAAACCACAGCTACCAGTAATTTATATATTTCTTACAAGGAAAAAATATTTGCGTGTTGTGTGTTTTAAAATAAATAATCCTCACTCATACCATATTTTTTGTTTATATACTCATACTTATACTCATAGGGCCTCGCACAACGTATGTTGTCCACATGAAATTTAGGTCTTGCCCCGCCACTGCGCGTAATACCTACTACTCGCTATCTGTTTCCAACTTCGTTCGCAAGAACTAAACCGTGCGAGATATCAAAATGCAATACATAAAGACTTAACATAAAAATCTATACGTTATCTACAATATTATAAAATTCTTAACATGCCGTGTATGTACATTAAAGCTATTAAAAAAAAACAACTGGAATAGACTAAATAAACGATGGAGAACACGATGCAATTCTTTATTTTTTTTTGTCTATTTGTCGGTTTGTCTGTTTATACGGGATTCACGTAAAAACTACTGGTCCGATTTCGATGCGGTTTTGCGGTGATCGACAGCAAATTCTTAGACAAAATCTACGCTACTTTCTATCCTGGTAATCACGCGGGAATTTTTCAGGGAATTATTAAAAATGGTCACATTAAATAAAATCGAATTCCAATGAGATATTTTCACTGATTGACAGAAAATTTTATATAATGAAATGTGTGATATTTGTTATCCCGGGAATCCCGCAGGAATTTTCCCGGGAGCAGTTTCAAGTTGTTCAGGTGCATAAAAATTAGCTTATTCCGACACAGTTTTCACTAAAAAGATAGCTTACTTTTTTTTTAATGCTGCGGCACTGTGTGTACGTACGGATTTTTAAGTCAAGCGGGGACAAAGTCGCGAGCATATCCTATTTAATTATAATAACATAGATTTGTAAACGTTAATATCAAAACCATTTAAATATTATTTTTTTCACCGACATTAAAATAAGGTGAGGTTCTCAATTCGTTAATTTTTCATATGTTTATCTATATATAAGTATAAAAGAAAGTCGTGTTAGTTACACCATTTATAACTCAAGGACCGCTATACCGATTTGGCTGAAAATTGGTGGGAGGTAGCTTAGAACCAGGAGGACATACTTTTTATCCCGACTTAACCGATTTTGATGAAATTTGTTTTGTGTGTTTGTATGGGTTCCCGGGTGGTTTAGATTCACAATTTGAACCGGTAGGTGACGCTGAGATTAGGTTCTAGAATCCTCCTAATCACCTGGAGCGATTTTGGTGATTTTGTTTTTGTGTCATGAAACAAAGTCTTTTAGGTATTCAGAAAATATGGCGGTACGAAGTTCGCCGGGTCAGCTAGTTAAGTATAAAACAATAAAATAGGTTATAATAGCATTAGTCACATAAGAATTAATAAGCCGGTAAAAACAAACCAGTTGATAAAAAATATATTTAATAACGCGCGACATAATATAATAGTTTAAAAAGTTAAATTAATAGATAATTGTAAACAAGTGAAAAATGAATTATTTAAAAAGCACTTAAACGACAAAATCGATGCATTTCAAAAGGTCTATCTTAAAAAAGTTGTGACTGGAATACAACTTGTTAAAGAGGAATTTCAACTAACTTAACGATAAACATTCAACTACTTTAGTTTGCAAAAGTGCAGTTCTGTTTGAGATGCGCGTGCGCGGAGAAAGTGAAGCGAGACTTGCATTTTTATAGTAACAACAATGTCAGAAACACATATCCAACGTGGAAGAAGAATGTTAAGAATGACAATAGCCCAATAAAATTGCAGTTGTAAATAAGCCGATAACTATGAACTCGCGACGGATAACAAACCGAAATTTCAATAACATAACCATGTGGCTAATAGTTCAACAGCTGGCCAAAAACAATCTGATGGCTATTTGGCTAAAGGGTAAATGACTCGCTAACCGACGGCTAACGACTAGTGGCCGGTTCCTATATATTAATATTCATTCACTTGGTTTACTTTCCGTTGAATTTTTATATTACTTGTATGAAGCTTATGTCAAATTTTAACTGATAGTAAGGCAAATGAACGGTCGGTAAGATATAGGAATCAGTTGTCTGTTTCATTCGACAACGGTTGATGGCTACGGATGACGGCTAAGCCATAAACTTGACAGTTTTGGTTTTATTCGACAACCATTAACCAGGTGGCGAGTCGATGGACAACTTAGCAGTGGCTATTTTGAGACCCCCTATTTAATTGGTTTTTACAATAGCTACCCGTCTCTACTATGAACACAGGACAATTTTGCTCTCGAAAAGTAACGTAAGCAAAGCCACGTCGAAAACCATGGTTCATTTTAAAAATCCAGTACTTGAGACTTTCAACCTTCTGGCACTAGTTTCAGAATAATGTTGTTAAGTGTAATATAATTATTATATGCTGTTATATATTTTATGTAATTTAAATTCTTTCGTAACATATTTCTTGGTCACACACATAAAAATATAGATTTATAAAACGATGCTAAAAATTTATTGTGTAATATAGTTATGAAATTATGTAAAAGTGCAAGGATATTGCAAATGTCGTATATTTTAAAAGTTAATTATGTTTAGTAAAACTGACTAACTATAAGCCGAATTCCGATCTTTACTTTTGAATATCCTATAACGAAGCAATATATTATTATGTCAATGGACATTTTGCATTCTATTTTGTATTGCCTGAAACAAACAAGCAGGCAAACGCCTGTTCATCATTACGTGTGGGTGTCTGCAATAGCAGGTACTATGTCGCCAGTGTTTTTGATCTCGAAGAAGTTTATGAAGCCATTTTTAAACAACAGACAGTTTCGGGAAACAAATGCAGGAATTTGTCTCCAAATCCTTAGAATATGCGGGGTGTCTAGAAGTATAATGACGTATAAACAATTTTGTCAAGTTTTCCCAGGGCCGTTCGTACCCGGGCGCAAAAACCCAGGAGGCGCAAGCAGATTGACTTCACTTGAAAAGTGATTATATCCGTGTATGATTTATACCTGCCAGAAACAGAGAAAGAATAAAATTTCCTGCAGCCCGTCGTAAAAGGCGACAAAACAACCCACAGCCAGGTGGTAGGGCATTTGCACGTCTGGATGGTTACCACTCTGGTCTAGAGAGCCAAGGTTGTTATGACGGCATACTCTAGACCAGGCGTGGTAGCCATCCACACGGACAAATACCCTACCACCTGACTGTGGGTTGGTTTATCGCCCCTTACGACCGGCCGCCCGGCCGCAGGAAATTGTATTCTTTCTCCGTTCCTGCATGGATAAAAAATTTCTAGTGTCTAGTTGTCAAACTTGGACATCAAAGGCATATTGAGTTGACGAAAAATCAAATAAGA
Organism: Dendrolimus houi; assembly: GCA_039645545.1. Classification (NCBI taxonomy): domain Eukaryota; kingdom Metazoa; phylum Arthropoda; class Insecta; order Lepidoptera; family Lasiocampidae; genus Dendrolimus; species Dendrolimus houi. The sequence goes on along the minus strand of CM077127.1, from coordinate 10,208,273 downwards.
CAAGAAAAGTAGCTTTATATGAGAAGTTTCACAAATTATGTTTTGTTAAGCCAATATTGACTGGATGAGGAAGACGGGAGACCGGGATATGTGGCGCTTACTTGGGCAAACCTACGTCCAGCAGTGGACAGAGACTGACTAAGGAAGAAGAAGAAAACCAATATTAGACGGTTTATATCAATCAAATTGAACGAATCAACCAAAGTGATCCACACAAGCATAAAATTGAATCGAAAGAAAGACTTTATTTGAAGAAATAGCGACGTAATTACATTCCTTATACATTATTATACACAGAAGCATATTTTGAGAATTTGTACGCCGCATTTTCAGCAAACAAGGTTTACACTCAGCATATTGCTGTGCCGGAATTATATCCGACACAACGCTGATTTTCAGTGCAAACTTTCCTTTTGGCGTAAGACCAAAACGACCCAATTTTGTTGAACTAATCATTCAATTTTAGCGATTACCAACGTGTCCTTTCTTTCAGTTCTGTGCCTTCCAACCACTTTATTTCAAATTGAAAAATCTGTCTGATATCAGAATTATTTATCATTTAAATTGAAACATAATTATTATGATTACGAATTTCACATCGATTATGCCCGTTTGTGTGATAACAAGTTTCACAGTTGTCATCAGCCTTTTTACTTCTTATCAGCCCCTTTCATAGATTTGGGGAAATATTTACTTAATTTCAAGCAGATTTAAAAACGGGGGCACAAACAATTGCATTAACTCTTTGTTGACAGTTGTTAGTCATTGAGTTCGTTTTCAGTCACGTTCTATCAGACGTTTAATGGAGATAATGTTCTGTTTTAAAGAAATAAAATAGGCAAGTGTATTGGACTAATCATCATCACGTTAAATATCAGTCGCATTTCTAATTTCGGGTTTGGAGCCATATTGTAAACCGATTTCTTTTACCGCAACCGATATATATTGTAAACATTAGAACTCCGATTTTCAAGCCGGTATTGAACTCGTATGTAGCTTATATAGCCGATTTGACCGAGTCGCGTATCCCAATCACTCAGACCAGAGTATATAGCGGGAAGTCTATTTACAAAACTTATACCACTTGGAATTGAACCGGGAATCTCTATGCAACAAACTGGACCAACCAGAGAGACGACCTAAAGTGGCCGCTTTTGGAGAATCGCTTAGTCAAATTAATACGCAACAAGCTGGCTTAAATTTTTTCTGAGGTACGTTAAAAAACTTAATTTTTTTAACTCAGATTATGTAAATTGGCCTTCCGAATATATTTATTAGTTATTTGTGTATTTTATCATAATAATTAAGATAAGGTATTCATTATTCAAAACAAATTGTATAATAAAAATAAAATGCACGACCTTTCGAGAGCAACTGAGAAACACTGATTAATAACCTACGACTTTAACAACTTTTAAGTAAGTGAAAAAATGGGCACGCTTTATATACCATCTCTCCTAATAGAAGTTATCCTTAAGGTAGCTGGATTTTAAATATTATATATACATATATTTATATATATATATATGTATGTGTGTGTATTCTAATTATGAAAGTAAAACCGAAAATATATGATTCAAATAAGCTTATATAAATGTAATTTAATTTAATTAAAATGAAATAAATTCAATTTAAAATTTAAATAAATAATATTCTGAATTAATAAGAAATATAGTACACGTTAATACTACTTATGCATATAAATGCGTTCTCTGTGTTCGTAGATTGCAAAGATCTTATTCTGTATAGCTAACTGGTAAGCCCATAAATCTAAACCTATATCATATGCAGCGCATCTGCTACATATGTCTCCAAAACTAGGCTATTCATTATTTAATTAAGATACAGCGTGTGACCGTAGTAATAGAAAATACGACGACAAGTCTGGTTAACATATAGGTCTTTGATTTCAAACTGCCCATAAGTAGTAGATACACAGTCAAATCTATAATTTGTGGATTCAATATCGTAATTAAGAAATTTTTAAGGAAAATTTATACAATTATAATGAATGTATAAAATAATACAACAAAAAAAACTTAAGTTACTTTTATACTATTCTAACCCATACTACCTAAACATTATAAGTAAAATATACTGAGCCTAGGTCTGTAACTTCTATGGGTAAGGTGCTAGGTGACCAGAAGGCTAGCTACGTTAAGAGAATAACATTTCGCCATCAACCGAGGCTGAGTTATGAGTCATTTATCTACTAATATACAGTGTGAAGACTAAACCAGACACCCAAACTAAAATAAACAATAATCCTTTACAAAATATACCCTGCCGGAGTTCAAATCCGATATCTAAGCTTTCAAATTAACTAGGCGAGGCAATACTTGAGCTCCTAAATCACAGTAACCGTTTAGACTAATGTGTTGATTGATTTTGATAAATAATTATGTTTTATTTATTATGCTTTACGTATTAAAAGAATACCTATATAATAACGGAACTGATTTAAAGTCAAAATTCCTAAACAATTGTAAACAATAAAAAATATTAGATAGAAGAGATTAAAAGAACGAAAAGGGATAATAAAGTTTACCGTGTACATTGTACATATATCTCAGTATGTATAAATAATACGTATTAATATATACATGTATAGCATGGTGAGTATTGAGAATGCACAGCAACTTTATGTACAATTGTATATATAGAGATAGAAATATGGCGAGCGGATGCTGCGCGCTACAGCCTCCACGGGCGTAGTACGCTGAACAAAGCCGCGTCCCGCCCTACCCGCTTCCTGCCTCCATTTCAGCATCTTCCGGTCAGTGCGACCGCAACACAATTTCATGTATGGAACGAGCACTTTAAATATGATATCGGGGAATACGCTTCACTAATTAATTGAAAAATACCGTATTATCAACGTGCAATGTGTGGTGATCGGATGAGTAGTAATGATGTGCGAGTGCGACGCGTGTGGCTTCGAGAGCGCGGTCCGCGGGCTACTGCCGGCAGCCTCCGGCGGCTGGTGCGGGGCGCGGGTGGCACTGCGCGGGCTGCGCTTCCCATTTAAGAACCGGGCTACGCCGCCGTAGCAACGGTCGCCGCCCCGGCCGTAGCCGATGACACGGGGAAGCTCCAGCCCCCTTTGATTTATCCTCCTTGCCAAAACGGACTTCATTCAGTACGATAGCTCCGTGTGAGAATGACTTGCCTATTTATGCGTTTCAGCGCTGAAATCCTGAGCTCGATATTTCTACAACTTAAATCAAAAATTTTAAAAACAATCAAGCCTATCCCAATCTTTCTATACTAAAGAATATATTACATTATCTATCTATACATATAATAAAACTGTAGAGCTCGAATTTCTGTACAATTTAAAAAAATGCTAAAAACCGAGTCCGGGGGATGTAAGAAGTGAAATAGAACTAATTTAGATTTTTTTTAATTTTATTTCTCTGTTTGTTTGTTTGTTTGTCTGTCTATTTGTACCGGCTAATCTCCGAAACGACTGGACCGATTTAAATGAAATTTTGTATGGTGGTAGCTTATATCCCTGGTCAACATATAGGATACTTTTGATCCCGAAAAATTAAAGTTTTCGTGGGATAGTTAAAAAACCGCACCACGCGGACGAAGTTTCTGGCATCATATTATAAAATTATAAACATACCATGTTTGTACATTGAAGCTATTTAAAAATCAACTGGAATATTCTATAAAAACGACGGATAACACGTCTTTAAGAGTTCTTGTCGGTTTGTCTGTTTGTTCGGGATTCACGTAAAAACTACTAGGCCGATTTCATTGCCGTTTTCGCGGGTCGACAGCAAATTCCTAGGCTTACAATCTGCACTACTTTTTATTCCAATGATCTTACATGATCAGATTGCAAAAATCTAATTCAAATGCGATATTTTCACTGATCGATAGCAAATTTTATGTAATAAAACGTGTGATACATTTTATCACGGAAATCCCGCGAAAATTTTCCCGGGAACGGTTCGAATTTGTTCGGATGCATAAAATTTGCTTATTTCAACAGTTTTCTCTAAAACGATAGCTTACATTCTTTTTAAATGCTGCGGTACTTTGTGTTGAATGATAGAATGAATGTTGTATGATAGAATGATGAACATAGAATATATTTTATGCAAATGGAAATATTTACAGAAAAATAATAAACATTTTGTACTAAAAGTATTATAAACTATATTTACAGGTAAAAAAATTAATCCAGATCGCTATCGGTGGGGCATCGTTACTATATATTGCGGTGACAGCGTTGACCGAAGTTGAATGTTTCTTGATGGCGAGGATGGGGAGAAAGAATTTATAAGGTGTTCCTCGGCGCAGCCAAAACCCCTAAAAAGCATTTCATCAAAAATCTTAAAAGTACTTAACGGATGTCGACCGAACCAATTTTCATTCATTAATGTTTTTGAGCTCTACAATCATGATTTTATACAGAATTTTCCACAAATTCAAAAAGTGAGGGGTTTAAATTAAAATATATTTGGGAAAGTATGCGGTAGACCTTGAACTATTTATGACGGAGTTTGAAAGTGGCAAACATCCACAGCTTGAACCATTTATTACTTTAAAACCAATAGTGAAACAACTGGTTAAATTTTAGGATATTGTTTTGAGATTTATTCGACTGTTACTACTAGATACCAGTTCTGAGCAGAATAAGCAAAATAATTATTTTCAGAGGGCCTAAAGAGATCGTCTTCGCAGATTCATTATGATAAACATAAAAAGTATCAACATAAACTGGAACCCTATGCTATGTCTTACAACTACCAGTAGATCTAGAAACGAGTCAATTTCACTAAGCGATTCTTCAAAGTCGACCGCTTTATGCACTCTGATGTTAAATATTATGATCATAGATAAAATTTATTTATCGGTTATAAGCCAATTCATGGTAGATAAATACGACAGAAAATTATATAAAGAAGCAGACAAGGTTTGTACCCGTCAGACGTTAACTTTTTTGTAAAAACAAGTGTAATAAATAATAAAAATGTATTTAAAAAACTTTTTAGTCAAATCCTTCATTACAAGGAGTTTATACCGATAGGTTAGTTGACAGCAAAATCACATGAGATACATTAAATTTAATAATGATCTTTTGATCAACCTGTTATAATTAAAAAAATAAATCAATCGTCGTACATTGAAATTCAAAATTAGCTCTTTTATCAATTTCATAAAATTCACAAATTTTAAAAGGACTACCGGTTTATGAATTTACCGATTTTCATGGAATTGTGGTGTATAAAACAATACAAGCTGATACACGAATTGAATTACTTTTTTATAATTTTACTTTTCATTCAATAACAATGTAATTGTGCTTTTATATCAATACTAGTCTCCCCAGGTCAAACTCTGGTTAGTAGCTCTATTTTACTTACTTAAAAACTTAATCGGGAATTTATATATCGCGAGCGAAGCCGCGGACAAAAGTTAGTATATATATATATATATATATAGACCTGCCTTGAAAAAAAATTATAATGACTGAAAACCGATTAAAAATCCGTTACGTGGTTTAGGAGTTAGTGGATATACAGACAGACAGACGCGCAAAGCGACTTTATACTCTGTAAAGATGTGGTATATTGCTACAAAATTAAATTAAACAATGTAACAGATAGCGTTATTTTATTTAAAATCTTACCATACATAAATGTCAATATTTACAGTCTTATTCATATTACGCTAATCGAAATTTTAAACCCATATTAGTTAAGACATATATTAAACATAGCGTGTAACGCGTACTTTTTGACATATGGAGTATTTTGAGTTTTTCATTTCATAGCCAAATCACAAAATCGAAACAGTTATGCTCATCATCATCACAGTGACGTTCACAAAGTATTGTATATTAGTGAAGACGCGCTGGCCTCACAGCAGTTGATGACTATCGACTCAGAGTGGTAATTGTGTGACGAATGATATTCAAAATTAAAAAAAAAAGTAATTCATTATGTCGTTTATAGAGGAAGTATTTATGTACCGGACCGACTCACACACGCGCCCTCGTATGAAGTTATAACCCTGAACTATTTGAGATTTACCATTCCAAGTACGTTATATATCTATAATATTATAAAATTCTAAAATTTCTATTTCTAAAAAAAATTCTATTAAAAAAAACAACTGGAATAGACTATATAATTCTATTATTAAAACTTCTATCCGTGCAGGAACGGAGAAAGAAAACAATTTCCTGCGGCCGGGCGGCCTGTCGTAAGAGGCGACTAAACAACCCACAGCCAGGTGGTAGGGCATTTGCCAGACTGGATGGCTACCACCCCTGGTCTAAAGTGTGTCGCCATAACAACCTTGAGTTGTGTTCCGGCATTAGTGACCAGGTTCCAGTCTCCCCTAAGAGAGCAGCAGCGCATTTGTAGCACTTTTGGTGTTGCAAATGTCCATAGGCGATGGTAACCGCTAAACATCAAGTGGGCCGTCTGCCTGTCTGCTGAACTCCTGCAATAAAAAAAATATATATATAAACGATGGAGAACACGATGCATTTTTTTAGATTTCTTGTTTGTCGGTTTGTTTGTTTGAGATTCACGTAAAAACTACTGGGCCGATTTCGATGCGGTTTTCACTGATCGACAGCAAATTTTTAGACTTAAAATATGCGCTTATTTTTATCCAGGGAATCCCGCGGGAATTTTTCTGGGTACGATTTAAAATACCAAGATTTAAAAAAATTTAATTCCAGTGAGTTTTTCACTGATCGATATCAAATTCTATGCAATAAAATGCGTGATATTTTTTATCCTGGGACTCGCGCGGAAATGTTCCTGGAAGCGGTTTGTAGTTGTTGGGGTACATAAAAATTAGCTTATTCCGACACAGTTCTCATTAAACGATAGCGGGTACTGCGGTACTTCGTGTCCCGGCAATCCCGCGGGAATTTCAAGTCCAGCGTGGACGAAGTCGCGGGCCTATCCTAGTAATATTATAAAATTCTAAACATACCATGTCTGCACATTGAAGCTATTTAAAAAAAACAACTGGAATACCCTATATAAACGATGGCCATAATGCTTTGTTTAGATTTCTTGTCTGTTTATCTGGGTCTATTTGTTCGGGATTCACGTAAAAACTACTGGGCTGATTTTGACGCGGTTTTCCCTGGTCTACATAAAGTTCCTAGACTTAAAATCTGTGCTATTATTTATCCTGGGAATCCCGTGGGGATTTCTCTAGGAATTATTTAAAATGACCATTTTACAAAAAAATCGAATTTCAATTTAATTTTTTACTGATCGATAGCATATTTTATCTAATAAAATGCGGGTTTTTTTCATCTCGGAAATCCCACGGGAATTTCAAGTCAAGCGTGGACGAAGTCGCGGGAATATTCTAGGTACACTATATATATTTACCTATATGTCCGTTGATATCGAAACTGCAGGTGTCCCTATTCATCCCTGAGCTTCTTACAGGAACGGAGACAGAGTACTAATTCCTGCGTCCAAGCTTGTGAGAGGCGATAAAACACACACCATTTGCCCGCCAAGATGACTACTTCTTGGTCTAGAGTATGCCGCCGTAACATCCTTGAGTTTATTTCCGGCCGGCATTAATGGCCATTTTCCAGCTCCTCGTTCGAAACCAGCAGCACATCGATAGCACCTTTGGTGTTGCAAATGCCCATAGGCGATGGAAACCCCTTTGCGTCAGTGGAGTATCAGCCTGCCTGCTGTACTCCAGTAATAAGAAGAGTCTATAAATTTTATATACCTTATTATAATTAAATTAAACATACTATATTGAAGTGTTTTAATGCAATTATGAATAACACTTACAAAATCTATTTTGAACAAGCCTATAGACCTTGTATACCTAGCATGAATAAGACTGTAAAAGTTTAATGTCAACTTATATAAACATTTTGTTATTTTTTCCCTGTGCCCTGTTTTATGGGATTTTGAGTTTTGTTTTTCTTAACATTAAATTCACCAATCTGTTTCTTTTTCTTTTGTTTCTTTTTCAACTTTTTCGCTGCTGCAATTTCAACCTTTTCCGTGATTTGCGTTTCATTCTTATTGACAGTTTGCACTTGATTGTTACCTCCTCCTTGTTTATTTTTCTTCTTTTTATTTTTTCCTGATTTTTGAGTATTTGAGTTAAAATTCACAATGACTTCATTTGTTTTATTCTGATTCTGAAATTTTGAATCTGCCTTTTGAACATTTAATGTATCCTTGTTTTTTTTCTTTTTGCCTGTTGTCTGATTTTCAGGTCCATTAGGTTTTTTCTCTATAACTTTTTTATATTAATAGTATTTTGTTTTGCAGCAGAACCATTTACATTTTGTTGGCCTTCTGTTTTATTCTTATTTTTGTTACATTTATTCTTCTTGTTATTAATTACACTTGCAACTTGTGGCTTGGGTGGTAAACTGCAAAAAATATTTACTATTGCATAAACACAATAAAAGGAAAGTATTTAACACAATGTAGTTATTACTGGTTTTCTAACAGTTTATTAATTGTTTATGAGCATATGTACTTATATGATGACATCTTTACTAAAAATGAAAGGTTTTCTTTATCTGTATGTGTTTAAATTTGTCTTCTTCACAGCCTTACGAGTGGACAAACTGTACTGGTCAGAACAAAAAATGAAAAGGCAAAGGAAAAATGACCAGGGCCCCAAGTCTAACTCAAACTGGCAATCAAATCGAATTGAAATAGTAACTTTTTATGGTTTTGATAGTCCACCATTTCAGCTGAATATTTAATCAATCTTGATTTGACCGAGACTGATTTAATGTGAATTTTAGAGTCTACTGACCATCTGTCAGTCGAATGGATATTGACTCGCCATAGCATGGTTTGCTTTTGTGAAAGTTAACTTGGGGACCTATGGTACAATCTGTGTGCGTTTTTGAAGCTTTAAAGAGTTACTTTTTTTACTGGGAGATTATCTTTCCTAGTGTTCTCTTTCCATAGAATGTTATGTACATACTATCAATAAATGGAATGAACATACAATACTTTTTCTACATTTTTGCATTGGAAAATAAGTTTATCCTGGATTACGTATTCCAAATTGACATTAAAGCTAACTGAACAAATGATAATGATATATTGTTTATTTTCTATATATACTTCTATCTCGAAAAATTGAATAATTTCTGTAGAATACAATTACCAAATGTAAGTGTATGAAACTACTCAATAGGATGGATTTAATAGTTAATTATTTTACATGTTTTGATTGTCAATTTTATTCTTTTTTTTCTGTGGTTCCGGTTCTGTTGACTCTGCTGCTCTTTTAAAAGATGGCTTTTCTTCATCTTCACTAGACTGACCATTATCTGTATGTTTTTCACCATTTTCATTAATTTCGCCTTCTTTTCTCTCTGGTACATCTTCATCGTCTTCATCTTTGACTGGCTGAGGCTAAAATAGAAGTTTTACATCTCTTTTGTTATATTTTATATTTGATGTATTATACAGCATATTAATAATTAGTGCGAGCGGACGAACGAAAAATAATAAATGAACAATTGAGTGTTCAATACATATTACAACAAGTTCTAAAATAGACATCATTATCCGAGCGTTAAATCTCGGTTGCGTTGGGAGCATTCACTCCGATGCACAGGTTTCACTTTCCTACTTATTCTTCTCCACTTCACGCGGTCTTCAGCATCCCCATTGGTTCGCATGTCATCCTTCACAACGTCAAGCCAGCATCTTTTTCGATAGATGAAGGCAGCATGGCTAGACATTTCTTCCCCACATAATTAGTCGGTCTTCGTAAAACGTTGCCGTACCAGCGTCAGCAACTCTCTTGCAGTTTATCTGCTGTGTCACGGACATGAATGACTGCCGCGGTTGCGGGAGTTCCTGGCGCGGTCTTTCCGCGTGACTACACAGATGCATCACAACATATTCAACTCCATGACGCAGCTCTTGTTTGTATTGCTCAAGTACAGACCACACATCACTGCCATACAAAAGGACAGGTCTAATAATAGATTTATAGATCTGTCCATTTAACTTAACCGGCATTTTGGGGTCACAAATGTTACCTGTCGCCACACGCCATTTAATTAAAAAATAATAGTGATACAAAAAAACAGGCATCAAAATATTTTGTTATCATCTTACTCCCAACAGTCCATTATGGAAAATATTTTAATTACAGTTTAAACAATAATTAATAAGCCATTGGACTCATTTAAATTGTGACATCAAAAGGCAGTATTCTCATACAAAATCAAGGAGGCTATGACATTGTGCGATTATAAAAGTGTCTTAGTTGATAAGACTGTTAAATATCCAATTATTATTTTGTGCAACTTTCTCTATTTCAAAATATTTTTTTGTACATTACTAGACTGTTTCAGGTGACATTGCTCCAGAAGTAAACTTGTAAAATCTCCTATTAAAAAAAAATGACAAATATCTGGATCAAAAAGTTAATTGAATAGTTCTTTTTGAAGAATAACTGATTTAAAGATAATTTAAAAATTATTATTAATGTTGTGAAAAATGATTGCTTTATAGGTACCAAATTTGTTTTGAATATGAGTACTACTAACAGTGAAGAATAGAAGTACTTTGCTAGTAATTGATTTGAATTAAATAAGAGGCAAATGAGAAATTCCACCTCCTCTGTTAATGTATTGTCAGATTCTTGAGTATGAAGTATTAATTAAACCCTTTAATTGGGAAAACAACAAAATAATGTAACTGATGCAATAAAGTGAAACTTACTATGACATTGGAGAATTTCTTTAGTTTAGCTACAAAGAAACCATCCATATTATGAGTATGAGGATAGAATCTTCTAGTTAACTTTAACGATGGGTGGAATCTATGATGCCTGTATTTGACAAAACCTTCAGTACCAAAATCAAGGCCAGTCGGCATTAATTTTACATTACGCCTTTTCAATGCATAATTTACCACCCATTCATTTTCTTCGGGCAATATAGAACATGTAGAATAAACTATATAACCTCCTGTAGTTGATTTTGCATTACAACAATCTATAGCAGCTAATAATAACTGTCTTTGTAAATTAAAACATCTTTGAATATCCTTTTGATCCTTTGTAGTTTTCACACTTGGATCCTTTGCTATAACACCTGTTCCAGTGCACGGAGCATCTAAAAGGACTCTATCAAAACCCTTAATAACATTTGGAAATAGTCTACCATCATAATTACAAATAATTGCATTTACAACACCCAATCTATGAAAATTACCAACAATTGCTTTAGTTCTTTCTTTATTAGCATCATTTGCAAATAATGCACCAGTATTTTTCATTATGGCAGCAATATGTGACGCTTTTCCACCTGGTGCAGCACACATATCTAATATTCTTTCGTTCTCTTGAGGGGCTAATGCCATAACTGGCAAAAAACTTGAAGCTCCTTGTAGGATATAATGACCAGCTAAATATTCTGGTGTAGCTCCAATAGGAACTGTTGAGCTGTATACAACAAGCCCCACTTTACTCCATTTACCAACAGGGTCTAAATTCACACCTCTATTTATTAGTGCCTGGGCTAAATCTCTTCTCCTTGTTTTAAGACTGTTTGTTCTTATTGTCACAGGTCTGGCTATTTCACTAGATTCCAGGAACTCCACTAACTCTTGCACTGGAAATATTTGCATAAGTACTTCCATTAGGAATTCATTGTAACTGTAATATATACACAAGTCTTTTAATAGTAAATCAGTGTATTCACATCGTGACCGACCATCTTCTTTCAAACGACTAAAATCACTAAGAACTGTGACAACATCTTTTATTCTCTGATGAACATCTTGTAAACTAGTAGGATTCTGTAATTCTTCCTCAGATGGAAATGCAAAAACATCTTGCTTTGATATATTGAGTTGCATTTCTTCATCTGCTAGTTTCTTGTCAGCCTTTTGCTTTTTCTTTAATTTGATATTTGCTTTTTCAATTGGCAGCATTTCATCTTCTTCATCATCATCATCACTGTCTTTTGTTTCACTGGATTCAGAATTATACTCCATTTTGTTACTTGTGTCAATACTTTCATCATCGGATGCTACATCTTCATTCTCTTCTGGGTCTGAATCTTGGAACAAGTCATCTAATTTACCAACCTGTAACACATAATGTCATATTATTGATATGGATTGCATTAATTGCTCACATGGAATTGCTTTATTCAAACCCTACTGCTTGGCAACAGACATTGACTTCATGTGGGACTTGGGATGACTACTAGAAACCCACTAAAATCATATCTGTTTTTATTCACTCACCCAAGACACACTAACAGGACTACATGAGCTATTGCCATTACCCTTGCAACATAGTCTATGTAAACTTACCATAACCAAGTGTATTATCAACTTACTTTATACTTCTCTATTTTAGGAGGTTTTTCTTTTTCATCATCATCACTTTCTTGACCATCATCATCACTTGCTTGAATATCATCGCCACTTTCTTGAACAACTTCATCACTGTCTTGTTCGACTTCTGATCCATCAGTTTCATTCTCAGGTTCTTTTTTCTGCTCTTGTTTTGCTTTATTTTTCTGCTTAGGTATCAACCAATTTTTATTGTCATCAGTAAATCCTTAAAAGAAAATTTAATGAATATTTTACTTGAATAAGTTCAACAAGTGTGGTATTCTTACACACTTATCACAAATCTATGTATTTTAAAAATAAGCCATGTTTTTAAAGAGGTGATAGATTTCACTATGGATATATGGATTGGTTAATCAGCATTTTTTATATGTATTACAATTCTTAAATTAGTATGTATGCCTGCTTATTTTTTTGTAATACTTGGGACAGCACTTATGACCAAACTAGTCACAATATTGGGATGACCTAACAGATTGTAGGCAAACTAAATTAGTTTTTCCTCAATCCAATTTCTGATTCACTAAATTAATTCTATAGCTTAACAAATGACTTCTATGTGTAATAAATAGTGCTGACATGACATTTTAAAGAAGAGTTTGTTTAATACAGATGTGACAAACCTAGAGACAAAATGAACAGTTGGTCATGTCCTGCTATAAAGCAGCAAAATGGTAACTTACAAGGCAAAGTAACTGCATGTGTCAGACAATATTTGAATGATCTTCAGCAACATCAAGATGCCAAGGAAAATTCTGGGAAAGCTAATGTAGCCAGCCACCAGCCACTAAACGCCACCAAAAGGCAAATTGAATTGTCAAAATGCAGAAACAGCCCATAATATTACTCTAACTAGATATGGGTAAAATAATTCTAAAATTTACCTTTAACATTCTTTTGATCAGAATCATTATTAATCTTTATTTCTTGCTGTTTTGCAACATTTTTCTTTGCTTGCTTTAGAGCCTTTCTCTTCTCTGCAAGTTCAGATTTTTTTCTTTAGTCGCCTTGCTACTCTTTGTTTCTGTCTATGTGATAGCTTTTTAACCTCATTGTCATCTTCCACTGTAGGGAGTACAATCAATTAATATAATAATATTTCAAAGTATCATAATATATTTTAGAATGTTTTAAATGTAAGTGGAGGCACTTATGTTCAGTAATAACTTTTAGCTCTATGACATGAGGTCATTTAAAAAAGTAAGATAAAAAATGTCTTTGAGACTAGAAACACCTATGATATTGCAAAAATCCATATGCAAAAATAACCACTTTCCTTGTAATGTGCTATTCTCTTCCCCTTTTTGTGGGTTGCAGCCGGGACAAGTACTACTCCTCCCCCTCCCAACCCCCTACTTATAATTCAGTGACCACTATTGTAAAGTTTAACCTCAACATAACTTTGTTTTTGCCATTATTCATTCAAAACTTGTTGGGGGACCCTAAATACGTGTTTCCTAGCCCAAATAACAGGTCTAGTGTCTATATATAAGGCATATATATATACATATATATATATATATATATATACCCCTAAACTCAATTTCCCTCAATTTTAATCTCATGCCACTTTGTGTAAAGCGCAGCCATAAAATTTATCGGTTGTAAAAAGTTAAAAACGTTAGTAAACTCACGAAGTTCCTTTTTAAAAACTGGATCAGACTGTTTTCTAGCTTTGCGACCGGGTCCTTTTTTCACTTTCTTAGTTTCATCAAACTTCGCTTTTCTGCCCATTTTTAACCGAGAAAGTTATTGAACCTGCTTGCTAACCCAAAAATGTATTAAATAGTCTAGTATTAAATATTACTTATATTAAAATACAATGCATGCACGACAACAACCATTTAATTCTACAAATCTACACGTGCTTGAAATGACAGCAACATTGACAAATTGACAACTCACATCTCCCATTCATTCTTCATAAATCTAAGCCACTAAAGCAAGTGACAGTTATGAGGCACATTCACTATCCTGCAGTCACTAAATGGATTTGCGATATTTCCAAAGACTGAAGCCAGAACTGAAAATATTTCAAAATGACTGATTAGCGGTGGGTAGGTAATATTCGAATTTTCCACATTCTGTATTTCCCAAGTCCAAAAATTTATCATCCGGCCAATCATCTGATGGCTTTTTAGCTAATGGGTGAAGGATTCTCTATCAGCAGCCGACGGCTGACGGCTAAACCATCAATTTGTCAGTTGTCTGTGTTCGACCTTAGCCAGTTGTAACTATTCATCATCATATTCGTCATAGTTTTTAAATTTTGCTTGTCTGATACCAACAGGCAGCGCGTTCCGAAGCTATATAGCTTTAATAGTAAAATAATTGTTGTAGAAAGTTGAGTTACACCGCTCACAATAAAAAAAAACGTGTGCGTCTCGGGACGCCGGACAGAAGTGATAACTTAAACTAATCTAAGTTTAACTAACTATTTAATACTGAAATTGTTTAACTTGAGAAAAGCTTAGGTTATTACTTAAATTTTATGTATATAGCGCGTGGGTTAGAGTGAGAGAGGAGGAGCCTGCTTACCGCTGCCGTATGCCTCAGAGAAAGGAAAGCCAGAGAGACTGGCGCCGTAACGGGTTACGTAATGAAACGGTTGACCCTCCCATAAGATGTTATCACTATCAAAATTGTCACCCCAAATAATATTTTCAATATATCAAAGAAAGAATTGTCGTTTTTTTAGCACAGTCTAATATAATCATAAGCGAGCCGTAATAAAATTTAAGGACGCAGCTGAGCTTAATCACCGTATTGGTTGTGAAATCTTGATATTAAAAATCGTAAACATTGATATTTTGATACTTTGTTAAAATACATATAACATATTATAACATTGTCGAATTATATCTTAATGGTTGCATTGCCATATTATAGTCATAATGTTACAATATAGTGTTATTTTCTTTCTAGTTGCATTTTACGCCACGACATTTTTCTTCCGTGCTTAAACACATAACCGCGATGCGGCGCGAACTTACCATTTTTCTGTGATTCGTGAATGTTGCTGGATATACCCCTGTCACGGAACGCAATAAGAGTATTGCTCTTTTGTCATTAGTCGGCATCTTTTTCACTGTAATTATCATAAATGATTTCAGAAATGCTTTACCACGCTTCTTGTTTTATTAATTTGTTGGAGTTTACTTCTTAAGAATTGATATTCATATAAGGCCCCCAGTATAGAAATTTTATAAGGAGTGAAATAATAAAAGCGTTACTTTTTGTTATACAATTTCAAGATAATAATCATCAATAAGATCTGAAAAAATATCCATCAGTGTAACTAACAGTGTTTTGAAGTTAGAAATTCTCGGAATCGTCCTTATTCAGCCGCAACATTGCATTGTACTTAAGAAGTAAACTTCAATCGTGCGTTGGAGCTGACATACATTTTTTTGTATACCTCGTCACTATTATTCCACAAAGTTGGGCGTCCTTCAACCAAAGATATCAACAAATATACATTAACCCCAGATGTTTTAGTTTTTATACTACTACCCTCTAGAAGCGTATTTTTTTCCAAGCATCCTGCAAGCACTCAGACGAATGGTTGATGTGTTGTTTGTAACAACAACGCTGGAATACGCGGCGCGTTGCACAGCGCAAATTTCTACCTTGCGGCGCCATTGATTTCGGCGGCACGGTGCCGCAACGCGGTTATGTGTTTAGACTGTTCCGTAAAGACTCTAGTATAGTCTGGCTATTGAAAAAAAAGTATAGCAAAGCCTAAATGACCATAGAGTAAAAATAACAAATTATAACAGTGTCATACAAATTCGTATACAATCACAAGGTACATTAATATTCATTCCCGACACCTCGGAGGTGGAGGACCGTGTTGCCCTAAAGCGGCTCCGGGGCAGGAAGACGGCACCTGGTCCCGACGGGGTCCCGGGTCGGCTCCTCTTCCTGGTTGCCAAACATCTACGCAGCCAGCTGCTGGAACTATTCGATGCCTGTATTCGCACAGGTCAGTTTCCGTCGCAATGGAAGGAGGGTTGGCTATGCCTTATTCCCAAGGGAGGTCGGCCTCCCAACGATCCGTCCGCCTACAGGCCTATTGTGTTGCTTAATGAAGTCGCCAAGGTGTTCAAGATCTTGGCGGAACGCCTCGTAAAGCATCTCGATGCTGCGGAGCCAGGGCTAGCTCAGACGCAGTTCGGGTTTCGACGGAGGCGCTTCACTTTGGATGTCTTCGAGAAACTGCGTTCCGTAACAGACCAAGCTGTCCAAAAAACAACAAATTTGCAAAATGAGTACAGTAATTTTTGTGTTTTACTTCGCACCGACTTGAAGAAACATCTTCAAGTAATATAATAATATTGTGTACAGAAAATATTCATTGTTTGCTTTTTGTTACTCTTACAATCGGTTTTAGTCTTTGCTAGATTTTTTTATAAGCATGGTACCATACGCAGTTCTTCTGACGAATTTTTATTTATATAATATTTTTGCTCTCAAACCCGTTTTATGTTATTATTTAAATAATAAAAAATATTACACAATAGCCATTTTTATAATGTAACTTAATTGCCAAGACATCGACTCGAGTAATAAGCGAAACATTACTGGGCATTTTGGGCTGCTACGCAGTTGAGAAATCTGCCTGTACTGCATTGCTGGATAATGAACAGGCCGCTTTATACAAAAACGATTGAAGAAAATGTGACTAAAATTAATTAATGTCAGATTGACATCTATCTCTTAGTGTTATGAGAAGACACTAAGAAATATTTTTTTTATTATTAATTTATTCATTACCATAGAATCTATGTCTTTCGTCGGAAACATGTTTAAAATGAACTTATGCTGAACTGTAGGTTATCAGCTGGTGCCATTCAACGGAGTTCTTGTGACAACTCAAAAGGCCACATTTGACTATATAGTTCACATTTCTCACAAAACACATAATTACTACTCAAAAACTATCAATATCCTACAACTATTGTTCATTTTAGAGTAATTTTACACATTTTTAGAAAATAAAACTGCACAGCACAACATCTCCTTTCAGTTCCCGCCAAAAACTCCACAAATAATGAGTTTCAGAGTGGCCAGGTTTAGTAGAATTTATGATTTTAGCGGATTAGAAACCCAAATTATGGTTTACCAGATCATATAACGGATTAGACAAACTAGACTTTTTAGTCCAACCTAATAAAACTTTCTCAGTAATTCAGCAAGATCTATTAGAATTCAGAGAAACTTGTTGTTCTAAATCTGTGAATACTGAAAGATTTTAGGCCACATTTCAAAAATTATCATGCTAATGAAAGAAAAGTAAATCCACACTTAGTCGATTATGCAAAGATCATTATTATGCTCGTCTTGTGTCAGCTTATAAAGCTTATTTTCCCAAGTGATATATATAGTAAAATTCAACTGATTTCAACTGTGTATTGGGTGGTTTCTGCGAAAATGACTGTGATATTTAAAGATGGATGGACAAGGCGATTATATAAAAGCTCTATTTTTTAAAAACTGACTACTACTAATACTAATACTAATCATAAACATGAAGCAAATTTTATAGTAATTTATGTCAAACAAGTAGTATAAAATAGAATGGGTGGGATAGTTAACACCATGAAAAAGCACGATTGATTAACTTAGCTTAAAGCTCAACAGATCTACATAAATATTGAACATAAATAGGTGACGCCAAAATTAAGAAATGATATGTTTGAAGCTACTATATATCGGTGCTAGTTGTAATAAAAATGTAATTCTTTCTTGCGTGTTGATTTAATATACACATACAAAAATATTTAATTAATTTGCTATTTTTTGAAAATGTATGAAAATTAGTAGAATTAACTCGAGTAGTTACGCTGATATTAAACGGTTTACTTTTGTCTTTCAATTGCGATGAAGCACTGAAAGTTATCTATGTCAAGATAAAATTGAGTAATTAAATGTCATTGACTGTTGTCGTAATTTCTATTATTTCAGCGGCTTTCAATTAAATTCATTCAATTTGGTTGAACCACCAACTTTAACAGATCTGGATTCTACATTTTGAATCGAGTCACACTGACGCTGACGTTATCACGTTGCTTACTCACGATTTGGCATTTGCAAAATAACTCGCGTAAATTTTTAAATACAAAAAAATGGTTACTTCTGAAATATAGTATATAGTGTTAAAAACATATTCAAATAAATCCGTATATAAGACGTAATTTTTGACTATTGGACTGACCCAAAATGGTTTTATCTGCAAGTTGTGCAATCGGACGTAGAATTCTCTTTTCAAATCCTGTGTATTTATGGTAAATTTTGCTACATTTGATTAAATATCGAATTATTTACTTTGATATCAAAATAATATCCTTTTCTGCGCTTTGGGTTTTCATTTTTGTTATGGTTATCTTGCCAAGGTTGTAGAAATTCCAAATCAAATGCTTAATGATTCTCTTCCTTAAGTTTTCAGGGTCATTACATAAATAGATATGAAGACAGCGTACATTGTCAATGCCATGAACAAAAACGAACTTTCATCAGTTTTCCAAAACAAAGTAGGACCAGGGAGTACTGCGGAAGACAATTAGTAGGGTGAGTGAAAAGAAAATACAAAATTGCACATTTATTCCGTGTTCAGTTTAGGGACTTGGAAGTCTTTTGACTTTAATAACAGACTGTAAGTGTCCCAGAGCTCGGGCCTTCCCATTTTTTTAGTTGAATGAACAGTAAATCAGCCACCCCTCTCTAAGGTGGTTTGACACACAGGTTACATTGTAATTATAATAATATGCACATCAAAACAGAAAACTAGGTGCATGCTTTTCTGACTAAGATTTGAAATGAGAGTA
The DNA here is from genome assembly GCA_039645545.1 of Dendrolimus houi. Taxonomy (NCBI): domain Eukaryota; kingdom Metazoa; phylum Arthropoda; class Insecta; order Lepidoptera; family Lasiocampidae; genus Dendrolimus; species Dendrolimus houi. The sequence goes on along the minus strand of CM077127.1, from coordinate 10,189,075 downwards.
TGGAATGTGCCAGTTTTTAATGCTGAGCTACCATGGTGGACTTATTCATAGTTCTGTTAAACTAGGCAATAATTTAAAAGAAATTGTAGACAGTATCATAATTTGTAAGCTTTGTAGAAGCAACAATTTTTTTCTTGTTCCATACAAGTTACATACTCAATTTACAAAACTTGTTTTATTCCAGATTCACTATGGATCAAATGTTTGCAGTTGTCTCAGATGTAGATAATTACTACAAATTCCTTCCTTGGTGTAAAAAGTCTATAGTGTTACAGAGGAATCCTGGTCACCTTAAAGCAGACTTAATAGTTGGATTTCCACCTATAATTGAAAGCTACACATCAAATGTCACTCTGATCAACCCGCACCTAGTGAAAGCAGAATGCACAGATGGTAGGCTATTCCACCATCTCCTAACTTTATGGAGATTCAGTCCGGGGTTGAAGCGCGAGCAACAGTCATGCGTGGTAGACTTTCAAATAACATTTGAATTCAAATCAGCTTTCCATTCTCATTTATCAAATTTATTCTTTGACCAAGTTGCTAGGCAAATGGAAGGTGCATTCATAAAAGAAGTGGGACAACGTTATGGCCCAGCAACAATGCAACCAAGGAATTTGCTTATAAACAGTCAATCTTCTCAATCTCAGTTAAAGAGTTGACGAAGAATTGATTAAAGAAATATAGTTCAAATTTTTAGATAAGGAAGTGTTCACTGCTTGGCTCTTAGTGTATATTCAGAGGGCATGCTATAAGTTGTATTAAAACCTAATGTAAGTCAAGTAGAAACATTTCTGACAAAATTTACCAATGAGTAATTTTATTTATTGTAATGGTATCTGTATATTTATTTTGTCATTATTATCATTAATATTATTTCATCATGAAGCCATGCTACCATGATTGATTGATAAAGTAATAAAAAATGCAAACTACTTTAAAATGACTTTTATTTACATTTGCCCACATTGCGATATAGTCACTGGTATTTTAGGTTTATTGTTAGGACCTGTGGGAACATTCTCTATTTTTCTCATTACTAATAAACCATCTATAACTCTTCCGAAAACAACATGTTTATTGTCTAAAAAATTACACTTTGCACATGTGATGAAAAATTGACAGCCATTTGTGTCTTTTCCGCTGTTTGCCATTGACAGCAATCCTGGTGAATCGTGCTTGAGTGCAAAGTTTTCATCTGCAAATGTGCTGCCTCCATATATACTCATAACGCCTGTTCCATCACCCTGAAAATATGACAGGTCCATTTATTTTATTAATTTTAATAATTAAATACATCTTTTACAAAATACTGTTTTGATAAAATTTTATTTATTGAATTATACAAAATTGTCAAGTAAACAAATGTTGAAAAATAAAAACAAAGCAATGCATTAGTGTAAAAAATAGTATAATAATATATGATAGTATAGTAGCCATATATACACATTAGGTCAAATTCATAATTAGAATATGTCTGCAACTTCATCCATGCTTGGCTTGAAATTCTAGTGGGACTCCTGGGACACAAGGTACCCACAGCAATTAAAAAAGATTGTAAGCTATTATTTTAGTGAAAACTAACGGAATAAGCTAATTTTTATGCACCTAAACAACTACAAATCGCTCCTGGGATAAAAAAAAAATATCACACATTTAATAACATAAAATTTGCTATAATCAGTGGATTTTTTTTAATATGGCCATTTTAAATCTTCCCCAGAAAAATTACCACAGGATTCCCAGGATAAAAAATAGATTTTAAGTCTAAGAATTTGCTATCAATAAGTGAAAAACACTTCAAAATCAGGCCAGTAGCTTTTACATGAATCCTGAACAAACAGACAAATCTAAAAAAATTGCATCATGTTCTCCATTGTTTATGTAGTGTATTCCAGTTGTTTTTTTTAAATAGCTTCAATAGACACAGACATGGCATGTTTAGAATGTTATAAAAATGTTACTTTGGTAAACATATTAAGTAGGTACTTTACTTAAATTTCATTTTGGAAGATGGACTTTTTTACTAGTAGTGTTATTACTATTAGATAATACATTGATAGTAATAAGATCTACACTTGCGGGAATTGTGAATTGACTGAAAGATACCTGGATGAAGTTCAAAGCCATACTGTACAGGAGTCTATAGCTTGCATTAAAATTAGGTAGGTTACAGGCAAGGGTAATAAATTTATAATTTCAATATTTATTGCTACCTATCACAATGCGATTATGACTTTTCTTTATACATTACCGAAATATTTATTTAAGGATATACATAAAATAACACTTACATTTACAAAATCACCTCCTTGTATCATAAAATCTTTAATAACTCTGTGGAATGTAGCTCCCTTGTATCCAAGTGGAACACCGTCTCGTCTGTATTCACCAGTACAAAACTCTCTAAAGTTTTCACTTGTTTTAGGAACTACATCAGCAAATAGTTCAAATATCATACGGCCTATTTCCTAAAAAAGGAAGATTCATAAATGGAAACATGAAATAAAATGACAAAAAATAAAAGTTCCAAATTAGGCTTAAACTTACTGTTGTTCCCACTGTAATATCAAAAAATACAACTGGATTATTTGGGTTTCGTAATTGAGACTGTATCTGATTCCATGTCGGCATTTTTAAGTAGGTATATTTTAATATCTAATTCAATGTTTACGTTTTGTTTTGTAAGTATATACCTAAAGTTATATTGGAATTTGGAGGTTATAGTTACTTTTTTGAAGTTTATGGTTTGGGAGCCAGGCCATATGGTTTTTTTTTGATGCGCAGGGAAATACCATTCGTACCATGGTGAATCCCTCTTGGCCTTGGAGTGGGACCGGACCGCGGCGATAAGCACCGCGCAGCGTGTGCGAAGACTGTGCGGAACCAACTACTCCGCTAAACATATACCTGCGCCTCATACCCGGCGCTTGTGTGAAAGAACATGAGATGAGAAGCGAAGCTACACCCATTGTTCAACCGCGCAACAAGCTTATGTCACCCTGGGATGCAGAGTGACCCAATACACCAACAGAGGTTGGACCCGTTGCATCCCCACTATGTGCGGACCCTTACGATGGAGTCAAGGGAGGAGATTTTGCAGTACTATATATGGCTTGGCTTTTAGCCAGGAGGCAGAGATGGTATATTCTGGCATAATTGTCTTGAAACGGAAAATTTACTTTTTTATTTTCTACTAGCAACATTTCTAACTAGTCTGTGGTTCTACTTTGGCATATGATGTAAACAAAGGTACAGATGCTCGTAATATTTCTTTTGTTACATATTAACAGTGACTAAAATACGTGAAAAGTGTAAAAAATTAATAAAACTGTTCCAAGTTCGGGAAGAAAATAATTTAGAAAATTTACAGACGACATCTTGCGGGAATGTGAAGCAAGAAGTATTCTTTCGAACCTCGACGATGTTTACCAAAGAAGTCAAAGAAGCAGTGATATGACAGATAGGGCTGTCACGTTTGTTGACGGCTGAGCTGTTGTGCGGGCTAGCAACAGCCGTACATTGCCGTGTCAGCGGTTTACGCCGACACGTCCATTTTAACATATCATTCGCATCAGGACTCATTTAGCACCGTACTCGGTCAATCGGCAAAACAGCCATTGATCTTAGCACAATCATTTCATTGGCATAACTTTAGCAATGAAAAATATACATCTATCAACTCTATCATTGACATCCTATGTAGAAAAACCCCCACATAATTTGTGATGGAGATTCCCGTGACTCCTCGTAGTCACTAAAAGTTTGGCTATCTAAATTTTTGGAAATGATATCTAATATAAGCGGAATCCACGAACTGGTATCCACCGCTATATTATGAATTGCATGAATACACTCTGCTGTAGTGTCGTGCAATCATAGTACCGCATTATCGTAAGGTTGCTTACAAAATTATAATTATTATTATTAAAATAAATATCATAAGTTATGGTGTAGCGGATAATATAATAAAAGACTATATTACTATACCGCACATATTTAATAAAAAATATAAAAATAATATATAGGATATTGGGGGTGAGTTTCTTATTTTATTTTTGCCTTGGCAGACGTTTTACTTTTTTCTGGTGCCAGTACCGCCCTGAAGCGTCCGCAGGTCCAGGGGTGTGCCGACGGTGCTAAGCTCGGTATGCTGGAGGGATGACGGGAGGAGGCGCACTACTCAATTAGTCGCCCGGAATGTCCCTCGCACTTCACTCCAGTCTCCAAGATGAGGATTATAAAGAAAAAAAAATCCCAAAACGTTTGTTATAACACTAATGTATAATTTAAACAATAATCTTTATCGATGTTAAGATACGAGCAAAACTTTATATGAACGACGTGTTGGTAGTTTCATGTACAACGCAATACTCTCACCGAGCATCGATGTCATGTCAAAACGCGCGGCCTGTGGGCCGCCGACCGGTTTGTTAGCCCACTAAAAGTTAGTTAATCACTCGGCGATGCTCGCGTATATTATTTTTAATGTAATTTAATATTTATTTTAAATGTTGATAATTATTTTTAGAATATATGTAATATTACGTTACAATGGTGTAAAAGGCACGCATGTCATAAATGAACCTGATCCTTGCACGACGTTTGACGTAGTACCTCCTCTGGGAAAACGTTACAGATAATAATATAGGCCGTGCATAAACTCACCAGCTGGCTGATCTAGCTAATGGTTGTAACTGATAAGTTTACACTTAGATTATAATTGAGTTTACGGCTTAGCTGACGACAACCGTAATTTTGTCAATTGTTCGACAGCTCATAACTGTGAAACTGTCCCGTTGATGGTTGTCGTAGTTACCAGCTAGCCGTAGAGTAAATAGGAGCACGCATGATCACCACATTCTTTCTAGATAATTATATTCTTATTTTTATTTATTTACAATCGTTATATTTAAACTACTTCAGAAAGTTGTTGGCTATACCAAGTACAATGTATCTTGAGTTCTGCAAGCTCTGCCCACTTCAGAACTGTATTGCAAGATAGAGAATGGGCCTCTTACGTTAGACGACCAAACAAGGCTGTTATGGGTGCACTACATTCGCATAGAGTTCTGCGAGAATATGGATGTCTGTCGAAGTTCTCACTTCCCAGTATAGTTCACGGCGTTCTCGCGGTCAACGACGCGACGATGGATGTTGGAGTTGTTTGCGATATCTTTGTTGCAAGCCCTATTATTATTATAAATGCGAAAGTAACCCTGACTATCTGTCTGTTCCGTTTTCACGGAAAAACTACTGGACTGATTTAGCTGAAACTCAGTATACTTATATAATCAATCATTAATCATCATACTTTTTTTATCTCTTCTAAATTTAGGACCTAATTTTACTAAAATTGCGGAATTCTGCTGAATCTGGGTACCGCAAGTTCTCGCGTTCTCAGCTCCTATTGTCTCGCAGACAACATCACAAGAACACGAGAAAGGCGTTCAGATTCTAAGTTTCTCGCGAGAATTTGGAGAAGCCTTTACGATTACGTTTCTTAATTCCTTGGCCTACCTTTGTAGTAAATAAAACAACAACAACATAAATATATTGTAATTGTAATTTTCTCAAACAAATAAATATTGGGATTATTTTTTTTTAAATTAAACAATAAAGGCAAGAATCAACTGAGCTGAACAAAATATTGAAAATCTCAATTAAAATTAATTCTCCTTTAATTTTAATTTTATATTATTTACTTATGTGTTGTGTTGTTACAAATACAGTCATGTGTAATTCACTAAATTAAAGGGACAGTGGGTTCCATCAAAATGTAATAAGGAATAGTGCAGTGCTAAGCCAAAATTATAACAGTAGAATTTGAAGAAGAAGAAATAACCACTTTATGTAGAAGTCTTAGATCATATTCCTTTATGGTAGAAGTATTAAAAGTAATAGAAGCTAATTGTAAATTAATGATAAATACGAAACATCCAGGTAAATGGTTCTTAATGCGTTACAATGGATAAAGATTATTTTGTTGACTATTACAAAGTACTTCAATGTGATAGAACAGCCACAACACACGAGTTGAAAAAGAGTTACCAGAGATTGTTACTTTCTACGCATCCAGATAAAATGGACATCAAAAACAGTGAAAATATGTTTTTGCTTGTACAAAAAGCTTGGTCAATTTTAAAAGATTCTGAAACAAGAAAACAGTATGATGCTATGTTCAGTTGTCATGAGAATTCTGAACTTTTGCTGTATGATACTATTACTTTGTCAGATATGTCCTTCAATTCTGCAGAAGGTATTTACACATGTAAATGCCGTTGTGGGGGCACATATGCATTAAGTAAAGACTGTGTTGAAGCAGAAATTATTATAGGGTGTGATGAGTGTTCTTTTTCTATTCAAGTTAATAAATAGATTCATTGACTGTTCAGAAGCATAGTCTTTATTGTTAAAGATATTTCACATATTATTTTACATTTGACTTTAGTAAATCTTTGCTATCTATAAATATATTTACTATAAGTTGTGTGCAAAAGGTTTACCGATGGTTGCCCCTCCCGCTTCCTGCGACTGGGACCAGGGCTTGTCAAAGTAGTACTAAGATCTAGACAACCACCGGTCACGGTTGTGGGATGAGGGAGAGGTTGGCATTGGCAAACCTTCTGTGCATGACATAAGTATGTGAAACACACACACATTGTCTGTGTAAACACATTGTATAAGTTACTTCAAGAACTTTTCCTCCCTCATTCAGCATATTGTAATTAAGATCATAGGATAATTATGAGGATTCATGAGATAAGAAAAACTGCCTAAACTGTATGTTCTCTGCCAGGAGTCAATCCCACATCATTTGAATGTGGCTCTAAAACCTTGGCTACTGAACCAACACAACTATACATACAAGTTCTGTTTTAATATTGGTATAAAATGCTTTAATGTATACTTATTTTGTATCTTTATCTTTGTTATTACTTAATTATTTTATTTTTATTCAAATTTACTAAAGGAAACATCTTACAGCATATACATTGATAAGGAGTACCTTGATGTTATTTTATGGTTGGAGTCCTCTGTTTATGCACCTATGTATCTACTGTTTGCTGCACATATGCATTGTATGTCAAAGTTGTCTAATAGATTAATTTCTAGGTAATACCATCATATAAAAATCAGTTGTTATAATGTACTAAAAATGTTTTGTAATCAATAAATATGTTTTTATGGAACAACAGGTGTATGGTTTAGAGAAACCACAAAATGGGAGCCCACATTTTTTTGCCTTACTGTCCCTGCACATCATCTTTATATTTAACCACTAGCCAGGTTAGTGTTATATGATGTAAATGTATTGTGTACTGACAATAACTCAGTGTAGTTAGTAGTGTAGTGTAGTGTGTAGAAAATAAGTAGAATAGCTTTGCAGTATATGATCATGGTAGGAGATAAATAAATAGAGCCATTACAGCCAGCTTATTCTAGACAAGATTTTTATGTTTTTATGGGAAATTATATTTTAAATTATTATTATTTTTTAAGAGTTTCTTATTTTGTATTACTAGAGTCTAGAGCAAAGGTTCCCAACCTTTTATGGACTACTGCCCCCATTTAGATAATAGTCAAATATACTTATTTTTATTTCTGTCTATTCTGTTAATAATCACAAACTAAAAATTAATTCTCTCTCTCTCTCTCTCTCTCTAATCTTGCTCTTCGTGGTCGCTGCTGAGGATTGTGATTATTAATTAATTAAAAATACAAAACATGTTATAATAAAAACATTTAATTCAGAAAAATTGTTATTAGAAACGAATTGTTATTTTGCAAGGTGGTGGGGCATTTGCCCGGCTGGATGGCTACCACCTCTGGCCTAGAGTATGCTGTCATAACAAATTTGAGCTTTGTTTAAGCATTAGTGGCCAGGTACCAGTTTCTCCTTCAAGGCCGGCAGCACATTGGAAGCACCTCTGGTATTGCTAATGTTCATAGGCGACGGTAAGCACTTTCCATCACAGGTGGGCCGTCAGCTTGTCTGCTGTGCTTCAATAATAAAAAAGAAAAAAAATTATAACTTAATCAACTAATGCAAGTCGATACACAAAGCTGGAGCATCCCACACTGGGGCACTGCACAAAGGCAACAACAAGACAATTAATCAAAATGATTAAAAAAACATAAAATAACAAAATTCAATAAGAATCGTAAATATCAAAGAGATGGTTGAGGCTGTTGAAGTTTTAACAATTTGTTAATTTCGGGTTTGAATTTAGTTAACATCAGTTGCAAATCACCACATTCAGTGAACTACAAGAGTATTCCTTTTCTTAGACAGTAAATTGGTCCACTATACTGAACCCAAGCTCAGCCAAACATGTTGTAGGAAACGCAATTAACAATATCTGTACTATTCCCCATAATCCAGCTGATATTGATTTTTGGAGCCAGAACTCTTGGTATCCATTTTTCAATTTTACCTTTAATTCTTCATTAATTGTGAGTCCTACGAGTTCTTCTTCTAAATTTGATGATACTGCTGTATCTGCATTTGCGAAAGGGTCTAAAACCCAGCTTCGTATATTCATATATAAAATATCCCGGAATCGCTCTGTGAAATCAGCATGAAGAGCGTCCTATAATAAATATATAAATTTTACCGTTTTATCGATAATGCTATTATCTTCGGAAAGTGGCTATATTCACCTCTTCTTAGATTTCGTTTGAATAGAAAGTTTTCCCACAAAAGTAGCTATGACGTTTTTATTAAATTTAACTCATCACCTTGCAATTGTAAACTAACGTCATTAAATATTTTAAAAAAAGTCCGTCAAATAAGCGATGTCATTTCTGGATGCAATAAAGTTTCCGCGCAGTGCATTGTCCCTTACTGAGTCAAATAAATTGAAAAAGCTATTCAGACAACCTTTGGAGAGCCATCGTTTTTCTGTGTGCAGCAGTAATCTACTATGTTTTCATCATTTTCTCTACATATTTATTATTATATATATATTATTAATAATTATATATATCATAGTTATTCAAATAATCTGTTATTTAATTAATTGATTTTTATCTTTTGACTGCTCTAATAACTTAACAGAGCGACGTATGCAGGCGTACATTCAATTTTTTTGCAACTAAGTGCTGATGATGAATAATACAATGTACAGTCAGCGTCTTATAGAAAGGAGCGGCCAAGATGATCAAATAGATAAGTACATCGAAAGTGATCATTAATATCGATAGAACTAAGGTTGTCTAATAGTTCGAATCAGCCTTCTTATCCAAAAACATCGGCACACCAAGAACGCCAAATACATGAGTGCATTCAAGTTATCCATATTATTTAACAACCACCTCGCCATATGTAACTAAGCAGACAAATGGCCAAAACATAGTGATAGTCTAGAAAAATGAACTGTATTCTAAATGTGATTAGAGTCAAATCGAGATGGTTTCATACTAAATCAAAATTGTATTTCGAATTATGTATTTCAAATTGAATTGCTTATTGCTAAATTTGCATTAAATGAAAAGCACCTTACTTTTCCAATCTGAAATTAACGAAATCAATGCTGAAGGCGTTTGAATCAAAACTTTAAAAAAAACTCCTGATCACAGCAGTGTGGTTGACGAGGAGGATGATATGAGCATAATAATATTTATTACGTTTGATCGAGGGTAAGCACTGGAATTGGAAAGAAACGCCAGTTTTTTCCAATTAAGCATCATTTATTAACTACTATTAGTAACCAGTAACCTATAAATTTTTAAATGGTCTAAGTTCCTGTTTCTAACCAGATAGTTCAGTCCTCTTAATTTATTTAGATTTTTCATACTTTTGTTTACTTTATTTAATACTTGATATCACTGTATGCATCTTTGAGTTATCATTTCTACTAAATACTAACGGTCTTATTCATAGATAGTTAGAGTAAGTTTGAATGCTGCTTTAACAACCATAAAGAAGTGTTTAAACTTATTTACAGGCAAATTTTCCCAGGTGTGGTTAAAAGTGGTTAGTATGCATATAAATTAACTGATTTGTATATGATTTATACTAAAACATAGTGCACCTTCTTTTTCAAACATTGCAGCACTTTTGATCCGGATTTCCAGCGGGATTTTTCCTGGGAATAGTATAGATTATATATTTGCATAACAATTTGTTGATTCAGATTCAATTGACACTAAAACAATGGTTTACTTTCTTTTCCTGTGGTAATTCTGTAACATACTTCTATATAAAAGTTTTTTAAAAAAACTTGAGATATAAATAGAATAAATATAAATGAAAACAATTTTGAGCTAGTCGTATTGTTGAGAGATTTTCCCGCTTCTTCTCCTTAACAGCAAGAACAGGTTGCTAAGCTATGTATTTATATTGTATAAACTTTTGAATTTGAATTTCCGAACGCTTCGGTACTTTATGTCCCAGAAATCCTGCGGAAAATTTCACGGGAGTGGTTTAAAGTGGTTAGAATGCATAAAAATTCGCTGATTCCTATACGATTTCCCCAGAACGTTAGCTTACGCTTTTTTCAATTAGTACTGGGGTATATTATATTATATCCTAGGCATCTCGTATTTTTTTGCTGAGTATAGATCACAAGAATTCATATACGTATTTGACAGTAAAACGATATCCAAAAAACATAAATTATTCTCTTTATATATATAAACTCTTTAGTAGATATTTCTACAAACTCACATATACATAGAAAATATACTCACATATACATAGTGTATTACGTCAAATAAAATGTTAAAATTAAGTTAATATTGTAAAATAGCCTTGCCTGTACATTGAAGCTATTAAAAAAAACCATTTGGGATCAAATTGTTTTATTGATGGAAAATTAAAAAATAAGGTTTTTTTCGATAAATATATGTTAATTTCTATGAGGTTTTCACTATTATACAGACATTTATGACTTAAATGCTGAAAAAGCTAATATCATGGGAATTCTAGTGTAGTTTTTCGGAAACCGGATTCACTATTTCGTGTTTTTTACTCCCATACTTTAGTGCCGGAAAGTTTCAAAATTTTCTAGGGAATTATACGCCTAGAAATAGTACGAAAACTGGCCGCGTTACTCTTATTATAGCATAGTTGAACCTTTATGACATTTTTATACATGACTATTTTGGGACTCGTGAAATTTCCCGTGATTTCCTTTCACTTCCAAACCACTAGATCAACTTTGACGCAATGTTCGCAATTCATAAGACACTGTCTGTATTTATTAGAAATCCTTAGTGAGATATCTGTAGTGGAATAAGTCTTTAGTAACGTTACTAATGTCTGAGTTTTATGGATATATCCAGGATTCATGTATTGTCATACTAAAAATCCATTAATAAATATTGATAAAATAACTTTAATCTTTGCCATCTAGGTAATGAAAATGAAGTCGAGGGCAAATATTAGTTACGTCATAAAAATGAAAAATATTTTTATAACCGTAATAATACTATTTGAATTTAGATTCAATATGGAATCATCTCGATTTGACTCTAATCACATTTAGAATACAGTTCATTTTTCTAGACTGTCACTATGTTTTGGCTACTTGTCTGCTTAATTACGTATGGCGAGGTGGTTGTTAACCTAATATGAATGACTTGAATGCACTCATGTATTTGGCGTTCTTGGTGTGCCGATGTTTTTGGATAAGAAGGCTGATTCTAACTATTAGACAACCTTGGTTGTTGTGATCCACTTTCCATCACCAGTTATCAGCTTCTTCAAAAATGGTTCGGTTTCATTACGTCGTAATAAAGAATCACAAACGAGTACACGGTTTAATACGTTTCTTTCAGTGAGCTCGTGAGGCACCCAAATATCGAGCTTTTTTGTGTACCCAGCTTTTTTCAAATGCGCCAAAACCGTTTTGTGGTCAATTCCCAGTTGTCCAGCTACATCGTAACTACTAATATGCTGATCTTGCTCCACTTTTTCAAAAATGACATCAATTTTGTCCGTAACAGGGCGACCATAGCGACGTGCATCTTTGATATCAAAATTTCCGGATTGAAAACGCTTAAACCAAGTTTGCGCTACTCTCACAGATACTGCATTAGGTCCATAAACATCACAATTTTTTTCGCGGCTTGAGTTGTATTTACCTTTTTTGTAGTAAAATTTTAAAATGTATCGAATTTCTTCATTAGATTCACTCATTTTAACAATAAGAAAAATAAATGAAAATCACACGTTTTCCTAATTTGAATTCAGAATTGTCTTCTTTAAAATTAAAACTTTTAAATGATACCAAAACCAGCCAGATACAAATGGTATAGCCAAAGAGATCTTATTACAAGTTTATACATACTATATGCGAAAAGACTTTTTCCCCGACCTATTATTAACTTTTCAGCCGATTAATAGAAAGTTACAAAACTAATGGTTATAATGACTTTTTTACTTTACGCACGAGTATAAACCACTGGTGAAGCACACAAAAACAATAAGACATTAGAAGAGCTATTAGAATAGCTATAAGATAAGCCTTTTAAAGATTTGATTTCCAGCACGCAACAACTAGTATGCCTTTGTTTGTTTGCGATGCCCCGGTGCACTACCTCTACAAGCAGGTTGTTATAAGTTCCCGTATTTTTGTCGAAACATGCTTCATTGCGTAAATGGCGTCTTTGCTTACCAACTTGCATAGACTTGTTACCGACAGTCCTAAAACGTATCAATTAGTTTATACTTAATGCTTATTTGAATCTTTTAATATTTATTTGCGGAATAAATAAATATTATAACAATGGCGTAAAACATAGGTGTAAATTTTACGCCATTATAGTAAGATAAACTACTGTTAAATAAAATGTTTTTTATGAAAATAGTGGTATTTTCAAAGTATTTAATTATATTAAATTTCTAATTAGGTAGGTACGCCGCGACCGACCTTGACCTGTCATAATAACCCCCCATTTGCTTTTGGATCCGCTACCGCCCCCACGAAGAGGTCCAGCGTCCACTAGGGGACGGTACCGCCCCCGTTGGGAATCTATGGACTAGAGTTGAAGTTGAAAGTTTAAAAAAAGTTTATGATAACTTGATAAGTCAGTTATAATAAGATGGATGGTAGTGGCTTAAAATATGAAGTGAAAGAATATTGATCATTAGTAAAAAAATATATTTTTATTGCAGGAGTTCAGCAGACAGGCAGACGGCCCACTTGATGGAAAGTGGTTACCGTCGCCTATGGACATTTGCAACACCGAAGGTGCTACAAATGGGCTACTGCTCTTTTAAAGGGGACTGGAACCTGGTCACTGATGCCGGAACACAACACAAGGTTCTTATGGCGGCATAGTCTAGACCAGGGGTGGTCGCCGTCTAGTCGAGCAAATACCCTACCACCTGGCAAAACATTTTAAACTGTCACAAGGTATATTAAAGTATTTTACAGAATACAGCTGTTGCTAAATTTGTGTTTGTATGATGCTTTCTGTATATATTTAGAAAAACAACACTTGCCAAGTAGGTGTTTATTAGTCACTTGTTTCAAAATATTAAGAAACATGTTTATTTGTTATGCAATATTCATTTGTCATTTATTTATTTGTATGTACAAAGTAGGTGTTTGGCAATAATATGTAATTTAAAAAAGCTTATAATTTTGCCAAATACTGTGAATAGGTTTTTGTTGGTAGTCTTGTCCATATAAGCCGTGACACTATTGCCATAAGACTTGCATTTTCTTTCATGAAATAATTAATTCTCTGAATATTTTCAGTCTTAAGTCCTTATAATAATTATATGGAGTTATATGAGAATATGTTAATTTCACAGGTTTGGTGTTCGTTCAACCAGATATATAAACTTAATAGTACCCTTTATTGTCTTAAGGAACTACCTAAATGGAGTCTGCTTTCTCGCTCAGGCATTACCACATTTTTGAAGACATAAAATGTCCTAATTTAGTTACAACAAATCGGTTTTCTATGTATCCCAATGAAATATTCCGAATTTATTACAAAAAAATATTTTGGTTCAGACAGTTTCATTTATATTGGTATTTTCAAAAATATGCCGAGATAGCAAACTCTATTTAGGTAGCCCCTTAAATACTCTTAAGTCTGAAATTTTTGACTTCTATGGTCATAGCCAAATATCTCTATATTAATTGGTTATTGATTTGATAACCAATTAATATAGGAATTGGTTATTGATTTAAAAAGTACACAGTATTGAATAAATTTGTTTATTTTTTATGTTTGTTCAAGGAACTAAGCTCTAAATCTTATTTATCCACTTTTTAGAGGAACAAACAAACATGTTAGCCTATTTAAATATTAGTATTCTGTCGAAAATATTTTGTTTATAAAACTTAGTTGAATGATAAACAAATTAATGTTCAGGGCTTTCCAACAAAAAATAAACAAGTAATTTATTATTTTAATAATACCATTTATTTCGTGGTTAGAGCTAGTACATAAATATATAACTTTTATTCATGGTCATATTTATAATATGGTTAACTCATAAAAAATGAATGACTAATAAAATAACTAATCTAAGTCTATGGTAAAATTTTGTACAATGCTCGACTTTACAACTATGTTTTGGAAATAGTATTATGTAGTGAAAAAATAAATTAGGTACTATCTTTCATTTCGATATTTTCGAGTGAATTCATTTAAATAAACATTGTAGAAGATCTAGTCTATCACATTTGCAAATAGTATTTTCGTAACATCTTCTTTTTACAAATACTTCATTGGCAAGATACTAAACAATAAGACAGACATATCCGTAAATTCATTATAAAGTCTATAGAGAGTGAAGAGATAGAGAGATATTAAATATATTATGCCAAATTTATGGAAACATAAAAGCAATTTGCCATATTTAAAGAAATAATAGCAAACAGGTGCTTACAATACAAATTACCACCTCTAGCGGTGCTCTTCAAACACGGCAGGGTAGTAATCACGTCTCACACATCAGCAGTATATCTTCACCTAGCACTCATTGAGATTACAGTCATATTAGATTACCAATTATCTTGATCAGACACAATTAAAATTATAGGCATACACAAAATATATACACATTGTGCACACATTTGTACTTTCAAATAAGATTCACATAAATATATTTAGAGTCCAATTCGGCTGTCATATAGCCTACACACTCTGCTAGCGTATTGCTCTCCCGTTTTAAGGACGATTCACACTTCACCGGACCAACAAACTGAGAAATGGGTCAACTAATATCAAATATTATTTATTATGAAACCAATCACGCTATAAAGAGCAGTTAAGGAGAACTGACCGATCCAACTAACAGCTGTTTCACCAAGATTGCTTGTGGTTATTTAATATCATTATAGAGTTTGGAGTCTCGTTATTTATTGTTCATTTACCACGTCAAATCAGTTATTTATGCATAGGCGATGTTTTTATCAAAACCCATATTGACTTTATCTAGGAGTAAAAATACAACAGTACTGACAAAAAAGTATCCATCAATACTAAAATTTGTCATTGATGTATTAAATTATCATGAAATATGGCTTTACATGTGTTAATTTTACTCCAAACCCTATGAATGTGAATTTGTGTACCACAATGACATATATTTGAAAAGGATGTTCCAATTGTGTGTTGGATGATAAACAGATAAGGTCTTGGCTCAGTAACTGACAATTCACAGTAGATGACATCAATATCATTTGTATTTTCACACTTCACCATGTTTCAACCAGCATTTGTTGGAAGTTAAATGTTGCTTCAAGACCGGCCTCGATGAATCGTCCTTTAGTCTTTAACCTTTCCACCAATCAGCACAATCTTACTTTGTTCACACATCTGTCCATAAAATTCTTTTTTCTCTTCGTTTGTGTTGCAGCGTCTAAAGGCGTGGGCAAAGTGAGTTGCATGTGAGTTTGTTCGTCTGCATCTAATATGCCTTCGCAACTTCGGCATCTGCGTGAAGTTTTCTCGATTTCTTTCGCATCGATATGGTCACTGCTCTCCGATAATCGTTCCGGTAAGCTGTAAAGTGACTTCTCGGGTGACGCTGTTTTCGATGTGTTACTACTACTAGATAATTGTTCACAGCTTTGTGAGGAGGCTGGCAAAGCTTTTTCTAAGGATGATTGGCGGTTTCTTCGTGGTCTGCAAGAAAGAAAATAAGTTATTATGGAATTTTGAATTAGATCAACTATGGCATTTTACTAACTTACGATGCTGCTAGTAACTTTATTTGGATCTTGAAAAATGTATGTTTGCTCTGAGTATACTTTTTTTTTTTATTGGACTTGACTTTATGTTGTTGGTCCGAAGACCTCACAACTTTACCGGGGTTTTCGGGGCGAGTGCCTGCGAAGCGAAGGCGCTCGAGCCCGGGGGGCAACTTGCTCGAAGGGGCTCCCTAGGGAGTTTCACCTGGACACAACTTTTACAACCTTCGTAGAAATATTGACTAAAATAAAATTAATTAAGGTACATTGTTACGATTTTTCGAAGTCCCATCCCAATAAAACTCTTTATTGTTCACCATAAACTTAAATCTAGACAATTGATATGGATACATTTGCGATGGGCGGCCTTATCGCTTATAGCGATCTCTTCCAGGCAACCCAATGTCTAAGGAGATTAAAGGAAATTTCAATATAAGATTTTTGGTGGTGTATTATAAAAAATAAAATAAAATATAAATAAAATACTATATACTTATATATATAGATATACATATATATACAGATCTACATATATAATTAGATATACGATGATATTATAAATATATATACATTCGAACAATAGATACATTCGTTTAATGCAACAATTTTTATTTAATAGACCCAATAATGGTCAGTGACCATATGTTTAAATGTAGTAATTGATTTAGCTTGTCTGATTGGAAAGGGGAGGGAGTTCCACAGTCGAACAGCCAGTACGGCAACAAAATTTCCTTCGAAGGAAGAAGTGTGTGCAGGTATTGTTAACAAAAGATTTTCATTTGAGCGCAAATTGCAGGAATGAGATTGATAGAGAAAACTAAAAAGTTCCTTTAAATATGGGGAAGAACAGGGATTGTAAAGGATATTGTGCAAAAGTCAGAGTAAGTGATCATTCCGGCGAAAGCGAATAGGTAACCATTTAAGCTTATCACGAAATTCGGAGGCATGTTCATATTTACGCAAACCAAATATGAACCGGATACAAACAGTTTGAAGGCGTTCTAGCTTATCTAGTTGTTTCTGGGTTATGTCTAGATAGCAGGCATCTGCATCTAATCAAGTAGGGGGAGAAGCAAGGATTGTGCAAGCATAACCTTAGTAGCAGTAGGTAGGAAACTTTTCAACCTTCTGAGCGAAGCGGATGACGCGAAAAGTTTCCTACTGATTTCAGTTAAATGAGGCCGCTCAGACAGTTCTCTGTCAATGACGACTCCCAGATTCTTAACAGTTTCACTGATTTCTATGTCTACATTGTCAAATAACACACGGGGAAGTGATGGCCAATCAATTCTGGAAATAAGTCTACAACTACCGATTATAATAACCTTCATTTTATTTGGGTTCATCATAAAACCATGGGCTTTGCTCCAATCGAGCATTTTAGTGAAATCGTTATTACTTGTGTGAATAGCTTCACAAAGATCACTAGAATTGCATTGTGTATAGATTGCAAATCATCTGCATAGAGGTGGTATGACGAAGAAAGGTTATTGGAAATTGAGTTAATGAAGATAGCAAATAAGAGAGGTGATAAAACGCCGCCCTGACGTACACCAGCAGACAAATCAAACACCATAATGAATAAACATTATCAATGTACATATGTAATTGCTTGGCCTCACTGGCTGATAGACTGACATATCAAACCACTGGGGTTATTACGACCATGGAAAATTGGCAAGCGGGTTCCTTTTCTATACTGTAGGCGCGCACTAAGAAACGATTTTTGAAAATTCAACCTTTAAGGGGGTGAAAAGGGGATGAAAATTTCTATGAAAATCCGTAATTTTTAAAGTAAGAAGCACAAAATGTTATATACCTGTTTCTGGTTAGAAATAAAGGTACACGTGTATTTGCGTTTTTGAAAATCAACCCTTAAGGGGGTGGGTGAAATAGGGGTTAACTTTTTAATTTTTTTGACTACTCGAACTACGAACTACGACTATTTTTATTCTACGCGAGCGAAGCCGGTGGCAACAGTTATTCGATGTTATTATTTCGATACTGGTAATATAGGACACTTTTATACCGTAATATTTTGGGCCTTCGGGGATGTTAACTAGGTAGTGTTGTGTCGCATAAAATCACGTAGAATTTTTTAATATCAAAATTGAAACATACAAATTAAATTGAGATTAAAATTATAACATCTTAATAAAAACAACTTAAAGTTGGTAGCCATAATCAGAATCGACAAATTGTATCGAATTGATTTATGGCCGGTTCCTGTATCTTACCGCCCGTCCATTTCCCTTACTATCAGTTAAAATTCGGCATCAGCTCCTTACAAGTAATGTGAGAATTCAACATATGGTGAACAAGCAAATGAATGAAGAGTAAGATGTAGGAGCCGGCCATTAGTGATCACTACATCATATACACGGAACCGCTGGATTTAAGAGCTTACCTAACAGGGGGCAGGGTGTGCGTGGGCGGCTCTAGTCAATCCGCCTTGTCGCTGCCTCTGCTCTCGCAGGAGGCCATGCGCTGATAGTTGGGGGGCCCTCGGCCGATGGCCGCGGTGCCCGGCGTCTGCACGTCGCCGCGACCGCGCAAAGGTCCCTCCATACGGTTAGCAAGATTCGATTTGCCGCGGAGAAAACTAAAATATATACACAAAGGGTACTTGACATTCAAAGCAATCGAGACACTTATTATCATCATATAAAACTTCCCAGTCTCCTTGATTTTTTACAAGTGTACTGCTTTGTGACGTTATAATTCTCACGAGTCAAATAGCTTATTGATTATTTTAATGCTGCGGCCGCATCTGCTTGTTAAAGATTTTTAAATTTAGACAGGGGCCGAATGCCTCTTATTCGTAAAAAATAACTTCGTTAACGCATACATACATGCATAGTGTATATACATACATTATCGGACAATATTTAACGTCATTACCAATGTCGCATCTCAAATAACGCTTTAAACCCAGCGCCATATCTGCATGAAACGGCCTATATATATTATTGCGGGTAAGACGTTCTTTGCCTGACATGTGTTTTGACATCTAAGTAATAAAATTTCAGTGAACTTGTTTGGAAAAAAAACAAATATAAATCCATTTTGATTCTAAACTTTCAATATGTTAAAAATGGGTTCTTTATATATAAAATCTTGAAAAATTAATAATCACCTTTCCAATTTTTCAACGCAAGCATCTTGGTAGTCGTGGATCCACCGTACTCCATTGAAATGGCACACAGCCCTCATGTCTTCCGGCAACTCCTCAGCTTTAGGCCATTCGAAGTTGTCGATGATTGGTACAATATTGCACTGTGATTGCAATGCTGCTACTATTTCCTGCAAAAAATAATTTAGTTTTATACAACTTTCAAAATGGTAAAATCTATATCATAAAATTCTAGAAATGCCATGTCTGTATAGATAGATAGATAGATATAGTATGCCATAACTGGAATAGACTATATGAACGACAGAGAACATGATGCAAGTTTTTTAGATTTCTTGTCGATTTGTTTGTTTGCTCGGGATTCACGTAAAAACTACTGGGCCGATTTTGGAAGCGGTTCTCGCTGTTGATAGCAAAGTCGACTTAAAATCTGCGATACTTTTTATCCCGAGTATTGTTCTGGGAATAATTTAAAATGGCCTTCCAAATCCAATGCAATTTTTTCACTGATAGATTAAAAAAAAAATTATACTAAAACGAATGATGCTTTGTATCCTGGGAATCTCGCACGAATTTTCCCGGGAGTGGAGTGCATAAAATTAGCTGATTTCGATACGACTTATACTAAAGCAATAGTTAATGTTCTTTTTCAAATACCGCGATACTTAGTGTCCCGGGAATTAAATGACAATTTTTATGTCCTGGTAATCCAGATTTTTTTCTGAAAATCGATCACACGCCCAAAAATAGCTATAAAATTATAATTTTAAAATTATCTTATTATAGTTTGGCTCCGTACTACATAATCATTCGCATATCTAACTAATCCAGGACTTACATTTTCCGGGATTTCCTAACTTCGAAACTACGTGATTTTGGGCCTTGCTTGATATGACAGTTTATGTATTTATTAGACATATTTAATAGAACAGTTGTAGTTATGTATGCCTTTAGTAACATTACTTATTCCGGGTTTTTACGGGAATCTTGGGAATTCGTGTATTTTCATACTACAAAAACCGTCGCCCTGCTTAAAATACTATTTGATATTAAATATTGTCAAAATAACTAATCTTTGTCGACAATGTAGAAAAAGTCGCGGGAGAATCCTAACATTGTCATATGTTTTTATTCAAGCATTCCAACTCAACCTTGAGATCAAAACAGGAAGAATGGGAATTACCTAGTGAAACACGTAAATGTAAAAGTCCCTCAATCTTACATCTACTGACGACTAGAGGGCATCACTACTCAAGCTTCTCTCGCGTTTATATATGAAAAAAAAACAACACTAAAATTTTCAACTAACATTTTGTTATTGTTATTTTATACTATTTATTATTTTGGATTAAGTCCGTTATAAACGGAGTCTTAACAATTTTCTTTTCAATTTCATATTTTAACACGAATATTGAGAACTAAATCAAGAATTTCCACAGATGTTATCTATGTAAAATAACAACTAATGAACACACTTAAATGTTGGAATTGTCTTTAACATGCTAGGAATCGAAACCGGTACCACTGCTTCCCAGTAACTAGGCTTGAAACATAGTTGACATCAAAATCGATCAACTATGAAGTATTTTAATAAATTAACTTTGCAAGTTATCTATTCAAATAAATAAAATTTAATTTAAAACATTTGCAACTTACTCGATGAACCCAATCCTTGCGATCAGTGTCGTTTTTACACCTGTCCAGTGCATTTGGAGTTAATACTAGTAAAAAGTGTTTCGCCTGCCTTATGCTCTGTAACAGATTGTTGTCAAACTTTCCAGCTTCAAGGCGTTCGACGTCAATAAATACTGTAAACCCTCGTAATTGCAGGTGGACTTTGAGCAAACTGGCCAGTTGTGATCCATTTGACCTTCTGTAGCTTACGAACACATCCAAATTCTTCTCCATATTCTCCTCTCCTTTACTAGGAAGACTACTTTCGTATGCTGAAAGAAAGAAATTGTAGTATTATGAGGTTAGTCATCGTTTCTTAGTACCTAATGTACTAGGTTTGGGTCAGGTCTTAAACTCGCATTTCTATTTTGGCCGGGAAGCATACAACACTCAGGCAGTTTTCCCACCTAATGTGCATATTGTTTACAATTGGGCATTTGGTAAATTTGACAATAAATTCTAAAACAATGTTTATAAAATAGAGTGCATTTTATTATTTTGCTAGAAACTTATTTTCAAAATATCATTAATACTGATTATGACCGAAAATACAGAAACACAGTGCTGACAATAAAGGAAAGCACCAATGACACTGCAGCACATTATTCCAAACCCAAGATTCGGAATAAGCTCCCAGCTCAAGTTTTCCCAGAGCCATATCACATTGGGATTATTAAAAAAGTGTAATAATATTTTTTGCGCCTTGCAGTGTGTTGTAAACATCTCTTGTCTTATAATTTGGCTAAAGCTTCCGACTTTCACCTGGTGTATGTTTCCTAGAAGTTTATTTTAAAGCTTGATAAAAATCCTGCAAAGTCCCATTAAAAATAACAAACTGCCCTTACCTCTAATAGCATTTAAGATCCTTAATCTATGAATGCTGTTCACAATACGGCATTCGTTTTCTAATTGTTCATCACTTAAACCCCGTATGGACTCCTTATCAACACCAGCATTCAGCATAGAGTACGTGTAAATTGTGTACTCCGGCCCAATGCTTTGTAAGAAATCGTTTAAACTGCCCGTGTCCCTTGATGTGTAATCAGCCATCTTTTTTAACTGTTGAAGTTCTCGTGTGAATCTAAAAACAGAAAAAATACATTAAATAACAAACAATAATATTAATAAAGTAGGTCTCAGTGTAGTCCCTATATGTTTCCCATTATAGAAGTGTAGTTTGTTAGTTTCAGAACACACAATTTGAATATCATTTGTAAATTGGTTATTTTCATGTGAAAATAAGTGAAATAAGCAATTTGTTTTCTCAAAAAGCCTTTACTTTCAATCAATATGGAAATATTATAATTATGTTCCCTGGAGAGGAGTGTTTAGAATTTAGTTAGCTACAGCTGTACACTAATATTATTTTAATTAGTATATAAGGTATAATTTTTATTTTGTATACATTATATTATTCATATTAAAACAACACAAAATAATTTGATTATAAAATAATTTTATTCTTTAAAACTTTCGATTTATAGTATCCCGGTAATTACTTGCTTGTTTTAATAGGCAGAAAAAAACAAATATTATGTATTGTTAACCTAAGCATATTTTGCATGTGTTATGGATTTGATTAATCGCTGAAAGTTTATCAATTACAAATCATAAAAAATTCAAATTATTTTTGGTTACCTTTTCCGTTTGATCCCGTTCTGTAAACCAATGTCCTCTTTTAAATTATCCTCGGTTATTTGTAGTAGCAAATCACCATCAACTCTACTGTCGTAAAAATTTATTGCATATTCTGAAAAACCTATCTGTTTAACCCACTCTCTAACGTCTTCAATCGACCAGAGTGGTACTTGTTGTGACAATTTATGAGGTACTTCTTCGCCAATGAGCCTTAAAGCTTGTGCAGCATACTTAGATGCTACTGCGTTAGGACAGCTGGCGACTTTCTTTAACGATTCTATCGCTCCTATTTCTCTAAAGATTTCTGTATTCCCTTGTTGTTTTTTAATACCAGCTTCCATACAGAAGTGGAAAGCAGCGAGATTCCTCGCCTCCTCTCGCTTCGAACTCAGCACTGGTACAAGTCGTTTTAACCAATTTTTGCTTTGTCCATGGGCGTGAGCAAGATTTGATCTTGCGAATTCAGAGGGATTATGTGAAGTGACAAACGGTTCTACTAACTCCAATGTGCCAGATTTTAGTACCGCTGCCTCGATTTCTTTATTTGCAACTAAAACTGCAATAGCGAGACATGCATAGTATTTTATATTATCGTCATTATGAAATGCCAAAGGGAATAGCCACATCGGTACTTTTCTCTTTATCATTGCTTCTTGATTTTCAGCTCCACCATACAATGACAGATTCGCAAGTGCTGTAGCGCAATGCCTAAGAGTTTCCACGTCGTTCTTTCTACATTCGAATAAAACAGCGTCCAAACCACCAAGTTTGATTACGTCACTGCAAGTGCTTTCACTATGTTTGAACAAGTGTTCTAAAATCCCTGTACCGATTCTTGAATGATGTACTGAATTCGCATATTTAGTACATACGCAAGCCACATTTACGACTTTTTCTAAACCATTTTCAACAACATGCGCCCTATTCTCGGTCGTTAGACATTGTTCCAGAAGTTTTGCTGTTGAAAACTGTAAGTCAGGATTACTAGAATCCAAACAATTAGCCATTAGAATGTCTAGACCACCTGATTCTCGTAATGTATTGCAAAGGGAATATCCTAGTTCGTGCCCATAAGTAGGTACAGCCCATGCTCTTCTTAGCATTTCGTTTAATTTGTTAAAATGTATTGAAGCATTTTTCATATCTATTTGATTATTCTTAATTGAAGAAATAAAAGCGCTCATTCGAGAGGAATACTTTTGGATTGCCATTTCAACGTCCTTTTGGTTTGAGTTAGCATTTAATTTATCTAAATCTTCAAAAGTCAAATTGCTAAGATCTTCGTCGCCTGGTTTGATTCCGTTGAGTAACTGACTCATCTGAAACGTAAATTATAAAATATTAATTAAAGCACTAAGATATATTCACACTTACGCATAAAGGCGTGATGTCTATTAACATATTCATACAATACAAGCACTTATTCTTGGAAAATCACTATTGTATAGAACCTCAAAAGGCTTTTATTTTTGTTTTCTATGCTTCTTTACTTTCATCACTTGGGGGAGGTGTCGGTCCGTACGCATAAATAGTAGGGACAATACTTTGTATTTACTACGCTAATGTATAAAGCACTGAATAAAATCTAATGGCCTCTGTATATTGGCCGCGCAGTAACTATTTTTGAATGAAAATTGCCTATTACGCGACTAACTGTTTTCATTTAAAAGCGTCGTCATAGTTTGAGGTGGCTTATAACATTTTATATATTTCTGATTAAACTTTAAAAATTAACTGGATGCAAAGATTTTTTAAAGCTTTCATTATTTTTAAAGATAGTTAAAACTAGTTATAACTGTAAGGATCAATGAAAATAAAACAAAAAAGATCGCGCATAATAAACAAATAATATTATTACCTGTGACGAAAGAAGTGTTGATTTAGTTGACATATTTTTACTAGAAATTGTCATATTTGACTGGGCAACTGATGAATGCTCTTTATGGGAAAACATGCCACTTGATGTGACCGTTTGACGTGCCTGAGCTGAAGCCATTGCTTTCTTTTCTGCACTAAAAGCTTCCGTCTGCAGTCTTGAGCTCGATGATGACATGTTATTCGCTTCTTGTGCTGATACTTCTCCCGCCTTTAACGACCGCTGCTCCTATAAATGGAAACGTATGAAAGTTAACTGCAGGAGTACACACTGTTTCCTACTACTAGTGGATAGAACTGAAGCCGTTTATGAGTGTATTATTTTAAGGTGACCTCGTTATCACAGGAATCACTTGTGTTATTGGATTACGCAGTAAAACATGTAACTAAAGCACCAATCAAATTCTCGTCTATATAGTTTTGGAAATTTTATAACGTGAACTCCTCTGTATGACCTCGTTATCACTCAAATCACTTTTATATTTAGCGAATATACATCACAGCGTTTCATGAGATGAATCACAAAATAAATATTTGATAGTTACGGCAATAACTATACGCAATTTGGGTCTTGAACGTCGTTTGGAAGACATGGTTGTCTGTTTCAAAGTCGCGACACGATTGATCAGGAATGAAACGCTTTTTGAACATCACGGCTCAGTTTATACGTCCTCCTATTGGATGCAGGCCAATATCGAGAAAGTCGTGGGTTTTCTACGATTATTATTTAATGTTTGTATACTACTGACGTTGTGTCTTCAAGGTCGCACAGAATTTTTCCGATGAAAGATCTCTCACCGAAGGATTGTTAGGATGTGGAGGAAAGCGCGACAGGACGCCACGATTAACCGGCCACGGGGCCGATCCCCCGCCCGTAGACATTCCGCTTCTATATTTAAAACAGACTATTCGAGTACGCGTGCGCGCACGCGCAATAATTGACTTCCGCGTGTGCTGGCGCGCACGACGGTCAAACGCTGACTGAGAAGAGCGTGCTTCGGTTGCTGCCGCGATAAGCGCCTTTAGATAAATGAGCTCACCGCCCCAGGCGAACCTCCGCGTCGCAATATCCTGCTGGTCCAGGCTACAATACGTCCAGCCATAATGTAATGTAATACTTTGTTCTAAGGGTATTCTACATTTGATTGTTTGATGTTATCAAGACAAGGAGTACCACAATACTGCGCGATTCGTGGTAGTAGATGCGGCGCTTTGGGGTATTGATCGGTCGCATTCGAGCGAGGTCATGTCCTTCGGCGCGCCTTTCTGGCTCCGCCGGCCGCCAGACGTACACTTACATAAAAAAATTCTTATAAGTTTTAATACAGAAGCGTTTGTTTGAACACGTTCATTGTCAATTGAGTGACGTCTAGCGACAGCGCAGATTTCTTAATTTTGCGTGATTAATAATAATTCTATGTTTTGTATTGTCTGAACTGCGCAAGGTCGCCGGTAGGAGCTGGACGAGGAAGTCAGAGAACAGAGATGAGTGGCGCCGACTTGGGGAGGCTTACGTCCACTAGTGGACTGCAATTGGTTGACGGCGACGATGACAATGTTTTATACTAGTTGCTTTAAAAAAAAATATTAGCCACCCCGAATAAAGCAATATTTTC
Organism: Dendrolimus houi; assembly: GCA_039645545.1. Lineage (NCBI taxonomy): Eukaryota > Metazoa > Arthropoda > Insecta > Lepidoptera > Lasiocampidae > Dendrolimus > Dendrolimus houi. Next base: position 10,162,976 of record CM077127.1, on the reverse strand, counting down.
TTGGGTAATAAACCCGTTAATCAATAAGTAGAGACTAGGCTTACTTGAAGATATGCGGCATTCTGCTCCGCGGTGAGGCCCTCAGCTTGCAACATTCTATGTGAAGCTCCGGCAGCGCTCCTTTCAGCGTACTGCAATTCGCCATGTTGCAGGCGACGCATACGCGCACTGTTTGCCGCTGATCTCGATGCACTGTATCCATCGGCTACCACCCTTGTAGAACTGGCTGATGTTACTCGTGCAGCGCTGTATTTCAATTCATTAGCAGCACTGGAACCAACTGCTACGGTATTACCACTAAGCAGAGAAGGCTTCTCAGTGACAGGTGGCGGCGTGTCCGACTCCGGAAATGTGACCAACGGTCCATCTCCTTGGAGATCACTCATATCGCTTATATCACCAATGTCGCCCATTTCACCGAGGTCCCTGATGTCAGTTAGATGACATTCACCCAAATCATCTTGATCCACTATATTTTCCATTGAGCTTCTAAGTCTGTAAAAAAATTTCAAATACAACACTATATTTGAAGTAACAATTTTTTTACACTATTGTTATATGGAAATTTAACACTATTGTCATCACTATACCAAATAGAAGTTATCTAATTCATGCTTTTAAATTTTGCACGTCGAAACTGTAGCGTTTCTATTGTTTGTCGACGTGGTACTGCAAACATAGCGGAGAAACAGCGGGTGGGAATTGGCCGAAAGCCAAGGTCGCTCAGGTGAGCTCGCAGATATCAGTCCGCAGCTAATGGGGAAAACGTCATTAAAGATTCAAGAAAACGTCTGCGTTTTCTTAACAGTCACTGACTAAACATACAAGCACACAACTATTGACATTACAGCGTTGTCATTTATATCTAATAGTTTTAGGATTTAGAATTTCGTGCTACACTTACCGCTGTCCGAAGTTTTTAGCAGCCGAACTGCTTAAATTCTTCATTTCCGATATAGAACTTTTTAACTCAGTAAGGTCAGACTTCATGGAACTGGCTTTCATTTCAGATGCTGTCATGTGCTGTAAGCGCTGCGACGAGCTTTGGAGCCGTTGGCTCGAAGCTGCGCTGCTTGAAGTTGTGCTCGAGACCATCTGAAAATTTAAAGCATCTGTTCAAATACTCTAAGTTACAAATACTAGAAATAATTACAATTAAGTTTAGTTTTGGAAAAATACGATTGTTTAAATATCTACCTTATAAGGGTGTCACATTAAACAATATTTTTCTTAAATCACGCACTATAAAGACGTGCGCTAGTCGTTCACATTCGTCATTTAGACTAGAACTGTGGTAGTTGAGTGCCAATACTAGGAAAGTTTGTAAGTGCGGGCGTCACGCGTCTTGGCGCACCTACGCGACTGGAGTAAATAAAACCAGGGCTACACAAAATAGAAAAACGAAAATAACAGGGCCTTTACATTATATTTAGCATGTGTCAGATTTGTTACTTATCGACAGCCCAATGGAGTTATTACTAAATTTACTCAATATTTTCTCCTTGTAAATAGCTTTACCTGCGATTTATTTTTTTAGATTTTTCTTTATTTTTAGATATTCTATGTAAAATTACAGTCAAAAATTAAAGTTGTCTTTTCAAGGAAAGCGAGCTCGAGACTCGTTTTAAAATAATTATATTCATATATTTTTAGAGTTCCGTAGTAACGTGGAAATAACGGAACCCTTATAATTTCGTCGTATCCGTCCGTTAGTCACAGCCATTGATTCTATACGAGTAAAATTTGGTAGAAAAGTCACGATGGCCACCATACATGAAACTCAAGCAAGAAAAACATTTTAGTGCACACAAACGCATTTCAGGCACCGTTAGATATTAAGAGAGTCCACCTCCTTTTCGCTGATGTAAAAATTAAAGTGTAATGGCATAGAAATTTATTTGAACAAGATGTCTTGAAATCGATGAGGTGGATGCTTTTTCGATTTTTTCGATGAGTTCCGTTTTCAGGTAATCTATTGGTCACGGGAAAACAAAACGTTTACTATTATTATACTGAACTAGGCTATGCCCGCGACTTTGTCCATGCTTGACTTGAAATTCTGGCGAGATTCCCGGGATACAAAGTACCACAACATTTTAAAAAGAATATAAGCTATCGTTTTAGTGTAAGCTGTGTCGGAATAAGCTAATTTTTATGCACCCGAACAACTACAAACCGCTCCTGGGAAAATAGCCGCGGGATTCCCGGAATAAAAAATATCATATTTTATTACGCAAAATTTGCTATCGATCAGTGAAAAAATCACATTGGAATTTGGTGTTTTTTTAATCTGGCCACTTTAAATCGTTCCCAGAAAAAATCCCGCGCAGTTCCTAGGATAAAAAGTAGCATAGATTTTAAGTCACGGCATTTGCTGTCGATCTGCGAAAACCACATCGAAATCGACCTAGTAGTTTTTATGTGAATCCCGAACAAACAGACAAGAAATCCATCGTTTATATAGTGTATTCCAGTTGGTTTTTTTAAATTGCTTCAATGTACAGACACGGCTGTGTAGAATTTTATAATATTATAGATATTTGTCGCTACTGATTTCTTTATTTCGTAACCGATGCAAATAAAAAAACTACACGAAATTTGTTCAACCGTTATGGAGATTAGCGTGCAAAACAGTGTTTCGTGGATTCAGTATCGCAGTACATAATGAAACTTTTAAAAAGATTACTAATTAAAATCATGCTATTAGTACCAGAATGATATAAAAGATTAGTTTTTTATTTATTTTCAATCCGTCAATGACACGCAAGCTATGAACAACGAGATTTCGAAAGAAAGATTCTGTACGATGTTTGGCATTGGACACTGATTGAAAACCGAAACAAAATGATTCAGCCCACGTGGGCGGGCGGGAAGCAACAAATCACAACCTTGAACCTCGTAAAGTAAAACTCAATAGCACCACGATAGTAGGTACCTTTTTGACTTGACGCGTGGGGGATGTAATCGCTGTTTAATTTGTTGTGTACATGAGAATTTCGACACCTCACGCTACCATACAAACGTTTCAAAATATATCGCTAATGCTGGAAGACTGTGCGAGGACATCTATATCTATTGGCGTTTCGGCTGATGAGTGCTCTTTTTTAGGTTTGGAAATTAACTGTTACCAACTAATATTTTCTCAAGGTTTCTCGACTAGTTTTCATAATAAAACTACGTTTTAACGGTTTTAAGCACGGCAATTTATTTGATTTTTATTATTCCGACGTTTCGGCCAATTTTCAGTAGCCGTGATCACGGAAGACAAAGGTGTCAAGTGCCAAAAATTACCGCGCTTAAAACCGTTAAAACGTAGTTCTATTATGTTACCAATTAAGCCTCTTTAGTACGGAACAAGGTATGTTGAGTGGAGCTCTTCGAATACAATCAAGAATGAGGAGGACACCCAGATTAATTAATTATCGTACCTCTTTTGATATCTTTTTTTACTTAGTTTTATGATAAATATAAATCACATTATAAATACAAGTTTTAAGGGCGTTTGGTGAACATGGCCACGTACGTCCTACGTTACGCCTTGCGGCAATGCTGTTGGATTTTTGCCAACATTTTCTGCGGTATACACTATGCATGTTCACAACTGACATCGAATCTTGTAAATCACGTATGTGTTTACAAGTTTTACTACCGGTCCATGAAAAAGTATTTTCTAAGTAAGTAAATTACACATAAAGGCGGGGGGTCTGAAATACAGTGACTAATAAAGGGCATGCATTACTTATAAAGTTTTTCTGACCTAATATGCATACTGTTACAATTATCACGTGGGGACAGTGTAGGAATTAATCGCTAGGTAATCTGCACTTTAAGATTATCGATGTTTGAAACTCACTAATCTTCCTTAGACGTTCTTGGTATGTACACTGACACTTCTTCCTAAAGTGGGAAGTTCCGAAACTAGCAATGGGTCGTTGATCGTCTGATAATATTTTTTGCAGTACACATACCTACTTTTTATTTTATCGATTGATTAATCTATAATTAATGTTTTTACATTGTGTTTAAAAATGTAAAAGTTCACGGGTGTTATTTCGAAAATGTAATTTTTAGAAATTTTGTCTGCATGTCTGTTAGTGTATCACGTAAAAACTACCGAATGGATTTCAATGAAATTCGAAAGGCAGCTAACTTATATCACGGGGCGTAACTTAGGATACTTTTTACCCCGATAAATGACGTCGTTTCCGTGGGATAGACGAAAATAGCAAAATAGATGGCACTGCAATTGCGATATAGACAACCATCGCTGTAATTCAATAACAAATATGTTGTCAGGTTGCCCACATGTCATTACGTACAAGGAACTTCAAATCAGGTGCGCTGCGACTTTTCTTTATGCTTTGCTGAGCGGTTGTCTACACTATATTTAGATTCTTTGTAACTGTAGTGAATTCAACAAGAAACTAAATATTGAAGGTTTATATATAGAACACCTAATTATTTTTTTATGTACGTAACATAGAACTACCACCTAGGATTTTTGACGCGGCATAGTCGCGGGGAAAACTAGTGTATAGTAATTTATTACATTTATCCAGTTTTTCGGGGATTTTTCTACTAGTAGATCGGTATGATTTAATGTATCATAAATAATAAAAATAATTTATACTTCTGCTATGACATTATTTGATTAATCTGGATAAGAAATTAGTATTTTCTTTTCCCAAGCTATCTCTAGAGTTAGGAGCTACTTTATGCAAATACTAGAGTTTATGCCGCGGCTGCGCCCCGGGTCGACTTCTGGTGCGTGTCTCTTGTTTAAACAGCAGGCAGTACAGGTTACATTGTATTATTTTTTTATGTGTTTGCGCCCAAAAGATTCACTTTATTTTATATCGCAATCTATACCATCCCCCATCTATCTGTAAACTACATAAGTGACATAACTTGACAAAAATGACAAAAGTGAACCAAGTGGACCAAGGGGACCAAAGGTACCAAGGGGTCCAAGGGGACCAAGTGGACCAAAGGGACCAACGGGACCAAAAGGACCAACGGGACCAAGTGGATGAAATGGACGCATCGCATTTATAATATTATAATAGGGATTCCAGTTGTATTTTTTAAATGGTTCAATATACAGGGACCGCATGTTTAGAATTTTATAATATTATAGATATTTTATACGTTTCGGTGAGCACACTCGCTACAATAGGCAAGCACATCACATGCTACATCTGCTGTAACATTTGCGATTAAATTTTATTTTTCCCGTAACTTGTGTTGGGCGAATTCAAAATAAACACGCCATTTTATGAACCGAGGCCGGGGCAGAAATAAACTACTGTCTATATTTAAACACAAAATGTTGCTTCTCTGATTTTGCTTTAGCGTGTTTTTTGTTTTATTGCTGAAGCACAGCAGACAGGCTGACGGCCCAACTGTGATGGAAAGTGGTTACCGTCACCTATGAACATTAGCAATACCAGAGGTGCTGCCAATGTGCTGCCGGCTTTGAAGGAGAAACTGTAACCTGGCCACTGATGCCGGTAAACAACTCAGAAGTTGTTATGGCGGCATACTCTAAACCAGGGGTGGTAGCCATCCAGTCGGCCATATGCCTTACCACCTGGCTGTGGGTTCTTTTGTCGCCTCTTACGACAGGCCGCCCGGCCGCAGGAATTAGTATTCTTTTTCCGTTCCTGCACGCAGAGTAATATAGCTAATATGTACAAATAAACTGTCAATATAAATTATACTAAGAGGTTGTAGACCTACTTTGTTGTATTACTACTTAATCATACTAGAAAAGCTGAAAACTTTTCTGTGTGAGGACACCACGGCATCTAAGAACGATTAGCTATTATGAACCTTGCTTGAGTTGCAGCGGCTTTAGTAGCCAAGTTGTATTTTTTTAATAGCTGGGGTACAGCAGACAGGCAGACGGCTCACCTGATGGAAACCGATTACCGTCGCCTATCGACGTTTGCAACACCATAGATTTCATCAACGGGCTGCCAGCATCGAAAAATTTTATAACACCCTTTTTAAAAAAAAGTGTAAAATTACTACACAGAGACGAATAGTATATATCGAGAAATTTTGATATTTTCTACGGTATAGTATTAGAAATCATATTATCTTTGACCAGACATTTGGTTTTAGTAAAATCTTCCCAGATAAACTTACACGGGGTACGCATATTATGTGGAATTGATACTACATTTCCTAATTTCTAGCTTTAACTGCTAAAGAAGTTTATTATTTTTAGTCGTGTATTTCTTTCATGGCTGTGAATAAATAATTAGATACATATTGTACATGAAAAAGCACTATATAAATATTAATCTTTGATGTAATATTATTAACCTGTTGTGAGGAACTGGTGACTTGTGTATTAAGACTTTGGTTCTGGCGAGACACGAGACTTCCTTTCTTTAGATTCTCCATGACGGACGCCAGATCTTTGGCGCTGCCGTTCTGTTTCAAACTGTTATTGCCATCGAGTGAGAATTCTGGAATCTGAAAGTAAACAAAAGAAGCATTGAGATATTTTCAATTTACCACACAAGTTACTGGATATAAAAATAAAGTTAAATTATGTACGGGATATTCAGCGGTTTAATAACTTGAAGACGGTCGCGTCAGTAGACAACATCAGGAATAGATCTCGGACAATCAACATAGTGGTGCATATACATATGTACTACTAGCGGACCGCTCCGGCTTCGCACAGGTACTAAATAAAAATTTCAAAATTATAAAAAAATTAAAATAATATAGCCTATGTCAGCCGGGTATTAGTGTAGCTTGTCAACAGTGAAAGAATTTTTCAAATCGGTTCAATAGTTTCGGAGCCTATTCAATGCAAACAAACAAACAAACCTTTCCTCTTTATAATATTAGTATAGATAAACATGAAACATAAAGAGAAAATAAAATAAAAACGGGTCGATCATTTGGGTCTGACTTTTTTACATAGAAAAAAAGTCAGACCCGAATGCCAAAAAGACAATTTAAAAGTAATGCATTAAAAAGACCGAAACAAGATTGAAAATAGAAAACAAAATTAAAATAACCTATAAACAAAGTAAACTCTACTTCGGTTTAACAGACTATATTATGAGCTGAAGACCTAAGTTAAATACCGCATTCAGTTTCGTAGCAAGTTGAACCCATTAATTTTCTTATAATTTACAATTGGGTCCCGCCTCCTACTAAACTTAATGCGGCTATTTAACCTAGGCTTTCAGTTCATAATATAGTCTGTTAAACCGAAATAGACTTTACTTTGTTTATAGTTTAATTTTGTTTTCTATTCCCAATCTTGTTTCGATCTTTTTAGTGGATTACTTTTAATTTCCATTTTTTGCAGTCGGGTTTTTGATTTTTATAACTATTTATTTTATTTTAGACGTTTTATTGTCCCGACACACTCTTATTTGTTTTGTTATAAATATGATTGGGCTACGGATATTTATAACTATTCTAAATTTCATATGATAGCACGGGGCCGACACAAAAATGGCACATTTTTACGCTATCAAAACTTTAAACCTGTGTATTTCATAATTAACTTTAAACATATAAGTTATATATATTTTTGTAATCTCCTTTTAATTTCCTTTAATCTAATACCCTAGTCGATAGATTGGTTATTTTTTTTTATTAATCTATTATTGTTTCGCGCTAGAAATCCGCCATTTTTTCAAACACCTATCTAAGAATACTTGGGTTTTAAAACGAATATAACGATACCTTAACTGTCGAAATCCATTAAGCCGTTTGGAAGATACGATATTATAAAGAAATTTACAAACATACACAAGATACGCGTGAAAAACATAACCCTTCCTTGACAGTCGAGTAAAAATTACATTGATATTTATTAACTACGTCAATTACATATTGTCAATGTGATTGCCCAGCGTATGATAAATATTTCAAGTGAGCGAGCGGCTATATTCAAACTTGTCGTAACTCCAATCTTTATAGCTCATCAACACGAGATGATTTAAATATTTTACTACCTCTGGTATAGGTACTAGACTCTGTTGACAATTATACAGATGGTGCTATCTCGTTTCCAAGAATCGTTAGTGCAATATAGTGGCTAGAAGAGGGCACATCACAATGATTGCCGACTGTTTTATTATCTCTCCTTGCCCTGCTTTATTGCGATACTGGGAATATAACAACGAATTCAGCGCAAGGACAATTCTGTGCACTTATTGAACCCGTATTCGAATAGGGTCAAAGGAACTATTGGCACTGCACTATAAATATCGAATCATGAGTCATTGGAGAGTCCGGTAACAGAATAGCGCTAGCAATCGGGTATTCAGTCCACGCATTTGAGTGTCGAACACGACGACTATACTCGACGCATATTGATATGCCCGCCTACGGAACATCCGTGCATTCAACGTAGATCGTCTACTATTCATAACAATCACGGACAACAACGTGTCAAGAGATGCTCAGAACATAATGCAACTATAATGACGACGTCATCTTGAGAAAACGTATTTAAAGTTCATTCGAAAGCCGTCAAATAGTTGAGCATGCCATTGAGGTAGATTTAAAGCCGGTTATTTGAACCAGTGAATGTTAAAGTCATTGAATCGTTGTCATCTTTATAACTCTTGTAACTTATACTTTACATTGCACAATCTCGAGAATTAACGATAAATCAGTTGATTCGCTAGATGGCATAGCGATGATAAACCTAGTATACAGAGAAACAGTTGAAGATTCACGTCGAATGACGCGGTCTGACGCCGATGGTGCTGATGTCATGGCCACACCGGACGGTGCGGCGTCATCAAAACACCTCACTACTTGTTATTAATGATATGTATAATAAAATCCTAATTTTGAATTATCAATATTAAATAACTATCCATATTATTATTATCTATAATATTATAAAATTCTGAACATGCCGTGTCTGTAAATTAAAGCTATTTAAAAATAAACAACCGGAATAGACTATAAACGATGGAGAACACGATGCATTTTGTAGATTTCTTGTCTGTTTGTTAGGGATTCACGTAAAAAGTAATAGGCCGATTTCAATGCGATTTTCGCTGATCGACAGCAAATTTTGAGACTTAAAATCTGCGCTACTTTTTATCCTGGGAATCCCGCGGGAATATTTCTGGGAATTATTTTAAATGGCCAGATTAAAAAAAACGAATTCCAAAGTGATTTTTTTACTGATCTATAGCAATTTTATGTAATAAAATATATAAAACGTATTACAAATTAAACAGATATTGCTTAACATGAGTTTGACGTAATAATAATCTATTTGATTTGAGAATTCAAACCCTAAAAGAAGAAATATCAGCAACATGCATGTCAGTCTGTAATGGACGGTTAGATGTGTTGAACATCCACTGATTTTATTACTTAGATACGAAACCTTAGAAACATTTAATTAAAAGTTTTCCGTACCTGAAAACCTACTCAACTAATTTTCTTAACTGCTTTTAAACTGTAGGTACTACCTTGAATTTACCTCAATTTTCCGCTTCATTGTTTAAAAGTTAGAGGTAGACATCGCAGAATAATTCTCCACCTAATAAATTAATTAAAACGTCAGTTTAGAAGATTGATAAAAAAATTCAAGACATGTAATTCCTACCTATGTATATAAACAAACAGGTAACTTTCAGTTACATATATCCCAAACATTCCATTACACCATAGTGTATTTGACATATTGAATACAACTCTCTACTAAATGTCATCCATATAGACCTAGAAGTTTTTGTCGAAAATGGTGGTAGCTCTCCTATTATAATAATGTACTCTATGGTTGTAGCATACGTGCTGGATGGACATGACGACTGTATAATGATTCTGATTTTGTCAATGTTTCGCACTGAAAATAATGAATATAACGAGAAATAAATAAATCGTCAGACAAACATAAAATTGTGTATTTGTAAGCTAAACAACTTCGCTTTTGCTATGGGTAGATACAAGAGCCGACTCTGGGGCCCATTCCAAAGACCCAGACCAGAGTAAGTAATGGAAAATCAGTAAATTTACCCTGGTAGGAATCGAGCCTGGAATCTCTGCATTGAAATAAATTCAGCGGGTATATCATGATGTCATGTAACGTTACGTATGTGTTCATTGATAATAGCGTAGATCCCGAACCTCCGGTAATGGATGAGTAATATCCTATGCAAAAAAACGGCGATTCAACAACGATTACATAATTGGGGCAACTGTGCTCCATGAGCGATGATTCACGTTTCGCAGAAATGTCGTCACAGTTCCAGAGATCAAAGCGCCAACTAATAAGTAGGCATCTACAAACCAATTATGCAATAACAACAGTGATTTTAATTGTTATGATCGTGTTACGCAGGGCTGCCTGACAAATTGTAATTGATGTAGATGTTATACACAAACACAAATATAGATAAACAAAAGGTTTTCATGCGTGTTGATAACAACTGAAGGTAACAACTGTTAAATTTGATTAAACTCCAGATTCGTTCACTTATTTTAGGGCTTTTGAAGTGGTTCTAAGGAACTCGACGCTTTATGTAGATCAACATTTTTAATATTTAAAACAATAACAGTGTGTAATAGTTTTAACCGCGTCAATATAATGAATGAAATAGAACTCGATGTAAGTCAATACGAATTTTTTTGGGTAAATTTTAAGCTTCAGCTTTGGACCTCGTGATGTTAGTGAACTCTGCAGTAACTTGTATAATCAATTTTGTTTTCAAAGGTATAAATATTTGGGCTTTTGGGATGGTTATAATTATAGATGCCACGAATATTCGGCTATTAATCGGTATTCGTCCTATTCGGCCACTTTTTTAACTATTCGGTATTCGGCCGAATACCAAATACCAAATCGTGAAAGAAGACGAACATATTGCTCAAAATTATGTATATTTCTATCAAAAATTGATAATTACACTACATTTTAACACTGTTCAATGCGATTTTAATTAGTTTTTTATTTTAATATTACGTATCAGCAGTTTTTAAAATGTCAGAATCAAATAAGAAATCATTTAAAGTGCTTAAAACCGTTAAAATATATTTTTATGTGTTTGTGTGTGAAAAAACTTCATAAATTATTGCTCCAATACTAACCAGCTCGCTACGCACGAACTGCATCTATCTGACGCCGAAAATTGGGTAGCCGAATATTCGGCATTTCGGCCGAGAGCGTGGCCGAATATTCGGTATTCGGCCACACCACTATTCGTGGCATATCTAGTTACAATGTAATTATTATAATTGATCCTCACAGATGTTCGAACATCCGACTTATTAAGTTTCTCATAGAGTAGAATGCAAAGTCAGGACTCGAACTTTGTCGCCAAATTTTTTCCAGTCCATGTGATTGTCCACTAGTTCTTCCCGCGGTGCAAGGGCTTGTTATTATATCTAATCGTGTGACGTTTAAGCACACTTTTGTAACAAAGGTGTTCGACATGCTTTCGCTCAAACATTTAGATTGAAAGAAGTTCTATTTCATAATAATTGATACTGCTCGATCTGCAATGTGCGGAATATTAGAACTTATAATTAGTCATATAAGTATATTAGTATAGGGGTAAATTAGGAAATCGTAATTTTTCTAGTGAAAATTTACAAATGTGCAATAAAATAAATAAATAATAATAAAACTACGTTTTAACGGTTTTAAGCGCGGTACTTTTTATTATGTATACTAGTCGCGAAAACTTAAGAAAATATTAAATAAATAATGTTCTATGTAATCAATAAAAAGTTTTCCATATTTAAAGCTTCTGCACATTAATGTGAAATTGTTTAAATTATGTAAATCTGAAGACTTAAATACGTTGTGATGCTAACAAAACTAGCAGAAAGCTAAGGTATCTTCACGACATAAATTGATTTTAATGAGAATTAATACTGCAATGTTTAGTCTGATCACGTCAACGCACTGTGTTCACTTCTGAGAACAGCTTTCACGTTGAACTATTCTGCATTTTGAAATTGCTTTAATTTTCTTACCAATATGTTATTACATTTTAGCTCTTATGCGGTTTTCACAGATGTTAAAATCCTATTTGATAATAGCGGTCTTCTATAATGTCCTCACCTCAATAAATGGGCTAATGTCAAATGCATACTGCTGCAGCGACCGCTACTAGCTCAATAGCGCTGCATTATTATCGCAGGTCAGTCTCGCATGCTAAATCGCAAGTACGTGACGTTTAAAGGGATCTAACCGGTACATTACAATTCCAAAGAACTTATTTGCATGCACAGAGAGTTTAATGGTGACTAGATAAAATCTGCGGGACTTCAATAGTTTCAATAAAACACTTAATATATATTTAACTGTTGAGCTTAAACGTGATTGCAAAACACATTCGCTCGTCAGATTTTATAAGACTATAAAATTATATTAGTAATCTACATAACGAGTTTTGTATAATAATCAATACAGATACCAGTACAGGAAAAGATGGCGGAACATTCTAAGATCCACATAAATATAATTTCAACTTGATTATGTCAATGATTATATTGTAATAAAGCTAAAACTAAAACAAACCAAAAAGAATATAATTTATAAACTTTAATAAATTTAATTTCATACATAACCAAATGTACTTTCTGAAAGGGATCTCATTCTAGGGAAGACTTTATTTGCACAATCCAAATTAATTTTATTATAGGGTTACATACTTAATTTTATATTCATATTTATTGATTTAATGCGGTGCGTACGTGCACGACGAATATTTTGGCGTGATTTTTAATCCGCTAAATTTGTAACATGGAACTTTATAGAAACGCGCGCAAAACGGAATTAATTTCACATCGGATTTAAATTCAGACATGTGATTTTTCTGGCAAATTTTATTATAACCTGTAGAAGTCTATAGAAACGCGCTTACCGCGGAATTAATTCCGCGTCAGATTTAAATTCCGTAGTTTGCTGCAGATTTGAAGCGCTCTACATGCCTCACAGTTATTAAAAGTAATTATGAAGTAATACATTTATAATTAGTAAGGTTTTGCCAGTATAGTTTATGTTTAAAACTTGTACAATTTTTATGCATGTTTTACTGCCAGTATTTTATATTTATATGTACTTTAAATGGATATTTGGTAACTTAAAATTTGTTATGATCTAAGAACACCCGATAAATGTAAATTCGTAAATGAAAAAACCCAACATAAAAAGGTATTAATAATAGAAATTATATAAGTTTTATCTAATACCAACTAGAATCTGATACTAAGCAGGAATATAATATCGTGCTCTATAAACATTTAAAAAAAAAATCATACACGTTCCTTCGATAATTCCCCTTTTGATTTACATACTTATTTGACATTTAAATGTGAGTGATGAAATTTTACTTATTGCACAAAAACTTTCATTTAGATAACAGCACAAATCAGTTTGACGACCAAAAAAACCGCAAACAAATTTGTAAAATAGATTTGCAGTATCCGCTGATAGTCGTGTACAATGGTCCCAGTTTTAGCAGTAAACGCCGTAGGTCATAATGGATTTACCTTGTACTGCGCCAACGACTAAAAGTTTAACGCAGGCAATTAAAATGTCTGTTTGTCTGACATATTCACATATTGGAACTATTTAACCATCAGTAAGTTCGCTGTTAGCAAGCTAAAGCACTGTTGATCACTTATCGTCATCACAGTCGCGTGTTATGAGGGTTAGAATGAAATTCGCGACGCGCCTCCATACAGCGGCGGCTCCGGCGTGACTGCCGGCCGGTCGACCGCAAACTTTAACTGGCGACCACAATGGGCTAATTAGAATGGCGAGCCGAATGCGGTGCGGGGCGAAGGGGCTCCACCCACGGACCTTTGCATCCGCCTCATGGACTACTGATCACTGATCAGCCACTCGAAATCTTATCAAGAAGTACTCCAGACCTAACAGAATCAATAAATCACCAGCACCGGTTTTAGGGCCCGCTATCTCGTCACGACTAAACTAATTTATAGTAAAACTGATGCCATTACCAACAATATATCCATTCCAAAGCATATAGGTGTTGTTAAAAGTCATCAACCGAACAAAGTCGCAGTGGTTAATTTGGTTTACGATATAAATATCAATTTTTCAATTGTTTTCAAAATAATAAAAAGGGCAAACATTAATTTATAATTATAATTAATTAAGTATTGTTATCTAATAAGTAACTAGTTTATAAATAAAGATGCGAGGCAAGTTTAGACATGAACAATTGTTAAGAATAGTGAGTGGCACATGGGTGGAACATGGTCACCGAACTTTAGGCGTTTGTATCGTCTATTCTATGAGTCAGCCAGTCTAGACACATTGAGAAGAAAATTACAGCAGAATTTTGTTAACGTAATTTCAAACTTAGCGATGAAAATATATAGCTACTTATAGTATAAGGTCAGTCATGTAAAACATGCCGACATACCAAGTGTGCAAAAAAGCTCAGTAAGGGAAGGGAGTCCTGCGAGTGCTGTCGTCGCAATAAGTCAACGACCTTTCAATGTCAGCGAGATACACTCATACGCTGTACCGCGAATCATCGGCACAGATAAATAAATAAACGAATATATTATTTGATTTCCTTTCAAATACTCATTTCGTCAGCTTGATGGAGACAGATAATAATGTATTAAACCAGTAACCATTTAAATAGAATTATCAACATGGACCAACACAACCGTATATGGAGTTTGATATGTTTTATTAGATGATAATGTTGACTTCATTGAAATATCATTAATTCCACGAGTCAAGATATTTATTTTTACGCCCACACTGAACTAGTAACTCACGCAGCTATAACTTTTAAATGAGCATGTTTACGAAGCGTATGAAAAATATTCTTTATTTTACTGTTACAATGTAAGGAATTAACCGAGTTTATGTGGTATTTTCTTGCTATTTGTGTTATATATGGGCAAGATCGAGCGGCGCGCGAACGACGTCGCGGCGCCAAGTAAAGAAGGCGCCGCGTGCCACCGCGCCGATGTCTACTTATCACTCCCTCTCCACTACTTATTCTGTGTGGAGCTCCACGCCTAATATCCCTGATTTTATGTCCACTTCACAAGAATTGTAACAAATACCGTTAGTCCGTTTGCATCTAGTTTATTTCCAATTATCTACGTGGATATAAGCTTCGCCTTAAAAACAAGTAAGAACTTTAAACAAGCACTAAAAGTTATTGTAAATTTATAATGAATATTTTATGTAATGTTTATTTAATTTAACAATTTTGTAGCTCTGTTACGAAGGTGGGGTGGCGTATTTTAAATTTTGATAATTACTGCGTCTTCTAAAATGTCAAGGTTTGTATGTATAATAATTATGTGTACATTACCTTCCTCATCCGAATCAAAAAAGTTATCATCGCTGTCACAAACTCTTGTATTATGTATACCCTGCTATTTTTAACATCCGTTAGTTGCTCACCGGCATAATTCGTTATCTTTATATATTGCAACAAAAATAGTTGTTCCTTATTTAGGTTTCCATAGACTTTTTGGCAAAAACGAAACCTATATGGAATCGGCATGTTTGCCCTTTCGTCTGTCTGTGTATATCAAAATCATTTTTGTGGAAAACTACTAGGTCTACTGATGAAATTTGACATAAAGATGTAGTGTAGTCTATTTAGCACTACAAAGTTAGGTCGTGAAATCGCGAAGAAAGTAAAGTTTAGGGGTGACCGTCATACCCCTACGGTAAGGGTTGTTTTTTTTTCAGGGGATACATAGTTGTGTGGGGTATCATTAGTTAAATTTTGTAAAAATATAACGATGTTCGTCAATACCTGTCTTATTTAAGTCATTAGACGGCCAGATATTAGCTCCCAAAATCGTGAAAATTGTGTCACCCCTTCTAACTTTTAAACTATGGAGATGGAGTGAAAAATTATATTAAACAATATCAGTTGAGTAGTTTTAGGGGGTCTATAGCCAAATAACGAAAACAGAGGACACTTTTACGGCACTCTTTGTTGTGCACGGTTACCAAGGACGTAATATCGTTAAAAGGTATCTATGGGATACTTTTTATCCCGAAAAAGGAGAATTTATTTCCGAAATATATGTTCCAAATTTATGTAACAGAAGCCACTAGAAAAGCCTACCTACCTACATAATATAATATTCAAGATAACATTGAATAAGATTACTCGACTGAGATATGAGATAGTCTGACAAAGAGATTTTATATAACCTATTTTCCATGCATTTCACGATTCTTTGAACGCCTAAAGTAAATAGTAATAACTAATGAGTCACAATATGAGCAGAAATCCGTAGAGACATGCTGAAACGTGGCTATGAAAGACCAAATGCGAATGATTAGTCTCGCCTTTGTGGCAAATTGTTTACTAATTATGTGAGTAATCGCACCTTATTCATCGCTGAGCTTCAACTGGATTATATGTGAATAATTCGCCGTTTTACTTTTAGCCTACGTAAAAGCTCAATGAGGTATGCATCTATAATGAAACATCGGGATCAAAGATGAAATTTAATTATTAAGCAGTAAAATTACCTAGAGCATGATTTACATTAGTTAATACGCGGATTAACTGGCGACTTAAGCCCTTATCATTGTTTGTACAAAATTTATCAGTTAAGTAATAAATTGCCAATTAAGTGCATATCTGTGTCCAAACGACGATGTAGGCTTACCTCACAAAATTTCGCAAAATAACTGGCTTGTTAGGTAATGCAAGTGTTTACTACAAATCAGGTTTACGCATTATTGTGTTGTGTGTTGTGTTGTGTACAATGTTTTCCGATTCTGAGAGTGAATTTGATGACGATTTATTACGTGTGTTATTTATAAATGAATAAATAAAATAAATCGGCAGACAAACACACATACTGTATAAGCCAAATTAAGCAAGTTACGCTTGTGTTATGGGTAATATTAGGTTGGGGAAAAAGTTTCTTCGCATTTTATGTAAAAATTCAAAAGGTTTTTTTATAAAGTTTATTTGCATTTGACTAAAGTATGTAGGTGCCATTTTGTTGGATAACTTTTTGCCATCTTGTAGATAGGGACATGATCCCATTGCTATAAAAATTTTGGGGTTTCTGATCAAAAAACTGCGACAAGTGGTTTTGGCAGTCCTCTCGTGATGTTAACCTGACACTGCCTCAAGGCTTTAATTCTGCAGAGACCGAAACAGGTGAAAATCTGAAGGTGCAAGGTCAGGACTATACGGCGGATGCATTAACACCTCCCAGCCAGTGTCGTGCGCAAAATCAGTTCTCGTAATTTTTGCTGAGTGGCTAAAGATGTGTGGAGGTCTAGCGTTATCATGGTGAAAAACCACACCCCTTCTGTTGATTAATTCCGGGGCCGCTTCATGGCCGTGAGCGCGGCGAACGCCATCGTAGAGAATGTCTACAGGGCGCAAACGCCACCTGCACGGGCTTCTCTTCGTGGACCACGTAGACATCGCGCCGTCGGGCAGCGTCCCAGATTCGCTGGAGTACGCACTCGACGACGCGATTCGCGTCTTCTGCGGCCCGCACGCCGAGGCGGCTGCATGTGCGCCGACAACGACGGTGTCGACTAGCGCGCGGGCTTCACCCGTGCCCTCGGCATCGGCTTGCGCACCGGCTTCACCCGTGCGCAGCGTGGGGGACGACCGCCCCGCGACACCGGTTGCCGCGGGCTTCACCCGCGCCAACGACCGGGGTCGTTGTTAGGGATGGTGATATTGTTGTCTTCTTTCCCTACTGGGACTGTCGCCGCCACCGCTTCGTCCAGCTTCGTCCCCGAGTCGAGGCAGCGGTTCAGTTGTCGCACGGGCGACGCGACGGCGAGCGTGCTCGCGGGTGCGGAGGCCTACCTCCGCACCGAAGGGGGAAAAGGGTCGCAAGGCCAGGAAGGCCACTGCTGCCAAACAGTGCGCCGCGCTGATAGGGGACGTACGTGTGCTCGGCCCTGGGGAGCTCCGCCTGGCGGCGAGCGCCCAGGTCGCCGACATCCTCCAGGTCGCCCAGACGTCGGGCAACCTGAAGGGCGCATACGTGCGCCGACAGAATCGATGGTTCTGCGCTGGCGGTAGGCCCCCGCTGCGGATGCGGCCCCGGTTCCCGCTGTAAGCTGCCCGCAGCGGAAGGCCAAGGCCGCCGCGGCGGAAAAAATGAATCTCCGCCGCGGTAATGCCGGTTCCTACACCAACCGCTGCGCACACCGGTGTGGATTATGAATGCTCACGCATATCATCGCCCGCACAGTGGGCGCGATGTTGAACGCTCGGCTTGCCGGGATTGAGCGGCTGCCGCCCGCGCCAATTCTTCGCCCGCCGCTTGCGGCGGACAGAGAAAAAGGCCGCGGAGACACAACCGCTGCCTAAAACGGCGGGAGCTGCCGCCGCCGCCCGCCGCCGGGCCCGGGGAAGTAATTCCCCGGTACCGATGGAGGTGGTGGTAGCCCCCGTCGTAGGGGTGGCGGACTCCCCACCGCCACCCCTCCCCAAGAAGAAGGTGAAGAGGGGAGTAAAGCAGAGGGCGAAGAAGCTGCGCCGAGCCGCAGCTCTCGCCGCCGCCTCTGCTCCGGCGCCTAAGCCTGGGCCACCGGCCCCAAGCCGGCCCCAGACTCATGGCTAAACCCGCGGCCGCGACACCGGCCGTCGCGGCACCCGCCGTCGCGGCACGCGCCGTCGCGGCACCTGCCGTCGCGCCACCATCGGCTGCGGTGGCCCCTGCCCCCGCCCCGTTCCGGAGGGGGCGTGGTCCACGGTCGTCCGAAGGAAGAAGGGCAGGGGAGCGGGGCGGAAACGCCCCGCCCCTCCTCGGCGCAAGCACCGGCTTCGCCATCGGGGCGGAAACCGGCGCGCAAGCCACGGGCTACGAAGCCCGTGGTATTTCAGGAGCCGAGATCGGCAGCAATTATCATTAAGTTGCTGCCGGAATCGGCCAAAAACGGTGTTGGCTACCGGGAGGTCTTCGCGAAGGCCGCCTCGGTGGTCAATATCACCGAGCTAGGCCTCAGAGAGGGGCTGAAAGTGACGCGGACCGCCGGGACGCTCGACTCCTGGACTTCCCCAGGACCCGAGAGCGCGACTAGGGCGAACCGCGTCGCCGAGGCCCTTCGAGGGGCGCTCAAAGGATGGCCGAAGTCATCCGCCCGTAAAGCGTGGGGAGCTTTACGTCTCAGGGCTGGATGAGTCGGCCACAGTAGATGGGCTTCGCAGTGCCATCGCCAGCGTGGGCAACTGCCTGCGCGACGATGTTAAGGCGAGGCACATCGGCATAGGACCTGGGGGATGGGCGCATCATACGTGATGTGCCCCGTCTCTGCAGCCAAAGCCATCGCCGAGCGGGGCCACCTTCTGGTGGGCTTCACCTCGGCGAAGGTGGAGGCTCTGGAAGCCCGGCCCATACGTTGTTACCGTTGTTTCAACGTCGGCCACGGCACCCAGACTTGCCCGGACTCGTGCCCGGACCGGACCGGCTTGTGTCTCCGCTGCGGTAAGAGCGGACACAAGCAGCCGGACTGCACAGTCCGCGACCCCACTGCGCCGTCTGCGCGGCGGGGGCAAACGCGCTACCCACCCGACGTTGGCGAGCACTGCTGCAAGCCCCCATACGTCAAGGGTAAATTCGTCCACCCGAGGGCGAATAAACGACCGGCGAGTGGAAGGGGGTACCTATGGACACCTAAATGCCCAGTACACCCTTAACACTCTTCCAAGCTAATGTTAACCACTCCCCGACGCCCAGGACTTGTGCCTGCAGGCGATGGCGGAGTGGCAAACAACTTGGCCGTAATAAGCGAACCTTATTACGTACCCCAGCCAGGAACTGGGTGGGGATCTCGATGATGTGGTGGCCGTGGTCGCCAGAGCCGGATCTGGCACACCGCTCACCAGTCTCGAAAGAGGAAAGCTACGCGCGGTGGCGGAAAGCGGAGGTTACGTCATCATAGGCGTGTACCTCACGCGCAGCCGCCCCTGGCGGAGTACGAGCTCGCCTTGGACTCCATTAGGGCAGCCGTCGGCAGACTAGCGCCGAAGACGATATTCGTCCTAGGCGACTTCAATGCCAAGCACCAATCCTGGGGAAACGCGATTACCGATGTTAGGGGACGGACGGTTGAAGACTGGGCGCTTCAATCCAACCTGTCCATCCTGAACCAGGGTCGGTCCAGACCTGCGTACGTGCGCGGGGTGGATCGATCATCGACTTGTCATTCGCCACACATGCGGCCGCCCGCAGAGTGGTAGGATGGAGAGTGCTGGAGGAGGTGGAGACTCTGTCTGATCACTTGTACATCAGATTCGAGCTCTCCCCTCGCCTAGCGCTAACCCTGTTCAGGGCCCCTCCCGGCTCCCGCGCTGGGCTCTTACCAAGCTCGACGCGGAGCAGGCCGAGGAGAGGGCCATCATCGAATGCTGGACCTATCCAGCCGACCTGGGGAATCTGGAGGCGCAGGCTGAGCACATGCGCAAATCCCTCAAAAGGATTTGCGACGCTGCTATGCCTCGAGCCAAACGACCGCCGCCGCGTACATCGGTCCACTGGTGGACTGAGGAGCTGGCTGAACTGCGGAGGGCAGTCCGCAGAATCAGCCACAGGCTCAAACGCAGCAGAGCGCGTCGTCCTCCAGACTATGTTGAGGAGAATGGACTCGTGGGGAGTTCAGAGAGGCCAGAAAGGCCCTTTCGATCGCAATTTTGCGAGCGAAAGCCCGGGCTCGGGAGGAGCTCCTCGAGACACTGGACCGGGACCCTTGGGGCGTCCGTACCGTGCGGCCCGCAACACGTTGCGGCCCTGCACCTCCACGGCTACGGAAACGCTCGAACCGAGGTCCTCCGGTCGGTTATCGATGGGCTCTTCCCGGATCCGGGGATCTTCACTCCCCCGATATGGGTCCAATCATTCCCGACACCTCGGAGGTGGAGCCTCACTCCATCACCGAGGAAGAGTTAGACGTCGCCCTGGACCGGCTCCGGGGCAGGAAGACGGCTCCGGGACCCGACGGGGTTCCGGGTCGGCTCCTCTTCCTGGCTGCCAAACACCTACGCGGCCAGCTGCGGGAACTGTTCGATGCCTGTATTCGCGCAGGCCAGTTCCCGTCGCAATGGAAGGAGGGCCGATTATGCCTGATTCCCAAGGGAGGCCGTCCTCCCAACGATCCGTCCGCCTACAGGCCCATAGTGTTGCTTAACGAGGTCGCCAAGGTCTTCGAGAAGATCTTAGCGGAACGCCTCGTTAAGCATCTCGATACTGTGGAGCCGGGGCTAGCACAGACGCAGTTCGGGTTTCGGCGGAGGCGCTCCACGTTGGACGCCTTCGAGACACTGCGATCTGTAACGGACGACGCAGTCAAGCAAAGGATACTGTCCTGGCAGTTTCGCTAGACATAGCGAACGCCTTTAACAGCCTCCCACACGAGACGATCAGGGAGGGCTTCGTGCACACGGAGTCCCCGTACCTCACGAGGCTGTTGGGCGCGTACCTCCAGGACAGATACATCCTTTGGGAGGGCGGCGAGTCCGAGAATCGCGCGATAGGTCGGCGACGCGTCGCGTGCGGCGTCCCACAGGATCGGTCCTCGGGCCGGTTCTTTGGAACGTCGGTTATGACTGGATCCTTCGGGTTCCGGTCCTGCCCGGAATAGGGCTAATCTGCTTTGCGGATGACACCCTACTCACGGCACGCGCTGCGTCATTCGCGGAATCCGTGGACCTTGCCAACGCCGGGCTGGCGATCGTGGTCCGAAGAATAGGTAGGCTGGGCTTGAAGGTCTCCCCCGCGAAAACGGAGGCCATCATGTTCCATAGGCGGTTTCGTAACCCCCGCGGACTTGTCCGTTACAGTCCAAGGGTGGACATTCGTGTAGGCCCCAGATGAAATATCTGGGGCTAATTCTTGATGGGAAATGGCTGTTCAAAGCGCACTTTGAGCAGCTAGTTCCCAAGCTCGTGAGTCCGCAGGCGCCCTCTCTCGGCTTCTTCCCAACGTGGGGGGACCGGGGGACGACTAGGAAACTCTACATGGGCATCCTTAGGAGTATGGCCCTGTACGGTGCACCCGTATGGTCCACTGCACTTCACCGCCATAATAGGACTTTGTTGTGCCGCGCACAACGGGTCCTGGCGGTGAGGACCATCCGAGGATACCGTACAGTGTCGTGGACGGCGTCGACACTTTTGGCAGGCGATCCGCCCTGGCCTCTCCAGGCGGACGTGATAGCCAAAGTTCGGCGCTCCCGACAGGATGCCTTCGCCCGTGGCCTGGTCTATGGCCAGGCCGAACTCCAGGTGATCAGGACGCGGGAAACCGCGGCCATGATCAAGCTTGGTCAGTAGAGTTGGAAAACCCTGTTGCTGGCATTGACACGGTGGAGGCGGTTCGACCGCAGCTGTTGCGATGGCTCTCGCGGAAACGCGGGACCCTGACCTTCAGAATGACACAGATACTTACCGGGCACGGCTGCTTCGATAAGTATCTGTGTCAGATTCTGGGCTGCTTGCCTTCACCCCAATGCCGCCAATGTGGCGCGCTAGACACGGCGTTACACACGCTAGTCGAGTGCGCAGCATGGGCACCTCAGAGGTTTGAACTCGAGACACTTGTAGGACCGATCGAATCGCTGGGCGATCTGGTGCAAGCCATGCTGCACAGCGACGATTGGTGGGTGGGTGCGGCCAATTTCTGCGAGGCGGTAGTGTCTCATAAGGAGGCCGCGGAACGAGATAGGGAGAGAGATGGTAGTGCGCATGCGTCTCGCGGGCGCCGACGTCAGTTGGGAGCCCGGAGGCGCAGGTATGCGCATGACCTCCCTCCCTGAAATACCGCTGCAGGGGCCCTCTAGCATCTAGGGAGCAGAGGAGTCTTCACCCCTGTTGACGAAGTGAGTTTGCCTCTCCCGGGGCATTCTCAAGCACTTGTGCGCTAGGATCGGTGTGGGCGTAACTACGTTCTGTATCTCACGCCTTTCCTGCCATAAGCGCGGGGCACATGGGAGGAGGGTGGTTTTAGTGGGGTATTGATTAGTCGAGTCTCCACACAAGCCGGTTGATTATTGTTTGGATTGCCTCAGTGGAAAGCCTCCATGATCAACAACGGTCTAATCCCTAGCAAAGGACCCGGTATGTGCGAAATGCATTTCCCCCGCCTTAAAAAAAAAAAAAAAAAAAAAAAAAAAAAAAAAAAGCCTGACCGGCCTTTGACTACGATCTTTTTCGCACGTTCTTGTCGTACGTGATCCACTTTTCATCA
Source organism: Dendrolimus houi (assembly GCA_039645545.1). Taxonomy (NCBI): domain Eukaryota; kingdom Metazoa; phylum Arthropoda; class Insecta; order Lepidoptera; family Lasiocampidae; genus Dendrolimus; species Dendrolimus houi. The sequence continues at coordinate 10,139,777 of CM077127.1, read as the reverse complement.
CCAGTCATCAGCTTCTTCAAAAATGGTTCGGTTTCATTACGTCGTAATAAAGAATCACAAATGAGTACACGGTTCATTAGGTTTCTTTCAGTGAGCTCATAAGGCACCCAAATATCGAGCTTTTTTGTGTACCCAGCTTTTTTCAAATGCGCCAAAACCGTTTTGTGGTCAATTCCCAGTTCTCCACCTACATCGTAACTACTAATATGCCGATCTTGCTCCACTTTTTCAAGAATGGCATCAATTTTGTACGTAACAGGGCGATCAGAGCGACGTGCATCTTTGATATCAAAATTTCCGGATTGAAAACGCTTAAACCAAATTTGCGCTACTCTCACAGATACTGCATTAGGACCATAAACATCACAAATTTTTTTCGCGGCTTGTGTTGCATTTTTACCTTTTTTGTAGTAAAATTTTAAAATGTATTGAAGTTCTTCATTAGATTCTCTCCTTTTAACAATAAAAAAAACAAATGAAAATCACACAATTTCCTAATTTGAAATTGGAATTGTCTTCTTTAAAATTAAAACTTTTTAATGATACCAAAACCAGCCAGATACAAATGGTATAATAGCCAAAGAGATCTTATTACAAGTTCATACATACTATATGCGAAAAGACTTTTTCCCCAACCTATTATACAACGGACCATTCTGGGGCCGATCTCAGACACCCAGACCATAGTAAATAACGGAGAAAATACGTTTCCGAAATCTACTAAACCAGGGATCGAACCCGGAGCCTCTGCCTTGCAGTGAGGTAAGACGGCAAAGGCTTAGCCCGCTCAACCACAGAGGCCGTCAAAAATTTACGCATCGAAAGAACAATACATTGCGTAATGTAACATCGCGATATTCAATGCATTTAATATTATAAATGGCTTCATATCGCCTAACCAAATCAATCAATTGTTCGTCTCCCATTTTCGAAAAACGTACCAACCAACGTATATGCAAGACTGACGTGCTGCGAACGTAAATTCTAGAAACACACTGGTCTTACGCGTGAGATCGCTTATTTATCCCCTCCACCATCCCACGCCCATCTGGATTGATAGACCTAACGTTGCATGGGACGCGTGTGATAGCGTTGCGTATGACAAGTATGTTTCTAATTGAACGGTTTTCATATAAATTCAAGAGTCTAGATGTCATAATGCGTGGCATACGTTGTGTACGTGGGCACAGTATGTTCCTACCTTAATGGTAATGGTAATGACGCGACGTCGTACGGGCAGAATGGACACGATTGCTGACATCTTAAGTATAAAACGGCAAACAGTACAGCGTGTATACTTCATATCTCTATCCTATGAAAGTATGCTATTTTTGTCGGGAGAAATACAGCCCATAAACGTCACATTGCTGGACTCGGACCTCCCCGTTTTTGGAAAAATGACGGTATACCGGCCACGTTTATCCAACGCTGATAAACAGGTTTCATGCATTAGTTTTTTCTATATTTCATGTACTACACTACAGAGAAAACTGTACGTCTTCATGACGAATTGTGGCAACGTCTATGTTTTGCGGTCAAATTAAAACATAAAATTACTCAAATAAAAACAACATAGGTGTTTGTATTACATTTGTTTCTTGAATTGAGTCACATCAAGTGGTGTACAATTCTCCGTATAGCGTAACAGTTTCACAGAGACATGTATGACTAAACGCTATGAGTAGTTTCATTCATAAATGTGAATTCGGTTTACTAACACTAGTATCGAGTGCTCTGTATTATTACAGCACATTTGTCATGAGCAGTTAAGTCATCATTGATAACGTCCGAATTACAATTTAATAATCAATCAATACGGAAATTAGAATTATTATCTGAAAAACCGGTCAAGTGCGTGTCGGATTATATATAATAAATAACTTCGTAGGAGCAAAGACTGTATATGGTTTTCGTTGTTTGCCATTTGTTGATATAGGCCCCTAAAAAATGTGTGTCCGAAACAAAATACATGCGAAAGGTCTTTTTCGTAATTTCATTATACCAGTGTATAACTCAGTTCATAGAAGACACCTTATCTACAAAGTTCCAACACTTAGTCACTAATTTCCTTTCCGAAGTAAAATCTGTTTTCGGAAACCACTCGCTGTTCGCGGACATGACATTGGGGCAGAGTAGAACTCGCTTGTCTATTCTGCCGAAACATGGACTAAAATACCTGACTGTTTTTTTTGTTGTCATATGTCAGGGTCACGGGGATAAAGTGGTGATAATGGCGCGATGCTGGCTAATGTGGGCCTAGCCCCAGCCTGCGAGCGGGCCTCTCTTTGGAATGGCTGCAAGACAAGTTTAATTTCAGTTTTAGTTGAGAAGGGCTCGTACGGAACACCTACGCTTACCGCTCTTGTAGGCCTGGGCACACGTGACAGGAAGGCCAGGACAAAATTATAAAAATCCATTTGGCAACGAAATCCTAAAAAGATTGCATAAAATTCCACATAACTGCTATCATCGCCGGCCTATTGCGCCAGTATTAAATTATTCCCTTGAAATTGAATTGAAATTACTTACCAATTTATTGAAAGATATCGTCATGTCTCATAGATAATGTGAGAAACTAATAAGTATACCTACGTTATCATATTCAAAGTAGGTAGTGCTCATTGTTTTTAAAATAAGAACAATGGACTTACGATGGACAACCATTAAAAAGTCTTTTGAGTAAATCTTTGTTTTATCTGAGTGAATTATTCAAAGAAACGAATAACAATTAATAATGTGTGATGAAACTAAGTGGTTGTATATATAATAATTACATTTTTGTTAAAATATATCGTGACTCATTCATCAAGCAGTTTGATTGTAATTGTATGTAAAGTGGTATAATTTCTATGCATAAAACAAAACAAAGTTCATAATGAGATTAGTAGTTCCCAATCAGTCAGATGGTTGAAATTCCAATATTCGCTGAGTCATAGTTCGTTCACGTGGCCGCTTATCACAAAGCGTATTTTAACTTACCCTATATTACGGCACACAAATACACCTAGATGTTACCTGCGCGTGCGCCGATTGCAACCAACTATGACTCACACCCAACATCCTGTTTGCGCCGTTATAGGACTTTCACGAATATGACCACGATTTGAAAGTTTTTTCTTTTTTAAAAATGAATTCAAATTAGTCCTATTCTGTTTACAAGACCTAAAAAAATCTCTAAATGATTGGCTTATTATTTACTAGTAATCTAGCCAGCAAAATGATTAAAGTGGACTTACTCGAATTTCCAGTAGGAACACTTTCATACATCGGAATAAGACTGGGGGTTTGAATAAACTAGCTTTCCATTAAGTTGCAATAAAATCCGTCTAGTACTTTCACATAATACGGTAACAAACTGCCAAAAAATCTAAACCTTGTGTTTTCGGAGGCTGCTGTATAGTAGTGGCGTCGATATATTATTTGTGTTTAGAGTTGCGTAGCCCATATTGACCAAAATGGAGCACTTTTAAAATCGTCATGTTAGTCACAGTCACAAGTCAAGTCAATAAATCAGTCCTAGTCGGGTTTCTCAAAATCTATTGAGTATTTTCAGAGTACCATTGCCAAATAGAAAAATCAGCAGACGTTCCTTTTTAAACGGTTCCGTCTTTTCCTGGCATGAACTGGTACGCACTTTTAAAATGTAATATTAATTCAACTCTTGTACAGATTTATTACATTATAGATAATATTGAACAATAGATATTTATCGGCTGCAATTAAGTGATGCACTTAATTTTATTGGCGCGGTATCTTATCTTAATATTATTTAATTATGTAGAAACCCGGAATCATGTTTATTTACATACGACCGTAAATACTTTTTCGCATTCCGGTGATTAAAGAGCAAATTCTTTTAGAGATAACATACTTTTGCGGTACGGATGAGTCACAGTGGTTTTGTTAGTCGATGATGTTGACGACAAAGTATCACGTAAGTGTTTAAAAAAAATGAGAGATGAAGTCATAATCAATGATTATAACAGTTATATATTTTATTTTATTGTGTCTCTAGATCAAAAGTGCTAGGGCCGCATTAACGTTTAAGGAAAATAAAGTCTATATTAACAATAAACTACGTTCAATGAAATATGACTTGTTTAGTTACTAACTGCCGGATCTGCTGCAGCCTTCATGTCCATAATATAGCAGATAAAGTGCTAGAGATTTGACAACGTTGGTACGACGAAGATTTACAGAAATCCGATAATTTCATACAGGTTCCGCCAGGTTCGGGGAGCATGTGCTGATAATCTCAAGAATCGGACCTCGGGCTTCGAAGCGGGAGCTCCGAACGCAACCGTTCAGATAATGATGACGCAACTTCTTCCAGACATCAGTGAAAAGAGTATGCCCTAAAAATACCGGCTTGAGGTCTTAAGACGCAACAATGCTAATGATCTCTTGATGAAAGATTCCGTAGACCGTGGGAAGTGGACAAGGTAAAGTGGACCCCGGTCTCATACGTGGATGTCCAGAATGCAACAGAGATATGCCGCTAGGCTAATAATATATTTAGTTCACTTATTTATGAGACATAGTGACGTTTGGAAATCCATGAAAATGCTTGTATGTTTAAAAATCAATAGTAATCAAATAGTATCCATACTAACTTTTCGCGAGAATTGCCAGTTTTACTTTATCTTTAGTAATCTTATCTATGGAGATAAAACAGTATATTTGGATAACTTTAGTTCTAATCATATTCTGCGAAGGTACTATCCTTGTGTCGGATCATTAGGTACTAGTCTATAGAGCCAAATATTATCAGAGGAAGTTAAGTAACTCGTGTACGCGGATGTTAGATATGTCAATATTGCGTAATGTCAAACAGGTTAGTTTAATTAGAGCTTCTAAACTTAACTGTTATTTAATTCTTGAAATAATATTTACGTATTGAACGTATTACTGTTAATTATTTATTGTATGATTTTTGTTTTATAGGTGGATTACAACGGACGGGCAGACAACTTACCTGATGGAAAGCAGTTACCGTCGCCTATGAACGTTTGCAACTCTAAAAATGTGAAGGAAGCCCAACGCGCTGCAGGCCTCGAAGAAATTTTATGACCCTTTTAAAAAAACTCATATCGTAGCACTGTTGGAAAACCCTAGCTCATTCCAAACACCCACGGTGAGGAAGAGAACCCTTCTAGAGAACCGTTGCCTACAAGAGCGAATAGAATGGTATGGAAAATATTAAAGAATTATATGAAGAAATAAGTGATTTTTTATGCCAAAGCACCAATGTTTAGCTCACGAGACTTAATGTGTATGTAATAAACGCAATAGCAATTCATCTAATTAAATTTAGTCATTTTTGAGTTGAAATGACTAAATGTAATCAGATGAATTGCTTTTGCCAGGTGGTAGGGTATTTGCCCAACTGAATGGGTACCACCCCTGGTCTAGAGTATGCCGCCATAACAACCTTGAGTTATGTTCCGGCATTAGTGACCAGGTTCCAGTCTCCCTTATGAGAGCAGCAGCACATTTGTAGCACCTTTGGTGTTACAAATGTCCATAGGCGATGGTAACCGCTTTCCATCAAGTGGGCCGTCTGCCTGTCTGCTGAACTCCTGCAATAAAAAAAAATAAAAAAAAACTGAACCTTAATCATTTTGTACTATCTGTCTTTCTTCTTATTTGTGGAGACCGTTTTTTCTATGGACTAGACCAGTGGTTCCCAAACTTATTTTGTATACTGCCCACTTAGAGAATAAATTATTTTTTAGCGCCCCCATTTTTTCACCTACTTAAAAACCACTATAACGTCAAATTAAATTAATTGATTATTGTGAGCTATATTAGCGGAGATTAAATATTCATTCTAAAAGAGACTTTCACTATAGCCCGCAAGAGTTAACTTGAGACCTAAGCGTAGTAGGTAGTATAGTAGTACACAACGGCGATGAGGTCTCAAGTGTCTTACCGCCGCCGCCCCCCTTTAGGCCTGCAGCGCCCACAAGGGGGCGTTATCGCCCACTTTGGGAAAGGATGGACTAGACTATGCACTGATGTTGTTAAATCAAAATATTAAGCAAAAAAAAATAAAGATGGCAGGCCATACACTGGACTGATGAATGACAAAAATTCACAGCACATTCGTGTATGGGCACATTTTAAGATAAATAGATCTTGGAAAAGGGTAACGATTTTTTAAAGTGATTTTTACTACGTCCTTAGTTGGTATAAATTACAAGAATAATTACATTTCGTGTAGTTGGTGGGATATTATCGGTACGTTATTTTTAGTGTTCGGGAACGAAATGGCAAACATAGTGAACGTTGGATCGCTACGGAACCATTCGAGGTGTGTGGTCCCATCATACACGTGTCCGGTTATCCGGACGTCCGTTTTTTGAAGTGAAACTTCTTTAGAATCGTAGTGGTTTGAAACTCGATGAAACGAATAAGCGACATTAAAAACAGATAAACACATAAATCTATAGAACAAGCCTATGAGAGAATGAGATAAGAGTTTTACATTGTGGAGCACAGATTAGAGAGCTAATAACACCGATTATTAAACATAGGTCCAATGTGGACCGAAATAAACTGATTATAATAATATTTTTAGACTAAAACAGTGAACAATTTAAATTGTACTTAAAAAGTTTATTTTGAATTATAATATGTTGACGGACGTAAGCTAAAGGAATTATATTTGTATTAATAAAAGTTAAGCCCATATTAGACGGATCAATTTTGTATTTCAATATTGATGAACCAATCAAAATGATCCACAAAAATAGGTGTAATCAACGTCATTGCTTACCGTCGGTCAATGTCAATGTGATTGAAAATATTAAACATGCTCAATATTTTCAATTTTGTTGTTCCAAAATCAATGCGGATGAATGTGTAAACACAAATATTGATTGATTGATTTCTCCGATTGTCATTCGTGTTCGTCGTGTGTTAACTAAAAGAGCTGAAGTAAAATCGAAATAGTATGTATTATTTTATAATTATATAATAGTATTGTAGTGGAAAGATCAACACACTAGTTTATTTGTAGAGTATTTAAAAAAGTATCCTAGTCTGTGGAATTACAAAACAGAAGGTTATAAAATAGAGATATGCGTGAAAATGCAATCCTATCATTGATTAAAGATTTGGACATAGACGGCGTAAATAAACTGGTCATAAAAAGTATTCGTAGCCGTTATGCATGCGAATTAGCGAAAATAAAACGATTGACTAAAAGTGGTTGTTCAGCAGATGATATTTATATTCCAAAGTTGCATTGGTTTAAACAAGTGGATGAGTTTCTGAATTCTCTATGTGTACCAATTTAACAAAAGCTCCTAATCCTAAGCCTTGCCTTCTTAATATCCATGATCGCACCCACCAACGTCGCCGCTTTCTTAGCTTCTTATTAGTTATTTCTTTAATCAATTGGCTGCAGATTAAAAACATTACCGGGTCCTTTGCCAACCGTTGTTGATCATGGAGGCTTTCCACTGAGGCAATCCAAACAATAATCAACCGGCTTGTGTGGAGACTCGATGATCAATCTTTCTCCCGCGCTTATGGCAGGAAAGGCGTGAGATACAGAACGTAGTTACGCCCACACGATCCTAGCGCACAAGTGCTTGAGAATTGGCAAACTCACCGTCAACAGGGGTGATCAATCTCCGACATCTTTAAACGAAGTGGCAATCCCTAAAAAGAGTGGCAACCGTGTAAACATCATTTTCAATAATTTCTGCGGAACGGAACGGAATTGAATCAATGCGTATGATCCGTCTAATATAGGCTTTAGAGAAGAATTATCTGTGAGTATATTCTCTGAAGTTTCACATCTACTGCGTGTGAACTGCACACATTTTATTACAGTATAGGTTCGCGTTTGACCATCATCTCGCCCGATGTCGAGCGGAGATGTTATTATAGTCAAAGATGGAACACGCTTACCTAGAAGGTACCTATTCACACGGGCCTTGAAGTCATCCAGGTTTTAGGTTTGGGGAAAATGCGTTTTTTATTATTCTAATGTAACTTCTGAATTGACACTAATTTTACACAACCATAATTTGACTAACTGGCATCATTTAATTTATATTATTAGTGCTCCCAGCGACTAGTAATACTTTATTTAATAGTTTTTGATATTTTCCTGTGAGGTTTAACAGGGCCAAAACTCTTTATCGGGTATTAATTCTACGCCTATATTTGTGTGTATACTTAAAAGTGGATGTTCTATTATTATGAACGCATCTGAAAATCATGTTTTGGTGCGCAGGCGGCAATGGCCGACTGGCAGGCGAGTGTATGCTGATGGCGCGCGCGACGTTTTGTTTGCATAATGACGCACAAATTAAGTACACTACAAAACTATGTACACACATACTTGCCATGTAATGTGAATAAATTAATTTAATTACAGCAATAAGAAAATAATGCTTCGTCCATACATATATAATTTAGGATCTGAACAATGATTCATAAAAAAACCTAAAAGCTGAATTACACGGTTCAATCAAATTGCATCGGTTGAAAGCCGCAAAATCGAAACGAAATAACATTAAGTTTTATGTTTACATGAGTCACTTTAGTTGATTCATCCAAATTGAAAGATAGAAGTGAACCATGTAATATTAGCTTTAGTGACACAAATTATTATTTATTATTACCACATGTTAACACATTTGATTATTTGTCAGGTAATCGAATACTAATCCGTAAAAGAATTTCGACAAAGAACTTTTATTGTACCAATTCGTAAAGAATTCGATGCATTAATTACATATTATGATAAAATGTTATTGAAACTGGAAATGCATTTTTTTTAGATAAGAATAATTCCTGTCATAATGTTAATATTAATGGTCGGTTATCTCATATCCATAACACCAGGCGCGAGGCGAGCAAAAATCTGCGAGCTATTACTATTTTGCTAGTTAGGAATAATGCAAAATAGCAAAAAATCTATTAAATATGACAAATGTATTTTTAATTAGATATGATTTTTGTTTTGTTCACGACTTTGTGCTGTTAATGAAATGTTAAGCACAAGATTGTTTTGAGGTCGACCTTTTTCAAATTTTTATGAAGTTTTTACAATATATCGTATTTTATCATTTCAGGAACCCTTCATCGCCAGATTAATACTTTTTTCGGGATTTAAATCAACCTCACCGGCGTAAACAATGGGATAACCCACCATTAAGTTTGATACTTATTTACCACCACCCTATAATATGTGAATTTCACATACCCATCGCGGACTCTTCGTTGGTTTATCTTGGGAAAGAAGGGACTCCTCTGAACGTACCTGTAACAATTAATATAAACCAATTTAACGGGTTTTATATTGAAACAAACACAAGATTATTCATACTGTTACAACTAAGTTCCGACGAAAACAAAATCCACCTGCATATCTATAAAAATACATTTTATTACCCGTCGGCATTTTAACTAATTGTAATCCTTTTATGATTGATTGTCTTCTTTTGTTCACTTATTTATTGGTTATTGTGGAGAACAGCCTATTGTATTCGTTTATGGCCGCTTGTAGGCATAATTAGCCAGGTGTGCGGATTACGATTCTAGGAAATTCGGTCCACGCTACCGGGCCGACATATTGCATTTGTGCAGTATAAAGCTATAGCCCGATTGAGGGAGCAGATAGTCGAGCGAGAACCATGAGCGAAGCGAGACGCGTGTACTACAATCAAGAATCTGATAAGTGACGGACTTTGCGCGTTTTATCGAATTACGAACTTCTGCATTACGTTTGGACTTCTTGTGTTCGGTTATATTTGTAACTGACCTAAAGAAAGTACAAGTATTAAATGTGTATAAAGTAACCCCAATATTTATGGAGGATAAGATTAATAATAACTGGTCTGTTGTGATGCGCTTTCTGAATCATGAAACATTTTAAAATCAATGATTCACAGTTCAAATACCTGCAATGTTTACAAATTGAAAGTCTTGACTTGGATCTCCGATTAAGCGTCGCGTCGGTAATTGTTTTATTTTTTATTAATACAAAAAATATTATCTCATGCTAAGTTACGCTTATGTCAATGGATAATAAATATATTTAAAAAGACTGAAGATCATTTGGAATCACCCAGAGTAAATATTGGAAGCCTTAATGCCGTACTCGGAATCGGGCAATTGCCTATTAACCTTAAGTTGATTGCTTTGATTTAAATTCTTGTATCATTCATTGAAGTGAAATTAAAATAAATACTAATTTTAAATGTTCTTTAGTATAATCATCTTTTAAGCTCTTTGACCAAGAAAGTTAAACTTTTATTAAATTTGAAATAAAATATATTAATTGGATGACTCAAAGAGCTTTAAATTTGTGGCGGCTAGGTACAACTAAAAATACTGGTTTCTGGTTGATGTTCTTTGAAATATTTTTAATATTTCGCTTACATTTTAAAAAAATATTTTCAATGATCAATTAAGAACTATGGCCATAGATAATACACTATATCCCTATAAATATTATATATGCGAAAGTCTGTCTGTCTATCTATTCAGTTTTCACGGAAAACTTCAGGACCGACTTGGCTGAAACTCAGTATATATATATATTTTCGATGCCGAGGATGAACATAAGATACTTTTTATCCCGAAAAATGGGATAGTTTTTTGTTTGTTATGCTTTTACGGAAAAACTATTGGACCGATTTGGCTGAAATTCGGTATATATGTAATTTTAATACCAAGGGTGGGTACAAGGTGGTACAAGGGATACTTTTCACTCGGATAATGGAATAGATTTATGTAAAGGTTATCTCAGAAATTTTGGTTTTTTGTGATTTGTTATTTTGATTATTTTGGTCACTGGTCATTTTGGTTGATTTGGTCATTTTAGTCGATTTAGTCATTTTGGTCGATTTGGTAATTTTGTTCGATTTGGTCATTTTGGTCGATTTGGTATAATTTTGTACATATGTAGTCTAATATCGGAAATGGGCATAGATACTTTGCATCTCGGGAGATGGGTTAAGTTGCGATATAAAATGAAGTGAATCTTCCGGAGGCAAATAGCATTAATATAAAAAATTATTACAGCGTAACCTGTAATAACGCCTGCTCTTTGAACAAGAGGTACGAACTAGAGTTTAAACTCTAGTATATATATATATAATCATAAAGCCAGTATAAAAAAGATTTACTTACAGGTTCCTGTTACTACTTTATAAAACTTGATATTTCATTGAGTAAATTAGATTGACTAAATTTTTTGCTCTACACATATTAGTGAGACAAGCGTCAAGGTAATTTTTTTACTATGATATCATATTTAGCAATATCCAATTAATTCCACTAGAGAACCAGAATGGTTAGATTAGATAACTTGTCACTAGTTTAACAACAAAAACTGACGCCAGGTGTGAGATTTTGCGAATTGTAAGTTTTTGAAGCGGCATAACCAAAGTTCACGATTAATCATCTCGGGCATTCTAATGACGTAACAGATATACCATCACGTAAAATTCACGTAACTGTTCAAGCGTAATCTTAAAATCGCTCCATAGCGAATTAATTATAGTTAGTTTGGGACAGTTTTAATAAAATGATAGCTCTCAAGAAATGTTTAACTTTAAATAATAGGTTGGGGAAAAAGTCTTTTCGCATATAGTATGTATGAACTTGTAATAAGATCTCTTTGGCTATACCATTTGTATCTGGCTGGTTTTGGTATCATTAAAAAGTTTTAATTTTAAAGAAGATAATTCCAAATTCAAATTAGGAAAATATGCGATTTTCATTTGGTTTTCTTATTGTTAAAATAAGTGAACTGATTAAGAAATTCTATATATTTTAAAATATTACTACAAAAAAGGTAAAAATGCAACCACAAGCCGCGAAAAAAATTTGTGATGTTTATGGATTCTAATGCAGTATCTGTGAGAGTAGCGCAAATTTGGTTTAAGCGTTTTCAATCCGGAAATTTTGATATCAAAGATGCACGTCGCTCTGGTCGCCCTGTTACGTACAAAATTGATGCCATTCTTGAAAAAGTGGAGCAAGATCGGCATATTAGTAGTTACGATGTAGGTGGAGAACTGGGAATTGACCACAAAACGGTTTTGGCGCATTTGAAAAAAGCTGGGTACACAAAAAAGCTCGATATTTGGGTGCCTCATGAGCTCACTGAAAGAAACCTACTGAGCCGTGTACTCATTTGTAATTCTTTATTACGACGTAATGAAACCTAACCATTTTTGAAGAAGCTGATAACTGGTGATGAAAAGTCGATCACGTACGACGAAGAACGTGTGAAAAAGATCGTGGTCAAAGGCCGGTCAGGCTTCACAGACTGTGGCGAAGCCCGGGTTAACTCGCAACAAGGTGATGCTGTGTGTATGGTGGGATTGGAAGGGCATTATTCATTATGAGCTGTTACCGCCAGGCAGGACCATCGATTCTGAACTTTACTGCGAACAACTGATGAGATTAAAGCAAAAAGTTGAGAGAAAGCGGCCGGAATTAATCAACAGAAGGGGTGTGGTTTTTCACCATGATAACGCTAGACCTCACACATCTTTAGCCACTCAGCAAAAATTACGAGAGTTTGGCTGGGAGGTGTTAATGCATCCGCCGTATAGTCCTGACCTTGCACCTTCAGATTTTCACCTGTTTCGGTCTCTGCAGAATTCCTTAGGCAGTGTCAGGATAACATTACGAGAGGACTGCCAAAACCACTTGTCGCAGTTTTTTGATCAGAAGCCCCAAAATTTTTATAGCAATGGGATCACGTCCCTACCTATAAGATGGCAAAAAGTTATCCAACAAAATGGCACCTACATACTTTAGTCAAATGTAAATAAATTTTATAAAAAAACCTTTTGAATTTTTATATAAAATCCGAAGAAACTTTTTCCCCAACCTAATATATGCGTTTAATATCTACGCGATATTATTTACGGTTGATCTTAAATACCCATAGAACCTTAGGCAATGGAAGGGTTTTGTTCTGCGCAGCTTTTGCAGCTATAAGAAAAAAAGAATGTGAAAGATCTGAACTAAAATTTGAGGCAAATTATTCGTCGCCTATTTAAAAATTTAAGACAGATGGCCTAGAAGATGTCATTTCAGGGTTTTAAGGCTGAATATTGTTTTTCCAATAAAGTATATAACTTGTAGTTATTTATTTTGGTGAGTTATAGTGTTATTTAAAAATTGTAAAAATTGCTTGATATTAACTTTTAAGATCTTCACGAATCTTACTATGTATATACACTAAATTGTTTTACAATTTCTGGATGCTGACTGAACTATGTTATACTCATAATTTCAGGCAGAAGCTAACAGTATAGTGAAACAGGATAAATTATAAAACAAATAGTTTTAAAACCACGCGATGCGATGGTTTCGAGGAAAACAATGCATCGAACATCGCCACATCGCCACATTTGGCCATGGATCCGACCGACCTACGCAAACGCATTTTGCGATTTGATACAACCAGCGATAAAGAATACCTACTTTTAGATACGTACATAAAATATATCGTGTATGGGATAAAACTAGGATAAAGTAAAAATGGCTTGTAGAGTATTTAGTTACTTACTACATTTCGTAGATTATTATTATTTGTAACAATTGTGTAATGACATGTTAAACTAATTATAATTTAAGAACTGGTTATCGATATACCATTTCATAAGGAAATAAATGTCTTTTCATTACATTTCAAAAATAATGTTTACAACGCTATATTAAGTCACGTAATTCCTGTAACCTCTACACTCCGTTATCATTAATTCACAGCACATATGTTATATTTGAAATAATATCTAGAATAAATAGGCATGAAAGTTTTGGAGAAATATCTGGAAATCTGAAAAATATTTTGTACTTAATTTATGTCGTGCATTTACCAAATACTTGTGCGTTAACCATGTTACCAACCATATATTGATTAAATATTTGAAAAAATATCGAATTTATTTGATTTCTAATTTGATATAGACCTACATTGCCCAACGTGTCTGGAAAATTCGCAGCTTGGGCGGTTATAATATCTAGAGCTTATTAATAGCCACATCCTGTATCTTATTGACCGTTCATTTGCCTTGCTATAAAAAATTTAACATAAGCTCCATACAAATAATGTCGAAATTCAACCGATGGTAAGACAAGTGAATGAATTGTAAGATATAGAAACCGGTCATAAGAAACTCGGGATCAGATCGTTGATCATCTTAAAATTATGTCATTAGGTATGTAATATTATACAAAGAGAAGTCACTATTGCATTGTGTCATTTTCTTGAATGCACATAATTCGCGGAAACGGCGTGAACAAATCCTTAATCTCCAATAATTTCAATGTATGAGCAATTTAATTCAGCTTAAGAGACTGAGCGTAGGCACATTGCAGCTCATAAGTGCGTTGTAAACTCAATAAGCGTCGAGACAGCAGTAGGCGGCCGGAAAAGTAGACTGTCGAGTGTTGGTCGACTTCCTACTTAGTGGTCGGCGGAAACGCTATTTTTGGCGCCCACCGTCGCTTCCTCAGAGGAAAGTCCACTTGTTTAATGCAATCACGGAATACAATCAAAAAGTGCCCAACATTCTTCATTCAATGCAAAAAGTCTAACTCTTGCTTCAGCAGTGTTTTATACACACCCACAAACAAACACTGAGGTAGTGTGAGAATCATGGCAACTGCTGAATACCTACTAAAATTATGTCCCTGAGCCAACCACTATCTCCTATCACCCTAAGCCAGGGTAGCGATACTAGCTAGCTCTTAGCTTCCTCTGCGAATCTGGCTGGTGCAAGCACGTTTGCATTTTACTACATAGTAGACAGGCTTTATCCTAAGTTTCTAACCACAGAGCAATCAGGTTTTCAGCACCGGCCCTTACGGCGATATAGACGCTGTGTTTTTTTTCGCTCTGTATTTCTAGCCCACCATTCATGGCTCAACTTAAAAACTTAGCTTAGCTTAAATTTAAACGATTGATCGTGTTAAAATTAATTATGAGAATATCTTCTTTTACACTTTCTTGCTCACCAAAATAACAGACGCAGCAGTTACAATATTTTTAGCTAAAACAATAGGCGATATTAGTGTCGCTTAGAGCGACTTCTTCCAGGCAACCTAACTTATAGGACATTCTTAGCTAATCTGGCGAAGTGGTGCATAAACTTGATGTTCCTAAATTTATCATTGATCAATTTTATTTATACTTATAATATAAATTATACATATGACGCAGTTTGCTGTGTATGTTAAATATTGAAGATATAATTGTAAAAATACCCTAAAGTAATATCCAATATGGGTTTATCTAACCTGTTAATTATCACGCCTAGAATATCATTTCACCTGACATATAAAATGTCAGTTGGTTTTGACATTAACTTGACTTACGAAATGTCAGTTAATTTTGAAACATGAAGGGGGAAAGAGGGGTTGCTATCACCTGAATACGAGAGGGAAACAGTGCCGTTTATATTTTGGATTTATTAGAAATAACTTTTAGATAATTAGAAGTGATTTGTAAAGTTAATACTGTGCGAGGTAAAAACAGTTGATTTATTGACATGGAAAACAAACCTGGACGCTCGCCGTTATATATATATATATATATATATATATATATATATATATATATATATATATATATATATATATATATATATATATATATATATTGTTCTAGTTACCCTAGTCAACAATATTCTTCTTTTATAATTATTTGTGAGTAATATGGATATAAACGTAAAACTATGTCATACCTGCTCTTTCGCGTTTTGGTCGGTAGGCAATAAAAACGGGTTTGGATTTGGATCTGCCTGAGTGATGGACAACATAAATGTCAATAATGCTATAGAAAACATGATCGTGGTTGTTTTCATTTTAGGAAATAATTTTTGATTAACAATCACACCGACAACTTATCCTCAAATGTAAATACATTTTTATGGGGTATACTTTATAGTGAAGTTCACGCCAGTTATGAATTATAAATTAATAATATGGTATGTTATTTTATATCACCCATTAAATAAACGATTATTGGTAAATTAGGCCATATTTGCACCACAAATATTTCAGTGCGATTTTTCCCCGCTAAATCTGTAACCTATGGAACTCCATATAAATATGCGCTGGAAGTCCACCATGGAGGCAAAAATTGGTTTCGGATATTGTTGATGTTTAGTTACTTCTTAGTGCCGTATTCGTTATAGTTATAACGTTACAGGAGATCGATTCAGTTCTTATTTTTAGGACCTGTTTACTTAGCATGTAGGAGGTCAACCTTCTCTTCTAAATTTATTTTTCCATTTCATCATTTTTACGATTTTATAGCCATGTTGGCAAAAAAGGAACCCTTATGAAGTCTTCGTGTCAGTCCGTCATTGTTTGCCAGAGTTTTTCTCGGATACAAATAGGAATCTATATAAACTAAATTTGATTGGATGTTGTAACTGTATCGTGCTACAAAGATATGGAGAATAGAGGCAAGGAGTATCATCTTATATGGAGGTGAAGTTGAAAAGTGTCCAGCAGTATGCTTCAAATACCTACTACAATAGCGCTAGCGTACGAAAAACTATGATGAATTTAAAATTGTTGAAGTGCCAAAACGAATATAATGCCAAATAGAAAATGTTAACTATTCACGTGGTCTAAAATAATTGAGTAAATATTATGCTGTAATAAAACGTGTAGAGTGATTTAATTATTGCGAATTTTTTAATATTAAAAACAAAGCGGAAATCTTTCACTTCTTGTTTAGTTTTCTATCTTACTTTAATTACTTTTGGCGCTTCCTTCAAAATTTATCCTATGTTACCGCAACGCCACCCTTATTATTCGCGTTTTGACGAACACTTTTTCAACGCAGAAATAGTACTCCTTGCCTCTACCCTCCATATACAAAGATATACAGTGGAATCGCGAACAAAATTTTGGGTGGGTGCCATATATGTAACTAAAGGTTGTAAAAATCTTTTTTATTCGATAAATAAATAAAATAGATATACATAGTCTTCCGGGCTGGGCTATCTTTAGTCAAATCTTGAAAAAATATCAACGATCCTTAATACATTTTTAATTAAGCCAATTAATTCAAAGACATTAACTACCAAACTCGTGAACAAACCGATTTGTTGTTCACATCAATTTTCGTAGGAAATTGGTCGTTGAAAAGTTCTTGAAAATCATCAAATATGAATACGAGTTGTGCTGGTAAGTTTTTATGGCAATTAATGTTGCTTATTATTACAATTAAAACTAAAAAGTGTTGATGGAAAACATCGTTAGTTAAGCTGCACATTTAGGTTAAAACTTATTTGTAAAAAGAACATGTGGAGTCCAACAAGACTAACTTATGGACTGATATTGTTACGACCTAGTGCCGACAAAAGTAGATTCACACCTCCATACCATAAAAGCACACTTTATTATCTTTCCACATTTGGACTTCTTTTGTTTACTTATTTATTAGTTATTGTGGAGAGTAGCCTATTGCACTCGTTTATGGCCGTTTGCGGGCATAATTAGGCAGGTGTGCGGGTTATGATTTCTAAGAAATTGCTTCGAAGCTTGCCAGGCAGACATATTGCACCTGTGCCGTATAAAGCAATGCCGCAATGGAAAGATCGGAAGTCAAGCGATAACCACTAGCGAGACAAGACGTGTGTACATTCGATAATCTATATAGTGACGGATTTTGCGCGTGTTATTGAATCGCGCATTACGTTTGGACTGATTGCGTTCAGTTATATTTATACCTGTGTTATACGTGTTTGTATAGTTCTAATAAATTCTATAGTAATTCCAATAACATTTTAATTCGAGTCCTGTAACTTGTAACAATATTATATAAACAATTAAACATAACGATATATAAAATATTGCCCTGTAGACAAGTGGCATTAGCGCTAAACGAATGGAATAAAAATGTATAGGAATGACATATCCTTACGCTAAGTTTATGCCATTCCCATACATTTTGATTTTATTCGTTTAGCACTAATGCCACTTGTCTACAGGGCCTGGAAAGAGGACTCATTTTTTCCGTCTAACATTGTAAGGAAGACAACACTTGAATTCCAAACCACATTTTTATCCCCTTACGGATCCTGGTCGACATTCCTCGCATTGTGTCTACGCCCTTAGTGGCATTTAGGGAATGCACCGGGACTTTCATTCATCATATTGCGGAATCAGTTAACGGCGGATGTATGTACGTCACATACATAATAAGTATCAAGTTTAATTTCAAGTACTTCATTTTAATTATAACTAAATTATATTAATATCGTATGGATGAGTTTATTATATGAAATTATAATTAATGATATTAGCCGTAAGTCATTCACTTAAAATACCGTCAATACATGTTAGAGCTGGCACTGTCAAATGTTTTGTACACAGAGACATAAGGCCCTTGTATCCGTAGAACGTCTTTTAACGTTTAGCTACGAGATTACAAGAGCATGTACCTGAAAATACTCTATACTTCAAAAACCATGTTGTGTTTTTTTAAAGTACTACCACTTTAAATTCTTTCAAACAAAAACTCACTTTGATACATTGCTATCATTCTTCAAAACTTGTATGACGATATTCCACACGGTAATGTGCATTATTATTATGTTCATCCTTCATTTACATGTATGGTGTGCCACTTGTAATAATTATTATTATGTCATTTCAATACTCACTGAATAACATTTTACAGAAAACATGTTGCTTCTAATCTATATATATGCAAGTGCCGAGTGAAAAAATGTCATGCCATCTAACATGTAGTAGACAGACGGACAGGACAAAATAATAACGGGGTTCGGTTATTTTCCATTTATATACAAGACCCTAATAAGTGGATAATAATCTTCATTCTACCCACATTTAGTTAAAGTAATAAAAACATAGAATTATTAACAGTCAGTGGAACGCCTGCGCAGACAATTATCAATATTCCATATTTGGGGTAAACGACGCAAAATTGACGTGAAAATAATTAAAAAACGAAATTGATATTCTACCTACACTCAATTTCAAGTAAACGACAAAAGATTTTATTTTTAACCGTCATCAAGAGATATCGGCAACACAAAGAAATGCATTAGTCATTTAATAACATTTGCTGGATTTTTTTTAAAAGGACTAACGGAATTCTTCATTCATACTTATTGTCGGGGTTTTTCTGTACTTATACATAATATGACGTCTATTTCTAACAACTCCACAACCACAAGTTAAGTTATGTTTACATATATACATAGTTCTTGCTTTATCTACTTTCATTAAATCCCTCGTGCATTAACGAAAATTTGAAATCTCTTATATAGCGTATATCCAAACTGTATGGCATATTTAAGTCGCACAAACGGTTATTATTAACATAACATACTTTTTATCTTACAAATTGAAACTTCAGGATGTGAATCCAAAAATTATCCGGCTGAAACTCAGTACTAAACTAATTTATTTTAATTGTTTTTAAATATAGTTTCGCGTGTAACGACACTATGGAGTATACTGGGGCACGAGCATGGTGGTGTAAATAAGAAAAGGAGAGCCGGAATCTATACCTAGGCCACACTTACTCTCTATATCGGGTCCCACATAAAGTAGACTAAGGGTTAAATTTACTAGATGTAAATGATTAGCTCTATGTACTTTAAGACAATTGAAACAGAGATGATTAAGTTTTACGTACGCGTTTCGTTCCTTAGGAGACATGTTAAAAAATTCCGGACATTTGTGAATTAAATGATTCTCTTTGCATAATACACAAATGTTTTCATTTTGAATAATTGTTGCTGTGTTTGTTACTTTTGGTTTGATGGAAGTTGACATCCATATTTCTTTCATTGATTAAATCAAAAGCTGAGGTATACGTAAGTGATGATTTGATCGAAAATAGAGTACGCTTACCTAGCTATATTATTACATAAAATAAACGTATCAGTTCGTGTTAAGTACCTACGTTGTGTCCTATCTTTAGTTAACCATGTTATTGGCAGCCATGACCTATATAACAGGCAATCAATTATAATTTGTGCCGTGTATGGTCATACTGCACAAGTTAATGTGCAGCCATAAAACATTACTGAGCACCAACTAGTCTTGAATGCGCATGCTCTTATCAGAAGCCGCGGCATTATCAAAAGACAAAGCATTCTAGACGATTATATTTCTTGAAATTACATCAAGAAGTCTTTTTTATTATAAATATGGTTTTGTGCATTTTGTTGATTTAGTCAGTGCCAAACGTTCATGAATATTATATAAGTTTTAGATTGATCTTCAAGTATATAAGCATCAGACGATAGTCGGACCTATAATAGCGTATCATTTTAGACTCAACTAAATTATAGTTTTATTCATATTGACTAAATTATAAAGAAGCCTACAAGCTTACTCTGACTCAATATAAATAATACCGTAGGGGCAGGTGTTTGTCCGATAAAATTCTTGTGGCAATTCAAAAAACCACATTTCACAAAATAGCTGTATTTTCACACAAAAAATAAATAACAATCAAAATCCGATATAATATTTTAAAAAATAGTACAAATTTTGAAAACAAAAATGTTAATACTTTGAGTTCCCGCTAAAAATCTCGTAGTCTCATCAAAAAGGTTTAAATTTGTTGAAGTTTTGCCAGATGTCAGAATGTTTACGCCCTCTGACCTAGTGATGGAAATTTTGCATTTTTAATAACGGCGACTTACTGGGTGCAATCTGACGTGCACTCGTGTATTGTAAGGTCACAGATATTGCAAAGGGGGACCTTGTGCAATAACCAGTTTATGTTATATAAATACGGATGGTACTTATTATATTGAATGAGACAGTAGAAAAGAGCGGATACAATTAATAGTAGGACAAATGAATTTGAATTGTACACTATTTTTGTTAAGATGCCATTGCTTAACAACCTTCGTTCGTTTGTTGAGATTTCTGAGAATCCTACCAAGGCCAGTGTGAATATTTCCGAAGTAGGTCGGCCTAAGTAGAACGCCTTACACTTTGCAGCAAACTGAATTATACAGGTTGCGTGAAACATTATCATAATTTGTCGCAATGTTTATATGGTGTAATATTATTAGCTTTTTGTATGTAGACGAGTCTTGATTTGTAATACTAAACAATTATTATATTATAGTATTATCCATCTACTTAACGATTATATTAAGGTCAGGTCAAGTAAAACATACATCGGTTAAGTAATGTACGTATGGTTAGTTTTAAACATATTTAATCATGTAACATTTCAAGCAGTTGACCATTGAATTCATTCATGAAAACTTGTTTTTAATCATCGTTATCACAAGTGCCATTTGAAGGTCATTAATACTAATAATTATTTTTTCACTACTGTGTTACTGTTCCATGTTTGAACAGGAGCTACTACTATATTTTTCTGTATATTTATTTCTTTAATGATAGGTAGTTTAAACATAAATATCTTGTTTAATAAGTATTGCTACATTAGACTAAATTAACAAAAATATGTTTCGAATCAACATAATTACATGCCAATTATTGTTTACGAGTATCACATTTAGTAATAGTATTTTTTATTTATTTTTGTTACTTGCAAAATTGATAGTCTGTTGTTCCTTATATATATATACTATAACAGACTATAGTCTGTTTCAAGAGAATTATTACCTTCTTAGGGAAGATTATTTTCGGTTTTCCCGTGTATGTGGAATACGAAGCCATATTATCGAGTTTAGTCACAACCATAATAATTCAATGCTGCGGCACTTATCCGTCACAAGCAAACACCAATGAAAAGAAATACATATAAAAGGAAACGTATTTTACTGTATATTTTCTAGATATTTCTAAAATCACGTGCTCTTTTGTGTTTGTAATGACAGTTTAGACTTTTTGAGTGTTACAGTTTTATTTGTATCGAGACTGTAAGAAAGTTTTTTTGTTCACTTTGATTTTCGTCGCAATAAACATTTAATCCTTGGACTCGGTGCGTCCACGTCACCGTCGTCGACGCGACGATGTATCTCACGCTCTTATTCGCTATTAAAATCTGATCGTTCACATTAACAAATAACGTAATCATTAGTATTTGAAGCACTCATACGGTATTGCAGTCACATCTTAAACTCGACGCGAATGTTTATGAGTCGTTCTATACACGACACCGCGGGCTGTTGCTTTTCGAACTGAATTTTCGTTGCGTTCAACAGTTGCTTTTATCAATTCAGACATTGCTCTCCCCCCGCGGACTCGCTGTCTCTCTCGCACTTATTACTCACCGAATTTGTGGGACGCGAGAGTGTAAACACCATTTACATATGTATACGAGTATTATATAATTATGTTTATGGATGCGTATGTATAGTATTTTATATGGTTTATGCCAGACATTTACGTATATACATAGTTACATATATTTATATACTGATTCTGGTGTAAAATGTTAATTCCTTAGACAACAAAAAACTCGCGAATATTGAATAATATAATGCTCAAAAGTCCGATTTACAAAACCAGCCATTTTAATGCATATAGTAAGTAATACAGTTTATTGTGCAAATTCGCATAGAAAAATGATCCGTCTTAAGAATACCATAAAAATGTAACTTGACTGTACATAATTATGTTTATACCTATTACAATAATTATTATTATAATCTGAATCTTTGGCTATTGATGAAAGATGTAACGAATTATTTTAAATATTCTTATTATGTCAATAATAGTAATTCTAGGTTTTCCACATTCCTAAAACAACATTCCTGTATAAAACAACATAAATTATTAAAAAAAAATATTTATATGTAAATGTACTTACTGCTATAGATATTTTTTGTGACATTGTGTTTGATATGGCAATTCAAATGTTCTACTTACAATAAGGCAAGTTTATTTAATTGTTTATTTACATACACCGTGAACAAATTATTGACTAAAAAGACATTATGATAAACAGAACACAGTCTCATTATAACATTTTCTCATTAATTATAGAGAACCGGACTCTGAAATATTATTATTTATCATGGACCGATAACAAAATGCTTTTGTATCCATTTTAATATTACCAAACTATTTTTTTACCTTCATTACACATCAATTTAAACAAACGCATTTATCATGTCCCGTTACCAAATGGAAAAAAACTAAATTCTTTGAACTTCGTTATGTTCATATGTTTGTACATGTTGCAGCTAGTGAGCTACATATAAATAATATTTGGAGATTACTAAAATTACATACAATAATATATAATTATGTATAGATAAATTATCTTCGAGAAGTGTTTGTAGTAGGTTTTGTATATTCTAAACTTAAAATTTAAATTACCTTGTACAATCAGCAAAAAGAGGTTCGTTATGTATACAAGAAAAAAATATATTTACAATCAAAAGTAAATGGCGAGTCAAATAAATAATAATTATTAACATTGCTAATTGTTGTCAAGGTTGACTATTTGGTTTTATTTTGATAATTAATGAATAAATTGATTCTGAAAAATAAGGCGAGATTTGTAGACTATAAGATAGACGAATCATTATTACGACAGCATCGTCATACTGTGCTCTGTTTACCGCCATACCACAATCAGTTTAATCCAATTTAAAATACAGGGGTATAGGGATAGTGAAAACTAACGTCGCAAAAAAATTTCACAATGAACAATGCTATAATGACAATAGCCGAGGAAAAATTTAACATTAGAACTGTAGAGGAATGGAAAAAAATAATCTATATGCTATTGAAGAGGAAAAGAAATTTCATGGCAGGAATGAAGGCTTTAGATATAATATCAGAACGAATTAGAA
Source organism: Dendrolimus houi (assembly GCA_039645545.1). Taxonomy (NCBI): domain Eukaryota; kingdom Metazoa; phylum Arthropoda; class Insecta; order Lepidoptera; family Lasiocampidae; genus Dendrolimus; species Dendrolimus houi. Next base: position 10,116,006 of record CM077127.1, on the reverse strand, counting down.
TTAACACAAATGATTCATCGGGTGAAAGTGAGGATGAGGATGATTACGAAATGTCTGGAGTTGAATAAATTTAATATAAAATTTTTGTTTAATATAAATATTTATGATTTTAATATCGTTTAATATTATTAGTTCCAGATTAAGTACCTGCCTATAAAAATATATAAAAGTATAAGTTTCTTTATTTATATGCTAACCGTACACTACTACAAACGCAAAACGTCTCGAAGCTAATGTACCTGTAGATGAAATTTGGAAGCAAGGATCTTCTAAGACAACTTTCTTCTAAAGATTTTGTTTGTAGGGATTGTATCTTCTATTAGTCGTTAGTCTATCTATCAATACTGTAATAAATCTTTAAATGGTTCGAGTTAGTACATTACGTTTAAAAATGTGAAAACAATCACTTCGGACCAGGAGATTCCGAACATACAATTTTTAGGATTTTTGTCTGTCTGTCTGTCTAGCTGTTAGAGCATTATGTAAAAACTGCTGAACGGATTTAATTGAAACTCGACATAATGCTAGCTAGCTTATATTCCGGGGCGTACCTTAGGATACTTTTTATACCGATTAATAATGTCGTTTCCGTGGGATAGGCGAAAACATCGAAAAAGATGGCGCTGCGATTGCATCCTTTTTGAAAACTGAACGTATATGAATGAAACTTGACAGAGCTGGCTTATATCCCGAATCAACATTTACGGTCTTATTCATAGAGAGTTAGAGCAAGTTTGAACGCTTCTTTATGGCTCTTTACGTAGCGTTCAAAGAAACTTACTCTAAATTTCTATGAATAAGACCGTTAAGATACTATTTATCGTGATAAATGATGTTGTTTCCATAAAATAGACAGATTAGCTAAATAGATAGCGCTGCAATCGCATTTTTTCAATTTACTAATAAATACCTACGTTGTCATAAACAACGTGTCATTTGATGAGTAAGTCAGAGGACAGGGTTGAGTGGCACCGACTTGGAGAGGTTTACGTCCAGCAGTCGACTGCGATTGGCTGACGAGGAGTGTCGGAATAAGTAATTTTTATGCACCCGAACAACTACAAACCGCTCTCTCAAACTGCAAACAACTTGCAACTGCAAACTCGATAGCAAAAAAATTGCTATCGATCAGTAAAAAAATCATATTGGAATTCTATTTTTTTTTAAGCTGGCCATTTTTAATAATTGCTAGTCAAATTCGCGCATGATTCCTAGGATAAAAAGTAGCGGAGATTATAAGTCTGAGAAATTGAGTTTTTACGTGAATCCCGAACAAACAGACAAGAAATCTAAAAAATGAATTGTATCGTGTTTCCAACGTTTATATAGTGTATTCCAGATGTTTTTTTTAAATAGCTTCAATGTACAGACACGGAATGTTTATAATATTATAGGTAGATAGTAACAGGATCGGATATATTTTTGTATAATTAAAATTAATATTTATTTCATAAGAAAGTTTACGATAACGCTAGAAATTTCTTTTTATGGATGTGTCAGCCACACTGTCCTATTTGAAATAGACTTTACTTGATGAGATATCCGTTACTAAAGTCGTAAAAAGTGTGTCCTAAGAAAAAACAGCGGCTAAAACTAAAACACCTTTACAGAAATTTATACTTTGATAGAGACAAACATATTTGTCGAGTGTTTGATATATATAATATTCCGTACACAAATCGCAAAACGAGTGCGTTGGAAATTCTTCGCCAATACGCAACCTTTCATTGCGCTTAGTTCAACGCACATTTGGTCGGTTTTTATAGTTTTCAATGTTCATGGCGACATACAAAATATCAGACTTGACCAAGACTAGTAAACTCAGGAACATTACAATATATCAAATCCAAAAATGATTTTGTTTTTATCTTTTGCGGCTGAATGTGTGATAGTGGATATTAGTGAAAGGCAAGAAGATAGATTATATTCTAGGGAAAGGCTACTTTTTGTGCCTAAAATAATCTTAAAAAGGGTGTAAATAGGGGAGGAAATTTTGTATTGCCAACCTATAATTTCTTAAGTTAGGCTTATAAAAATTCATTTGCGTCTTTAAATACTTCATTTAGAAATTATAAAAATTAACGCGGATGAAGTGGCTGCTAACATCAAGAATGTTATAAATTATGCTCAGATCTAATCCTGATCATGACGCCTAGTCATCTCTAATCAACAGAAAAAGTATAATCCTGACGTGTACGTAGTACCGGCGTCAAGTGATGACAAATTTCTACTGAATAAGAGAAAAGACTGTTTATTTCGAACCGAGAAGTCGAGGTGATGCAGGAATCATAGGCCCCACTTACTGGCGCCTGCTTGAAAATAGAAAGGAGTGACACATCCCGAGAAGACAGTTGGTGTCGCTTGGCGAGACGCTGGCCGACGGCCGTCACTCTGTGGCGCCTGGCATCCACGGAACATGATGTATAATTTACACTTTACGTCTTTACGGCTATTTTCTGGTTAACACTTTTTGCTCTGATTGTACTTTAAATACACACTAGTGATGTGGCGCTCGTACAAAAAAATTATTATAATCAGAGGTGATTTTTTTAAAATAATTATTTGTGTGTCCACAAGCTATAAGTTTAAGTAAAATTTAATCAATTAACAAGGGAGTACTTAAAATATATTTTAACTTGATACATATAAACGTTTTAAACCAATATAAACATCTTCGCGACAACGTGGCTACAAATTTATTACGCGAAAACCCGAAATTTAACGTTTCCGGGTATTAGGGATCTCAAATTATCTAACTGATTTTTGCTTTTAACTTAAATAAATACATAATTCGAGCTAATCTCATTGTGTCACAAAAAAAACTATCTCGTAGTTTAGACAATCACAAAGACACGAGGTTGAATTGAAACAGAGATAAGTAATAAAAATAGTTGTATGACATTTAAATGTGACAAAAAAGCAATTCTTAAGGAGTAAAGCACCAAAAAATAAAAAGTGCAATGAAATGTAATATGATAAATACTTATACAAATTTTCTAAACGAAAATAAAATTTAATCGTTAGTATTGGTTATCGTATTAACCTAGAGTCGTGGAAAATATATCATAACCCGAACACGGATCCTAATTTATGGACTCATCAATCAATTATTTTGTATGTTTCTGCGTTAGACGTTGTGTAGATTAACTAAATATAATTAAATATGTGTATATTAAATAAATAATAAAATAAGTTCGACCTTTATTGAGAGACATATCACAATCTTATACATGCCGCTTATATTGGTTCTACTGTGTTTATTGAATATCAAAATACATAAAAAAAAATACTTCAAATTTTTAGCATTGCAACAATATTGGAATACATAAGTTTGTGCATCATTTAAAGTTATAATCTAAAATACCTTTCTCAATATTTCTGTGCTGTATTTGTAGTGGAAAGAATTCCCTTTTATGCAACACGTCACTGTTTTCCTAAACTTCATTTTGAATACGATAATACAATATAATTATTCACTTTCAAATTTAATGTTCGTAAACACGTATAAGTACACTGGAAATTTGCGTACGACTGCATTTGCGTTATAGTATCCTAAGCCTTGTCGCTAAGTAACAAGAAAACAATCAGCAGAGTTCATTTCGACGAATTCAGCGCGAAAGATTAATCGACCGACTTACATTATCTGCTGACTTGCAGTTTAAAGACGTCGTTATGCAACTAGAAGTGGGACGTTAGATATTTTTCTCATTGTTGCAAACAATTTTTACCAACAAAATACTGTTTATAGATTATAACACGAGTGGGCTAAAGTTCGCATGTTACTTGCAATTAGGAAATAAATAAAGCTTATCTAGTATTTTAAAATATTTCTTAAGACGAAAAGTCACAGAAAATTTTTATACTAAACGAATTTAAGGCAACTGAAAGCATTTATTTCCTAATAAACATTTCATAAGACAAAAACTTTGTGATTAAATCTATTATATTACATACAGGTGATTTTTTTAAGTGGGCCTTCAGCGCCAAATCCTAAACTAGTACAAGTAATAGCGGAAATTATTCAAAGGAGTCTCAAGACCGATTTTGATGCAAACTAAGTTCGCGTCATTAGATTTTTGAAAAATCAATTACCCTTGTACGGAATCGAATCGGCTGATTTTGTAAAAATAAACACGTTATGTATTATTATACCAAACTATAATGTAACCCGTAAGGATCAATTTCTGGGAAAGAACGTCAATCGACAAACCAAGAGAGAGGGTTGTTTTTGAACAAAATGTTCTATTTTCTACACATTAATTAAACATCAAAATGCGCTGGTAAAATGACCGCACCTAAGTTGAACGCAATCAATTGACTGAATTGATTGATTCGGATAAAATTACGTGCGTTCCAAATATTAATGTATAGATGCTAATACGCATCTATACATTAATTCCTTATTACATAAAATGAAGCTGAATTAATGTATGGAAAATAGAATATTTTGTTCAAAAACAGCTCTTTCCCTTTATTTGCCGTTTGACATTCCTTCACAAACAATATATTTCGGAGTTTTAAAATAAATATAATAAACACATTCACAATAACTAATAGATTTATGCTCCTTTCAGGGTCCATATATATTATTTAGAATATTTTAAAAGCATAAATTTTATATAGCATGTGTATGTATTGCATTTAATTTTGTCACACCAGTCATATAGTATCTATAAAGTTTTACTCAAGAAATGTTTATTACCATCGATACTTTAAGGTAACCTGATACTATACGGTTTACTTGTCTTTCAATTTGGATGAAGGTACCAAAGTGATACATGTATATATAAAACTGAATTAATCGATGTCATTGAATTTCATCGAATGTCGCAGCTTTCTTTCATATTTGCGCCTTTTAACCAAATTAATTTACTATGGTTTAACGATGTAATTCAGGTTTACGTTAACCTATACAATATGAAAATCAACTGTAAACTTTAAGCTTTAACAAACGCTAATTTAAGGCTAATATAAAGAACATTGTTTAAATTAAACAAAAAACAATCTAAGTTCAATGAACTTACTTAGAAAATTATGGCCAGAACGCGTGTTACTTGATTCGCCTACTTTGGAAAATGTTTGGAATAAAATCATGTACTAGTTTTATTGTATTATATCTACATGTAGACAAGACAGGTAGGTAGGGGTCAATGGACCCCGTGCTACATAATAATGTTTCGCTGTTATTTACATTTTTTTACCTACAATGGTTTGCATTGTAAGCAGAATCATTATTCAAAACTAAAAAATTAGATTGAAGTATATCAATGCTGTTATAGATAATTTGAAATAACACTTTAGCGGCATAAACAAAGTCGGGCACAGGTGATTATGCTATGTATGTACATTCAATTATCGAAATTTACAATAATTGGTTGATATTTATACTTTCATTGTTCCTATTTATATTAACCGGAACTAACACACAGGTGATAGTTTAGACTAATTAAGACGTTCAGAAAAAGCTGTGTAGAATGACTAACGAAACCTGTTTCCTAAACATAATGATCGATAATAAATTGTATTATAGATAAGTCACTATAGCACGTATTTAAACATATTATGGAACCGTTCTGTGTACTCAACTCATTTTTGACACAATTGTCGTTTGGTTCCGTTTTGTATAACTACGTCCAATAATACTAGAGCTTTTCTCTATAGTTAAGAACGCCAACAACACTTTACATTTGCATGCCCTGAATTCTAGGTACTCAGATCTTACATAATATCAACCTTTAAACATCCCACTTCTGGGCTAGGGCCTTCGCATTTTTAGGCGAATGTATAGTTCATCAGTCACGCTTGTCTAAGGTGGTTTGGCAGATTTTACACATCGATGACCTCGTTGTGTAGGTTTCATCGCCATGTTTTCCTTTACCATCAGTATGTGGTTATTGTAACAATATGCATTGGCTACCATATCACGCTGATCTCCTGACCCTAGTGAAAGTTAAATGTAATGAACTTTGGAATGAGCACTTTGACGAGAGATCATTGAGTAAGGGGATTTGGTACAAAACAATACAACCCTGTTTGAGTAGAACGCCTTGGTTTGAAGGATTGAATATGGCCAGGTCAGGTGTAGTCACTATCTTGAGGATTCGGTTCTGACATATTCCTATAATAAATTCGCTCACCTCATGGGATAAACCACCTCACCAAATTGTTCAGAGTGTGGAGTGGTTGAAGATGTTTATCATATTGTAATGGAATGTACCCGTAATGAAGTGGAAAGAGGTATCTATATTAGCATTATTGTCTAAATAAATATAGGTCTTTGTAATAGCATATTGGCGGTCCCTCTAGCGAGAGAAGCCAATGTGCTATTAAGAATAGTTAAAATAGCACTTAAAAATAGATAAATAATTAGTTTGTGTAAGTCGAGGGTGACATAATCTAATTGACTAAACATTCTTTATAAAAAAAAAAAAAAATATTAATTAAAATACGTAAGAAAAACTGCCTAAGCGGTGCATACCTACTCTACCCGATCAGGATTCGAACCCAGGTCATTGGAATGAGACGTAAGTGCGTAAACCACTGAAGTACCGGGACTTTATTAATATTTTATACTTGCTAATTCTTAGTTTCAATAGTTGCCGGGATTTGCCTTTACTCAGTCTATTCCATTTTGCACTGCTTATTTCCAGAGTAATCCAACTAAATTTGTAACCAATATTACTTTAACTACTACTAAGTTCCCGAAGTATAATTAATCTGCTATCTTTGATATCCTTGATTGTTATCAGACGCGACGTCTAGCCATCGTTTTCTTGAATGCCCAAGAGGTCTCGCTGCAGGGTCAACAACACTACGTCAAAGTATCATCTACCAATGAGGCATGTGGTAAAGTGTAACAATACATTTAATTAATTAAACGTATCTGTATTTTCATGCGCCACATCATATGCCGTGTTTATATTACACAATTACAGTCACGTTGCTGTTGAGATGCAAAGTACCTACCAAGATATATATAAAAATTTTGAGGACAGACTTGACATTGTTTACAAATCAATGTTTATTTCCTGGTTTATTTGACATCGTTTTAGAATTTATTGGTAAATATAATAACAATAAATTTTTTGTTGCTGTAATGTAGCAGACAGATGGATACAAAATGTTTGCCGTCACCTATGGACATTTGCAACAAAAAGGCTACCAACCTCCTGTGGACCTAGTAGGAATTTTAACACTTTTTATTAAAAATCACAAGTCCTGTGGGAAAACCTCGAATAAATGACCATTTCAAATTCCTAAAGTGCGCAAGAGAAACATTCTCATAACCTTTCCGTACATTAGGACAACATAACATAACATATTTTTTGTCCAGTTACAGAATCCGCCCTAACGAAGAACAAGTTTTTTTTTGATAAATATAAGATTTTCTGCGGGGTGCTGTATCGAACAGTACATGAGCGAATTCACACAGAAATCCTAGTCCCAGTATATAATAAATGAAATTGTTACAAATACATATAGGATATTAATTGACGTAAATAAACGTAACGTAACAGCAATACGATATTGTACTACTATAGGAGTCTAAGAGGCGTGAGAAATGACTAAAAAATATCAATATAGGAGAAAGAAATATAAGTCTTGATACCTATTATTAGAAACCAGATATTTATGATCTGTCATCATTTAAAGATGATCGTTGTATATATATAATCTTGTTACTATCGATTAAAAAATTAACGTAGTGTTACAGTTATTGAGTAGCATAGTTGTTCTTGTCGTGTTTCTTTTTAAAGTTAATAATTGATTTTGTTATGTACCTTGTTATTTCTAAACGATACAATATGCCATTACCTTAATTGAATCATAATGGTATATTTTTATTTATTCGGTAATTAGCGCCTATTTTGTATAGAGTAGTTGTCTATAATTTACAATAATTTTGTTACAATATTTATCCTGTATCTCAGTGAGGAAACGTAGCCAGCCTTCTGGGCACCTTACCCATAGAAGACGATGATCTGGGCTCAGTATTCTACTTATAGTATTGAGGGACTATGAGTAGAATATAATACGAATAAGTTAAGTTTTCTTGCATTGTCCTGTTACAATTAAAAACAAACAAAATATTACATTTGAATTTGGAATCTCCTTTGTATAATGCGATAATTGTGTACAGATTGCAGTTCAAACCTCTCGATTGTATATAGACGGTATTCACTACATTTTATTTTCATGTTGGCAGACGCGATAGATTTATACTGTGTTCGGCTTATTTTATAGCATATAAAACTTTAAGTATAATATTTTATACAATATCTTATATAAAATATTATCTGGAATTTCCAAACAGTAATGTATTAAATTCTTTCATTCTTAACATTTTAATGAAAATAGTTTATCAGTGACTTTAATCCGCTTTCGGTTGTGCCAATTTGCTAAGATTAATGTACTGTAATTTGTTGGAGGGATGGCAAGGTGTTCTAAAAATGCTTGTTGAGTGTAAATAGTCAGTGTATGTAATGTGTTAAAACCGTAAAGTTCTCTGATTATAAATATGTGGCCAGTTGCTGTTCTTTTACTACCATAAACCATTCTGAGTTGTTGCAAGTATTACAGTAGATACTTTTGAGATAAAGAACAGGAAATATGAATATGATTTAATATCCTAAATTACGCAGGATACTTAGTCGTAGTAGCTTAGTAGGTATCTGTCACCCGTTTCTATCAAATGTCATGTATTGTTTGTATGCACAGCTCAGGCAGCTTTTCTGACCAAATGTGTATATTGTTCTAATACTACGTGTAATTTTGTTTTTCCTTGTAAGCAAACTGACTAACGGTTCTACTTGATGATAAGTGGTTATCGTTGACCATGGACATCTGCAACACCAAGACAGCCGATGCGTTCATTGATAGTTTAAATATTTATTATGCCCTTTCTGAAGAGCCTCATATTTTATCATTCTAGAAAAACTGCGTTCGGACCACGGCTAAGAAATATCATAAAAAAACCTGCATATTACGCTGCGAATCATGGACACACTTGGCGGATAAATCATTCGTCACCCTGAAATAGCTAAGTCTGTGCCTAAAAGTAGAACGTTTAAAGACTATAGTTCTCACAAGAACCCAATGTTTAGATAATGGACAAGAACATAGGATATCCTCTATCCCGAAAAGTGCGAGCGTTCTCGCAGGTTACGGAACCAACGTTAACATGAGCCCTTGACATCCTATGGTCAAATAAATTTATTATTATTAAAAAAACAAACCGTCTACTTCTTATCAGGCACGTGAGCATAATGATACTTAATGTAGTTAGAACAAGAGCTCCCTGGCTTTATCTGGATAGCACGTGCCTTATTGTAAACACAGGTGGTGTACGGTGTCACCTCGGGAAACGCTGATGTGACGTTGTGCACTTTAACTCACTAAGCAAAACACATTTCTGTTTACCGGCATAAAATCATAATGCTGAGAGGTGTATCTTATATTTATAGCTAGAATATATTTTGTACACTTATAGCTCCGTAATCATCTTGGCAAGATCAAAACCCTTATAAAACCATTTAGTCCGATCCTAGAGATAGTAAATAGACATAAAAGTTTTATTAAAGATCCGTGGAGTAGTACTAGTTGAGGAATATATTGTTTGGTATTTTAAGCTACTTGCTTTTCTAGGGTTTCCAAGATAAAGGATAAAAACAGTGGATGTTCGCTCTTCTATAGAACCCTTTACTGGGCGTGGGCAAAGACGCACTTGGGCTATTTAGAAAATACATATTACATTAATTCATTAACAAAAACATTTGTGTCTGAATATAAATACGTAGTCGTAATTACCATTAATTCAATAATAATATTACAAAAATGTAATTTTATTATTGTAAATATTTTGAATATCCTATCTAGTAACATATTCATGTAGTTATATTTAGTAATAATGAATTTGTCAAAGTGCCTACATAATCATAAAATACACTTTTCTATCCACAGATCGAGCAGGGCAATATCGGCCGAGGAAGATTTTGTAGATATTTCATCAATGTTGTGTAAGAACTCTTGTAGAGATTGTATTGCTTCTTTATTCCCATGAAGGAGTGAAAAGGAAGAAGAAAACTTATAAATTACTACCATTTCCATCCCTTTCTATTCTCTTTGCTAAAAAATGTGGTTACCACATCACGCGTTCACAACTGACACACAAAATTTGTGATGTAAGTAATTAGCAATACTTTATTTAGTATCAACTACAATAAAAGATACATTATATATAATAAATATTATTTAACGAGTTGTATTAAGGGCTTATGTTCATATTGCTTAGAATAAACAGACGTGTGGCAAATGAGCAACAGCAATGTGAACGCAAGTTTTTTTAGATTTTTATGTCTATAACTTTATCAACCATCACTTTTTATGAGAGTTATCAGCTATTTTACATTATTAATAAATAGCTTTATTATTATTATCGCGTATGTTAATAAATATAATAATAAGCCACATACCACAATAAAGTAGGTATTTATCTGATTTACTCCCATTCAAAACACTCCAACACTAAAGTAAAACTATGTCAGATTATGATTCAAAAACAAAACATACGCTTGATGCGTTAAAAAGTAATTTTGATTATTTATCTTAATGTTATGGCGTGGATATATCGAATACTCAGAAATTCCGTAGACAACTTGCAGAGGCAAATGCCTCTAGAAGAACTCGAGGTTAAAGCGATTTACTGTCAAAGTTAAGCATATTAAAGTATTTTGACCATATAGTCCGAAAGAATCCAGACAATTTGGAGAAACTTTAATTGACCACTGTAGAAGTTTAAGGCAAAAGGTAGAGGTAGCAAAGTACCTTGCGGTAGATCTCCAGAAGGTAGATTAACCGGTTTCCTGACCAGTTAGGCATCTGTAAATAGAATCTTTTGCCCAAAATCGATCTCGCTAGAGGAGAGTGATTATTTACTGTCATTAAGGCTATGATTCTTATGAGGGAGGGAAATACTGTAAATAATATATAGTAAATTTAAAATTTTAGCCTTATGAAAACAAACTGTTATAAGGAAGACAAAAATAATATAGAAAAAAATCCCGTACTACTATTACAAACATCCTAAGTAGGTAATACCTACATAAAATATGTGGGGATAACTTTTTGCATGTTTGATTGTTCCAACTTCCCGGCCTACAGAATAAAAATAGATCATTTTTATAAAGGAGATACATAAGGTACTTTTGTACCGGAAAAGGCTTAGTTTCTGTGGAATGTACAGATCCAAGGCTTATTCAAACGTGTCGATATGTCTGATTATAAAACCTAGTTTATATGCCAAAATTATGTATGTAACTATTTATATCATGAAAACCAAGGAACTAAGAAAAATTTGATTCGTAAATATTGAAACAGAAGATATTATTAAGCAATTTCCGCTTCACAGTGGCTGCATATGAATGCGTACAGGCGGATCTATGCCGGAACCAACATAATTGCTTGTGGAAAGATGCAATCTCGGCATTCCCCATTCGTAAGAGGTCTCGATCTAAGGTTACAATATTACCAAACTGTTTCGATTAAATATTCCGTATATTTCATTAGTCATGTATTCACTTTAAAAAGGAATAATTTATTTATATGGAAAGCGACAGCAGAAATACATAAAGTTCAAACATTAGCTTTGAGTGTTGGACGCAGCTTTTCCAATAAATGAGTTTGAAAGCTTATAGTTTATTGCTGTACTGGAACCTCATTCAGACAACAATGATTTTCAGATTAACTTTGAAGTGAGAGCTACATAAGTTGATCGCGTGCGCACGTTGGGACATTTTTTTTCACTATTAAAAACTGCAGCCTTAATTTACACTTCGGAACTTCGGTCCACATTCCTAGATTTTATCTTCCAATTCATACGCACTGTAGCATTTTTTTATCTGAAAATATATCTTTCTCATGTAAATTACTTGGTTCCGGTTGAATATTTTTTCCCTATGAAAGTATAACGGAATATGTCTGTCGCTAGCTCCATAGGCCTCGAGATGAATCCTGAAGAGTGGAGACGGAAATTGCTTAACTATGTTAAGCTGTCTTACTTACTGTTTAACCTAACGTATGGAAGGTGGTCGATGTATGTAGTCAAGATATATTGTGAATTAGGAAATAAAATTTTACAGGTCATTATAGACTGGAATGTTTTATTTACTGACTATGTAATATAATGGCTATGCCTTTCTTTTGTTTTGATTTTATAGATTTAAATACGTGCAAGCTGTTTAAAAATTAGCACATTATGGCATAATATGGAATTGTAGTATGTGAAAAATTCGACTTTATACAATGATATTCATGAAAATTTATAGTCCGTATTTTAAGTAATCTTTGTAATAAACATATTCTGTTAGAACGTTACTATTACTAGTTGGCAACTCCAATAAATTGTTTTACTACATCGTCATAATTTCTTTGCACACATCATGTTAATATTTTATTTTCATTTAGAGAAAGGTGAAAGAAAGAAAGAAAATGTTTATTTGTCGAGTGCGACAAATTATACAAAAAAACAAAATTAATGAAACGTAAAACATTTCAAAAGTTGTATGCCGCAATTTGACAAATGAGACTGGCGCTCAGTATTTTGCTGTGCCGATAGTTATTACAACACATTTTAATTATTTAAATTTATGTAAACCAAATATAAACTAATGTTGAACATTAATATAACTGATGTTTTTTCGGCTTTCCCACGGCTGTAGGACGATTAAACTATCTCAAAACATTTTTACTCTATGATTGCTAAACGTTAGGTTGTTCGAATCAAAACATTTCATAAGACAATGGATCTAGGCTAGCATTATTAGTAAATGTATTGAAATGTAACCAAAACAAAGTATTAGGTTCCACAATGGGTACTAATAGTGGGTGGTTGAAAGAGATGAAAGGATGACAATGATTGTGATATATGAATTTAACTAGTACCAAAGTTTTCATAAATGTTTCAGTTTCAAAAAGAACTTTAAGCCAGTCGACAGCTGGGGCCATATAATAAGCAAGATCTTGGACTGTGGTAACCTGGAATGTCACGGTTTTATAATCTAATGCTTCATCTGCGTCAGTGTTAAAGAATAAAAAATAGAATAGATAAAACTCTATTTATCACCAAATATACCATTACAAAAATGCACGATTACAATATTGTTATGGTAGAAACAATAGGCGGCTTTATCTCTTCTCTTATCTATAGCAATCTCTTCCAGGCAACCTAACTTAAGGAATAATATAACCTAATCTGGCGATGTAGGTGGTGCAGATTATGAAGGTAGAATTTAAACAGGCATACTTAAACTACATATTTTATAAAATAAATTATTTAGGAAAAAGTAGTGTAGGCAATGTGGGCAATGTTTTGGCCTCCTGACAGTCAGACGGCATTCCAAAGTTTGACAGTCTGCACTGTAAAATAAGAGATATCATAAAAGGATGAAGAAGTTAAAGATTTAGGCTGTGGCCGAATGCGTCTTATTTAAAGCGTTATAAAATAACGCCGTTAACGCATAGCCACATTAATGTATATGCTAACTGTCAATTTTTAACGTCATTAACAATGTCCTATGCCAAATTGCGCTTGACGCTCATCGCTACATATGCGTGAAACGGCCTATACCTTTAACTTTACACACCACAATCGTTATATAATTGTTATATTGTTTTTCAAATATAAAAAAATCTTGTTTCTTTATACATCCATCGATATCGTACTATTTTCCATTTAAAAATATATTGTACGGATCTTTTAAACTCATACTCATGTGAGCACGAGTTTAAAATAATTTTAAGATACGCAGATTCTATTTTTAATATGATCAATGATTTTAATAAATTTAACATTGGTTTATAATAATCAATATTTAATTATTGTTATCATAAATCATCTGTTGAAATACTTTACAATATCTTTTAGTTTAATATAATTTAGAAATGAATTATTTTTCATGAGTAAGCAGTCAAACACACAAATGTCTCAAGCTGAATAAGTTACGCTTTTATAAGCCTTTAGCTTGGGAATTGATATAACTTATAATTAATGTACAACAGATAATTGTTTGATCTGTTTGTTTGTCTCACATATTTCTGTTGTATAATCGTATTGGGATATTTTATATGTCACTCTGGTGTTGTTTTAATATATTTAGAACTTTGCACTGTATTTTATACTCTGCTCATAGTATGAAAATATTCTACGTCCAACTAACCTAATATCTATATAATATCAAATAATAAAAAGTTTAGTCCTAATTCCATATGATATAATACCATTGAACTATAATTTATTTGACATTGTAGTTTCGTTCATTCAATATTTAGTAGGCGTTTGCATTAAAGCCTATTTCTCCAACTATCGTTACTAGCTCTGTCTGTTTAGCTATAAAAGTGTTTGAAGTAGATGACACAGTGCATGAACACTGTGTTCCTGTGATTTGATACCAACTTCTCGGCTTTATAACTGGACAGGACATCCCAATAGAGTGGACATAAAGTTATTTGTTTAAGTTTAGTGCCATCCTACGTGCATTCGTTGGTTTAAATTAGAATATTATAGCGCTGTGGCCTTTTTATTGAATAAATTCCACTGTTTGTTTTGACTTTATCCTTTAAATTAATATTAATTCGGCCTTTCAACGACAAAGTACCCAATTAAACATTTTCGGGTTCCGTAGATATTTTGGAAAAATCGCAACCCTTATCTAATGTCTTGTCGATCTGACTATGTTATATCTAGTTTTTTCGGAAATTACTGACTCTACAGATGAGTCGGACAAGAAGTTTTATGCTATATGCCACTAGACAATGGTGTAGTGGTATGGTAAAAACAAAAAATAGGGGTAGCTGCCATATATGTAGTTTGGCGGATGTAATGGAGGATTGGCGATTTTTTCTGTTTCCATGAGCCTGTTTATCACTGTCCAAGTAGGTATTCAAAAATCATGATGCCTATTTATGTCTTCTTTATTTAACTCAATAGGCAGCGAATGGGGATATATTGACTTCCAAAGTAGTAAATAGTGTTGTTCCCTTTCATGTAACTTCTGAGCTGGGTGATGGATGGATACTTTTAAACTAAATTGATTTGAACAAGATTCGTTGATTATTTTTTGAGATTCATATAAAATACCTCATAGTACTTTCTATTAGATGTATTTAGGGTACCATAACCAAATGATGAAAATAATAGGCAGTTGTCATTTGTACGGAATCCTTCATAGTTCGTAGACTCCCACTCACTTGGTCGATTATTTATTATAAATTCTATTAGACGATCTGTGACAACAGCATTCTACTCTTTTGGTGGTTTTAGTATGTAATAATTGCTAAAGGTATAATTACCTTGATTTGCATATGAACACTATGCGGGTTTTCATTTAGAATTACTGCTCTAGAGTTAGTATGTTTTGATTAAAATTTTTGAATTATTAATATTTTATTATTTTAAAGTACTTGAAACGTAAATCCCTAAAATAAAAACGAGCATAAATGTTCAATTTTATCATTGACATTTCAATTTTTATCAATATTCCGAAACTTTACACATTTTTGTGTATTATGTAATATTTGTTTTAATAAATATTTTTGAATGCAATTGCCAAACATCTTTCATCATTTTTTATTGCTGTAGTTCATCAGGCTGGCGGCTTACCTAATGTAACACTACACTACATTACATTAAGATCGCCAATAAGCATTTGCAACACCAAAGGCGCTGTCAATGCTGCCGACCTCGAAGAGGGGAGTGGAAACTGGCCACAAATACGGAACACAACCTTAGGTTGTTGGCAGTATACTCTAGATCAGGGGTGGTGGCCGGCTAGATTGGCAAATTCTCTATCACCTGGTTATGAGCTGTTTTGCCGCCTCTTCTGACAGGCCGCCCGGCCGCGTGAATTAGCATTCTATGTGTATCATTATTTCTTTGTACTTAGCGAATTTATTTGTTTTGGTTCAAAAATCATAGTTTATACTCATGGTCAATACTTAATACAGTATATATTATCTCACGTTTTCTCTGTACCTTATTCAATTTAAAAATAAAATATTAATTTAAAAAAAACATACCAATTTTGTGCAAAGTCGATATTAGACGGTTTATTTGTCTTTCAATTTGGATGAATAATGCCCGGTTTCTGAGGTTACCAGTTATGAGTTCAATAACAATTGATTCCATAAAGTTATGTAATAGATAAACTTAAGTTAATTGTTAGCCTAAAACTAGTAACAAAACTCGTCAATACATCGATCTATTTAAGAAGGAATATCTAATATTTATTTACATCACACAAAAACTTCAACAACAAAACGTCAAACAAAAGATATGGAATAGATAAACGCCTAAAATTGGTCAGTTAAGTTGAACCTAGTTTAGCTATGGTGTGTTCAGAAAGGCAATTTTATAAGCTATTGAACTGATAGCGCTAACGAACAGATAACTACAGTTAAAATTACCTCAGAAACCTGGTATAAGCCAACAACAGCAATCAACAATTGATTGAATTTGGTTGATACGTCTAATCATCAGCATTAATTAGACTCGATTTTACTTAGATTAAAAAATATGTATTTCAATTTTATATTTTATCAGACACAAATTTATGACCGGTTCCTATATCTTACCAACCGTTCATTTGCCTTACAATCGGTTAAAATTCGACATAAGCTCCATACAAGTAATGTCAAAATTCAACCAATGGTAAGGTAAGTGAATGAATAGTAAGATATAGGAACCAGTCATTAGTTGATGGCTAACGTTTAGTTGATGAATGTATCGGATATTTGGCCTAGATAATAAATAGGTAGGTACATGTTTGCCATTTTCCTTTAACTACTGAAATTTTCAACTTCCATTCTTAGAACTAAATAATGAATGAATGTGTAAAATACAACGTAAATGTTATCACAGGCAGTGAATGAACATTATCAATATCCCATGAATCATTAATTTACGTTCAAGACTTTATTTCCTCGACGAAAGTGGCTGAAATTCCAGTAAGTTAAACAGGTAAGAACATACAAATGGTGTAAATGCTATATTCAATTTACTATCATACCAAATATCAATGACTGCTATCGTGTCAGAGGGAGATAATGAAACAATGTGTGCTGTCGGTCAATGGCGGAACATAAGTGGAATGTACGTAAACTTTTCCGTGTATTGATAATGGTCACTAACCCAACAATTCGCGATCAAAAGCAATTGTTTTTTTTTCATTATCTCTAGGGTCATAGAAATTCCTCTATGGAATTTTTTAATATTTCGCTATAACATTCAGTATTGGAATATGTAATAGAGGCGTGCTACTTTAATATTATAATCAGGCAATATTGTTGTATCGATAATAATACAAATTTACACGTGATAACCAACACGGATTCCAGAGGACACGTAATACTTTTTGATATTTTGCAAGTATATTTTGTAATTTTTATCAACTACCTCTATATAATATGAGTACACGTGTTTACTTAATCATCATTTTAAAATATACTTGTGTATTTTTGTATTTTTATGGAGAAGAAAATATTTTACATTACAATGGAAGAATACACTAATATGTACTAGCAAAGACAATTTCAATACCTTAACGTGTTACTTTGACGGTTATGTTCGCTAAACGTTGCTAGATTCAATTGTTTGTAATTGTAAAATTTGTGAAAGTTTGTTGGTTAAACTGTTATATTATATTTAAATATCAAATTGCTTACGTATTTTATATTTTTACTGGGCGATTTTATTTCTTAGTATTATTCTTCCGTTCTCATACGAGCAAAGTCTGATAAAACCGCGCCATCTCTTCTGAACTTTAAGATAAGGCCTTAGACAAGATATAGCCTTAGAGAATCTTATTTCAAAAATATTGTAACATCTTAATTTAATTTTCATACTTTAGAAGGATATCATAGAAGAATAATACTGGAAATGACAATAGTCCAGTAAAAAACGACTAACACCCTAAATTACTAGATGATGTTACAGGTCATTGTTTACTTACTTATAACGATTTATTATTAAAACTGTTTTTAGACCATATAAGTCAAAATTTGAAAGCATTAATAAATTTCAGTTCAATTTTTAAACAGGGTAAATTAGTAAAATTTTTAACAGAACTGAATAACTTTTCACAGATTTTACGTACTACGTAAAATATCGAAAAATCGAAACTAGTGAAATCTAGGGAACGCAGTAGAACTAACCATAAACAACAATTTTCTACTATTCCTTTTCCATAGTAACACCATCCTCCTTCTATAAGTGTTAACTTATAGCATTTGATGAGCGTTAAAGACAATTTATAGAGATAAGATACAATTAGAAGTAGCGTAATTTTAAGACACAATATTTTAAGAATTATGATGTCATCATGCAAAATATGGTCCTACGACACTCGTAAGGCTCCGATCATGATAATAATAGGTCTGTATTATATCTACAAATCTCCTAAAGAATTTGTAAAGAAGTGAATCATAGTTTTCGATGACTTCACAAATACGTACGATGCAAGCCTGACGTAATAATTAATATTCATTCATAAAGTCGTGTTATGTCAACAAGTGAAATAATTGTACACGTAATGACTGTTTCAATTGCTACAATTTAATTCATTCAGAATCAGGAGCGGCTTGTTAACTAATTTATATGTGTATTATACTTATTCTCTGTTCTAGTAGATGTAAACTATATTTATAAACTTACAAGTGGGCGAATCACAATCATAAATGCAAAACTGAGATTTTCTCTTGCAAACCTATCATCCCTAACACAATAGTCAAAGATTTACGAATATATAATTTTGGTTTTTATGGCAATTTCGAAGCAACCTATGCGGCCATGGCTCCTGTGTATAGACATAGGTTGCTTCGAAATTACAGTATTTTATTACTACTATTAGTAATAAAATACTGTATTATACGCATAATGCGAGTCTTTTACCCATAGATAAATACATTTAAATTATAAACTTCTCACAAAATGGCATCCATAGTATTTATTGGGCATAAACTAAAAATTAGAGATGCGCTTAGAGAACGCCATCAGTACACAATGTTTATTCGATGTAATTTCATATAGTTATACGTTTCATCCAAATAAGTTAAACGTGTTGATTCGATATAAGTTGCGTTTTTATGTATGAACGGAAACGATTGCGTTGCGAATGGTCGCTTAAAAACAAACAAATTTGTCTGATTAAGGATAGGTTATACTTTATTGTCACTTAACAGAGATTGTCACAAAAACACTGGTATGGGAAGCAGCCTAATGTCTATCTTTATGTACACTACTATAGTAAATTATGTCACAAGGAACCAAAATAATGTATTGAGGGCAAGAGCGATTGTTTGAATCCAGAGCGAAGTGAAGGAGCCCAAAGTAGAATCCCGAGCGTAGAGTAGAATATATCGTAGATAAAGTAGTATCTAGAGTAGAATTCTAAGCGAAGCGAGGGCTTCAAAGTACGTCGCTCGAGGTTTAATATATTTTGTACTGTATGGCACACTCTGCTATTTATCCCCCGTTATAAAGTATAACTCAACCATAAGAAAAATAAATAAGAGATGTTTTTGTAGTGAAGAATATTTATATTTATGTATTAACCGTGGTTTTTAACATTGAATATATGCTCCATAAAATAGAAGGTTGTTTGGTCTTCGCTAAATGTTGAAAATATTGTTACGAGTCGCAGGACTCGAATTAAAATGCCGTTGGAATTATTATAGACTTTATTAGAACCATACAAACACGTCTAACACAGGTACAAATATAACCGAACGCAATAAGTCCAAACGTAATGCAGGAGATCGTAATTAAAATACACGTGCAAAGTCCATCACTAAATAGATTACCGAATGTACACAAGTCTTGCTTCTCTTATGGTTATCGCTCGACTGCCTCATCTCTCAATTGGGGCATTGCTTTATACTGTATAAATACAATATGTCTGCTCGGTCGCGTGGACTGAATTTTCTAGAATCACACCTGGCTAATGACTACCATAAAAGATTACAATACACAATGCTCTGGTTTTCTAATCACAAATTTTAAACACAAAGTAAACAAAAGAAGTCCAAATGCCGAAAAGGTAATAAAATGTCTACGGGTATGCAGGTGCGAATTTGTTTTTTGTCGGCGTTCAGGTTGTAACAATATGCTAAAAATACAGTTTCTGAAAATGACTGCTTCTTTTTCATTTTCCCATGTATAAACAAAGGTTTATTAATTAACAACTATTGAATAAGTTTTAATTATAGATTATATTATATTTAGGTATTAAAGAAATTTAATTTATTTTTCCATTAAATTAAATTATCATAGGCTTTTAAATATTTTTCTCTCGATTTGTTTGGTAGTAAATTATTTATGACAGTTCCTGCGTTTAATTTTACACTTTCTGGTGTTAATATTTCAATTTTACTGCTAGAACTCTTCTTTTATTCACTTTATGGGAATCGAATTAAAATTGTCTGTAATATTTTGATAAAAAGTTATAAAAAATCGAATAAGAATTTCTCGTGTATTTTTTTATTTATTTGGCCAATGCCGCCTCGGCAGGCGCGGTTTTTTTTATTACCGGCCAGGACTTTATCGAAGCGAATTGCATTCAAACTTTTTAATTAAAATAGTGTTCCAAATTCATGTCATTTCATCACTGTTATTAAGTGCGCCGGAATGACCGGAATGAATAGATGGGATGACAAATAATATACATTCTTCAATAATATCAATAATTAGTTACTAAGATATCGATTGAGTGGTGCGTACTGATGAGCCATGAACTGGAAGAAATCGCTACTAGCGATAAAATCACCTATTGTAAAATGTTATTGTTATAGCTGTATTTTTTTAATCTATACAAACAAGTGTCTGTTTATGACTTGAAAATAAATGCTAAAATATAAATGATAACTGCTATTTGTAAGTTGCATATCATAAATGAAATTTAAAAAAAAAATAGTCCGTCGGTCTGTTTGAAAGTTTCTTGAGACTATTAAAAGGATTTCAATGAAAATTTTAAGGGTTAAAACAGGAACTTTATCTTTAACTTTTGCATATATTTCATTTCGATATATTGCATGATTCAGAAGAAGTTGGATTTGCCAATAAAGCCCTCAGTAAAAAAGTGGCGGGTGCAGTTAGTACATATTAAATCATATTCATTCAATCTAATACATATGCCATTCCTTAAATGAGTGGCAATAATAAATAAAAAAACAGTGTAATGCGTTTAATTTATTCTCGGAGAACAGTGGGTTTTGCTAATGTAATCTATGTGCGAAAATTTCAATTCGGTATTTCAATAAAGGTTGATCAATTCACACTAACTGATTGAGCATAACAAAGTGGGCACATAAACTAACTTCCTTCATTGCTCGGAGCTCATAGCGCTCCTCCCGATCTATTCCTAGAATAGGACAGTTCTACTTTTAAATTAACACATGTATTCATGGGAAAATTCAACCTTTTTACAATACAGTGTTTTGTAATATTAAGATGTTCGGGATAATGTTAATCAACCGCAATAGCTACGATACCCTAAACAGCTACTGTATGTAATATTACTGTTGAGCTACTATAATACTACTTTACTACTACTACTATTACACTGCTATATTACATATTGCCCGTTTCTAAAAGAAAAGTGACCATAAAACGGTGCGGATTACGGGATTATAATACTGTTTGATCGAACTGAGAACTGTGTATTAAAATAAATTAAGAAAGTAAAAATTATTTAAAGAAATAGAATAATCTTGAAATTAGAATTAGAACAAAGATTTGGTAACTGAAACAGACATGTGATGGACTAGAAGACTGGAATAGAATAGCCTGTCGTTCAGTGTCGTAAATAGGGCTGTGCCACCGATGCCCAAGCACAGGGCGTAGACTCTGGGGGGCGCAAGAATGGCCAGAACAGACAGGACTATTATTTTTTCGGTTTGCTCCTGATAAGTTCCCGCTGCGCCCCTAGTGCCCGATTCCAACACATCCTACATGCTAGTATCGTCAAAAACGTCTGTTAGATTTTAAACTTTAAAAAAATAGATCTGTCTTCCAAAATTTTAGATAATTGGTCCACCAACACCAAGGTCCTTGTGCGTTATTTTATTACCCTGAATTAAATAAAGTAGGCCTATACATAGCATTGCTCTAGCTAGTGTACCTACAATATCTAAAAAAACAAGGGCGCAGTTATAGAAATTCGCATAGGGCACAGAAAAGGCTATTTACGGCACTGCTGCCGTTGGTCGAGGCATGAGCCTTGAACCGGTGAAAAACAGGAAAAGAAATTTGATACGTGTATGTTTCTTAATTTTTATTTCTGTTTTACAGCCACGGATATAACCGTAACTGAATACAAAATATTCCAATTATGTCCTTACAGGGCCTAAAATAATGAACAAGCTGGAACACAGAAATATGATCTAATCAGAAAAACCGGTGACGATCTTTACTTTACCTGTTTGTTTTCTTCGCAATTTTGCACGCATTCGTGGTAACTGACTCATGGTGCAGGCTGTACTTACATCGAAAAGTGGAATCATCTACATGATGCGTTTCTTGCATACCGTTAAACTTACCTGCAACAAAATGAAGGAATTCTTTAATAAAATTACATAGTCACGTTCAGCTATTTCGCTATAGTTCTGATTCATACCGCCTTAGTCAAGTTTTCTAGACGAACCCATAAACTGTTGTTTACACAGTTAGTAATAAACGGGCGATGTTTGACTGAGATTAGTTAGAAATATTACTAACTGTAATGTGGCGTGATACGGAGGCGAATTTAGTATAATAAGCATTACGCATTTTGTATCTAAAAGTAATTAAAATATTTTCTAATCTCATCCTACTAAATTTTTAAGTTTTTATCTCCATATTTTGGATAAGTAATGAAATTTAAAAAGTTTTAGGTCGATACTTGAAAAGTGATGTTAAATTTTTTTTGTATTGCATGAGTTCAGCAGACAGGCAGACGGCCCACTTGATGCAAAGCGGTTACCATCGCCTATGGACATTTGCAACACCAAAGGTGCTACAAATGCGCTGCTGCTCTATTAAGGGAGACTGGAACCTGATCACTAATGCCGGAATACATATCAAGGTTGTTATGGAGGCATACTCTAGACCAAGGGTGGTAACCACCCAGTCGGACAAATACCCTACCACCTGGCTGTGGGTTGTTTTGTCGCCTCTTACGACAGGTCGCCCGGTCGCAGGAAATTGTATTCTTTCTGCGTTCCTGCACGGATACTGTGAAGTCTTATTTCGAATAAAAACCTTTATAAGTTTTAAGCCAAGAATTTTGTGTTACTGTAGAAAATTTTAACTATTTAGTGGAATGTTACTTTTCGAGTTGCCATAAAAACTCTGTTGTTTGGCTCAAGTCCAAATCTCACAACTTAGCTGAGGCTGGTATGAAGAAGTTAGGTCGGTCTACCTTTCACTTGTTATCGGTTTAATAGAAAGATATTCTAAAATGGTAATATATGAACACCTACACACATTGGCTAGATCTTGAAATCGAGCAAAACCGTATTTAATATAAAATATATGAAAAAAATAACCATTAATTTGGACGGATTTTCATCACAAGTGTCTGATAGTGGGTGAATATTGTCCAGGAATCGACCGTTATTTACTTAGTTTCGTAAAGCTTGCAGACGTATGAAGAAACATTGAGGTTTTGGAGTTAGATGTAGTCACATAAAATCTTAAAACATCTCAAATGCAGTCGACATACAATTTTCCTAAAGCTAATTTGGTTCAATTTCCAAGTGGAATTAGACTTGATCAATTATAATAATAGGGAGCGTGCATTTTTGATTTCTATATGAAAATAAACCGTTTTAGGGAATATTTACATATAATATCATGAGAAAATGAAGAACTTCTTGTGATAAACGTTTATATAATATACTATTATTTTACGTTATGTAAAACAGTAACATCAAGAAAAACAATCTAATCTCGCATCCCTTTAAAGATTGTAATTGAAATCAACATCACAATAATAAATTACTATAATCTGACCTATTTTATGATAAAACTAACACTTGAATAACATCTTCTCTTTGAGGTTCAACTAGGAGTGGTATGTACACATACCACTACAATTACAATGCACTGCGGCTATTTAGTTTTAGCGTTTTTATAGACGATTTTTAAATGCCGTATATGTAATAAAACAAATAGTAGTTTTAACTTTTGCATCATGCTCATTTAAAATTCATTCTGTTCTTAGGTGGCTCATGCAATCAAAGTGATTTTTTGTCGAATATTTTTTCAAGCTTCTTTATGAAATTCTATAATTCTATATTGTTCTGGAACACGGGCTTTTGAATTCGGAACACTTCTGGACCGGGAACAGCTTATCCAGTGTTATAAAAATAACATCTATAGAGACGATTTCAACATCGGTATTTAGGGCGAATAAACAAACAACGATTGTCTCGACGCAAAGGAAACACTCATGGGAGATTCTTCGGTAAACACTAAGACTGTGGAATATTGTTAAGATTTATTGTTCAGATAAAAATACAATGAACGCCCCTTTGTAGTTGTGAAGCGAAGCTGTTTTATTTACAACCAAGCTAATGGAGTAGATGAAAGTGTATATGAGGCTAACTTCTTAAGACATTAATGAATAGCTCTCATTGCCGTTGAATAATCATTAGCACTTTTCAGGAGTGTTACCGCAAGGGAAGAAGTAAAGTACCTTGGACATAAGTTGACTCAGGGAGGAATTTTAATCGACCAGGAAAAGGTTAGTGCTGTCTTGGAGATGAAGGAACCTACTAATTTAAAACATATGCGAACATTCCTGCAGACGTGTTCCTGGTTTAGGAAATTTATTCCTAATTTTTCTCAAGTGGCTGAACCACTAACACGCTTAACAAGGAAAAATGAAGTTTTGCTTTGGGGACCAAGTCAATCCAAAGCCTTCGACACATTGAAGAAGTACCTTATTTCTGCTCCTATACTGATTCAAGCAGACTTTAATCGTCCTTTCATTTTGCGGACCGATGCAAGCAACTATGCATTAGGAGCGGTTTTACTCCAGGGAGAGGACAAAGAGGAAAGACCGATTGAGTATGCGAGTCGTCTTCTTACCTCTGCAGAACGCAACTACAACACCACAGAGCGCGAGGCCTTGGCGGTGGTGTGGGCTGTGGAGCGTTTCCGGTCTTACCTCGATGGACAACCTGTCATAATAGGCAGCGATCATCAACCCCTCCGCTGGCTGTTGACTTTGAAATCACCTACAGGTCGCCTTGTACGATGGGCTCTTAAACTTCAATCATTTGACATTAGATTCGAATACACCCCAGGTAAAGCAAATGTCGCGGCTGACACTCTTAGTAGACCAGTCTGTTCAGAAGAATCACGTGAACAATGCGGAGTTTGCTCTGTTATAATTGACTTACCTGCGAAAAAGCCAGATCAATTACGGCAAGAACAGCTAGCAGACCCTGAGTTGAAGAAGATAGTCCTAGAAATCGAAGGTACTGATGAACTAGCAACGCAACGTTGGACGGAGAGGGGTTACTTAATGAATCAAGGAGTACTCTACAGGTATAACCCAGACTCCGATAGTGAATCACCACAACTAGTAGTTCCCGTTGCTCAACATTCCGAAGTTCTAAAGGAATGCCATGACACACCTCTGGCCGGACACCCGGGCATCGATAGAACCTACCATAAATTATCTCAGCTATACTATTTCACTGGTATGCGGAGGATAGTCACAGACTATATTAAAGCCTGCGTACAGTGTCAGCGATATAAAGCCACTAATAACAAACCCCCCGGTCTCCTCCAAACACCATTGATGAACCAACGCAATGAGGTGTTGGCCATAGATCTGTTTGGCCCACTACCAGAGGGAAACGAGGGCGAACGATGGATATTGCTAATAGAAGACACCGCCACGAGATGGGTAGAGTTATTCGCCCTTAAGGACGCTACAGCGGAAGCGTGTGCGCGTGTACTAATCGAAGAATACTTTATGCGGTTTGGGTTACCCCGCCGTGTGATATCGGATAATGGTGTCCAATTCATATCGGCAGTCATGCGACAATGCATGTCAGTCCTAGGTGTGAAACAAAATCTAGTACCTCTTTACCACCCAGAAGCTAACTCCACCGAGCGAAAGAACCGAGATTTAAAGGTACAAATTGCACAGTTGGTGGAAGATGATCACACTTCGTGGCCAATGAAGTTACCAGTCATTCGTTTTGCTCTGAACAGTGCTCGGTGTCGAACAACTGGCAAGACACCAGCTTACTTAACGTTTGGAAGAGAACTGAGATCACCCACCGAGATAACTCATGACCAACGTGCTATTCTAAATAAAGAAAACTTTAATGCTCAAATCACACCATATCTTCAAAAGTTTATTAATTCCCTATCAGCTGTTCGAGAGCGTGTTGAGAAGCAGCAAGATAAATGCAAGGAGTATGCAGATCAGTCACGTCGAGCAGGAGAAACGTTTCAGGTTGGCGATAAAGTTCTACTCAAGTCACACGTGCTCAGCAAAGGATCGAAGGCTATAACCTCCAAATTTGTGCCAGGACGGGATGGCCCGTATTAAATTGCACAGAAGGTTAGCCCAACTACATACGTTATTTCGCGTGTAGAAAAACCTGACGAGATTCTGAGAAAGTATCATGTCCAGGACCTTACCCCTTTTGTGGGAAAGGATGAGATTCCCCCCCAACCCGTGATTCCCGTTAAAAAACGTGGTCGTCCCAAAAAGGTTTCTGATCAGCTAGTCCAGGTACGAGGGCGTTCACCTGGTCTAGAGGGGGAGTATATGACACGCATGATGCCTAAACGTACGAGCAGGGGTCGTCCCCCCGCTCGGTATTGCTAGAGCGCGGGTGAATACCGTCCCGCCTCAAACCGCAACCCCGCGACTCCTGTCGCGATGGGCCTACGGCTACGGGATGTGAGTAGTGGTTAATAAAGCTCTCGTCCGCACTGCGCGTGCACAGGGCCTGTCTTTCGCGTCGCGAGATTAACACGCAGCTTAAAAAATGTAAAAAGATTACAATGTTTGTGTTCCTAGATGTGAGTTTTTAATAAACGTTTTTCGTAAATCAAAATGCCATGTTTCAGTTCCCCCTGACCATAAACATTTATTTCAATGTCGCTGTAAAATACGACTAGAACAATGTATGAAGTCTTGTTCTAAGTTCAGCGGCTATCAACAATCCTTTATGATAGCGGATAATTGCGACAAGACGGCGCCCACACCAACAAAGGGACCTTGTCTATATTTTACAACTCACTGGAGAACTTTGGAGACAATGTTGCTCACATTGCCATAAACTATATAAATCTTGAATTACTCGAATCGGCATCGATTTCATGCTCATTTTACTTATTTTAGGGTAACATAGCCAATATGGTATAAATAAATAACTTCGTCAAATCATATAATATTACATCCGTCCTTCATAATCTTTAAGGAAATGGGTAGGTGTAGGTATAAGGCGATAGCAGGACCCATGTTACAGAAACCTTTGCCACCGTGCGAAGAAGGTACATTTTATTATACAGTTGAGACTTATAACACATACACACAATTAAAAACAACCAATAAGCCTGTGGAATAACAATCAAATCTGTAGTCCACTTCGAAAAATAAATGAAGCTGAGTTAATGTTTTTAGATAATTTATAACTGCTGGTTCCTTGACAAAATTGTTTAAATTTAGCTCTGTTTATTTGAATGGGTTTTTAATTTATAATGCGATGTCAATTTAATATTACAATGATTGTGTGTGTAGTTACAGAAATAATGGATAAAAAAATTGCTTCATTTAATTGTTTAAATTTAAAACTTTAATTAAGTTCTTCAAAATATTTCGTTACATTTAATAAGTTTCAATTAGTTTTTAAAGAGTATATACTGAATATGATATATTAAAAATTAAATTAAATTTCTTTAAAAACGTTTTAATATCTTCAAACGAGTCTATTCCATTTTTTAGTTTCGTTATCTAGGCGCCTGCAAAATATGTAAACGCAATGCTCACTGAAAATGTTATATGAAGTGAACAATGATTTAAACAGGCGGATAATTTCTGCTTCAATTTACTGCTACTGAAGCATACATATAGCGGTTACTTAGTTATATATAATAATATATACTCGATAGTATTTTAATACCTGACTGCTACACTTAGACATTTCAAGGAACACTAAAATTAAGGTCCAAAAACTGTCATTTTAGTAATTTATGAGTATAATAGTAGTGAGTATCTAATGTTTATGTCTATTGTAATTGCTATTTACTGTTAAAAAACGTGAAATGCGGACTTAAAAAGTTATAAAACGAAAAATTCACACTGAGCGTTCCCCGGTTTCCAGAGCAGACAAAATTGGTTTTTGAGGGTTGACCAAAAGCTTTCTTTACACTGTCGGGAAATGAACCCCGGAAACTGTTCACTGAAATGCACAGGTGCGTTTCAGTGAACTAGATGTACTAACGCTTAAAACATTAAACCACAGAGGGCTTCGTACTATATAATGATATTCATACAAAGCAGTAGGTATGTATGTATGTAAGTATAAGTAAACGAAAGCGTAACAAACAGACCGCACGTCTCTCAAAGTGTAATCTCAATTGCTTTTCTTCCTTTAAAACCGACACGGGAAAGCATTAACATATTTATTGGGGTCGGCACGTGCCTTAAAGTGTGCCTTAACTCGGCTAATGCCCACGCGCCGCCCGGACATGTCACTCTTGCAAGCACGCGCTGGGAAATTGAATAAAGTAGCAATATGACACCGGCTAACGACAGTCTTGTGTGCAAATGGCTTTATATTATGAGGGCTATCAATTCTGAAACAGGTTAAATAAATACCTGTTTTATGTATATATTTTCTTAAGTTTTCGCCACCGTTTCAGAGCGTGTTTACCTAATTATATTTTCACTTTTTTCTGGTCTTTTATAACTTGTAGGCATTATTAAAATGAAAATTTAAAGAGTCTAGTAGTCCTTGTAATTTAAAGCAATTAGTTTAATATTTTCTTAAGTTTCGTGTTAGACATAATTAAAATGACATTTTTCTTTATTAGTCTATTTCAACAGGGTGTATTATACTTCAGCCCTTTTAAGTTATGACTACATTTATATCTATCTTCTTAAATTTTCGTGACTAGTAAACATAATAAAACTACGTTTTAACGGTTTTAAGCGCAGTATTTTATTTGATTTTTATTTCAACTTTTAAAATCGTTAAAACGTAGTTTTATTATATATTATGTCTAATTTTTATTTATTTCCAAAATATACATACTGATGTACATGTCAAAGTAATTTTGTTTATTTATATGTCCACGAAACGGACGATTGGATAATAATTTGGTAAGGTGATAAATTTGACCCTGGAGAAGAATATGGGCCCAAAAAATTGAAGGGGCTGAAAATTTTCTATGGGAATGTAATAAATAATACTTAGGATATAAAATTCATATTTATGATTTTGGTAAGAAATACATGTTTCAGTGTTATAATTCCGTTTCTACGTTATTTAGAAAGTAAATAAAAATATGCAGCGGAAGTCACGGATAACACCTGCTACAATGTAGTTGTAAAACTAGTAGAATCCAAAAAGCTATTGAAAATCGAAGCATCCAGTTCAAATGCACATAATCCTTGGTGTTATGCTTCATCTGGGATAATGTTATAACCGTTTAATAACCGTTTCACGCAGATGTAGCGATGGGTTTAATGCGTTATCTGTGATACAATATTGTTATTAATTGTTAATGACGTGAACTATTGACAGAAAACGTACGGGGAGATATATATATATATATATATATATATATATATATATATATAGAGAGAGAGAGAGAGAGAGAGAGAGAGAGAGATGTGAAGTCGCTTAATTAATCGCAAAACTTTTAACTTACCACAAGTAAGAACTAATATAGGTTAACATTCTCCCCTATACAGAATGATGAATTATAGTAATTACGTACGTACAAAGTTTGACATATTCGCCGACTCTGCTCCTTCTATTAAGAAACGACTCAAGGCTTTGTTCAAATCCTCTTAACTTTGTCACACCTACTTGTATTTTGTTTTTACCACTCTAAGATCATACATACATAGTCCGTTGATAATCAATTATATTATGCATGCCGTGTTTGCATAAAGAGAATATAGTGTTAAGCTATGAAACAGTTTAGTCAATATATAAAATAAAAACATGTATATATATATATATATATATATATATATATATATATATATATATATATATATATATATATATATATATATATAACATATTATATATATACTAAAATAGCTGTTCGTTCACGACGTTATTTTTAACGGTATAAATATGACGCATTTGGCCACAGTCAATAACTGTAACATTGTCGCAGGTGAAGCCCGAGAATTACAAAGATAGGATGTTGAATAATGACAGCCCTAGATAACAATTCGCTGCCGGTGTCCGTCGGTGTTTAGGGGCAACGATCTCTGTAAACCCTAGTTTTCACTTATCAGCAAAAAGTGAACCGCAGCTCGTGGTTTTTTTTTCCCGCTTTATTCGGATTTAATCAACGGTATTTTACTAAAGCATCATTATCGATTAAGAGACAGTAGCAATTATAAAATATCGATTTGACATCTTCGTTTTATACACTTATGCGGCCATGCCTTGCAAAATCCGAGATTCTGATTATTGATGAACACTAGCCAGTTTCTATACCTTTTCGACCGTTCATTTGGTTTACTATCGGTTAAAATATGACATAAGCTCCATACAAGTAATGTCAAAGTTCAACCGAGATGGTAAGGCAAATGAATGGATAGTAGTAAGACATAGAAACCAGCCATTGGTAATATATCTATATTCTAATAGTTGAAGTGTATTTTTAAATCACCTTTATAACTACTTAAGTTGTAATTTGGGTTAATTCTATTTAAATCTTATGCCAATCTATGTTACATCCATTTCTAATTTTGACCTTTATTTTAGACTTTTATTATTATTATATTATATTAGCATTCTAGCAAGTTTCAAAGGCTTTCACATTACAGTCTCTCTCTGCTGTCTGAAAGTATTGATGATGCATTCAGCGTTAACTTACATATTATAATAATTATAAGTTAAAATTAAATTTGTATAACAAAACAAATAACGAAAATTGAAAAGAAACTTGGTAAGATTTTCAATTTTTAAGTAATTTGGTCTAAGGCAGTGTGGCCTGCATGTCGTACGCCGCGTTCGCTGTGATTCTCGAGCATTCCAGTGTAAAGATGTAGGGTTTTTGAACTCAATTAGTATGTATATTAAACAAATTTGTCCAATCATAAACGGTGCACAGGAAAGACAGACGCGCGTTTAGACGTTTCTAGAGTGACGTCAGTATAATGTCAATCCGACGCCGAATACGGCGTCCAACGGCGATTTCAGCATCCGCGACAGACCACGGACTTATTCTTCAAGACCGTAGTTATTCTACATGTTTTAAATAATAAAACGTCACAAGGCTAGAGATGAACAACCTATGATAGCACCACTAATCATGAAGGATTAATGCCCGGTTTCTGAGGTAATTATAACTGAAGTTTATCTGCTAGTTAGCGCTATCGGTTCAATAATTTATAAAATTGTGTTCCTGAACACACCATCGTACGATAAACTTCAGTTAAACTTGG
Source organism: Dendrolimus houi (assembly GCA_039645545.1). Lineage (NCBI taxonomy): Eukaryota > Metazoa > Arthropoda > Insecta > Lepidoptera > Lasiocampidae > Dendrolimus > Dendrolimus houi. The sequence goes on along the minus strand of CM077127.1, from coordinate 10,084,312 downwards.
TTCAACTTAACTGAGAAGTATTGGGTGTTTATTTATTCCATATCTTTTGTTTGACGTTTACCTCTCAAAGTCATAACTCAAAACTAACCAAAAACACATAATCATTTGTATCAAATTGTAAAACGCTTCGTATAATATCACATCGTTTATTTGGATAAACAATTTATACCCACTAAAACGATTAGAATTATGGATAGGAATTCATCGGAGTTGGATATGGAAATACTGCAGATTATTTCTGCTATGTCCATACCTCGAAATTTAAGGATACGTAGAAATCCATTCGAATTATTTACAGATGAAGAATATAAAATGAGATATCGGTTCAACAAGGGTACCGTGATGCACCAAGGTGAAAAAAAATCCTGCATTAGCATCTATTATTAATCGTAAATACACGTCCATGTTTGAGCAAATTTGTATATCTTTACGCTTTTACGCTACTGGTACTTTTCAGGTAGGTATTGGTGATGATATAATTGTCCATAAAACCACTGTGTCAAGAGTGATATCTAAGTAAGGAAACAGTAAAATTACCCCGAACTAGCATAAGCATGCCAAATCCAAAACACCTCAGAGAAGTGAAGACACGTTTTAGCTATATGCCAATCAAAAGGCAAAGCGTACCGAAATATGAAAAATCAAACACTATTTCACATAATATCATAATTGTTTTTTTTATGACAATGACTATCATTTATACATCCATGAAATTATCTAAATATATTATTTAAAACGACCAAAATGACTTTTTGTCAAATCGCTAGAATAAAAATTATTCGGTATATTGAAAATGAATATCTATTAGATATTCCATCTTAAATAGATCCATCTAGTGGCGAGTTTAGGTACTTGTTATCTGTTTCATAGTTATCGAACGCTTCCATACGTATTCAGAAACTCGATAAAAGTTAACCTAAGTATATATCTATTACATAACTTTATAGAATCAATTCTTATTGAACTCGTAATTGGTAACCTCAGAAACCGGGCATTAGTAGTTTATCAGAGGGCTTACTCTCAACGGTCTTCGTCATGCGTTTTAGAAATTAGTTTCCTTGTTTTTTTTATTGAAATGTATTTTACATTGTATCTTTCATTTATTTCTGCGATATATATTTTGTTGTTGTAGTTCTAAGTAAATATTATTTTATTCTTTCTAAAATTCCATTGAATTTTTCGGGCGGATTAGACGAAAACGAACGCCAAAGGCGTTTGAGAGTAAGACTCCAGTTACATTTAAAACTGAGTGATTGTACTTTCCAGTATTCTTTTTCTATGATCTAAGTTTAAGCATAGATTAATAAATAGTTACTACGTAAGTTTAAGCCAGTGAAGTTGTGGAGGCCTAGTTATTAATTTATTAGGTTAAAACCTAATAAATTAATAATTAAATAATTGAAGATTCCAAAATAACCACCTTTTAGTTTCAGTGAACAATCAATTTTTACTATAACTACAGTTTCCAATTGATGAAAGAAGCGAATTAAATTACAACAATTTGAATGGTCGTTGTGTGATTCAATGAAATTGTTCTTGTGACGTTGGCTTATGAAATGATTTGATTTTATACGATAAAAAACGTTGAGATCTTTGACCGCGGCGTTTTGGTAAATTGGCTCGTATTTTCATGATTTTTTAACTGGTTTTGTTTTTGTTATCGTTTTATTGAGTGATAATTTCCCTAATGTGTAAATACTGCTGAAAGCTAGATGAATACTGTACGTAGTTTTTTTTATTAGAAATTATTAATTTTGCTAGTATTTATACCATGCCTACATATCTACGATCTTATTCTATTAGATTGTTTATCTGTCAATGTACTTTTTTGGCTTTGGGTAGAAAAAAATAATTGTCAATATTTTTAAGATAAGATATAACACTTATAGCATTGATTTTTACCATCCTATACGAAAAAGTTAAATAATTAAATTACCATTTTACATTTACATATTATTTTCGAAATAAGATCTTAAAAACGAACTTTAGGGCTTTTGGTCTAGCCCGTATATTATTGTGTTGTCTGTGGTATTTTGCATTGCAAATGCAGCACACCTTGCGTTTAGGAACATACAATATGTGCTGGTTTGTCGTAATAAAAGAAAAAATGAATAAAGTACAGACTTACACATACATACATTTACATGTGTATTGTGGAAATTGAATAGACTTTATGGCGTCTAGCGACCGCTATTCTTTATAAGTACCTTGCAATTTGGAGTTGTAAACCACATCCGTGTGACCAGACGACTGTTTCCTGCACTGTAATGTAATTTACGTCCTCGGATTTTAAAACTACACTTTATAATATTTTTTAAGTTTTCACGACTAGTATACACAATAAAAAAACTACGTTTTAACGGTTTTAAGCGCGGTAATTTATTTGATTTTTATGATTCCGACGTTTCGGCCGACGTGTCAAGTGCCAATGATTATTATTGAAGTTTTATTTAGCCTTAACACTCTAGATTAGAAACGTTTGACTAGTACTAAAGATTTATTTAAGTCGTTGTAATGTAATGGCTAGCGCACGTCCCAAATTCAAAGGACGCGGTTTCGATCCTGGCAGGAACGCATGCACCACTTGTGCCCGGTTTCTGAGGTACTTTTTAACTGTAGTTTATCTGTTCGCTAGCGCTATCGGTTCAATAACTTATAAAATTGCGTTTCTGAACAGACCATCGTACGATAGTTAAACTAGGTTGAACTTAACTGACTAATATTAGGCATTTATCTATTTTTATATTTTTTGTTTGATGTTTGGTTGTTGACGTTTTTGTTTGATGTAAATAAATATTAGATATTCCTACTTAAACAGATCCATCTAGTGGCGAGTTTTGGTACTAGTTGTAGGTTAACAGTTAACCTAAGTTTATCTATTACATAACTTTATGGAATCAATTGTTATTGAATTCATAACTGGTAACCTCAGAAACCGGGCATTAGGCAGTTTTCTCACCTAATATGCATATTGTTATAATTACCACATGCTAACAACGGTGAAGGAAAACGTGATGAAATCTGCACATAGAGATAACCCATTTGACAAACCTGCCAAGCCTTGGACAAGCGTGGCAGCTATTGGGCATCCTTAGGAGTATGGCCCTGTGCGGTGCACCCGTATGGTCCGTTGCACTTCACCGCCACAATAGGACTTTGTTGTGCAGCGCACAACGGGTCCTGGCCGTGAGGGCCATCCGAGGGTACCGTACAGTGTCGTGGACGGCGTCGACACTCTTAGCGGGCGATCCGCCTTGGCCTCTCCAGGCGGACGTAATTGCCAAAGTTCGGCGCTCCCGACAGGATACCCTCGCACGTGGCCAGGTGTACTGCCTGGCCGAGCTGCAGGTGATCAGGAGGCGGGAAACCGCCGCCATGATCCAATCTTGGTCAGTAGAGTTGGAAAACCCTGTCGCTGGCATTGATACGGTGGAAGCGGTTCGACCGCAGCTGTTGCGATGGCTCTCGCGGAAACGCGGGACTCTGACCTTCAGAATGACGCAGATACCTACCGGGCACGGTTGCTTCGATAAGTATCTGTGCCAGATTGCGGGCTGCTTGCCTTCATCCCAATGCCGCCAGTGTGGCGCACAAGACACGGCGTTTCATACGCTAGTCGAGTGCGCAGCATGGGCACCTCAGAGGTTTGAACTCGAGACAATAGTAGGTCCGATCGATTCGCTGGGCAGTTTGGTGCAAGCCATGCTGCATAGCGATGATCATTGGGTGGGTGCGGCCAATTTCTGCGAGACTGTTATGTCTCAAAAGGAGGCCGCGGAACGAGATAGGGAGAGAGGTACAAGTGCGTATGCGTCTCGCGGACGCCGACGTCAGTCGGTGGCCCGGAGGCGTAGATATGCGCATGATCTCCCTGAAATAACCGCTGCAGGGGCCCTCTAGCATCTAGGGAGCAGAGGAGTCTTCACCCCTGTTGACGAAGTGAGTTTGCACTGCTTCCCGGAGCATTCTCAAGCACTGATGCGCTATGATCAGCGTGGGCATAACTACGTTCTAAGTCTCACGCTCTTCCTACCACAGCGCGGGGCACATGAGAGGAGGGTGGTTTTAGTGGGGTATTAGCCCCTGGGCATTTGTCCATCGGTTCTAGTCTCCACACAAGCCGGTCGATTAGTGTTTGGATTGCCCCCTTGGGAATCCCTCCATAATCGACTATGGTCTAATCCCTAGCAAAGGACCCGGTACTGTGCGAAATGCATTTGCCCCGCCTTAAAAAAAAAGCGTGGCAGCTATACTGCCCCGTCACCCTACAACGGAAGGCCCGAGTCCAGCAGTGGGATGTTTATGGGCTATTATTATATTATATATTAAAGATTTATCAACACATATATGTAATTTGTTACTAATATAAAGATACTTTATATTTAATGAACTGATCGGTTTTTCTCTTGCTATAAAATAAGATTCAAACGGTACAAGAGTTATATCTCGTACTGTGCTTGTAATCTTAACATAGAGATCTATTGGTTCTACATTTTTTTAGACTTTCGTGGTCATTTTGGTAAAAACGGAACCAGAGAGAGATTAAAAAATATTTTCAACGTTATTTAGTTTGTACAGGATCCTTCCAGTATTTGAGATATAAGATTTTTCGAATTTTGAAATATATGCTCAACCAAATGACAAAAACAGTAGACGTCTGTTGCCTCAAGGGAAACTTTCAATGCGGGTAGTCCGACACGCACTTGCCCAATTTATTATTTTTATAATTAGCCACATGTCGAGTCAGTAGCTTGTCTGTACATAGTAATACCGCACGTCATTCACATAAGCTGCAGTGAATTTTTAATGAGATATTTATTCTCGCAACAATGTTTCTTTGTGTGAACATTACCAACATTTCGTAACACATTCTCATGATCATTGAAATAAGATTGACACGTCTGATTAGTAGTCTTAAATGGATCGACCCTGGGTCAATGCTACTGGCAATTCTGTGAATTCCTAGCACCTTCATGATGAGACCACACACGATACGGCCATGCTCAAGATATTTGCAGAGAATATGAAATAGGTATTATAAATTTATATATACATACATGTGGACATAATAGTGGGACTGACCTACAGACTTCAAGTCGCTCAATATGGATGGCCTATGGACCGAGCTGGCTCTTGTAGATAAAATCCAAAACGACGATGTCTGTATGAGCATGAAGGCTACCGAATTAGGTCACATAATTTGTAAGGAGAGGAAGTAGTGGGCCGGTCACGTATTTCGCAAGACTGATACCTAGAAACCAGAGAAGCATCTTGGTATAACGTCGTGTAGGCCGTCCTCTGGCTTAGAGGAGCAATGATCAGAGCAAGGTTGTAGTGCTAGGGCTTTATCAATGTTAGTGTTAAAGAGTTAGGCCGTCGCCGAATGCGTCTTATTTAAAGTGTTAAAAAATAACGCATTAATCCCATTGCCATATCTGCGTGAAACGGCAAAAATCTTTAACACTAACACAGATGTGTAGCCCTACCTTAAGGGCGAGTTTAGGAAAGGCTGGCACGATCATGTGGCGCAACTTGGCGAACGTCCACCAATTAACTGCGATTGACTGACGACGGAATACGTAAATTAATGTCAGCCCATGAAAGTCCCAATGCTGGTCTCAGGCCTTCCAAGGCGCTTTCGCGAACTGTTCTCAAAAGCGGATGTTATGTTCATATTTCTAGACATATTTTCGTACCTATTTGTAATCTTGATGTTTAATAAAGTTTTCCTAAGTTTTCCTTTACCTTGCCTCTCGGCTAGGATCAAACCTATGTCACTGAAATAAGGTGCGTGTGATTTACTCAATGAGCCACTACGGTTTTATGTATTGATGATGTACATAGATATTAAAAGTGTCGCAATTTTATTATTCGGAAATATACAGTTCTGTGATAATTATATTTCATAACAAATCGTATAATAAAATTGCATTTACTCAATACAGTGCATTTAAATATTATAGCTGATGGACATGTCGATCGGAATTTCTTTAAATATGCTTTAAATGCCAAACAAGAAACTGGTTCCATTCATATTGCATTAACGAGCCAAGGAAATGTTTCTTTCAATACAATTTATTATATTACTGACTTTACAGTCCTATAAATGGTTTTAATTACAACTTATGAATGAATGGTGACGAAAGCAGGTCACATAGTTTCATTATTATCTACTAATAACAAGCTCCTAATAGGGAAGTCCGTACATAAACGTTTTTATTGTACATATTTGGTTTACTTTTATTAGGTTGTTTTGTTTTCAACTGATTTGGTCTAAAAAAAAATTTGAATAATAAAATGTTTGCTGGAAATTTAATGGTATTTTTTTATGGCAAAAGCAGAGAGAAGAATGACTTGTACTCTCCTATTAAAGACTCAAGTTCTATATATCGAACTTGAGATTTTTTCATAGTGCATTGTTTTTCAAATATATTGCACTATGAAAAAATGTTTTTGTACGATTGCCATCCGATATATTTTCATCCAAGTCGTAACCGGCAATTGTGCAGGCGACACTAAATTCTGAAATATGAATAATTCATACAAAAGAGAGGACATTAAAATACCTTGTTGTCATCATACTTTTAAATCATTGTAATATAATATTTATAAATTACTCTTTAAACAATAATCAACACTTATGATATTAGACTCGCTGAAGATATCACACCATAGCTTGCTACGCTCGTGCAAAATTTAGGCGGTATCGGAGTTTTGCAAGATCATAAAGAGTATCTCAGTTGATTTGACTGTCAACTACTTATTAAAACGAAGATTTAAATAATTTTATTCTTTATAAATCGCAAACAGACCAAGTCGCGATAAATAGTAGTTAATTGAAATTTACGTAATTTACTTCGCGGGCGGTTCATTCATTATCTGTTTCTAAACTATTTGAACTAAGTCTATAAATAAACACAGCTGATTCATAATGATGAATGGGATGGTGTAAGTTTATATCTATTTTTGTGTCAACGTCATGCTACAATATTCACTAGCGTTTTAATTAAGTCTAATTTATACAATACACATTTATATGTGGTGGCTTAGAGGCCACCCACAAATTACGTCACACGAATTTCATGATTTTTGACCCCTCATCCGTCCATATTTATTTAACCGATCGTCAGGAAATTTTGCATTCCCTTGTCATGGGTACATAAAGGGATATAGGGTTACGTTTTATTAAAAAATAATATCGTTCAGAACAGACGAATATAGCCGAATAGATGGCGCTAAGATCGCGTTTTATTGGCGCCACCGTTGCAATTTACTAACAAATACATTGTCATGACAACCGTAATGTCAATATAACTTTAATATATAGTTCTCATGGTGCGGCTTTATCTGGGATCAAGTTAAAGGTACAGGCCGTTTCATGCAGATGTGGCGATGGGTGTAATGCGTAATTTGAGAGGCGACATTGTTAATAACGTTAAATATTGACAGATAACGTATGTATATACATTAATGTGGCTATGCTTTAACAATGTTATTATTTAATGCTTTAAATAAGACGCATGCGGACACATTCTTATTCATGTTGAGTTAGAGTAAGTTCTTGTAGGCTTCTTTAAGAGTGTTACAGAAGCCTACAAACTTACTCTGTATAAGACCGTTAATCTTTAACACTAATGCTGACGAAGTCATAGAATTATGGTTAGCTCTCATGGTTAGTTCCACCTTCGCTAAATGGCGTTACGGGTATTCAATGGTGTTCCTGAGGAATAGAAAAAATCCGAATTAATTGACCTAATCAACATTAACGTAAGCGAAGCCGCGGGTAAAAGCTAGCAAGGTATAAAACAAAATTACGACAAGAAACTAAGTTTGTTTATATTTTAAGCAGGAGGTGCTCTATGTCTCCAACAGGTTTTCAATGATGATGACCATCGATGAGTCATATTGTCGTGCTAATTATAATAAGATGTTTTAGGAATGACGTCACCTTTGTATTTCCAGTTACTGGAATTGAAGATATTCTAATTGAACCGGAGTTGCTAAATTGCTATTGAAGTGTTGCTATGTTTTAGATTCCAACAACGCTACAGCGTAGTAATGCTGAATGGATCTCAACACAAAAGAGAATCGAATTGATTTTATTGAGAATATTATCAATTAACAACTTTTAAAATGATATTATAATCTATTTATTTTTTATGGTTTTATTTTTTCTTAAAATGAAAAATATTTTTGTCAGATATAGGTTATTTTTGGGGCAATAATTATGCGTTTGTGAAGAAAATACCAACTCAATTACACAAAATTTGAAAATCCATAGACTACAGCCACGAATTGTGCGAACCCGTATGTAGAAAAGGAGTACATCGTATTAAGGGATAATCTGCTTTTCATGGATCATAAGAGATGGCGTTGTACTTAAGAAACTCTTCTTTAAGAAAGATGGCGTTAAATTCATGATTGATTTGGAATTAAATAACCATTCAACTATAAGGTAATACAAATGCAATTTATAAAATCAGGAGTATTGGGTTTTGCAATTAATTTTAATACTTGCTTGTATATTATGTAGTTATTGACTACAGTATCAATATTTTATTTAAATAATAAAACGCAAAAGGTCGATACGCGAAAGACCTGTGGAGCCATCTTGTTATATAGGATTTGGTCTATAGTCGTTTATACTTAATATTATTTTACCATTGTACTGTACAAGTCTTGAGATCACCATTTTATCATTATAACACGTGTACATAATACGAGTCGAACGGATTGTCGTGTGCATTAACAAGGCTGATAATTATCATCTATAGTCATTGAACGTACATATGTGTATTTAACAAATGTTTTGTTAATGAGAATGAAGTCGAAAGTCTTTAAAAACACCCATCTTGGCTTAAAAAAACAACCATTTTGTTGTTTGTATTAAAAAAATATTAGTCAAGTGGGAATTATATTACGCACGTTGAAAGGTTCTTACTGATGTTACACAGATCAATCAAATTAGATCAAAGAGGCAAAACTGAAACGACGCAATGATATTTAATAACATTGAACGATTCAAGTTTTATGTTTATATGGATGATTTTTGTTAATTCATCCAAATTGAAAGACAGAAATGAATGGTCTAATATCGGCTTAAGAGCGAAGAATGTCTATTATTTTTTGCGTGTTTTCCTTTGATTAACGAACCCTAAAAAGTATCCAAAATAAAATATTCAACAACTAAACGAAGTATATTTTTCATAATTCTCCTCCTTATGAAAAGGCGCGGTTTTCGATATTTTTACTCTTTTGGACTTACAAACAATGCACGATCTAAAACGTTCTTTTAGACGAATAATTTTGTTGTTTTTGAAAGCATCATCGATTGTGGAAGACCGTGCGTATTGGTGTTGAAGAAGATGAAGAACTTTAATGAAGATGCTCTGAATATAACTGGAATTCAATCCTCGGATGATAGCAATGAGTAATAATATTTTTCAGTCAAAATGGCTCTGACATTAGTTACATAGAAGATTGAACGTGACGAAACCACAGGAGTTCCATTATTGCCATTTTACTACGAATCCCCAAAAAGCAAAAATTTAAGTATATCACCACCTAATAACACCTTTAATTTTTAATTTTATCACTGAGTTCTAAAGTCGTTTTTGGAACAGCAAGTTCACAAAAGAACATTGTAGTAAGTTATTAGATCGTTGGGTCCAACTCGGTCACAAAATCAAGGGCAAGAAACATTCGTAAAATAAAGAAAATAACACGTTTGTTATAATACCTTGAGATTTCAAGGGACCTTTGTTTGTATCGTATTTTTTACATCAAAGGTATTTTCGAGTAAAGTTTTCGCAGTGAAGACAGAAAGCAAAAATAGTTACCAAAAATATATTGAAAATTTTAATGAAAAATCGTAATATATTTATTAGGTTTCCAAAGTGAATGTAACTTTGATTTACTACTTGAATGATGATGATGCGGATATTAACCGGTTCAACAAAATTGAATCAATTTGATTGACAGAGAGAGAAATGAAAGGAAATAATAACAACAAAGACACCGAATGATTCAAATTCGCTTTGGTTGCTTCATCCAAATTGAAAGACAGAAGAGAACTGTGTAATATCACTTTGAAGTGTGATGATAGTAAGATAACGTTGATTTCTGATGTCTTAATTGTTTTAAAATTATTTGATTAAAATGTAATATTTTACTTAATTCTGATTACGTTTGATTTATTATATTGACTTTGGTTTCACATTTTTATTAAACGCATTATATGCAATTCTTAATGAAGTCCCTTTTTAACAGTCTTACTAAGCAATAGAGTGAACAGGGTCTTATACACACCTGAGTAATGTGGAAGATCATATTCTTATACTACATAAACTATATATCTTATACTAATAGTACTTATTATCCGCGTGTTAATTTGTTTGTCGACAAACGTTGTCGTTTGACTAATTTTACTATACAAAACGTACGTTACTACGCCACCTACACACACACCAAATGCAGAAATTCACAGTTTTATTCTAAAATTAGCTACACCCGTGTATACTATATTATAACGCGATGGTCAAAATTTATCTGTAAACCTAAATTTACAAAAATATACTTTGGTTAGTTGATGTCAACAATACATCACGCTCGGATGAGGATGATAATGCCATTACCGATGTCTTTCTTCCATGATTTGAACCCGCATTATTAAACTGTGAATCAGCATCAATGTTACGTAACGCCATTAATCTGTTTTTTATTTTTTTTATTGCTGAAGCACAGCAGACAGGGTGCCGGCCCAACTGTGATGAAAATGGTTACCGTCGTATATAGACATTAGCAATACCAGAGGTCCTGCCAATATGCTGCCGGCCTTGACAGAGAAGCTGGAACCTGGCCTCTGATGCCGGAACACAACTCAAGGTTATAATGGCTGTTTAATTTAGATCGAGGGTGGTAGTCATCTAGATGGGCAAATGCTCTGCCACCTGATAACCACCCTTCGCGTTCTTTTTTAATGAAAATATCTGACACCGCAATAGAAATTTTTTCATATCCTTTTACACAATATGGATGGAGGTGGTAGAAATATGCTGGCATCATTGTTTTGATTAGTGATTACAGCTCTTACCTTAGATATTCTGTGATAATACGTTATCACAGAATATCTGTGTCAAATGGCTAACCTGGAGATAATAATTTTTCTTACGGTGAGTGAGTTCGGATAGTGTATTTTACCTTTTCTCCATCCCTTCTCCTCTATTATCTTATCCTTTCCAACCCATCCCTCCTATCTCATCCCCCTTACTCACTTTAAAAGCTATTCATTCGTTGGCATCGCCCCCGCTGTTGCAAACGTCCATAAGTGACGGGAACCACTTTTCATCAAATGAGCCATCTACTTGTACTTCCGGAAATTACAGTAATTGGATCCGTGCAGGAACGGAGAAATAATACAATTTCCTGCAGCCGGGCGACCTGTCGTAAAAAGCGACAAAACTACCGACAGCCAGGTGGTAGGGCATTTGCCCGACTGGATGGCTACCCCTCGTCTAGAGTATGCCGCCATAACAACCTTGAATTGTGTTCCGGCATTAGTGACCAGGTTCCAGTTTCCCTTAAGAGAGCAGCCGCGCATTTGTAGCACCTTTGGTGTTGCAAATGTCCATAGGCGATGGTAACCGCTTTGCATCAAGTGGGCCGTTTGCCTGTCTGCTGAACTCATGCAATAAAAAAATATTACAAAATCAGGTACAGCGCAGCCTTTTACTAGTGGAAAGCTAAAGACTATATATAGCTGAGGAAATAAGAATCGGTTACAACTTTGCTAAAACGTGAGAAACTACAGTTTAAGGACACAAAATTGATAATGAATATTTGTATTGTTGTCTCGATTGCTAGTTTTCCTGTCTCGTTTGAAAATATTATCAAAAATTACTTCTGTACTTATTTCCTTGAGTGGTAGGTTGTTAAAATTGGTGAGAATTTATGAACGAGAACGAGGTAAGCGTCTATTTTTAAAAACATCGGCTCAGCACGTCGTCAGAAATAAAATCGGAACGATCTAATCTGTAAACAAAAGTGAAAGCTTAGATTGGTTCATCGCAAAATTTTCCATATTTATTGGATTGCAAAAGATCTGTTTCTAAAAAGAAACCGTGGCGTTTTATGTGAACAGCAGTAAATTTGAAAACTACCTTCTAACCGGCGCATGCAAATTTTCGCAAGAAATTTAGCTATGAAAATGTCGATACTAGGGCCGACTTTTCAATCGTTGGATAAAAGTTATTCATCGAATAAAATACAACATAAATAAATTACAAATTATAATTGCGTGAATAAAAAAGAGTCGAGAGTCGAGATGTTTAACTTTTACATTCAGTCAGGTTATAATTTATTCGATAAATAATCTTTCCCTGATGATTGAAAAATCGGCCCTTAAAATAATGTCCAAAGTTATTTAAAAAAACTTTCGAATTATCATCATTTTAATTTTAGAGATTCCGTTACACGAACCAGGTTATTATTATATTTGAAATATCTTGATTTTTATTTCTTTTTACTCTGATTTTCGAAGGGTTGCCTGGAAGAGATAAAGCAATTCAGCGATACAGTCGCTTTTTGGTTAACCCGTATTTTATATAATTTTTAAGAATCTACTTTTTGTCTATAGTAACAACAATGCGGTGTTATCGTTCATTTTCTCTACAGTTGTCACGAATAAGTACTTTCCAACTTCGTCAAATATACAATCACGATCTTCAATGGTCCCAATTAATCTTCTGGTCGTTGCTGCGTCCATATTGCATTTCATAGGTCTCGATGTTTTATCCGTGCAGGAACGGAGAAAGAATAAATAATTCCTGCGGCCATTTGTCCGTCTGGATGGCTATCACCCGTGGTCTAGAGCATGCCGCCATAACAATCTTGAGTTCTGTCCCGGCATTAGTAGCCAGGTTCCAGGCCTATCTATGAGTTCGGCAGCACATTGGTAGCACCTTTGCTGTTGTAAATGTTAATAGGCGACGGTAACCACTTTCCATCACAGCTGGGCCATCAGCCTGTCTGCTGTACTCCAGAAAAAAAAGTCGGGTAAAGATGAATTAACATTAAATTGGGACTATTTATTTACTGATTTTGCTTGTACTTCAATAAAATTCAGTGATATCTTGCTAAATTCCCCCTCACTAGTTCTCTGCACATGTCATTCTAATTAATATCCGCCTCCTAGAGTAAAACAAATACTTGTGTGAAAGTGTGTAATATTACAAAATTAAAAATGTTTCACCAAACAAAAATTAACCTCTAAATAAAAAATGTGGGTGGAATCTTTGAATGTATTATAGAAACTAGCTGATTAGTAATGATTATATTTTAGGAACGTTTATATTGATGAGTCATTGCGTTTAAAGCTACTTATTCGCGTGTAAAAGCTTAGAAACTGTGTTTCGTCATCACGTGTATGTATATAAAATACACTCTACATTAAGATTATATGAATAGGTATTATGATTTCTAGACATCATCATACTAGAGCTACACCCAGGTCGAGTCGTACATGTTCGTTGCTGATCTTCGGTAGGACCGTCTTTACCCGGGGGTGCAAAGGGTGTGTGGCACCCGGCCGCAGTCACTTAGTTGCCGCTAATCAACTGACTTCAATCAAAGACATTAAAGAATATCATCATGATTTTTTAATATGTGACTAATGATACCTTATTCCCAAGTAAGTACCCCCACACAACTGTGTATATTGACAAAAAACTACCCTACAGTTCTATGCAAACCTCCATATTAATCTAGTAGTTTCTGAGAAAAATGAGTATGACGTACAAAGATAGACGGAGGGACATGACGAATGCATAAGGGTTCAATTTTTACGAAAATGGCAGGGAAACTTTAAAGTGAAACATAAAACTTAAATGACATTTTTTTATTTTTGGTAAGGTAAAGGCAAGCTGATAATCGCACCCCAACGCCCAATATGCTTAAAACGGCCCTAATCTACGGCATCCTGCATTATAAGATAATCGATATGTAAAAGTACCAACTTTGTTGATATTAAGCTAGCGTTTTTTGGTTCTGTCTATCCTTACTATCGGACCCGGCTGAATGTGGCAAGGCTAGAAGTTTGGTCCCTCTACATTACTTGTCTAATTACTTTTTCTAGATAGCCTCATACTTAAGTCTTACATATAACCACAGAAGAAGAATAGGTATTACAAATAACAATCGCTTGGCAAAAGATCTCATATATATATATATATATATATATATATATACTATCTGTACCCGGCAGACGTCGCACTGCCTTTGAAAAATCTGTCTAGAAACCGATTACAGCGTCATCTACCGCGACCAAATGTTAATCTAAACTCGGATCAACTTGAACAAACAGAGTAGAAAGTTATTAAAGTACTTATACCGCTATTAAAAAATAGGGGTTGGTGATAGAAGGGTGAAAATTTAGGGTTGAATGTATTTTTTAATGCAACATTATAAAAAAACAAAAATAAAAATAGTCCAAAAAATTAAAAAAAAATGTTAGGGGTGGACAACTCTTATCACTTAGGTGTATGAAAAATAGATAGTAGCCGATTCTCAGACCTACTGACTACTGAATATGCATATAAAATTTCATAAAAATCGGTCAAGCCGTTTCGGAAGAGTATGGTAACTAACACTGTGACACGGGAATTTTATATATTAAAGAAGAATATATTAGGTTGGGGAAAAAATTTCTTCGCATTTTATATAAAAATTCAAAAGGTTTTTTTAAAAAGTTTATTTACATTTGACTAAAGTATGTAGGTGCCATTTTATTGTATAACTTTTCGCCATCTTGTAGGTAGGGACGTGATCCCATCTCCTTTCGTGATGTTAACCTGACACTGCCTAAAGAACTCTGCAGAGACCGAAACAGGTGCAAATCTGAAGGTGCAAGGTCAGGACTATACGGCGGATGCATTAACACCTCCCAGCGGAATTCTTGGTGAAAAACCACACTCCTTCTGTTGATTAATTCCGGTCGCTTTCTCTCAACCTTTTGCTTTAATCTCATCAGTTGTTCGCAGTACAGTTCAGAATCGATGGTCTTGCCTGGCGGTAACAGCTCATAATGAATAATGCCCTTCCAATCCCCCCATACACACAGCATCACCTTGTTGCGAGTTAACCTGGGTTTCGCCACAGTCTGTGAAGCCTGACCGGCCTTTGACTACGATCTTTTTCGCACGTTCTCGTCGTACGTGATCCACGTTACATCACCAGTTATCAGCTTCTTCAAAAATGGTTCGGTTTCATTACGTCGTAATAAAGAATCACAAATGAGTACACGGTTCATTAGGTTTCTTTCAGTGAGCTCATGAGGCACCCAAATATCGAGCTTTTTTGTGTACCCAGCTTTTTTCAAATGCGCCAAAACCGTTTTGTGGTCAATTCCCAGTTCTCCAGCTATATCGTAACTACTAATATGCTGACCTTGCTCCACTTTTTTAAAAATGGCATCAATTTTATCCGTAACAGGGCCACCAGAGCGACGTGCATCTTTGATATCAAAATTTCCGGATTGAAAACGCTAAAACCAAATTTGCGCTACTCTCACAGATACTGCATTAGGTCCATAAACATCACAATTTTTTTTCGCGGCTTGTGTTGCTTTTTTACTTTTTTTGTAGTAAAATTTTAAAATGTATCGAATTTCTTCATTAGCTTCACTCATTTTAACATCAATAAAAACAAATGAAAATCACACATTTTCCTAATTTGAATTTGGAATTGCCTTCTTTATAATTAAAACTTTTTAATAATACCAAAACCAGCCAGATACAAATGGTATAGCCAAAGAGATCTTATTACAAGTTCATACATATTATATGCGAAAAGACTTTTTCCTCAACCTATTACAAAGTCTTCGAGCAGTGCGTCCTCCCCGTCCTGACCTACGGGGCCGAGACATAGACACTGACGGCAGGATTGGTCCACAAGTTCCAAGTCGCTCAGCGGGCTATGGAGCGAGCTATGTTGGATGTTTCTCTTATGGATAAAATTGGAAATGAGGATATCCGTAAGAGAACCAAGGTAACCGACATAGCTCGCAAAATTAGCAAGTTGAAGTGGCAGTGGGCCGGTCACGTCTGCCGCAGGACCGATGGCCGATGGAGCAGACGAGTCCTGGAGTGTAGACCGCGTCTCGGTAAACGCAGTATCGGACGCCCTCCAACCTGATGGACCGACGACCTGTGCATGGTCGCCGGTAGGCGCTGGATGAGGAAATCGGAGGACAGAGATGAGTGGCGCCGTCTTGGGGAGGCCTACGTCCAGCAGTGGACTGCAAATGGCTGATAAATAAAATATATGGAAAGCTCCTAAACCATGATTAACCAAAGCTCAGTCTTTTCTCACCCTTTTAGTTTTTGAAATTGAACAAAAGCTTATTACTAATTAGAATTTCGGCTGACTAGGTTTAAATAAATGTCTTTTAAATGATAAAACATTAAACAAGCCTAGCAGAGGGCAGGAGTAATGTCAGTTCCTTCGGAATAGAAGGGACGAGCCCAGCAACGGGATATTTAGGGGCTGATATTTAACCATGGAATATTAAAACTATTTTCCATAAATATTGTTACATCTTAAAACAGAATAGAATCAGAAACTATTGATATTACAGACAATTTTAAAATTCACGAAACGAAATCACGTATTAGGTGTGGCAGTCTCCTAAACATTACGTACCAGTTTCATCTAGGGTTGTTAGTGTACTACAATAGTTTGGAATTTCAACAGTTTAGGTGAAAAATAAAAATTATCATGTTTGTAATATTAAGTATTATTATATCCGAATTCAATTCAATTCAAAAGATTCAGTTAGCTTGGGCAGTATTCGGAAACCTGGGTTGGGTCTTCACGTGGACCATTCCGCAATGCTTGAAGACGAAAAGGCATTGAGCAATGCCTACCCGTCATGACGTATGGTGCCGAAACGTAGACATTGACGGTGAGGTTGGTTGACAAACTGAAGGTCACTCAGGGGGCTATAGAGCGAGCTATGTTGGGAGTATCTCTTATGGATAAAAACAGAAATGAGGATATCCGTAAGATAAACAAGGTTTTTTTTTTATTGCAGGAGTTCAGCAGACAGGCAGATGGCCCACTTGATGGAAAGTGGTTACCATCGCCTATGGACATTTTCAACACCAAAGGTGCTACAAATGCGCTGCTGCTCTCTTAAGGGACACTGGGACCTGGTCACTGATGCCGGAACACAACACAAGGTTGTTATGGCGGCATACTCTACACCAGGGGTGGTCACCATCCAGTCGAGCAAACACCCTACCACCTGGCTGTGGGTTGTTTAGTCGCTTCTTACGACAGGCCGCCCGGCTGCAGGAAATTGTATTCTTTCTCCGTTCCTGCACGGATGACATGGTAGGTTACCGACGTAGCTCACATAGCTTGCAAAATAAGAAGCTGAAGTGGCAATGGGCCAGCCACATTACTTGTAGGGGAGGTCTACGTCCAGCAGTAGACAACGGTTGGCTGACGATGATGTACCCTTATAGATAAACTGGTGCATTAGACACTGCGTTTCATACGCTGGTCGAGTGTGCAGCATGGGCACCGCAGAGACATGAACTCGAGATCCTCGTAGGTCCGATCGATTCGCTGGGCAGTTTGGTGCAAGCCATGTTGCATAGCGACGATCATTTGGTGGGTGTGGCCAATTTCTGCGAGGCAGTAATGTTTCAGAAGGAGGCCGCAGAACGAGAAAGGGAGAGAGATGCGCATGTGTCTCGCGGGTACCGACGCCAGTCGGGGTCCCGGAGGCGCAGATATGCGCAAGATCTCCTCCCGTAATACCGCTGCAGGGCCCTCTAGCATCTAGGGAGCAGAGGAGTCTTCACCCCTGTTGACGAAGTAAGTTTGCCTTTCCCGGGGCATTCTCAAGCACTGATGCGTTAGGATCAGCGTGGGCGTAACTACGTTCTAAGTCTCACGCTCTTCCTGCTATAAGCGCGGGGCACATATGAGAAGGGTGGTTTTAGTGGAGTATTGAGTAGTCGAGTCTCCACACAAGCCGGCGATTTGACTCTGGTGCCCATTCTTGGTGTCACCTCTCGTCGCTTTGGTATAATCCCTAGTAAAGGACCCGGTAGTGTGCGAAATGCATTTCCCCCGTCTCAAAAAAAACCCTAATAGATAAATAGATTGATAACTCTTTATTCTACACAATTACAGAAATGAACTTAAAGACTAAAATTATATCTAATTATGTACAAAGGGCAGTCTTATCGCTAAATTGCTACCTCTTCCAAACAACCCCAGGGATGAATTGAGATTATAATGCCGATAGTGGTATATGTGACATATAGTACGAACTGCTTACTTTTTAATAATAAACACACACACAGACACTAACACATATATATATATATATATATATATATAGGTAGCTAGTTTAGTTAGTTTTTGACATTAATTCGAAAGGTTTTGTTTACATTTAAAAGAATCAAAAAAAATTAAGAATGGTGAACAATATATATGGACATTGACTGTTTTAGCCAAGATATCGCGTTTTTGTTGAAAATCGCAACGGTTTAGTGAGATATCACTTTCCAACTTGTTACCACTTACCAGACCGGTACTTGGCATCAAAGACTTCCAATTTGGCTGGGAATGTGGTGCGGCAGGAGTACTTGATATATACTTGACTTTAGTTTTTGCTTCAGACGTATTAGCTTGAAGATCATTGTAAAAACTTGATTAGGGTATATAAGTTACAAATAGCTACACTCACAAACCGTGCGAAGCTATATGAGAAAAAGCATCTGGTAACCCTATTATCATCCAAGTAATCCACGTACGAATATAAGAGTGACAAGATTTATTTGCTGTCCTATGACGTCATGCGCCATTGACCGGCCGTGCCTGCGCTAGAGTCTACCTCGTTATCACACAAATGGATAAGATTTTGCATTTAATGTTAACAATAGGCGACTTCGTAAGAACCAACTTTATTATATTATAAACAGGTTCAGATTAATATAATTTAGAAGTCTCCATGAATAGGGATTTTTTGAGGAAGTATAATTTCCATCTTAGGTAGTATCATCACTATAATTACCAGATGAGCGGTAAAGAGCGAATGTTTTAAACACTCAAATAGAACAAATAGCTTTTATTTTCATTAATTTTGGGTTCTGGTAATACTTAATCATAATTATGGTGGATTAGTAAGATAAGGTTACCGGGACTCATTCCATTGACTGAAGTTTATGTACTGACAGAGAGTAAGTTTAGTTACACAGTTTTTATGGCCTTAAATTCAATATATACATATAATAAAACTCTAGAGGTGGAATTTCTGTACAATGAATTTTTTTGCTAAAAACCGAGTCAGGGGATGTAAGAAGTGAAATAGGACTAATTTAGTTTTTTTTTAATTTTATGTTTTTCTGTTTGTCTGTTTGTACCGGCTAATCTCCGAAACGACTGGACCGATTTAAATGAAATTTTGTATGTTGGTAGCTTATATCCCTGGTCAACATATAGAATACTTTGATCCTGAAAACTTAAAGAGTTCCTGTGGGATAGTTAAAAAACCGCACCACGCAGACGAAGTCGCGGGCATCAGCTAGTATAACTAATAAGCACGAACTTACGGTGAAGAAAAATCTTGTGATGAAACCTGTACAAAGAGGTTATCGATGTGTGAAACTCTGTAACACATACTGGACACAATTGGCGGGTATAGATTTCTAAAGTGGGGGAGGCTCAAACTAATCACGTGTGACTTATTTGGGTGGGATGTAATGTCGACTAGTAAAATATTTCATTCACACTACAATTTTTTTATGAAATGAATTGATTTCACTTAAACCAAGACAGTAGACACTGAAGGTGTGATTGGTAGAGAAATTTAAAATAGCTCAGATATCTACAGAGAGAAATAGTAAGCATATCCATAAGAGAAACAAGTTAACCGACAGTTCGCAATATAAGCAAGCGGTCACGAAGGCTGGTGAAAGAATGATCAAACGAGTAAATAATAGAGTCGAGATTGCGACTCGGCAGACTTAGGACAGGACGTCCTCCGTCCCATTTCCTATTAGTTTAAGAACCTGTGCAAGATTGCTGACCGAGCCTGAATGAAGACAACGGAGGACCATGACATGTGGTAAACACATTTGGGAAGGCGGTGCACACACTTGAGAAAACCTATGTGGACTTATATTGGCCGATGATGAATGGGTAGTTGATAGTCAAATCAACTGAGGTACTTGTGATCATCTTACAAAACGCTAAAGCCGCATAGATTTTGCACGAGCACGAGTTATGACATGTAATCTTAAGCGACACAAATAGCATATTAATTGTTTGGACGTTAATTTAAATAGTTTTTGTGATAATATTTTGAAAGTATGATTATAACAATGTATTTTCACGCCCGCTCTTTTATATGACTAGTATTTGGTGGTAGGTTCAAATTCATATTTATTTACTTGCATAAAACATGGTTGAAAAGTTGTTACAGTAGTTCGCTCGCGTTAAGTAAATTTTGTAGACAGGGTGAAGGACCGGCCGTTGGGTCCCACAGGTCCTCCGGTAACCTCTTGCCGGACCTGGTGATAGTGCGCAAATGCATTCCCCAGCATTATAAAAAAGGAAAGTACAAGACGTACATAATTATGTCACGACGTTACGAGGCATGTTATAATTCTTAAAAAATTTAGTACGCCATCTAGCGAAGGTGGAATATTCATTTATCCCTCGGGAACGGTACTTTTTCTAGATGAAAGGTAGGATATCCCTGACAACGTGTATGCTTAATTTCATAACAGTCTGTTGTGTAGCTAAGACGCCAAAGCGTCACAAACAAATGAACTTACATTCGCATTACATTTGTAATATTAGTTAGGATTGTTTTGAGATTTATTTGTGATATGTGTCACGTGCCCTAATGACGTGGATTCGAATTTATTTATATCTATTTTCAGAAACACATTTAGTAAAGGTACTTTCCTATAATTATGAGGCAATCTGTTGTCAACTTGGCGTACAATCAATTCTTTAATATGCTCATTTAGTAATTTCAATAATCTATTTTTAGATTTCATTGTGACATTGCCGAGAAGTCTCGAATGAAAATCTACGACTTGGCATTGAAATTAAAAGTGATTGAGGGTTTCCTTTATCTTTCAGCTTAAAAAAAATAGAAGTAAATTAATTTTTATTACTTCTACACCCATTGAAAGTCACCCCATCAAAGTTGACCCGTGACAAATCTTTATCTGGTCCGAGTAAAAGTGGTGCCCAGAACAAGCTGATTTGACCGTTGATGTCGTAAGGGAATGAGTTTATCGCAGGCGCAAACAGAAACAGAACTACATAAATTAATTTCGTGCTTGAAGAGAAAAAGCGGCGTAAGAAATAACATGCCTAGCTCGCTAGCCTAAAATAAAATTCATATAATATAAAAATGTGTGAGAGGTAAAATAAAAAGAGAAATTGTCAATCAAGTCGGTTTGTGTCCCGGTGCATGCAGAAAGAACTCACAGTGTCGTGAGTTCTGGTAATTGGTTTTTGCTGGGTTTGGGTCTTAATAGTTTTGATGATCAGACTCCAAACACCTATTAAACCATTAAAACGTGATTGTATTGTGTACCAGTCGCGAAAAATTAAGAAAATACTACGTAAAACCATACCATGTTATGTATTTATATGTAATAATCATATGTAATTTAGATGTACAATTTTATTTTTGGTTGTAATTTGTTTTATATATCAATATTTTTTTTAAATCTTGGTAAATCAGCATGTCGGACACTTTTGCCGTCGGTTTCCCTAAATTGGAGAGGTCCGAGCCCAGCAATGAGACATTTTAGGGCTCATAATATCTATAATTACTTTTCAGAAGGTGCAAATACTCTGAAAAAGTCTAGCAGAATAGTATATACAAACATTTCGATGATCACAGTAGCACAACTATGGTAATTTGAAGTTTTAATTATATTTCTTATCAAATTGACATACGTATTTTTGCAATTAATTTGTATTCGTCGTAGATTCATCTTCTGAACAATTAATTTCTTCTACATACTGTAATGTTTACGTATTTTGAATATAACATTATATAGCTTTAGTTGTTCATTTTGCAGACCTTTGTTATTTAAAATGACATAATGAATGCAAATGCGCTTCTTATTATCGCAATACAGTAACGTATAGTATGTCCTTAAGTAGGTAAATAAAAACAATAAATGTAGGTAGAAGTAAATAATAATTACATATAGGTAAATAATCACAACTGAATACGCATAAAATATGAACGGTGCTTTAATATGCCTACAGTGCTTTTAACGAGGCTTCACTCGCGTACACGTATAGTCCGTATTTTATGATTTTTTAGGATGATAACAATCTGTTTTTTATTGAGGCAGGGGAAATACATTTCGTACACTACCGGGTCCTTTGCTGGGGTTAGACCAAAGCAATGACAGTTATCCTCTGAAGATAGCGCAGATAACAGAGTCGATTGCCGGCATGTGTGGGCACTCAGCAAGGTACCCCTCTCTATGTGAAGACGTAACCCATGTGCTAATACCCCACTAAAACCACAATCCTCCCATGCAGCCAAGAAGAGGAGCCGACCCGGGACTCCGTCGGGATCCGGTGCCGCTCCAGGGCAACGTCTAACTCATCCTCGGAAATGGAGTGAGGCTCCACCTCCGAGGTGTCAAGAATGATTGGATCTATGTCGGGGGGAGTAACGACCACCGGATTCGGGAAAAGCTCATCGATAACCGACCGGAGGACCTCGGGTTCGAGCGTTTCCGTAACCGTGGAAGCGCAAGGCCGCAACTTGTTGCGAGCCCCACGGTACGGACGGCCCCCAAGGGTCCCGGTCGAGCGTCTCGAGGAGCTCCTCCCGAGCCCGGGCTTATTTTATCCCTATGATAGAAAATCGTTATTAGGTAACAAATTTTAAGACAAACGATTAATTTTTGAAATCGTTTAAACATTTACTTTTATTTTAAGAAATAGTTAAAGATTGATTAATTGATGTAGTTACATGTAAAAAAAACTCAACCAAGTGCGTGTCAAATTTTACCACCATATTTAAAAAAAAATTCTACTAAATAGTTCAGAAATTAGAATACACTTTCCTACCAAATTTCACTAATGCAGTTTGTAGTATTTGTAAAATAAATCACATACATGGACAGACAGATAGATTTGCATATAGACACGATGATTTTATAAGTCACATTTTTGCTAAAACGGTACCCTAAAACGTATTCAGTATACAACTCGCTTATGAACTAGGAAAATATAAAACCAAGGCAAGTATACCAGTATTAAACGTAAAGTAAATAAATAGATTCAAGTGCTATGTATCTATAAGTAGGCATAGACTCTATTCGTATACTTTGCTTTAAAGAAATAAATTCAAGTTATTTAAATTTTTACTTTGTGCTATTAACGATAAAGTTGATTTTACAAATATCAACCAATGTCGGTACTTTGGTAGGTATATGATTCTTTAATCATACTTTCATAAATACTTCTAGTTATATGCATGCTAATGTGTAAGATAAATAAATGATGATTGACAGCTAACAATTCTGGTATGGAGATGATTTCATTGACTTTGATCTTCAGACATGTTGTTTTTACAGTTTTGTCTGCGGTTGTGAAATTGAAGTCAGTAGAAATAACGCTCGCTTCAAATTTTCAAAAAAAAATTGGTAGTAATAGAGACTGCCGATAGAAGTGAAAACTTAGAACTTTAAGTATTAAAATTTGAAATTTCATAATGTTTGAATTAAAACACTATTCCAACAATGCACAGTATTTTTCACTAAATCTATTCAATTTCACTTATAAGATATACACAGCACTAATGTTGCACAATACGTCAGCTGTATAGCTACAGATATACTGCTATAAGCATGTCGGTGAC
This sequence comes from Dendrolimus houi, assembly GCA_039645545.1. Taxonomy (NCBI): domain Eukaryota; kingdom Metazoa; phylum Arthropoda; class Insecta; order Lepidoptera; family Lasiocampidae; genus Dendrolimus; species Dendrolimus houi. The sequence continues at coordinate 10,060,389 of CM077127.1, read as the reverse complement.
GCGAACGCACGAGATTTCACCAATCCAAAAAGCGTCTTCTAACGCACACAGCACACGGCCGCTGCACATGCGCCAATCAGAAGCATGTCGGTGATGCGAACCCATAAGATTTTCCCCTACCAAAAAGTGCCCAACGCGGCTAAAGAAGTTTTCACTTCAAAAACGACTTGTTTTGAAATAAACAAAACAAAGGTTATGAGTGTAACAAATGAAACATACATGCAACTGCAATATAGATCATGTATTTTTACTACTGTAGTATTACAACCATAACATAATTTTATTATTTGATTGCATTTTAATTATGGATTGTAATTATTAAAAAGTATTAAAAATACGGGGGAAATGTAAAATCGTAAAATGCACTAATTGAATAGCGCCATTAAAGTACACATTCAGGTTGCCAACAAAAAAGCTTTTAGGCAGGTTACTGCTTATTTTTACAGTTTACAAAACGCTAATATTATTGTGTGACGTCACCATCCACGGTAAGAAACAGCGGCCAAGTGGTGGTGCTCAAATACGCGAATCTCCTTGCAGGTTAAAATGTTTTTTATGGTAAATTTTAACATTTTTATTCATAATCATATAACGGAACCCAGATATATTTCGTTTTATCCTATCGCCTGTTTATCCGTTTATCTGTCTTGGTACTTCACAGCAAGTTTTCTCTTAAACTACTAGGTCGATACGGATAAGTGTAGTCTATTTGCTGCTAATATAATTAGTAAAACAAGTCAATGTACATAGTCGTTTACTCTGTTTTTAGTTAGATCTTGAAAAATTATGACGATGTTTTTTAATGTTTTTTTTTTTAAGTGGATAGAGACATTAGTTTTCAAGTTCGTAAAAACTGTGGCCATTCTCTCCAACTTTTTAAAGTGGAAATTTATGAAATATTTGAGATATAGAGCAAATGACGAGAAAACAGTGGACGATTGTTACCTCTACGAAACCCTTCATTTTTGTATAAATTTGCTTGATTTATTTTTACACTGTTATAATTATAACATTGTGGTTGGGAATTGAAGTCATTAGAGATAACGTTTGCATCAAACAACTTGTTTTAAGGCAAACAAAACAAAGGTAATGTACGTTACAAATTATTGCAACTAGCAATAAAATCTTGCATTAAATCGGAATAACCGAAGTTATTTTGGGAATCCGCCTGGACTTGCTCCAAAAGCTACCGCTGTGGAATCAGAATCACTCGGTCACTTTCCTCGTTGAGTCAATGACACGATTTTAACCAACATTCTGAAGCCTAAGATCCGAAACGTGTATTCGAAGAAATCTATTTTGATAATTTCTACTACACCGTGACGTATAGATCGGGGAAGCACGTGGGTAATCGAAAAAATTCGCGTCGGTGTTATTTATCATTCGTGAAAATGGTTGACGGATGACTAAGGAGGTAAACGTTGTTGAAAGAAAGCATATACTATATTAACTACACTTGATATGTATAGAAATCTTAAACGTTGCTAACAGCGCGATATATCAACGTCATATGAGCTATTTAATCGTGAAGAACATTAGTGTTGAAATGGAGAGTTCTGTATAACAGGTCAAAGCAGAAAAAACTAAAATAAAAGTGACTACTTTATGACACCAACCCGTAAACATCCCCAATATTTGGGACTTCCTATTACTAGATAAACGGACAGTTAACCCACCACGCATCTGCAAGCCGTAGAAGCATGATATCTTCTAATTCTACACATAGGTAAAAGTAAATATGCACATTAAGTAACATCACATGATTAGATGAAAGTACACGCGAATTGTGGCTCCGGCAAGCAATCAAAATTTTATAACTTTTATAGAGATACGTTTTTTCTGGGCGATTGTCTAACTAGCATTCTTTTCCATTGCATTAGATCGGCAAAAGTACCTGAAACTCGCATCATTGAAGCGAGAAACTATTTCGTTACCCACTGAAGTTTGACCTTCTATTCTGGACATAAATTATAAAATTTTGATTTCATTTGATTATATTGCTAGTTATCGTGTTTTATTTTGGAGATAGGTGTCAAAACTCATAAGATGTTGTTCCTAGTCAAAGCTACTAATAAAAATATTTCTGATGACCTATTTATTCCAAGGGTTTGTCTGTTGTCAGTCATATACATGTAGCTAAAAGCAAAGAAGAATTGTAGATAAAAATACTAAATAATTTACAGGCATCTTGCCAAGTTCCTAATATAATAATTTAAATGTATAAACGCTCAACTATAAACCTAAGCAAGACAATAGTTTAAATAAACTTTATATCAAACAGGGAAAATGGGTTTTCCTTTTAAAATGACATACAAAAGGATAAGATTCCTAAGTTATTAACGGCATTGTACTCTTTGGTCAAGTGATATTTATTTATAAATATTATATGTATTTCACTGGTATTCCAAAAACTAACTATTTGATATGTATATGTAAGAACGAAATCTATTTGATTTTCCAAACAATTCATGTTTATTTTAATTTTAGAAATTAGGCCCTGCCTTGTGGTAATGTATCTGTAGCATAGAAATGTTACAAATAGACAGACACAAAGTACCTATATCTAGACTGAAAACAAAATATATGCAGGCTATAATAATATTTTTACTATAGATCGTATAAATAATACTAAGGAGTTTTGACTTATATTTTGGCCTTTATTTTGAAATCATAAACAGATTTTTCGTATACATTCAAACACAATGGCATGGATTTAATAGTCAGTCAAACAATATCACATTCATAGTCACTCATAAAAATGTTAAATTTGAAGCTATAATTACGAGAAGTCAGCAAATAATAGGTTGGGGAAAAGGTCTTTTCGCATATAGTATGTATGAACTTGTAATAAGATCTCTTTGGCTATACCATTAGTAGCTGGCTGGTTTTGGTATCATTAAAAAGTTTTAATTTTAAAGAACCCAATTCCAAATTCAAATTAGGGAAATGTGTCATATTCATTTGTTTTTCTTATTGTTAAAATGATTGAATCTAATGAAGAAATTCGATACATTTTAAAATTTTACTACAAAAAAGGTAAAAATGCAACACAAGCCGGGAAAAAAATTTGTGATGTTTATAGACCTAATGCAGTATTTGTGAGAGGAGCGCAAATTTGGTTTAAGCGTTTTCAATCCGGAAATTTTGATATCAAAGATACACGTCGCTCTGGTTGCACTGTTACGGACAAAATTGATGGCATTTTTTAAAAAGTTCAGCAAGATCTGCATTTTAGTAGTTACTATGTAGCTGGAGAACTGGGAATTGACCACAAAACGGATTTGGCGCATTTGAAAAAAGCTGGGTACACAAAAAAGCTCAATATTTGGGTGCCTCATGAGCTCACTGAAAGAAACCTAATGAACCGTGTACTCATTTGTGATTCTTTATTACGACGTAATGAAACGGAACCATTTTTGAAGAAGCTGATAACTCGTGATGAAAAGTGGATCACGTACGACAAGAACGTGCGAAAAAGATCGTGGTCAAAGGCCGGTCAGGCTTCACAGAGTGTGGCGAAACCCGGGTTAACTCGCAACAAGGTGATGCTGTGTGTATGGTGGGATTGGAAGGGCATTATTCATTATGAGCTGTTACCGCCAGACAGGACCATCGATTCTGAACTGTATTGCGAACAACTGATGAGATTAAAGCAAAAAGTTGAGAGAAAGCGGCCGGAATTAATCAACAGAAGGGGTGTAGTTTTTCACCAAGAGTTCGGCTGGGAGGTGTTAATGCATCCGCCGTATAGTACTGACCTTGCACCTTCAGATTTGCACCTGTTTTGGTCTCTGCAGAATTCCTTAGGCAGTGTCACGTGAACACCACGAGAGGACTTGCCAAAACCACTTGTCGCAGTTTTTTGATCAGAATCATTTAGAAATCAGAAAATTTCTATAGCAATGGGATCACGTCCCTATCTACAAGATGGCAAAAAGTTATCCAACAAAATGGCACCTACATACTTTAGTCAAATGTAAATAAACTTTATAAAAAAACCTTTTGAATTTTTATATAAAATGCGAAGAAACTTTTTCCCCAACCCAATATAACTAAAAATTTTGAATATACTATGATTGTACGATTTTTATGTAAAACATCAAATGTAGCTTTAATATTAAATTTAATTTGTAAACATATGGATATATGATATCGGACCTTGATGCTAATAGATGCATGTTAGATCATCAAATGGAACCTGTCCAGTAACCTCTACGTACACAAAACTCTCAGACACAAGACTTTGCTTACAAAACTTTAAATGAATAAATATAGAAATTTACTAAATATATGGGATTTACTCATAATTCACTCATTCTAGAATAAGTCGGTTCATACAGCCTTGTCAGTTGTGTTATTTATCTGTAGCATAATGGCTATCAATAAATACTAGAAATAATTAGAATCGGCAGGTGATAGATATACTAACTGTGGAAAGCTCTAATAAGTAGTAGATAAAATCACGAAACTTTATATAAAAGTTTAGAATTTTTGACTGATCTAGTATATAAGAAAATATATTCTAAATAATTAACCGTTAAAAACCGACAAAACATGACATGTAGAGGATCTTTTTAAGTTATGTTTTTTACTAGGTGAATGTGATACTTGTGTATACTGTAAGTTCATTTCGAAAATAATTTTGTTAGATTAATACGTAAAATTTTAGTCTAGCCATCCTATTACTGGACTTGAAGCCTTTCTATAAGCGTGCAGTATACTTACTACATATAAGAGTGGATTTCAATCTAGCTACAAAACTTAAAAACCGATTCATCTTTATATCAATTTTGTCTTTATCACTAAGAATTTCTCAAAAGAACGCTGTAAGCATAAAGATTCCAATTTTCAAAGACATTCAAACTCCACACATCATCTTGCAATTTTATCTCTAGTAATATATATAGGTAACTTTGTGTCTGAAACTGAAATAGCGGCTTATACCTAAATATTTGTTATGCAGACGTTATACAGTCCAGTTGCACAAAATGTCGATGTTTTTGCCTTTGCTTCATGACGAACGTGATTGTGTTTGCAAATTTAATTTCGAGTGACGAAATATGTGACCGATATAAAAGAACGTGCATATTACACGAATACTAACCAATTTACATTCAATCAATACGTCTTCAAAGTCTTTAAATACGAACAAAACATTTCACATATTATCTATAAAGTTACAATAATATCTTAATTACGTAAAACATAATTCAATCTACTACCGGACCAATGACCACAAGCAATTAAACTTATACGCGGCTTACAAATGTAAACAAAACATCTGTTTTATTGCTAGTGGTTGGGCCTAAGATAATGTTCATAAACAGATTTCAGTTTGAGTGTTATCTATCAATAGCGTTAGCTGATGTAAGGCAGAGCTACTTTTGAGGCTCAGAATCGGGCAGTTTCGTTCCGCTACGATAAAGGGATTAGCTCGTTATAGCGCGCAACATCTATGGCATTCCAGTTGCTATAGATACCAATTCAAGAGCGGAATCAAAATCGTTTTATACACTGACCTGACCAAAAAATCGTTCTCTGGCCGATGCCATACTTTCACTGCGGGGTCCATCAATGTCGGTGCTGCCAAAATCTTCGCGATGTGATGAGGTTTCTGTTTGTGGGATCGGGTCTCTCACAGATGCATCTTCATTTAGCGGCGCGGCCTGGGACTGCGCTTCGGCAGCTGTAGCGGCGGGTGCCGCTCGCTCGGAAGCGTCTTCAGCCACGACTACCACTTTTTGCACACCTCCGTTATTCTTACTACCACCACCAACACCGTTAGTTTTCTTGCTTATACCTTTGAGTTTATTAGATTTTTTCTTGTTATTCTTAGGCTTTTTGGGCGGGCTACCTTCCGGGAAACGTCCACTGGCGCAGCACTGCACGTTACCCATTTCGAAGAGCGCGCATGTCGCGGTTTACACCGTCGGCGGGAGTCGGTTCGGTCGGTCGGTCGTTCGAAGCGTGTCGGCGTCGGCGCCGATTCGCGAAATGAATACAGCGTGAGAGTTCCTGGCGTCGCGATGCCGCCCACCCGTCCCAGTATTTTCGACAAACCTCAGAATCGCGCTAGCCGCCGATTACGCGGATGCCGTCGGCGAAGGATCGCACCCGAAAGCCGAACGGCGTGTCGGCCGCGCTGGCGTCATCGCGCCTCTGCCCCCCGCCCGCCGCAAGGTCAAGGCGCACTCATTGTTCCCGATGGTGGCAAGTGGCCAATGGCTAGACGAGCACCACTTCACCCAGATGGTCAACAACTAGGACTAGCTGAGGATTCGCGCCACCAGCAATGCCCTCCGCCGACACGCAGCACGATTCAAGGAGGCGATTGCTATCGATCCCGCGATGTTTATGTCTCGCTGCCACGGGAACGGCGACTCCAATCGCGTCACGCTATTTGCACCCCCATAGCATGCACTTAATTAGGTACAGTAGGTACACCAGATTTTACGTTAAGTGCGACAAAAAAATAACTAGCAAACAACGTTGATGCGCAACAGTCTCACACTGACTGTTGTTTATGTATTGTTTTGTTTTTGTATTACTCGCAGAGCGTTTGTTATCGTATACGTGAGCTGGATGCTGTACTGAACTACTGATAGCGCGAGAGGCGCACGTGGCACTCGTAGCCTTGCAGACGACGCTGTCCTCTCGTACCTTAGCAAAAAAAATTCACGCTAGGTAATGCAAGTTAAATTCTACATTGATTGCATAACTAAATTATGCATAGTAATAAAGGACACATAGATAAAATACACTTTCGTTATCAATCTGTGATATTTGTAAAACGAGGGCATTGTAAAAAAGTTATTATTCCTGATTGAAGTGGTCGGTACACACCACTTTATAAGGGAGTCAGTCGGTCAGCGGCTTTCAGTGTAAAAGCTACAATGCGGCATAGCCTACCAGTTTGACGAGATCCCAGATGTTTTGTGTGTAAATAGTAGATTTGGGTCACTATGGCGACCTGCGGGTCGATGTTGAAATATACGCTGACCGGAGATGCAATTATAAAGTTTTAATGGCGCCAGTATTACCACATTCAAAATTAAAAAATACTAAACATAGAATTGCTTTCTAAAGAAGAGATAAGTTTAAGCATACAAGATCTGAAATACCGCTTTTTCCTATTTTTTTATGATTATTAGTATAATGTGTGTGGAAACTTCTCATCTTATATACGGTAACTATCTACGATTTAACCTCTAGTTTACATAAATTCTATAATTTATTTGTAAATTGCATGTCTTTTCCTTATTTTAAAATTTGATAGATAATAATGATAATGGCTTTTACGATATACTTACTTAATTAATTTTCTAATAGATTAGACTTTTTTGTCCGGCCTCTGAAATTGATGTTAATAAGTATAACAGCTATTAGTATCAATTTATATGTTTTTATATGACTCGTGAAACATGATAAATCAACATTATTTCAAGGAGGCAACACGGCCAGTGTTTCGGGAACATTCTCTCTCGGCAGCAATCTAGAGCTACCCATTATGCTTTAATATTAATTTTATTTGTATAATTGTATGGGTTATTTTCAGGATTTATTCTAAAGTTAAGTTTATTTTAGTATCTATAAATAAAATTAATACTAATAATAAAAATTGAATCTGCATGTAATTTAAAAAAAAATTGCAAGAATTAACAGAAAACTGCTATCCATCTAATCATAAGTGAGTTTTTTTATTTTTGTCAGTCTATGTCTGAAAGTTTTGTCTCGCATAGCATCTGAAATGGCTCAACGGAAAATATTGGGGATTGAAACAGGAATTTTATCTTAAATTTACGTATATGCTCCAAATCTTGCAGGCTTGAGAAAATATGCATATAAATATTTGTAACCCTACGCGAAAAAAATCGCGATGTAGTTTGTGATAAAAAAAGTTTCAAATTATTTAAAATATCAATTTCTTTGTAAAATGTTAAAATTAAGCAAATTAATGCAACTGTAATATTATTTTTAAATCCGTCATGGTGGAACAGTCAGCCTCAGCCTCGTTCCATTTTCGAATGGGAACCATAATATTATATAAGCCGGTCGTGCGGCACCAATACTGAAATATCCGCTATTTACGATTTCAGATATGGAACGCGATTTACCAGACAGCGATTTGTTATACTTTCGCAGATAAAAAAATAAAAACAGCAAATCTTTTAAATAATTAAAATTGTAAGTGCGTGCCTGTCTACGTGCAGAAATAAGTTCCATAGAGGTGACCAAAATCAACTGTTTTTACAAGTTACAGGGAAGAGGGTTACGCCACGTACATGGATTAATTTATTGCTTCATTCCAAGGTTACGATTTTGAACACTCCATATCTGATGTACGTGATAAAATCTGTGAATATAGAAAACAGATATTACCATCGGAGGTTTTTTTTTTTTTATTGGACTTGACTTAATGTTGTTGGTCCGAAGACCTCACAACTTTACCGGGGTTTTCGGGGCGAGTGCCTTTGCGAAGCGAAGGCGCTCGAGCCCGGGAGGCAACTTGCTCGAGGGGCTCCCCTAGGAGTTTCACCTCGGCTGGACTGTTGCCATGAGAGGGGGATGAATCTAATGATGCCCACCATAGGGCGACACAATGCACTAATTGAGAGCGGGCGACGGGTAATATAAAGCCCGAGGGGAAGGATCCCGGCGGACCGGGATCAGCGGTTCGCGGTGGCCTATACTATCTTACTGCCGTTTCGCAACGTGTTTTGGTTGGGAGAGAAGAAACGGCGAAAGAAACTTCCCAGCAACACGCCTAGTCTATCCTATGGGGGGGCTGTGTCTCCTGGCGTCCCTCGCGGGGACGTGGAGAGATCGTGATTGGCGGCGTCGACGCCGCCGTCTGTGTCTGTCTGTCGATGCCTGCCAGCCTGCCATCCTAACCGCGGGCGGGCTGATCCGAGCCAGCCGTTTTGTGATATCGTCGACCTTGTCCGTGAGGATGTTACGCGGTCGTCGCACGAGAGCCTTTCGTCGAGGCTTATAATCGGACGCGGACACGACGAGGGGATTTCGATGGTGCGGCGCTAGATCGAAATACTTACGCGAGAACGACGTAATGTAGTTTTTGATGGAGGGAAGCTCCAGATCGCGGTGGATGTCGACGTTACGCATATAGAGGGGAGCACCGACGGCTCTGCGCATGAATTTATTCTGAACGATTTGCAGTTTCTTTAAAAGGGCAGGCTTAGCATGGCCGAATACCACACTCGCGTATGTCATGATCGGGTGGATCATCGGAGATGTATCTCACGAACTAGTTCAGGATCAACCCCTACATTGAACGCAAATTTTACGACATTCGAAGCAAAATGTCTTTGTATTTGGTTAAATACAAAGGTATCAAAGCACGTCCTTATGATTTTTTAAGATCTGACCAACGATACTCCATACAACAAAATACGAAAGCGAAGATTTACCCTCAGTTACATGTATGGCAGGTAACAATTTTGTTTTTTTGACGATTTCATTACAGCATGGTGCACATGCATATAAATTACACCTTCTTGCTACATCACAATGATTGCTTCTTTTTTCTTACCAATTACTAAATAAATTTTAGCTAAATATTGCGTTAATTTTTTAATTAAAAAAATCTATTTTTATATCTAAGTGTAAATGTTCGTTAAGTTGACTAAGACATTTAAACATAATTTAATAGTGCAATTGATTGCAAAAACCGTGTAAATAATGTAAAAAAACCTTCTAAAGAAAAACAACGTATAGTTTTCAAGAAACATCTATGACATAGACGGACGGCCTGATATAAGGTATTTGTAAGGTTTCCTTTTTTTATTCAAAATGGCCAAGGGACTCTAAGAATAAACCTCATTTATATATACAAAAGTTTTGAATTAAGGAATGATGATGAACAATATAAATATATAATCTACTGCACTCTTAAATAGGTAGTATTAAACGCCATATCACACGTCCTAAAATTATAAACGTTTCAAATAATGTCGGATGGAAGTCACAAAGTGTTACCAATTGCCCGATAACATTTTACATATCATGTTTATTTATCTCAAGCGGCATATGATTTTTAGTGCTAATTTTGAAAGATAAAATTCTTTTACCGTATCTGCATCACTTTCTTCAGTAGCGATTGCGGCGCCTTTTACCAACTGTTGTTCTGCATCAGTCATCTCTTGCTCCACCAACGATGTTTCTAATTCTAATTGAGGTGATGTTTGCAGTTCTTCGACTCCCTGTGATTGGGTTTCAGTTCCTTTTTTAACGGTGTCTCTTGCCGGCATTTTTACTACCAATGGTCTGAAGTTCAGACGATTAAAACCTGCAGAAGATAATACAGTTTTAAATGTCGATCAACCTAATAAAAAATTTGCATGCTAGTTTCTTGTCAACAAGTAATGTGTTATATATCACAAAAATATTATTTAATACATATTTAAAAAAATATAGGGTGTAACAATTTTTATTAATTAGAATTTTATCGTATTCCTAACGCCATCTATCGAAAATTATAAAACCAATAAGACGTGTAATATCAACTGGACTGTTACTAGGTAGAAAACTTCGCGAGCCAGAGGGCCCTAGGAGTAAAGCACCGCTTTTTGCTAGTATTATAAAATTCGAAACATGTCCTATCTCCACATTGAAAGTATAAAAAAAACAACCGGAATAGACTATATAAACGATAGAGAACACGATGCAATTTTTTTTTAGATTACTTGTCTGTTTGTTCAGGATTCACGTATAAACAACTGGGCCGATTTCGATGCGGTTTTACACTGATCGATAGCAAATTCTCAAACTTAAAATCTGCGTTACTGTTTATCTTGGCAATTATTTAAAATGGCCAAATAAAAAAACCGAATTCCAGTTTGATTTTTGATCGATAGCTTATGTAATAAAATGTGTGATTTTTATCCCGGGAATTTTCCCGGGAGCGGTTTGTTTGGTTCGGATGCATATAAAAATTAGCTTATTCCGATACAGTTTTCACTAAAACAATAGTTTACATTATTTTATAAATGCTGTGGTACTTTGTATACCTGAACAACCCCGCAGGAGTTTCAATACAAGCGTGGATGAAGTCGCGGGCATATCCTAGTATACTTTAAAAATCTTTTAAGTGATTCTTTAGGTGTCAGTCTAAAAGTACATTGCAATTGTAAATATGCTTCATACTTAATTCTACCTCGGTCGATGTTCGTTATGAAACCTATACATATCTGAAAGTTAGATAAGACGTTGATCAGGGCAGACTTCAAAGTCTTTACTTTAAAGTCTACCCTATAAAAAGCGATAAACTCCGTAAAACGAAGAAAAGTAGTGAGTTATCGTTTTGAAGGTCAAGATTTAGTTAGGATCGCTGAACTAGTGTGTTTACTATGTAACATAACGAATAATATCTAAAACAGTTTAGTATATACATATAATAAAACTGTAGAGGTCGAATTTCTGTACAATGAAAAAAAAAAGCTAAAAACCGAGTCAAGGAGATGTAAGAAGTGAAATAGAAATACTTTAGATATTTTTCAAATTTTTTGTTTTTGTCTGTTTGTACCGGCTAATCTCCGAAACGACTGGACCGATTTAAATGAAATTTTGTATGGTGGTAGCTTATATCCCTGGTCAACATATAGGATTTTGATCCCGAAAAGTTAAAGAGTTCCCGTGCGATAGTTAAATAACCGCACCACGCGGTCGGAGTCGCGGGCATCAGCTAGTTTTCTATATAAAATATGTAATCTGATGTTTGTTCAGAATTTTATTTTGAATTATTTACGCATTTACTCGAATTTAGTACGAGTTCTTTATTTTAATCTTTCGATTAACATAGTAAATAGTAAACCAACAGTAAACAGGTTACGCAATCAAATAATAGCCTTGCCACGCACTCGAGACGAATGGTTTAAAAAGTATTAGGAGGTTATTACAAGCTTACTTCGTTTATCTTTGTGCAGACATTGAAACAATTTTATGGGTTTATACCCATAAAATAAATAATAATACCCGCATTTTTCGCTATTATATCTATAACAAAGTCGGATTAGTAACACTATCTATAACCCAAGAACCACGAGTAGATCAATTTTTATAATCTTTGATTTGTTGAATTTGTCTCCACCCCAAATAGCACAATAACTACGAATATACCGAAAAATTTAAAAGATTTTATTTTATAGATTTGGTTTTGAACTCCGCCTACTTCCGCAATTGATAGCTCACTTCTCGCGCACTCATATCGCTTTAATTTTCATCAAAACCGGCTCCGAGACTCCTTTGAGTGATTTTTCACTATTTCTTATAGTTTCGCATTTAACTAGAGGCCCAATTAAAAATTCATCTGTATATTTTTCTCTACGTGCGTATGTCACTAAACTTCTTCTAAACCGCTGGATTAATTTTGGTTATATTTTTTGTGTGTTTAAGTGGGTCCTGAGAAGGCTTAGAGTCACAATTGAATTCGGTATATGGCACGAGAATCGGGTTCCAAGGTTTTGATAACTAATTTTGTGAGTGTTTCAGTGGATCCTTGGATTGTATAGATTCGCAATCGGATCTGGTACGTGGTATTGCAATCGAGTTCTAAGTTTTTATTTTTCAGGGCAAAACAAGGTCTGCCGGGTCCGCTAGTAACAGATAAATTTTAATTGAAAATGTCTATTATACTAAATATTCTCACCTCTGGAGTCTTCTCTTTGAATTTTCTTCGTAGCATCTCGAGCACAATACAATGACTGTGTTGTAGAAGGTATGGGTCTAAGAGTCACCTTATGCAATCCACTTCCGGGTAGTAACGTTGTAACAACTCGTTTAGGCTCATCTTTCTCTGGGCTGCTTCTATATTGTGCAGTTTCATCCTGATCTGCGTCAATATCTATCAAGCTATCTTCAAATTGCTCGAAATTTTCGAGATCAGAATCCAATTCACTTCGCGACCCATGAGCTTTCGGTCTATAAAATGAATCAGAATTACGCCTGTACTCAAGATGTTTTGGTTCAGGAGATGAAAAGCTTCGCATCACATATGCTTTAGATTCCGTGGAGTGATGGTCATTTTGAGATGCAGGTGAAGAGTAACTCCTGGGCAACAGATTTCTAGACATCTGAATTTTACGTTGTTGTTGGCTTGTCCTGGTGGATATTAGACTTTTTCCACGGCCCATTGGCATCGGATCTTTGCGCCGCATAACGAATGCACCTGCTGGTCGATCTCTAGGACGTGTTGAACTGTATGGTTCTGGTAATGAACTGATTAAAATTAAGCTCAACACTTACGAATGTAATTTAAATCTTAGCATTACCAGTGTCCAGTTTCCAGAAGATCAAATTACGATATCGAATAACAAGGCCGGTTGTAATGAGATGATATATCATATGGTAGGCAACAGTGAACACGACCGACTTACTGATAGTTCTGGGAGCACATGACAATTTAATGTGATTAGTTGGACTCCGGTTCACCCACGCCCTGATCCTCGATAAGATTTATAATTTGATCTACAATTCACGCAGTCATTTGTGAAGGCTGTTTGCAGTACAATTTAAGTGTTCGCGATTGACGTTATTATGACATCTACTCACAACGTTAACAATGCGAATCTTGGAATTGAGCTGCGGCTTAAACTGTAACTTTCAACCATAATACTAATTAATTTGATATATTATTGTTCTGTCTTTGTATTAACAAACTTTTAATTCCACGTTCAAAAGTGACTGACTGACTTTAAATTACGAAAGATGAAAAGTTTGCATTTAAATATTGCGGGCGAACAACTTTCTCTCACAATCAGTTTGAATTGTCATAATGAGATATATGATAAATATTAGTTACTTATTATTTCATATACAGTCATGAAAATAGATAGTATACTTTAAAAGCATTTAAATTTGACAATTCGTTTACTCATTCATTTTTTTATGTTTTATTTCATACGCAACATATGGGTGTGATTTTTTATTTAGTTTTTTTTAAATAAATATCTATAGTAATAGTAAAAAAGAAAGTTTTATAAGTAATCTCTAAGAGTGTTTTAAGCTTCGAGCTTCGCTGAAGTACAACCTATTTACAGTTTAGATTGACTTTGCATAATGCTTTCAACTTTTATAATAATATAATGTTCACACACTCCAATATCTTCAGTATCACGCAAAATTAAATTTATTCGTCGTCTGGAATAATTAATACCATGAAATGCTGTCAAAGTTTATAGATTGCCAGATTGCCACAAGTTTTATAGGACACACAGATAAATAGTACTACAGTTTTCCCCGCAGGTACGCCGCGTGAAAAACCCTAGCTAGTAGCTCTATGTTACGTCCATAAAAATTTAGTTAGGTGTTTTACATAGATAAACCTTTAATAGGTACTTTAGCTTCTTGTTCAATTCACTACAATTACAAAAAAAACTAAGTCAATATAGTGTAGACAACTGCACAGCAAACATAAAAAAGTCGCCGTCAACCTGATTTGAAATACCTAATACGTAAGGAATGACATATGGGCAACCTGACAACGTATTTGTTATTGAATTACAGCGATGGTCGTCTACAACGCAATTGCAGCGCCATCTATTTAGCTAATCTATCTATTTTATGGAAAACACACCATTTATCGGAATAAAAAGCATCCTAAGTATTGATTAGGGGTATAAGCCATCTCTGTGTTGATTTTCATTCATATACGTTCAGTAGTTTTCAAGAAGGATGCGATCGCAGCGCCATCTTTTTCGATATTGTGATCTAGCCCGCGGAAATGACGCCATGTATCGGAATAAAAAGTATCCTAAGTTACGCCCCGGGATATGAGCTAGCTCTATGTCGAGTTTCATTTAAATCCGTTGAGTAGTTTTTAAGTGATGCTTCAACAGACAGAAAGACAAAAATTCTAAAAATGGCATTTTTAGAATATCCTGGTCCGAATTAACCCCCTGATTCTTTCACGTTTGAACTCGAACCATTTACAGATTTATTATAGTATAGATTTACATATTTGAAAATGTAAACATTGCCATCTTACGAATGTTATTAAAATCATTTGAAAAATGTACAAGGTTCAGATTTATATGATATATGATTTTCAAACTGAAAGATTTTAACAAGTTTCGATAGATGGTATTATTTTACAATATTAAAACACGATATACATAGGAAATCTGAGTTAGTAATGGAGGCCTATTTGATCGTATAAATTATTATCATGGAAGAGAGTGTACTAGAAATGATGATAAGACTGTGAACGAAGCTCGACTGCAGAACTATATATGACTAGATGGCGTCACAGGTTATATCTCTTGCATTTGACGTTTTAATTTAAAATATAATTATGTTTAGTTTATGCCAAATTAGTCAAAAATAGAGACTTAATAAGGTTCTATTAAAATTTTTACTGATTTAATTAACAATGTTTTTTTGTAAGATAATAAAGAACGTCAGTTGAATTTGTCATCTATTCTATTGCAGTAAGAATTAGGCTTCATACGAGTATATAGGTCATGGTGACATGAGCAAAGTATATCTATACGAATATGAAGCTACATAGCCACTTATGTATATCCGGGCCAATGTGGTGTATGTTTGTACATAACAATGACCCGGATCTTTTAGTCTTTAAGATTTGCATACATGTACCTACATCAGGACATTTAAAATATGTATTAGATATGTTAAGTTAGGTACTAAAACTTCCTGCCAGGGCACTCGGAGTTGGTCGAGCTTCCGCTTTTCCAGTAGCCCTGGCATAAGTCGAAGGCAGGAACACCGAGGGGTTTTAGTGTGTATCCCTAACTCGGATAGTAATAGTACTTACCTCTTCGGGGGTACTAATGTCATCCCAACATGGGGAATTCCACACACCGCAGGGGAAATGCGGAAATTAGTCCTCAATCGGATTTCTTCTCACTAAAAAAAGCATTAAAACTCGCTGCTCTCTTGAAATACTCGCCTAATACGAAATACTCATTCTTTATTAAACTAGACTAATTGGCAAACATTGACCTACTCTGAGATTTTTTTATCATAAAAGAAAGTGACAAATTATTGTGTGTAGGCACGTTACATTATATCCTAATCTTAAGTAACAAATATGATACGTTTTTTTCTTTTGTTGCACTTTATTAAAGGTTACTTCTTGAAGGCAATTCTTCCATATCATTTATGTCTCTGTCCATTTTTAATCTCTATTATGAAATAATAATATTATACCCCGCTTACATTACGCCCATTTATCACAACAGTGAACAAGAAAGTGGCGAAGGAAATTGGGCACTTTTGATACTCAGGCTGGTCACTAAAATTCAGTGCAAACTAGTTTTGGGGCTAGTAGAATCAATATATTAATGGAGACATAATGTAAAGTTTCAGATAAATAAATAAGCAACCTAAAACAATATAAGTATATACATCCCTAATGAAACGAAGGGTTTACCCTAGAGTTGCCAACCGTCCTGTTTTCCCAGGACATGTCCTAGTTTTTGTAGTGTCCTGGAATGTTCTGCACAGTTTTTAAGCAGCATCCTGTTTGTTGGATTTGTGAATCCAGTATATCTATAACTAGTAGAGTTGCGATAGATATTGAGCAGCATCAGAAAACAGCCAAGCATAACACGAGATTACAATCTCAGACAGGGAATTTTAACGCCTTAGACACTTTTATAAAGAAATCGTCAATTAATGAGAAGACTGTCGCTGCTGAAGTGGCTACATCTTACCACACGATTCGTCACCATATGTCTTTTACTCTATTACTGCATCCTGTTTTTAAATTGAATTGTCCTGGTTTTTCCAACTCCAAATCTTAGTTTTTTAAATATGGGGTTGGCAACCCTAGTTTACCCTTTTTTTTGAGGCAGGGGAAATGCATTTCGTACACTACCGGGTCCTTTATTGGGATTATACCAAAGCAATGAGAGTTATGGAGAGGTTGCCAGTGTAAGAAATTATAACCTTTTATGTAAATAAATTTGAATATATTTAATTTTAATTGTAGTACACAACACCACTGAAGATAGCGCAAATAACAGAGTCGATTGCCGGCCGGCATGTGTGGATACTCAGCAAGGTACCCCTCTCTATGTGGAGAGGTAACCCATGTGCTAATAATACCCCGCAAATAACAGAGTCGATTGCCGGCCGGCATGTGTGGATACTCAGCAAGGTACCCCTCTCTATGTGGAGAGGTAACCCATGTGCTAATAATACCCCACTAAAACCACCTTCCTCCCATGTGCCCCGTGCTTATGGTAGGAAGAGCGTAAGACTTAGAACGTAGTTACGCCCACGCTGACCCTGCGCATCAGTGCTTGACAATGCCCCTAGTTTACCCTAGCGAAACATCCGCTGAAAGTTCGGGTAAATACGCACACAATGTTTTTTAAGTTGCCTGTGATATATCAGCAGAAATTCCACCCAATTTAAAGATAAAGATTAGCGCCGATCCTTCCATCGCCGAACGTTCCGCAGGTGTGTCGCTAGGCTAATAAATGGCAAAGGTCAAGTGAAATATTTTATTAAATTCTTTTATTTTTTTATGTCTTTTATTTAAAACGTATTATTAGATCAAATTAGTAAAATTTGAAGGTCCCTTTTAGTTTATTTTCAATTATTTATTTAGATATCTCTGTATGAATATGTATTTGCTATTGTGTATGTATGTGTGTATCTATATACTTATTTCAGTTATTAACTTATCTATATATTTATTGCATTTTTACACTTTAGTTCACTCGTTTGTTCACAATTTAACTTGATAGAAAAAACTGTTATTAGCCTTACATTTTAAGTACTTTTTTGTTTGTTTGTATTATTAATATGCGCTGTTGGTTTTTTTCAACAAATAAAATAAAAATAATAATACTTAAACTGCGTATAAACAAGTTACTAAATTTTCGACAAACATAATTATGTTACGTGTTTACTGCTTCCACGGATGCTTAAAAACAAGGTCGGTCGAATATTTTTGATATGTCTAATAAATCATGTTGGGTTACCTTTATCTAATATTGTAATAATATAATTTAGGGTAGGAGGAATCCCTGAAGGCATTTGAGTATAATTTTTTCACAAAATCCGAAGGGCTTATCGGTTTATTAAATTATCAATGTTTTTGGTTTTTGTCATTGGTCCTTCGTAATACTTCGCTGGAGGTTTTGAAAGCTTAGGAACTTAATAAACGGAGTATAAAAAGAAGTGGTTTAATATAATCGATAAACTACACTATTATATCAATAATACTGTGTGCATCTCAAACAAACTCTTTAGTAATATTAATTGGTTTATATAACCCAGAATAATTATATTTGAACAATTCTGATTTTTCGAGATATTTTGGTAAGTTTTATATTAATATATTTCATGATTAATTACCGACTCATAATTATTTGTAAAGTATCTATATTAAATACGTAACTTTCAGGCAACATTTATATAATATGTGTCATAATATGGTAGCAGACAACAAGAAATGCAGACATTTTTACCAATTTTGAACTCTTCGTTATATATTGTTACAACATAACTAAACGGATGAGTCTGATATTTTATTTCTTTACGTTTTTTAAACACGTAATGATGTTTTTCTCCCTCCCTTTAATGTTAAGAATTGAATTGAACAACTTCCAGAAGCCGCAAAAGGCTGCAAGTCATCAGTAAGCGAATGAGCGAGCGCACGACATCTCGCGTTGCGCTGTGGAATTTTCAATTGAAAACACATCGTTGAGAAAATTGCATTAAAGTCAGTTTTCCATTGTGAGGTGTATTTTTTAATTACTCATAACAACTGGTAAGTTTGTGTCATGTGTATATTATATGTATATTATCATTTCAAGTTGAAATGCTAGGTCTTTTCAGAATTGGACAAGTCTCCTAAATTTCGTATCTTATTAAATAAATTATTCTGTTTTCTTACTAGTTATATATTTCAGGTAATGTTTATGTATAAATATGATATAATTTCGAAAAACATTATTGTAGGAAGACACAAAAATATTTAAAAAATATCTAAAATGCAACACACAAAAAATAATAAAGACATAATTATTTTAAAAAAATAGTACTCGTATAATATTACCGGTGCTCTGTTACTTTTTTTATGGAATTGTAATCCATCATAAAAATCTTACTGCTCGCGGATAACAGTAAGGTAATGGGGTCTTGTATTCCTGCTAGCGTGCCGAACTCTACCAACTGTAGGTATCAACCAGGGCGTCAATTCTGCTATTTCAATATCTTGACATTGCAAAGATATACAAAATACGATTCCATTGCGATAGTGTCAAAAGTTCTTATTCTACTAAATCCACAATATCTTCTCGATACCGTCGCGGCAGAATAGTAGAAAAAAATGGTATTACCATTAGCAGAAATGGCGTTAGCCGAAATTAATATTGAAAAGCTAACCAAATTTTAAACATTTATCTCGCAAGTTTTCGCTTTCAAATATAAAGATAGAGTGGCATGCCATTGGAATTAATAGAATACCGTAATCAGGTAAACGTATGATTGAGACGTTAGTATCCGGCGAGTTAGACGAGATAGTAATAGCAGAATTGGGCCGCAGGTGTTTCATTACATAGACATATGCCTGGGTCTTGGTAACCATCCCCTTTTAACAAAGTACCGCTCGACATCATGCTCGTCACTCTTCATTTGCAAGTCTGGCTCGTGCCTGAAAACATCCTCTGTAAAATATAATACATATATTAAAGTTCTTATTTTGTACAGCTCGGAAATGTTAATTTGTGCACTTTTTGAACCGAAATATAAAATACGAAACGGTGCCAAAAAATATTTTCTGTGGATAAAGAGCTTTTATATCTGATACAGAGAATTTGCAGATCATATAATCTGTTACGTGTTATGGTAGAGTCCACAGCTTAGTTAACAGAAGGCGACAACCGTAACGACTTCGTCAACTGAGATGTTAAACTAGCAACAGTACAAGCTTCAGTTACTTTCTGACCTAGAATATGAGCTTATTTCCACGAATTTAGTTGAAAAATATTAGGTCCCGTAGTTATTCTGGCAAAAACAAAACAAAAGTCATTGTCATGTACGTCCGTCCGTTTATCCGTCTGCCTTTGTATATTGCAGATGATCTCAGAAACTACTTGGTCTATGTATATGTATAAATGAAATTTGACATTTTCAGATCTTGAAACAACATAACATAATGACTTTAATGCCCGGTTTCTGAGGTTACCAGTTATAATAACAATTGATTCCTTAAAGTTATGTTATAGATAAACTTAGGGTTAACTGTCATTGAGTTTTTGAACACGTATGGAAGCGTTCGATTTTCTTCAAACAAAATCGTCAACAACAAAACGTCAAACAAAAGATATGGAATGGATAAACGCCTAAAACGCAATTTTATAAGTTATTGAACCGATAGCACTAACGAGCAGATAAACTACAGTTAAAAGTGCCTCAGAAACCGGGCATAAATGAAGCAAATAAGTAACTAAATATTAGGTCCCAATGTCGAGAAAAATGTGTCCTCTCTAACTTTAAACAATGGGATGGAAAAGTCTGAAAAAAAACCGCTGTAGAGCTATGTACCTACAGAATCAAAAATACTATCAACGAATATATATATATAATATATGTATTTGAGATATAGGATAAGGGGGTTAATAAAAAACACCTGTATATTCGAGTAAATACCTTTTTATAGTTCTGTAAGCAAAGAACGGAAACAAGAGATGTCTGTCACCTCTAAAGCCTCTACAGAACTCTTCGTTGTGTGCGGACTGACAAGCACTTATCAAATTTATTAATATAAGTAAAGCAAAGTAAACAATAAAGCTTATTGTTTTAACCGATTGCAAAAGGAGGAGGTTTTATATGTTTTTAATTTCTAAATCTATTCCAGTATATGCGTAACTGTAATCCTTGCAACAACTCAGAAGGGTTTATGGTAATAAAAGAACAGCAATTGGTCACTATACTCATAATCAGAGAACCTTACGGCTTAAATACATTTCATACACTGAATCTTTATATATACAATGAACTCTTTGCACTGAACTGACACACTCAACAGACATTTTAGAACACCTCGCCATCCCTTCAACAATTTTACAGTATAGGAAACTTAGCAAATTGGCACAATCGATAGCAGATTGAAGTCATTGATAAACTATTTTAACTAAAAAGGTTATGAATGACAAGAATTTGTTACATTATCGTTTGGAAATTTTAGATAATATTTTACATATTATATTATATTTAAATTTCTACATGTAATAAAATAAATCGAACACAGTATAAAATTTATCACTTCTGCCAACATAAAATAAAATGTAGTGAATACCGTCTATATACAATTGAGAGATTTTAAATTAAAGTCTACACAATTACCACAACATACTAGAGGTAATAAATATTGTTACATATAATTTTGGTAAATTATAGAAAACTACTCTATACAAAACGAGCCCTAATCGCAGAATAAATAAAAATACAACAAAACTATTATTCAATCAAGGAAATGGCCGATTGTATCATATAGAAATAAGAGGGTACATTACAAAATTAATTATTGAGAAGAAGTACCATTCAAGCGACTAAATGTAACATAACTAAAAATAAAAAATAACAAAAGAATATACCTACTAAAAAGCAAAGAAATAAATATTTTCTACAACATCTGGAAGTCACTGCCAAGAAAAAAATTTTCAAAATATAGCAATTTTTACGTTTTATTTCGCACCAACTTCAAAATGTTGTAGGAAATATTTATTTTTTGCTTATCAGTTACTCAAAGTCAGTTTCATTTTTGTTAGAATTTTTTACAATTATCTACCTACTTAAGAAATAATTTATTCTAGAAAAAATTAGATAAGCACAAAAACAAAAAAATATGTTTCGTAAAATCTTTACATGCAAATTTATAACATTGTTAAAATGCTGATTAACATTTACGTTAGTATAATAGTTAACTTGCTAATCTAGCAAGCTATCTTTATCATTGTTTGGACAGAAATTTCCCAATTCTA
The DNA here is from genome assembly GCA_039645545.1 of Dendrolimus houi. NCBI lineage: Eukaryota > Metazoa > Arthropoda > Insecta > Lepidoptera > Lasiocampidae > Dendrolimus > Dendrolimus houi. The sequence goes on along the minus strand of CM077127.1, from coordinate 10,038,412 downwards.
TAATTGCTCGATTAAGTAGACGAGGAAAAGTCCTCATTCCTTCAGGAAAGCTTGAAGTTAACTAACTGCATAACTAAAGCAAATGTAAATCTGTATTATATATACAAACTTATTTAGAATTTAGTCAGTGTATTTAATTTTAAGGGGATTCACTTATCGACATTTGCTGAAACGAGATTTAGTGGGGCATTTGGCGAGAAATCACTAAACAGTTTAAGATACTACTTAAGGAACATACAGGGACTGCAAATCATTTTCAAAGTTATATTTTGACCATCGACTGGTTTTTTGTCGAGAAGCGATTGCTCAGCTCAGGGTTAGACAGGAAAGGAGTGTGGGGCTAGCAGCGACTGTCGGATAACAGCTGCAATCGCTCTGATGTTCCTTCAATCACTCGAACCGAGCCTGGGTAGTGGGACTCTAGCTGAGCTGGCATGCCGCCTTTGGCAGATGTGGGCCTACCCCTATTATATCACACAAGCTTTTTGTGTTTTCGGACAGATAGCATCTCCAGCAATTAAAGAGTCACGATCGAGCATACGCGGACCACTGGCATGCCCTTGCTTCTGCAGCCTTAATACGGGCTGATAATGCTCCCAGAGGTCGTTCGTGGCTGTCATCTTCGGCTGCTGAAGATCGTTGGACACCTTCTTATTTTGATTTATATAATATAAATTAATTTTTTAAATTTATAGCCGTGTAATTTTTCTTTTTTTGCCAATCCTCCGTCATATGCCAAGACAGTCTTTTCTTTTTCTTGTATTGTTCTATCTATCTTTATCTAATATACTAGGGATAATAAGGGGGGTTAAACTTTTTTCTTTTTTCTTTTCCTTTCCTTTTCTTTTCTTTTTCTCTTTTATAATTACAAATCCTATTTTCTAATACATTTACTTATTTGCTATTACGATTGTATATCTTTCGAGTTAATTAATTCTATTTATTAGCCATGTAATATTTTATTTATAAATATTTATTTTGAAATTTATGTAAACGATGACTTCTTATTCATTATAAAGGGAATATTTATTTGAAACAGGATTAAACCAAATGTTTTGGTAAAGAAATCTAAATAGTTCAAATAAATCTCTCATGTTGATATTGCGTTTTTTGTCAAGTTGATGAATGATTGCATCATAAGCGGCCAACCACAAACACGCAACTGTTACAAAATCCGCGTTTCTATTCAGTATTCACGCAGCAGAAAATCACTCACTGTAGCATTTTACATTCATGTTAGTTATATACCAATGGAAAACTAGTGACAGTCTATTCGAAGCCTGTGACAAACGGTCAGAAAACTATTAAATTAATTAAATTTTATTCGATTGAAAATATTGTAGTACTCATGCGTCTCTGTTTTGACTAATTTCAAATTATCTTGGAACAGACCTATAATCTTATCAGTCATAATAATTTTTTGATCCAATATTATCTTTTATTAGAATGACGATCAAGTGAGATAATATTACTAGACTGCTGGCAAACCATAGAAGACGGTGAATTGGGCTGAGTGTACAATACAATTTCATGAATATTAATTATTTAGGTTTAGATAAAGCTATTTTTTAATTGTATTAGAATTTCAGTTTTCTCACAATTTAGATATTTATGCCTTTGTCGATATACCTCTTTACCATGTTACTGTTAATATAAGGATTGTGGTACAGCTTCTAGCGACATAACAGTCTATTGTGCTAATCATAACATTTGTACTACTTTAGTCTTCTATAATATGTGTGCAATGTGTACGAGTATATGTGTGCATTATTTTATTCTATACGTCTGAACAGTTATGATTTGAAAGTTTGACAATGAGCTACTACCTAACAGTACCTTCCGAGACAGATTATTACGCTAGAAGTGGAAACATCTAGAACAAAATATACATAAAAGCAAACCGTCCTGTAGGAGATTCCGATAAGGTAGTTTAACTTGCAAATAATCTAACTTTGCACGTTACTATGTAGATACGGAAATTACAAAACAATTATTTTCTTACGAAAAGTTGAATTTAACATATTCGTGATAGCATGCATTGCGTGTAGGTACTGGTTTTTTTATTATTACTGAAGCACAGCAAACAGGCTGGAAGTCCAACTATGATGGAAAGTGGTTACCGTCGTCTATGGACATTAGTAATACCAGAGTCCTTGCCAATGTGCTGCCGGCCTTGAAGGAGAAACTAGAAGTTGGCCACTGATGCTGGAACACAACTCAAAAGTTGCTATGGCGGCATACTCAAGACCAAGGGTGGTAGCCACCCAGTCGGGCAAATGCCCTATCAGTTGGCTGTGGGTTGTTTTGTCACCTCTTACAACAGATCGCCCGACCGCAGGAAGTAGTGCATGTTAGTAGCTTATTAAAAACTAAACTCTGAATAGCGTCTAATAAAACATGAGGTTACAGGACTCACAAGGCATGTACAGTCGCGAAATGAAAATGTTTGTCACCTTAAAGTCGAATTTTGCTTGCACGAGTACAAGAAACAATACTGCCAACATTTTAATAAATGTTACGTTTATCAAATATAGAAATGGCAAAAAATAAAATTGAAATTTTGAGAATGACAGATGCTAAGATTAACAATAAGAAACTACGCTTAACATAAATATTAAAACCAATAAAAAGGTTTTAAATGTCTAAACAATCTTCTTAGACACGGTAGAAATGAAACAACTTTGATCTAAGTAATTTTAAATTTTATTGTCAAATAATTAAACTACGTTTAACGGTTTTAACCGCGGTAATTTATTTGATTTTGATTATTTCGACGTTTCGGCCACTTCTCAGTACCCGTGATCACGGAAGACAAAGATGTCACGTGTTAATTAGTATTGTTAAAGTTTTATTTAGCCTACCGTTCTAGGTTGTAATATTTTATATTATTATACATATACATATATTTGGGCTTGGGTAAGATCAATTCATATGTGTTCTTACACATAAAGATAGATTTATTTGCTCTCTCCCAGGATTCAAACTTAGGTGATTGAAACCATACGCCTCTCGCGTATGATTCCTTATCCACTAGCTACCACGATTTTACGTATCTACATAAAATGTATTTCTAAATTATGAGAAACTTCTTTAATCTATTTCAGGTCTATCGAGATGACATCAGAGGTTAACGAGTGGTATAGAGGCCGCAAAATCCTGGTTACAGGTGCCTCAGGTCTTATGGGGAAAGTTCTAATCGAGAAACTACTATACAGCTTGCCAGATGTGGGTTGCGTGTACGCATTGCTGCGCTCCAAGCGGGGCAAAACGCCGGAATCACGCATTGAAGACATGTGGAAACTTCCGGTAAGATTTAGGCTACTTGTACATGCTAAGAAAAGTCGCTGGGTCTACGCAACAATTCGTGCCGTTTCTACACACGAACTGTGTACATTGCTCCGGCGCTGACCAAGAAAAAAATCTTTTGTGCGCTAGACACGACGTGCTCTGTGTTGTTGCGGTGAAGGGAGAGGCGGAGTAGATGAGGTGGTACAGGTAAATTGAGTTTTTTTTGCTTCGTAGTTAACAACATTCTTTTCTTTACACACAAACTTGACTAGTGCACCCCCTACCATACACTACGCACGACTGCCCGAAAACAATCTCATGGATCACACGTTTCTATTTATCTTGTCTGGAGCAGACACGACTAATTTTCGTGGTTAGATCCGATTAAATTCTAGTCGTGTTTACATGATGAATTGGTCCTACCTGCCGCAGAGATAGTGAAATTTCTTAGCGTGTACAAGGGTCCTCAGGCAAGGACTTAAAAGGTAGGGAGAAAAATATCTTACTTTTCAGTTTCATTGTTAAAATTTGATATTAATAAATTTTTAATAAATATTTTTATACAATAATAATATAAGTACATACCGACACACACATTTTACCTACATGTACATTGTACATATAAACAAACTAAGCAAGCTACATTTCTGTTATGTGTATACACAACGGACAAATCTGGGAAACTTAGATAACTCAAAACAACTCTTAGACACCTATATAATAGGTGATCATAGAAAAATTTGTTTACTTTGCTATGCTAGGAATCAAACCCGGAGTCGCGGCATTCCAATGGGCTCGGCGGATAGAGGCTTGAAAGACAATAATTGAACATTGTAGAAAATCTCAACTGTTTAGTGAAATGTCTTTTTTAAAGTGAGAATCTGATACAAAATCCTGTAAGCCAGTCCTTGTTCGATTTATTTAATTCATCAGGAGTACTAAAGCGGTCGTTTTCGCAGATAGAACTGTGTGCTATGTCTTAAACCTATTAGCAAATCGAGACACATGTCAATTTCACTAAGCGATTCTGCAAAAGCTATGGGACATGTACCATTTCACTAATGGGCGGTTTCTATATCTTACTATTCATTAGATTGCCTTACGATCGGTTGAATTTTGACATAAATTGTATGTAACTTATGTCAAATTTTAACTAATAGTAAGGCAAAGGACGGTTGGTTAGCAATTCTCCAAAAGCGGCCTCTTTAGACTCATTGTCTACGGTTTTTCTTGTCTGTTTGTGTTATTCATTGTCTAAAGAAAATTACTCTTCTTCCATAATTGAAGTCACGCATTGTTGAAATATAAGTTTTACTTTTCAGATGTTCTCAAGAATAAGGGAAGAGAAACCACATGTTATGAAGAAAGTCATTGTTGTGTCTGGAGACATACAAAATGACAATTTGGGCATTGAGAGAAAACAGTTAGAAGAAATTCATAACGAGGTAAGCACATTTAAACCACTTTCCATCAAATGGGCCGTAGCTTGTTTGTACTCCAGGAATATTAATAAATTGCTAACTTATTCCTAACTTTGCCATAAATAAAGGCGGTTTCACCTTCGTTCGTAGGAAAATTATATGTCTAAATCTATGTAAAAGAATACAATAAGATTTCCAATAAGCGTTGAAAAGGTTGATGGTCTATCGTGTGGCAGTGACTGATTGATATCAATGTTACTTTAGTCAGTTGTATTTTTAATAAATTTTGAGATATAAACATAGGTCCACATTGTACATATGTGGGTTGGAGATAATTTTATATCATTCAGTTATATATCATCCTTTTAATAAAATGTATTATTTTTATATAAGATATGTACCTATATTATATATACTTATATTGTGTATATATGTATGTGTGTGTGTATATTTGTAATGTATTTCTACACATACATATTATTTTAACCACTTTATGTACATGTTAGAAATTTTATGTTCTAATAGTTATCCTTATGTCGTGTATTTTTAATTAATATTAAGTATTATTAATTTATTATATCCTTATTATGTATATGCTCTTAGGTATTTTATAAATATGCAGGTGACGTACATACAAACCAAGGCCAATGGTAAAATAAAAGTCTCTGTCAAACGCATCTTAGCACCCATGATACAGAATTTTATTTTGTAGTGTGGGTGCCATAGTTAACCGAACCATTTATGTTACACAATGTTAAAAATGATATCAAGAATACTAATAATGTAAATGTAAGGTTTTGGAAAATTAATTGAATTGAATTGAAATATCACATGTACCTTTTAAAATATACTTTTGTAAATCATGCGATTACATTTCCCTAAAATTTTATTAGAAATCCTCCTGCATACGTGATACAAGATAGAAATTTTAGTTCAGCTTCCATTTTTTAACATATTCTCTCATCGTCATTCATGCGCAAAAGCTTGTAAAAACAAACATCCGATTAGATATGACTATTGACAACTAACAACAGATACATAGATGACTGCCATCTTATTTTATAATTATTGCAATGGTTCATGGTTTTTAGAATGACTTTTGTTATCTACTTACAGTGGCGAAATTGGCAGAAATATAATAAACAATAATAAGGCATGTATACACATATATGCTTTATTATTACACGAAAGATAAAGGTTCTAGTAGTACTTAAGAATAAAACAATGCATACATGTTCCTTAAAAAAATACAAGAGAAATAAAATAGAAAAATTATAAATGAGATAGCAAGCTTCTTACAATCTTGTTAATCAAAGAGAAAGACGTATAAAAAACAATAGCAACATTTTGTTAATGTATATTATGAGTAATGATTTCGGGATATAATAGGTATATCATGTGAAGAAACAGTGAAAGCTGCTTCGCAGTTGAAAGTACGTAAGTGTCTCAGGTTCTTTCAAAAGTGAAATCTACTAGTATGTTGTATTTGAACACGACATTACATACTTGAAACGGAATATTTGATTGATTTAATTTCATCTTAAGTTTAATAGAATGTTGCTTCTATTTGATTCAAGGGCACATTCTTATCAAAATCTAAATTTGATTTAAATCGAATATTGTGAATTAGCCTGTTTGGGTAAATGAGAAGGATAATTAATTAATTATAATGTATAAATGTGTCTGGATTTATGTATGTATTATATTTTTAAATTTGTGTAAGGATGTATATTCAGATTGTGTACAGTCCTATCATATTTTCTGTTCCACCTACTTCGCCAGAATAGTTAAGAATTTCTTTAAAGCTAGGTTGCCTGGAAGAGATCTCTTCTAGCGATAAGGCCGCCTGTTGTTTTGCTAAGAAGTATTTTAATTATGCATTTTGTTTTGTTTTTTCCGCGTAGAAACTTCTTGGTCTTATTCGTATCTCGAGGAGTCAAGCAATATAATTATCAAGGTGGGGCTTTATCTGGGATAATGTTAAATATTTAGGCCGTTTCACGAAGGTATGGCGATGGGTTATGACGTTATTTTAGATGCGAAATTGTTAATGACGTTAAACATTGAGAGATATTGTTTAATGCTTTAAATAAGACGCATTCGGCCACAGCCTAAATCGACACTAACGAAGATAGAGCCCCAGCATCAGTGTTTTCAATTCTAATTACTTATTTGACTATTACCGACGTACTTGTAGTCAGTTCATACAGTCCATAAAATATAGATATTATAGAGTTATTACATAAACATTGCATCCAAGGTTGTTGCGGTCACTGCTATAAAGCTCTGCTGCATACACCTCTAAAGTATTGTGGTTAATTTATCTGTAACTGATGTAATTTAACATAAAAGTATACGATAAAATTATATTATAATATCTGGCACAGCTCCGTCCATATAACCAAATACACAGTCCTACTAGTAGGAGAATCTTCAGACATACTTAGTTCAGACTTTTTGTTTCCATTTCTTACAATAAGCCTACATCGACCGGGGCTTGTCCCCAGTGCCGTAAATAGGGCGGTGCCACCGGTGCCCAGGCACAGGGCGTAGACTCTGGGGGCGCAAGAATGGCTAGACCAGGCAGGACTATTATTTCTTCGGTTTGCTCCTGATAAGTTCCCGCTGCGCCCCCAACACATCCTACATGCTATTATCATCAAAAACGTGTGTTAAATTTTAAACTTTAAAACTTAAAAAAAATAGATTTTTCTTCCAAAATATTAGATAATTGGTCCACCAACACCAAGGTCCTTGTGCGTTATTTTATCACCCTGAATGAAATAAAGTAGGCATATACATAGCATAGCTCTAGCTAGGGTACCTACCTATAACATCTAAAAAAAAACACGGGCGCAGTCATAGAAGCTCGCATAGGGCGCAGAAAAGGCTATTTACGGTACTGCTTGTCCCCTAGGCCCTAGACTAGCCTATAATACATGCAGGTATAAACACTGATCAGTGTTACAGTGTATTTAGATTAAATTGTAAAACCTACCCCTATGTGTTAGCCTTCCCATAGTTCCGCGAAAGCCTACCAAAAATTAGAGTCTGTGTCATGACCTGTGTCGACATACAAATGTTAACCCTTAAGCAGCATTTTCAAGGAATAGACCTGGCACAATTGTCCAAGATGGGTTAGCAGGTTTCCCACATTGATAATCTTGACGTGCAGATTTGTTCACGACGTTCTTCCTTACCATTGTCAGGTTATTATTGTAACAATGTGCATAATATAATGTCAGAATATAGTCTGAACCACTCCATCTATTCTTGCCACTCGGAATTTAAATCGATGACATTTTAATAAGAAACTGATGTCTCTGCCTATCACTGGTTATATACAAACAATTATTGTATGAAAATAAATCTTCCATAGTGTCATAATTATTTCTAAAATTAATAATCTATCAAAGTTGTACTGGTGGCGACCAGTATAATTTGATATGATTTTCATTCATACAACACTTGTTTGTATTAATGTCAGCAGCTATTGATTCTTTTTTTTTTATTGCAGGAGTTCAGCAGACAGGCAGACGGCCCACTTGATGGAACGCGGTTACCATCGCCTATGGACATTTGCAACACCAAAGGTGCTACAAATGCGCTGTTGCTCTCTTAAGGGAGACTGGAACCTGGTCACTAATGCCGGAACACAACTCTAGATTGTTATGGCGGCATACTTTAGACCAGGGGTGGTAGCCATGCAGTCGGTCAAATGCCCTACCACTTGGCTGTGGGTTGTTTTGTCACCTCTTACGACAGGCCGCCCGGCCGCAGGAAATTGTATTCTTTCTCCGTTCCTGCACGGATTCAAGATTTATATAATTACGTGGCCTTGCTTACTATTTTGAAAAACTAACTAAAATGGCCAGTAATTAGACCAGACTCCATACTAAAATATATGACATTATTCTTTATTGAATATTCCATTTACTTATTACTAGCTGTTTAGCAGCGAGTAGCGACTTTATTTTTTATTAATGTTTTCAATACAGCGAAAACGCAACTCTATATCTACACGTGTTTATTTATTCTTTCCTAAAAGCCTAAATATGAATTCTTCTATCCCTAAATTGAGGAATTTCAAGTTATCTCTTTCAAATTTCATTAAGGTCCGTTCAGCCGTTTATTCTTGAAAAGGTAACCCACTTGTATATAATAAATATAGACACAAAATGTTTTGCAAAATAAGCATAAAGTAATGTTGCATAACAAGAACTCAGGTAATTTAACGTCCTCAATATATGTATAAATATTACATCAAACCTGCCGAGTGACTTTGCGCGTCATTTTTGTCCCAGTGTGTATATAATATAGAAAGTTAGTTTGTGTATGTCATTATAAGATGTGAAAACTACTACTGTATCGTAACAAAAACTTAGATCTTATTTAGCTTTTTCATTAATACCCAATTAGAAATACGAATATAACTGTTACGCTCGCTGTCGCAACATTTTCTTTTATTTGGGGGGCTAACAGCTACAATCTTGATAGCTACCTACAATCTTGATTACAAGGAGAATGCGGTAAATCTGTTGGTAAGCTTAATAACATCCCATAAACCTCCTACTACTGGACTCTGACCTCTCACTATTGGGGAACAGACAGTATACCCGCCACGCTTGTCCAAGGCGGCTTGGCAGGTTTGTAACATCAGTTATCTCGATGTGCTGATTTCATCACGATGTTTTCCTTCACCGTTGTTAGCTCGTGGTAATTATAACAATATGCACGTTAGGTCAGAAAACTGCCTTAGAATTTGCGTTCCAGCCAGATTCGAACTCGCGCCTGTTTGTTGAATTTGGGACGCATTACGCTACCACAACTTGGTTGATAAGCTAACGCAATGGCAAATTGCTATAGTTCCTATTCGCTATAAGTTTTCTGCCTGTTTGTAATTTGCCTCAAAATGGCAATGTGCACCCTCTTCGTCTAATATGTAGACTTAGAGCTGCTGTCTGTTGGGAATATAAGCTTAAACGTCTTAAGAAGATATTACTCATATGTATATTTGACATGTTTTAGGTATCGATCGTATTCCACTTCGCTGCAAGTCTTCGCTTGGAAGCACCTCTGAAAGAAGGTTTGGAAATGAACACCAAAGGCACTCTTCGAGTTTTGGAAGTTACTAAGAATATCAAGAATTTGGTAGCTTTAGTCCATCTCTCTACTGCCTTCTGCTATCCTGATTATGAAAGGCTAGCAGAGAAAGTAAGAAAAATAAAACAACTTTAAGATTTACGTGCCTACCGGTTGTGATGTTGTTTATTATTGAACTCAAATTTGAGTAAAATGTGCGATTACTTATGTGAATTTCGTTTTTTTTAATAAAATAAATATAAAAAATGCATTTATTTACATATATAACATAACACAATGCAACATTACAATGAGATTTTAGCAGTTTTTTAAATTACATCTCAAAATCGGTAAAATAAGGGATGTAAGTTTGTATTTGTTGAGGTCATAAAAATTACCTAATAATGTAAAATAAATAACAAATATAAATTGATTACAATTCATACTCTGCGAGGCGAAGCCGCGACCAGACATAGTAAAAAAAAAATGTGCACATGTTACTTTACAGGTACACGACCCGCCGAAAAATCCCCACGACGTGCTAAGAGCCGCAAGTTGGCTCAACGATGAGCAACTAAGAGTTCTGGAAACTTCTCTTTATCAGCAGCATCCCAATTCATATACTTACTCGAAAAGACTAGCGGAGGCGCTAGTAAAAGAGAACTACCCGTTGTTGCCTGCAACGATTGTCCGGCCTAGCGTAGGTAAAAATAAATTTTAATTCTAAATCAGTCTAAGATTTAAAAGACAGGTTTCATTTAAAACTTTTTATCATTGACAGAGTTGATCTAAAAAATGTATATAATAACACGTCAAAAAGCGAGAGAAAAATGATCTGTTGCACCATATAGTCGTACGAGATTTAGGAGGTATTCAGAAAAAATAACAGAATGTTACTGTTTACACCATACGTCACCGTGCCTCTTGATTTTGCAACGGTAATAGGACCGTAATAATAGTATGCCAGATAGTTAAGAACCCTTGACCGTTAGAAGAGAAGGCTTTCTAAATGTATTCTCTCGTCTGTATATTGATTGAGAAGTGTTCAAAAAAAATATTTAAGTTAATGCCTTTGTCGTCATTCTACCACAGGACTATTTGCACATACGTCAGGAAGTTTTGGGATGGACTTCTCCCCAGCGGTAGGCATTCTCAGAGGGCTACAAAATTAGAAAAAAGGACGTAAATAGATCCTTAAATTCTCAACGAAATAGGTTACGCATCGGCTCTCTAAACGTTGCAAATATGCATGGGCAGCCGTAAAAACTTATCAACACGTGAACCGTCAACAAGTTTACTTAACTGAAAATATTAAAAAATTACGTCAGCCATCTTAACATTTGTTTCCTTCCCAAAATTTATATCGGAATGCTTTTGTTTCAGTGACTCCAGCTTACAAAGAGCCTATACCAGGTTGGGTAGACAATCTGAATGGGCCAATTGGTCTGATGATCGGTGCCGGCAAAGGAGTCATTCGATCCATGCACTGCATTGGTCATTACCATGCTGAAGTGATACCAATCGACATTGCCATCAACAGCATTATTGTTATAGCTTTCAAAATTGGAAATATGTCTGAACGGTGAGCAATTTTCTATGCAAATATGCTTTAGTGCATTCATCTTGAACTGAGCATATTTATCAGTGAGAATAAAGAAGGTGGCTTCTTAGCGCTAACAGCGTCTTCTGGCAGGCTACTTTTGATTGGAGTAGTCATAAAAGTATTTGATCTTGTTGTGTTTCACTATCATATTTCTACGTTTAGTGTAAAATTCATAAAACAGAGTATAATTAGAATAATTTTTAAAGATATTATTATGTTGGCTGTAAGTGGCTATAATTCCAAAATAGTCGGTGTTCCAAAAATACAATTGAGATTGGGACACACCACTTTACCTTAAATTTCATTATTTTTAAGGAACTATTTCTAGGAATAATGGACATTTATATTACAAGGAAGATAACTATCCTAATTAATGAATATTACTTATATTGTATTTTAAATAAAATCCCTTAAAATTATAGGTGAATATGATCCTAAGACTAGTATGCATGGACATTTAACCGATGGTTAAAATAAAATAAAAGCCGAAACTATATGACTAAACAGCGATTATTTGAAATTAACCATCGGTTTAGTATTTATGCACACTAGCCTAAGTCATCGTCATCTACGGATAAGATTCCCAGAAGACTTGCTACATTACAGGCTCTGTTTATAATTTAATAATATTATATTTTCAGACCTCCAGAAATTCCTGTTTTTAACCTCAGCTCTGGTGATGACAGAAACACAACTTGGAAAGAAGTACTTGACATCGGAAAGCAGACGGTTCGCAAGTATCCTTTCGAAGGTCCGTTGTGGTACCCCGATGGAAATATTCGGCACAACAAAACCATACATCAGCTGTGTGTTTTCTTTTATCACATCCTGCCGGCGTACTTTATCGACTTCTTGCTTTTTATCTTTAGGCAAAAGCGATTGTAAGTATTTTCTACTTTGTATTTGGGGTAGTGGTCCATATCTTTATTACGGAAAACTAATAATACACCCTACCTTTTCCATAAGTATAAAATTGACATTACTTGTATGGCAGTTTCTGTCTAACCTTTGGAAGAAGGCGTAAGGTCGTGTCCTCATTAGACGAACAGTGAGCGGCTGACCGTTCGCTGGCTGACTCTGAGCGGCGTATCGGTAGCTAAATCAATGTTACTAGTTAACAGCGCGTTGTAGCGTATTAGCCGCAAAGCGTTTGAGAACTCTTGGGAGGGTAGGTAACGAGGCGAACTGCGCCGCCGGCCGCGCGTATCGTTCGCTGCTAAGCGGCCGCTCTCTGAATGAGTCGGCAAGCAAAAGGCTGCAAACTGCGTACATTACGTGCTGTGTGGACACTCTGTTTAAAAAATAAAGGGAGACAAACTGGAAGCAAATAGTTAGCCGCTCACTATTCGTCTAATGCGGCCACGGCCTAAGGGAGGACAATCGCCCAGTAAAAATTGTAACTCATAACACACTCTGCAATCACAGTTGGCTCCATCAGTCCGTTATTATTCTTATAGAAAATATGAATTAAAACTCTCAATCAACGTCTTATTATTCAAAACATATTTTGATACTTAAGCACTATTAAATAGAAAGTCCTAATTATTATAAGATAAGATAAATAATTAACATAAGATATTAGATAGTTCATTTCTCTCTTTTGGTTTTGATAAAACAACCAAAGTGATTCATATGGACATAGTCTTGAATAATTCTATATCAATGAATACCGCCGCGTCTTTTAAATCAAATTGATTCAATTTGCTTTATCCGTCTAAAATCAGTGTTAGAACAGAAGGAAACCAATTGAGGTTTAATATTTTTAATTTCCAGTATGGTGCGCATTCAGAATAGAATATCTGTTGGTCTTGAAGTTCTCCAATACTTCACAACTCGGGAATGGTGGTTCGATACAGATAACTTCAAGGCTCTTGTGGAGATCCTGAATCCCACAGATCGTGAAATATTCCCCATGTATCTCACTGTAATCGATGTCGAGCCATACATTAAGACATGTATGATTGGCGGAAAACTTTATTGTTTGAAGGAGAAAATGGAGAATTTGCCTAAAGCAAAACTACAGAATAACATGTAAGTAATTATTATTTTTCGTGAAAGTCCTTGTAATTAAGTGACTGAAGTTTACTAAAATTTTAAAGAATGCAAACATGTATCTATATGTGATGGATGAGTGTGGCTTTTGTGGTTGAGACTTTGGGGCCGTGGGAACGAGAGGCTTATCAACTTTATCAAGATATTCTAATGCGATGGAAATAAGTCTAGCGTGACCAAAGGGCTACCCTGTATTAGGACAACGGATCAGAGTTGCCATGTGGAAACTGATAGCGATTTGGATTGCATTTTTTGTATGTAAATATATTTATAGTACTTTTTAACTTTTAAGTTTTTTTGAAACGAAGTTCTTTTACGCGGCTTACAGTAGAATGACCTGGTAAAAATCGTCACACAGAGAAAAAGCGATATGCCCCCTCCAGGCGACCTTTAACGTAATTAACTTCGTTACTGACGCAGTCCCTCGACCGCACAATTTTAGTTTTAATTATTTTTTCAGTGCAGTTTAATACTTTAGTATTTTAATTTAATTACAACTGTGCTTTTGTCATGGAAAAATACTAAGTTAAAGAATTTTATTAATAACATGCCGTACAATAACAATATCGATTGTTGTATGACTACATAATAAAAAAAAATTAAAACTTTTTGCCAACAATGGTATAGTGTAGTTTACCTATTTAGATTTTACTTACTATTTGACTCTAATCACTTCATACATTTCAGACTTTACATAGCGGACCGTTTGGTGACGGCTTTTTTCTATTTGTTTATGCTGTCTTTGATCGTGGCCTACTTCGAGCCAGCGAGAGAAGTCATGTCACATGGAGGACCCGTTGTAAGGCATCTTCCTTTTGTAGGCAAAGCGGTGTTCAAAGACGAATAAATAGCATTAAATACCGGCAAACTCTTCCAGTCGGCTGTAGGTTTTATATTTTTTACATTCACGCTGTGTGTGGATCTAAACAGTGTCGTAGGTAGTATTTTCTTAACATCAGATTTAATTGATTGAGGATTGAAAATATAGCTTTAATTCAGTGTTAAATATTTTTAATTGATCAAGTTTTAAGTAAATAGGTAAACTATAAAATCCTCACCACACAGTTCTTATTGATATTTGTCTGAGACTAAACAGCGAATTTCTTGTGGCAACACGAAAAGTTAGATTGCACTAAGCAGTTGATATTTTAACACGAGCACTTGTAAAAGAAAATACCAATTTTAAAATAGATGCCCATTTTTATTCAGTTTTATGTCCATTTTTAACTTATAGTGAGCTACCAATCTGTAAGCACTTTATTGTCATGTTAAAAATATTAAAATATAATATACTTAGGCGGGTAACATTACATATGTACTTACAATAGAATTTAGGTATGCATGTTTTTTTGGGAAGTCCTGTGTTTTTTTGGGTAAAGACGTTGTTGATGTATACATATATAAATTTGTAATAAAAACTTGAAACTATATTTTTGTTATTATTTCGCACCAGCTGCACCCGTTACTCCATATAGAGGGGATTTTATGCTCATATCTTCTGAACTTTACGAGATATTGCAATGAAAAATACTTACACGACATCTTGAAATAAATTTCCTGTTTTATAAACGGTTCAACAAATTTCCGCCGAGCCGTTTCGGAGCTTATTAGAGACAAACCTTCACACAGATTGTCAAACAAAATATCTTTAAAACGGTAATTTTCACTTAAGTAGGTGGGCGGACAGCTAAATTTTTGTAAACTCAAACTCATAAACGTGGCCTCATAGATGTTGTACGAGCATACCTACTTATGACATCCTGAGTATACAAGTAAAAAGAGTCAAATAACTCATTCATTGTTGTTTGAAAAATGTGTCCGCATCCCATTGTACTTTACTACATACATACTTTATTAATTTGATATTTACAATTATCATTTATAATCATTATAAAACCTAAAATTTACCTATACTAATAATATATACAACTTAATTTACGAACAAACAAAAAAAGTTACAAATAGTAAATGAGTCCTAAATCACCGTCAATCGGGAACGCTGGCCGCGCTAGCGCGTTGTATAGTAACGCTTGTGCGTTGCCATACAACGTGGTATGTAAAATTTTCAAATAATCTTATTTGAAAATTTTAAAACTCGCGCTGCCCATTTTCCACTTTCCTGTTCCCTGCTGCGGAAATGAACAAATTGCAAGCCTAAGCATGGGGTTTTAGACAAGCAAGACTGTTTTTATGACTTAATATGATAATAAAACAAAATAATACTCGCCACTTAAATAAGAAACAAGGAATGATGAATGAGGTGGCGTGCCCACGCCGTCTTGGGATTGCAGCCGTTCCTCCCAGCTCTTCTGTTGTTCTTAAAAGAGAAATCGGCCGTACCCGGAACCTTTGTTGCCACCATCTGTGGCATGGCGTGAACATCCTTAATTAAAAATACACACGAAATTCTGTAATATACGGACAAACGGACGGACGAAATGATTAGGGTTTCATTGTTGTCATTTCGCTACAGAGTGCTAACAATACAAGTAAACTTATATTTCTACATCCCTATTTTGACATATTCAATTTTATTTATTGGTATTCAGTGTAAAATTGGTGATGTGCGTGTTCATACACAATATGAAATATAATAAATAATAACAGCCCAAAAACGTCCCACTGCTGGGCTCGGATTTCATATTTATAGGGCAACGGACAGTATACCGCGCTTGTCCAGAGCGGATTGGCGGGTTATAGCAATGTAGGATACTTACCATGATCAAATCCCAGATGTCCTAAAGAATGGCCATGTATACAGCACCTATAATAAACGTGTATGGAGACATGAATGTAGATGAAGCAAAAGATGTATGTCAAAATTGTAGCATGTGGAAATCTGCCGTCTCTGCCTATCCCTATGGGAAACAGGCGTAATAATATGTATGTAGGATAATTATATTGAAATTAGGTCGTCCGAAAAGACTCGTGGAAGGCTGTATAGGCTTGGACAGATCTTTACTGTACGGAGTGAACAGTCCATGTCCCCTATTTTTTTAAGAAGATCATTTGACAACGAAAGCCTTGATGAGGTAACAAACAAACAATAATACTAGTCAAGAATATAGTTTATTTGTTCTTTAAGTATTTATTTATAGAAAATTTTCTAAATATATGAAAAAAGTACATAAGTACATTAATATAATTATGAAGATTCACCAAATCTTTCATTTATTCCATCTTTCGCTTCATGTTCACATATAAATATACATTTCTGGTTACATGCAATATCGTTGAGGGTCCCTTCATAGAACATGGAGCCGCAACGTTCCTTGTCACCACCGTCGGGTTGTTGGTTACCCCAACGCGTATATCCGGCCTCTTCCAACGTAGTATCTACAAAAAAATCCATTTTTTTATCCCCACATATTTATTTCAAATGTCCTAAAAGAAAATCTGAACTTTTCAGGAGGACTAGAAATAAAATATTTTTTTACCGTTTTAGATAATTATAAGACTCACTATTTCCAATCGAATTCATTCAGTGAATAATTCAGTAGTGAAAGGTAAGTTCAATACCTTCCTCGTGCAATCGTTGCGGTTAGTGTTTCCGTTGTGACGAGAATGTGCCACTATTTTTACGTTTAGCTACGGATTCTTAACAAACGTGTAACAAAAACCCGTATCTCAAAAACTACTCGACACATTCTGTTCGTTTTCTTTAAAATTATCATATCCGTCTGTCCGCCTGTTTGTATGTCACAGCTTTTATATATATTAGTATTATATATCGTCGCAGATCCTGTGTCGTCCCAATCCAATGCGTGCTAAAGAGGTGCAGGTAAAGGTTTAGCGAGGTAGTTGGGAACGTCTTTACCAGAGCCCACGTTCAGCAGTCTGCTGCGGAGATTACTTTTGATATTTGATCCGTTGCCCCCACCGACCCAGATTCAGTTCGAAACGAATTCCACATGATTTATCAAAAAAAAGGAGAACCGTCTCGTATGGGTGGAAAGTTGAAAAAGTGTATAAAAAGTAAATAATAGTTCAAAAACCCTCCAAAACGGCGCTAGCGTAGGCAAATGGTGTGGTATGTATGTAGCAGTTGTTAACGGATTGAAGTATGCCGAGTTAGAAAATTAATATTTTTAGTGACTAGAGTAGTTAGTGACAGTCCAGTATACCATACCTCAACAATTTAAGTAGTCCAACATTATGTAAACATAACCTAAAATTTATTATTATAATTTATTATTATTGTAAAGTTAACTTGCCTAATCGTTACCAATAAACTGGAAACTAGAGCTCCGTCAAAATTAAATAGTTGTATTTAAATAGTAAATATAATACAAATAAAGTAACATATAGCATAATAAGCAGCTGATCGCTTTCATCAGTTGAAAAAACTATAACTAGTAGTGGTTTTCAGATACGTAAAATGACGTAAATGTAAGGGAATATTTTTTTTTCAATGCATGTAGGTGTGTTGGATATAAGTAGATAAATGGGACTTCGAAAAATCGTAACAATGTACCTTAATTAATTTTATTTTAGTCAATATTTCTACGAAGGTTGTAAAAGTTGTGTCCAGGTGAAACTCCCTAGGGAGCCCCTTCGAGCAAGTTGCCCCCCGGGCTCGAGCACCTTCGCTTCGCAGGCACTCGCCCCGAAAACCCCGGTAAAGTTGTGAGGTCTTAGGATCAACAACATAAAGTCAAGTCCAATAAAAAAAAGCAGATGAGAATCATATGACGTTCAAGTTTTTCAAAAATTTCAATCTTGTATTTTAAAACTTATTTTAAAATATAAGACTGAAATTTTGACTGTTGCCATAAGAGGGGATGAATCTAATGAAGCCCACCATAGGGCGACACAATGCACTAATTGAGAACGGGCGACGGGTAATATAAAGTCCGAGGGGAAGGATCCCGGCGGACCGGGATCGGCGGTTCGTGGTGGCCTATGCTATCTTACTGCCGTTTCGTAACGTGTTATGGCTGGGAGAGAAGAAACGGCGAAAGAAACTTCCCAGCAACACGCCTAGTCTATCCTATGGGGGGGCTATGTCTTCTGGCGTCCCTCGCGGGGACGTGGAGAGATCGTGATTGGCGGCGTCGACGCCGCCGTCTGTGTCTATCTGTCGGTGCCTGCCAGCCTGCCGTCCTAGCCGCGGGCGGGCTGATCCGGGCCAGCCGTTTTGTGATAACGTCGACCTTGTCCGTGAGGATGTTCCGCGGTCGTCGCACGAGAGCCTTTCGTCGAGGCTTATAATCGGACGCGGATACGACGAGGGGATTTCGATGATGCGGCGCTAGATCGAAAAACTTACGCGAGAGCGACGTAATGTAGTTTTTGATGGAGGGAAGCTCCAGATCGCGGTGGATGTCGACGTTACGCATATAGAGGGGAGCACCGACGGCTCTGCGCATGAATTTATTTTGAACGTTTTGCAGTTTCTTTAAAAGGGTAGGCTTGGCATGGCCGAATACCACACTCGCGTATGTCATGATGGGGCGGATGCATCTTTTATATACAGTAAGCTTATGTCTGAGGGACATTTTGCTTCGTTTATCTATTATGGGTGCTAGAAGACCCATCACAAATCGCGCTAATTCTCATCTGCTCTGTGGTTGCTACCGTCACTGGTGTCATTAAAAAACTATATACTTGGTATACTGTGGTCAAATGATAACAACGATGGACTTTACGAAGATCTTTACGGAATCCTTCATTAACAATGTTCAAAATTTAAAATATTACACAGTATAAACAAATTAGGGCTCCGCTCGTATAAACATCGGATCTATACCATTTTTTATGATAAAAATACTCATTAAAGCACTTATATAACATAATTATACTGATTGATATGTATAGTTGGTTCAATGGCCGTAAAGGAGAAATAAACAATCAAAGTGTGAAATTGAAGACAACTTATTTATAGGACTATATTTATGTTTACTTTCAAGTATTTGTTCTGTTCCATCGTCTTACGTTATTTTACAAGATTAAAATGGTAATAACCTGTGCTTAGGTTTTCCTTAATTTTATTTATTCGCAACATGTTTACATTATTATTAGCAGTATAGCTTATTAGATGAATCAGTTTTTTTAAACTAACTTTTTGTACTCAAAAAGTTAGTTTAAAAAACTGACTGAAACCTCCTGCTGGATGTCGATTTAAGAATTGGTCTTTTTAGACAAAAGTCTATATCAAATAGTATAGATATGTACTTTTAATGCCGTTGTTCATATTTATAATTTCTTTTTCGAATCTTGAATGCTTTAAGCACTCTTAATACTTAAAACTATAATAAGGGCCTTGATGATGACAGCTATGCTCGACATTTGCAGCTTATAGGGCGTTTTATCGAGATGAAATCTCTATATACTGCCTACCACGAGGGGACTGCGGTGGGACTTACGGGGCTCAATCATCTGGTGTAATAATAGCGTTTTCGCTAAGTTCATCCCAGTCAGGAATACCCATTAAAACGTCCCAGAGATTCCCGGAGTTTCCCGGAGTTTCTCTTAAGATCTATTGCTCGGGCTGTGGGTTCCCTTGCGGATGCTTCTTCAGCCCAGACAGTAGAGATGCATCCCGTAGCTCTAGCTCTACCGTAGCGTAAACATTCGTTACAGAAGATTTTTTAATCTAGACATATTGTCACCAATAGAGATCACAGCGACAGGGTAGATGTGAAGTTTGCATTTATCTTTATCTATAGTAATTAATTAATTATATCTAGCTATTTCTAATTTTTTATATTTTTATTATGCAGTTAAGGAAAGGAAGAATTTTCCATGGTATAACTACATTATAGAAGAGATAGATATAACTAAAAACAACAATTCGTTTTAACTTTGAATTAGGCTTTTAAAACAAGATATTTTTACCTTTAATGGTAGTCCATCCTTCATTATTTAAATTCTGGAATCCTAAGTGGACAGCTCCAGCTAAGTAAGGTTGTAATATATTATCTTTCGGCGCATGTTCTACTAATCTCGATAAGTAATCTGCTTCGAATTGATTATTTAAGATCGCCAGATACGACTGCTCATTGCTGCATATTGAATATGCTTCACTCCAGTTCATAGGTGTGAGATGTAACTTGTAACATTTGCTCAAGTCGTCGTTGTATATGTAATCTGGAAAGTGAAAGACTGTTTCAATATTCTGGATTGGCATAAAGAGGGAATTGTGGAGCTGGAGTCAGCTTCTAACTTACTATTATGACCCATTGGATCAGATCGTGTAAATTACGACCATTTTCTAAAGAAAATTAATAAGTCTTTACATACATATTTTGTACGACGAGTATAGATTACTATTTTTTTTTACTGGGAAGCTGGTAAACTGGCTATCTAATGGATAGTTGTTGGTGTTGTATGTAGACATTTGCAACACCAGGGGGCACGCGTTGCCAGCCTTTAGAATAGGATAGGACGGATTTAATAAAGGCGATTGGATATAAGGATCAGTCAGGAGGAATGAGATAGAATGGGTGGGAGGATAGAGAAGATAGGTGTTACTCTAACCTATCTTCTCTATCTCACGGGGAAGTGGGTCATCGAAACTTTCACTCATCATTCATCATTCATCGAAAAGCTGTTAATAACGTAATAATTCCGGCATAGTTCTACCACGTCAGTTAAATTCTAGAAGAAATCAAAACCATAAATAACAAACTTACTTGTATCAGGTAAAGAACATTTGTCATGCCACTCCAGCGATACCAAAGTCTTCTTGCAGATAAAATTAAGTTTCTTGTCGCAATTATCATCATTCAAATTACCATCAAGTTTTGATAATACAACACAATCCTCTACACCGCCTGCATCATTCGGTTCCCATGGTGCCCATTTGTTGTAAACGTCGTCAATCGGCTTTCCTGGAATTTCAGAAGTTTTACTGCGCAATAATCAGCACCAAAGATCTTTATTGAAAAAGAAGAAGGACAGAGTGTCGAATTGTCCTTAAGGCAAGGGTTGACAACAATCTGCTTGGTGGTACGCCACCATCACCTATTGCTTTTTGAAGCATTGATCTCATATCCATCCTACCAGATCCAGATGAATAACTTGTATTGGCTCAAAGGTGGGCAGTGGTAATTAAATGCTATTTTTCCAAAAGGAGGAGCCCGAACCTAACAACGGAATCAACATTAAATGGGTTGATGATAATCTTTATGAATTTTGATATCCAAATAAAACTACTCACAGTGCTGCACTTGGTTACCTTGTCGAATAGTGTTAAAGATCAGCCAAATTATGGTTTCAACATGATTGAGAGTTTTGGCCTCAAAATTGTTTACATCATAAGCTGTTCAAATTCATATGATATATTAATTCAACACGAAAATTGTACTAAAAGATGACCAATATTTTACTAATATTAACTATAAATTATGCTATTATTTATATAATAATAATAATATAATTATTATTATATAATAATATATATAAATATTTTTGACATTTAAATTTAATTTATTATCTTAAATGAAATGAAGAACTATTAAATAATAAATTCAATGAGAAATACTGTCAAAATCATAAATAATAATGCAATACCTGTTTTTTTGTTCTGTGCGGCGAAAATATATATTTGAAAATGCAAAATAGTGTGTTTCTGTATTAATTCTGTATTAACGCACGAGCCGAGCGAGCGAAGCGAACTTGCCGCGGCAGCGGTCGGCGAGTGTCAGAACCATTTACTATATATTTTATACACACTATATATTTATACTATATATTTTGAATATTTTCATGGTTACTCTTGTCGTGTATGTGAATGTGCTCTGTTGTGTTTTTTCTTAATTTTTTTGACGATATACACTGTTTTTTGGTTCTTTTTCTGTTGATTACTGGCTTTCTTTTTGACTTCAAAAGGGTTGTTCAACTTTGTAAGTGCAATATTAGTGAAAAAGTAAGTGAGATTATATTTATTTAAAAAAACTGAAGATGACTGATGATGATGATGAAGACTTCCCAATTCCATCACCCCGCTACTTAAAATTTGTACACCGGATAGCTATAGATTTACCCTAAGAATTAAAACCGCATCAAAATCGGTTTAGTAGTTTTTATGGGAATCCCGAACAAACGGACACAGATAAAAAAATTGTATCGTTTTTCCGCCGTTTATGTAGTATATTCAAGTTGTTTTTTTTAATTAGCTTCAATATAGAGACACGGCATGCTTAGAATTTTATAATATTATAGATAAAAGGTCTATACAACAACGAAAAACAGGGGTAAGGTGTAGGAACTTGACTTTGAATTAAGTAAAAATGCAAGTGTATGCTGAAATAAACTAAATATAAATGTTATTTAATAGCCCACTTGACTAATAGTTTTTTGCGTATACAAATTTTCATGTCTATTTAACCGCTTCAGTTTTATTTGTTATCAGTTAATATTTGAGATGAAAGATACCCAACTCTTTTGGTAGAATAAATATTAACTCGCAAAATTAATTTTGCGAAGTATTGAATGTAGAACGTAAAACTACGATCTGTTTAACAGTTTGGTCGTGTAAAGGAAACGACAAACAAACACAATTTTTTTGGATTAATATATTAGTGTCTATAGTTTCGTTATATAGACGCGACTTGTAACCAGGCGCAGATCCAGCTCCCAAAAAAGGTTGTGGTCACAACCACTCGAAAATCGACCAAGTGCGAGTCGGATTATGAACTCTCTCATGATCGATATAGTACAATCGTATTAAAGAGGTGTTTACAAAATATATGACGCCCTGAATAAGAATTTGTACAATATATTGTGCAGTGCTCCGTGAGGGAAAGCCGTGGATCGAACATTAGTAGACTAATAAACCTATAAATGTTAGTTTGTTCGTTCACGAAACTTGAAAAAGTAAATGTGTGTTTGTTTGTACATCACAATGTCACATTTAGACTCTAAACTACTGAACCGGTTATTAAATTAAATCTCTTTTTTCCAATACAAGTATTTATGTGCCAAAAAGAAACAGATAATATGTTGTCAAAGATGTGACGTAACGTATCACCACGTCGTCAATGATGACTAAGTACTTCGCTGCGTTCCTAATCCCAAACGATTCACTGTTTTTTTTATGAAGGCATTGGATATAATATCGGCCTATTGACCTCAACAATCCGTGCATGAAAGTGTGACGTCACTAGTCAAATAGGGTTGTGGGCATGCCCATCGTGCCCACTCTGACTTTTAGACAAAATAAACTGGTTATATGTTACTAAATATACATTTTTAGAGTTTAATTGCCATATTGGCAAAGACGGAATACTTACAGGATCCATCTTTATAATGTATTATGTCATAGGAAGTTGAAAGGGATCGAAAAGTACTGGATACTGGAGATTTAACAGGAACGTGTAATTTATAAGCCACTGCACAATCTTGTACTGAAATCTAAAAAAATAGAATTCAAACTACGTAGGCGAGTGGGATATCTTTAGACAATCTTTAAAAATCATAAATGATCTTGTGAGAGGCCAATGTTCGCTTCCTCGCTATAAGGAGAAAATTTTGAAAAAAATCCAAGATAGTAGACCTTATCATACATACCATATTATAATTATTTCCAATAAAAACTTATTTCAATAAGACCCATTCAGTAATTGTTGAGGCATGGGATATTTTTAATAAAATATTTTGAATGTCCATATTACCGATTTTGTTTTCACGTTGTATCCATATTTTCGTACGGATATTTATTAAGAATATGCCTCTACATTTTTGTGATTTTTACAAATTAATCGAAGAGACTTTATTGTACAGACATAGTATTTATACTAGTGTAGTATCTTACCTTCAATAGTAGCAAATGAACCTTTTGCAAATCGCGCTGACACACCTATAAACACCCAGTTGTGAGGCTGAGTTTTATTCCAAAATGTAATCACACTATTTGCTTCTGCTTCATTCTCAGGATAAAATAAAGATGCTCCTTCAAGTTTACAAGTTTTTTTTGCATTCTCCCAAGTTTTAACAGCATTATGAATTTTGTAAAAACTTTGTAAATCATCCAAATAATGATAATCTTTGCGAAAAAACTTCACATTTCTTTGAGTATCTAAGAAAAAACACATTTTTATGAAGTATGGTGAATATATAAGTTTAATTGATAACTAATAAGAAAAGAAGAAAGAAAGAAAATATTAAACTAAATACTTAAAAATAAACTAAATTAATATAAAGTATGTAACAAATCGCTGCCAGAGGGAAGCGTGTCCAGAAGGCTGGCTGCATTGCCACGTTGTATGGCAATGCTGATTCGTCGCGTGAAATAAGAACCAGCCTTCTGATCACGGGTGGTATCAAAGAGTTTCCTACAAATTTCTTTGAAGAAACCCTTTGCCGATGGACCCCACGGACCTATAGTTTCAACTCCAAACGGCACAAATATGTAACCCCTTCCTAGGGTTCCATATTTGCGCCGTTTGAGATCTAAACAACATAAACATTTTAATTTACGGCTTTTAGAAATATTTATATTAATATTATTAGAACACTTACAAGAAATATCGAATAAAAACACTGTAAGTAAAAATGATATTAATTTACACATGTTAATATTAAATCACATTAGTAACACGTCTGACACGAGCGAAAAGCAACTGGTAAATGATTTTGAAAATTGGCTGATTTGCTGTAGAGAATAGATACCTAATAACAAGTTTAACAGGAAAATAACAAAATGATGGAAGAGCCTCGCTTACCATTTTCGAAACGAGTTTTTTAATAATAATGAAAAAGTACGTCTGGGGAAATTATGCATGAGTTCACAGGACAATGGTAGTTATTAAGACGGAAATTTTATTGTAATAAAATTATTTTGTTGACGGTGGGTTTTAAAATTAACATCATCAAGAATAGTTAAATTTTCTTAGTAGTTTCAGGTTTCCTTGCTTTTATAATACTAAGACAGTGTAAATCCAATTTATATCTACTATTCGTTTTAACATTTACATTATATTGTTACTAATACAGATTATTCTTCTTTTTCACCTGTAGGTGAAACGAGTAAAAGCCTGTTACATTGGTGTGTGCGTGTTAAGCGTGTTACGTTGTTATAGTATACAATAATTATGTACACATAATTATATTTGCATGTATGTATAGGCACATATATTTAACGGAGTTTTTCAACGTCATTTTCGCCTAGTTTCAGAAGTTTGATTAACTTGAAATTTTGCATACCTACTTAATAAGAACTTAATGACAACGCATTAATTTCATAACTTTATCCTGATGTCTTAACCAGGATTATCAGGATGATATTGCAATTGGTACACTATATTATGTTTCTCCACTCTATCCATTTTTACTATCTCCGAAACGTTTTCCCTGCATAAATTTCATGGTTTCATTTTCCGTGAAAATCAGTTTATTGTAGTTTTCTACTTGTTCTGCAAGGGAGACCCCCTCTTATATGTATAGTGTTCTACACGACTTACTCTCCGCACCTCGTAGACCTTTCGTACTTCCTGCTCCGCCGGGAATTCCCTTTTGTAGAAATATTTTGCACGCAAATTTTACATGTTAAACACATCCATAGCACGACCGAAATAAGTAAATATTGTTCTTCTATACCCAACTCGAGTCTTGGATTACTGTTACTTTGGATTAAGTTTGAAGACCAAAATTGTGAAAATATATATTTTTTTAATCTTAAAAGAAAACATGCGTTGCGATCCACAATCTATCTTTTATTTCGGTTTGCTATAAAGCGATTTTTGTCAGTGGTATTTTTTAACTGTAATTTATTAATAAGGTTAGGTAATAGGTAAACATTTTGGCAAAAACAAAACTCGCGGGAAATCGTCATATAAGTGTTTGTCAGTCTGTCCGCCTATCTTTGTATGTTACAATAATTTGTCTAAAGGTGGGGGGCTTAATCTGGACTAGTGTTAAAGATTTAGGCCGTTTCACGCAGATATGGCGATAGGTTTAATGCGTTATTTAAGATACGTATGTAATGTCAGGGGGAGGTCTACAGTGCAAAATATGGCGTAACATGTGGTGAAGTAAAACCGCAAAGCAAGTAAAATTAGTGGTGGCCCCTATACGTGAAACTGAGGGTTGTTTTTTCAATATACATAGAGATACATCACATCCAAAATAGAGATGCGGACACAACATGTTGTAATAAATTCTAACGGTCTTATTCATATTGAGTTAGAGTAAGTTTGAACACTTCTTTAAGAAGTTCACTTCACTCAACATGAATAAGACCGTAATATTTATATATATAAAAGAACAAACGTTAAAATAACATCTTACCATCTTATTTTGAAAATATCATAAATATTTTTAATTACTTTTCAAACAATAATTAATGCACAATTTGACTACTTTTACTTGTAACTACTTATGACGTCATAAGTAGGTGTACTCATACAAAATCTATGAGGCTGCAACGTTGTATAAGTTTATAAAAGTATCTGAACTAGTTTAACAGTTCGCTCACACTCTCTCTTCATTTGAACTATAAATTAAAAAATTCTTATGAAATGGATGCTGCAGCGCTTTAGAAATACTTTTAGTATGAACAATATCCTTTAAGTAGTTTTGGGACTTGGAGTATTTTCGAATAATACTTTATTATGGTCCCGTAACTCAATGTGGAAAACAATGGACGTCACCTCTACTGAACCCTTCGTTGTGTGTGTGAACTGCCACTGCTCCAATGCTGCTACTTACCCATTTTTTAAAATAAATGTTCATAGAATTTTTCCCGGTTTGTTTTAAGCTTTTAAGGTTTAGCATAAAAAAATTACCAACAAACTTACACATTTATAATACATTATAGAATGCCGTGCTCATCATTCGACTAATAGTTACGCGAACCTGTACTTGAATGTAGGTCAAAGATAAAAATGTTTTAATCAACGGATGCTTATTTTAAATGAATATACAGAAAATTGGATCGAATACATTTAATATATTAATCATAGACATATAGATAATACATTATTGTTTAACAACATAAACAAGCATGACAACAGTTACAATATCATAATAAAAAAATAATAGTATTGTTACGAGCTACAGGACTCGAATTAAAAATGCCGTTGGAACTACTATAGAATTTATTAGAACTGTACAAACACGTCTATAAACAAATACAAATAAAACTGGATGCAACCAGTTCACACTGCACGATTCAATACGATTCGCAAAGTCCGTCGTTTATATCGCTAATCGAGTGTACTAGAAAACGTCTTACTCATTTCGTAGTCGTCGCTTGACTGCCCCCGCCCCTCCATTCGGGCATCGTCGTATAACTACACAGTACAAAGAAATTGGAGGCGCACACTGAGTTTCTAAGAAATATTAATTTGCACACCTGCGAACGTCCACAAAGTCGAGAACAATAACAATAGGGATTAGTTCGACGCTAATAATGGTTATAAAACAAGTAGAAAAACAATAGCATGTTACAAATTTAAAACACAAAGGATTCCCTAATCCGGCTGAAGGACAATAAGTTGCGCTTACAATAGGCTGTGCGGCTTATCTTTGACGGCATATAACAGTATATTATTTTGAGTTGGTTGTGTTTTTTAAGTTATTTTTTAAATTCTACTTTTTAGTTAGTAAATAACTTTAGAAAACAAAAATATATGAAACAAGCTGTACGTGCCTATAATATTTGAGAATTGCTCTCGATTTTCCTGGGATTCAGATTCTGAGTTGATGACAATGGGACCACCTCAGAAGTATACTCTTTCGAATACAAACAAATGTTTTTGAAAATTGCTCCACAATTTATGGAGCAGTCGCGTTACAAACAAACAATAAAAAGTCAGATTGAGAACCTCCTCCTATTTAAACTCGGTTAAAATTCAAATAATACAAAACAATAATTTATGAATTTAGTATTTCACCAAATCTTACGTCTAAGTTGTTTATCGATTCACGTTCACATATAAAGACGTGCTTTTCATGGCATTTAATCCCATTCAAAGTCCCATCCCTTGACATGGAGCCACAGCCGGTGTCTTCATTGAGCAGCCGGTCACCCCATCGGTCATATCCAGCTTCTGCCAGTGGAGTATCTGAAATTTGTTTATATAAAAATCCGAGTTTTCAAACCATGGCTCTATTTTACTTACATAAAAACTTAATTAGTTTTTTATATTTTAATATATAAAATTCTCGTGTCGCGGTGTTTGTTACAAAACTCCTCTAAAACGGCTGAACCGATTTGTATGAAATTTTGTGTGCATATCGGGTAGGTCTGAGAATCGGGCAACATCTATTTTTCATACCCCTAAATAATAAAGATAACCCACCCCTAAATTTTTTATTCACAATATATAATTTTTATATTTTATTATCATTTAGCATTGAAAAATACATACAAATTCAAATTTTCACCCTTCTACGATCAACTCCAATTTTTTAACAGCGATATTAGTACTTTAATAATTTAACGTACTTAAAATTACTAGAAATAATTTAAATGGCAAAACAACGTTTGCAGGGTCAGCTAGTAGGTATATGCAAGTATAAAACTTCAGTGAAAATCTATCTAACTGATGATGAAATCCGCTCAAAATCAGTTGCGTGGTTTGTAAGAGGAGTTAACGGATACACAGACAGACAGACGCTGAAAGCGACTTTGTTTTATACTATGTAAAGAATCCACCATTTAACGATTATAAATATAGGACGTGGTATATATATTTGTAAGCGGAATATTGTAATAACCGCGAATTTATAATTTAATTGATCGTATAAAAAAACATCGAAAAATTATGAAAATTCACGGCAAATATAACATTTACGTTACTGGTTTGTAATATGCTCTTTATAATTTATGGTCTGTAAAATTGTGACCCTTCCCTTAGTCAATGGAGTTTTTACTTTGGAGGTGAAGAATACGTAGCGAAGCGCGGCCAGAGGTCCCCAAATTTTTATATATTATAAACCACTTGACATGTTTTTCGATTTTGCATAGACCGCCTATCTAATATTGATTTTACGCGAGTATAGATAGCTGTAGAAAAATCCATTATTGTAAAACCATGAATAATGATTGGTCTCTCTTTTCTTTCACCATATCCCAATTAACTGTGGTCGGCACAATATGTCTTTTCCTTCCACACTCTTCTATTGTGACATACATCTTCTGTCACACCACAAATCATCATATCATCCTTCACACAATCCATGATTGCTATACCTACTAATATTTTTTGTGTTAAGGCTTATTACAAAAAACAGTTTTCACCGCGGCGTAGCTGCGGGTCTATCCCTGGTATGTATGGTTTTTATATATTGCGAGCGAAGCCGCCGGAAAAGCTAGTATATATATATAAAACTTCCTAGAAAAATTATCTAACTGATGTTGAAAACCGCATAAGAATCCGTTGTGTGGCTCATTCAGGAGGAGTTAGCGGATATACAGACAGATAGAAAGATAGACAGACAGTCGCAGAAAGCGATTTTGTTTTATACTATATGTAGGGTTTGCTATTAAACACAAACGTTTAATAGCAAACCTATTTAAATTCCCGCGATTCGAAAATGCTCGTCAAAACGTCACTGTAAATTCGCGAGTGTCAATCAAATCGACATTTCAACACGGCAACGAGTGGCGCCACCGTCCATACGATACTGCATTTCACTCTCTCCAAATCAAAATCAACAACGAGCTATCGGTGAGTCGAATATAACTATTTACAAGCGCATTTTTCAAAATAATCAAACATTTAATCGAACATATTAGTCATTCGGCCGGGATTTATCCAGTTACGAAATCAATACGCATATTTAAAACGTATTTATATTGGTATAAATCTTATATTGCCGAGTGCAAGTAGTTAGCTTGCACTCCATATTTATTATATTTATTCTTTCAAATACACTAATTACATTATATACGAGTCTAATTCTATATTTTAAACATAATAGGTTGGGGAAAAAGTCTTTTCGCATATAGTATGTCTGAACGTGTAATAAGATCTCTTTGGCTATACCATTTGTATCTGGCTGGTTTTGGTATCATTAAAAAGTTTTAATTTTAAAGAAGACAATTCCAAATTCAAATTAGGATAATGTGTGATTTTCATTTGTTTTTCTTATTGTTAAAATGAGTGAATCTAATGAAGAAATTCGATACATTTTAAATTTTACTACAAAAAAGGTAAAAATGCAACACAAGCCGCGAAAAAAAATTGTGATGTTTATGGACCTAATGCACAGTATCTGTAAGAATAGCGCAAATTTGGTTTTAGCGTTTTCAATCCGGAAATTTTGATATCAAAGATGCACGTCGCTCTGGTCGCCCTGTCACAGACAAAAAAATTAATGCCATTTTTGAAAAAGTGGAGCAAGATTGGCATTGTAGTTGTTACGATGTAGCTGGAGAACTGGGAATTGACCACAAAACGGTTTTGGCGCATTTGAAAAATGCTGGGTACACAAAAACGCTCGATATTTGGGTGCCTCATGAGCTCACTGAAAGAAACCTAATGAACCATGTACTCATTTGTGATTCTTTATTTCTTTTTGTGATTCTTTTCGTAATGAAACCGAACCATTTTTGAAGAAGCTGATAACTGGTGATGAAACGTGGATCATGTACGACAAGAACGTGCGAAAAAGATTGTGGTCAAAGGCCGGTCAGGCTTCACAGACTCTGGCGAAACCCGGGTTAACTCGCAACGAGGTGATGCTGTGTGTATGGTGGGATTGGAAGGGCATTATTCATTATGAGCTGTTACCGCCAGGCAGGACCATCGAATCTAAACTGTACTGTGAACAACTGATGAGATTAAAGCAAAAAGTTGACAGAAAGCAGCCGGAATTAATCAACCCCACCCCTTCTGTTGAGAAGGGGTGTGGTTTTTCACCATGATAACGCTAGACCTCACACATCTTTAGCCACTCAGCAAAAATTACGAGAGTTTGGCTGGAAGGTGTTAATGCATCCGCCGTATAGTCCTGACCTTGCACCTTCAGATTTTCACCTTTTTCGGTCTCTGCAGAATTCCTTAGACAGTGTCAGGTTAACATCAGGAGAGGACTGCCAAAACCACTTGTCGCCGTTTTTTGATCAGAAGCCCTAAAATTTTTATAGCAATGGGATCACGTCTCTACCTACAAGATGGCAAAAAGTTATCGAACAAAATGGCACCTACATACTTTAGTCAAATATGTAAATAAACTTTATAAAAAAACCTTTTGAATTTTTATATAAAATGCGAAGAAACTTTTTCTCCAACCAATATATTCGTATATATTTAATCTTATTTTACGTGTATTTCAACTTAAAAATATTTTTTGTATCCACCCGCATATTACGTTACGTTGCAATCGGTCAACGCCTATCGAGCGCTATTGTATTTATTTGTGTAAAATACATTAATTAATTAATTTCAAAATGTCGAAATCTGATGCCAAACTCCAGGATGAATGCGATAAGTTGTTACAACCACATATTACCACTAAGGAAATGTGTTTTATGAGATTACAAAATATATTTGAAGTTTCCAAAAATGTTCACAAAAATCCCGAGTTATTAAACGAGTTTAATGTTCGTTATGGCGATCTTTCTAGCTTACGGGATAAGTTTGAACAAAGTGTACATAGTTGTGCAATAATAAAAAAGAAGTTTTGTAGTGAATATCAACCGTCATACAGAGAAATAGAAAATTTTGATGAAATTTATTATCATATACGTTCTGTGTGGGAAGGTTTAAACAAAAGTTCAAATGAATCTCAACAAAACCTAAGTAATATTTTTAATCTAAACCTGTTAGTGTTTTTGTAAAACCTAGGTTACCTAAGGTGGAGATTTTTCCTTTTGATAGTAAGCTAGAAAACTGGCCTACCTTTCGAGATACGTTTACTAGCTTAATACATAATAATACACATATCGCAGATATAGAAAACTTTTATTATTTATTGTCAGCGGTTTGCGGGCCTGCGCAAACGATTGTTAAGTCTATGCCTGTTACATCTGACATCGTTTGGGACTCCTTAGTCAAGCGTTATGAGAGCAAAAGAGCGTTGGCGACTAATTATCTTGATAAAATATTTAATTTTAAGCCTTTAGTACAGGAATCAGTGTCTGGATTAATGATTTTTTCCAAACTTTTCTAGAAAACATTTGGGCTCTTAAAAGTTTGAAAATCACTGACTTATCTTCATTTATTTTATTTTATATCGCGTTACGTAACCTTGATCCACGCACCCGGCGTGAGTTTGAGCGTTGTTTGGGGCAAAAGGAATTACCTGATTTTGATGAACTTACACAATTTATTGAAAAACATCTACGGGTCCTTGAAATGTCGCAGTGTACTACTAATTCCACTAGTACTAAAACTGTAACGTCCACTCGTGGACAAAATAAAGTGAATCTTTCTTTTTCTAAAAAATCAAACCATTTTTCAAATATGCAGCGACCGTCTTTGTCGTCAGCTGCCGTCAATACAAACCAACCTTGTTTGTCAACGAAATCCATAGAGTGTTTGTATTGTAAAGGAACACATTCTATTTATCGGTGTTTAGTATATAATAATCTGACGCCTGCGCAGCGTCTCAATAAAATTAAAGAATTAAAGTTATGCGAAAACTGCTTGCGTGCTCATTCTATTGACGTTTGTTCGTCGAAGTTCCTTTGCTCAATTTGCAAAAATCGGCACCGTAATTGTACACGTTGCGGATAGTTGGGGCCAGTACCATGCTGTGCGTGCTATAATTGGCAGCGGCGCTATGTCGAACTACATAACTCAAGACTGTGCGAAAAGGTTAGGGTTAAAATCCCGCAAATGTGATTTTGAACCCATTGGTCTCGGTGGAAATAGGGTTCAAAATTTCGGTTTGTCAACTTGTCAAGTCAAACCCCGTCATACTGCCGGTCCTGTCTTGTCCACTGACGCAGTCATTGTTGCTTACACTTCTGGTAACATAACTACAATGCCTTTGTCTAACAAAGTTTTACTTGAGTTCCAAGGTCTTACGTTGGCTGATCCGGACTTTTATAAGCCCGCTCCTCTTGACTTATTGTTAGCCGGTGACTTGTTTCCGTATATCTACGATGGAAACAAGATTCTTCCGCGTATCGCAGGCTTACCAGTCGCAATGAGCTCAATCTTTGGATGCGTAATGACAGGTCAGACAGAACTTGATAATT
The DNA here is from genome assembly GCA_039645545.1 of Dendrolimus houi. Lineage (NCBI taxonomy): Eukaryota > Metazoa > Arthropoda > Insecta > Lepidoptera > Lasiocampidae > Dendrolimus > Dendrolimus houi. Next base: position 10,004,871 of record CM077127.1, on the reverse strand, counting down.
TTGTTAACGGAAACGAAGCTACAGCTATAGTTAGTGGTGATCGAGATGTATCCTTTTGTGCGTTAAACATGAACTTGGACCAGATTATTCATTCTTTTTGGGAAATTGAAAATGTACCTTCTGAGCAACCGCGTAACCCAGAAGATGTATTAGCCGAAGAAATGTTTGTCAAGGATCACCGGCGTGATGACACGGGTCGATATGTTGTCAAATATCCATTTCGAGCACCAGTCGAGCTTGGTGATTCAAATCAAATGGCAATTCGCAGACTTATTAATATTGAATCGAAATTAAAAAGAGAACCTGATCTCAAAGCTCAGTACCACAAATTCATGCACGAGTATTAAGACCTTGGTCATATGACTTGTCTGGGAGATATTCGGAACGTGGATTCGAAATACATCACCCGTATTTCTGCATCATCAAACCGACAAGTACTACCACTTCTAATCGTGTTGTATTTGATACATCTGGGAAGACGTCAAATGGTTTATCGCTAAATTTGTTGTTACTACCGGGGCCTAAGTAGCAAGGTGATATTAATCAACTGCTTATTAATTTTCGTTTGCACGAAATATGCATCTCTGCTGACATTTGTAAAATATACAGAGCGATCTGGATTGACAAACGTCAACGACCATATCAACATATTCTATGGCGGTATGATGGGAGTCAACCAATTCAAAACAACCAAACATTCAATCGAACACTATGTAAAGAAGTATTCAAGGAGGTGGTATTTGTAGATGTAATAACAAAGAATGTATGATTTTCTTCTCAAATCTCAAAAGATTTTCTGCTCTGGTGGAAAGTTTGGTATTTTGTGGATTGTCCCTCACTTACATTATACCACTTCCACGGCAACAAATAGGGATATGCCGTGGGAATCCGGCGTCGCGAGTATCATTAAGGCTTATAGCAACGTCAACGTCCTTGTGGATTTTTCAATATTTTCGGCGTCAACAGGGAATCCATTGACGCAGTCGTTTTTCAGATACATTATTATTGTATTGTGAATAAAATTAAGTAATATTAAAAAAATACTTATCTTTGTCTTATATCCTGTTTTGATAAAAAAAAAATATCAAAATAAATAAAATTGAGGAATAAAATGGTTTCATGTCAATAATTTGGAGGTGATTTTGAGAATTTTTTTCTTAACTAAAAATAACTAGGTATAGAAAAAATACGAAAAAACCCGTTACGTCTTACGATTTTTGGTAAAATATTGGTCAGAAACATTTTCGACCTTTTGGGGTAACAGGGTCTTTAATCTTCGAATAAGTATCATTCACATACTCTCGTTGCCCAGTCCTCTCACCGCTTATCTGCTTCCTTGAAGTGTGTAGGAGTAGGCATAATATAAAGAGGCAGGTAAGACGTAAGGTGAATTATTATCCCAAAAATTTTGATTGGGTCAAAAAAATTTGGAGTAAGTATAAAATTTTATCTCTTGGATGTTAAAAGTCGAGTCAAACAGTTAAATACATGTAAGAGTGACAATAGTCTAGATGTCATATCTGGCGTAATAAATTCCTCAAATTAGAGAATTTTCAACAATCAACCTGGGCACCCTGAGAAGGCATACAGGGTTTCCACTTATTTTCGTCGATTATCATAAAAGTGACAACACAAAGCTATGGATGACTGTTTAAATAAAGGATTTCTAGAACACCGACAACTTTTATTATTATTATTGTTCTATGTTATTCTTCAGTATTTTCATTAATTTATTTACTGCAAATGTTATTTTATACACGAGTGATAATAACAATCAATATCCTGTTAATTAAAAGGCTTACTAAAGTAAACATTTTTCGTTAATTGATTGTTAAAGCATATTTATTTACAGAAAATACAGTTTATAAATTAAATATATAGTTTTTCATTGTTTTATAAGGAAAATAACACTTATTTTATTCGAACTGGTTAAGGTGTTACATGTATAATAGATGGCCCGGTGCTGGTTTATGGAACCACTATTAGACTTGAGATTCCCCTCTGTTACATGGGGAATTCTGGTGACACGTGACCTACCTGAAGGGAGTCACGTGTTTAATAACCACGGCTAGCGGGATGGGAATCGGCGGCCGGGAATAGACCGTCGATTTCCATACAAGGGGATGATAGAAATTATACAATTAGAGCTGAGACTTCTTCTCTTTAATTATCCTCCTTAGGGAGTCAGGCAACGTACAGAATAAATATTTCGTATGAACACTTTATTAATTATGAGTCTAAAACTAAGATAGGGAAGACTACCAGGTCTTAATCCCTGGTCACCTGCTCTGAAACCAACGGATTACCGTTCTGGGGGATTATCAAAAGGCGTGGGGTATCTAGACTGTTTTTAACACGTGAAATATACCGTAAAGTTAGGTCGTGAATATTTAAATAACGTAGATGAAGTTTTGATTTAAGTAGTTTTTTAAAAGGGCGTCATCCCGTCCACGTGTCACGGGAAGTATATGCCCCGACCCGATTGCAAGCGGCTCCGCCTGTCGAGGCTTTCGTCAGACAGTCGCCGGGCGTCGGAAGCACGTGGAAAACGTAGTAAGAAGATGTGAGGTGATGTGATGTCGAATTTGTTCCAAAGGGTCGACTCGACTGCTGGCCAACCACGTAGGTTATGAAAGGTGGTTCTCGTCCGAACGTGACCCCCTGGAATTCGAGAACGGATTCCAGTAAATAAGGGTAAAGGCATGTATTACTAAAAAGAGGTATCACCGATATGATCACTGCTTTGAGGAGGATGAGGAGAATCAATCGTAATTATTGAGGTAAGCTCGTCAGCTAACCCTTCCTGCGATGGCAGGCATCGAGACAAGCTCGAAGGGCGTACGCAGACGATGGACGTTACACAGCCTACTTCTAAATATTAGACAGACGTAATTCTAGAGAGGGTTGGAAACACTCACCTATAAGGGAAGTGAAGAAGTCCCTGACCTTAGGATCTAGTCAACCTTCTTGGCCGGTCTGGCGGTCGACTGCCTGCATGGAGTAACAGGGGAATAACCATGTCTGGAAGGTAAACAAGACCTTACTACCACGGAGAAGAAGAAGAGAGAGATTCTAGTAAGAATTCTACGTACCTGATTTCTTTAACGCACTGACATGAACTAAGCTATTCGCTTTTTTAATTTAGGAATAGTAAAAAAAAACTGTGACGGCTGCTGTTAAGGCGGTGACCTGTTAAGGATAGTATGCAATCGACTGGATCTTTTGATAACTTCAAAAGTGAACTCTTAGAAATGCTATCTACGTGGAAATTGGAACAAGATCAACGTTTTTCGAATTGGCAAACTAAACTAGATTCTACTCTTTCCGTACTTGTTCGAGATGTTTCAGATCTCAAAACCCAATGCAATGAAATACAAAAATCTAACTTTGAAATTGAAAAAAGTATGGATTATATTAATCTCGCCTATCAAGAGATAAAGTCTAAAGTATCCGATCTAGAAAACGAAAAGAAACAATGTGAAAAGAGAATCATCAATCTTGAAAGGCAACTCCAAGATGTAAACCTACAAACACGATTGTCTACCATGGAATTACCCAACGTTCCGACAAAACTCCATGAAAAACCTGAAGATCTCAAGATGCTAGTTTTCGATATTGGTAAAGTTCTGAACTTAAATATAACTAATGCGGACATTCGGGATATATACCGTATCCAAGGCAAGTCAAGAGCTTCAAAACCTATTGTAGCTGAATTTATCTCTGTTTCTACAAGAAATCAATTGTTGTCAGCTGCTCGTCAATATAATAAAAACAAACCTATTGCGGAAAAACTAAACACAGAAATTCTTGGTATCAGTGGAGCGAAGGAAGCAATTTACATCGATGAACACCTGACTCCTATGTTAAGAAAACTCATGTATGAAACACGCTTAATGGCAAAGGCTCATAACTACTCTTGCTGGCACGCAAATGGAAAGATTCTTGTTCGCACGCATCAGGATGGGAAGCCAATTTAAATTAAATCAGAAAAATGTCTCACTTTTTTAGTAAAAAAACCGTAATGGTCACTGATTTTGTTACTTATCTTAATATTACGTTACCGTTAAGTCAAAATAACTATTCTCTTCACTTAAACCATTTTTATTTTTTAGATATTATTATTTTTTCGTGTAGTTGCCAATCTACCCTTGTAATTTCTGTACTTACTATCTACCTAGAACAACATACATTACAAAATGCGGTGTATTTTTACCTCTATAAACAATGTGTAAATATCTGTCATATCATATGTGCGCACTATACCAGTTATTTGGGAAAAGCAGATATTGTTTTCAAAGTTAATGTAACAATAACACTGAACATTCTCAAGCAAGTTCCTTTTTACATTAGAGTCACAAAATCAATAAAATATAATGGCTAACTTAAAGGATTTTTCAAACGATATTGACAATTTTAGAACCAACGTTACAGTAAATCAATGTTCACCTGACATGTGTCATAGCTTTATAACTGAGTCTTTGAAATCTTTAAAAGTTATTCATGTCAATATTCGTAGTATCAATAAAATTTTTGATCAATTTGTTATTACGTTAACCATGACTAAAGTAATTTTTGATGTTATTGTGTTGAGCGAATGTTGGCTTAAAAATCTGGTGCAAATACCTACATTACCAGGATATATTTTACATGCTACTAAAAATAATCCAATTCAAAATTATGGAGTGGTTATTTATGTTAAAGACTCTCTAAGTTACATAGTACAGGAACCAGATTTTGTAAATGCTAACTGTTTGGCACTATACATAGGTAAAAACGCCTTTTTGTGTATATACCGTTCTCCTTCCCACAAGGATCTTAATAACTTCTACAATAGTCTTGAGAACTTAATACTTACTCTACAATCATTCAAAAATGTAATCTTAATAGGAGATATGTTGTATGTTGACATTAAGCCCAGTGGTACCGATGCTAACCGTAGTCAATATCTAAATACTATGGCCTCTTTAGGACTCTGGCCAGCCCACTCATTACCCACTAGAGTCGACAACTGCCTTGACCACGTTTTAATCAACTCGATGGTATGTGCTCGTATACTTGTATTGGATACTCATATTACTGACCACCTTCCAGTTCTCCTCTGTTTACATGCTGATGACAACAAATCCGATATTCGCTCAACTTCTCTACGGATAAACATTACTGCCGTTAAGAAAGAAATAGAATCCACTGACTTTAGGCTCGTCTTAAAGGAAAGTGATCCTAACATTGCTACGGACAATTTAATTAATATTATTCAAAATATTATCACTAATAACGTTACGACGATTAACTATTCTAGAAAGTTTAAAATTATTAAGCCATGGATGACCCCTGGTTTGATTCGTTGTGCCCGAAATCACGATAATATGCATAAAAAGCTCAGAAAAGACCCTGATAATGCCATATTAAAATTAACTTATTCCAGATACCGTAATTTTTGTAATGCTCTGATCAGAAAACAAAAGATAGCGTATGAAAAAGCTGAACTAGAAAAAGCTAAAAATAACCCTAAAGCTACTTGGAAAGTAATTAAGTCTATAACTAACACGGATGCCCCGACTCGCCAACCGAAAGAATTACTTGAATTCAATAGTGACTTGTCGACCTCTCTTGATACGGTAAATAAATTTTTTGTCAATGTTGGCACTAATATAAATTCAACTGCAACATCCTCGCACGCTTCACCTCGTGACTCCCTTGTAATCCTGCCTGTTGATAAAAGTGATGTTGAAAAATTAATTATCCGATTAAATAGCGACAGTGCAACAGGATGGGACAACATTCTTACCAAAGTTTTGAAAATATGCAGTTACACTTTAGTTCCTTTAATCACTCATATCTGTAATCTGGCTATTAACTCAGGTGTGTTCCCTAAAGCTTTTAAAAAAGCTGTAGTCAGCCCGATTTACAAAAGTGGGGATAGAGGCAGTGTCACGAACTACAGACCAATCTCCGTGCTTAGTTCCTTATCAAAAATACTTGAACGGATTCTTAATAATTCTCTGTGTAATTTCCTGACTAATAATAACATTATTGCCGATAACCAATTTGGATTTGTGAGCGGGAAATCAACTGAAGACGCCGTAATCTCTTTCACTAACACATTAGTAAGTAAATTAGATAATCAATTGAAATGTTACGGTGTCTTCCTTGATCTCTCCAAAGCATTTGATACTGTCTCCATTCCAATTCTACTAAATAAGCTAGAAAACATTGGTGTTCGGGGGTCGTGCTCAAAATCTTCGAAGATTTACTTTCTAAAGCGCACACAACGTGTTAAAATTAATAATCTTGTGAGTTCAGAAGAAGTAGTCAAATTTGGCGTTTCTCAAGGTAGTATTTTAGATCCTACGCTTTTTTTGATATATATCAATGATTTATGTAAACTCCAGCTTAAAAATTGTAACATTTTTACATATGCAGATGATACTGCACTTCTAATTTATGACAAAGACTGGGAACGTGCTAGAGAAAATTCCGAATCCTCACTTCGCACTGTCGTGGAATGGATGTCTAGGAATTTGCTAACACTTAATATAGAAAAGACAGGCGTCATTCGATTTACTGTTCCAAATTCGCATATTCCAGCTAATTACTATCACCCAATTAAAGCTCATTCATGTGCAAACTTTTTAACGTGTTGTAATTGTCAAAAATTTACATTTCTGTCTAAAACGAAGTACCTTGGAGTACACATTGACGATAAGCTGAATTAGAGACCACATATTGAAAACATGTGTGGTCGAGTGAGACGTTTAATTCACCTTTTTAAATCTTTACGACATTCTGCTGATAGGAAAACTATATTTCTTGCATATTGTAGTCTAGCAGAATCTATAATTACTTACTGTATTCCTGTCTGGGGTGGTGCTTGCAAAACTACGCTTATACAGTTAGAACGGGCCCAGAGAGCAGTACTGAAAGTAATGCAGTTTAAACGAATGGACTATCCTACCACCCAACTCTATATTGACTCTAAGGTATTAACAGTACGGCAATTATACAGACTTCGTGTAGTTTTGCGATGTCACTCAGGCCTCCCCCTAGACTCAAATATTTTTCTGAAGCGCCAAGGTCACTCAGTATGTGATGTACCTGTTATACGTACAACCTTCGCCAGCCGGCATTATGTCTCCCTAAGTTCGCTCTTATATAATAAAATAAATAAAAAAATATCTATTTACTCCCTTAATTTATTCAAAATTAAAAAGAAACTTGCTGAGTATTTACAAAAATTAACATTTAATGAAACCGAATATCTGTTGAGTAAAATTGGATCTTAACTGTACATTTATCTGCTCACAAGTTAACCTAATAATATTTTGTAATATACACCCATGTGAACCAACAACTAACCCCCGAGACACAGGTGCAAACCTAGTTTGGGGGTTAGGGAAATGACATGTCAACATATGTACATAGATTTAAATTAATTTAAACATTCTTTGTCATTGTATCTGGCTTTTTCACAATAAATTATTATTATTATAAAAATAAAACAAATAAAAAAATATTACTATTCAAAATAAACTACTTCAGTATCACTTTCAAGTTTTCAGTTATAGTCTAAAAAGTATTATTATCAGTTTTATTTCGGTCCAAATTGGACCTATGTTTAATCATCGGTCTTATTGACTCTCTAATCTGTGCTGAAGAATGTAAAACTCGTATCTCATTCTCTCGCAGGCTTAGTCCTATAGATATATCTCTTTTTAGTGTCGCTTTATCGTTTCATCGAGTTTCAGATCACGACAATTCTAAAGAAATTTCACTTCAAAAATTAAAAAATAATTATTATACCTCTTATAGTAGTCCATTCCTCGCCATTAATGTTCTGGAATCCCAAATATATAACTCTGGTTGAATTGTATTGTAAACGATTTTCAATTGATACCTCATCCATTAGACTAGAGAAGTAGTCAGCCTCGGCCTGGCTATTAACAATGGCTAAATACGACTGCTCCTTATAGCACACTGCGTACGCCTCACTCCAGGTCATAAGAGTACGATGTATCTTATAACATTTGCCCAGTGTGTACACGTAACCTGGAAGATTAAAAATAATTACATATTAACTACCTTAAAGATCTTCTACAGCTTTGCTGAGTAAATTCAGAGTAAGTTGACGTTTCGACATAGTAGGGATTATCCGGAAATTCAAAACTACTGTAACAACAGCCTGTGGGCTACTTATGCATTAAAAAAATAGTTTTTCAGAACTATTGTGCAGATCATTATAATTACCATGCAGTAACGGCAAAGGCAATCGTTGTGTTGAAACCTGCACATCGAGATAACCTATGTGCAAAGCCTACCAATCCATCTTAGAGAATGGCAGCGGGTATAATGTCCATGACCCTAAAAAGTCATAGCAGAGGTCGCCATCGACGGATACGTCAGGGACATCATCAAGTAGCTCTATTTTACTTAAATAAAAACTCAATTAGGTCTTTTATTTATATCGCGAGCGAAGTTGCGGGCAAAAGTTATTGTGTGTATATATATATATATATTATGTTCCTTGAAAAAATATATAATTGTTGGTGAAAACGGTTTTTGTCTCTTACAAGGATGTTAAAATTCCATTGGGTGGTTTAAGAGGAGTTAGCGGATACACAAACAGGCGCAGAAAGCGACTATGTAAAAATAAAGAAGATTTAAGAAAACCAAACAAATTTTAAATAAAAGCATTTACCAGGATCTGCTATATTACACCTGTCATTCCACTCTAATGATACTAAAGTCTTCTTGCAGATGAACGGTAGTTTCTTATTGCAATTCTCGTCATTCAAACAAACATCGCCTTTATGCAAGACCACGCAGTCTTGAACTCCGCCTGCGTCATTTGGCTGCCCAAGCGCCCATTTATGGTATACATCTATAATAGGTTTTCCTGAAAGATACTAGGAATAACAATCGTCCAGTAATTGGATAAGTGACACGTTTTACAATCATTTATGGAATTATATAATAATAATAATAATAATATAATAATGTCTTTATTTCAGGCAATACACCCATATGAAATCACAACACAAAATTAAATACTACACACACAAAATACAATTTAAAGTTATTAAATTAAATTCAAATAATATTAGTGCCATTTCATGTAACTTATATAATACATTTACGTTACGGTGCACAGAATGCTAGCTCCTAAAAATAGGGTCGTCGAGGGCGAGAATCCCATTGCCCGAAGCACGGAGGCGAGCCCAGAGCCCCGCTATGCGTATCCTCCTTATCGCAAAGAAATCTGCAATCCTCTGTGTGGCGAACATGCCCGAAGCGCTAAAGAATCGAGGTAGTTTCATTTGGATACGATATGCATTATTATATTGCACCCTAATGGTTCTCAAAGCTTTCTTGCAGCATTTCACCCAGAGCTGACAAGTGTAGAAACTTTGACAGAATGCTCTAAATAGTGTCACTTTCACTTGTTCATTGCATCGCGAAAATCTAAGCGAGATCATATTGCACCTCACAGCCAGAGCTCTGCGCTCGCGCTTTATGTCTAAATCGTCACTGAGATTCTCCGCAAGTATGTGTCCCAAATATTTTAATTGGCTTACGTATTTAAGCACAGTCCCGCTCAACACTACAGGCAATGGAATCTTCGGACCCTTGCCTGCTCGGAAAACCATCAGCTGCGTCTTGTTCTCATTGTATTTTAGGCCATGCTTAGCAGCATATCCTTCACAAATACTAAGCAGCTTTCTTAACGCACTGGTTGAGGGGGTCAAGAGCACCATGTCATCTGCATAGCTTATGTTGCTTAAGCATACGTCACCAACATGACAACCAATCCTGGTGCTCCTCAGCTCCACAATCAGGTCGTTAATATAGAGGTTAAAAAGGTCCGGAGACGTCAGGCCTCCTTGACGTATCCCACACTTTAGTCTATATTATATATTATGTTCGTATAATAATAATAATTATTATTATGATTATAAGCTACGACTCAAGTTCTAGGGATGGAAACGATAAATGGCATAACGTCGGAAGTAGCCTCGGTGAACCTGCAGCCCACCTCTCTACACCCCTTAGCCACTCATACCCATGTTGCCCCTGTCTTCTATGGCAGACGCCATAGTCCCTATATTCCCAGACCCCCAGTACCACTAGCAGTTTACCCCAATATCCCGGTACTTTTTGTTCTCATTTCCCAAAACAATCCTACACTGGCAGGGACTTGTCGTTGGGTGCATTTTATATGGTGTAGACATGGACAATCGCCGGTCAGTATCACGCCACACATCAAATCAAAATCAAGTGGCCTCTACGGCCATTTTTATAGCCCATGCTTTTCAAAGACCTACAATATTAATTAATAACATCTTTCTAATAGCGAATACTTGCATAGGCATAACCTCATAGCCAGGATTATTCACCAGCAGAACTTGCCCTGCTGCCGGCAAACATCGGCTTTTTATTTATTTTTTAATATATGTGTTTTTTATATAGTGTTTAAAGAACAATGTAATTAATTTGATATAAAATAAATATATGAACAATAATAAGTATATATTTTTAAAAGATTTATAAGAAAATGTAAAAAAATGAATATTAAATAATTATGTGATAATAATAATCGTTTTTATTTCACCTAACAGACCCATAGTGATTTACAATATGTGAAGATATTAAGATAATATAATTAAGATAGTATAATAGGATGAGCTTTAATATACTTTGCTTGCGTCTTTCTTTTAAAATAGCCATAAAATATAACATAAAATAAATAATAAAAATTGTCATCGTAAACGGTCTTATAGCAAATAGTCTCAACCGTCTTCTAGACAGGCTGTCGCCTAGATATATATTCAGCAATACTGACTGGACAGGGCTTTAATTGTGAGAAGGTTCCTGTCTCAAGAGCCCTAACAACCGGTAGTTTGGGCCGTAGACCACTGCTGACCGATACCAATATTATATATTTTTTCAATAATATTATTTTATTACATATAACTAGAGTTGACACCGCGGCTGCGCCGTGGATCAAACTCTAGTACGTACCTCTTGTTTAAAGAGCAGGCGTTAATACAGGTTACATTGTATTATATTTTTATGTTGGTACTAGTTGCCCTCGGAAGTTATACTTTATTTTATACCGCAAACTACCCCATCTCACGGGATGAAAAGCATCTATGTCCATTATCGGTATTCAGACAGACACATCGAGTTATTATCGCATTTTTTTACAGATTATGATTTTTTACATCTGTTAATTTGAGAAATGATTGGTCTCCCATACAAAATTTTATCCTCTGTTTCAACCCGTTTTAGTTTTATTTATACATCCCCCGTCTATATCTCTGTAAATTACACAAACCAAAACTACAGAAACTACCACAACTATTAAAAGTACCAAAACAACCAAAACTACTAAAACTACCAACGAAACCTACCACAATTACCAAAATTACCAAAAACTACTACAACTACCAAAACTACCAAATCTATCGAAACTACTGAAACTACCAAAACTACCTGAACGACCAAAACGACCAAAACTATCAACGAACTAACTAACTGCCGCGGATCAACGTCCCAAAATGAGTCTTGGCCTCCGAAATGAGAATACTCCATTCCTTCCTGTTTAGCGCTGTCATAAGCATGAAGCTCGCGCAGATCAGCCTCCACTACGTCACTCCAGCGATATCTGGGCCAACCAACTGGTCGTCGTCCTGTTGGTCTTCCCAGATAAGCTTTTTTACTGCGCGATCCTCCCCCATTCTATGTAGGTGGCCAAGCCAGCGCAAGCGGTGTGCTTTACTGTCGCCTATTAAATTGGGTTCATCCACCAGTTCTTCCATTTCGGCATTTTTTCGGATCCGCCAGTTGCCATCGCTTCTCCGTGTCGGACCCAGGATCCAGTGGTCCTCCAGCATTTTGGGGGTTGTGTGGCGGGCTAACAACCCTCAAGAGAATAAAACCAAAACTATCAAATTTACCAAATCTACTACAACTACCGAAACTACTGACACGACCAAAACCCACCGAAACGACCAATTTGACCAAAATAGCCAAAATAATCAAAATGGCAAACCACAAATAAAAAACATCATATTTTCTGGGATAACTTTTTCATAAATCTATCCCAAAAGCTCTCCTATAATCCAGGATGAAAAGTATCCCTTGTCCGCCTTCGGTATTAAATTAGTCCAGCAGTTTTTCCGTGAAAACGAAACGGACAGACAGATAGACAGAGTTAATTTCGCATTTATAATATTAATAGGGATGTAAAACTTTAATCTATTTACAATATGCCAATTATTGTCTGTTTAAATAATAATTAATGCTTTATTTATTCGTTTAAGTTATGACCTCATAACTTGCAATGCTCGTATAAATCTAGGTGGTTTCGGCGTTTTGTAAGATGTTAAAAAAACATCTTACTTAAATTAATAAGAAAAAGCTACTACAGTAACTACAGTAAGTACAGTACGTGCTACAGTGTAACTGAGTTCCTTAATGATAAGTTTTAAATGTAAGTGATGAGTTAGAATGTTAAGTGTTTAAATATATTTATAATATTTGTACCATATAAATATCATTAGAAACATATATAAATGTAAATTGTGTGTCATTTAGTATTTGTTAAATTTAAGGATATACATAATTATAAGATTAAAATATTAGTGATAATAATTAAAACCAAATAGGTATACCTCTATGATATAAATTTAAAAAAAAATATGGTACGCCCAACCGGCAAAAAACATGTGCTCTGTATAAAATAACAAGACCTATTGTATAACCATGTTTTTATGCAATAAATTATTTGATTTGATTTGATTTGACTGTCAACTACCCTGTTGGGGTCTTTCTGGCGCATGTGCTTGAGAATTTCATCAAAACTGATCGGCAGCAATATAACTATTCTGATAGAATTTGTTTGGAAAATTTATTCTTTACTCGCTTTTTGACATTTAATTATTTAATTTTTTTAAGTAAATAAAATTTATTTATTTATTTATTAAATTTAATAGACATATTTTTTAAGTCAATTCATAAATTGAATGACCTAATAATAAAGTTATTTTGCGAATTCATTTCTTCAAATCATATTACATACAGTATATATTTAAACTTCATACAGTATTCTTCTTTCAAGGTTCAAATTTGACATCGAATCAAAAAAGGAACTGTTCACCTGAGTCATTGTAATTGAACTTTGATATTTTAGAACGTAAAAACCAGGTTTCAATCTTAATTTGCAGTTTCAAAATAGTTAGTGGCCGGGTTTATCCTCTTGTGCTAATAGTTTAAGGTTGTAATTTTTATTTAATCAGTTTTCCACAGCATAAGAGCATATATTGTTTAAAAGCTTATTATACACAAGCTGTGTCCGCCACGTCGTTTCCTTGTAATTTGACAAACGCAGCATCAGTGGGGGATTTACACATTTGGCGCCAGTGGGCTATTTAAATGTTGCCGCCCCTCATATTCTACAATTGAGAAACAGAAAAACAAACAAAACAGAAACTAAATCTAATTCAGCAACCATATAAATTTTTTGTCAATAAAATTGTAATTTTATGATTTCTGCACTGAGCAATCGTCCTAATTACACCAACTTTTGTCTGTAATTAGTACAACTGTTGCGACTACGCGAACTGTAGAAAAAAACATCAAAATGATTGTTTGTGTGGACCTAATAACAATTAGCTATATAAATAAGAATATTACAATTTCTGTGTCACCTACCTGGGTTTTCCCTTATTTTTTCTTGATTCACCCCTGTGTTAAAGCGAATATTATATATATAAACAATATACATATATTGTATATTGTTTATATATATAATAGGTTGGGGAAAAAGTCTTTTCGCATATAGTATGTATGAACTTGTAATAAGATCTCTTTGGCTATACCATTTGTATCTGGCTAGTTTTGGTATCATTAAAAAGTTTTAATTTTAAAGAAGACAATTCCAAATTCAAATTAGGAAAATGTGTGATTTTCATTTGTTTTTCTTATTGTTAAAATGAGTGAATCTAATAAAGAAATTCGATACATTTTAAAATTTAACTACAAAAAAGGTAAAAATGCAACACAAGCCGCGAAAAAATATTGTGATGTTTATGGACCTAATGTAGTATCCGTGAAAGTAGCGCAAATTTGGTTTAAGCGTTTTCAATTCGGAAAATATTTGATATCAAAGATGCACGTCGCTCTGGTCGCCCCGTTACGGACAAAATTGATGCCATTTTTGAAAAATCCAATTTTTTGGAAAACTGGAGCAAGATCGGCATATTAGTAGTTACGATGTAACTGGAGAACTGGGAATTGACCCCAAAACGGTTTTGGCGCGTTTACGGCGGCCGAAGGTCACCTTCCGACCTCCGGCGTCGACGCGTCCTGGCGGGAGCCGAGCAGGGAAGTACGCTCACGCTCCCGCTCCGCCTCCTCCTTCGCAAACATGACTTGCTCGCAGAAGGAGGAGACGGCGTCCCATCCGGTGGAGCTCCCGACCATGGTGCGTACCACGGCCGGGAGCGAGGTGTCAATTCCGGTATGGGCGACGAGCTCCCGGCGCTGCTCCGTCCAGGCTGGACACTCCTGGAGTGTGTGCAGGGCCGTGTCCTCGTTGCCCGTGTCACAGTGGTGGCACCCTGACGAGGCCTCGCGGCCGAGGCGACACAGGTACCTCCCGAAGCAACCATGCCCCGTGAGGACCTGTGTCAGCCTGAACGTCAGGGTGCCGTGACTTCGTCTGAGCCATTCGTGCAGGACGGGCCTCACCGTCTCAATGGTGGCGGGGCCCGCGCTGGGGCGTCTTAGACTGTGGCGAAACCCGGGTTAACTCGCAACAAGGTGATGCTGTGTGTATGGTGGGATTGGAAGGAAGGGCATTATTAATTATGAGCTGTTATCGCCAGGCAGGACCATCGATTCTGAACTGTACTGCGAACAACTGATGAGATTAAAGCAAAAAGTTGAGAGAAAGCGGAATTAATCAACAGAAGGGGTGTGGCTTTCCACCATGATAACGCTAGACCTCACACATCTTTAGCCACTCAGCAAAAATTACGAGAGTTTGGCTGGGAGGTGTTAATGCATCCGCCGTATAGTCCTGACCTTGCACCTTCAGTTTTTCACCTGTTTCGGTCTCTGCAGAATTCCTTAGGCAGTGTCAGGTTAACATCACGAGAGGACTGCCAAAACCACTTGTCGCAGTTTTTTCATCAGAAGCCCCAAAATTTTTATAGAAATGGGATCACGTCCCTACCTACAAGATGGCAAAAAGTTATCCAACAAAATGGCACCTACATACTTTAGTCAAATGTAAATAAACTTTATAAAAAAACCTTTTGAATTTTTATATAAAATGCGAAGAAACTTTTTCCCCAACCTAATATATAACCAGCACCGGGCCACTCAGAATGTATTGCGCAAAAAAGTTTTATGTATGAGAGACTGGCCAGTTATAATTTATTTTGAAAATATGATTAAACTAAACTAGAAATAGGTACGTTCCAATTTCAAAATTCCCTCCACATTGTTTGCGAGCTAATTTAAATTATCGTGTCTCATTGAAAAATGGATCTTTCGCATTGCGAACATTTTCGCGCTATGATTTTTTACGATTTCAAGTATCGCCTGAAACGGGACGAATCGTACGATAGACTTCAAATGGCATTCATGGATAAAGGCGCTTCTAAGGCAACTTTGTATCGTTGGTACAACGAATTCAAGCGCGATCGACTAACTTTGGGGAATGAAGAAAGAAGTGATCGCCCTTCAACGGCTATTACGGAAGAAAATGTGCTAGCAGTGAAAAATTTAATCCAAGACAATAGGCGAATTACATATCAAGAGATGAATCTCTTGATATGTAATTCGCCTATTGTCTTGGATTAAATTTTCTGATTTTTTAATTTTCTGATTAAACCAATCTGCAGTACGTTCTGAAGAACGTACTGCAGATTGGTTCGGGAAGCCTTCACAAGATACTACACGTGCACCTTCCCATGAGGAGGATAGTTTCACGCTGGGTGCCGCACAGCCTCACCGATGCTCAGAAGCAGGCCCGGGTGGAATGGTGCCGTGATATGATAAACAAATTTGAAGCATGCTCGTTTCGGCGTGTTTACGCGATCATTACAGGTGATGAGTCCTAGATTTATCAATACGATCTAGAAACGAAGCGCCAGTCGACGGTTTGGGTGTTTCAAAACGAATCAACGCCTACCAAAGTGAAACGATCTAAAAGCGGGGGGAAGATTTTGATAGCGAGTTTTTCCAACTTGACTGTCTACTTGGTGTCAATTCCTTTACAGAACCAAAGAAGCATCAACGCCGAATAGTATACTACGAAATGCTTGGCAGAAGTTATCTCTGTGTGAACAACAAGCGACCACACATAGGGCTCCGCGGGCTACTCCTCCACCACGACAACGCGCCCGCCCATACGCCAAAAAGAGGGACTCCCTGTACAGCACGCCGGTCAAACTCCTGGGCCACCCTCCTTACAGCCCTGACCTAGCACCGTGTGACTTCTTTTTATTCCCGAAAATAAAAAATCAGCTCATATGGATACAATTTTCGATGCGCTATCAGTGTTCGAGCAAGCTGTAGGTAAACGAGGTGTCTGCGGCGGACTGGAAAAAGTGTTTCGAAAATTGGTTCAGACGCATGAAACTTTGTATAGAGGCTCGTAGAGAGCACTTTGAAGAGATTTATTAAAAAAATATTTACCTATAGAACATTTTTTTTATTTTCTCAAAACTTTCTGAGAGTCCCTCGTATATAGAAACACGCATATATAGATTTATGGTTTACTTACCTTCAATAGTAATAAATGACTCTTTAGCAAATCGTGACGATATACCAATGAATATCCAATTAAAATTTTGCGTTGCATTCCAATAATTAACCACGGCGTTCGCTTCAACTTCGGTCACAGGGTAAAACAAAAATGCACCCTCTAGTTTACAAGTTCTTTTTGCATCCTCCCATGCTTTGGCAATAGTGTGTATCTTGTAAAAACTTTTTATATCATTTATATAATGATAATCTTTGCGAAAAAATTTCAAATTTCTTTGAGTATCTATAAAAAATAATTTTACTACAGAAACATTTAAAATAATTAAGAAGACGGTGACCTAGGCTCAGTATTCTACTTAGTTTTAAGGGATTATAGGGTAAATCATATAATTGTTGGCACTCCTCAAACTCCTCCCCCCTCAATGATTGAACCCATATTAATTTATTTAAAACATTAAGAAATGTTACTGTGCGGAAATTAACGTTATTAACAAATAATATAGCTATACTGTATATACATACGTTATCTGTCAATATTTTTAGGCCCATCTCATGAAAAGAGGTTATTATCGCCAGTAGACGTTTGCAACAACAATGGCGAACACAACGCGTTGCCAGCTTTGAGGATGGGATGGAGGATGACATTTTTATCCGTGCAGGAACGGAAAACTAATTCCTGCGGCCGAGCGGCCTGTCGTAAGAGGGGACAAAACAACCCACAGCCAGGTGGTAGGGTATTTGCCCATCTGAATGGGATGGGACGGGGAAGGTTGTGTAGAGAAAAGAGGAAGTGGGCCATCGGAACTCATTAGTTGCACGAAACACGCTTAGGTCAAGGCTAACCATTTCATATTAAAGTTCGGTGAAAGCGTGGTAGCATACCGATCGAACCAGCCCTAAGAGCTGTAGACAAGATAATGATTCCAGCATGGCTCTACCACGTCTTTTAACGTCATAAACAATTAATAACAATATGGTGTCAATAACTATATAGAGTTATCCCAAATGAAGCCCGAGCATAACGCTAAAGTAAATATTAATAAATTAAATTTACTTCCGGGGTTATTTGTTTTTCATTATTAGTTTCTTAATATTCTGTTAGTGTATAACATTTTAATTTAGTAAAATAAATTAAATTATTAAAAATAAAATATAACATAGTTATTTAAAATAAAAATTATAAATCACTTACAACTTGTATGAAATAAAAACATCACAAATAAAAATGTTAATAATTTACACGACACGTTTACATAATCAATCACAAAAATAAAGACGTCCAACTCGAACAAAAAGCAACAGTTAAATAGGATTTCCAAAACCAGCATTCTTAAGTTATAGGTTGCTTAAATCACGAACTAAAAAAAAACTATGTATTCTGACATCAGGAATATGCATATTAATGAAAGAAAAACTATTCTAAAAACTAAATAAATAATTGCTACAAAACAAGTTTTTGTTGTTTTGTAAAACATGCCGTGGCGGTATGTTGCATAGATTTCTTGTTTATCAATTTGTCTGTTTGTTCGGGATGCATCTAAAAACTACTGGGTTGATTTCGATGCGGTTCTCGCTAATCGCAGCTAATTCTTAGACTTAAAATCTGCGCTACTTTTTATCCCGGGAACCCCGCGGGATTTTTTCTGGAAATGATTTAAAATGGCCAGTTTGAAAAAATAATCGATTTACATTGTGTTTTTTCATTGATCGATAAATAAATAATATAATAAAAAATATGCATGAAATTTAACTTATTCCGACAGTTTCCACTAAAACGATACCTAACACATTCTTTTTTAAATGTTGCGTTACTTTGTAACCCGGGAATCCTGTACGAATTTCAAGTCAAGCGTGGACTGTGTCACGGGAATATCTCAGTAAAAGATATAAATAATCATAAGGATATTGCAAATGTTATAATATCCTTATCGACATTTATATTACAACACTGTGAATATTCATTTTCTTAACTTTACAGGACGAATAAAAACGGACATAATTTTATAAAAATATTAAATAAAAACCAGTTCTTTATTCAGCCATCAATCAATTTTATAATTCGTATAATGTCTAATAAATGATGACTGAATAAAGAACTTTATAAAATCACTAGAGTTTATCCCACAGCTGCGCCGCGGGTCAACCTCTAGTGCGAGCTCCTTGTTTAAAGAGGTTACAACACAGGTTACATTGTATTAAATTTTTATGTTAGTGGTATTAGCCCCAGAAGATTCAATTTATTTTATATCGCGAACTATCCCATCTCCTGGATGAAAAGTATCTATGCTCATTTTCTATGTGTTAACTACATATGTACACCAAAATGACCAAAATGACCAAAAAGACCAAATCGACCACATCGATCAAATCGACCAAATCGACAAAACCGATCAAATCGACGAAAATGGCAAATCACAAAAAAACCTATCCTACTTTCTGGGATAACGTTTACATAATTCTATCCCAAAATTTATCCCATTATCCGGGATGAAAAGTATCCCTTGTCCATCCTCGGTATTAAATTGCATATATACCGAATTTCAAACAAATCGGTCCAGTACTTTTTCCGTAAAAGCATGACAAACATACAGACAAATATATTTTTTCCCGGAAACTATCCCATTTTCGGGACAAAAAGTATCCTATGTTCATCCTCGACATCGAAATCTTTATATATATAATTGTTCTGTACGTGTGTTGACAGTGAACTCCTCCTAAACGGCTGGACCGATTTGAATGAATTTTTTTGTGTGTGTTCTGGTAGATTCGAAGATGGTTTAGGTTCACAATTGGACCCGGTAGGTGGCGCTGCAATCGGGTTCTAAATTTTATTTCTTCAGGGCAGGACAGCTAGTATATATATATATATATATATATACTGAGTTTCAGTCAAATCGGTCCAGTAGTTTTTCCATGAAAACGGAACAGACAGACAGAGTTACTTTCGCATTTATAATATCAATAGGGGTATAGTAGGGATATCGTATTTTGTTCGTCCTATAATAGTAAAATGCATATTCGCGGTGTTGTAATATAAACGACGTTACGTTATATAGCATCCTTTGCGAGAAACGCTTCGTGACGACGACGCGAGACAGATATATTCTGCATCGGCAGCATTGAAAATGCGACCGCCACGCCACCTTTTCACTATATTCGTCTATTTCACAGGCAGACAAGGATTGTAAATGTTGCATTTTTGGTTCTACTGGTTCGTATTAGCCATTTTAGCCGACTTTAAACATTTATACATTAGACCATTTTTTTGTATGTTTGTTACGCGATTTTTCCTGGACTGATTTTCCAATTTTTTTTGTTCAAAAGAGTATACTTACTCCTCAGGTAATCTCATAGTTACTAAGTCATAATCTGATGAGTGGATCGCAGGAAAATGGAGTGCAACTATCGAATATTATAGGCACGTACAACGCATTTCATTTTTTTTTCTAAGGTTCAACTCACATTGGCGCAGAGTCGAAGCGGTGCGACGCGTCATGTTTTGCACGGCGACGCGCGTCTGTGCCGGAATCAGTTCAGAGACTTTCGAACATTCGTGAATGGTGCTCGCTCGACAGTATATGATGGTTGATATCGATCTTATCATGATTGCGCTAATATCAGAAGCTGAAGAGGAAGAAAGTGAATTTATATCAGAAGCTGATAATAGAAAAAAAACGAAAATTTTGGGTTCACGAATTATGGAAGAAAAGATATATACTTGGTGAATTCAAAACACTGTCCTCTGTCCGTTGTGGTTAGCGTCTGACGCGTCACTGCGCCCGAGTACGCGCGACGACTCGCGAATCCACTCGACTCCAGCCCAGCGGCGAAGCGTGCATGCGCGCGTCATCGCGCCTCGCCGTGCGCTTCCATATTTACATAGCACAATTTGTACTTAAATAATAGAACAATAGAGATGAATATGCTTTAGGCGGAAAAATATGACGCAT
Organism: Dendrolimus houi; assembly: GCA_039645545.1. Classification (NCBI taxonomy): domain Eukaryota; kingdom Metazoa; phylum Arthropoda; class Insecta; order Lepidoptera; family Lasiocampidae; genus Dendrolimus; species Dendrolimus houi. The sequence goes on along the minus strand of CM077127.1, from coordinate 9,984,148 downwards.
CGCGTCGCTTCGACTCTGCGCCAGTGTGAGTTGAGCTAAGGCTCAACTAAGCTATTCAAGTATTTGCCTAACTAAAAAGTACGAAACATTTTTTTTTAACAAAAACCAGAATCCACTGCAAATGTAACCAGATTTACGGAATATTTATTGTCTACACTAATAGACCCCACAGAATCCACAATCCGTGATAGATTCACAACTATATATACCTACTAGGATATGCCCGCAGCTTCGTTCACGCTTGACTTGCAATTCCCGCGGGAGTCCCGGATCACCAAGTATCGCAGCATTTAAAAAAAGAATGTAAGCTATTGTTTTAGTGGAAACTGTGCCGGAATAAGATGCATCCGAACAACTTCAAACCGCTCCCGGTTAAATTCCGAGGATAAACAGTAGCGCAGATTTTAAGTCTAAGAATTAGCTTTCGATCAACAAAAACCGCTTTGAAATCAGCTTAGTAGTTTTTACGTAAATCCCAAACAAACAGACAAGAAATTTAAAAAAAATTCCATCGTGTTCTCCATCGCTTATATAGTCTAATCCAGTTTTTTTTTAAATAACTTCAATGTACAGACTCGGCATGTTTAAAATGTTATAATATTATAAATAAATAATTATAATATTATAATCGCAGAAATAACGAAAGTCCAGTGTCTTTATTTGTCTATGTTGTAAAATTCTATTTTCATGATTTTTTAATACTAAAGTTTTTCAGAATTTTCGATCAATGTATAAGATAAGGTAACACGAGTACTTTTATGACTTTGGAATAGTAAATCTCACCTTAAATAAGGAAAAACCATTATTAACCGGTACGCTTTCGGTACCGCGTACGTATACCAAGCATATCTATCGATTCCGCACTACCGCTGTTCCGACAAATCCGAAACTGGGCTTGCACTTATATTTTTCATGAAAATACCCTTTGCCAAAGTTAATATTATAATAAATAAAGAATTAAAAAGATACAATAGTGCTTAATTTAACATTAGGCGACAATAATTACTCCCTGTGCTTGTTTTAGACCGCGTTACGGCAGAGGAAATTCATGTCCCGTAGGTTAAAAATTACAGAAAGAGAAATTTGTTTCGAACTACCTTCGAAATAATTAGTAACTACACAAAAATGATTTCGTACATTACGTATTAGATAGTATATGTAAAAATTACAGAAACAACAACATTATTTGTTATTTATTTATTTAGGTTTATGGCTTGGCAGCTAGGCCTTTGAGCCAGATCTTAAATTAAAATGTAGTTTCTTCATTTTCTTCAGCCTATGTGTAACACAGCTGAACTGTAGGTTATCAGCTGGTGCCATACAACAGAGTTCTTGTGACAACTCAAAACGCCACATTTGACTATACAGTTCACATTTCTCACAAAACACATAATTACTACTCAAAATCTATCAATATTCTACAACTATTGTTCATTTTAGAGTAATTTTACACATTTTTAGAAAATAAAACCGCACAGCTCAACGTCTCCTTTCAGTTCCCGCCAAAAACTCCCATTATTTGTTAAGTAAAAATAAATAATAAAATCGCATAATTTAAAAAAAACCAGAAGTACACGTGTGAAATACACATCTGTTCGTTTGGTTTCTAAATTATAGTTTATCAGCGAATATTTTAAAGGAGACGGATACGCTTGCATACATTCTAGAGCTTAGACTGTAAAATGATGAGAGCGATTTTAAAATTTATTTTTATTGTTTTGATATTTTAATAATTGTAGTGGGTTTAGTTATTTTGAATAAACTAATCGTGTGGTGTGTTTTTATATAATTAATCATTGAAATTCATTCACATAACTTAAATATGGTAATGGATAACTTATTTTATTTGTGACCTTATTTTTAAGATTTCTCGTCTTCCAGATAGAGTTTAAGGTTGATATTTCTCATTTTGTAATAGAAAAATATGTCGCTTTTTTAAGTCATATCCACTAAATTTCTATGGCTCAAAAATCCTCGTTTCCTTTTTCTATTATTAGTATGGAAAACGAATATTAATAATGGAAACTTCTCAGTTAAAAACCTATCTCTGAAAAGGTTGAGAATCCTACATTACAAAATACCATAAGACACAACATATAATTCTTCTATAACATAATATACGAGTAGAAATATCATGTAATAAATAGTCAGATTCTGTATATCTATATATATATAATTCTTCTGTACGTGTGTTGACAGTGAACTCCTCCTAAACTGCTGGACCGATTTTGTTGATATTTGTTTTGTGTGTTTGAATGGGTCCCCGGGTGGTTTAGATTCACAATTGGAACCGGTAGGTGGCGCTGAGATCGGGTTCTAGAATTCTCCTAATCACCAAGACCGATTTTGATGATTTTGTTTTTATGTCATGAAACAAAGTCTTTTAGGAATTCAGAAAATATGACGGTACGAAGTTCGCCGGGTCAGCTAGTTTAATAATAAATTCTTATTTACAATAAATTTCCTGTTAATTAAAATCCGTATTTACGTAAACAGTCTTCCTTAATGATTGATATAGAATATTTATTTATTTAAAGAAAATATAACAATGTATTCCATTATTTTATAAATAAATAGATATTATAAAGAATCAATATCCTAATGGTGTTATTAATATTGATTTAGAATAAGTTTGTAGGCTCCCGGGATGGGGGTCATCTGCTTCGCAAACGATACCCTCGTCACGGCCCGGGGCAGTACCTACATTGAGGTCGTGGAACTGGCTATCGCCGCGACGGCGTTGGTCGTTGAGAGCGTCGAACGCTTGGGCCTGACGGTCTCCGCTGAGAAGATGGAGGCCCTCATGTTCCACGGCCGCCGTAGACGAGTACCCCGGGACATGCGCGTCCACGTCCAGGAGACAGCAGTGGCGGTTAAGGCCCCGATGACGTACCTGGGCGGTAGGTGGGACTTCGGGGCACATTTCACCCATTTGGCCACGTAATTTTCTTGCCTCGAAGATACGATTGTCGAAAGCAAGAAAAAAATATGATCAAGGGCCATTTACATGGAGAGAGTTTATCGCACGTTTTGGGGCGAGAAGTCGTATACTGTTTTCATAAAAAATATTATCATGTAAACTAAACATGCGATATCGTACGTGGAAGGGCGATAATCGCTTGGTCATTGAATATTTATCTCTATGTAAACAAAGTACATAATACCGTGCTGATTACCGAGCTCGAAAGGCAAGTCTCACATTCAAATCGGTCCAAACTGATTTGTACGATACTCGCATAAACTTGAAAAAATGACATACGAGTTCTTGTCTAGACACGTCGAGAAATCGTAGGAAAATATCTCAATGTGATTTGTATCGTAGTATAAAAAAACTCTTGGTGATAGTTAGGATTATCGTATGACATACTTGTAGGCGGGTTTTTGTTTTTTGGTTGAATGTAAACATGTTAATCCAGTTATTGTCTAAAGAGTATAGCCTACGAAAATAGTATACAACTTTCACCCCAAAACGTGAGATAATCCCTCTCCGTGTAAATGGCCCTAAAGAATTGGTGATATAATATTTTCTAGTACTCGGTTAAAAACATATTTTAGTTCTGTTTTATTTCATAAAAATCGGCTCTTTATGCGGAAATTAAAAAAACTATATTTTTCAAGTCAATTTTTTTATCAATACTTTAGGAGTAAAAACTCCTAAAGTATTGATAAAAAAATCGGCATATATTAATGTAAAATTTTACTATTAAAAGAAATAAAAATGGAAAATAGATTTTAAAAAAACTTGAAAAATACTAAAGATAAAAAGTTGAAAATTTGGGTGAATTATTTTTATTTGGTAACAAAACAATCCTCATAGTAAAAGTAGAAAAAGTCGAGGCAGATTTGTAGAAATCCGGCTATACCCGTTTTGTAAACGTTAAATGAATAAATTAATCTTTATTTGTATAAATACAGGTAATAGTTGTACATGACAAAGTCAAATGGTCTCACTGTATTTGACCTACATACTATATGTATGACCATATTATGGTCATACAAATGTTTGGGTAAACGTCAATTTAAAAAATCATAACAATTCTTTTGTGAATACACTTTGATTAATTATATATTAGGTTGGGGAAAAAGTTTCTTCGCATTTTATATGAAAATTCAAAAGGTTTTTTTATAAAGTTTATTTACATTTGACTAAAATATGTAGGTGCCATTTTGTTGGATGACTTTTAGCCATCTTATAGGTAGGGACGTGATCCCATTGCTATAAAAATTTTGGGGCTTCTGATCAAAAAACTGCGACCAGTGGTTTTGGCAGTCCTCTCGTGATATTAACCTGACACTACCTAAGGAATTCTGCAGAGACCGAAACAGGTGAAAATCTGAAGGTGCAAGGTCAGGACTATACGACGGATGCATTAACACCTCCCAGCCAAACTCTCGTAATTTTTGCTGAGTGGCTAAAGATGTGTGAGGTCTAGCGTTATCATGGTGAAAAATCACACCCCTTCTGTTGATTAATTCCGGCCGCTTTCTCTCAACTTTTTGCTTTAATCTCATCAGTTGTTCGCAGTACAGTTCAGAATCGATGGTCCTGCCTGGCGGTAACAGCTCATAATGAATAATGCCCTTCCAATCCCACCATACACACAGCATCACCTTGTTGCGAGTTACCCCGGGTTTCGCCACAGTCTGTGAAGCCTGACCGGCCTTTGACCACGATATTTTTCGCACGTTCTTGTCGCACGTGATCCAGTTTTCATCACCAGTTATCAGATTCTTCAAAAATGGATCGGTTTCATTACGTCGTAATAAAGAATCACAAATGAGTACACGGCTCATTAGATTTCTTTCAGTGAGATCATGAGGCACCCAAATATCGAGCTTCTTTGTGTACCCAGCTTTTTTCAAATGCGCCAAAACTGTTTTGTGGTCAATTCCCAGTTCTCCAGCTACATCGTAACTACTAATAAGCCGATCTTGCTCCACTTTTTCAAAAATGGCATCAATTTTGCCTGTAACAGGGCGACCAGAGCGACGTGCATCTTTGATATCAAAATTTCGGGATTGAAAACGCTTAAACCAAATTTGCGCTACTCTCACAGATACTGCATTAGGTCCATAAACATCACAATTTTTTTTCGCGGCTTGTGTTCCATATTTACCTTTTTTGTAGTAAAATTTTAAAATGTATCGAATTTCTTCATTAGATTCACTCATTTTAACAATAAAAAAACAAATGAAAACCACACATTTTCCTAATCTAAATTTGGAATTGTCTTCTTTAAAATTAAAACTTTTTAATGATACCAAAATCAGCCAGATACAAATGGTATAGCCAAAGATATCTTATTACAAGTTCATACATACTATATGCGAAAAGACATTTTCCCCAACCTATTATTATAATAATAAAGAAATAAAACAGTCATGAGAATAAAATACATAAACCAGATGCCAAAAGCTAAAAGTAAACGTGAACACTGAACATTTATTTAATGAAATCCTCGATGTCATTAAAACACTTTTCCACCAAACATCTATATAATTTTAATTTTCTTTTTGGTAATTCTCTTATGACTATAGGTATTGAATTAAGACTTTTGTGATCATCACTTGAAAGTTTTTTGACTTATCAAGGTGTTTTAATCATTTTCAAAATCCAAGACGTGCTTCATTGATTTCGTAAACTGGTGCTGACCGTGGTTGCGAGGTACCGATTATACGTATCTAGAAAGAACTCTTTGTACACAGACGGAGACGAGTTTATAAGGATTCCGTTTTTGCCAAAATGGCTACAGAACCTAAAAAGAACATCATCTTTATACGTTTTAGATTAGATAATACTCGTGACTTAATCTCTATTAAGATACAAAAAATAACAATCAAATGTAAATACAAAATTGGTATAACATTTTTTAAATCACCATTACTAATCGTAGAAATATTATTAATAGTTTAACTAAACTATTCAAATATGGCGAAACGAAGGATTTAGATTAGAATTTATTTGTATGTAATAAATTATCTAAAAATATTAAAAAGTACATTTTCAATCATTTGTTCTTTCTTGCACTTGCATAGACTAGCGTCATAAATAAGGGCTAGTTGTAGAGGCGGCCGCTATAAGTGCAAACATCAAAGGAGCACTCTCAATGTACAAACTTGAAATTTGTGACTTATTTCACTTCCAACAAAATAAAATTTGTTAATTTGCATTAAACTATATTACATTATAACAAATGTTGGGAGCTCATAATTTAAACTATATATACCATGGACGCCCAAAATTTTAGTAACGATGGTTTAGATATGAATAGATTTTCATATAATCTCTATTAATATTGTAAATGCGAAAGTAACTGTGTCTGTTCCGCTTTCACGGAAAAACTACGTGACCGATTTGGCTGAAGCTCAGTATATATATTTTTTCGATGCCGAGGATGCACATAAGATACTTTATATCCCGAAAATGGGATAGTTTCCGGGATAAAAATATATATGTCTCTCTGTTTGTTATGCTTTTACGAAAAAACTATTAGACCTATTGGGCTGAAATTCGGTATATATGTAATTTTAATACCCCGGATGGACAGAGGATACTTTTCATCCCGGACAATGGGATAAATTTATGTAAAGGTTATTTTTGTAATTTTCGTTAGTTTCATTATTTTTGTCGTTTATGTAGTTTACGAGATAGATAGACGGAGGATAGATAAATAAAACTAGAACGGGTTGAAATAGAGGATATAAGTTTATATGGAACCAATCATTTCTCAAGTTTATACTGGATCGGTTTTGCTGTAATTTAGTTTAAATGTAGTTTTAATACCAAAAATGGACATAAATACTTTTAATACCGGCAGATGGGATAGGTTGCAATATAAAATAAAGTGAATCTTCCGGGGGCAAAAAGCACTAACATGAAAATTTAGTACAATCTAACCTGTACTAACGCCTACTCTTTAAACAAGAGGCACGCACTAGACTTACTAGAGGTTGGCTCGCGGCGCAGCCGCGGGGTAAACTCTAGTGTTGTATAAAATTAAATGCACACTAAACGAGATGAACATTGAACTTTATTGTCTTAAAAATACGAGTTTCTGCGTTATTTAACACTTTAGGTTTTTGTTTATTCGTGTGGCTCATAAAACCAACTACAATTTTTAGATAAATAACTATATAATATCTAACTAGACACAAAAATGCGAAGAAAAAACTATATATAGACATAATAAAACTAGGTTTTAACGGTTTTAAGCGCGGTAATTTATTTGATTTTTATTATTCCGATGTTTCGGCCACTTTTCAGTAGCCGTCATCACGGTACACAAAGATGTCAAGTGTCAATGAGTATTGTTAAAGTTTTATTTAGCCTACCGCCAACTGGTTCAAATTACTTATTTAGTTATATTTTCTTTCATTATAAATCTATAAGATTATTTAGTTTTAATTTTGTATATGGATATGATTTACTCTTTGGGAGCTTAATCTAATTTATCACCGCTTCCTAACATGTTGTGGCTTGAAGAGGAGAAGCGGCGCAAGAAACTCTTCAGCAAACATGCCTAGCTCTAACCATTTTATATAATACTAGAATATACCCCGCGGCTACGCCGCGGGTCAATCCCCAGTGCAGTGGTCGCCAAATGGCGGACAGCCGACCCAATTTGTGCGGACCGCCAAAAAATGACATTTTTCTCATTGATATGTAAAAAAATACCTTTGTTGTTTCCGTAATTACATTTGTTTAATAAATATTTTTTCTATAAAATGTTGTGCGGACCGCGATGATCATTTCGTTTCTTAAAACGGACCCCGAGAGAAACTAATTGGTGACCCCTGCTCTAGTGCCTGCCTCTTGTTTAAAGAGGTTACAACACAGGTTACATTGTATGAAATTTTTATGTTAGTGCTATTTGCCCTCTAAGATTCACTTCATTTTATATCGCAAACTATCCCATCCCATCTCCCGGATGATAAGTATCTATGCCCACTTATGGTCTTCATACTACACATGTACACCAAAATGACCACCATTAAACAAAATGGCAAATCATAAAAAATATCCCTAAGTATTAAAATTACATATATATCGAATTTCATCCAAATCGGTCCAATAGTTTTTCCGTAAAAGCATAACAAACAGAGAGACAAAGAATCCCAGAAACTATCCCATTTTTTGGGATAAAAAGTATCCTATGTTCATCCTCGGCATTGATTATATACATACACACACACACATACACACACACACACACACACACACACACACACACACACACACACATATATATATATATATATATATATATATATATATATATATATATATATATATATATATATATATATATATAGTGAGTTTCAGGTAAATCGGTCTAGTAGTTTTTCCGTGAAAACGGAACAGACAGACAGACAGAGTTACTTTCGAATTTATAATATTAATAAGGATTAAAATGGGTCGGAGGTAAAATAAAAAGAAATTGTCAATCAAACTGGTTTGTGTTCCGGTGCGCGCAGAAAGAGCTCACAGTGTAGTAGCGTCTGGCAGTAGTTTTTTACTGGCTTTGGGTCATAATAGTTTTGATGATCGGATCCCAAATAGGTGGTACTTGCCAACCATCTTCCCTATTGAAATTTGGGTGTTTTTTGATTTCAATAGCTTCATGCATCATTATATAGGTATGTAACGATTCTCTTTTGCGAGGATTTGTGGTTTATCGAATCTGATATAGTGGTTGGGCTTATCCAGCGTGTGTTCACTGCTCGCCGACTTTGTAGACCTTGAGTGTTTCATGTCAGCAATGTGTTCTTTTACCCGTGTTTTTATGCTCCTATTTGTTTGCCCAATAATATGATAATCCACACTCACAATCGAGCTTATAGGCAGACACCTGCATGCTAGAGTGGGTGGGATATTGATTTCACAGGTCCCAAAAACTGGGTAATCTTTTTATGCGGCTTGAAATATGTTAGGGCACCGCTCAACTGTAGGTGGTTTGAGGCGCTTGAGACGATGCTGTGGAGTCTTCAGCTGATTGCGTTGTAGGACTGGGCTTGACTTGCTGAAGCTCTTCAGCCACGTGGTCTCGTCACAGATTTTTTGTGCTCTCTGAAACAAAGATTTTCCCACGGTAGCTAACTGACTAGGATGTTGGATTTTAATATTATATAAAATGGTTAGAGCTAGGCATGTTTGATGAAGAGTTTCTTGCGCTGCTTCTTCTCTTCAAAACGCAACATGTTGTGAAGCGGTTGTAAATTAGATTAGGCTTCCATAGAGTAAATAATAACCATAAACAAAATTAAAACTAAATCATTAAAATGAACAAGTTGGCGGTAGGCTAAATAAAACTTTACTAATACTCATTGACCGTTGACATCTTTGTCTTCCGTTATCACGGCTACTGAAAAGTGGCCGAAACGTCGGAATAATAAAAAACAAATGAATTACCGTGCTTAAAATCGTTGCAACGTAGTTTTATTATATATGAAAAGAATTTTACTATCCAGGGCCGTCTTTACCCGGGGGTGCAAGTGGTGCGTGGCTTCCGGGTCTACGAATCTACGGGCCGTAAGACAATAGCCACGTACCAAGCGACGGGCAGATGTACTTTTGGACACGAGGATTTATGGGGTTTCAGATTCTGCCAAAATGGCTGTGGTACGTACTAAAAAATGGAGCATAAACACTTTATCATATTTATACTAAAGCTTTCAAACCCTGGTAAGTATCTCTATTTGACTTACATACATAAAAACTTAATAGATATTTATATCTTTATACATAAAATTTTTCTGTGCCCTTTAGGAGGAGTTCAGTCACATACACACGTATGTGACTGAACTCCTCCTAAAGGGCTGGACCGATTTCGATGAAATTTTTTGTGTGTTCAGGTGGATTTGAGAATGGTTTAGATTCACAATTGGACCCGGTAGGTGGCGCTGCAATCGGGTTCTAAATTTTATTTTTCAGGGCAAAACGTCTGCTGGGATAGCTATTATATTATATGTACTTATATAATACAGCTAAAAAAAAATTGTGCTGTCTTTTGGAGGGAGTTCTTAAGACATCAAAAACTAACATTTTTTCACTCAAGACTCAAAAAGTCGGTTTTTTTGCGCCACCCTAATATATATACACGCACACTTATAATATACATATACAGACAGACAGGCGGGGAAAGCGACTTTGCTTTATACTATATAAAGATTTAAAACACTCAAAAGAACAGAATCATTCAATTTAGTGTTTGTTATAATGCTTTCATAACACAATATAGTGCTAAGTAAACGTTAACAAAGAACGCATGACCAAGCGTCTTCTCCTTAATAGAGACAATAAGAAGCGTGTTATTAGACATATTCTTAGTTTAAGTTAATCTAATTATTTTACGTCAAATTTAAATTACTTATTTCCTAGATTAGATTGTAATTTTAATATTATGCCCCTAATATGCATTCATTTATGGAAAAAATTATATTGTAGAAAGCGGACGAAGGCTCATTTCCGCACCCCAGCGCCGAATATAGATAATGGCCGCTTCCTATATCTTACTATCATTCACATGCCTTACCATCGGTTGAATTTTAACATTACTTGTATGGGGTTTATGTTAAATTTTATCGATAGTAGGGCAAGTGAATGGTCGGTAAGATATAAGAACCGGGTATAAGACGGCCCTGACTTACCGCGTGTTGACGGAAAAATCTCGAGAAACCCTGCACTAATTTACTTTGAACAAGGGTAGAAGATGTCTGGCGGCACTATGTGCACAGCACTAGTCGTGATTCTTCATTCGAGTCGTGATTAACCCTTCCAAATGTATTCTAGGAGTAGATGAAGTTAAATTCTTGGGGTACCACATCAACAGTGAAGGTACATGCCCTCCTCAGGATCGCATCCAAGTCTTATTGGATTTCCCGCCTCCTAAGACAGTTCAAGGCATGCGCCGATTTCTCGGTATGCTAAACTACTACCGGCGTTTTGTTCCTCATGCTGCCAAGTATCAGGTTCCACTAATTGAGGCACTAGTTGCAACAAACAACAAAGGCGCTAAGCCATTCCCTTGGTCTCCGGAACTACTCCAGCAATTTGAAGCCTGTAAGGAAAGCTTATCCTCGGCAACGCTACTGCAGGATCCAGCGAAAAACGCCAGTTTAGGTGTGTTCACTGATGCATCCAGCGTCCATGTTGGATCTTGCTTCAACAAAAGATAAATGGTCAATGGTTTCCACTTTCTTTTTTTAGCAAGAAACTTACACCACAGCAACAACAGTAGCCGGCTTATTATAGAGAATTGTCAGCAGTGTACGAAAGCGTCATATTTCAACATTTTCGATATATCCTAGAAGGCCAGCACGCCACAATATTCACTGACCACAAGCCACTCCTATACGCATTTTTACAGCGACGAGAGAAGCTACCACCTGCACAGCTAAACCAGCTATCATTTATTAGTCAATTCACGACTGATATACAGTACATCAAGGGCGAAGAAAATATCGTCGCCGATACAATGTCGCGTATCGATATCAACGCTATTTCCTTGGATCAAGATAACAATGCACTTGCAAAGTCACAATCTTCAGATTCAGAGCTGGAAAATTTGTTACAAACTGGTTCTAGCCTAAATCTCACTAAAGTTAGTCCACCAGGTACAAATACGACAATTTATTGTGATATTTCTACAGGAAAGCCTCGTCCCTATTTGACTCTTTCTTTTCGACGAGCAGCTTTCAACAATTTACATAATCTGAGTCATCCCGGCACCCGCACCACTACACGCCTCGTAACCGACCGTTTCGTTTGGCCATCAATAAAAAAGGATTGCCGGATCTGGTCTCGAACTTGTGACGCGTGCCAACGTAGCAAAATTTCGAGACATAACTCAGCCCCTTCGGGAAAGTTTGACACACCATCTGGGCGGTTCATGCACGTCCATGTAGATATTGTCGGGCCATTACCAGTTTGCAATGAGTACCGATATTGTTTAACTGCAATTGATAGAGTATCCAGATGGCCCGAGGTTTGGCCTATGCGCTCTATTACAGTAGAGGAAGTGGCGGAAACCTTTACCAGAGAGTGGATTACGACGGACCAAGGTTCCCAATTCGAATCTGACCTGTTTAACCGGCTATTACTACGATTTGCCACGAAACGCATTAGGACTACTTCATACCATCCCTGCGCAAACGGAAAGATTGAACGTATCCACAGACAGCTTAAGGCAGCGCTAATGTGCCATAAAGACTCACGGACAAGATCACTTCCTATGGTGTTGCTGGGCATGCGGTTAGCATTTAAAGAAGATCGCAAAGCCTCAGTCGCAGAAACTGTTTACGGGGAGCCCTTAAAACTCCCTGGAGAATTGTTGACGCCTACTTCAATATCAGAAAAAAATGAAGATGCCGCTGACTTTGTGGTACAATTACGCCAAAAGATGTCATCCATCCGTCCAGTGCCCGCCTCTCGACACTGCAAAGACTCCCATTTTATATTTAAAAAGTTGTCTACTGCCTCACATGTTTTTTTGAGAGACGATACCGTCCGCCGCGCACTGCAACCGCCATATACAGGCCCATTTAAAATATTAGAACGCTCAGACGATGGAAAAACATTCACACTAGCCATAAAAAACAACAAAGTTGTAGTGAGTATACACAGACTTAAACCAGCTTTTATAGATAACATTGATAATGAACTGACTCAAACTGAACAGGTGCCTACTTCACTTAAACAAGCTACTCTACCACTCAACCAGGAAGAGTTACCATCTAAACTACCTGTGCCTACAAAAGTTCCAGATGAGAACATTAAACAGCCGTATACCACACGCTCCGGCAGACGCGTTAGATTTAAGAATTATGATTGATTTTTTTAAAATAGCTACCTATCATTGTTTGTACAAATGTTTACTTCTTTTGTATTATTAATATTTTTAATTCACGCATTCAAAACTATAACATTTGTAACATTATTAGTATCTTGATACTGTTGTTTCGTAAACTGTATTTGGTGTATCTTTCTCCGTGGGGGGGTGGTGTGGCGGCACTATGTGCACAGCACTAGTCGCGCGTCACATCACTAACCAACAAAAAGAAAAGCCCGGGCTGTCATATTGTGACGAGATAAAAACGTACTTTCTTCCCGGCAAAACGATTGTAAACCGTAGACACTAAATATTGTGGTTTAATGTGTTCTTTCGTGATGCTCTGCCTGTGGGAATAAACAAGTACCATCTACCTATATGTCCTGGATTTTTATTTATCCAAACTGCCGACCCGGAGGTGTCTAGAATCTCCACAGATGTAGTCAGTGGTGGCGCTAGACGTCGGCGACCTCCCAGAAAAGTTTAAGATGGTTATTAAAAATTTAGTTATTCGTATATATTTCGATAAGCGTGAGTAGTAGTATTCAGAGTAGTAGGGGAGACCTACTTGAGAAGCACGATGACCTAAGACAACCTTGAGTTACCAGTTCTGTTGATGGAAGCGGATTTAGCGGCTGGTGTTAACTGTGAGAATGTTCTAAAAAAATGTAGTGAGTTATGTAATTTTTGTCAACATTTGATTGGCAGTAAAACACATGCTCATATTTCAGTCTTATTCTATTTATGGTTTTGTTTCCGATTGAGAAATGAAAGAGGTCTCGCAAAGCCTGTCTCCGACGTCTACATTTGGTCGCAACGCCACTGATAGCAGTTGCACCATTTGTTCTATTTAATTACATAAGAATACCCAAGTTCAACATTGGGACATTTATACGTCAAGACTAATAGAGGTCCAAAATAAAACACAACATTATTTTTTTATAATTTTATCTTGAGGTGTAAGTTTATTCGCATAACAATGTTTCATACAAATTTCCTTGTTTTGTACACACCTTTTCTTAGTTTGTTTTGTAGTTATTATCTTTTATAAAAGTTGACTCTCTAAAATTCTTTAACATATCATATCGTCATGTCTGTTCCCTATATCTAGAATTCGCTTCACCACTGTTGTTAAAAAAATCAGTTAACAGAGGATTTACTGAGGCAAAGTATTAGGAGGAAAGTAATAATTACTGTGGACTAATAGTTTAAAGAAATAATATACAAAATTATTGTGTTTAAAAGAAACACGGAATGGGCCCTTATCGCGTAAAATCTGCCTTAGTGTCGCGCGACATGTGACGCGTGTCGCGCGACACCAGCATTCAACTAATGGCCGGTCCCTATCTTACTATGTATTCATTTTCGTTACTACTGGTTAAAAAATTATAAACTTCCGTATCAAATAATGTCAATTTTCTACCAATAGAAAGGTAAAAGAACAGATAGTACGATTCGGAGACCCGACATAATCGTCATTGCACACAACGCACTGGTATCGGCGGACTCCACGCCAGTCCGCGGGGCTGCCAGTTACACCTATTAACACAATTCGTTACTAAATAACAACTAAATCACTTTAAAATCAATTCAAAATGTACATTATTCGTCTTATCAATGTTAACAAATCTAATCTGCTATCAAAAAATTAGCAAATTTAAATACAAAGATCACCTAGTAGTCTATTATAAAATTAATCACTTAAATATTAGAAAAACACAATAGTGAGAGTGGAGCCGCGCTCCACTTGTGATATACATTTATTATGCCTTTAGGTGTACATTCAACGGATCAATAGCAAAATAATTGCGTTGACATAATATTAAAACTAAAAATTGACTGTACATTCTATATATGTAAATATTTGTACATATTGCACTCTGAAGTAACAAAATTATTAAGAAATATCTGTCGAAACGAAGAATATAATTATATATATATATATATATATATATATATATATATATAAGCAGAACATAATATCTCAGTAAAGTCAAAATTCAATGAAGGTATCGATCACAATGTTCGTAGCTCGTACTTTAAATTCTAAGTCCCTATGGCTTAAAAAGCTTACTGAAGATAAATACAGAGGTCATTTACAAAAAAAAACATACTTCTACCCAAATAATATAAAAATAACAACAGCCATCTGTACTTTCCTATAGTAGATGAATAAAATTAAAACGTACATATGTCAAACATATGACAATAGATTCTAATGTTACCTATATACAAAATTTCAATGGACACGGTTTGTTAAAGGACTGGACGCGCCACGATTGGTCACTGCGACACTAAGGGTGTGTACACAAATGAAAGCACGGAGGAAACACTAGGAAATAACAATCGTCTAATAAAAAATAAACTGATAGTGCCCCTAAGTCCTACATTTCTAGAAGATATCACAAGTCTTTCTTCTCTTGCGTTTTGATATAGAAAAACACCGCTAGACCTGCAACAAACATTTTATTAATTGAAGTCATTTTTTGGACCATCTCATTCAAAAATCGGTAATAATTTTAAAGTCTTAATAGTTTCATTATTTCATTTGATTTAAAAAATTACTTTAAATAATACAATGCTGGCTGAAAATCTAGTAAAGTTTCGCTATGTCAAAATAAGAAGGAAGATACTTCAATGTCTTCTAGAAATTAAGGATCCATGGACTTTTTTAAAGTTGCATATTTTATTTGGCAATTGACATTCCTAGTACTATTTTTCAACGAACAAAAGGATGGGAGAAATAAAAACCGAATGGGCGTCGGAGGGCGACAGATCTCATCCTGCATCCGCTGCCGGATGCTCGCGTGTGCCGTCTCTATAGCTCAATCAACTCCACAAGCGACATAAACTTAAGCTAGCGACAGACTGATCCTACGTACGCAACGTATGCATTATTACTTCTAGACCATTAAAGTATGAAGACATGTTTTAAAAACTTATCAAGTTATATCACCAACGCTGTAAATCGCGCCTCACGCAACGTCGACCTGAGATCATCAGTTATTTTTCAGTTTAGAAGTTGAAAGTGATATCATAAGCTATCCCCTTATACGTCCACTGTGATTCTAGAACATAAGTTCGCAGCGAATGGGTCTGTTACAGAGGCTGTACATTATTAATACACCTGAGAAATGACAATAGGTTGAGTCTGATGTGAATTTACGATTTGACGCGGGACAAACGTGCACACCAACTCTCCCACGTTGCGTACGTAGGCTCAGTTTGTCACTAACTTTATTATCTTACTAATGTTCCATTAACAGCTAGGACACAAATTATATTAGGTTACTTTAATTATTACTTTCTCATGTGAGATTATTATACTTAATAAATCTATTACAATTTCGAAATTGAATAATATGTATCAAACACGACCGGCTGTGCACCGACGGAGGCCGACCTATGAAGCTATTTATGACACCCTACGCATCGAATGATGTATAACAATTACTTAACGAATGGCAGTTATATTTGTCACAAACGTGAGGGTAGCCCGTTGGGCGCCGCCTCAGTTATAAGGCATCGTATCGTAGCGTGACTTTCGTGATTGTAGATTCTTCTAGTATATCTACAGTTCGCTATGAGGGTCTGAACGACATCTCTTCCTGCTAGATGCCTTTTTATGGTACGAACAAAGTTTATATGTGGCCTTGAAGTCTGTACGTGTCATTGTGCAAAAGTTCGCACGTCATCTCTTTTGTACAATACAGCGTAGTGTTATAAACATTAACATTTGACTGGACCTTCGTAAATTCATGGAATTAACTTCACTCGAAGCGCATTTCAGTTTTGCGCGTAATGTAGTATTAATTAAAATCATAATTTCTTAATTTTAGTAAAATAATCATATTTTTAGATAGCGCTATTTAGGAAAAAACTATATTTTATGCATTATTATTGCAATTTAAAGAATTAACAGGTATTTTCAGACCAAAGCCGACATTCAAATTAAACACAATATATATTCTTTGCATCAATTTCATATTTAGTGCAAATTCTGGCAAAAATGTGACCGACATTTATATTACTTTGTAATTTACCTAGGGTGTGTTGAAGAATGCGCTAAATGTGTTAAATTTATTTCAAGCTGCATAAATAGATAAAAATTAGATTTCATAATGACAGCGTCATCTATCTGAAAGGATGTCGCTCAGATCCGTTATTAATGGAAAACGCGCTATGATTTCACGCATACAAAATCGCACCATGTGTTTACGTTTACAATGGCAGTGAGGTTATCATTACTATTGAAGAATATTGGAAATCACAATTACGCAATGAAAATATTACTCTGAAAACCTGCTAAGTCCTACATAACCGGATAACACCACACGTCATATTCTCTCTTTTTTATTTATACCTTGTTTTTTTAATTGCAGAGACTAATAAAGTAATACTAGTTAAAGTAGTAGTAAAATAGTATTCGCCAGGCAAGCAAAGGAAGAATGTCGACAGAGCCTTGTCTGATTAAATCTTTACAATTGCTCGGCCAAATTGTAGGTTCTTTGCCTGACGCCAATCAACGAAGTTCTAGTTATAACTCGAAAAGCCACATTTGAATACACAGATCATATTTCTCACAAATACACATATTAATACTCAAAAACTATCAATACCCTATTGTTCATCATAAAGTAATATTACACATTTTTAGAAATAGAACTGCGCGACACATCACCTTTCAATTCCCACCAAATCTTCTCAGACTTCAAAAGAATGTAAGTACCTACCTACATTTTGACACAAATTTGACATTTGCAACTGTCAATTTAATCCTGCAATTAAAAAACCTTAAAAAATATTTCTTCAGATATAATAGTTACAAAGAAAGTCTTAATAAGTTTTTACAATTTATGATTGTTTTGGTTTAAAAAGTATTATTTAAATAACATAAGGTCATAAAGTCAGAGAACAATAACTTGTAGCATCACCTATGATCGATTCTTATATTTTATACTAACCATTCATTTGTCTTCTTACTCGATCAAAGAGACAAAGCTCCATACAAGTCTTTGTACCGATGCTAAGGCAAGTGATTGAATAGTCATGCTGATAAAGGAATCAACCAAATTTAATCAATTTGGTTGAATGGCACAGAACTGATAAGATGACGGTATTCAACATATTGAACGAGTCAAGTTTATGTTTATATGGATCACTTTGGTTGATTCATCTAAATTGAAAGAGAGAAATAAAACGTCCAAATCTTAAGATATAGAAATCAGGGATTATTTATATAAGATTTAAGGAGATTTTAAGAGTTATATTTTTAAATGAGGGATTGCCATTCCTAATATTATTCGTCCACATAATTACGCTTTTAGGCGAAGTTATCTAAGACACACCAGTGACGCTTTGTGCTTTTGCTATTATATAAATCTCTAATGCTACAATTAAATTATATGAATCGAAAATATCATTAAGCAAACTAACGCGGTCCGCGGTGCAAGCTCGATCGCCACACGCTGATTTTTAAAAATATGTATATTAAGAAATGCATTTTTTCGAAAACTCCAAACATACGTAACATGTAAAATACACAGCACACTAATGGCATGTAAACAAAACACATTCGTCACTCATTCAGTACTCTTATAGTAAGGTGATGTCGGTGAACATTTCTATACTAAATCGCGTCAACTTATTATTGAAACAACATTTCTTTATAAAAATACTATATTATTAAATTTAATTATTATATAACCCGAGTTCCAATTTAAATCTCATACATTTCCCATGTTTAAATTTATGCTCTATATATTGTGTTTATTTCATGTAATTTATTTCAGGTTAAGTTAGATTTTAAAATTATTACACTCATATTGCTATGCATTATACAATATTATTACATTAAAAAGGTGTTTGATTAAGAAATATTAATTTGTTTTGATACTTGAATTAACGCCATTTAGTATGAAAACCCGACTGTTACGCTTTCGCCTTAATGTATTTTTTAATCGCATAATTATGGATGTTGTGATGTTTTGCGAGCTATGATTATGATACATTGCGCGAGATACGACGCGCTAGTTTGGTGTTATAATGAGTTACGACACACTAAGACCTGTATTCTAAAACAATACTCATCGATGGCCGAGATAATCCGTCCAAATCTAAAAGTATTTTCAAACGCGTTATAGGTCACAGGGTTGTACATAGGGTTGTACAAGATTTAAATTATACCGATTATCATCTTAAGCATTGATCAAGAACTCGCATTCTACACTTGAATTTATAATCGGCTAAATTAAAATGTCGTCGACTTATATAACGATGATACATTAAAAACTATATATTGATTTTAACGGATTATCACCAAGTAATTGCCAATTAATTACTGTTAGAACAATATTGTAGAAAATATGAGTCTAATATTGTTGAGACGGACACTTTAACAACAGGAACCTCTACAAACTGCTATTAAATGAATGTCCGCAAAGGAAACGATATTTAAGGGCATCCGGAAGGCTTCTTGTTTTACACGATCCAAACGAGATGGCGTTAAAATCAACAAATTTCGTAGTTCGAGAATAGCTCGACAATGTTGTGAAAATTTCATGGTAGGTATAAAGCACGAAAGCACGTTTCGATGGTAACATTAATTTTAACTTGGATAACCTAACCCAGCAATTCGTCTTCGACAAACTTGGCGACTACCATCACTCGTCTAAAAAGGAGAGGCCTGAACCCTGCATTGTCCAGCAACGGTTTATTTATGACAGTTCAAGTATATATAACTACGTTTTTTTTAATACGCCATTATATTTTAATACTAGCTTCTGCCCGTGACTTCGTCCGCGTGGAATAGTTTAAAAAAAATTAAGTTAAAAATCCCCCGATTTTGAAAGATTCTTCGTTGGTGCTCCGCTCCTATTGGTCGTAGCGTAATGATATATAGCCTATAGCCTTCCTCGATAAATGGGCTGTCTAATATTGAACGAATTTTTCAAATCAGACCAGTAGTTCCTGAGATTAGCGCGTTCAATCAAACAAGCAAACAAACTCTTCAGCTTTATGTAAGAGTATAAGATGTGCACGTATTCAAAATATTTCACCAAGATTTATATAAAACGTGATAGGTAAAGAAAATTATTTAAATAATTTCATGACTTTTTTCAATTGATGTAAAATAATTCACATAAAATATGTTAATTCAACCGCGAATTTCCAAACAATATTAAATGTTTTTAACAACGCCATCTTGTTTGTTCGGCGTGTAGAACTTCTCAGATCCCTTGAGTAATAACGTTAACCGGTAATTGAGATCGATTAATTTAGTTTCTATATTAATGTACTATTTATTTTTCCATTCGTCAACAATATAGGTACATAATACAGGTAACGCGAAATAAGGCATTTCGTATTTGAATATCGTTTTATGGGCAACTTTATTTAATCTTTTAAATGTAAAAAGAAATACTTAAACACTTTCTATATTGTTAATGATGACTAATTAACAATTTTTCACTGCTCAGCTCGCTCATGGATTACTACGTAATCATCACTTACATGTCATTTTATTTAGTAAAATAAATGATTTTTGTAGTGATTAGTAATTAAACAATAATATAGTTTAAAATAATAATTATTAAATTTAATAGAAAATATAGAATTTATGAACTTATAAAAACTAACATTATGAAAAAGAAAATATTGTAAATAGTTAGCAAATTCTGTGATAACAGACTGTTTCATGAGCGAGCTGTGCCGCGCCTAAAGTCGCGCAGGTATTTTACAAACACTGCATGCATATTGACTACCTTCGAGATTTACAATTTTTTAAGTGTCTAATACACCGACATTGTTCCCATAGAGTAAGCTCGGCCAAATAGATGCAACAAATAAATATTTTTTATTAATCAAATAATTATAGGTAACTCAGCTGCCTTTTGTACTTTACAGTTCATATAGAAAATTGTTGCACCTAAATTAAGAAAAATAAATAGTAATATAGCCTACATTTGGGAGTTTTACCTACATAACAGCTGCCATAAACATGCATGCAGTGTTTTAATTCAAAATTTATCAATGATGCAGATTATTAGCTAAATCTGCCTAAACATTTCTTAACTGTATGAGGTTTATGTCTTGTTTCTAGTTTATTTTTATATTATTTATAAAATTAATATTAGATTGCACGGAGCTTAATATTATATTTGTATTAGTCGCACGGTATCGAAAAATGTAACATTTTCTAGTAATTTAAGGGAGATTACGAGAGATGGCGTTATAATCAACAAAATTCACATTTAAACTTTTTATAGCGTACGGAGCCGAATAGTCGTTTAGCGCTTTTGTGACAATTTGAAAACATCCTTGATATATTGATTATAATATAAAAATTGACTGCCATGATTTATAAATTGTTGCACTGAATTCTAACATGTATATAAGAAAAAATGTCATGACCTAAAATACAATGCAGATTTTAATGTTTAAAATATGTCAAGAATGTATTCAAGATATAAAAATTTTCCGATTATCCCCTCAATCGAAACTTACATAAAATATAAAAAAGTTAATTTTGCGGACAACGCCATCTATGATTCAGTTTGTTTACTTAGCGAATGTAATACAAGCTTAGTGCTCCTGAGTGATGTGATTAGATCTACAACAAACTTGCATTAGTGAAGCTTAAGATGCGAGCTTCTCTGTGTTTACTATAATATGTAATAAGATGCACTTATTTCAGCCTATGTATGGTAGATAATTCAACATGTTACAAATGTAATCACAGCAATAATAAATTATAATGACTTGTTTCGTCAATGGACACGGCACAGAAAAATGGAACATAAATCAGAACTAAATTCGACAGGACACGATAACACGCCTCACATAAACTATATTATAAACAAACATTATTTAAAACCACATTAACACCGGCGGCTATTCTGTGAACGCATCGACGACCACACGACACCGTCGTATCGTCGAAACGTTAATCGTTAATTTTGGTAAATAAACATAGCTATCAACTTTTCACCCAATAGAAACATCTCTTCATATATTACTTTTTCTCTATAACTCTCGTAACACGTACGTATGCGTAATTTAGGAGGTGTACTTATCGAGTCTTATTATATACTCATATCCGAGTGACCAACTCAGTGTCCAGTCATAAAGAAACACAACAACACTTAATATATTCTCCAAACTTTCAACAACACATATATTCGATCTGTCGCACATGTACGCGGTTGGTCACCGAATACGCGCGGTGCACTTCGCACTGTCCTTATAAATAGGTCGCGGGCTCGGCCGTCCTCGGTCCTTCACTTCACTAAAACTAGCCAGTCTATGAGCATTCTCTCCTGGGGCGGGGGGCGGGGGGTCAGAGCAGGCCGCGGGGGGCTGCGGCCTCGACGCCTGCGCCAGGCCGCTAGAGCGCCGCGGTGCTCTCAGCCGCGACGGCCGCCTGCGACACGTCCGACACGTCCCAGATCTCCTCGAGGAACGGCGGCAGCTTCCTGTTCTTCAGCTTGAGCGAGATGCACATATTCGAGTTCTGCGTGCCCAGCGTGCGCAGCTCTGTCAGCACGCCAAGGATCTTGCCGAATACGACTGCGCAACGCGGCGACGCGCTGTTCTGGTTCAGGATGTACACCCGCAACGTGTTCAAGTAGTATCTCTGGATGTCCTCCACGACCAACGGTTGTTCTAGACCCGGCCGATCTGGAAAATGTTGTTCAAGGATGATATTAATGGAAAAAAAGAGAAACGCTTATAACAATCGTCATGTCCGACCATCCATCTTTGAGACGTATGTTACACAGAATTTAGAGGCCTTCTTAGTAGTTCTTACAATGTTTATGGGAATATTTTTTTATTACCTGAGAATATGACGATGGCGGTGAGCAACGCGTAGTGGACGTTGTCCATACTCATGGCGTATATATACCGACAGAAGTGCAGAAGATCCTCGATAACGTAAGACATGCCCGCCTTGCGGTAGTTGTCGCGGGTGTACGCTTGGTTGTTTGCGAACAGCACGCTGTCGGTCGCCGCGTCGTATCGCCGCGCCACCCGCAGCATCATCACTTCACTCGATGACGCCTGTCAAGTTCAACAATTAAACGTATTTAATTACACTAGTGCCAGGGAAACTTTGTGCGCGTTACTATAACAATGTAATAATAATAATAATAATAAATCATTCGGAAAATATTAACGAAAGAGAGATATAGACAAACGAAAACAGACATGAATATAGATTCCATATAAATAAAAATAAATTTGGAAATTACCTTTAGTAACGTTATCTGATCGGATTGTGAGATCTTTGAAAAACCGGGCAGTCCTTTAGCGAACTCCACAATAAGCTGTACTGTTAAAATCGTCATTTCCGTGATTTGACGAAACGGCATATCGGTCTCTTCATCATCCTCGTCCGATAGCCACGTCTGAAAACAGATAGACATGTAGAATAAATAATAGCTTAAAAATGACAAATGATTGTAATCTAGATTATTTATAGTCAGAAACAGAGATAAAAATTGAATTAAAACTTAGCTAGGTTCATAAATTCCCTGGCAACAAACAGTCAGAGAATTTCTTGGAACTTCTTAATTATGAAGCAGTGCGCTTAGATTAGGAAGCAGATTTTACAAAAATAATAGAATTTTGTTTCATATTTTGACATTTACAACATATTTTTAGACTAAGTTTTATATTTGAACAAAGAATGAGAATTTAAGAAGAATCGATATTAGCAACATCTAGCGAACGAGATGAAACTAAACTTCAAAGCAATACTTTGAAGTATTGAAATTATGATTCCTAATATTTTTCTTCCTTATCACTACAAAACCTTATTTCTAAATCTATTTTCATCATATCTGGAAGCAGCAACAAATGTTACATAACACAGGCTGTGTGTAAAGTTCTGATAGGCTATCGCCATATGATGCACGGGAGCGAAGCAATATTATATGGAGTCATTATGGGGTATCACTAGTCAGAAATAAATATTTCAATGAACTTAGAACTTACATGTGTGACCCTCTTAAGGTCTTCATCTGATGGTTGTTCATAGCCCTCTTGATACCAGACGAGCCTTGCAATTAGCGACTTCTGGTTCTCGGTAAGGGGTTGTACATTCTTCTGCCTGTTTGTCTCCATCAGTTTTTCCGTGAGGAACCGCGGCACGACCTCGTGCTGGAAACATTCCAGCTTCACGTACGAAACCGTGCGGTTATTATCTCGCTTTATACATAAATGTAAAGCTTAACAGATATGGAATGTTAAGCTGGAGATTGCACTTGGTTTCATTACATAAACTTAAAAATAAACAATTGTACTCATATGCTAAAAATGTGGGCTTTTACAACACAGAACAAAATTGGTTTAAACGATTTTTTTATAGAGAAACGATATTTTGGAAGTGTATGTAATGGTTGATATATGTATTTATTATTAAAGGTATATTAAGAGTCAATTAAAAAAAAGACAAAGTATGATTTTGCATGAATGTTTTAATTTCTATCTTTAAAGCAACACAGCATGAACACTAATTAGTCAGGCAGCACTATGTATATAGCAAGCATACTTACGATTTTAACCGCCTCTAGAGGTGGGGGATCACATTGCATTATAGATGGCATGCGATCATCCACTGTCGTCGTACTGACTGATAACTTGTCTTTTTCTTTTTGCGAATTCTTTAATTTCTCGTCCCTCTTTTTTCTACATAGGGGATCTGGGACGACACACTCTGGCCTCATGCCTACCGCGAGGCACTTTTTTAACCGACATTCTTGACATTTTCTTCGCATGTACATGTCCATTTCACACGCATGCCCAAATTTACAAATGTAGACAGCATTTTTGGTGACGCTCCGTCTGAAGAATCCTGTAATTAATTAAATAAATATAAAGTAATCTGTAGAAAAACGCTCGCTCACACACATATTGTATGGCCCAAAGATAAATTATGCTTGTTTTATAGGTAATTTAAAAATCAAACTTTGTGGTCGGTCCTAGGCCAATGTAAAAAAATGGAAACGGGCTAAAACTTAGACTACTAGACCATAGAGACTGTTAAAATCATCAATATTATCTCAGAGATAAATCTTCGATCGTTGTGTTTGGATTGGGGTCCACTTCGGCATAATAGAATTGACAACTCTCTGGTGAACATATGTAGCTCCAAACAATGCCGAGGACACTATTGCGTAGTAAGGCAGCAGTTCTGAATAGGCAAATCATTAAGCACATCTTTAATTCGTAAATTCAATTAGTGGCAATACTTTGCGTAAACTATTCAACAATTGAAGTGATTAAAATTGTTTGAATATTCCAATCAGTTTTCACACTACCACTTGTTATCTATTTATAATCTGGAAAAAGGTGTGATGAAATCATTTTCGCAAAACAAGTTTTTTCGTGATAAGATAATGTGTAGTCGTGAACGCTAAGGTTGACTGAAAAACACAGTTCATTGACAGGACTGTTGTATTTGTAATACGTATTTGTTTTCAAGGTAGTTTTAGACTGAGTAAAAAAATTCTATCAAAAAAGAAACAAGAATTCAGTAAATCAAAAAACACGACGATTTGAGAAACCTCCTTCTTTTTTGAACTCGGTAAAAAATACCCTTTGAAGACGAATCATCCTTAGAAGGAAAGGACTCTAAGCGCAGTTTGATTGTAAATTAAGTGATTTGCATGCAAGTGAAATTTTATAGTAGAGCCAAGGTAGGCTTAATATGGCTTTGATGATTCAAAAAGTAGACGCCCTACAGACGAGTATCGTGACGTATCGTCTCGACGAATAACTGCTACATGCACTAAGTACATTACAGCAACCTCGACACAATGCGCCAATTCGTTGGTGAATTGGCACGTTGTCGGCGACCAACATCCTCCTACTAACTATGTAGGTCAGTAAATATACTATCGTGGTCTAAATTTTCTTATTTATCACCAAGCGCGTAGCGACCGCCGTATCAGCCATATCAATGATATGAGGCCCCTAAGCTATAGGAGCCCCGAAAATGTGTAAGCAAAAGTTCTTAAAATATTATTCAGAATCTTTTATAGATTAATAACATTTTACAGAATAACTGCTAGGCCAACAGAAACGGCTATTAGTCTTGTGATTATTGTCCGCTATAGACAGAAAATTAAAAAAAACAGAAAGCGATATTGATAAATAAGTTTGTCGAAAAAAAGGCGAAACAAGTGTATTTTTGATTTGAATTGTTTGTCTAACTTAGCTCCTAGGAGCATTAAGTATAAGTAATAACTTATAATCTATATACCATTATTTTAATTCAATTCGAGCATATTTTGTTTCTTTTATTAAAAAAAAACTTTACACTTTACCCTTCCTTTGGGCCCCCTAACACATTTTGATACGGGGCCCGTCTAAGGCAAGCTACGCCACTGTTTATCACGCACTATAAGAGTGTCAATCGATTATTGGGTCGAAATGTATATATTATGGTTCCGTATTCAAGTGACAAAAAAAGAACCCCTATAATTTCGTCATGTCGCATTGTCCTCTTAGGACGTCTATTATCTTATTTAGTAGAAATTATCCGCAACTACCCGCTCATATACTACAATGTGTATTCTACTACCACGTGCGCAGAAGGTTTGCCGATAGCCTCATGATGTCACGCATCGCGTCGATGGTCAGTAGGGTTGACAAAAAAGGTTACATAAATAGTTGTTACAATAAAATTATTATTTTATATATTTTACATAAGTACATACAATAACAGTAACTAGTCATCGGCAAACCTGCGCGCGGCTTATATGTCACCATATTATGTTATTGATAGATCAAAAAATGATGGCGATGTCCCATAATGTTTTTGTCTTCATACTTGGCGAGACAGAAAAATATGTAAAGACGTAAAAAGTATCCTCCTTAGAAGTTCCCAATTATATCGTGAACCTAATTGAGGTGCTGACAATTAAGAAAACACTCTCGGGAAATTGATTTGATCGAGATATATAAGCTAGGCTGAGATATGAAGTACTTTCCAAAGTCAAAGGGCAGAAACGGTGGACCTTTGCCATAACGGAAATCTCGCTATGAATTCACATTCGACTCTCCGTTGGACGGTCTTTATATTCTATAGTATGAATTTGACGAATACCTTTGCATCCTTCACACGAGAGCGCGTTGTAGTGGTAGCCTGAAGCCCTATCACCACATACAAGGCACAGCTCCTCCTGCTGGCGAGGCGTAGGCCCTTTCTTTTGCCGTCGCGCGTCTCCATCTGTACTACACCCATTCACACTGGAGGCTGGTGAGAGTTCCTCGCGACCTGAAACAATTGTAACAAAACATGTTAGTTTGTCGATATATCCAAAATGCAACTGCGCAATAAAATCCCACTGGCGCCGAGTGTCGACAAACTAAAATTGGCCGGCATTAAATTTGCATATACTTCATGAACGATTTGTCGAGACTCGAGACATCATCGGTCGAGTGAATTTTATTTTTCTTTCTTACAATTCAGAAATATTTTCGTAACGATACTGGTAAATGATTTTCGACAGTAGCGTGGACATTTCCTGTCCAAACAAAGGTGCCTAGGGCTCGGTGTGCATACAAATTAGGATTCACCTGGCTTTTGGTATTCGGAGTGTTACATGGGTGTAGGCTATACGATGCGTGCTGGAAGTGTAATCGGCAATTGTCAATCAAATAGTCGGAAATCCATAATAAGTAACTGGGGAAATATTATTAACAATACTTTATAGTACTGGACATGTATATTTGATGCATTGCTCTTAAAACATTCTGTAACCAATTGTGGTTGTTTGCTATGTATGTAACATTTTTTGTCTTACAAAAACAGGCATTCAGTTAAACCAGCGTATTATTTTATGGAATAATCTTTATATCTATACATATAATAAAACTGTAAAGGTCGAATTTCTGTACAATGGAAAAAAATGCTAAAAACCGAATCAGGGGGATGTAAGAAGTGAAATAGAACTAATTTAGATTTTTTTTAAAAATTTTGATTCTCTGTTTGTCTGTCTGTTTGTACCGGCTAATCTCCGAAACGACTGACCGATTTAAATGAATTTTTTTATGGTGGTAGCTTATATCCCTGGCCAACATATAAGGATACTTTTGATCCCAACATATAAGGATACTTTCCACGCGGACGAAATCGCGGCCAGAAGCTAGTCAACAAATAAAATTAGCCTGCAATTTCAAAATAAATGCCAAAATGGAAGAGAAATCTACCACACATATGGAGCTAAGTGAATATTTTTAGAATTTTTGTGTGTGAAATTTTATCTCGAATAGACTCCGAAACAGCTTAACGGATTTTAATGAACGTTTAGGGATCAAAACAGGGATTTTATTCTAAATTTTTTGTATGTGTAATTTCAGTATCCTGTATTTTTCAGAAAATATTAATATTTGTAACTCCACTTGAACGAAGTCGAGGACAGCTAGTATACAAGAAGTTTGGGTAAGTAACAGCCTACATGTCAATTAAAGGCCAAATAAAGACAAGTTTATTTACTTTTTTATTGTGTCCATAGGGCCAGTCGTGTTCGAATGTACGGGTCGGTGGCCGAACCAGCGTACTGGCATTACACAAGCAGGCTAAATAGCCGATGCCAAAAAACTAGTCCCACGCGGCATCTCAGCCAGCAGACAATATCTTTTGTCAGTCCAGCATCGTTTTTTCTCTGTATCATGTGTTATTTTTGTTTTGTAAAGTTTAACAAAGTAGTTCACAAATGTACAGCAATATTATACAAACACAAGACTCGAATCTTCGATAAATTGATTATTCAACAACACGGTTGTTTCTAAAAAGTAAATTGAATAAGATATAAATTTATAATATAATACTAGATTTTTGAAGCGGTTTTTATCACGTAACTTCGGATTCATATCCCGCGGACATAATCTTATTCTTCGGTACGATAGGCATTCTATTAGGTTTTTACATATGAAATTGCCGTTTTATATGAAACTAGCGATCTTGGCAGACGCTGTCCTGCCCTAAAAAAATAAAAATCTATAACCCGGTTCCAGTGCCACCTACCGGGTCTAATTGTGATTCTAAACCACCCCGGGACTCACTTAAACACATAAAATTTCATCAAAATCGTAGAACCCGATTCCAGCGCCAAGTATTTTGTTTAGATTGATGGGCTACATTATTGAAGTTTTAGTAGGGATCCCTAATTTTTGTATCGTCGGTAGTCAACCGTTATCCACTGCTGGACGTAGACCTCCCCAAAGAGCCACCTAAGCCGGTCCTCCGCAGTTCTCAACGAGCCTCTTTTGTTTAGCCAGCCTTTAATTTTTGTATAGCCTATATTAATCAGGGATAATAGCATTCGAATGGTGAAAGAATTTTTGAAATCAGTCTAGTAGTTCTTGAGTTTATTCGTCAGAAAAATACAAATCTTTTCTCTTTATAATATTATTAGTTAGTATAGTATAAGTTAACATATTTTTTTTCTATTAATCAAAGTAATCACCCATACAATTAATGCATCTTTGCCAATGCAGTGGCAGTTTATTGATGCCCTTCTTGAAGAAATCAGCTAGGCTGGAGGCAACAAATTCTTCAAAGGTATTTTGTACTGCCTCTCGGGTATTGAATTTTTTCCCGTCAAGAAGTTATCCAAATTATGGAAAAAGTAGAAGTTTGTAGGCGCAAGGTCTGGTGAGGAGTACAGCGGATGACGGAGGGATTCCAACCCCAGCTCTTGTGACTTGGAGACCGCCTGCTGTGCAGTCAAACGATTGACCAATGCTGGTTGGAGACATGCGAGCTTGTAGCATCATTGTATTCAGTTTTTCACAGTCCACATCTGCAGTAATGCTCATCCCGTTTGGTAAGAACCGGGGCTAGACCACCAAACAGTGAACATCACTTTTCTAGGGGTAAGTTTTCGTTTAGGGCATTGTTTTTGCGGTTCAATATTCCTTCGTTTGTGTGGCTGTTGAGCAGTGCAAGGCACATCTCGACGCGTATGTCGCGCTGGCGATCATTGAGTTTGTGGGGCACCCATTTGACGCAAATAGACCAATGTTGTTTTGACGCGAACGTCAAAAGCTGCTACTAATTCAGCCGTAGTATCATCAGCTTCCACAATCGCCTTTAATTCGTCATTGTCGATCAAAGTTTTCGGGCTACCACGAGGTCCATTTTTGAGATCGAAATTTCCAGAACAGAAGCGGGCAAAGCAATAACAGGTAGTGCGTTCGCTCCGTAAACGTCGTTGATGTTGCATGCCGCTTGTGCCGCATTGCTGCCACGACGCTATTCATATTCCATAATTACGTGAATTTTCAACGCATCCATGACGACGAAAAAGATTCAAATGCGATTAAAACATAACACTACGCTAATCAATATATAAATAATTTATTTTTAAAAAAGAATTCCATGTTTTAAAATAAAATTAATTTCATATATAATTCTTAGCCAAACAAAAATTATATTGATTTGAAATGGCAATTTCATAGGTAAAGGTAAACCTACTATATTATGCGAAAAATCATGACAGTCAGTTATGTCTGTAATACTAGTGTATATTTCAAATCCCACCAAAACTATCCCACTTTCTGGGAAAAAAGTATCTCATGTTTATTCTTGTTATCGAAAATACATATATTTTAAATTGCATGATAATCTGTTCATTACTTTAGATCATATAAACGTTTAGATAAGGCGTGAATTGCACAAAAACGGCCATAAAAAGTGCACTAAATTTGGTGCACTTACTCCCCATGTATGTTAGTGTCGTTTCGACTACTTTAGCAGTTAGAGCTCTCGAAATAAAAACCATTACGCCGTCCTGCGCTATTAAAATATATCGGAACTAGTTTAAAAGAGGAAAGGATAAGGATAAGATGTCATTTCATCGGCAAGTTTATCACTTTTCTCATGATTTCTTTATGAAAACATGAAATTTAATTTTCAAAAATCAAAGGTTATCGATTTGATTGATATTGTCAGCTGATAAATGGGAGTTAGTTTCCAAAATTTGGGGTATTTTGTTATGATTTTTTAAGTGAAAATTCTTTAGAATCGTTGTGTCTCGATGAAACGAAAAAGCGACACTAAAAAGAGATAAACATATAAGTCTATACTCTATAGGACCTGCGAAAGAATGAGATAGAATACATTATATTTAATAATTTAAACACTGCTCGTACAGATAGAGTTGGAAATGTTTTGGAAAATATGCTATGTATATAATATAATATGTAAACATGTAATTATTTTGCCATTTTCTTCAAATAAAGTCGTTTTCTCCTTTCTTCCTTTTGAATTTTTGCGTTAATACTTCTAATTTCTTGTTTTAAAGCTTAAATATATTATAACGATATATATGAAATGTGACGTCACGAAATTTAGAATCCCTCCCACCCCTTTTCACACTTTGTTTCACTTCTACTGCGTGTGAACGGAACACACACTTATTTATTTATTTTTTTATTTGGATTACACTACCACGCCCACTACCCAGTATGAACCCATCGAATCGTTGCAAGTTCATTATTACAACTGATTTCACTGACTTTTAGCTTGGGATAATCTTTGGGGCATAAATAGTCTTTGTGACCTTTGTCAAATTGTTGTGTAAATACAAAAATAATTTTCAATTACGAATAGTTTTTTTTACAATTATTACATTAGTATTGGTACACAGACTTATAAATACTAAAATCTCTACAGACATTTAAAAAAAAATTAAAATGACTAGTAAATATAATAAAACTCAATTGTGCATGTAGTTTATTTTCTATGGCTTGTTCCAAAACACGTTTTTTGCGGTGTTGTTTGTTAGCAATGCTCTCTCTAGAAATGTTATATCTCAATGTTCATAACCAAGGTCGTGAAGAAGAAAAACATTTAAACAAAGTAACTTTCACATTTATAAATGAGTATGCATTTTAAATTGATTTGTATAGAAATATAAGCGTCAACATTACATATAGACCTTGTTTACATTGATTCGTGCCATTTTTTCTAAAAATGCAAAATGTATATCTCAAACAAAATAGGATGAAAACGTGTACAATAATTTACTCGATAAAAATGTCACTATAAAGAGGTCAAGCGCATTTATTTATCGGCGAGCTACATGAAAACTGCTCCTGGTTTATTAACATGTTCACATTGCACTGACCTGCGCACGAATTTAAGATACGATAAACTATTTTTGTATTTCGGAATGTACATTGCGTTCATATTAAAATTAACATCGGTAGAAATGTTCAGACCAGCGAGGCCGTTTACGCAACAAAGGCCCGGTAGACCTCTAAAATATTGACTAGTAGTTTAGTAACAGTTTCGAGTTCAATGTGCATCTTGGTTAAGCAAATTATTTCTTGATTAAATATATAAAAAACTCGTTATTGCTTCATAAGCTCTAAACGTGTCCTTCGCTTTAGTTTATTCAACTCTTGAAATTTTTATGCCTACATTTTTTTTATTTAACGAGTTCAGCAGACAGGCAGACGGCTCACCTGATATGGTTTGGCTTTAACCATCGCCTATGGACATCCATAACAACAAAAATGCTATAGTGCTGCCGTTCTATAAATGGAGACTGGAACCTGGCTACTAATGCCGGAACGCAATTCAACTTATGGCGGTATATCTAAGACCAGGGGTGATAGCTATCCAGACGGGCAAGTACCTACCACCTGGCTGTGGGTTGTTTTGTTTTTATTAAATTAGTACCTAATTCAAAATAGATTTAGGTGTATGGTTTATTCATATAAAATTTTATATAAATTAAATTCTTATTTGAATCAGCATGTACTGAGCCATAAAATAGTTGCACTGTCAAATCATTACCCGTGAAAAAGAAAGCTAATCAAAAGTTGAATGCACGGATGACCGAGTCAGTGTGTTATGTTTTATGTTATTACGTCTCAGCTGTTCAATGTTGCGTTCGCGCTTTGGAAGGTCTAGTTCGTGACGCTTCGGTGGCGGTCGGGCTCGTTCGGTTGCGCGAGCGAGAGGCTCACGAGAGCGACAAGTGGGGCGCGAGCATCGACCGGGGGCAGCGTGCGGCCTTGACTCTTGCGTCTCTCTGCCTCGCCCCGCGCCCTGTTTCCCTCCTCGCTCGCCGCGCAGCCACATTATTTATGATAGCATCAGCTCGAAGCAAGCTCGCGATTCTATACCAACTAATAATAACTCGTTTTTCCTCTCACGCCATAATTTTTTCTCATATCAGCAATATCTTTAAAAGTACTTTCATAATGCGGTTTCACCGCGTATAAAATGTTGAAATACGAAACTTACAAAGAATATAAATAAGACACGCGAAACTGATCGCTGTCATGTTCGAAGAATCTTTCTTCTTAGAAGAAAAGGAAACATTTATAATGTGAATTTTTGACAATTGTCCATTAAACAATACGCAAACTTTCACTGACCCCGGAATACAGACAACGCAATGATTTCGCAGTCTGGCCGCGTAAGCGACTAGTGAAAGTTGCCCAAAAGTAGGTATTGCACAAGCCTACATGGAACACGTAATTGAAATTCGGGTGCGGCGAAAGTACGCTCTATGCATTGTGACATCACCATCGGAGGTGTGATTGACAATAATTAAATACGACGCCATAGTAGTAGCGATAACTGGCCTCACTAACGTTAGATTTCATATTATGAAACACTAAGTTCAAAGACGGTTCTAATAGTACACTTGTCATCAAAAAACAGTACTGCAAGTACTATTTAGGAGGCATTTAATTTAAAAAAAGGATTGATATAATTAAAAATATACGTCAATAAATAGCGGGCAGTTTAGCCTACACAATGATGTACGACAATTCCAAATGTGATATTTTTTTAAATTTTCATCTAATAAATAAATGTGGAAATTGTTTTCCACGTTTTTTTATTGGATGATCAGTCGGAATTTCTGCCTTTAATCACATTTTCTAGCAAAACATCGTTTTTGTAAATAGTGATTGTTAACTAAGCTCTGTGACATCCTATGAAAGCAATTTTTTTCTAATAAATATGGATGGATACCTCGCCCATTGAAGCCGCCTAAGTCGTGGCGTTGCTGGTTTTGAGGGCATATTCAGCGTGTTGTGGCTGCAGAATTGCATCTTAGCCTCTCTGCTGTCAATAGAGTATATCAACGTTTTCGGGAAACTGGTATGTTTACTCGTCGTCCAGGATCTAGTAGATATTGAATCACGTATGTGCAAGATGACCGGCATATTGCGTCAGTTTCTTTAAGAGGTTGTCATTTTAACTCTATTTAACTGCAGCAGCGGTTCCGTGAGGTTCAATGATTGTCTGTGAGCGATTCTACTATTAGAATGTGGTATAACGTGGCCTGAAACCTTATAAACCAGCTAATGGCTCAATTTAACGGTAGACCACCGAAGAGCGCGCTTTAACTTTGCACGTAAGCATTTAAATAGCTCATACCTTTAATGGAGCAAAGATTTTTTTCTGACGAAAGGGAGAGCGTTTTGCAGTGTTGCTTTGAAGAAAGAGTTAGCTACGGTGGCGGTTCATGGATGGTTTGGGGAGGCATAAGCGCCAATGGAAAAACTGAACTCACTTTTGTATCTGGACTTCGTATACCGTCGATAAGTGGGTCACAATGTCTGGAGCCTCATGTAGTACTCTACGCACATTTTATTGACGAAGAATTCATTTTATGCAGGACAATGCCAAGGCTCATACCGCAGGCATTGTAAACGAACACTTGAGCGAAGTCGGTATTACGGTTACGGGCTGGCCAGCAAAAAGCCCGGATATAAATCCCATAGAACACCTATGTGATGAGTTGAAGAGACGAGTCAGAGCTAGAGATCCTGCTCCAGAAACGCTTGGTCAGATTAAAACTACTATACAAGAAGAGTGGGATAACATCCTATAATACAAGATTGTGACTCTTATCCGTTCCGTGAGGAACCGCATGGAAGCAGTCATTAGAGCTCGGGGAGAAAATACGAGATACTAAATTTTTAAAATTATCAGTTATTTGTTTTACTTCTTTGTTTCTAACATTTTACAAATTCTTCTTAAAGGGCAAAAACATACCTGTTGAACAAAACACGATAGCTAAAGAAATTTAATTTTAATTTGAAACATTAATATTCGTTAAACGATACCTTATAATATCCGCAATTAATTGTCATTATTTTTTTTTATGTAAAAAAAATACATACAACTCATTGAAAAACTTCAGAGGTGTTCCGATTTTTTGATGAGAAGTTTATTATAGAAACGTCGAAATAAACATCATTTCATTCGATAGCCGTTAAAAACTGAAGCAGAAAAAGTGTTGTAAGTAAACACGTGATCGATGCATCAACTCGGCGGAGACAGAATCACGATGTTACTTTCTACGATACTTTCTAAGCATGAGATGTGGGCCGAAGACGGCGTAACTAGAGCGATCGGTTTCTCCCCGCGCCGGGAAAATCGGATTGAAATAGAAATCGCAACGCGGTGGAAATCGCATTTTCACGTCACACCGCACGCCATTGTGGAAACTTGGACGGGGCGAAATGTTTGCCTAGCAACGTTACAATTTGTTCAAGTTGAATTACACTGGCAATCTTAAGACGCGTGAAGAAACGAGAAGTCACGGAATGATGGAAGAAATTTCTAATCATAACCCGTTGCAATCTTAACTCTGTACGATTGAAAAAATAAAACATATTATGTACATAACTGCATTCCGTATCTGTATAATAATACGTTATTATGTCAAAATTTATAAATATGTATTTACATATTTTCAAAAATTTTCTCAATTGTAAGACATAATTAAAACTATGTAATATTTTTAATTATGTCGTCCACCACCCTCCAGCCCGGTGGGCTGGTGACCTGCGCAAGGTCGCCGTAGAGCTGGATGAGGAAAACGGGAGACCGGGATATGTAGCGCAAACTGAGTTGGGTCCATGTCCATTTTTGGACAGAGATTAGCTGAAGAAAAATATTATGATAGCGTGATTTTAATTTCATTTTTCATTTTAATATCGACACCTTTAATGAATTTTACGTTATACAAAAAGTAATTCTATGATGACTACCAGAGAGTGACCGCCACGTAAAATTAAAATGAGAATAAAATTAAAATCGCATTTAAAAACCATTAAAACGTAATACAAAATTAAGACAGAAACGTTGTTTATATTAACTTATTTATAACTTAGTTTATTTTTAGTATTTGGCCTCCTTGCTTTAGTGATGTTAGTTACTTTATTATTTACTTTAGTTACTTTGTTATTTTAGAAGTTTTTTTTAACTATTACAAAATAATTGTATCGAAACGAATAACATGGTATCTTTTAAAATACATTGTAGACAGGCAGAAAAAATGTTATTCTTATTTTTGAAAAAACTTCCTAAAATTTCAGTTTTCAATATAACATTATTGAAGCAGAGAGGCGATTTAATTGTATTTTTTTAAGTTAGTTTAGTTTTTTAATAACATAAATTGTATACCAAAAGAATAAGATTTCTATTAAGACAGAAATATCGCTTTGCCATATAGCGTCCTCTAGCGATCAAGTATTGTGAAAACATTCAAACTATAATCGAGTTTACAATATATTACGCTTTGTCAAATGGAATATCAATATTCAGGATGTCAGGAGACTATACGATATTACAGGGGGATCTTCAGCGTCGGACGCATCGGGCGGAAGCACGTGGAAGTGTTTACATCCGTTGGGAGTTCGTCCGGAGTCGCATCCGGTTGTTAAGCGACTCACGCTCGAATTCCTTTCTAAAATGTTATATTCTGTGTTTGCTGAAGGAAAATCTTTAAACGTAAGGATTAATTTGTCTATTTGCTTTCAAAATTATATGTATTATTTAAATGCAATATAATACCAATCTATATAATATGTACTTCTGTTTGAATCTCCCCATCTTAGGGGAATGGACAGTATACCCGCCAAGCTTGTTCAAGTTGACGAGTTCCGCACAAGAGTAATGTCTATGTGCCGATTTCCTCCGGACTTTTTCGTTACCATCAGCACGTGTTAATTGTATTTATATGTACTTTAGATCAGAAAATTCAGAAAATTGCCTTGCTCTCCGACCAGGATTCGAACTCACATCGTTGAAATAAGACTTGGTGCCTAGCCAACTAAGCTATGACGCGTAACGATTTTGAATGTATACTAATAAAATTGTTTTTTTTTTCTAATTGATCATAGCGTTAAATACACAAAAATGTGAAAATAACTTTGCTTGGAAAATAATTGTATGTTTGTTCCTTTTTCGTGGCCTTACGAATAAACATATTGTCACTAATTTTGGTCTATATGTACTACTGATAACAAGTGTGACATAGTATAATTTTTATCCCAATAAGTTAGATTGCAGCAAGAACTTGCTATGAAATGTACACGGCGGGTAAACTTGTGTGAAGCCCTAGGTAGTTCATACCTACATACATGAAACACGTTGCATTGTAACTACAAACTTTGTTTTCACGATATAACTAAACAAAATTATATACAGTGTTGACTTTTATTGCTTCTTTGCTTAGTTTACTAAAATAACCATTTACTAACAACATACATAGCATCCCATAGATGCATACCTTTAGCATTGTATGTCGGACCAAAATACTATGTAAGAACTGTAAATTTCTGTAGTATTTCGTCACCGACGAGGCAGTTAGAAAGTGGTGACCAGTTATCACGTACACGTAGTTTAAGGTGAACGTAATGGAATCGATGGTAATGGATATCTCGCAGCTCCCCAGCAGACTGTTCTGTTTATTGACAGTGCCGTTCGACGCCGCTCTCACTTCCCCATACCATATTGCATATAGGGAACTATGTTTTTTGTCTCTGTCTGCTCCCCAATTTAGTCGAACGAGCACCCACGCTCCGACGCGCCTTTTCGAGTAAACATGGAAATGGGTAAATAGAAAAGGGAGGGAGATATAATTAGAATAAATGCCGTGTGGTTTAACACCAAAATAAGATTTTAAAATTCATTCGTTTCTCACTCGAATATATGAAAGCCTTGGCCGCACAACTAGTTCCTTCATTAATGTACGACACTTATTCACAGATTCAGACAAATGAGGGTCACGCAGTGAACCGTGAACCATGGACCGTTGCTCGGTACCGGCGTTATCCGTGCCCTTGCCCTGCGCAAGCGCAGCACATGACCTCGCCGGCTACAACGCAGGGCGTCACTCGTTCATAATCGTAGAATCAGAACACGACCGCTTCTGTCCCATTATAATAGCTGGCAACAGCTGTAAACTTAATAGTAAATATAAATTTATATTTCTTTATTTTTTTAATTCAATTCAATTATAATTTCATAAGTCTTATAGCTAAAGCGACAATGTAAGCACCATATCCTTAGTCTATAGTTGGGTTTTAAATAAATAAATTTATACGCTGAGTTTTAAAGTTTAATCTGAGAACACAGAATTAGTTTTCAGTTTGGTATTTTTAACCCACTATTAGATTTAATCTAGTTTAAAATGAAAAAATAATTGCTACTAATATTATAGGACAGAGGTAGGTAGGGTTATTAGATCAAAAAAAATCTGAATCTTTAAAGACTTATCCGAATTACTTTCGCATGCCGAAAAAGGGCCAGTACAGTTGAACACAAAGTAAGAAAGAGCCTTTGAAATTATGAAAATCAATCGATAATCTCACCATAAAATAACAGCGATGGTTAATTAACCCCATTTAATAAAATATTGTACAAGAAAACTAGGCCAAGGCGCGATTAAGTGACGTAAATAGTTATCGTGTACCGCGCACTAAGGACTTATTAATATGACCGCCTAATAACCAATTGGGTCAACGACTCTTTGTTCTTCGGAGCGATAAAGATTTAATACCGAATTGAGACATTGTTTGTCCACGGAGTTCATTTAAAATTCACGAGAGATCCAAATAAGATTTCAATATTACACAATCGCATTTATAACGCCTCTTGTCTCTTTTAATTGTTTAGCGAATGTATATATTAGTTTCGTTAGTCATATTCGCTGTTTATTTGGGTCATTAACATTTAGATTTCCAAGAAATTAAAGTGAACGTAATAAGGAAAACAATGTTAAAGCCTAATGTAGGTCAAGAGTGGCAGCCATCGAGGAATCAAGGCTGAAACAACAAATGCTGGGACAGTGAAGCAATTTGTGGAGTAATCATTATGTTGTAACCGAGCACGCATTTGCCGGTTTGTAGACGAAGTTTTATAAACCCTTGACGCGAAAAAAGTTTGTTATAACTTTGATGTGTATTCTAGGAATCTACAGCTTAATAAATTGGATCTATTTCGATTCTGTTTTTAATGATCAATAGTTAAATATACATATATTCACACTATCACGCCTGTTTCTGATGATTGATTGATCTTTACCTAACCTTCCTCAGAATATCCGCAATTTAGTCGTGATCTACACACCTTGTTAAGAGAACGATGCACACTAAAGGCCAGTTACTATATCTACCTATTTCATTTATTTGCCTTACTGTTGGTTAATAAATAGTAAGGGAAATGGAGTGGATAGTAAGATATATAAACCCGACATAAAATAATATGTTATTAGGACGGTTGAAAAATGAGAGCATGGATTAAAAAAGGTTAACAAAATAAGCACTCATTTTATTACTGACAACCTTGCGATATTTGAATATGGAATAATAAATAATAAGTCAAAAAAAGAACGCGTAGTCTACTTTTTAAATGTATATTGTTGTAGTAAGTACATGTAGTGACATATCTGTATTATTGATATAAAGTATGTTTATCTGTATTTAAAAATTGTATGCAGTCCGGGTACATTGGAGGTCGTTGACCGTGTATCAGTGGAGATAAGCTGACGACGAAACCCTTATCGGCCGACAAAGAACGCCTTTGTTTTCGACGCATTCGTCGCCACACAAGCGCCGTGATTAGATCGATCACATTGCTGCACTATTTTTAACATACCACCATAAATTTATCACATTATCAGGTTTAATGGAAAGAATAATATTAAGTTGGTCAACTCGGACTTTGTATAAGAATAAAAAAGGAACAAGTTGTCCATCTTATATTTTTAAACTAGGTTCTCAAAACCAACTGCCAGGGTACGCGGTGTTGTCCACGCCGTTTTCCCACGAGTCTCGCAAAAAGGCGCTAGACGGAACACCGAGGAGTTTTAGTGGATGTTCTGGTAAGATCAAGGCTGACAAGTCCTACATACCTCTATCGTCACTCTCCACGGGGTAGGAAGTCCGAAAAAGGGGTTTCTCCTAGTTAAAAAGAGGTTCACAACCACGGTGGAAGAACACTAGAAATGACAATAGCCTGACAAAAAAGGTAACATTTCTACTGTAGGCTAGATGGCGTCACAGATTATTTATTCTTAAGCTTTTTCCTATAAAATGCACTATTAAAACTGTCAATCAACGCTTATTTAAGATAATAAGTTTTTTAGACAAAATTATTTAAAACAAAATCTATTCAATATAAGTTTCAATAAATTTTAATGTTACGTAAGTAAAATTACGACGAATCGACAATAGGACGTTTAGCCATAAAAGTGGCATGAAACATTAAGGCAAAATACATTAAAGTACTGAATGTAATTTCTAATGTTCTTTCATGGTAATATAGTAATTATAATTTCGAAATTAGAATACATCTGGGCAGTTTCACCCGACAGAGGATCACAATGTTATTCTAAAACGCTCTCGGCTATTCTCAAACAAGGGGTTAACTAAAATAAACAATGGGGAGAAACATCCGGTGTAGACATCATCTTATATATACCTACATAGCATTATTTACCATTTAAGAATGAATTACAAATAGGAATCTAATAACCTATACCAATACATGAAATGATTGTCTGACTGCATAATACGATGCTTAATAAAGACCGTTTTTATAATTTTTGTCAATCTGTAAATTGCTCCAACTAGGTTCAACAGATTTCATTGAAAATTTTAGACGTTAAAACAGAAATTTTATATTTTTTTTGTGTATGTTCTACATTGTTATCTTTCAAAGTTCAAAAGATATGAATTTAAACATTTTTAATTCTTAATATCTATATATAAGGGTTATATATTCCAATAGTTAGTTAATAAATTAAATACTTCTACATAGTTAAAGTATGTAGAAGGGTATTAATTGATACAAATGATTCTGCGATTGTTTTTCTGCCAGAGTGAACAAGTGCGTTGGATAAGTTTATTAAGTCTTGTATAATCATATATCGTACTTTTTTTGTAGATTATCTGAAAAAACATATTGGCCCGAATAATATGCTAGAGAAATAAAAAATGAATAGTATTATGCAACAATATTCTGCTAATTTACGTTTTAATTAGTTGTATTCATAGAGCGTAACTAAAATTATTTTACTACTATAGTTTAAGGCAATTAACTTGAATATGTGTACAACAGAAAATTAGATCCATTTGCAATGTGAAGGCGAGGGAGGGATACTTAGAAGGCGACAGTTCATTTTATTTTATTTTTTTATGTATTTGTTGAAAAATTTTAAGGTATTATAGGACCACAATTGTTCACTTATGATTTTAATTTATTTACATAAGAAGCAAGTACTTGTAGAGAATATTAATTGCATTATAACACAATTACAAGGATTTTGGGAGGGTCACGTTAATATTGAGTTTGTAGGTTTTATTAAGGTTCTTAAAGAAGCCTACGAACTTACTCTTTAACTCAATATGAATATAACCGTAATACTATATCACTACAAAGTACTGTGTAACCAGCAGAGCCTCTCCGCTTCGTGACTAGATATCTCAGTAACGAGCAAAAACTCTACCAACGACATCAGTGCACAAAAAAATAAAGATTCACAAGAAACCATGTTGCACAAAACAATATAACTTATTACACAACTTTTTACTTGTCCACTTTTTATTAACATCTAAAGTTGAAATCTAAAGAAACTATTTATTACTATTCGTAGGTATTGTTTCTTATATTTCATAATGTTCTTACAGGATAGTATATCGACGTTTATCACAATGCCACAGTTAACATTTTCAGTCATACCAATTTTTTTTTTTTTTTTTTATAGCTGGAGTACAGCAAACAGGCTGACGGCCCACCTGGTGGAAAGCGGTTACAGTCGCTTATGGACGTATGCAACATCAGAGATGTCACCAACGCGCTGCCGGCCTCGAAGAAATTTTATGACACCCGTTTTGAAAAACTCCATATCGTAGCGCTGTGGAAAAACCTCGGCTGGGGCTCATTCCAAATCCCCACGGTACGCAAGAGAAACGTTCTACAGAACCGTTGCGTACATGAGCGAAGCGGCTCAAGGAAGTGGGGGTGAACTGGCCCAATCGATGGCCAGCGGTGCGGTGGTATAAAGAGGACGAAGGCACCATTCTAAACAGTTCTTCGGAACACTCCCCGTTATACAGTCGGTAGAATACGCAGAGAGAAGCAAAGTCTCTCCTCAGGGCAAGCGCAAGTAGACCGTCTGTGAGTATGGGATCATCAACAACGCGAACGGCTCGACGTTGAATACTGTCCAGGGGATTAAGTTGGTAGGTACGTGCTCAAGCCCAAAGGTGTGAGCAGTACTGCATATGCGGCTTCGCCTGGGCTTTATAAAGCACAAGGCGTTGCCGCGGTGTGAAGTACTGCTCGGACCGGTTTAGCACTCCCAGCTTCTTGGAGGCAAGTTTTGCCTTGCAGTTCAGGGGCATCTTGAAGATGCCCCTGAACTGTACATCGTTCGCGATGTCAACACCGAGGACCAATTTAAAAATATGAAAGTTATTCTATTAAGATAAAATTATTATGATTAAAAAATGATTATAGGATACTTTTTATTCCGGCAAACGGTAAAGGGAATACGGATCCGAAGTATAGGAGCCGCTTGAAAAGCTTGAGTATTTTAAAGCTTCTACGAGTATTATAGAAAAACATTCAATGGGCTAATCAGACTAACTAATTTAGCCAAAGTTCACTAGATTATATATAAGAATTCCTTACTAGGATTCGATAAGAATTTTAGGAATAGCAAACATTTTAATTAATACAATGTCTAGTCAACTCTATTCTGTCGAAAAAGTCGCCAAATGGTTTATTTACAATGTGCTTATGTTACTATGTGGTTTAATAAAAAAGATTTTTCGGAATGTAGGCATAAGGTGAATAGACCGCTAAGTTTATAAATTTACCGTTCCTATTTTTAAGTGAGAAAACAAAACTATATACATTATCTACAGAATACTAATGTATGAATTAAATTCCAAATTATTACGCACAAATACTGCAATCGCATAAGTAAACAATTTGATTATGTTTTCTATTTTCAAGAGCACATTAAACTTCTAAGCTATTTTACAATTCTCCGTAAAGTCGTAAAATGTGCAGTAGAGTTGTGTGAATAATATCAAATAGAATAACCCGTAATAGCGAAATAGACTATAATAATACAGAAGGTCACATAATAACAAGGTAAAGTATGCGAATATGATGCGACAGAAATAATCGTTTGTCGCTAGTGGCACATCTCTCGTGAACTGTGTCATGGGCTCGGCCCACGCTCGGCGGAAGGTCATCCGCCCTCTTCATTCATTACTCAATAACTCATCTGAGTAAACAATGAATTGTAAAAATATCCATCATCAACAAAGTCATGAAAATGGTTTTACTTTATTTGAGATTAAAGATTAGTAAAGTTAAAAATATTTTGATGGCAAAGTGTAAGTAGTAAATACTCAATAAAGGGCTAGAACATTCTAGATAAAATTACAGCTCCGATTGATACCTTAGGTTTAATATATCTGTGTCTATTGATGAATAAAGAATAACAATCATATAATTTAATCATGACCTATTTCCAGTATTATTTATACAACACCACCTTGCTTATGTAGATACTTAGAAACTAAAGTATATTGCCATAAAGGGTGTAAATTATATCAATAGCATATACTATCAATGAGTAACGATGTATGTACAAAACCCTTTACTAAAACCCCCACACGAGTTTTAGTGATAGGCGGTTTAATACATATAGGTAGTAAAGTAATAATAATTTCGGCGTTGTCAGTTTGATAGATGGCCTGGAAATGACTATGCGTTTCAACCAAAACTCTTCCCCTGGCAGAGCCACTGCTGGCTTGCCTATTATCCAGTGCTTCGCTTATAATTGTTGTAAAATATTCTGAAACTTTCTATAAGAGAATAAATATTGTTTAACAGTTTAAATTTTACATTCTCAAAATGTCTTTCCATGAAAGATTTTCAAACGTTACTATGTTCATTTATTCATGAAATTCATTATTCATTCATTTCTTATCACATAAAAAAATAATAATAGTCGAATACAGAAATTTTTGCTTATTAGGTCAATTGAATGTCTCTTATGTATATGCAACGTGCATATGAGTAAGTTCCCTTCTGTACTTTGAAGCGTGTTCGTTATTACTTCAATCCTTATTAATATTATAAATGTGAAAGTAACTCTGTCTGTCTGTCTGTTCCGTTATCACGGAAAAACTACTGGTCCAATTTGGCTGAAACTCAGTATATATATATTTTCGATGCCGAGGCTGAACATGGGATACATAGGAAAAATGGGTTAGTTTTCGGGATAAAAATATATTTGTCTCTTTGTTTGTTATGCCTTTACGAAAAAAGTAACTGGTCCGGGTTGGTTCAAATTTGGTATGTATGTAACTTTAATATCTAGGGTGGACAAAGGATACTTTTTATCCCGGATAATGGGATAAGTTATCC
Organism: Dendrolimus houi; assembly: GCA_039645545.1. Taxonomy (NCBI): domain Eukaryota; kingdom Metazoa; phylum Arthropoda; class Insecta; order Lepidoptera; family Lasiocampidae; genus Dendrolimus; species Dendrolimus houi. Next base: position 9,939,601 of record CM077127.1, on the reverse strand, counting down.
AGGAAAGTAGGATAAGTTTTTTGTGATTTACCATTTTGGTCATTTTGGTAAATGAGGTCAATTTGGTAATTTTGGTAAATTTGGTAATTTTGGTCAATTTGGTCATGTTGGTCATTTTAGTTATTTTTGTCTTTTTTGTCATTTATGTAGTTTACAGATAGATAGACGGGGATAGATAAAAAAAAACTAGAACAGGTTGAAATGAGGATGAAAGTTTGTATGGGAGACCAATCGTTTCTCAAATTTCTTGATATAAAAATTTATCGTCTATAAAAAATGCGATAGTAACCTGATCTGTCTGTCCGTTAAGCCTTGACGGAAAAACTACTAGGAGTACTGGATTGGTTTTGCTGTAATTTTGTTTAAATGTAGTTTTAATACCGAAAATGTACATAAATACTTTAAATGCATGAGATGGGATAGTTTGCGATATAAAATGAAGTAAATCTTCCAAGGGCAAATAGCACTAACATAAAAATTTAATACAATGTAACCTGTATTAACGCCTGCTGTTTAAACAAGAGGCAGGCACTAGAGTGACCCGCAGCACAGCCGCGGGGTAAACTCTAGTTTGTAATAAAAATATTAATACTTTTTTATGTTTTGTCATTAGAATAATCCTCCTCTATGCTCTCTGATAATTAAAAATAAAAATTCTAATAACACTTGAATAGTAAGTTTTCTTGAAAGACAAAGCTTGGAGTTCGAAACTTCGATATGAGACGGACGAATTACTAATATTGGATTGTCGATTTTGTCCTCTGAATTTTGATTATTTATCTTCGTAACTTAATATCAAAGTCGCTAAAGTTTTATTTGTGGAAAAATATTGATTTAACAAGTGCTTTTTTATATGTATTTATTCATGATGAATTGCTTTGTTATTAATTATTTATTTATGCGTACTTGTCAGTATGCGGTTAGTTATGCGGTCTTGTCTTAATGCTGGGTGGCCACATCATCGCGCACCTACACTTCATTTAAGGGGGTCTGATCGGTTCATACTGAATATAGATGGCGCTGTAAGACATTCGCCTTAATTGCGATACCAATTGTGAATACTAAAAAGACATTAAGCGCATAGTATGTGATTATTTTAATACATATTTGACACAGACACAATTTCAAAGATTCACGGCAACTTTTTAGGGAAACCTTAAGATAATCCTTTAAGACTAAGTCAATAATAATTAGCTATTGTGGTGGCGATTTGATAGTCTAAAGTTTGATTGTACATTCCAGATGAAATGTGGTCACATACTCCATATGACTTTAAAATTAGAATTCCAGTGCACATAAACATTAGTGATTATTACGAAAAAAGGGCACAGTTTGAATGTGAGTGCCGGATTTCGCAAAAAGGGTTCGAAAGTATCGTTATCGATGTCTTCATAGTTCATCAAAAATTTTCATACTAAAGTCATATTGGACGAAAAAATTAATATCAAAAAAACAAGTGATAAATTTAAAGTTTAAATATTGGCATTAGGTTTAATCAATCAACTTTCTATAGACAGTCAGATCCCCTTTAACACCGCAATAAACACAGATGAGCATACAATGACCACACATTAATATATATCGAGGACATAAATTTAAAAAGGTAATTAGCAGATTGAAATAAAATCATTATTTATGCTGGTAAATGACATTTGTCTAAGCAACATTGCCAGAGTATCTAGCGCACATACGAAGGTCAACGACATTGTAAACATCAGGTAAAGGTACGCGTAGGCTAATTATGGCCGCCACTTATAATATATAGCTCATTAGCTGACTGCAACTTTTAAAATCCGCAAATTAATATTTCATTTATTATGTATTGCGAAACATGTAATTATATCTTTGTATATTAATCTCATCAATTTGCCGACGATATTTATTGATTCAGTATAATTTAAATATTTAGATAAAAAGACGAGTTCAAGTTTTTATATTAAGTAGTACTATAAGAGGAAGAAGAGAAAGAAAGAAAAATGTTTATTGTGGAGATTGAATGCACATGAAAATAAAAAATGTTAAACGATCAGGACTTACACGTAATGTAAGTACCATCCATAAGACAGCTCCACGGGTCACTCCTCTACACGTCAGACCACAGGATATAATTCGCCTGAAACTTTGAAGACCAAATTCCCGCGCATACACTTACATGAGTAAGGTGATTTTTGAAAAGGTCATGTTAAATCCCGTTATGACCGTGATTTACTGTAAAGCCAGGATGGCATCTTTCGGCATCAATCCTTGCTTCCGGCGGGTTATTGCCCGCCGAGTTGAAGTATAAAGAAGGCAAGCTCGAGGCCCTCTCCTTCATGAGGTGACAAACACCCGGAGGAAGAAGACCCGTAACTAGAAATGACAATTGCACAGCAAAAGCTTAACTTTGATAAGCTCTTCTTCAATCCCTCAAATATGTATGACTATCCTGTAGCGCGTCATCTGTCTCCCGCTGTTCAAATTGTTATTATTATTTAAAACAGTATACATTTTAAGTTAATTTTATATATAGTATGGCTTTATTAATACTACAGTTTTATTCACTGTATTAGTTTATACAGAAATGTATATAAAATTAGGAATAATATAATATAGAATAATATTTAAATTAGTAGTGTATATAATATTTTTTAACAAAAACAAAACCTCTAAACTAAAAAGCAAAAAATAAACTACTGGACCAATTTTGATGCAGTTTTCGCTGCTCGATAGCAAATTCTCGGATTTAAAATCTGCAGTCCTTGATATCCCGGAAATCAGGAGGAATTTTCTTGGCAGCGGTTTAAAGTGGTCTGGTTGAACAACAAATCGGATTCCGATCCTATATTTACGCTGATCAATAGCAATTTCTCTATCATAAAATCTATGGCCTTTGCTACTCGTCCAAGTAGACGAAGTCGCCGGCGAATTCTAGTATTATATATCACATTTTAAATATCATGATAGTTTTTTTTTTACTATTTTACTCTTACAAAATCTATGAGGCCGCGATGCTTTATAAGATGATAAAAAGCGTCTCAATTGATTTAACGAATTTGATTTGATTTAAAGTTTTAAATAACAAAACTTTAAAAACATAGACACGCCCTAGGCTAGGCGTGCGACGCCGTAGACGTATTTAGGTTAGCAATCCGTTAATAATATTTTGCGTTGTCAGCGGCAAAGTTAAGAAGATTACATTGCGAACGTTACATTAATAATAATTAAAGAATATTTCTATTATAAAGTAAAAAAAGTTTATATTGTCTTTAAAGTTTTTAAGTATTTAAACCCCTTGTTGTTTTTGAGTGAAGCCTTTGATATATGGCCGCAGATAGTGGGAGATTTATTGCAGTATTCACTGTATAAAATATTTTCTTAGCCCATTTGCAATTGAGTTTCGATAGCCGCTGTACGTAGCGACACTGAGAGCAATCCTCCAAGCCGGGCCGACCGGTTCCAGACTGAAAGCTGTTTATGGTCTGACCAGACATACATAAATAGTTGCACTGCAAACCATCCATCTTCGTGTTTTCAAGCCGCTTATGTTTCTTATTTTATAGTTGGATAGACAATTGATTCTCAGTATTATTTCTATACATCATTCAACCATAACTGATTTTTTATCTGTGCGTTTGAGCATATAAGTCTCAGAGAGGAGTACCTATTTCAATTTTAAAATTTCCTTTTATTTAGAACTAGAATAGAATAGAATTTATTAGCAGTAATTAAAATTGCTATTTAACATAACAGTACGACATAAGGGAGTGGAGTAGTAATTATAAACAGTGCAACACAATAATGACAAGGATCAAAACTTATTTCAACAGAACAAAACAACATTCTTGATACACTACAAATAATAATGTCATTCACATTGGATCATTTTCAGACAGTATAGTGAGTGATACTTTCTTAAAGTAATTTATATTTCAGTGAAACAATATGCCTGTTAATTAATAACTGGCACTTTGACGGTGCCATATAACATTCCAAGTAATGCATCAACGAATCAGATATGGGAGGTACACCGATTGTCTCGGCACTAAGAATGCAAGAAAGTCAATGCGTACAATATAAGATTCATATCTTCTGACAATATTACTCGCGTGTGAGTGTTTCATTGCTGACAGCAGTTAGAAACAGCGCAGATAAAATCTGCGTTGTTTGAACAAGGCCGACGGTTGCTCTCGCGAGCTAGATGCGTGATTCACTTTCACTACGAATCACAAACCCTCTTTTATAAACTGGTACACTTTAATCGAACTAATGATCGGGGATATGATCCGTCTGCTCTATTATTCGAGAACGTGTTACATAAGCCGACCACGTGGAGTCAGGAGCGTTGAACCCGTGAAAACTGTCGCTGATAGGGTAACGCTATCATGCACCTGCAGCCCAGATAACGACAGAATTTCGGTGATAATAAATCGACACACATACACACGCATATTATAAACGGGTGTGTGCAGTAGTGAAGCTTGAGTAACAGAGATTCGAGACAAAGTTCATTTCATGTAGTTGCAATAGCGAGACGGCCTTGCCCAACCATCTTTACATTCATATTCCGTGCTGGATTCACCCACTTTAGCCGGCCGTTGCCAATTCGTTGCATAAACGACCCAGTAATGTCAAAGGAGGTCATTGTCACATTACGCGGCCGCCAATCACCGGCGCCTAGCAGGTAAGCACGCTAGTTGCAGGTTAGATAATTATATCGATTGAACCCTGGTCTCCTTCAGCGTGTCTGTGACCCCGATGTAAATAACCTGAGGCGGTTGTACTGTAAACAACTGACGCTTGCTTGCGTCAATCTCAAACGCCGTGGCCCACTACGCTGCGCGGCGCAGCGACCGGCCACCGAAGCTCCGCCTTTCAGCCAATTAGTATGTTCCCACAGATTTGGCTTACATATAGACTAATTGTGACCACGAAGTTAATATTATAAAGGAACGGAAAATCGCCACAAGATGACGTATTTAGTTTATTTCTAATTATAATCTACATTTCGTCATACATCTGTAAAGTGTAATGTTTTTAACCCTGAGGTCACAGCCTTCAATAATGGCAGGGAAAAATTTAATATTTTGGCGATTGATTAAATTTTGCGGCTTTTACTATAAAATAATTGAAAAAGAAAACGATATTTCAAATCAATCAAACAAACAAGCAAATCAAAATAAATATGTTTTACTAAAGTTCTCAAAACATTTGTTACATTTGTATAATTTTAATAATAATTAGAGGTCATCTGAAATTAGTAAGCTATAAAGAACGAATTAATTTTGAAAATCTAAAAACCTATTTTCAATATGATTTAATAACAAATCGCACTTTAATATACAATGTAGCTGTAATTTACATTATTATTCAGAGAAAAGCAGCTATGTACACAAAAGACAACTAAAGACTCGCTAAAGCAATAGGTGCATTACTGCTCCGCTATCAACATAGTAAGGTGACCTAAATGATAAGATTATTATTTCAATAGCTAAACTACACACTAACACACATGCACAGATTGTTACTGTGTGAGTGAATTTGCGTCGGGTTCGTTCGTACAATGACTTTGTCGACCTTGAATACTGACTGCCTCGTATATCAAGACACACATACACAGTATTTGGCATATGGAATGTGCACGTTATTTTAGCAACAAATATTCATTCCAAGTGTAATCGAACATTAAAATTGATTAATGTCTATGCTTTGAGGTATATTGATATATGTAAAGGTTTTGTTGTGTCCTATATGCTTTGGGCTGATATTATAACAGTTCAACATACGATAAGGTGAATGCCAAAGCGCAATGCATGATGCACATCAATCAAGGCCAAGCGGACGGAATTATCGCGGCTTGCGGTCGGGCGCTTGAAGCGGGTTCACGTGTTCGCTACGGGACGCTTGAATTTATGAATTTACATGCAGTTTTATGGGCAGGTTATCCTAGATTTATATTCTAAACCACGCTGTGCCTTATATGCCCTAAACATACCTGTGTGAGCCAATCTATTAATGTTAATTAATTACAAAACTATTAATAAATAAGAAATTAGCCCTTAAAGTCATTTTCCAATGCGACATCTATTATTACATGTAATATTAACATATGTTCGTGTTGTATTGTAACTAATATTTAAACGGAAAATAGTTTTAAAACTAAATTATAATATTTGCAGGTCTTGTACGGTACGAATGTTGAAGTACCGGTTTTTGAACTTAATGTACTCAAAAAGCAATTATTTCTGCCATATTTATTTTTTCAGGAATTTATAGACCAATTTGAAAAGTTAATCAGATGACATCATTATTATATAATCCGTCGTTCATATTCTTCATGAAATTTAAAATCTGGAAAATATACTTAATGTATTTGCGAGTATTCAATTAAAATAACAAAGGTTGATGAGCGTAAGCGCTGCCATATAGAAGCGTTTGATAATGTTCATCTCTATTATGAAATTAAATTACTTCTTAAACAGTTAATTAGCTACTATATTAATTTGTGAGTTATCTGAACCGTTATTTATTTTAATGCTACCTGTGCGATACGAACATTGTTTGCTCAATTCATTCTCTTTGATGTTGCTTTTTGGCCGAAGAATTTGCGAGAACGGCGTGGCGTGGGTGTTTGGATATGATACGGCACAAAGTTCGTAAAGACACGTGTCAATTAAGGCAGGGAATAAGAAATATTCTTCCCAATTTCGCACTGTTTACGTGTACGGGTAATTTATACTTCATGCTTGGGGAACTTCATGATACATCGCATTTTTTATGTATTTTTAACAACTCCGTTTTTTGTTTTGGAACCATTTTGATAAAAACGTATCCCTTTCTTTTATATTTTATAGGTTCGCATTTGTCCAATTTCACATGATGTCAGGTGGAAAGGTAGTCTAAGATGAAGCACGCTTATCTGGAAGATATCTTTTCACGCGAGACTTGAAGACGGCTAAATTGTATGTTTCAGGAAAAACAGATGACGGTAAAGAATTCCACTCCTCACCGCTATCTATAATAAAAGTGGAAGCATAGCGCTTCCTCTGATTGGTTGGTATTTCCACCATTTATCGGTGACGTGACTTCGTACATCTGCTTGGCCGTTGGTAAAAAGATGAATGAAAAGTTAATGTTTTACCACTTATTAACTTAAATAAAGTCATTAGAAAACATTGTCATGATTTTTCAAAATGTGTCAAACGAAATTCTATACGACAACATTGTAAAGAGTTTGAAACCCTCCGCACAGTGCGGCGGCCACCCCTGATCTTTACTTTTTTCACGATTTCACTATAGTATTGTGTGTAGTGGCATATCGATTATACATCTATACAGACAGATAAATAAAATTGAGTGTCTGTTTGTGATGTCAAAATAACAGCTTTTTACTAAATCCATATGACATTATATACGGCACTTATATTAAAAAATCTATTTTCATCCGTCTGCCTAGATGTTCCGGCTAATTACTGAAACGGCTGGAGCGATTTTTACCGGGCTTTCACTGGCAGATAACTGATGTTATAAGTAGTAACTTAGGCTACATATTTTTAGGGTTCCGCGAAAAAAATTCCAAGCGGAAGAAGTCGCGGGCACAGCTAGTTCCTACTAAAATTAAACATAGTCGTTTTTGAGAAAATTAATAGCGACATATAATATATACACAAACTAACGAATTGACGATTTTATAACGGTTCATCTATGGAACCCTAAAAGTTTTAACTAAATTCCATTAAATGTAACAATAATATAGTCCAGTAGTACTGACCGTCGCTTCTGAAATAGAGACACAAGTACTAGCCTTATGAATCGCCGGCTAAATTCAATCAATGATACACGCTGTAAGTGTACTCTAAATATAGAATAAATAATCTCTAAATAAGCAAGCTTGTTCAAACTACGTATCGAGATTTGCATTGTCACGTTTTATACATTTTTTTTCAATGTGATCTTTCATTGTGTCAACGTACTGTGATTAAACCGGTTTTAACACTTAATGTGCATAAACTGCCTTACTGAACAATTGGCACGAATGAAAATGTGAGAATGTGTTATAAACTTATAAATGTTATAATATAAATACATAGCGTATTGTTGGCAATTACGTTAATTACACAAAATGATAATATTATTAGTTTTATTATCATTACCTCAATGATAATTTTACGTGTTCATTAAAAAGATTTAATACGAAAATGTTTCTAGAAATCTTACGAAATAATTTACAAGGCACATAAATACTTGAACTAGTTTAAAACATATGTGGTACTATTAAGGCGGATTTAAAGATTGTATTGATATTGAACTTTATAAATGTACCTACTAGGATATGCCCGCGACTTCGTCCACGCTTGACTTGAAATTCTCGCGGCATTCCCGGGACACAAAGTATCACAGCATTTAATAATAAATAAAAACAACTTCGTTTAAAAAAAACCGACTTCAAAAACTGAAAAGTGTAAAATAACTTATTTCTAAAGTTATTTTTAATTACAATATCTTATTTTTAATATATATTATCTAAAACATCTTAAAGTCGGTGCTTAGTAATTTTCAAAAAACATTAATTTTTATGTTTTACTTCGCACCGACTTCAAGATGTTTTAGATAATATATATTAAAAATAAGATATTATAATTAAAAATAGCTTTAGAAATAAGTTATTTTATACTGTTTAATTTTTGAAGTCGGTTTTTTAAACGAAGTTTTTTTTATTTGTTACTTTTTAGTGTCTAGCTATGGGTAGGCCTGCAAAAGGTGCCGCGCGCCTTAAAAAATATAGGTCCCAAGAAACGGGAACGGAAAAAAATCATAAAAAAATGTTCATAAAACGAAAACTACTGGGCCAAACTATGTTAAATTTTTAGGGGACCAAATGGCAACTATTCCGCATCAAACTAAAAAAGAATCACGTAAATCGGAATATAAGTCTCAGAGTAAATGGTGTACATACATAAAAAAAACAATCAAATTGAGAACCTCATCCTTTTTGAAGTCGTTTAAAAAAGAATGTAAGCTTTCGTTTAAATGAAAACTGTGTCGGAATAAGCTAATTTTTATGCATCCGAACAACTTCAAACCGCTCCCAGGAAAATTCCCCCGGCATTCCCAATAAAATACACGTTTTATTACATAAAACTTGCTATCGATAAGTGAAAAAACCACGTTGGAATTAGATTTTTTTCAATCTGACCCTTTTATATCATTCCCAGAAAAAATCCCGCGGGATTCCCGAGATAAAAAAATAGTGCAGATTTTAAGTCTAAGAATTTTCTGTCGATCAGCGAAAACCGCATCAAAATCGGCCTCATAGTTTTTACGTGAATCCCGAACAGAACAGACAAGAAATCTAAGAAAAATTGCATCGTGTTCTCCATCGTTTATGTAGTCTATTCCAGTTTTTTTTAACTAGCTTCAAAGTACAGGCACGACATGTTTAGAATTTTATAATATTTATAGATAATGAAACGAATGCTTTTGACACAAAAGATACATACTAGGATTCAAACTCGGCATATAAGGAACATAAAAAAAACATATGACGGCCTCTGTGGTTGAGCGGGCTATGCCTTTGCCATCTTACCTCACTGCAACGCAGAGGCTCCGGGTTCGATTCCTGGTATAGTAAATTTCGGAATCGTATTTTCTCCGTTATTTACTATGGTCTGGGTGTATGGGATCGGCCCCAGAGTGGTCCGTTGTATATTACCCATAACACAAGCGTAACTTGCTTAATTTGGGGATATGCAGTGTGTGTGTTTGTCTGCCGATTATTATTATTATTATAACTTTGAACAGAGGGCCTAAAGTGGTCGTTTTCGCAGATTGGTATGGTGAATATGACAAGTATCAAAATAAAGTGGAACTATGCTATGTCCAACTACCACGGTGTATCCCGACACGGGTCAATTTCACTTATTGAATTATTCTCCAAAGGCGACTGGTTTAGGCCCTCAGTTCCTAAATCGCACTTCACTACAGAGAAACGGCAGATATGTATTCCACCAGAGCACTTGAGACAACTGTGACGGGTATATCATCCATTCTCTTGAAATAGGAAGGCCTGAGTGAGGTGTGATTTAGTGATTTATAACCCGCTGTTATTAATATAACGAATATCAATCGGCATTGTCAGATTTAACTCAAGTTTATGTTCTGAAATACTAATTTCGAGTAACAGATTATATTCGCAAGCATCCATTAGAATTGTGTGCCAAATCGCATTAAGATATGCCTGGCCATTTCAAAAGTCACACATATAGTAAGTAAATGCAATTGTAAATGTAGATTTACAAGGAGGTATATCTCTCCGGAGATCTTGATTCTATAATGCGCTGGAGGTTTGTTGTATGCTATTCCGTATCATGTACGTAACACAATAAAATGTCCAGAGAGAACTTCGCGGAGGCGTGTACATTGTCCACATTAGAGATGCCATGAATTGTGGTTTGGCCGAATATCGAAAATTCGAAGCGCCGAAAATCCGGCTGCCAAATGTTCGGTGTAACATAAGTGCATTTTTTTATTGCAAGAGTTCAGCAGACAGGCGGACGGCCCACTTGATGGAAAGCGGTTACCATCGCCTATGGACATTTGCAACACCAAAGGTGCTACAAATGCGCTTCTGCTCTCTTAAGGAGACTGGAACCTGGACACTAATGCCGGAACACAACTCAAAGTTGTTATGTCGGCATATTCTAGACCAGCGGTGGTAGCCATCCAGTCGGGCAAAAGCTTTACCACCTGGCTGTAGGTTGTTTTGTCGCCTTTTACGACAGGCCGCCCGGCCGCAGGAAATTGTATTCTTTCTCCGTTCCTACACGGATAAATTTCGCATTTCGCGCATAAGAGGATTTTTTATTTGATTCTGCCATTTTATAAACTGGCCGAAACGTAGGATTAATCTTAAAATTATCAATTATTATAATCAATATTAATCAATAATTTGTGATTGAAATAACATTTTGGAGTAATAAGTGCCTTTTTTAACGATTCGGCCGAATACCGAATAAAAAAGTGACCGAAAATCGAATAGCAGTCGAATATTCTTGGCATCTCCAGTCCACATTACAAATCTCGATACTCGAAGTAAGATAAGAATGGATACTTACAGTTCAAAGTCACGTATATTCGCACTTAAGTTCCGCATTGGTTGCGTTTCCACTGCAAGGATACACGTATTTTAATTTGTTGTACTTCACAAACAACTAGAACCTTGTCGTAACTCTGTGACCAAAGTTGTGTATTTTCGGGCCTTGAGGACGTGATGGGGCGAAATTGTCGACCACCAGGCGTTACGAAAGAGAAAACGGGGAATTACGTGATCGGCTAAGCCAATGTTTTTCAACCTGCAGATCACAAATCCCGGGATCGCCAAATGTCTATTATAATATTTCTGACAGGCTACACATGAGGCAAACTCAATTGAAGAATATAATATTGTTACAACTTAAGTTCCGATAAAAACAAAATCCACCTGCCTGCCTGCCAATGGCCCGATTGAGGAAGAGTGAGTCGAGCGATAACCACGAGCGAAGCAAGACGTGTGTACTACAATCGAGAAGCTAATAAATGACGGACTTTGCGCGTTTTAGTGAGTTACGACCTTCTGCATTACGTTTGGACTTATTGTGTTCGGTTAAATTTGTACCTGTGTTATACGTGTTTGTATAGTTCTAATAAACTCTATAGTAATTTCAACGGCATTTTAATTCGAGTCTCGTGACTCGTAACAATATAATCGTAAATAGTTTTATCAGGAACCTGAGGGTTCACCAAAATGGTTTTATTTGTTAAGGGGACGCAAATATAAAATATTTGAAAATTACTAGTCTAAGTAATAGGTGCATACCCGAACTGACATCATATTCGGACACATAAGTGGCTTCGTATCCAACTATTTACCAAAAATAAAACAGTCAAACGTACAGGCAATACAATTTTAAACGGTAATGGACGGTGTACACCAGCCACACGTTATGTATAGGGCGTTTTAGCAAGTTTCATAGTTATTCATCGGTATTTTGACACGAATTTGGATTAAATGGATAAACTGTCTAATTATTTATGAGCCAACCAATCTAGTATGTGAATTCCGTCCTAATTATAATAACAATAGTACATCAACAAAAGTAAAAAACCCGCCTTATACCCAATACCTTCAGAGCTTAATTATTCTACCGCACTGCCTTATTGTGCAAAACTTTTACAAAAGACAATGACCTCAAAACCAAACTTGAATATCAGCAGTAAAAAGTAACAATACAAAATGGAGCTATCAAGGCGATGATTCGGCATTAACCAATAGCTGACAATTAATTCCCAGAATCTTATTTCATACAGTAGCAACATAAATGTTAGTTGACGCAAAATTTTAAGAACAAATTCAAATAAGTTGATGTTTTAAAATAATATACAACCGGTTTAATATGTCCGACAAAATCGCAAGAATACAACCGGCTGAATTATAAAGATCATCGGCCTGTTTGATTGACAACGCAGTAGATACGCGTTTCAATTATATTATACTAACACAATGGGCTCTTAAGAGAGGAGATTTAGCGGGTCCGTTATGACCATCATGATTTAGATCAATGCTCCATGAGATCCGGGATGCTAACTGTGAGGCGAAACAGTGCCAACTTTGTTTAAATGGCTTGTGTCAATAACAGATGTTCTCGAAAGATAAATAAAAATATTAGCGGTTATAATGCCGCGTTGACACGATCAGAGCACGCTCGGACCGACTGCATTCGCATAGCGGTAGTATAACTACTCGTATCGTGGTACCTGACAATCCGAGTGCACTTAGACACGGGTGTCTGATCTGATTAAACTCGGACAGTGTGTAACTTTTACGAGTCTACTCAATCGACTTAAAGAAATAGCAACATTTATTCTGCTATATTTAATATTGTTACGAGTGTGGGACTCGAATTAAAATGCCGTTGGAATTATTATAGAGTTTATTAGAACTATTCAAACACGTATAACACAGGTACAAATATAACCGAACACAACAAATCCAAACGTAATGCAGAAAGTCGCGATTCAATAAAATGCGCAAAGTCCGCCGCTATTAGATTCCCGATTGCAGTACACACGTCTCGCTTGTATCGTGGTTCTCGTTCGACTGCCTTCCTCTCTCAATCAGGCCATCGTTTTATCCTGCACAAGTGCAATGTGATCACCCGGCCACGTGGACCGAATTTCCTAGAATCAGCTTGTACTTTAAAATCCGTAACACCTGGCTGTTGATTACAATACAACAATAGACTGTTCTCTAGAAACGTATGCCAGTAAACAAAAGAAGACGATCATAAAAGAATTACAATAGTTTCAATGTTATTAGTTCAAATGCCGACGGGTAATAAATGTGCTTCTACAAATCTGTACGTGGAATTTGTCTTTGTCGGTGCTTAGGTTGTAACAATATTAAAAAATGAAAATCTACTTCAAAGTAGTAGATTAATATAAGTAAGCTCAAATGATAGTAAATTGCTCTGGGTGCAATCGAATGACTTATAGAAAAAAATGGCGACTAGTCTAACATACTAATTAATACTGATAATTTATTTGAAAATTAGTAGAAGAATAGAATATACTTTATTGCACAAGAAATTAAGATTCAGTTGAAGAAGTATAAGTAAAGAAAACAATAGGCGGCCTTATCACTAAAAGCAACTTCATCCAGACAACCTTAGAATGGATTAGAAAAGTTTGTGAAACATGTTGATTAATACAAGTAAGCTCAAATGATCAGAAATTACTATTCGTGTATACAAGTATGAAGTTATGCGCTATGACTACACTATCCGAGTATACTGATGGTGTCAACGCGGCTTAAACGCACTTTCACATTGCTCGGCGACGACGCCAACGACGCAATGTCGCAACTCGAGATAAACGTGCGTAATGCACTATAATGCGGTTACATCTAACTCTGAAAAACAAAATGATCTTGCGATTATGTGTATCGTATAATTTCCCGCTGAACGCTTAAGATACAGCGATATTAAGGGGGTTCGGTTCTGTGCTCTACATAGAACAAACCGATTGCGTCGTCAGACCAGTAAATTCGCTTGACATTCACAAACCTATTTCTATAAAGTGAAATTAAAATTATTAATAGGTAATATTACTATAATAGCACTAGAAGTCATATATTCTTATATATCTGTGTAGCATGTAATTCTATGGTAAAATAGATGTACATATATAACCACATCTATGTTACCCAGTTAAAAAAATATATATATGCTAAATATATAAATAGAAATTACGCTTTTGCTAAAGACTGGATGGCTACCACCCCTGGTCTAGAGTATAACGCCATAACAATCTCGAGTTGTGTTTCGGCATTAGGGGCCAGGTTTCAGTCTCGGTTTAAAGAGCGGCAGCACATTGGTTGCACCTTGGTAATACAAATGTCCATAAGCGATGGTAACCGCTTTTCACCAGGTGGGCCGTCTGGCATAATTAAAATTGTAAAGTTCTTTTTTCGCACGAACACGTATCGAAATCCAACGCAGAATAATATTACCAACAAACACATAGAGATATTTTTTAAAATCGTAAATTGATAACCTTCCTATATAAATATGTAAAAAAGGTGTACATTTCATGTAATATTGATTTAAATCTTTGTTAAATGAAATTATATTTATACACAAATGTGTATTTGTTGAATCATCTTTCAACAAGAAGTTAGTCGGATCTCCTTAAATTATTAGCTCGCGGCGGTAAAACATTGAACGGTTAATCTGACTGCATGTCTTAAGAGATAATATCAAGCGTGTCTTTGGGTTTTTTAAAGTGACCAATGTGAAAAGAATTATTAGGTACGTCAAATAACGCGCGTGCACAATAGTATCGCGGCAACATCTTTTCAATTTAGTTTGGAAGTCACGATTTAACATTGAATTGCTTCGAGATTTTAATCGCAAATATTGTTGTAAAAATATAATAATAAGTACTATAAGCTAAAGACTTTACAAAAAGTAAACAACAATTACAGAGTCATATACAAAACATTTCAAGATCGAGAGAATATGTGATATAATATTTACTATAGTTTTTAGAGTTTATCATGAAGATTTTTCAAAGAGGACTGAGTGACTTGCTCTAAGATACTCGATCCATGAGATTGTTACAGCAGGCGAATCGAGTCAAGATAATAGAGCTAACAAGCGACGCGATGGCAGCGCAAGCGCAGCCAAGCGAGACAAGCGCTCGACCGCATATCCGCCGCTATGCTTCTTCCTAGACTCGAAAACTCCCAATAAACGTGTTATGTATCTTTCTCCAGAGTATTTAATTCACTTTCTTTGTTTTTGATTATATCGGCCACGGGAGGTATCCGTATCAGTTTAACAGACTATTATAAATTTTATGTAATATACGCATTTATATGAAAGTCAACAAAGGACTCGTATTTTAAAATAATACTCCGAGCAGCGCGAAATTTATTTGTTAGTAATTATTCTGTAGTGAGTCAAAATTGAATGATGTTTTGAAACACGTGACTGGGGTCCGTATTCTAGAACGAGCATACTGACGTAGAGATGGTAAAATCGGTTCAAAATAAAAATCATTTTCGAACGCTAAAGCGTCACAGAGTCGTGTAAAATTTAAATTTTACCGATTTTATATTTCGTACTTTGCTCAAGTTTGTTTATCATTCTAGAAATGTAGAATATGGACTGAAGGCTGAATAAAACGGATAAATTGATGTTACAATATAATTTGACATGACATTTTTTTTTACTATTGTATAGTTTGATTTGAATTTATGTTTCTTGGAAATATATTATTCAGCAGCAACGGAACTCGTTGATATTATACTATCAAATTGTTGTGAAAAGCTGTGACGCGTGAGTACGTTTTTTTAGGTGACAGCCTGAGTCAATGAACTCATAGAGGTTAAACAACTAAAGCAATCACGAAAAAGTTAAAAAAAATATAATTAGCCTTTTTGCAGTCAAATGCGATTTCATTACGCATAACACCATAGTTCAAAGCCAAGTTTCTGAAGGGGATTTCTCAAAATGAAATAGTGTGTCGCTCACAAAAGCATCGTGCTTAGAAAATGAGGGACCAGGCACAGAATTAGATTATACAGTCAAAGGGTTGCCATATCCGAACGCTGTTATTAATGAAAAAATTTGGACCCTTCTGTCTGTTTGACGAAGCAGCTGCTTACACTGTGGATTATATTATTCTAACACCATAACCAACTAACGCGTAGAGCCAGCGGTTAAATAGAGACTTGGCCGATTGGATTTGTATGCAAATTAATAAGCTTAGCTTACGTAAACGGATATTTTTAATGAGACAATATTATTATGGCGATAATGTCTGCAATTAATTAATGTTTCTTATACAACACATTTATTCATAACAGATGAAGTCATAAGCAATCTTAGCAACAGATTCGAAGAGGTCGCCGACCCCTTTGATTAAGGTATCATCAATCATGCATGGCTGTACACAGAACATATCAAATTTCACACATATTGAAACATTCACTTTCAAGCGTACCATTCATTAATAAAGGATTTTGATGTCACATCGAAATATAACGCTTCTCCGTATTGTTATAATGTTTTTCTTTATATCATAAACAAATGGAACCAACCATTTAAATCGTATACATGGTCGGTCAAAGAGCAATTTCATCAATGAGAAACACACAAGAAAAATCTTACGTAGATTGTTATTTATGACTACTGTGATCAAAGTTCGCTAACTTCACTAACAGATCTATAAATAATTTAATTTTCAAGACAATTTATACGAATATTTAGGACTTCAAGTTTCTAAGTCTTTTACCGTCTATATAATGGGGAGTGTTCTGATTAAGGGACAGTTCCTATATCCTACCGACCGTTCATTTGCCTTACTATCGGTTAAAATTTGACATAAGCTCCATACAAGTTATGTCAAAATTCAACCGATGGTAGGTCAAGTGAATGAATGGTAAGATATAGGAACCGGCCATAACTGTTTAGAATCGTACCAGGTCTTTCTACCACAACATCGCTCGCCATCGGCTGGGCATTTATTCTTACTTTCTTAAGCCGGTTCGCTCGTATAGTTATAGTAATAAGAACGTTTTTCGTGAGCACTATGGGGCTTTGGAATGACCTATCAGCTGAGGTTTTCCCATAAAAATAAAATTCCTTCGCGGCCTCATATTGCAAATGTGCATAGGACATGATAATATCTTTTAATCAGGAGTTCCGTTCGCTTGTTTTCTGTACTGTAGCAATAAAAGAAATACATTACGAACGTGTTTTAAACTTACTAGTTAATACATTATGTTATCAAAAGTAACTGGACGTTTATTAATGTTCAATGGAAATCTTAACATAGTTTTGTTTAGGATTTCGTAGTCATTTTGATCAAAACGGAATCGTTGTGAAAGTATCATGTCTGTCCGTCTGTCTTTGTCACTGTTATTTTTCTCGAAAACCTCTAATTTTTGAACTACAAAGTGAGAAATTCTGAAAACTCACGATAGAGCTTAAAAAATACTTTCAACGAAAATTGTTACCATCAATCTATGGGTAAATAACGAAATTAGTAGATGTCTGTCAACCTCTACAGAACCCTTCATTAGCCAGATTTATTTATATTACTATGCGTAGCCTGGCAAAGTATGCAGCAAGGTCCCCGTCGAGGTTCGTAACCCTTTCGCTGCGCGATACAGCAAACAATTAGTCGAAAAGCAAAATGATTTCCGGCTTTACAGCGGGCGGACGGACGGCGGACGACCGGGTGGGTGCTTGATGGTGTGAAATAGGTAATTAGTTTTACTGTGTACATGATAGTATATTAGTGGCTCGGTGACTATTTATATGCGGCAACGTGTCAAAAAACCGCTGTGACCTTGGCGCCCCCACGCGGACGCGCCGATACATTCACCTCAGGTGGGGCCCGAGGGGCATTAAATCGTATACCCTCTGTACATTTCATAATCATCTCAACAAGACGCCTAGTTTATTTATTCTACAACACAACTGACTGGGAATCTAACATGAAAAATTTATAGCTCATTTGTATTTCTATTCTATTATGATATATGATATACGTCCAAAATGATTAAAGTTCTTTATTTATAGTTCTTTACCACAACTACACCAGTTAAATACAGTTATACAGTTCATCCCTTCAACTGAGAAGTTATTTTGGGACGTGTGCTAAATATGTAACTAAAACAATAAAGGTATCAATAAAAGTTGGTATACTTAATCATAGAAAAAGGCTTTTAAAATTGACTATTCTTCGAAAAAGTAAATGGATTTTGAATGCCGCGTTAAAAGTTATTTAAAAAGAAGTTATGCGGAGGCGATGTGAAAAGATTTCAATAGAAATGGATAAAGACGTAATTTTCCATTTAATCCTCAAGGCTAGCAGTGAAATCATTTTTGTTATTGTTATTATCTTTTCAAATCACGCTTTCACGCCTTTATAATACTGTAGGCTAGAAATATGATTAATTACACTTATTTAACAAAAAAGTCTTTTAAATAATTTCATACAAAGTAAAAGGAATTTTTTAAAGTCGTTGACTGCTAAGACCGCACACTTCTAGTTATGCTAAAAGTAAAAATTATCGCAGAGATTTTGATGGATTACAACTTGCCTGTAATAACTACACGAAAATTAAACATAAATATACCTAGGCCACTTAGGAAAGTTATATTATAGGGCTTATCGGAACATGACCAATTTAAATACTAATCAAAAGATTTTATTAGAATAAAAGCTGTTTAAGACTTAAACATTAATTTATATTTTTGTGTTGGAACATACAACATGATCATTATATTTAAATGTGTTATGAATTATAATATAAAAGTAGACATAGCTTGGTATATGTGTATAGTTCTTAACAATATTTATTGTCTTTCTTAGTTATCAACAGATGTTGTGAAGAAAACGTTTTCATACAAAGGCAGCAGCACCTAATCTAGAAAATTTAATTTTTAATATTTGCTAATGATTACTGTTCTAGAACTTTCCATATCATTTTGTTCATTTCTATTACGGATTTATATCATACGGGATCTCATGCTTTTTCGGGATCAAAATTACCGAATGTTCATTTCTGTTATCGAAAGTACATAAATATAGTTAATTTTATATAAATTGGTTATAATAATAAATTGCTGGTAATAACCAAGGGTTTGAAGAGGTACCAAATTAACTGCACATGTGCATAGATTAGAAGCTAAAGTTCACGTAGATTTAATACACTTCCATAAATTTGATATTAAAACTTAATCTTCTATGTACTTATATATAATATTGCTACCTTTATTTCTGTAACAAAATTTCTTTCTTTCGATGTAATATCTCGTATTAAGTTTACTGTACAAGACCTGAATTAATAATTGAAAGGAAGATTGGACAAGATGAGTACATTAAGTATTTTACAAAGTCACGAAATACCCTTCCTATATATTATAAACGCGAAAGTTTGTAAGCATGTATGGATGTATGTTTGTTACTCTTTCACGCAAAAACTACTGAACGGATTTTGATGAAACTTTAGAATAATATAGCTTACACATCAGAATAACACATGGGCTATAATTTATAAAGATATAGTGCGAATTATCCAAAATATAACGATTTTCCATCACCACACGGGTGAAACCGCGGGGCGCAGCTAGTCTCTTATAATTACAATGCAATGTGTAAAATACGAGTACGTCTCTGAAGTCAAATTTCTGTCGAGAACTTGAAGAGAGTCGTTTTCTGTATATATATTTTTTATATAGATAAACAATAGTAGATAGCTGTAGGATATTGTTTTAAAGCAAGAATCGGAATTTTTCAAGATGCCACCAAAACGCCGTAGTTTATAACATCAATCATAAATCTGAATTGGGCTCTCATTGGGGGGAGACGATCCAGCTGTCGCCCGTTAACTGAAAATTTGAAAATATTTAATACTAACTCGATCGACTTCACATACGAAGCCACGGTCAAAATGAATGGACACGGAGAATGTCCACGATCTTTACGTTCTAAAATAACGTCCGACACACAACCCCTAATAAAATAGCCCGCATTAACAGTCATTTGGCCGACAGAGCTCAATAAAACTAACACGGCTCTAGTCGAATCTAAACTACCACAGATAAGTGAATATGCGGGCTTGGTTACTAACTTACTATATCAAAGTCCATTACACATATTTCTATTTCATAGAACTAGCATTTTAATAACATTTATGGAAATATACATAATCAATATGAAAGTGATTTAGTTTAGATGTTTGTTTATTCCTTTTGTTCCCGCATGCAAAACGAAGCTACTGTCATGAAAATAGGTATTTATGTATTTTCGATAAAGGGTATAGACGTAGAGTACTTATATCCCAGGATATGGGATATTTTACACGGAATGCAGCGACGCCGCATAGAAAATTCTAGTATTTCTAATAAATGTATTATATTAATATTTCATAACAGATATTACGTTTTAGCCAATTTGGTTCATGTAAGAAAAGGCTGTTGCATCATATACTTTATGACCTTTGAATCAGCTCCGACGTATTACTTGAATACTTGATCACGAAAATAGAAGTGTTTGTAGAATGGCGGTGAAGGTTTACAGTATTCATAGGAGATACATACAAGGCTATCATTTTTGATAAAATGCTCATTTTTAGGGTTCTGTAGTCATTTTGGCAAATACGGCACACAGTTGGCATATGCTCATATAACCGTTTATCGAAACAGACGTCAAATAAGATTTAATGTTCACTGTGTTTGATGTCAGGCTTTAGTAGGTTAATAAAATGTTATGACATGCATATAAGTACGATGTACATACGGAACCCTTTGCTGTGCGTGGACACCACGCACTTAGACGATTTAAATAAAAAACATACAGCATAAGTTTTAAACAAAATGTAATTTTGTGAAAACATCCGACATAAGCTGATATTCATACTAAGTCTAGTTTTGATTCAGGTATTAATAACAAATTAATATTGCGTGCAAAATATATTTTTTGATTACATCGATCTACTATAAACCGGTTTTTTCATTGTAAATGTAATACATTTCCATTAAATATGAATTTTTTGTTCTTTTTTTTTACATACCTAACTTTAGATTATTCTTAAAGCAATTTTTTTATTTCTTGTGAAATATGTTAAGCACATTTGCAATGATTTGTACTATACTAGATATACGAGTATGATGTAACATTTATGTCAGTTATATCCCTATTAATATTATAAATGCGAAACTCTAACTCTGTCTGTCTGTCTGTCTGTCCGTCTGTCTGTCCGTCTGTCTGTACCCTTTTCACGGGAAAACTACTGGACCGATTTGGCTGAAACTCAGTATATAAATATTTTCGATGCCGAGGATGAATATAGGATACTTTTTATCCCGAAAAATGGGATACTTTCCGGGATAAAAATATATTTGTCTCTCTGTTATCCTTTTATGGAAAGACTATTGGACCTATTTAGCTGAAACTCGGTACATATGTAATTTTAATATCGAGGGTGGCCAAGAGATACTTTTCATTCCGGATAATTGGATAGATTTGTAAAGGTTATCCCAAAAAGTGGGATAGGTTTTTTGTGATTTTGTCCGTTTCATCCACTTGGTCCGGTTAGTGCCGTTGGTCCCCTTGTTTCCGTAGGTCCCATTGGTCACCGTTGGTCATCTTGGTCCCCTTGGCCCACTTGGTTCACTTTTGTCATTTTTGTCAAGTTTTGTCACTTAGACAGATAACGTAGTTTACAGATAGATGGGGAATGGTATACTTTGCGATATAAAATGAAGTGAATCTTCTGGGGGCAAATACATAAAATATAACCTGTACTCAGGCGGTACAGGTTATATTGTATACAAGAGATACGCACTAGAGGTTGACCCGCGGGGTAAACTCTAGTATAAATATATTTTAAAGTAATTTCAATACAAAAATATTTATTGTAGGTACGTTAAAGACTAAAAAAAAACAAAACAATTGAAAATAAAAACATAGGTCGTACCAGCGAGCTTATCCCCAAAAAGCTTTCTAGAAAACCCTGAGCTATGACGACTAATTCATCAACATTTATATACGAACAACAAGTAACTTAGATATTGAATATATATTGGAAGAGGCCTGATACCTCCTATAAAGTAAAGGAAACGAAGTTTTAATATGTTTACAAGACTGAGACAAATCTCTAAGTTTAAGAACCTATTTACACCCGGTAATAGGTTAGTCAAGCATTGAAGCATAAAGCCAAGGTTACGTTTAGATAAAACGTTAACAAAGAATTCGTTTAAAGTCGTCATGCTAACTAAATGAGCAACTAGTCTTTAAAACAAAAAACGACTTCGCTCGGGTAAACTTGGAACTGTATATTGTGGATATAATCTCATTTTCCCCACTATTCAAAGTACTTATACACTAAATTTTAACGTTATTGATTCATTTCTAAACTACGTCATCGTATAGCATTATGTTAAACGACAACCTATACAACAATAAAAAAACTCTTTTAAAGTTAGATCCGCATCAAGTAGAAATTATCCAGGAAAAAATAGTGCTCTATGGTCATCCTGGGTATCGAAATTAGGTACAAAGTAAATTTTACCAAAATTAGTGGGTTTGGGGTGTAATACAGTCACTTTCTTTGCATTTATAATATTAGATAATGAAATGCCTAAATAACTTTTCATTGCTCATCAAAATAATAAATTACATAACATTTTTGGCAAAATAATTAGGTGGCTATAAAGCCACCTATAAAGCTATAAAGCTTACAACGATCTTTTACAGACAACCTAGCCTACAGGTGGTCTTAGCTAGTCTGACAATGTAGTCAGGTAAATATTTTCAACTTGAAATTAATATCTAAAACCCCTCCTTCGAATTTTGCCCACTTTCACGACAACAAGAAAGAAAGAGGCCAAAGAAATAGCGCGATCAGATAAACCCAACATACTATGTTACCTGTAGAATCAAATAGTGAAAGAAAAATAGGCTATAGAGAGGAAGAGGACTAGTATCAATAAATAATATAATGTAGACAATATAAATACACAAAGAGACATTTCGTCTAGAGTTAAAATTAATAATAGTTTGAATTGTAGAATGTTTGGAAATAGATATAATAAACAAGAATGCTTTTGTAATTGATATAAGACCGTTTTGAAAAGATTGAAATGCCCTGAAAAACGTGTGCGTCAGGGGAGGAAGAATAAAAAATATATGTTGTGTTGAACATGGTATACTTACGTTGCCTACATCCCTGACCACTTTCCTGCTTGCTACTATAGAAAAGAAGAGCATAATGTAAACGGTGCATTAAACAAGTGATGATATTCATATTATAATACTTAAGACCGAGACCGATTTCTAAATTAGATTATATTATGCAGTTCGCCTAGAAATTGATACTGAGTGATTAAAGTTTTGATTTTGAATTGTCAGCGTATGTCAGCCAGAAAACCCAGTTTACTTTAGTTAATTACTAAGGAATGTAGCGTAAATATCACATGTGTGAAACTTGCATTAACCGCTTCGCCGAGCAGCGAGGAAAGTGGAAATCTGCAAGGGGTGTGCAATCAAGATTGGAAAACTTCTAATGATCTCGTTTTTATAAACTTTAATAACATTAAATAACTACTCTATTTTATTTTGCATAGAATTTAAACAGTTTATTTACAGTTAAGATCACTTACACAATGTATATGAGTAAAATAGCGATTTCTTACGAACAACTTTGAGTTGAGCTGAGAGATGGAACTGCACTAAATCACTAAAATTGTAAAATGTGTACTCATAATTATATCAAAAGGCCAAAGTTCACTTTTTTTAAGCGACAAATGATTAAAAAACCGCATAATTCAAAACCATATTTGAATAAAAATAATACATACAGATTTAAATCAGAAATCAGATTTTTATGTTGAGAAAATTATAATGAAAAATACGTTATATAACTAACATATGTTAAGAGTCTCTCTAAATGTCGCTTAAAAAATACTATCGCCTTTATACATATGAATACTTATAGCAGTACATTTTAAGCATTCACTGAAATTTTAGTCAAATTGTAAAGAAAATATGTTATTGTTTCCTAGTAACAGTCTTTTTATCTAAAACTGTAACATGTCCAATTAGTGCGCTCTCCTAGCCATGATTTTTTCTTTATTGTCAACTTGTAGTAATTGCACGATATGCTCAAGAATTAAGTTTTTAAGGTTAGTAATTTTTAGGTTAATTTCTGTGTTTCAATTTGAATGAACCAACCAAAGTGTTTCATATAAGCCTAAACTTGAATCATTCTATGTCATTGAATACCGTCATATCCTTCCAGTTTTATGCCTTTCAACCAAATTGATTCTATTTGGTTGATCTGTCTAATGTCAGCACTAGATCAGAAAAGCTGCTTGTTTTATACTTCACGACCGCAATTTGAATTTATAACAATCGAAATTAATTTTCGCTTTAAAATCCGGATCTAAAGTTATTTCAGTTTTTTTACAATTAAAAAACATACGACTGTATCGCAAAATATCTTATTATTAATACTCCATCATAAAATACACAAAGTTTTAAGAGACGAACGATGCCAATGTTGCAAGATAATTTTTTAGCTTCTTTTTAAACGAATTAACGACGCAGAATACAAATTAGCTTCGCATACAAAGATGCCAATTTTGATTGCACGATATTTTATTTCTCTCTGCATAAGCAGTCAGTTAAATTGTATCATATGTATGCATATACATAAATACGTGTCTTGTCATTCTATATAACATCAGAACTGGGCTCTAAACCGGTCGGACCGGCGTACGGTGTCTTCGACGAATCTCCTTTGAATTCAAGTTACTCTTAAATTTTTACCAGTTTACTTGGCAAATTGAATAAAACGTTATGACCATTATCTTAATTCTAAGAAAGTGGGGAAATCACGTTTTTCCAATTTAAAGTCATCGTATAAATGATGAAATGTCTGTAACAATTGTATTAGATTCTTTACTTGTATTTTATGGATAAGAAGAATTACAAGAAGTTTTTAACATTAGTAAAGTAATAATCGTTTAAGAGAAAAATGTATTAGAGAAAAATATATAAATACGGATTTAGAACATATGCCAAGCAAACAGTCAAACAAGATAGTTCTAGTATTTTATAAACATTTTCAAAGTCTAGGGAGCGTTAATTGCCTGGAAGAGATCGCTTTGAACAGTAAGATCCCTTTGTTCAATCTATATTGTGCCTATTATCTAATTTTTAAGAACCTATTCTTAGTTTATGGTATCAATTTGTTTTCATTCATTAAATCAAACTTTGAAATGTTAAATGGCAGCCAGATTATAGGTACGATACAAAGAGTTTTATATCCAATAAATAAAACACAAAAGCTTAACGGTCTTATTCATATTCAGTTAGAGTAAGATTGTAGACTTATTTAAAGTCCTTAAAGAAGCCTGCAAACTTACTCTAACTAAATATGAATAAGACTCTAAATTATTTTTACGTAATCATATGTGAAACAAGAGCTTATCCACCCTTCATATTATGTACTCTTTTAAAAAGCACTTTAGAGGCAGATAAAATAGTATCTTTGTCTATGTTTAAAATAACTTTTTTCAATTGGTTACAAAAATAGAAGGAATGACAGCAGAGTATAACCCTCCGGTTTCCATTACCTCCCCTATTAGTTAACAGATTAAGTACTGAACTATTTTCGTGAGGAATATGATACATAGAGTATTTTTATCATACATACATAATATACATCATGGGATTATAATTTTTAGGGTTTCGTAGTGCTCCGATGAAAACGGTAGTTTTATAATACTCATCGATAGAATTGTTCGAAAACTTGTTTTACAGCGTTAGTGTTATATCACTGAGAAATATAATCAAGACCGTTATACATTATGCATTGACATAATTAATTGTATAGAAGCCTCTTTAACTATTTCCATCTCATAATATTTTCTAAGGTTTCGCGACTAGTATACATAATAAAAATCAAATAAATTACCGCGCTTAAAACCGTTAAAACGTATTATATTTTCATCTGCATAATACTCTTTAATTCAAACGAAATTAATTCTGGAGATAAGTAAATATGGAATTAAGTAGAAGCTCTATTTAGTGAGGGAAATAGTCATGTCATACTCGAATAGAAAGAATTAACGTCGTAACAGTTGGTTAATAAACAATCTGTAACTTAGTACATAATAAATCTTCTAAAAATGTTGAAATCAAATAAAAATTCAAAGAGGCAAGTGTTTTTTTTATTGCTGAAGGACAGCAGACAGGCTGACGGCAATTGTGATGGAAAGTGTTTACCGTCGCCTATGGACATTAGTGTCTTCTGTATTTGGAATCCTACGCTAATAATAGTAAACAACTCTTTCTTATAAATTCAAACAATTAAAATATACAACAAACGACTTTATACACTACTAACAAGAGCTCAAAATCTTGTGTTTACTACGAAACTATTAGGACTGAAATTCTGTGTTACTGACATAAATATTTTTAAAATGTATTTTGTAGTAGACCATAGTTTTTAGATTTTAAAGTACTTATACAATTCATCTGCCAGGGTCGCAACGTGGACTATGCCGCAGTGCCATGACCTTGACTCATGGCAAATGGAAATAATAGTGTTTTTTATTAGTCTTATGCTGCTGCCGCACCTGCGCTAGTGTTAAAGATTTAGATTGTGACCGAATGTATCATATTTAAAGCGTTATAAAATAACGCCGTTAATACATACGTTAGTGTACATGCATACGTCATCTGTGAATATTTAACGTCATTATTAACAATGTCGCATCTCAAATAACGCATTAAACCCATTGCCATATCTGCGTGGATTGTTAACATTATCGCAGATGAAGCCGTACTTTATGTTGCCCCACGGCCTTCCCTGAAACCACTTTCACCTTGAAAAACATAAAACTGGTGCTAATTTATATCAATACGGTTCAAGAAGTTGCACCTCGTAGCTAAGATAGAAAACGCATTTTTTGCCAGTCAGGCAGATTTGTATTAGCTTCACATTATTATCTGATTTTATAGTCTGGGATATAGTTTTCGCTGTAATGAATTATTATTTATATACTTCCCCATAAATCAATTTTTCCATTAGCAAGAAAACAATAGTCGTGCGCGTTGGCCATGTTTGCCACCACTGCGTGGGAGGAGCAGCATGCATGAGTAATTCTTATCGCACCGCACAGGTACACAAAATCCAAGGTTATCGTGGAAAATTTGACGTGCAACATGACGGAAGATGTCACAGATACAAAATTCTGTTTCAAGAATATTTTGTATCAATGTCATTTCATTTTCATATACAATAGAGTTCATATTCTAATGTGTAATAGTGCTTACAATATTTACCATCTTTAAATGGATTTTTGTATACTGGAATCACGTGACTGACTGTCGTACTCAGATTTAAATAAAGGACCATTAACCTCGATTTAATACCGTATTACTTTAATTCATATTTGGTCAGTCGAAGACGTTGTTAGACAAAGTTGTGAACTTTATTTTTAATAGTCATTATAAAAATGTTACAATCATTAAGATAATAACATTTTTCTATTTTACTTTGAAGTTAGCTATAAAATTTATTTGCCTGCCGGAATAACTTTATGAGTGTTACCGTCTATCTTCAATAAGTTAAGTACATAAAAGCTAAATCCATAAGTAGAGACCGCGACTCTAGAGTTTAGGCAAATCGACATTTGAAATAATTTTGTAAAAAATCTAATTAAAAATTATTTTTGATGTTACGTGGCGCGGTATAGCTGCGTGCATATTATATATTATTCTTATAAAATACGGATCCAATTCAATTTAGCGATTTTTCACTAGTTACACGTATGTGTATTCCTAATTAGGATTTAATCCCAGTTCGCTTTAATCTAGGAAAATGTGCTACACTCCTGAAATTCTTAGATACTTCCAACTGGGATCTTGGAAGTAGGATTACACATAGGAATATATAAGAATTTTACCAGTGAGTATTTAGCTAGGTTCATGTCTAGTCTAGCCAAAACTTAGTTAACTATATTAGGTATCAACTGTGCTTATCCGATTAAATTGGGATAATGAATTGTCCATTAAGATTTACGTTGAAATAATATTAAGTCTTTAGTTTTTAGTCTTTATGATGTAATGTTTTGCCTAGGGATATATACTTAGCAAGTATTTTTATTCGCGCCCACGTCCCTCACATGCTAAGATTAGTCAGCCTCACTTCGCACTTGAATAGATTTATTAATGGTGTAATAGAGTGCAATCAACATCTATTTCTATTTGATATATAACCACATAACATTTTATGCGAGTGGTGTTACACAGCTATTGATTCGCCTGCTTGCGACCCTCGCCGCGATTACAAAACATATTAATGCCATAAATATTGTTGTTAATGTTGAAAATATTCAAAAGCTTCTTTAATAATAAATTTATAAGCTGTAAAAATACAGGCGGGTCCCATTTTGCGATTTTAAGTAGGTAAACAAAACGATTGTTGTAAGGGCAAGGAGACATCGGCTCGTGACGTCCGGTCAAGGTATCCGGGGCAAAGGTCGATGACAGCGAGGGCAAGATTCGTTCGCTTGCACCATCGCGAACGCTAACCGCCAAAAATTACAAACATTTCGCAAACAAAAATCCTAATATAGGTACTTGTAGAAATTTTCAAATAAGAATACAGACCTGATGACATTGACTCGTTCTCCGATTTAGGAGTCGTAGGGGGCATCGGCAATGGCATCGGCGGCAAAGGTTGTGTGGGTGGCTGTTGAAGAGTTTGCTGTTGTTGTTGTTGCTGCTGTTGCATATTGCACGCGTTGAGCAGCGATTGCGCCGTGTTGTATGTGATGCCGTCATCGTAGCCCCACAGCTCGAGCCCGGCGTACTCGGGTGAAGCAAGGGACTCCGGCGACATGACCATAGCCGGTGGTAGACCGAGCGCTGAAGAAGATGTCACCTCAGAGGAGCTTTCTTCGAGCATTCGCAACGGGAAGCATCCGTTGTTGGACCAGCGGCGTTTCATGTCTACGAGCGTATCACACGCTCCGGGATTCACTACCGCCGAAGGACATCCTCCGACGAAAGCTTTCACTTCACTATTTCCTAGCACTAAACTACGTAAGCGCGACTCTATGGACATGTGCCACTCGTCTACGCTTCGATAGAACTCAAATGATTCTCTATCCAGTGTATCGTTTTCCTTGCAATCCAATGAGACTTTAATTCGAGAAGCGAGTAAATTTCAATTCACAACACAATCCATGCAACAGGTGAGATGAGCACGCGAGTTCCACGATTTGAAGTGATATTGTAGAGACGAAGGTTGCCGTCTCCGTGTGAGCCGTAAATACGAGCACGTTGCGCGCGCGCGACCGTCGTCAGCGGAGTACATAGAGCGAGCGAACAAGCGACGCGGCTGCTCTCACTACTCACTGCCACGGTCGCGTGTGACGTCACGCGAAGCGCCCCGCGCCCCCATCGCTCCACTGCGCGCCCCCCGCCTACCGCGCCGCGCAGCCGTGGCACAGAAAGTCAAGTCACCGGCGACAGAATGTGGCGCGCCGATAAAACACCCTCAATTTATGAAGACTCGCTCTATCAAAACAACTTCGTTCAGTTCGTTGTTTGTTACGTAACTGTTGAACTTGAGAAAGTAATTTGCGAATTTATAGCTATCTTATTCCTGTTTCAAAGGATTCAATACCTGTCTAAATAAACTGGTCGGTCTTGTTCGTGCAGATTGGTTACAAATAACAAGGTTGCGTGGTATCTTAGTATTATTGCAAAATTATTTTATAATCATTGAAATACTATTTATTCTATTACGTTAACTTAACTACTTTTTTTTTGAGGCAGTGGAAATACATTTCGTACACTACTGGGTCCTTTGCTGGGATTAGACCAAAGCAATGAGAGTTATCCACTGAAGATTGCGCAGATAACAGAGTCAATTGCCGGCATGTGTGGGGACTTAGCAAGGTACCCCTCTCTATGTGGAGAGGTAACCCATGTGCTAATACGCCACTAAAACCACCTTCAACCCATGTGCCCCGCGCTTATGGTAGGAAGAGCGTGAGACTTAGAATGTAGTTACGCCCACGCTGATCCTGCGCATCAGTGCTTGAGAATGCCCCGGGAAACAGGGTAGACTCACTTTGTCAACAGGGGTTTGATCCTCCGCTCCCCAGATGCTGAAGGACCCCTAACTTAACTAAAAAGCTTACCACTAATTCACCCGACCACGCGACGCGCGGTCTTTATAATTCCGACATAAAAAGTAACCTCTAAAAATGAATACAGCCCGCATTCATCCTCTGTCTATGAAGAATTTATTACGTACATAGTTTTGTGAAAATCGATTCACATACCTATAAGGCTATAAAAGGGCAAAACCATAATCACTTAACATTTACAGAACCTCTCTTAATTCACCAAGAATGACTACGCTAAAGACTTTTTTTTACAAAATCCATTATTGGCAGCCTTCTGCAACTAATGTGGAGAGTATTAATTATGGACAAGTACAAATTCAAAGCTGGGGAGACTATATTTAAATATATAGTTTGGCGCAAACTATACCCATAAGCGTAAATTGTTTCTTAATTTGGAATAAAACAGCGTGTTCCGTCTACTATATAAAAATAATATAGATTGTATAATATTTGTAAGGTTAACAATTCTCTTCTTGGCCTACACATTGAACAAATTATAGAAAATTACGAGAAAATTTCATTAGCATTTTAATAAATTAATAAATATTCATTTTATTACTTAGAAAGGTAAGAAATAGAGTTCGTTCTATTGGTTCGATTAAAAAAACATAAACGTACAAGGAAATCTCGTGTATCCCAAAGATATGGTAACTATTATTTTTCCTGTTTAGTCTTTCAAAGACCAACGGAAAAGTCACATTAATCATCGCGATACTCCACACTTCGTAAGCAAATTTCAACTACTTCCCTATGATTGGTTAAGGATTAAACTCGCCGAGATTGATGAAGCAAATGGTTCAATAATATAATCAATCACTCAGTGTCGATGTTGTTAACAATAACTAGGGTTACTAGTTAAAATAAATAAAACTTGAAATATAAAAAGTATATAATGAAAATAGAATACACTAACTATATGGTTATAATATCGATTACATGGCATTCTCTTACGTGCATTCCAGATACAGATATTGGTACCTACTACATAGGTATATAATACATAAATATTAGTAAACATGAGCGTATTAAGTATTTATTACAATTTTTAATATAAAATATTAAGCTTATTTGATGCCATATTTCTTTTTTTCTTTAAAAATTCCGAATGGCTTAGTTGGGTACCGGTCTAAATTATACTGATATAAAAAGGTCAATAATAATTAGGTTTAAGATAAATTAGGATTGAGTAGATAAATTTCCAAACCGTCTTAATAATAATTGCCAGAAAGCAAAAACAGCATAATTGAATACGATTATTAATAATAGACAAATTGACGTTTTCGTAACTTACCTGGCCCCAAGTCTGTAAATTTAACAAAAAAAATCATGTCAGTGCAAATAAAGATCCATTCGACTGACATTGTTAAATATCCGTAGTCTCTAAAATTCACATTAAATCAGTCTCGGTTATATCAAGATTGATTCCACATTGAGCCGAGATGCTTTACAGACTATCAAAACCGTCAAAAGTAACGATACCTACCAATTCGATTCGATTGCCAATTTGGCATTGACTGCCCCCCGAGTCTTAGCTCAAATTGGCTCTTGGTGGTATGTAATAGTCACAACAACTTATTCTGTAGTTTGCTTCCTATTAACAAATGTAAATAAAGATACCTTATACATATACACTTGTTCATAATAGTTTTATTTTATACATGGCTTATAGGCTCGTTAAAAAGGTAAAAAATATGTTATTCACAATCGCATTTAAACTAATTTCAATTGGCCTATTACTCTTATATAAGTTATACGAAAATGTGAGTATGCCAAGTATTTCAATTGTCGCTATTTTAAATTGTTAAACTATTTTGAGTAGGGCAGAAAGGCTCTCTTACTTACCGAATATATCCAGTAAATTCTGAATGTATGGCAGTCTTATCAGACTTATCGTAAAACATGATTCTTATCTTTTCGCGAATAAAGTATAATACACAGCCATCTTAATCCCTACTGTGCAAACCTAGACCTATTTAGGTGGACGACCTTTTAGGTAGATAAACATAACCTAGATCGTGAGTTTCAGATCCATACGTGTGACACATTGGCACCAATCACTAGTATGTCCTCAAACCCAAAAAATGGGACGATGACCCAAATTACTGCATTCAGGTTATCTGACTTTTCGGCAGCAATTTATGAAGGTGTGGCGAACATTTTTATCTGCTCAATTACTGTGCCGCTGAGTAACTTTGATTATTTGAATTACATTTCGTCTCACGCAATGTGTGAAGTGTAGCGTGTTCTCGCGTGAGAATCGATGTATAGCGAGTGAATCTGTGAGGTATAGTCACGGCTAGATTAGATTAAAACTCAGTGTTAGTATGACGACTGCCATAATAGCTGAGGAGCGTTTGGTTCGCGTCACAGAATCACGTGTTCGCACGGTGCATTGACCTGCCTATGTTTTGGATATACACAGCGCACAGCAACCTCAGCCGGACTATCTGTCATGCAATTAAAAAACTTATTTATCTGTACATAATACGTTTGCCAGATCTTAGATGAGTGCTATGTTTTGTTTAGATATATGCTTACAATTAATTTGTACATTTTTACACTTTAACAGTCGTTTAGTCATGTCTTGTGTTGGCGACAGGTGATTTGTCTTGTTTTTTGAATAATATTTGATATCGTATTTGCCGCGTTATTAGTATGCACATTTTCTATTTAGATGTAGAGTTTGAAGTTTTAATTTTAAATATCGTAAAAGCATGTTTTTAACTTTTTATGATGAAATTTCTGTCGTATGGTTCATAGGTTATTTAAAAAATTTGTTAAACATCTTCAAAATACCCAAATGTAAACCAACAGAGATCATGGTGAAACTCCGTGAAACGTTTTTTCTCTGCTTCCACTGCCAAGTGTTTGTACAGTCATGATGTTGGCCAGTCGTGCGTGCAGTAAAATGGTCGATTGGTTCCTCTGTGCCTCCCCCGGCCCCTCTCGCCGACCTCGGAGGCCTCAGACAGCACTGACTCGCCCTCTTTAATTACTTGTCTGTACCGTAAATGGTAACATGAATTAACTTATACTTTTTAGGAATATAATCGACCATTGCAATAATAAATGTCGTTATTTTTAATTCTTTTATCAGTGTAGGAACGGAGAATAAATACAATTTCCTGCGACCGGGCGGCCTGTCGTAAGAGGCGACAAAACAACCCACAGCCAGGTGGTAGGGTATTTGCCCGTCTGTATAGCTAACATTCGATTTACGTTAAGAGAGCAGCAGCGCATTTGTAGCACCTTTGGTGTTGCAAATGTCCATAGGCGATGGTAACCACTTTCCATCAGGTGGGCCATCTGCCTGTCTGCTGAACTCGTGCAATAAAAAAAGGCTCCTTAGGGCCGGCGTTACCTACATTTTAGTCAGGGAACATGTTTCAGCTCTTTTATATTAGACGTGATTTTTTTTTTATATTTACAAATTCTCGTAGGCTCTTTTATTGCGAGTGATCTTTTCCGTCTCTTCATACCTATCTCTATACGTTTATTGGCAATTTCTCATAGGTATATTTATCCTGTTAAATTTTTCTTCTATTATGCTTTAATAAATTTCGTTTATTTTGCTCTATTAGCAAACAATTAAATCATAGAATGAATCTAATTCAAGAAATCACTAATGACTGGATTCTATATCTTACTATTCATTCACGCGCCTTAGCATTGGTTGAATTTTGACATTACTTGTAACGGCAAATGAACGGTTTGTAAGATATTGGAACGGGCCGTAAGTCCATTTTTAGGACTCCGTAGCCATTTTGGGAAAAAAGGAGCCCTTATGAACTCGTCATGCCGTCCGTCTATCTTTGTAAGTGTATATGGTTGAAATTTGACAGAAAGGGTCTGTATAATGCTATACATTTTTCAGTTTGATCGAAAAAAATAAAGATTAAAGAGATGGCCGCCATAGGCGTAACTGAAGATTTTATTTTTTTCAGTGTACATAGTCTAGGGTATTGCTAGTCATATTTGGAAAACATAACAATGCTTTTTAATGATTTTTGTAATTAAGTAAATAGATAGCGAGATATTAGCTTCTAAATTCGTGAAACTTGTGTCGCCCCTCTAATATTAAAATTTTATGAAATGAATTGTTTTTTTAAATCCTTATTGTGGAGCTTCAAAAATACTTTCAACGAAAATTGTATTCTACAATATCGATCGGGTAGTTTTTGACATAGGGTTAATTTTCGATAAAAAATATTTTTTTATAATTTCGTAATTAAATAATGAAGGTAGGTAGGTATGACAAGGTATATTTTTCACCCCTACGGAACCCTTCGTTGTGCACGGATTACCCAGCACTTAACAAATTGGGTAACTGATGGATTTAAATATAAATTGTATTTAAAGATACTGCGAAAATCGAATAAATATTTTTTGTTATTCTTTCCTATAGGAAAACTATTGGAAGTTATTTATTTTGTACTCTCACAAAACGGAAGTCCTTGGAATGAATAAATTGGAGCAGCAATTACTTGTCAAACCAAACAGTCACGCTTTCAAGGATAGCCAAAAACAGAAGAAGCTGAATTTTTATATATAAATCTAGGGTTTGACCCGCGGCGTGCGTGCCTCTAGTTTAAAGAGCAAGCTTTAATACAGGTTACATTGTATAATTTTTTTATTTTAGTGCTATTTACCCCCGGAAGATTCACTTCATTTTGTATCGCAACTATCCCATCTTCCGGGATGAAAAGTATCTATGCCCATTTTCGGTATAAAAACTACATATGTATAAAATTACATGAAAACCGTTCCAATACACCTAGTAGTATTTCCGTGAAAGCTTAACAGACAGACATATCGTGTTAGTATCGCATTTTTTTATCGATAGTAAATTTTAATATCTATAAACTTGAGAAATAATTCATCTCCCATACAAACTTTCATTCTCTATTTCAACTCGTTCCAGTTTTATTTATCTATCCCCCGTTTATCAATCTGTAAACTACAGAAATTATCAAAATCATCAAAATTACCAAAATGACTAAAATCATCAAAATCGGTCAAATAGTTTTTTCCGTAAAAGCATAACAAACAGAGAGAAAAACATATTATATTTATCCTGGAAACTATCCCATTTTTCGGGATAAAAAGTATCCTAGTTCATCCTCGGCACCGAATATATATATATATGTATATATGTATATATACTGACTTTCAGCCAAATCGGTCCATTAGATTTTTCGTGAAAGCGTAACAGATAGACAGAGTTAGTTTCGCATTTATAATATTAATAGGGATAATAGGGATATAATAGGTATTACACGAACGATTTTGGAAAGAAAACTAATTTACTACAAAACAGTTCAACTGTATTTTACATGATTATTGACAACCAAATAAAATTCGTCTGCACTTTGAATTTTAAAATCAAATGTCTGACTTTATATGTGTGTGTGTAATATTGTATTATCTTTCTATTATAATTTGAATGTCTGGCTAGTGAAGTTTTTATTTGTCGATTATAAAACGTTGGCT
Organism: Dendrolimus houi; assembly: GCA_039645545.1. Lineage (NCBI taxonomy): Eukaryota > Metazoa > Arthropoda > Insecta > Lepidoptera > Lasiocampidae > Dendrolimus > Dendrolimus houi. The sequence continues at coordinate 9,903,872 of CM077127.1, read as the reverse complement.
TTAAAATCGCAATTCGTCATAGCCTCGTGTAAAGTACTTCGCTCAACACGATTATCTACGTAAATTATCTTTTCATCCGATAAAGACTTCAGCTTTTTATTATAATTTTTTTATTGCTGAAGCTCAGCATACAGGCTGACGCTGACATTTATTTAATGTAAATTAACGATTAATCAATCGTTTACCGTGATGGTTGGAGTACTTTAGAGCAATACATTGACTCAATCGATCATTAAAAAGATATTCCGTCCAAATTAAAAAGTGTTTTTAAATCCGCGTGGCTTTGCAGGGCAGCGTGGTATTTCAGCGTTAATAGTTAACGTACCACAAAATTTCAAAATTATTTGAAAATTTCCGTTTCACTAAATAGTTAAGATTATTCACACAAATCAAAATTCTTGTTTAAAAGTAATATCGTAATATTGTCTATCGCTTAATACAATTTTTTTCATGTTCTCGAAAATGGATAAAACTGCACAGCTAAATAACCTTTAAAGTTCCCAGCACAAGTGCTCTACAACTTTATATATAAAATAAAAATGAAAAATTTCATTATAGATTTTCGGCCTTGTACATAGAGAGTTATGAGTAAGTTTGAACGCTTCTTTAAGAACCATAAAGAAGCGATCAAACTTGCCCTTACTCTCTTTGAATAAGACCGTTTGGGTTATTATTTTGAAGTAAGTATTTTGTGTTTGTCAGGAAACTTCAATGATCAATGTGCTGATACAGTGCAATGGTTGTTCTAAAATACCGTTGTATAAATCTGTTAAAAATATACAACTCAGCTAAGGCTGGAGTGAAGCGTGTCTTCTAGTGCCACATAGAACTTGGGTATTTATAAACATTGGACATTGGCTAGATTCATAACCTGTACTCAGATATATTTAAATGTGAAAACGAAAAACATCATTCTGGAATATGGAAACGCATCAATCAGTCGTGAAGCGATGCTTAAGACAGTTGGCCACAAATTAAAGTTCTATCATTACAAAGAATATTAATTTATTCAGCTCTCTGCATCTTGCACTGGTAGGTGTCTATAGTGACATAATATCAAATTCTCAGATTCTATTCATTAGTAAATAAATTTGGTATTCTAGAACACGAATCCTTAAGGAGAGATAATTATAGAACGTGCTTTCCATGCCTACTAAATGTTGTCTACTTAAATATTAAAAACATAAACATTCCTTTATAAGTTTTTCATTAAACCTCGTTATTATACCTATGCAACTGAAATTTAAAAATAAATACGATATATTTACCAATAAAAAAGTAGTAAATTTATGCTCGAACATCTTTCCATGCACAATATCCAGATTATTTTTAAGATAATAAAACTACGATTTAACGCTGTATATAAAATTACTACTAGCTGTGCCCGCAACGTAGTCCGCGTGGAATTTGTTTTCAAACCCCCTGATTTTGAAACATTCTTCATTGGTGCTCCGCTCCTATTGGTCTTAGCGTGATGATATATAGCCTTCCTCGATAAATGGGCTATCTAACACTAAAAGAATTTTTCAAATCAGACCAATAGTTCCTGAGATTAGCGCGTTCAATTAAACAAAAAAATAAACTTTTCAGCTTTATATATTAGTATAAGATTAGAGCTAGGCACGTTGCTGAAGAGTTTTTTGCGCCGCTTCTTCTCTTCAAGCTACAAGATATTGCTAAGCGGTGGTAAATTAGAGTCGCTTCCATAGAGTAAATAAAACCCATAAACAAAATTAAAACTAAATCATTAAAATGAACAAGTTGGCGGTAGGCTAAATAAAACTTTAACAATACTCATTAGCACTTGATATCTTTGCATCCCTTGTTTACGGCTGCTGAAAAGTGGCCGAAACGTCGGGATAATAAAAAAACCGTTAAAACGTAGTTTTATTACGTATACTAGTCGCGAAAACTCAGAAAATATTATTTTTAGGACATAAATTTAACATTGGTTATAAATATTGCTTTATTTACCTATAAACTAGTGACTAGGATTCCGTAACCATTTTGACAACATCTAAGTTATGGTTATGTCCGTCTGTCTTTGTGTATTATTGTCATTTTTCTCTGAAAGTATGGGACTCATACGGAAGAAAAATTTGTAGGAATATAAATAATTCATATTAATATAATAATTGTACACAAATACTAGCTGACCCGTGCCCTCTTCGCTGAGCATCAGAAAAAAAATTAAAAAACACTTATTATTAATCACAATCAAATATACCCATGTCATTCAGGAATAATGTAGCTTTCCACTGTTGAAAGAATTTTCAAAATCGGTTAAGTAGATCCAGAGATTACCCCCTACAACGTCACAAACTTACAAATTTTACCTCTTTATTTTTTGTTTTACCTACTAAGCGAATTCAAAATATTTCTCCTCCCGTACTGCCCGTATCCCAGTGACACCTACATAAGCCTATCTAGCCGATTAGGATGCGCGGCGACCACGCAACTTTTTTCTAATACTTACATTTTTAAATTCGTGATATCTTTCGAATACAATGTCCGAATTGAATAATTTAAAAAGTTATATAAAGGTATTGAAGCAGTCTTGAATATGAAGTAATTTATTTTGATAAGGATGAATACCAAGATACAAATAAAGAGCCTTTTCTAGCGGCGGCATTTTAATTAAGTTTTAAATAAAAGAACACTTATTGTGGCTTAACTATAATAGTTAGTTATATATATACTGTCACGACACTTTTTGTAAATAATAATGTGTTCAGCATAGTCGTAGTAGATTATTTTATTCTATCATCAATAGTTTTCGCAGCGCACGCGATTTTAGGTAATTTTTTTACTAATTTTGACTTATTAAAAAAAATCAATATTTTATTGGTAAAGATTATTAAAATTGTTCTTTTTTTTTTTTAATTCTTTCATTTTTCAGTTTTTATAGCAATTTTTCAATATTTTCGAAATTACCTTTAAGGGCAATGCGTGCCCCCACAAGAAAGCCCTGTCTGTATTAATGCTTGCTCTTTAAAGAAGATCACGCAACATGATTTGACCCGCGGCGCAGTCACGGGGTAAACTCTTGTAAAATTATACTACATAGATTGATATTTAAAAGCTTTCATTGCAAGGTTAAGTGTAAGAAATGTGTTGATACACTGAATAATTTCAATACACTGTGTCGTTTCTCCTTAAAACATAAAAGTTAATTTTTCGCTGAATATCTATTCGGGCTCTAGAACTTGTTTACGTGTATTTATAAAACTTGTATTACTAAAACGTTTTTAAGTTGATATCTTTATAAATTGACATCCGCTAATGGCTAATTTATTTTTTATAAACCTTGTTTTAGCTTATTAAGTTGAAAGATTATTATTATTGTTTCCTTTATACTTTATACATATGATGAAACTAGTTCTGATCCGGGGTATTATATCGCTAACAATGTAAATCTATACGCGCTAATCATTGTTCTCGCTTCACGTATTTGTGTATAATTTTTACGATCTCGCGATTTCTGGCCAGTTCCTATATGTTACCGACCGCTTATTTGCCTTAGGTACTATCGGTTAAAATTTGATATAAGTTCCATACAAGTAATGTCAATTCAACTGATGGTACGGCAAGTGAATGAATAGTAAGATATAGGAACTTGCCATTAGGATCACTGGTGCAGTTTTTAGGTTGTAGCAGAATGGGGATAACAATCTGTATACTACAAAAATTATACCAATTTACATTAGTATGGTTAATAAATATAGTCACAAAAATCATTTAGTTATGTATATTATTATAAAAACATTTTGATATTGCTAGTCGATTATGTACAGATTTATAAATATTGTATTTTACGTACTGTGGAATGATTAATTTAACCAAAACTTGGCTGTATGCCATACACTCCTTTGTTGTGGCTTTCGAGAGAAAGATGGAATTAACATCATGCAGGAATTTGGTTGAAAAATAATGTAGGTACTGTAAAAACACTTGCCAGTTGAAAAACTAAATTGTAAATACCTGCTTCCGAAATTATCCAATTCACTTTTGGAACGTGAATATCTATGTTAACACGGAAGAAATGTCACTTACCTGAAACAATTAAGAATACACTTTGTTAAATAATTGTGCAATTAAAATGATTTTTAAACAGCTTAAAGCTAGTCTTATCTTCTTATGGGTAATCCCTTTCCCCTATTCGCATGACTTGCCATCATAAAAACAAGAAAGCTGATTTATTGAGCAAGATCTGCAAAGGATTCAGTATGTCTAAGTACGGCTTTCTCGGTAGAGCGCACTTGAAGCTAACCAACAAGTTTAAAACGTTGACGACCAGTTTGAGTTTTCTTCAAGTTATTCCACCTTTTAGAATTGGCCGGGTAAGCGTCGTTGTCTTGTTTTTACTAGCGATGTGCAGGCGCATAAAAAAGTGGACGCGGCGGAATGGTCCGAGCAAGCGCAATTAAGACCAAGGTCTTCGGGTTATCAAACCCGTGACGGCGACTCGCAATGCCGGCCGCGCCTCGCTGCTGTTGCAAAAAAATGTAGCGAATAATAAAGTCAATGGTATTAAAAATAATAGCAAGGTACACACACACGCCGGCTGCATAACCTTAACTGCCTACATTCTACTCAGTCAACCGTAAGCTTGACCACCACTTGACATTAAACAATACACACAAATTGCAACAGTAGAAACACAGTGCGAGTAAAACTTGCCTGGAGATTCCTCCCGCAGACAGAGCTGTGGAACGCGTTACCATAGTCCCTGTTTCCCGAAAATGAGTATTCGAGCTTCTTCAAGTCTCGAACGTAATATGTATTTTATAGGTAAGCGTTCTCTATCCTTAACCGCTAACTTACTATTTAATTTTAAAAATCTTAAATTATATAACTTGTCTTCATTTTAAATTCTTGAAACAAGAGATATAAAGTACGAAATTACAAAACCATACAGGACTTTCCGTGGACGCATAATGGGTCAGAGAATGGTTCTGGCTTAGAGCCATAATCACACCGAAGAAAGTCAAGCCGGCCGAAGCATACTCAATTCTTAATCCTGTTCGTTGACTCCCTGCACTTGACAGTCACTGATGTCATTTGCACTAGTATGACCTGCTAAGGAACCATGTTACCGTTCTTCGCAGTCACACGTACTCTTACATAATGTAATCTAGACAATGGTATCTATTGTTAAGTAAAATTAGCCTTTCAGTTGATTGCATAAGCTCTTCTTTTGTTTGGACAGGTTGAACATGTATCTTTCGATTCGGTTCCAAATGGAAAGGCTTCATGACATTGGATTAGAAACTTTATTTAGTCCAGCTAGATATGTTTTTCAAATGAAATGTAGCATATTTGCGCTGTTGCAATTCAGCCATCAAACCTATCATTTACGTGATGTAACTATAGAGTCCAAGCAGTGATAGAAATTGTGAGTGCGACCGCGATCTGCCTAAGGCCTGCATTGTGTTACAGGCCATGGGAATTTCAACCTGTTTCTACCAATGCGTGTTTCTTACCAATTATTACCAGAGATAGTGCTTTAAAAATAATTGAACGGTTATATTCTGATCAACAATAATAATATAACTAATTATTGTGATAATTGAAATTACGTAGGTTCTAATCTTAGCAGAACGTATGTATTCTTTAGGTAGTTCTAATGTTAATCAAGGCCAGTGCTGACAAGAAAAAGTTCATAAGGAGATCTTTACTGTAAGATTACCAACATATAAAACTCGCCAATTTGCCTACAACAAAAGTGGTGGGTATAACGTCTATTCTCCTGAAGTAGGGAACCTTTTTTCTAGCAATGTGACTTTTAACAATATAACTATTGTTGTAAATTATACTAGTACCTTAAGCTAAGCAATTGATTAAAAACTTCTGAAATTAGGCAGACAAAAATGAGAGAATATTCAATTTAGAAGTGCGGGTAATGTCCTTTTTTTGTGCCGCAGCAACCTAAGCGGATATTAATAATGATTAAAGTCGCCGAGACATAATAATTGGGACCGGCAGTGCTTTATGAGCTTATTTACGATTTTCCAAACAGAACAAGTTAATGTAAAAATACCGATGCCTGTTTTATATTTACTGTTTAGATTAAATCGTTTACGGAAGCTGTTTGGATGTCAAGGGGGTTTGTGTAAACGAAGATGTTGTAATAAATCATCTTATAAAAACTGCTTTGTAATGAAATTTAGTTGGTTATTTATTAATGTGTGAAGCTCTGCTTAATCGACAAGAACGGATAAACAATATACAAATAGCAAATACTGCGCAATAGGATAACCTAAATAACAGTGGTATGATAAACGAATAGTAACCAAATATTCAATAGTGTTTACTGGAATCAAAGTACAATTAGGTCACAGAAGCTATGACTACGATGCACTGTGACGGACGCGGCGACGACCGTTGTACGCTGCGCGTGAGTCGACTACGGAGTGTCGATGCATGCATGTTGCGTAATGCATTGTCCTCGCTGGTAATATTAGGTGCGATGACACAATGATAAAATGCAATTGGGTCGACCTCGGTACTGTTGCTATGGGGCTAATTGGCAATGTTTTCTTAGTATAATAAAGACGTTCTTGTATTGCTTCTCAACTCTTTTATTACTTGCTTGACTTCTGTCTGCTATCTTTCTTTCGACTTTAATTTATTAAATTCTTGAATTTTCCGTGCGACTTTATTTACTTCAACTTAGATTTCATCACTTTTTCTTTCTTCGCTGCTATTTATTTAAAGCCTCAAAGGGGCAATTTTTCAATCACCAGATAAAAGTTATTCCTAGAATCTTTATTCTATAATATAATTTATTCAACTGATAACTTGAAAAATTGGATCTAAGATGCATAATATCTAAAAAATTGGTGTCTACTGTTACTAAGAAACACACAATACATGTTTATTATGTAGTAGTGTGAACTCAGCCAGAGCTAAAACTATTTAAAAATAAAAATCTAGAAAACATAAAGCTGTTGGTGGAATTGGTGCGGTAAGCAATTACTCACAATCACGGCGGAACAATACTCCGTCCGAAATATTTTACTTTATTTATATAACGTATAGAAAAAAAACTATTTATTTTTTTGACATGAGCCGTGTCGACTGTCAGGGGAAACGTTGACTCCATCCCGCGGTGGAATTTGCCAAAAAGCATAACTTGCGGTTTAAAATAGGAACAGATTGACAGCCTGACTCCTCTGCAGCTTCCTTGCCAAGTTTTCAATTAGAAAAAAATAAACTCATCATATTATTTTAAAACATAACGCCATGTGTGAATACACTTTGAACACACACACACACACACACAAACACACATATATATATATATATATAATTAAATGTGACAGCTATATGTATGTCCGTTTAAAATTTACTATATTTAATGATTTAGGATTGATCATATTAACTGTGTAAATTATATGATTCAGTTTCATTAATCCAGCAAAGTTAAAATATACTTAAAAATCCTGAAACTATTAAAAATGTGAAATTTATTTAATAATTGATATAACTTACTAATTAATTATTTTATTAGATTTGTGTAAATTTTCAGAAATATTACAAGTTTGGATAAGGGGTGCTAAATGAAATAGAGATATGACACGGTTAAAAAGTTGTATTTGGTAATCTTTCCATTTCGTATAATTTACCATCTTTACTGGTTTTAATTCTTGCCAATCCTATAACGTTGATAAATTCGTGGGCTGTACTTAGTAATAATATTAATAAACTGATGTACGTTAAATTCCATTGAGATCTTATTCTTATTGAGGCCTTCAAATATGGCCACAGATGGAACGCAAGTGTTGTTTTATGGGTATTGTTTCCCATTACTCAATCTTTATTTCGTTTTAATTTTATATTTAAGTATGTTCATACAAAAATATCTCGAGAAAATAACTTCCGCAATATAAAGAGGTTTAATTTGCCAAGAAAAAAACAATTGCAGAATAAAAGTTCAGACAGTGCTGACCACAGTGAATAATATTCGCAGTGGCATAAATTGAAGGTAATTATATCTAATTGCCAGCCACGGTCATGGCCAATAAGCACCAATAAGCACATGGGAAGGTGGACTGAAGGTCTATTTATACCTTTAACCACGTTATTACTTTACTAAAGGTATTAAAATCAATTGGAAGGGATAATTGTAAAGGGTATCATGATTATCCGAACAAAATATTCCTTCATTTCATTCAGAATAATCGCGCACTGGGTATTGTCATTAGAAGACACTTTCATTAGTTTTGATAAGTTCCGTAACTCTCGATCGGCTTGCTATTAGTATAATAGTTGCAGACTTTTTTTTTTTATTTTTTTTATTGCAGAAGTTCAGCAGACAGCTATAGCTCGCAACACGTGATACCACTCTCTCACAGAATATCGGCCTTGTGTTAATCGTGTTTCGTACGATGAATGTGAGTTCCGATGGCCCACTCCCCCCCCCCCCCTATCTTATCTGCCCCATCCCATCCTCTTATTTCAATTCTATATCACATCCCATCTATCTTATCCCTCCTTTCTGAACCTTCTATCTTATCCTAAAGGCAGGCAACGCATTGTCTTCACCCCAGGTGTTGCAAACGTCTATAGATGAAGGTAACCACTTTCCATCAGCTGGGTAGTCTACCTGTTTGCCAGCTTCGCAATAAAAAATAATGGAACAATTGAACTATCACTTTTGCTATTATAGTTTTACGGTCTTATTTATAGAGAGTTCGAGTAAGTTTGAAGTAGTGTTAGGTAGGACATAATTATAAAATGAGTTTGTAAGATTAACATGACATTTTGTACTGAACCAGTACAATGTATGGTACATTGTTGATTTGTACGGTTTGTACCGCGGCAGTACATTTAAAGTGGTGAGGCCGGTGAAGTGGCGAGTGTCATTCCCGCATTTGTCCCGTTCAAAACTTCTAGTTCGGAAATGTTCGTTAAGAATCGGATGTGACCGGCCTTGGTCACCTCATTTTACTAGCAGTCGTAATGTCATGTTGTCCGTCTTGTCGTGTAAATATCCATAGAGGCGTTATTATACTGTTGTAGCATAAGCCTCGTCCCGTCCTTCCTCTTACGTTTGAAGAGTGAGTGAGTACCAGCGCGACAAAAATTTTGAAGTCTTATATTTTCAAATTTTGAGCCATATCCGTACAAATGTATTTTGTATGGAACAAATTTACTGGCTCACACGTGTACTACTTATTCATCACTAGTTTGAAGGCCTCTTTATGTTTCTTAAAGAAGCGTTCAAAGTTATTCTAACTCTCTATGAATAAGACCGCTAGTGCCTAGGTGTCTTAGCGCTTATCTAGATAGTGTCGCCGACAAGCTGCCACCACCGGCACCGCGTTGTTATTCTGTGGATTTCTATGTTTAAGCGAACGTTGTCCGCCCTCTTATCCTATCCAACCTATCCTGTTTAAGCCGTAATAATTGTACAAACTATGTTCAGATTTTACATAACCTATTAAGTTTCTTGCCAATATGAGGTACAGCAATAGACACATACAGATTGTTGTCCTAGTTGCGCTGGATCATCGCCAAGGTCTTGTCCAGTCATGGCTTCATCTATTCGTAAATATGTCTATTGTAACTAACGTTGCCAGCGTTTATCCCTTAATACCTCAACCCAAATTGATTTTTTCAATTGGTTCAATTGGTTTGAAAATTTAAATTGGTTTTTTTTTTATTGGACTTGACTTTATGTTGTTGGTCCGAGGACCTCACAACTTTACCGGGGTTTTCGGGGCGAGTGCCTTTGCGAAGCGAAGGCGCTCGAGCCCGGGGGGCAACTTGCTCGAGGGGGCACCCTAGGGAGTTTCACCTCTGCTGGACTGTTGCCATGAGAGGGGGATGAATCTAATGATGCCCACCATAGGGCGACACAATGCACTAATTGAGAGCGGGCAACGGGTAATATAAAGCCCGAGAGGAAGGATCTCGGCGGACCGGGATCGGCGGTTCGCGGTGGCCTATACTATCTTACTGCCGTTTCGCAACATGTTATAGTTGGGAGAGAAGAAACGGCGAAAGAAACTTCCCAGCAACACGCCTAGTCTATCCTATGGGGGGGCTGTGTCTCCTGGCGTCCCTCGCGGGGACGTGGAGAGATCGTGATTGGCGGCGTCGACGCCGCCGTCTGTGTCTGTCTGTCGGTGCCTGCCAGCCTGCCGTCCTAACCGCGGGCGGGCTGATCCGAGCCAGCCGTTTTGTGATATCGTCGACCTTGTCCGTGAGGATGTTACGCGGTCGTCGCACGAGAGCCTTTCGTCGAGGCTTATAATCGGACGCGGACACGACGAGGGGATTTCGATGGTGCGGCGCTAGATCGAAATACTTACGCGAGAGCGACGTAATGTAGTTTTTGATGGAGGGAAGCTCCAGATCGCGGTGGATGTCGACGTTACGCATATAGAGGGGAGCACCGACGGCTCTGCGCATGAATTTATTCTGAACGATTTGCAGTTTCTTTAAAAGGGAAGGCTTGGCATGGCCAAATACCACACTCGCGTATGTCATAATCGGGCGGATGCATGTTTTATATAGAGTAAGCTTGTGTCTGAGGGACATTTTGCTTCGTTTATCTATCATGGGTGCTAGACGACCCATCACAAATCGCGCTCTATTCCGGACTATAGTGATATGCTCGTTGAAGCGCAAGTTCTGATCTAGGGTGACACCCAGGTATTTGGTGTACTTTGCCCAGGGGATCTCTTGTTCGTAGAGCGAGATGGCTTTTAAGCGAAGGCACGCGCGTTTGGGAGAGCGAAGCGTGCCCGGGGAAAAGAACATTGCTGCGCTTTTCTCCGGGTTTACCTCTATCCTCCATTTGCGAAACCATTCGCCTAGCTCTGATACAGCTGCCTGTAGCCGGACGCAAGCCATTTGTCGGTTGTGATCTGATGTATAGAGTGCGGTGTCATCTGCGAAGAGGGCCAACTCTACATCTGGAGTTTTTGGGATGTCGCTGGTGTACAGCGTGAACAGTAGTGGAGACAGGGCCGAGCCCTGTGGTACACCGGCTGTGAGTGGGTGAGGGGACGAGCGTGTTCCCTCCACTCGAAAACGGAAGCTACGGCCTAGGAGGAAGTCTCGCAAGATGAGCACGAGTCTGTCTGGCACACCGAACTGGTACAGCTTGTAAATCAAACCGTTATGCCAGACCTTGTCGAAGGCCTTAGCTACGTCAAGGAACAGTGCGGGTGTTCCTATAGGGCGAGGGCGATGGGCAAAGTGGGATAGTATGTGCTCCGTGATGCGGTGCACCTGTTTGATGCATTGTGTGTCTGGCACGGAATCCAAACTGCTCATCGGGTAGTAGATGTTTGCTGATGGCAAAATCTCTAAGTCTAGAGAGGATGACCCTCTCGTAAAGCTTGCTGAGTGTGCTCAGTAAGCTGATTGGACGGTAGCTGGACGGTTTATTAGCCGGTTTTCCAGGCTTGTGAATACCGATGACGTCTGCTTCCTTCCAGATCGCGGGGAAAGAGCAGTTTGTTATGGCGGCATTGAAGATGCTTACTAAGATTATAATCAAGTGGCCGGGGAGGAGTTTTAAGATGCGATTGTTAATGCCATCGATCCCTGGGGCCTTTCGCGGTTTGAGGGACTTGATCAGATCTTGCACTTCTTCGACCGTAACTGGGTCGAGTGTGGTTTCCGCTGGTAAGGAGGATCTACGTTCGACCTCGGAGTCCACCTCCGTCAGGTGTGACTGGTCGAAGTTTTGTGTAGTGGGGGAGCATTGAAGCTCTAGACTCTGAGCAAGGCATTCGGCTTTCTCCTCATCATCGAACGCCTCGGTGTTGTCGGCTCTTTCTAGCGCGGGTATGACAGTGAGGGTATCTGATTTGAGAGCTCTAGCCAGCTTCCAGTACGCCTGGTGAGATTTAAATTGGTTGTTTCAATAAAAAACAGTCTAATATTTTCAAAGTCAATTAGTTGAAAATTCAATTTAAATCCGAGCCTTTTCTAGCGACGGCATATCTATACTGGTTTCTTGTAGTAACAACACACTAATTAAATTCTAGCCTATGTCAGTCACGTACAGTCAAGTATAATAAACGGACATTCGAAGTAGTATAATAAATCTTAGAAATCAAGAAAAATATAAAAATAGTGCGCTCACGCACGAATTGTTGCTACTGCAACGCTCAACATTCAATACAAGCAGTACTCGTTCATACGTCGGCCGGGTCATGGGCACGTCCTGATGTATTTATAGCGTCGTAACTTGTAGAAATGATTGGTGGACGGTAACAAAACCGGCTGTATTACCGGCAGGCCTATTGTTCGAGCTAGGAATAAAATTGGAATGTTCACACAAAAGGGCGCTCGAGCCTGTGTCGCCAATAAAGGCACTTGTTTAAACTTCTCATTTCGTTCAGTGCCTACGACCAAACAATAATGTGTATGTTTTATTGCCGCATTGCATCGTGCAGAGCTAGGTATTTCTGGATATTTCCTACATTCAGCGTAGTACTCGGCACTTGATATGGCACGTCGGCGTAAACAATACGGCTTAGATCGGCTATTTTCGGTTTTATAAGGCGCTATATTTCTTTGATACTATTAGTCTATGACGGGTCGAGATTTAGTGCATTGTGTGACAAAGAGAACATTCCACAAAACTGAAAACTGCCGATCTTGGTCGTTTATCTCAATCTTTATTCCAACGCACGTGCCATATCAAGTGCCCAGTATGGCACTTTTCTTATTTAGTGCTTAGAAACTGATCTTTATGTCACGAGTCAGAGTTATGCGGAAATCGCCACGAGGACGAAGGAGGAATACCATCATACATTACAATTTCGAAGGTTATTATTATTAAGGGTTGTTCACTAGAAATGATGAAAAGCAGCTTAAAGCTTTGAATAAATTTATTCTACACATTTAGCATATCAACTAAGAACAGTACCGAGCCGAGTTAGCCGAGCGAAGACAAACTTCTATAATCCCTATTTCTCTATGAATAAGTTTAATAATTAGAAATCACTAATGACAGGACTGAATATAAATCTATAATATTATAACATTCTAAGCATGCCGTGTCTGTACATTGAAGCTATAAAAAAAACTGGAATAGATTATATAAACGATAGAGAACAAGATGCAATTTTTTTAGATTTCTTGTTGTTTTGTTGGTTTGTCTATTTGTTCCAGATTCACGTAAAAACTATCGGGCGGTTTTCGATCTGGTTTCCACGGATCGATAGTAAATTTTATTTAATAAAACGTTTGATACTTTTTATCCCGGGAATCCCGCGGGAATTTTCCCGAGAGCGGTTTTTAGTTGTTCGGGAGCATAATAATGAGCTTATTTCGACTTTTATATAACGGAATTTTACATTGCATGTTTTTGTATATTAAATCCATTATAGTAATCAATTGATTTTGAAGTCATATCTTCTTATGGGAGGGTAAACCGCTTCGTTACGTAACGCGTTACGGCGCCCGTCTGTCTGGCTTCCCTTTATCTCATGCATACGGCAGCGGTAGGCAGGCTCCTCCTCTCTCACTCTAACCCACGCGCTATATACATAAAATTTAAGTAATAAACTAAGCTTTTCTTAAGTTAAACAATTTCAATATTAAATAGTACAACTTAGATTAGTTTAAGTTATCACTTTTGTCGGGCGTCCCGAGACGCACACTTTTTTTTATTGTCATAATATTTTCGATATTAACTTTTTATGTCAAGAAACTATTAATTGTTGAGAAATTAGTTTATTGTGAACTTTGGCACTGCACAATTTTTCTGATCATTTATTTCGATCCGTAGATAAACCAGAAATAATTGTAATAAGTAAAATTTTAAATATTCCTTTACTTTTAACAGATTTGGGTGAATAACAAGCCTAAAAGTATAATTATGCAACGTTAATATTCCCTGAGTAGTTGTACATTGCATCCTAGTATAAATATTTAACGGCTGGGCATTCCCATGCCCCTTGCAGCATTCTAAAGGCTGTAACACGCGTGTCAGCTTTTTTTATCAACTTATTTATACCGCACATTAAGTCTGACATTTCAACTGCTACAAGTTAGTTTTAATTACTACTTGCTATGTCTACAGCAAGCTGCAAAAAGCAGAACATACCACTTTACTTTTTAAGTAATTTTAAAAAACCGTACATTAATTTTTTGTATTCTGTTTATTGATTATAAGTATTTCAGAATGCATTGTTCTCATCAAATATTTGTAACGAATGAACGTCGATTCGTTCGCGCGAGATACTGACTTTACAATTATCTTCAAAATCGTACAAAATATCGAAATGGAACATACAAGAAAACTTAATATAAAATTTCAGTTTCAATCCCTAAAATTTTCATTAAGGTCGAATAGGTTTCGGTCACAATAATCGATTTTGTCTCGAATACGAGAGAAAATAGACAAAGTGACAGACTAATATTCTAAACACTATTACTTCTTTTATATTATGGATATGCCCGCGACTTCGTCCACGCTTGACTTGAAATCTCCGCGGGATTCTGGGGACACAAACTACCGCAGCATTTAAATAAGAATGTAAGCTACCGTTTTAGTGAAAACTGTGTCGGAATAAATTAATTTTTATGCACCCGGACAACTACAAACCGCTCCCGGGAAAATTCCTGCAGGATTCTCGGGTTTAAAAATATCAGACATTTTATTATATTTATAATATATTATATCGATAAGTGAAAAAACCACATTGGAGTTCGATTTTTTTAAATCTGATCATTTTGAATCATTCCCAGAAATGTTTTCGGCGAGATTCACAGGATAAAAGGTTGCGTAGAATTTAAGTCTAAGAATTTGCTGTTGATCAGCGAAAACCGCATCGAATTCGGCCCATTAGTTTCTACGTGAATCCCGAACAACCACACAAAAATCTTAAAAAAATTGCATCGAGTTCTCCATGGTTTCTATAGTCTATTCCGGTTGTTTTTTTTAAATAGCTTCAATTTACAGACATGGCATGTTTAGAAGTTTATGATATTATAGATTAGCATAAATAGTAGTTTTAATTTAAATCTTGGATCCTTTTTAGTTCACAGCAAGACTTCCCTTCATCTGTCCGTCCGTTATTGTATAATTTCGAAAACTATTATGTTTATAGGGATGAAATTTAGTAGGACTATGCAATCTTGTATATGCAACTACATATCGATGTAGTGTTATTGCGATAAAAGTAAATGGTTGTCGTTATATGTAATCCAGGGTGGAATATTTGTCAATGTATACGTATGGGTTATCATAGCCAGATTTTTAAAAAAATATCATAACCTCAACTTTTTTATATTTAAGCCAAAAAAATTAACACCCCATTAAACCTAAAGTCATTTTATCCCTTAAAATATGTTACTCTAACATTTAATTTCCAATCTATCAACATGGAACATCTTGATAAACAAACATGCAACTGCAGTTTAAAATTACCATAGCTCTTATTTATAAGGCGGTTTGAATGCACCTGCATTCCATAAATACATGCATGTATAATATCAATAGCCTATCCTAGTGAAACGAGTGGGTTGAAAAAGGAAAAGTAGCAACACCTGTTAGAAATATGCATTAAGAAACGTTATAAGGTTGATAATTAATTAATGACGTAAATTATAATGGTAAAAACTTTCTACGGGAACTGAATGCAAATAAATTGTATAAGGTTACAGGGCTTTCACCCTCTGCTACTCAGCATGGATGTAATATATTTAACATCTATATTACTTAAAATTTATAGAATTTATTCAAACCATTATTATAAGTGTACAGAAAACAATTTGGTATCGCAAACAACTGCTGTAGTATAATACTGTGTTGCAGTTGTTAGCGCCCACTTCCAGACAACTCGTTTGTTAAATTATAAAAAAAATATCTTAAAGTTTATACATTTGAAAATTAGTTCTAAATAAATGTATCAAGACAATTTATAAATATTTAATATAAATAAATATGGATGGATATACATATCTATATTAAATAAAATTGTCTGTCTGTAATTTCAGAATAAATGCCAAATATTAAATGAAAACTGTTATTTATAGGATATGCAATGGTAAATCACCATTTTTAGAATTTTATCTGTCTGTCTGATAGTTTGTGTTGAATAGGCTCTAAAATTTCTTAACTTTGAATTAAAATTTCTATTAAAAAATATTATTTAATTTTTAAAGAAATTTAATTGATGTTTTTCTCATGTTTTCATGTTTAGAAGATTGCATATAAGCCACGCGATCGAAGTGGCGGGCATATCAAGTAGACATAATATAATAACATGTATATAATATGTAAGTATTGAATAATTTATTTAATAACAAACAAATAAAAATTTAAATATAAATTATATACAAACTCGTGAGTAAGTATTTATATTAAAAATAAATAAATAAATTAAAAAATAGTAACACCTAAGTTTCACTCAGCACTACATGGCCAGACTAGCTAAGGAATTAATTTCATGTTCTCTTTTATGTTTGAATGCTCAGAAAAGATCATTTTAAGCGATAAGGTCGCCTAAAAAATCTATAAGTTTATTTAATCATACTCTTGTCTATGTTTATTTTATAAGCAATAAAATGTTATCAATCTATGTACCTATCATCTATTCAAATACTTTTTTTTAAAGATTAGATTAAACAATGGAAAAGTAAGTTTCACACTTTTATTTCAATGCTTGTGTTATTCACGTGAATTAACATTTGCGTATGGTATCGAAATTGTCGATATATTAAATATCCTGTCACATTAGTTCTTATTTCGTGTAAATCGATTTATGACCATGTCCATGGAAACAGGATATACAGACATCCAAACAAAATAACATTTACGTATGTTCTTAGCATTGTTACAACCTAGGCGCCGACAAACACAAATTCCACCTGAATATCTGTAAAAACACGTTATTACCTGTCGGCATTTGAACTAATTGTAATTCTTTTATGATACACTTCTTTTGTTTACGTTTGTATTTATTGACATACGTTTCTAGAGACCAGCCCATTGTTTTATTGCACTCATTTATGGCCGCTTGCCGCCGGCTCATTAGCCAGGTGTTTCGGATTATGTCGACTGCGATATGGGCACATTGCATTGGTGCAGTATAAAACGACGACCTGATGGTGAGAGGGGGCAGTCAAGCGAGAACCACGATCAAGGCATGACGTGTGTACAATCGGGAATCTAGTAGTGACGGACTTTGCACGTTTTATTGAATTATGACCTTCTGCATTACGTTTGGATTTGTTGTGTTCGGTTATATTTGTACCTGTGTTATACGTGTTTGTATAGTTCTAATAAATTCAATAATAATTCCAACGGCATTTTAATTCGAGTCCCGTAAACTCGTAACAGTCTGAATTATGAGAAGAAATTCGGCACAAAGTAATTTCTGTGAGGTCTGTTGACTGAATATATTTATGTCAAAGATACTTAACGTGCTAAATGTCAACAAAGAGCAGAGGAACAAAGTGCCGGCCCCATAGGGACAATAAGAAAAGGGGCCATCCACAAATTACGTCACACGAATTTAATATTTTTGACCCCTCCCCCGTCCTTGCCACAGCTGGTCACATTCGTCAGACTCCTCGCTTCCTAGTGTTACGTCACATATTTTGCACTTTTACATCAAGTAATTGTTTAATTAAAACAGCAGTTCCGTAATTAGCTCAAATATATTAAAATATAACATGTGACGTCACGAAATTTAGGAAGCCTCCCTCCCACCCCTTGTCACACAATGTCACACTTCGTCGACCCCCTTCCCCCCTTAACGTGTGACGTAATTTATGGATGGCCCCAAAGTGTTATTGGACACATTCTTAGTTTAAGTTATATCTAGTTAGGTAGTTTTAGGTGAAGTTTAGGTTACTCACATTAGTCTTATTATCTAGATTAGATTGTAATTTTAATGTTGTATCTATAATGGTGCGGCTTCTTCTTTGATAAAGTTAAAGTTATAAACTGTTTCACGCAGATGTGGCGGTTTTATGACGTTAAATATTGACAGATAACGTATGTATATCACTAATGTCGCTATGCGTTAACGACGTTATTTTTAACATTTTAAATAAGACGCGTTCTGTTACAGACTAACGGTCTTATTCATATCGAGTTAAAGTAAGTTAAAGAAGCGTACAAACTTACTCTAATTCAATATGTATATTATATATAACGCCGCTGAAGCCCCAGTATAAGTAAGATACATCATTTATCTCTCGGACTACCTCTGCCTCTGTAGATGGCCTCTGTGGTTGAACGGGCTAAGCCTTTGCAGGCTTACCTCACTGCAACGCAGAGGCTCCGGGTTTGATCCTTGATATGGTAAATTTTGGAAACGAATTTTTTCCGTTATTTACTACGGTCTAGGTTCGTTCGTGAATTCGTTGTATATTACCCATAACACAAGCGTAACTTGCTTAATTTGGGGATATACGTGTGTTTGTCTGCCCATTATTATTATTATTTATGAAAAAATAAGATCTTAGATCAAAATAAAATATCCCTCGGAGGAACTGGTGGAGAAATAACCGGTTTTAGGCATTGAAATAACGAAAATACACATTTCATAGACATCAGAGTTCATAAGTACTAAATTAGTCTGTCTGAGTCAGACGGCTCCGAAAATAAATTAAATCCGACCAGTTTGTCAGATCCATTTGCCGGACGTCTACATCTTCACTGGACGAGCGATGTTCTTTTAAAAGACATCGTTTTATTTCTTGTAAAGACTTCATATGTTTCCGAGTTCGTAAATTAACTCCTTTGAATAACTAGCACGTTAAATTTATTATCTAAACAGAACACATGTTAAAATCTCTTTTTGAAATCTTTAAAAAAAGTATAAAATTAGCTTTTTAGAAGTGAAAACTTTCAATATGAGCTTAGAAATGAAATTTAGCGTTTTAGATATGTATTTAAAAACTTAAAAAGATCTCGAAAGCTTCAAAAGAAAGTTTTATCTGTAATATATATTTTAAATTCAATTCAACTTTAAGATTTTGCTGTTCAATTTAATTCGTAAAATGCAAAATCTTGGATAAAAATTAACTATAATTGTAAAATATTAATTGTTTTTTTTTAGCAAGATTCTGTATTCTGTATTTGAATGAAAAATCTCAATTGTTTAGAGAAATGTGATTTTTCGAGATGCCACAAAAATTTCGTAGTTTTAGTAAGTTTCAATAAAGGCTTACAATTTGGCCGATGTTAGATGTAACAACTGAAATTCAAAAGAAATTTTGTCAAGACTTTTCGTAGGCTTGCAACCGAAACACTAAGAGACTCAAAATAAATTAATCAAAATCAAGGAGGTCATCTATGCTGAGCAAATTAATTGACGTGAGCGAATTCACTGGCAGCGCTCTTAGTAAGGAAGATTGAAATTGTGTTCCTAATTTTCTTGATAATTTTAGTTTAGTATGTTTCTTTATTTACAAATAATAATATAAAAATATATTTTTAAGTACTAAATAATAAATACATAGAAAATTCTGAATAGATTTTAGCGAAATAATATAGTATCTGTGACAAAAACTTTCATCTAATACTCTCGGTAATGATAACTCCTATGAAGTAGATATATTGGCACCTATGCAGGTAATATATTACTCGGTGCGAGCCGTGTTAGGTACATTAAATCTTTAATGCCTTATGATCACACCAACAGAACGGCGTAAACATGAATCTTTATCTACGGAATGCACATGACTATGCATCGTTGCATGTTAGGTCCAACTGATGTAAGGTCGTCAAATTGTTCAATAAAATACCTTTACGTCTATTATTGTAGATGTAAATTTTCATCTAATTTATGAACGCGTATATACACATATTATAATCGTAGGTGGTTATCTGAAGTCAGTGAATAGAACGAATTTTCAAAATAAGGATTCACCTATGATAATAGGAGTAAATTTTACGAAGATTCGTAAATTATGTAGGAACAGAAAATGGCGGATAAGATAATATTGATAAAAAATTAAAGTAAATCAGTAAGAAATGTAGGTATGTACACATATAGGTATTGCTTTTTCTTATTGCTTGAGGTCAGCAGACAGCTAGACGGCCCTGATCTGATGGAAAGCGGTCGCTGTCGCCTATGGACATTTGTAACACCGAACCCACCACCCTGTGGGTGCTTTTCTCACCGCTTACCACACCGGTCGCAAGAAATTGTATTCTTTCTCCGTTCCTGCACGGATTTTTAACATAGAGTCGAGTTTTGCCAATCTTCTACTTAAAAAATATAACAGAATATATCAGAAATTCGACGGTCCCGGTGGACCGATGACCTGCGGAAAGTCGCCGGTAAGGGCTGGATGTGAAACGTGGGAGACCACGATATGTGGCGCAGATTTGGGGAGGTCTTCGTCCAGCAGTGGACATTAATTGGCTGAAGAAGAAGAAGTAAGGTCATCGTTGAATAAATAAAGTCATTTATCTATACTAATACTAGCTGACCCGGCAAACTTCGTACCGCCTCAGAATTATTGTTTTCATATTTACTCACCTTTTAAACCTTCCCTGGACTACCACAAATAATTCAAAACCAAAATTAGCCAAATCAGTCTAGCCGTTCTCGAGTTTTAGCGAGACTAACGAACAGCAATTGATTTTTATATATAAGACTAGCTGACCTGGCAAACTTCGTACCGCCTCAGAATCGATTTTTTTTCATATTTACTCACCTTTTAAATCTTCCCTTGACTTCCACAAATAATTCAAAACCAAAATTAGCCAAATCAGTCTGGCCGTTCTCGAGTTTTAGCGAGACTAACGAACAGCAATTGATTTTTATATATAAGATTATAAAGAGGAAAGATTTGTATTTTTGTATGTTTGTAACGATTAAACTCAAAAAATACTGAACCGATGTCAAAAATTCTTTCACCATTAGAATGCTACATAATTCTAGATTAATAGGCTAAATTTATTGCTACAAAAAATTGGGGATCCCTACTAAAACTTCAATTATGTAACCCAAGGTGAAAAAAAAATGTGTTTGAGTGGGTCGGGGGATGGTTTAGATTCACAATTAGACCCGGCAGGTGGCGCTGGAATCGGGTTCTAGATTTTTATTTTTTTAGGGCAGGACAACCTCTGCCGGAACAGCGAGTTGATTATAAAATAATTCACAACTTTAAGTGCATTGATCTTATTTATACACATTAGAAATAATTGGTTGTTTTTTTAATGGCTGGAATACAGTAGACAGACTGACGGCCTGCCAAAAAAAGCGTTTACCGTCGCCTACAGACGTTTGCAACACCACAGGTGTCACTAACTGTCTAGTATTGTTTAATAAATTCTTATAAAATTTAAATAAAAAGCTTAAAGTTATCATTCACAATCATTTGATTACGAATGATAACTTACAGTCCCAATATTAATATATTCTTAACGACTAAATTAATCTTTCAGCATGTTTCTGTTCGTGAGTTATTTGAATATTTTATTTGTATAGGAAAATCCTATGTGGTATTTATTGAAAGACCATATTCGGAGGTGGAGTTTTTAACAATCGACTATATTTCTAAACCTGGCAACCCTAGACATAGGTTATGACGACATCGACTCATGAACCAGTCATTAACAGGCGGCCTGTCCTGCCCTTGAAACTGCGATAACCAAGCGTTTGTCGACAGTCGAGACATAGTTATGTAACGTTGCAACAAATATTACATTCTTTGCAAAATCATTAAATTGTATAGAAATTGATTTTAAATTGAGTCACATACTGTGTCTTGTTTATCTAACCAAAATTAATTTAGTTTAATATTTGTGGGACGGCACAATATGCATGTCTTTTAGATTAATATTATATTTTCTTAAGATACTTCACGGCACTTGTAAAACGAATTCGTCTATTACGTAACAAATGATTTTTATTCAGACCTTCATATCCCTAAAAAAACCTTTGGAAAAATGGGAAGAATATTTATATACAATTACATTTTCAAAAGAAGAAGAAATCAGTCGGGTCAATTTGTAAAATATGATCGACATTGATTTTGCTTTGAAAACTCTAAAACAGTTACTTACCTATATAGAAGGTAGAACAGACTGTGAGTTACGTAAATGAAAATAGAACGGAAACAAGTGTCCTTTAAAGTAAATTGAAAATATAAATCTCGTCTAGTTGCCAAGCTGATGCCCGTTGCGTTGGGTGCGGCAATAAATTAGGTCATAGGGGAAACTAGACCAATAAAGTATTGCCGAGTTATAAAGTACAAGTTTTACTTGTGTACTTAGCAAACTCAATGGAACTACCACCGTAGTTGGTTTTTTGCGCAAATTGTTTGCAAGTCAGAAATAACCTAAAAGTGTAAATTGAAGTCAAGATATGAAACTTCGATGACCTAAGCTCAGTATTCTCTTGTAGTCTTAAAGGATTACAGGTAGAAAACAATACAAGTTAAGGCTTCTTCGTTTTAGAAAGTTTACAATTTATGTTTTAGTTTAATAACGTCAAATTGCAAACATAACATTCGATGACTGCTAGCTTTTACTGATATGGTATATATAGTATTGCATAAAATTATACTGTAGGTCAAAAATTGATTTAATCCGTTCCTGGGAATGTAGAAACTAATGAAATAGTATTAAAAGCCAAAACATTAAGTCGTCAAAAAGACATTATTATAGTATAGAAAACAACGGCTTATTTAGAACAGATATCGAACTTTAGTTCAAACCAGGCCAGTGCGGGGCGTATTCCGTCGTCAGCGCAGCCTTGACCCGATCGCCCGCATGCCGCACGGTACCGCGCTACTGACTCAGCGATGTCGCCCGTGCATCGCTCGTGCATATTGCAGTCTGTGCGTCATAGACTACTACAGCAACCAGCTACCGTGATAATAATGTTCTGGATAGGAATACGGGCAGCGACACATCATATGTCGCCACAATAGGATCACTGTACTGCACAGCGCATTGTACTCAGAATTGGAATACTGTCAAGATCAGTAATGATAATGCGAAAAAACTAGATTTATCAAAGTTTCGTGTGAACTGTAGTACCTGAAATGAGGTTGTTAGATGTTAAAAAGTACATCCTGCTTAGGACATGGTAACTGGACCACGCAACGGGGGCAAGGCTGTAGAGGACACATTATTCTATTAAGCTCCGTCGCTGCTATTTCTGACTGGAACTGTACTGGCCTCGACACCCATTTATGGACTTCTCGCCACTCCGACGGATGCTCGCGGCGATGGCACGGGAAGTTACACGACGGAGGGCGATAATTTTCATACTTCAGTTTGCAGTTTACAAACAAGTGCTAAGTTGAGGAAGTCGTATATTCTGTTTAAAACTCGCACGTACATGAAACGATCGTGTTAAAAATATCCTTAAATGCACACTCACAACGTCCCAAATTATCATGCCTTATCTGCGCGAGGTCAACCTTGAAGTTCTTTACAAAACGACATATTCACTAAAATCGTTTTTGTAACAAAAAATGTAAGTCTGTCAGTTGGTCTGGCGACGAAGCGGATTGGTGTCGTTGTAATTTGGCCTGATAAGTATCGGAACGATTTCTTCCGCGTCCAAGCGAGGTCGCGATAATTCTTATCATTTGCGACCTCTATAAACACTACTGAAAAACAATATGCATTTTGGCTTATCTTGCGACCTTCCTGTTAAAATGTTGTTTGTTTTTATACGAAAAAATTTAGATTATCTTTGATTAAGTACAATTTGTCATTGTCAACCTAAAATGTTCCGGAGTAGCCTAATTTGATCATCACTAAAATATGAAAAAATATTATACGATTTTTTTTTCACACGACAAGAAATTTTTGAAATACCAATAATAAAAACACTTTTGAAATTACAATGTGCTTGTGTTATCGCTGACTGCGATTTATGCCAGACAAACTACCGCTCACAAAGAGCTTAACTTTGTTTTTTTTTTTTATATTCTATATATTATTATGTTAACAACTTCAATCAATAATGTTTATCATAATCATATTATTAATGCGATTATATATATATATATATATATCTTTTTTACTTCATTTCAAGGAGACAATAATACACGTATAACTATTATGAATAAGGGGGCTAGTCTTTAAGTTCAATACTAAATTAATTACAGAATTAAATGAGGGAGTAAAAGCAGAAATATTGTCAATCGTCAAAGCATTGATGTTAATGCATTATAGAACTCTGAATGCATCTACTGGACATATCATCTTTCAAAAAAATGGTATCTAGCTTGCGACATAATTTTGAAACAATAATTGCGTCATAAAAATAAAGGTATTTATTTACGAAAAAGGTCGAGCACCTCCAAAGTCTGTTTTAAACGTGATAAACGACTTTTGAACTTCACATATTCAATAAATATTCATAAAGCTAAATGCCGTGTGTTTAACGTAATCAAAAAATACGCTTTTAAAGATGATACCGAAAGATTTAATCCAGATATTTCTGCTCGTATGTGTCTAAAGTGTTAAATTTTTCCTTCGATGAAAGATATGTTAAATATAATGTAGGTAATGTATGTATGACGAAATAGCCTTTGTTTGTGATAAATAAATATTGAATGTTTTATATAAACTACAAGGAAAAATTACTTTGAGTGAATTTTGTGGTTAAGCGTATTTCCTATTTAGGTCATTAGGTTACATAATATTTTGAGCGACTTGGGCTCTATTTAGGTTAAATGTCTATTTAGTTTAGTTGTAGGTATTATTAAAGCATTAGTACTCTTATTAATGAGATACATACTGATGGTGAACTTTCCTCCTATAAAAAGAGCATGGACTTTTGGAAGACTCACATTTGACTTTTTAATCTTACTGTGCCATAATATAAACGGACGCTCATGACGGGGTATGTCTATAAGAATGTAACCAAGGATAAATCCCTGATAGTGTGGTATTATTGCAGAAAATGAAAACAACAGGAACTGGGAATTCGGGTTGTAATACAAGTGTATCTAACAGTGGCGTGGATTTCATACAACTCGATTTTCCATAGCCTATCTTTAAGAAACTTGCGACTACCGACCAAAAGATCGAAAGCGCCATGCATTTATTCGCATTTACGACTTCTGTTCAAACATAATTATTATTACTAGTGTCTCTATAGATTAAAGAGCGACCGGCGGCTTTCCACACGTGGACAAAATAGTAACTCATAACCCGATCAGGTACCGGCTTTTGTTTCGAAATATGCGGTAAGAATGCAAAATTAAAATACTAATTGTAATAAGAAATACATCTCGAGTTAGACGTTTTTTCAAGAGTGGTGTAGTCTATATAAACGATGGAGAACGTGATGCATTTTTTTTTAGATTTCTTGTCTGTTTGTTCGGGATTCACCTAAAAAGTATTAACCGATTTCGATGCGGTTTTAGCTAATTTTTCTGTGAATAATTTTAAATGCCCAGATTGAAAAAGAAATCGAATTCTAATGTGATTTTTTTACTGATCGATAGCAAAATCTATGTAATAAAATGTGTGGTATTTTTTAACCCGGGAATCCAGTGGGAATTTTCCCGGGCGCGGATTGTAGTTTTTCGGGTGTATAAAAATTACCTTATTCCGACACAATTTACACTAAAACGATAGCACTTTGTGTCCCGGGAATCCTGCGGGAATTACAAGTCAAGCGTGGACGAAGTCGCGGGAATATCCTAGTATGATATATAATTATAACATCTTCAAATAACCATAATGGCACAACTTGAGGTTAAGTGGTCATTAGTAAACTCTGTGTCGATGAATTTTTTTATTAAGTGCATCATGATTATTTATAACTGAAACTTACAGGTAAACTTCATAACGTAATTAATACAAGTAAATATGTATAATGATTAATTATTTTATAAAAGCTTGTTTAATTATGAATTGTATTATCATAGACGTACACTTAAACCAATATAATTGGTCTGAGGATGTATCTTAGTATAAGTCAAAATTAAAGCAATAAGTTTTTTGTTCTTAATTAGAAGAAGTTAATATTATTTCTCAGGTTTTATGAAAATGTAAGAAAGTTTAATGAAGAATTGTTCGAACTAAAGCTTTTACAGCATCTAGTAATAATAATAAATTTTATTGCTTAGCAAATACATTTATTTTTTACGCTGCAATTTTGTTTGTAAACTTCGTTTTCAAGTTGTTGGAAGATTTCAATATATGACATAAATAACTGATATTAATAGAATAAGTTGTTTCTTTCAGAAGTGATATTTGAGGACACTGTTATGAAAAAGTTTAATGAAACCTCTCAAGTTGTGAACGTGATCGATCGACTAAAAGTTATATTGTTTACTTATTTGTTAGATATTCATGTAAGATGCGTTACATGAAGGATATACAGGATAAAATAATACTGTTACGAGTTGCGGGACTCGAATTAAAATGCCGTTGGAATTATTATAGACTTTATTAGAACTATACAAACATGTATAACACAGGTACAAATATAACCGAACACAACAAATCCAAACGTAATACAGAAGGTCGTAATTCAATAAAACGCGCAAAGTCCGTCATTATTAGATTCCCGAATGTACACACGTCACGCCCGTATCGTAGTCGTAGCTCAACTGACTCCTCTCAGTCAGGCCGTTGTTTTATCCTTCACAAATGCGAATGTGCCCGCCCGGCAACGTCCACACAATTTCCTAGTAATCGTAATTCGCACACCTGGCTAATGATGCAGCCGCAAGCGGCTGTAAACGAGTACAATAGAACAATCGGCTGTTCTCTACAATAACTAGAAATGTATGCCAATAAATAAGTGAACAAAAGAAGAAGATCATAAAAGGATTAGAATTAGTTCAAATGCCGACAGGTAATAAAATGTGCTTTTACAGATTTGTACGTGGAGTTTGTCTTTGTCGGGCCTAGGTTGTCACAATACATACTATAGTTTTTAATGGAGTAATTTAATACAACATTTCCAGGTGAAAATCCCGTAACACATTTAAATACAGCTGTAATACGATACCATCAGATTTTTTTATTTATACTTAGAGATTTTAAACCTGGCTGATGATGTAAACTGCATTTTTTTAATTGATTGAAATACCTACTAATATATAAAGTACCTTGATGTCAGTTCATTATAGGTATGTCCTATTTCACGAAATTCCTTTCTTGAGCAGCCAATAACACTGTCGATCCAGAATCAGCGATTATGAGTTAGGTAATACTCTACGGCCCTAATAGATTTGCTAAAATAGTTTGTTCGTAATGAAAACATTTGTTACGTAATACAGAACTTCATACATAATTATAGTGCACAATACTCAGTGACAGGTAATAACAGTCTCGACTAGTGCATACAGAGTCAACCTTGCGTTATCTGAATCCACTGCCCTTGGTCCACTTACTTACGATATCTCGAGCACATCGCATCTGATAAACTAGAAGGTAATGCAAAAGCATATAACATTTGCACAGGTATGTCATTTGCAGGTTCAGTTTATGAGCAACATAATTTTCTACCAGCTACGTAACCTACGAAGGAAGAAATGTTGGACACACATCATTTGTGGACACATCCATTAAAAAAAAAGGAAGTGCTAGAAATGGAACATTAATATTTGTTTTTCATTTAACACAGGGATTTTCTAGAAAATCAAAATGTTACGACATTAACATGTAAAATTGTCAAACTTTGGGTATTTTTCCTTTGAATGGCGGACTAGTTCAGTTAGGTACCTTTTTTGACGATGGTGCTCTGATAACTCGTAAACTAAATATATTCGTGTGTACTGCAATAGCCTAGGTTAGTGTAACTTTCTTCGCTTTTCAAACTCTGATGCGATAGGATCAGCGTGGGCGTAACTACCTTCTAAGTTTCACGCTCTTCCTGCCATAAGCGCGGGGCACATGGGAGGAGGGTGGTTTTAGTGGAGTATTGAGTTTTCGAGTCTCCACACAAGCCGGCGAATTGACTCTGGTGCCCATTCGTGGTGTCACCTCTCGTCGCTTTGGTTTAATCCCTAGTAAGGATCCGGTAGTGTGCGAAAAGCATTTCCCCCGCATTAAAAAAAAAATTCTTCGCTTTATCAGTTGAAAATAAAGATACTGCGTTTGTGCCAAGTACCTTGGTGATGTTACGAATACAAAATTATAACCAGCTAAGTATGCGAGTCCTGGAGTGGATACCGCGTCTCAGCAAATGTAGAGTAGGACGCCCTGCAGCCTGATGGACAGACGTTCTGCGCAAGGTGGCCGGTGGGAGCTGGATGAGAACAGTGGAGGACCGGGATAGGTGGCGCAAACTCGGGAAGTCCTACGTCCAGCAGTAGATAACAGTTGACTGACGATGATGTATAAATAAAGTAAAAGTTTTGAAAAAAATCTAACACAGCATAAATATATTATTTATGCTTTGTCTTTAAATTACGAACACGGGGAAAAAATCTATGCTTTTCTCAATAATAATTATACTGGCAACTTCAAAATTACATAATTCATACTAATCCGTTACAGTAATTGTATATTGCATTGAAGACAGGTGTCCCATAATACATTATTTGCTAGGTCCATTAACTATATCCTTAGAGGTTTACCACATGTAAACAAAAGAAAACTCTTCAAGTGGAATACTGAAATCAGCAAATTATACAAAATCAGATATTAACACTTATTCCGTGAGACCAAAACGTAAATTATTCTTATCAGACAATGTTTCTACAGTTAAATTAGAATACGAATCGAATAAATAACATAGATATAGATGGATTATATCTACCAGTGCGAAAATAATGGCACCCACATACCTAATCAACGTACAGCAGCTAAAAATGTTTCTTATCACGAAAACCAATCATCGCTACGTGATTCGATTTAGATTTTTATGTAATTTTTTCTTCGAGTCTGTCGATTAGTAGATACCAGTGTCGAAATTTGCGAGTCGCAAAAAACTATTCGGTGTTCGGATAAAATTGCCTTAAATTAAGGCGGTTTCATGGGGCATTGTGGTATAAAAGTCTAGCGGTACTTTTAACAAATTGAATGAGTTCGATGCTAATCCATAGATTTATATATTGGTAAGTAAAATATTGCTTATTTTTAATATCAGAAAAGGGTGATTCACATGAATACTAACTGAGGTAAGACAATAGCACGGTTAAGTTATATTGTGAATATTGAAATGAAACTTCTTTAGAATAGTTGTGATTTGAAACTCGATGAAACGAAAAAGCGACACTAAAAAGATATAGACACATAAATCTATATGACTAAGCCTGCGAGAGAATGAGATAGATTATATTTAATAATTTAAACACTATGCTCGTACAGATAAGAGTTGGAAATGTTTTGAAGTTTTTTGTTATTATTTCAAATTGCGTGTTTTAAAGCTTAAATATATTATAACAATATAATATATGAAATGTGCTGTCAGGAATTTAGAATCCCTCCCACCCCTTGTCATATTTTGTGTCACTTCTACTTGTGTGAACTGCAAACACACACAGATTTTTTTTTTCAATTTATGCTAGGTTTTCCACTTTTTCTATGTTTTAGCATTCGTTAATGACAAAGTAGTACTTTTAAACAAAAATTTAGACAAAAAATTAGTACTAATAAAAGTACTAATTTTTTGAATCCTCGATATCACCCAAAAAATTAGTACTAATAAAAGTACTAATTTTTTGAATCCTCGATATCACCCAAAAAATTAGTACTAATAAAAGTACTAATTTTTTGGGTGATATCGGGGATTCAGTAAACGCGTCGTTTTTCAGATGCATTATTATTTTATTGTGAATAAAATAAACTCTAATAAAATAATAAAATCAAATTATTTAGCTCTCTTTTATAAATATGCAGATACTTTTTTCATCCTGCTTTGATAAAAATTGAAGGAATAAAATGGTTTCATGTCAGTAATTTGCAGGTTATTTTTTTTTTCTTAACTAAAAGTAACTAAGCGTGTTCTACCGTCTGTACAACGGGGAGTGCTCTGATGAGCTATTTGACTTGGTGCCTACGTCGCCATTCTATCATCGCACCACTTGCCGGCGACTGGGAGTTCTTCCACACTTCCTCGACACTTGGAAGTCCTCCACGGTACGTGGCGGACGCTCCCTCACACCATATGTGTCCGGGTTATGGAATGAACTCCCTCCCTCCCGCGGTTTTCCCAGAGCGCCACAATATGGGGCTCTTCAAAAAGGGCGTGAACAGATACCTAAAGTCTCAACGAGGTAGGCCAACGCATCGGCTTCCTTAGTGTTGCAAATGTCCATGGGCGACGGTAGCCACCTACCACCAGAAGGTCCGTTTGCCAATTTGCCTACAAGCAAACATAAAAAAAACTATATAAAAACAACGAAAAAACCACGTTACATCTTTCGTGAAAATTTATGCAATTTTTTTTGTATTGATCAATAAATAATAAATTGATTCGTTTGCATCCCGTTTTCGACCTTTTACAGCAATAGGAGCCTTAAGGAACTACCTAAATGGGATTCGTCATTTCGCTTGCACATTACCACATTTTTGAAGACATAAGTTGACAAAATTTACTTCCGACAAATAATTATGTATTCTATGAATCTCAAGAATAATATTACGAATGTTTTACAAAAAAGAAACTTTACATTCATACAAGCTTTAATAGAGAAAACAAATCACAAGAATTGATATTTATATGTGCATAGAAATGTATGTGACCCCAAGATCAAATTTCTGTAAAACATTCGTAATATTATTGTTAAAATTCGTAGAATACAGATTTGTTTGTTTTTTTTTAAGATGGAGTACAGCAGACAGGCTGACGGCCCACCTGATAGAAAGCTGTTACCGTCGCCTATGGACGTTTGCAACACCAGAGGTGTCACCAACGCGCTGCCGGCCTCGAAGAAATTTTATAACACCCTTTTTGAAAAACTCCATATCGTAGCGCTGTGGGAAAACCTCGGCTGGGAGCTCATTCCAAATCCCCATGGTACACCAGAGAAACGTGGTTGATTATATTCCAGTCTTTGTTTGTATGGAAGAGATCTCTCTTTAGCAATAAAACCGCTCTATGTGTACAGCTACAGTAATTTTAACGTAGTAAGTTGTTTGTAATGGTACACAATAAAGAGTTATGTATCTATGGATCGAAAATAGCAATCTTAATTAAACGATAAACTTTAAATTTGTGCCTATGAATCATCAACAATAAGTTGTAAATTAACAGTTCAAGATTGTGTTTGACCATTGACAGGAAGTGGAATTAATGACTGAAGGCTGTAATCAAGTGTAGGCGAGGTGTTATAATCTACGTGCAGAATATACCGTTGTTAGCTTCTAACCATAGCCATTTATTATTAAAAATTGAAAATAATTGAAAATCCCAATAACATGAACATGTATATCAGGAACAATGCGAAATTTGAAAAAACCTGTTTAGCTTTAGAATGATATAGTCACGGTTCTCTCTGGAGATGATGAAACAAAAGAAATCATCACCTTAAGTATTGTCTAATATTATATTTAGAAATAAAATATTTTTATGTCTTTAGGATTCTATTCCAATATCAGGTGACGTCAAGTATTATAGCAATAGCAGCTCTAGACTCATTTGAGTGTCCCTCCACGGAAATTTTTAATAAAAGGCGAAAGGTTTATTTTTGAAGGCCGACCAGAGCCATGTCTTTAGGGTACATGTTTAAGATCAAAAGCAGGAAGCAAAAAACAACAGCAACAATTGTAAATTTGATGTCAGTAGTTAATAATGCGTCTTAACTATAGCTACCTCTTTTTGCGCTGTGATACTTATAACAGCGTAAAATGTTCGTTCGAGCGAAACTATGTTTTTATGCAAAGTTCATACAATGCAGTCGACAAAGCGACACCTGCGTCGGCCCCGGCACCTGTGTAGAATTTATAAATAGTTTCGAGTTAGGTTACCTATCACACAGCTCTATACAACACAATTACCGTTTACATTAAACGAATAAATTAAATACATAAATATCATTAAAGAAAGAATTTAGAGAAAGGTGAAGTTTAAGTATAACAATTATAAATTTAATTCAATTTTGTATTGATTTATTTATATTTATTATTAGAAACCTTTCCTCCCTTATTGCGCAGTATGACAGGTGATACAAAATAATGGTCTATGTGTACAGTCGACGCCCCACTACTCGAAAATAAACTGTGAAGTAGTGTGGAACTAGCAGCGACTGTCAGAATCACTAAAACCACTCAATATTCTTTCTACGTCACCAGGCTCACGATAAAACAGCTTAGACAGCACTACAAATCTGCTGGTCGTCGGCTCACCTTTATTACCCTTCTAGATTGCCGACATATGGCCGGTTCCTATGTCTTACTATTCATTCACACCGCTCTACGATCGGTTAGATATTGATCTTACTTGTATGGAGTTTATGTCAAATTTTAAACGATAGTAAGACAAATGAACGGTCGGTAAGATATAGGAACCGGCCAATAGAGATGAACATGATGTATCAATAAGGGTTCTACTTTTGCCAATCCATATTCCTCTCGTCCTTATGTAATTAGTGGTCGGATGAAAATGTTAATCAAAATCGTACTTAAGAATTTTCCGGTATATATAAATATATATAAATTTCAACACGACCGTAATTATTTGCATTTATGGAGAATTAAAATAAGCTCATTAATAAAATATTAATGATATCAATTACGTGTCGGTGTGATTGACACCCAGAGCTATTTGTTAGGTATTGATTAACGGTTGCCCGAGGTTTAACGATATCTGGATTCTTAAACTGCAGTGTTCATTTATTTATTATTTCTGGGAACTATTATCCATAATTATACAAGTTATAATTATGTGGTCCTGTGCAACTGTCAGAGTCGGTTCAGCAGTACAACTTTAAAACCTAGCAAGTGCTTCTTAAGAAATTTTAGAATACAACACAAAGGAATGTTATTAACTTCAACTCGTGCCATTTCATAAGTATTAAGCTTTTAGGGAGCAATATCCTAATTTGTTAGGGCTTTATATGTTTGGGGAAGTACACATTGACAAATGCCTAGCAAGACAATGACCGCACAAAAATTTATTTAAAAACAATGTCAGTTGCTGAGTTTTAAAATTGCACAGCTGAGCTAATGGTTTCTTTACCTTAAATAGTTATAACTTGAATTCAAATTAATTAATAGCTGTACACGGAGCAAAACAAAATTAAATAAGTATTTTTAGTTAAATATTGTAATATTTCATTTATCAAACTCATTTTTATTCATTTTGAGAAATCGAACTAAACTATCAAGTTTCGATTTTAATCATTATCTGGGTTTCTTTACTTCCTCACTAAGCGATTATTATTATTGAAAAATTAGGAGTCAAGTAGTAGGTAAATACCAACTACTTGACTCGGCTGTGTCTATATGTGTTCGGTTATGAGTCATAGTCTGTGTGGCAAAAGACACCCCTAGCGATAGTACGCGTATCTTATAATTTTCCACTACCCGCTTCTTATCAATGAGTGAATTATACCTATCTACTTATAATAACAATGTATCACTTATTTTATAATTTATTACTATATAAATGTCATGAGCCTTATTTATTTGCAACAAATGATTAATGTTTTTCTAAAGTAATCATATACCTTTATAATTATATGATTCACATATTTATGATTTCACTTTGATAGAAACAGTATAAGAAATATACAGAGTAAACAATTTCGGCACGTATTACATCAAAAATAAACAAATGCACACATTTTATTCGCAATCTAAGCAAGTTACGTTTGTATTGTTTGGGGTTTTAGTACAAATCCTAGACACTCGCCTTAAAGTGAATACCGGAAAGTTAATTAATAATAATTACAAAATATAGGTAGAGTAGTTTTTGACATATGAGGTTTTCTCGGTTAAATACTTTTTAATGGTTCTGTAGTCTAATGTCAAAAACACTAGATGTTTCTCACCTCCACGAAATTCTTCATAGTTCGTGAATTACCACCACACATTTGTTTGATTATTTTTCGGGTTTCGTAGCCAAATACATTGGATATTGGTCAACTCTCCAGAGCCTTCATTGTACGTGGACTGAAACGCACTTAGCCTATTATATATTTTAATTTAAAATACAAAACATATAATGTAAAGTAATACTTTTTTTAAATTACCGTTTTATTCTCCCTTTTTCATCACCTTTTCCCAATTATTTGGGATCGGCACAATATGTCTTTTCCTTCCATACTCCTCTATCACACCATAAATCATCACATTTTTTGGTCTACTTTATTTATACTATGTAACTATTAAAAACAAAATTTCAAGCTAATTACATACTATGTACTATATCGCTGCCAGGAGGGAAAGCATGCCCAGAAGGCTAGCTGTATTGCCATGCTAGATAGCAATGCTAATTTGCTGTGCGAAGTACAAACCAGCCTAATACTATTTTATCTATATGCATTCAATATGATACAAATCAAATGTTATCAAATACTGCTCACAATATATTTGGTTAGTAGATAGGCTATATATATATGTATAAATTTAAAAAGTATAAACCATTTTCAAAATGAAACGATGTAGAAGTATGAAACAAAATTTATACCGCCTAAGATAAGATAACAAGTAAATTTCTAGTCTCCTAGTCTTGTGTATCTATTTTTTTTCTCTGTTAAAAAGTGAATTACATTTAAAGCTATGTGACTCGTAATAGCGGCAAGTCTATCCTGTGAGGTCGTAGTTCACGCGATATACGTGACAATAACAGTTTTATGACTTTATGAAGGCGATAAAATGAGAAAAGTAAGAAATTCCAACGGCACAAAAGCATAATCAACACGTGATGTTTGTAGCGGATCTAGTGTTCGGGAATAATTTTGAATAATAAACATTTCTTCCAGAGACGTCTACTTGTATTTTGGACTTTAAAATTAAGTTATACAAAACATTGACGCACGCCATGGGGCCGTTTGGGGACAATTTTCTATGATTTAATTTTTATTCTGAATCAATATAAAAAATGTTAAAGTAAATTTGTTTGGGTGTTTGTTTGAATCATAACTAAACTTTTATGAGACTTAGTAAGTACACAGAGACAATAAAACTAGTAGATGTATAAATCTTTTATTTTTGCATAAGATTACAATTTACGCCAGCTTTTAGTTAACAATAGGCTGCGTCAAAGGTAGTTTTTCGTAAATTACAGTATAGAATATAGAACGAAGGTTTTAAAGGACTGTACCGGTACTTGTATATGTGAAACCATTTGACAAAAATGTCAGTTTGCTCCCTTAAACACAATATACCATTTACCTTTATATATTTCGCTATTTTTCGGAAATACCTATTTCAAGAGTTACGTAGTACTTTAATTATGACAGTTACTAAAGTTACAATGAAGACAGAATTTAAAACTGTTAGCAATTTAAACGAACTCTATTGATTAAACAGAATAAAATGGCAGATTAAAGATTATTTTTATTCGTGCAGGAACGGAGAAAGAATACAATTTTCTGCGGCCGGGCGGCATGTCGTAAGAGTCCACAGCCAGGTGGAAGGGTATTTACCCGTCTGAATGGCTACCACCCCTGGTCCAGAGTATGCTGCCATAACAACGTGTGTTCCGGCATCAGTGGCCAGGTTCCAGACTCCCTTAAGAGAGCAGCAGCGCATTTGTAGTACCTTTGCTGTTGCAAATGTCTATAGGCGATGGTCAACGCTTTCCATTAGGTGGGCCGTCTGCCTGTCTGCTGAACTCGTGCAATAAAAAAAGGATTAAGTACACATTTTAGTTACTGTTAAATAGATGGAAGAATAAAAGAAATAACATAGAAATAAAAAGTGTACTCCAACTTAGACCATATATTCGCCTAGTATCAGACGAGATCATGGTCAAACGCAAAACTGTACTACAATAAAAAAAAAACAGTGAGTCATTAGGAGCTTGTCTATCTACTTCTAGAATATTGTTCGAGTTTATAAACACGATTTCTGTTTTGTAACTTATCTTCAATTCTGGACTTAATTCATAATTTAAATGATTAATTAAAGTAATAAATTTAAGATATTACATTTATTTACATTTTAACACTTTTCACATCATCAAGATAAATTTCCTCTTAACAATACATCATTTAATGCATGTATACTTTTCTAGGTTAGTTTGGAAGCCGTGAGGCTCCTATGTACATAATAAACTTGTAGCCTCGAAATTTAACACGTCATAATTTCGCAGTAGTTTGCTAATTTATATTTCGTACGTGCAAATGTTTGTATGGTTATTTTTTAAGTTACTGTATTGCAACCTTTGTTATATTTTTTCTTTAATTTTTGGCTAAATCATTTGTGACAGTGTGATACGAAGAATAATAGGGCAGTTGAGTCAATTGCCGAAGTCGAAGATTTTATGTGAGAATAGTAAATTATGACGTCATAAGTTAAACGATTCAAAGAGGATATTTATTTTAACACTTATTAAAATTATTTTAATCATGATACTTTAAAAGTAAGATTGTATTTTAACATCGGGTCTTTAACATCAAAATAAATTTAGAATTTTTCGTAACATTGGTCATCTACACAAATAATTAGTTTAGTTTTCTGTAATGGTATATGGCAATTGGGAGTTATCTATCTTTAATAATTCCAAATATGACTTCGCACAGTTTGTGTGTCTAGCTAGTGTTAAGTGTTCATGAATATTCAAGATTTAAATTAAGGCAGTAGGTGAAAGCCGGACCCATATAACTTCCCACTCCAGCCTTAGCTGAATTGTGTCTCCAACTGACGTCTGAGTTTGTTTTACAAGTCGAAGTCACATTTTACTCAATACTCAATGATGCTGTAAATAATAATTTATCCAAATTAAAAAGTATTTATAAAGAGCCACGCGATTTTTTAATATTATCGATTATCATCTCGACTCTATAGATTTTTGTTACACATATTGCTTTATTTATGTATGGCCCAGAGAACTCGGCAAGTTAGGAAGGCAATCTACCGTTAGAGCGATGAAATAACGGGGGCACAAACAACCAAACGTCAAATCGAATGACTAGAGGCTCTTGCACAGTGTATTTATTGCTTACAGTCCGCCGAAGCCTTTGGTATAATATGATAAAAAAAACTCAAGCCAGAAATTATTATTTTACGGGTTTTAGAACTATAGACAACGACATGGGCTGGCTATATCATTATTTTTAAATGTATTTAATATTTTTCTTATGTGAAGTACTTATAACAAAACTGCATCTATTAACATTATTGTAAGATGCATCTTATTAAAATAAATAAAGAGAATATATACAATTTTCTAAATAATCTCTCTCGCATTGGTGGGGCTGTCTAAGGATTTAATTTACAATTTGTACTTTTTATTAATATAAACTGTTTTTTATTTTATTTTATTAACATATATTGTGCCTAAGTAGTCAATAGTCATACAGCATAATGTATGCCATCACCACAGACTCTGATATGCTTTGTTCCCGCCACATGTTAAGTGAAACAGAAAAATCGCTAGACTCGTCTGTAAGTATTTTATTAGTAAGTATATTATCTAATAAGGGGACAAAAGTCTGAACTTTATATGTTGTCAATTTTATAATACCGATAAAATATTTGCATTCGCGCTAAAATTTCTGACCCAGTAGTGTTGGCATAACGCTTTAAACACCATTAAGTTTAATTTCACTATTGTAAAAAAAATACAAAGACTATAATTTGTGATTAATCACGGAAAAATTATTACAATATGATTATATTATTTAGAATAGTAAATTTAATTTATGACATTCTACAACCGTGTTCGATAGTTATTGAATATTACTATAAAACTGGAACATTCGTTGGTCAGTGACCGTTTTCATGCTGCAAGCCTTCGCAGTATTGTTCTACTGCCGTGCACCTACTGATAATATTATAAATGTACTATGACAGCTATATGAACATTTCAAAATTACGAAACAATTTGAAGGTTGGGAGAGTCGAGAACGCGTTACTTCGCATTATCGAATTTGTAACTGTGCCTTTTGCGGTTGGGTTCATGTTAACCTATCATAAAAGAGGTAATCAGTTTTATTGTACGTCAGTTAATAGTTACAGTCATAATTCGATATTTCATATTGATGTTGGTTTGTAATGTTATAAGATATAATATTACAAAAGTTCTATTAACTTTAATCCTTCTTGAAATCTATGCTGATAACCTGAATACAAGTTCGCATATTTTTGTTCTTTCTTTATAGTTTTCAGATCGAACTGATTATTATGTAAATTAACTTTTATATTATGTACATTATTTTTAAAATAGACATTAATCATTGTAATTGTCTGTGAGTAATAATAAAATTGACACATTGAAATTGTGAAGCATGCCTCAATCGAAACTCAGTGTCTTGGATAGACATGTTTACCACAAGATTACCAATGTACCAAACTTATTGCATGGAATAACTAAGTAAATAAATAAGATTTGGTAATGAGGTTTGAATATAGGATTCTTTTTATTACAGATAGTTTCCGCGAAAGTAGGTTTTAAACTAACGAAAATAAAGTCGTGAATAAAGGTCTAGTTAATATATAACTTCAATTATTATTGTAACACGGACTTTTTCTAAATCGGATTATATTGTATAAAATATTTCGAAAGTAAGTTATCCTGGTTTTCCAGGTAATATACAATTGACAACTGATACTCTAGTGCCGATTAAAGTATCCTGAACTAGAGCAAAGTTCGTTTACAAAATTTTTCTTTCCAGGAACTAAACTTGAGACCTCTGTATTCTTGTCGGGCCTAAGCTTTGATCACTATTACATATTAGTCAAAATCAAATTAACAAACTGTTTCAATGAACCGTGTCACGTAGTAAAAAACTATCATAAACTCGTTATTCTAAATTGCCGCCAATAGGTACTGTCACCTTGTTTTGATTCCGAAGCTGCGTACACAACGTTCGGCGGTGATCAACTCAGGCCCTAACGCCGTGTACACAAAGGTCCTAAACCTAAAGTTGATAGATTCTAATATAGTCCATCAAACAATCCACACGTTGTTTTATCGCGTTACATAACTTCCATCTAATTCTTGTTTATCATATAATTACTTAATTTGCAATACTAATTCCAGATTGAGGCTGTACGCTCTTGGTACCATTGCCTCGCACCTTAGTGCAATATTGAAATATATTGTTTTGTTCTCAGTGTCAAATCGGTAAACGTCACGCTGAGTTCGACATCCTCTTCATTTTACGTGACTGGTCAAATCCTCAATTTCTTTTACCTGTATGGTGTAGACTAGTCCCAATAAAAGAGCTAAAGGAAAACGGACAAGATTATCCACCCTTTTTTGAAATATAGCTATCCACGAAGAAAGGCCTCTCCTATACTTTCGTCTGATATCGAATACCAGCAAACCGTAAGTATCTCTTATGATCTTGTCTCCGTTTACCTACTATTACCATCGTGAGAATTTAAGTATTCCAATTTTGCAGCATCATGTGGCCAGTGTCATGCTGGCATTCCACCCGTTCTCCTAATGGCAGACGAGGCGTACATCGCCAACTGACACTCCTCGCTGCCTCGTAATATAATCCCCGTAAGTTCATTTTGTGTTAAAGTCGTTTACTAACCTCACATACTCGCCGCGGTCTCACCGGTCTCATGTCGGTAGCCGCTGGTTTGTTTAAATACGTGTTTCTAACTAGAAAATAGTGTAAATACGATGGTCTCCTAACATGCAACGCGATTCGTATGATATTACGATCTATCCACTTGTTACGGGTAACCCTGTCGACCGATATTGCTACCGATCGCCACACTATATATCGCCTCCGCAAATAAACAGGATCCGCGAACTTAATTCTAAGACATATGTGTGTGGACGCGTTCCAAATAGTGGATGTTCCCAGTTAGGGAGCTGCCTTGTTTACCCTTCTCTTCTGCTGTTCTACGGGACACGAAAGAGCTGACTGGTGTCCTAGTGCCGCCAGAGGCGTCGCCTCCGGTCCGTGCCAGTAGCTAATAAACCATTTTATTATTGCGCTATACAAAATCTTCCTTGAAATAAACTAGTTCGACAACCAAGCTGAGCGGTGGCCGCTTCTCGGCCAACGCATATTAAACTACTTTTTATAGCAACTTAATTATTTTTGTACTGGTGTGGATCCTTTTGTTATTGTAATTTAATACTTTAAAGACAGTCTGGTCGCCTTCATAATCCCACATTCCCCTCTTGTTATCAATATAGAGCTAGCCTACATACAAAAACTTTAATAGTGCAAAGCCTTCGTCGACTCTTAATAATTTAGATATTTGTAAATTGTAGCTTTTAAGAAAATCCTGTTGAATTTCATTTACTGTAACTAAAATCCATCTTTTCTGCTGGGATCTTCAGTGTATAATAAAATATATTTTGTTTACCATACCACGGCCTTTCCTTTATATTACATTACCGGAGTACCAGTTAACAACCGTAAAGAAATCTGTGTTAAAAATTTTCACAAAAAAAAACCATCACAAAAGGCGACATTTTTATATTCATATTTTGCTAGAAAGATTTTGGCGGTGTCCCAGATACTCAAAAGTATTGTAAAGTAACACATTAGCATGTCACGTTGTCAAACTGCGTCAGTAGTCATAAAAACCACTTATACTTGTGTAGAGGTGAAGAATATTAATTTTGAAACCGTGCTATATGTTATGTTATTTGTTTACCTTATCTCGATTTTGATGGAATTTTTAAAATATAATATGGGCGCCTAAAATTTTCAAATTCTATGACAATCTGGAACGTACTCAAATTATAAAACTGACTAATATTTCATCCAATTACATACATATGTATTTGCCCAAACAGTGTGTTACGCTGTTTCAAATGGGGTAAGAGTAACCTTATGTATAAACTTTATAGTTCGTTCGCGTTAAGAATGCAGTGAGCCATCATTGTTCGCCGGCCTAGGCCTGCCCCCTAACCAATCAAATCTTTTCAAATTACAAGGTCAAGTTCACAATGACCAGTTGAAGGCATAGTTTCGAACGTGACGGTTGTGTCCTGTAATTGTGTTAACTGATTTATAAAAAAAAATGAATACCTCACCAATTCGTAAAAATAAAAGTGGTTCGGTAATTCATAGTGGAGAGAGAAAAGTAATTTACAATGTTTTTAAGTATTTTAAACAGTCTGATTTAAATGTGACTGTGGACAGTAAAGTACAAAAATCTTATATATACAAAATACTATACTACATAATATACAAAATACTATATAATATACTTATATATACAAAAAACTTATATATATAGTACACCACTGTGAATACACCTTTACCCTGCAGTTGCACTGATGACTCACTGCATTCTTAACGCGAACGAACTATAAGTCATAAGTATTACCGTATATAATAATAACAGCCCCAAAGGCCCCAGTGTTGGGCTCGCGCCTCCCATTTATAACGTAACGGACAGTATACCCGCTACGCTTGTCCAAGGCAGATCGGTGGGTTTGAACATCGGTTATCTCTATGTATAGGTTTTATTACGATGTTTTCCTTCACCATGTAGAAACTGTAACAATGTGCATGTTAGGTAAAAAATTTGCTTAAAAGTGGTGCATACTTTCCGACTAAGATTCGAACCCGCGCACTTCCAGTTTGGGACGCGAGTCCTACCCACAAGCTACTGCCTTGCCTTAGCAACTTATATTACACTGTGTCTTGTTGTGTTTTAAATTATGTTGAATTTAGATTATTCATACTCGCGACTAATTGATCTTTCTGGAATAGGATAGGTAGATTCAGCTACTATGGGTTTTTTTATATAGATAAATCTATAAATACTATAAGAGCACGCTGGAGCTAATGATGTTCTTTAATTACTCGTTACTTAGAATTCAAACAGATACAAAACAAAGACAGAGGCATTACAAAAATGATATTACGGTAAAAGAAATGCACTGAATCAAGTCATCACTTAAGCCACTAAACTTGCGCAAGCGCATGCCCAGTGACCCAATATGCGTGGTTTTCGACGTTTCGGTCCACCGCGGCACGTGGTACTTCTATCTACCTCATCAAAATTGAATCGTGACTTATGCCATGACAGTTCCAATTGTAAATATTTTCTTTTGTTGTAATGACAGACGTCTGTAAAATAGTCTAATAATATATACCACACTACTATATATAAAAAAGTTACTATACTGTCATAAGCTTGCTAAGAATAAAATTAGTGCTCGAAATACAGCGTGTCAAAAAGGGATAGGAGATACAAAAACAGCCTGCCTGCGTTTTGGTAAGTCGGATGACTTTTATAACAAAATTAGGGCTTAAGATAAATAATCAAGACGACATAATAGCTCTAAACAACTCTGTAGTGATTCGAGCACTACAAGCAGTACAATTAAAGTAATTGGGCTTTGTGTTATAAGGCGTTGACATATATGTAAGATGTGTGGTAGAAATTTCAATTTAAATATTTTGGTTGTGAATCAAAAGTAACCGGACACATTATAGGTAATAAGTATGGCCACTTCCAAAGAAATACGAAAATTAACCCTTTGAATAAATTTTATAAGCTCTTAATATTTTCATAAAAAATAGTTATGATAAAATCAGTAATACTAAAGTATATCAAAAACTTGCGTGCAAGTAGTCAATTTGCCAAAACAATACGTCAAAAATGTGTGACAAATTAATGGAGCCAATCCATCATATGAGATATAACGTGGATACAACCATTTTGTAAAATGCAACTACTATTTGTCTATTTT
Organism: Dendrolimus houi; assembly: GCA_039645545.1. Taxonomy (NCBI): domain Eukaryota; kingdom Metazoa; phylum Arthropoda; class Insecta; order Lepidoptera; family Lasiocampidae; genus Dendrolimus; species Dendrolimus houi. The sequence goes on along the minus strand of CM077127.1, from coordinate 9,861,213 downwards.
GCTCGTCTCCTAGAACGCCTTGAATTATTCTTGTAAAAAATAAATATCTGGCATTGTAAGAAACAGTTTTTAGGGTTCTGATACGTACAAGTAAAAATAAATCTTTATGTGTGACGCTGACGGTTGATTATATCAGGAACTATTAAGATTAGATATGTGAAATGTAGCACATATGGAGAAATCTCGTGTCTTCAAAAACGTAGTGTCTTTGCGATTTTTTTCCTATTGAAAAGGGGCCAGAAATAGAAAATTAAAACTAGAGCAATAATCTTTGAGTGAAGTATCAAAAGAAAGAACTGCTCTAACAATTTTAAAAAATAATGTTTGATTATTTTAAAACTTCTAATATCTACACATGTTCTATTTTATGTTAGAACCCTCTATGCGCGAGTCCATCTCACACGCTATTTGTTATTTATATAGTCAACAAATTTAGAGAGAATGGCTATAAGATCCATAGGCATGATTATTAAATGGATTCCATTTTTGCTACTTGGCTATGAAGACCTAAAAGGTGCGTTGAATAAAAGAGAGATTTAATTGAAATATTAAAGCATCTTCCTAGAACTTGTCACCTTGCCATAAAACAATACATTATGGTACATTTGATTTCCGTTGCAACAATGAGAAAGTCATCATCTCAGACAAACAAATATCAAACAAGGGCAATGAATTTATAATACCCATTTTTTATCAAATACATATTCCATTTAGCACCAACGTAGGCAGATAGAAAAATAAAACAATGGATGTATTTGTCTATATATAAAATCTACTCACATGAATATGTCGCCTATGTATGTGTGTATATTGATATCGGGTCCGTTGCCCCTTCAACAACTCGGTGACATTGGCGAAGCACAAATAAAGCGATAACAGCACATAAATAATAATGTAGATATCTATCTGACATACTTGTCTCCGACTATAAAATAGAGTGTATCTTCATCACTCTTTTTAACTGCGACCACAGAATCAACCGTTCCATTATTAACCTCTTCGCTCAATTAATCAAAATAAGTAATTAAGCAAAAGCAATATATGGCTTTTTCGTAGGAACGTGGGGGGGATTATGTTTCTGCCCTACAGTGATTTTAACTGACATAAGAATTTTATGTTTGGGAATGGAGTTCTGCTAAGTTAAATATATCTTTTTGGGTTGCCAAAAAAGGTTCGTTGTTTGGTATAAGACAAAAATCACCTGGGGAAAGAATTATGTAATTCTTTTGCTGATCCTTCGCCGCAGACTAGGGCGTCAAAGGAGGAATTACCACCAACTCCTTCCGCCCCGACAACGGACTTGAGTGGTGAGGGAATTTCAGCGCTCCAATTAAAGGCCCTTAGACGGAGTAGCACGCGTAATCATTAAAGTACCAAAGAGGGCAAAACACTGCCATTGCTATCTATAACTCTCGAGCCCATAATGAGCCGATTCTGTTAGAATCATTGGAAGTATTCTCGTTTCCCCAGACGATGGCATTACGGCGATGGGAGAGAACACCGGGGTGGTTTACTGGATAGATTCTATTATGCCTTCTGGAGTCCAACACTATTCTGCTGCTATTCCCAGTTAGTAAGGTGTCCATGCCGGATTAGACCTCGAAATAGGGTATTATGTAACTCCCATTATAATACAATGTTTTCTTGTTTAAAGATTATTCTAAAAATTGATAATTCACATTTAACAAGTTTTAGTTAGTAGGGAGTTTCTTACCGCTTCTATACCATAAAACAACTGTAATACGCTGCGAAGTGGTGTACATAGAATAGAAAGTAGAATTAATTGAACTTATACGTATGATTTTCAAAACATTCTCCCTTATGGATTTTAGTTTGGACAAATACCTTTGAAATTTGTTATAATTATGACATGAAGACATTGTTATTATAAACGTATTGTGTGACCCTTACTGACCTTCAAATTGTGTCCATATTTACAAAAATAGCAAATAACTTTTATGTTTTGCTGACTTGGTGAACGCATAAAATATGTGTTTTGAATATTCTCGGTCAAATAAATCTTACATGAAACGGATGGGTGCTCCAATGCCTCGATGTCACTTATCTGCGACTTGTTGAACTACAAGTGCTAAATCACAACCGACAAATGGCTTGCGTCCGGCTACAGGCAGCTGTAACAGAGCTAGGCGAATGGTTTCGCAAATGGAGGATAGAGGTAAATCCGGAGAAAAGCGCAGCAATGTTCTTTTCCTCAGGCACGCTTCGCTCTCCCAAACGCGCTTGCCTTCGCTTAAAAGCCATCTCGCTCTACGACCAAGAGATCCCCTGGGCAAAGTACACCAAATACCTGGGTGTCACCCTAGATCAGAACTTGCGCTTCAACGAGCATATCACTATAGTCCGGAATAGAGCACGATTTGTGATGGATCGTCTAGCACCCATGATAGACAAACGAAGCAAAATGTCCCTCCGACACAAGCTTACTCTATATAAAACATGCATTCGCCCGATCATGACATACGCGAGTGTGGTATTCGGCCATGCCAAGCCTGCCCTTTTAAAGAAACTGCAAATCGTTCAGAATAAATTCATGCGCAGAGCCGTCGGTGCTCCCCTCTATATGCGTAATGTCGACATCCACCGCGATCTGGAGCTTCCCTCCATCAAAAACTACATTACGTCGCTCTCGCGTAAGTATTTCGATCTAGCGCCGCACCATCGAAATCCCCTCGTCGTATCCGCGTCCGATTATAAACCTCGACGAAAGGCTCTCGTGCGACGACCGCATAACCTCCTCACGGACAAGGTCGACGATATCACAAAACGGCTGGCCCGGATCAGCCCGCCCGCGGTTAGGACGGCAAGCTGGCAGGCACCGACAGACAGACATAGACGGCGGCGTAGACGCCGCCAATCACGATCTCTCCACGTCCCCGCGAGGGACGCCAGGAGACACAGCCCCCCCATAGGATAGACTAGGCGTGTTGCTGGGAAGTTTCTTTCGCCGTTTCTTATCTCCCAGCCATTACACGTTAAGAAACGGCAGTAAGATAGCATAGGCCACCGCGAACCGCCGATCCCGGTCCTCCGGGATCCTTTCTCTCGGGCTTTATATTACCCGTCGCCCGCTCTCAATTGTGCATTGTGTCGCCTTATGGTGGGCATCATTAGATTCATCCCCCTCTCATGGCAACAGTCCAGCCGAGGTGAAACTCCCTAGGGAGCCCCTTCGAGCAAGTTGCCCCCCGGGCTCGAGCGCCTTCGCTTCGCAAAGGCACTCGCTCCGAAAACTCCGGTAAAGTTGTGAGGTCTTCGGACCAACAACATAAAGTCAAGTCCAATGAAAAAAAAAAGTGCTAAATATATTATAGTTAGTAGTTTATTTTAAAATTTAGATAGTTACTTTAAATATGACATCTACTCTACATATATTTATCAATGTGTCGTGTGTTATATTTACTATTATCACATATGTTTTGAAACACAGACATCGATTGTAATATGAGTTTTATTATCTTTGAAAACTTTATTTTCAAAGGGTGCCAGATTGATTCTTCTCACTCGTTCTGATATAGAAAAATAATATTTGATTATTTAAAACATAACATTTTTAGATCAAATTAGTGAAAGTATTTTTAATTATTGAGATATACTACGTAATACATACGTAGTACATTTAACTCAATAATTTTAATAGGTATCTTTTCAATTTCATATTTAACCAGAGTATCAGGGCTAAATCAATAAGTTTCCACATATTATGTTAAGGACTTAAAATTAGGATAAATAGTTATTCATGATGTCTAGTACAACTAACCATTAAGGCAACAACATGTTAGCTTCTTCTCACAGCAAGTAACCTAATATCAACAAACTTAATACATGCGATCCAACATCGCATAATCATGAGTTTGATAGATTCTTGTCAAGGCGAGACATTGCAATGTTTGACTCTCTCAGATCGATACTAAACAAGTGTATGAGAACTTAAAAAGACAGGGCCTTATGTGATTAATGCGTTGGTGGATGATCTCACGGCATATTTACATCACTTGATATAAATATGCCGTGTAATAATAGTATGAATGAATGAATGAATGAAAACACTTTATTGTTCACCAAAAATTAAAACTAAGTTCTTAAAACTAGGTACAGTAAATGTTGAACAAAGGGCGGCCTTATCGCTTAAAGCGATCTCTTCCAGGCAACCCTCTAAATTAAGGAAAATATTAAGTCAACAGTGGCGGTGAAGACAATAAATAATACGAAACATTCTAAGAATAAATGAAAAATAATGAATAATATACTTTATATACTATAGAAAAACACAATATATCATACTGTATATAAAATCAGCAGCATGTTTTAAACTTGTGAGGGCCAAAGATATTTAGTAACCATCAGTTTAAAAGACAATATGGATTTAGCTTCTCTGATGTTGAGTGGCAGTGAGTTCTATAAACGGACAGCCTGTACCGTGAAAGAGTTATCAACGAAGGAAGAAGTGTGTAGAGGTGTCATTAAGGAGAGATTATTACTAGAGCGCAAATAACGGGAATGAGAAAGATATAGGAAATCAAAACGAGTAATAAGTACTTACTTATTACTCTGGCATGTCATCAGAGTGATCACTTAAAAAACGTCATCCAACGAAAGCAGAATAAAAAGGTAGTTCGAGCAAAGCTATTACGTGTCATGATAAACACAAATACAAAACGAGGTAATATTTCGATCATGGAACTTTGCACGGAGGCTATTCATCTAATAACACCAAAATACATGTGACGTAATCGTAAAGTTTAGTGAACGCGCTCCACGGCGCTCTGCCCCTGCGCACGTTGTCGGCACGACAAGCTTCAAGCCTCGGCATTTTCAAGGTCTGCGCGCGCGCACGATCAAGGCCACCAGTGGTGGGAAGGCATCGTGTCTGTACCTAATCTATATAGTATTTACGTGGTGAATTATTTATTGGAATTGCGTATCTAACTTAAACGACATTTAAGCATCGAGAATTCGCAATACCTAAACCCCGAACGCTTCGGCGATAAAATTTAATTAAAAGTTGTATATGGTGGTATTAAACCGTCTCTTATAGTCTAAATAACAATTTATAGATGGTATTTTATTTTTAGATATAATATTTTACATAGTATATTCGCCATTTGTATTTCATATCACGTAGCATTGCATCACTTTGAAACACAAACGCCATTAATGGAAAAACATTTATTCAAATCTCAAAAACATAATGGTGCCAAAAAACTGCATGGAATGTTGTTTACACGTTGAAGGGGCTTTGATGGTGAAGTCGTTTGCGAGGACTATTTCATATTTACTGATCCTTTGTAAGTTGCCTTTATTCATGTTCTGTTTTCCACACATCATATAATTTTATTACCGAGTAATGTCTTTGCTGTTGTATCGTTGAATCTACGACTTTCAAACGAAACATTGCTTTTCTTAAATTTAGATTGAATAAAAAATTGGTTGCTCGTCTTTGACGTCAATAGAATTGTATGTTAGTAAATTGTAGATGCAGTGAAAATGGACTGAGATTTTTAGGTTTTAAACGTTTACATTTTATGACTAAATCAAGCATAAAATTGCTTAGTAAATCTGTCTAATAAAAATACCCATTCAAGGGGAAATAACTATATGCACACTAATTCACCGATTAAATTACGAGAGTAGTGGATTTTTAATTAACTCCTGTGATTAATTAAAGCAAAGTGAATAAAATTTCTTCATTTCCACTTCGATTCAGGAAGTGTTTAAACGATGTATCAACGGGAAAATAACGAACTAGACATGTTTTTTGGTATATTGATTTAAAAACAATAGATTTTTTACTAATATGTACCAGTCATGGGAAATGATTCTGTTTTTGTGAAGTTAGTAGCGTAATTGTCGATCCACGACCGCGGATCCGTGTTGATAAACCTTTTGTTTATAATTCCCCACTGGAAAATTCATTGTTACTCTATTCTGTTTCGTAACGAATTAAAAATGTTATGTTTTTTATAATTATAATTAGCGAAGAAAAGTTTCTTCAAATTAAAGGTAACAAGTTAAATAAAAGCTGTAAAAAAGACCCTTATAATGTCCTTCGATATCTATTTGTATGCCACAGCTGAGTATTATTTCAGGAAATACTAACATCTGACATTTACCAGTTTGTTACACAAGTAGAAGACTCCTTTATCTACAAAAATGTGTAGTCTTTCTGAAAATATTTTAAAAAAATTATAATAAAGAAAACCAATACGCATGCTCAATAATAGACTGACTTAATTGAAAAAAGTTGATTTTTGGGAAATCGTAAAAAACGTTTTGACAATCCGGACGTTCTTACAAAATGTCTTATTATTCAATGAAAATAGCATATTAATAAGAAAATTAATGTATAGTATGAAGTTTATAAAATGAGTAATAATATACAATTGTTATTATAGAGAAATTTTCTTTTTTTGTATTATATTTTTTGGTTAATAAATTATGTTCCTGAGATAAGTCTATTTAATATAAAAAGAAATGTTACATTGAGTAAAACCTGGTGACACGTTTTGAATTATGTTTTATTTAATACATAACTGAATACTTCACATTTCTAAGGTTTAAGGCCATAAAGCGTAAAATAATAAAATATTTTGATTTACTAAATAAATAGCCTTAATTATCAATCGGTCACAGTTTTATGAATATTGTAAATAAAACTTTCCAGAGATTTTCATACTAAACAAACTAATTTATTAATCGGTCAATATAAAACAAAAACTTAATAAGTTCACTGTAACAGACCTGGACGTATAATGATTTATGTCACTATCTTGTAATATTCCTTGCCAAAAAACATGCAAATGAAAAAGACCGATATATCTATAACTTCGCTTAAAAACAAGATATCGAAGAAAACCTGACATTGGCAGATAGAAGGCGTTAAAATGAACTCCTTTCTATGCTTAACTCATTTTGGACCGAAACCCTAATCGGTCAGTCTATTATTGAACGTGCGAATATCACCGAGTGACGTATCAAGTAAAAGAGTTTTATTAGCATATTTTAAAAATAATCGACGCGATGATACTCGATACACTTTTGAATGTACCTTTGGGCGTAATCTAACATGTTTCAAAAACTGTTCATAGAATCATGAAAATAAAATTTGTCAAATATCTGAGTGATGAATAGTTTCAAAATACATTTATTTACTAATGGTTCCGACCTATTAAAAACTAGGTATGTTTGTGTATTAGAAAAGCATACCTAGGAAACTGTCTCATTAAGTATACCCAAGTGCGAAACCCGCTAATCCATATTGAGAAGCATAGTGGGTATATCGTCGATTCCTTTGAAAATAGAAGGCATAATTGCATCAATGTGAACTTTATTGTTTCATATTATAATAAGTAATCCATTTAAGGACTAATCTAATGGTAATAAATAAATATTAAGACTGATATTAAAATAATATGAAAATACATTACAAAAAACCAGATATAAACAGTACATTCTTTGATTTTATCGTGGTATAAGAACAAGTATATTGCTTTGTAAAAAAGGAGCTTAATATTTAAGTCAAAACGATTCGGCAATAATTACAGGGCAAAGACTTGAAATATAAGTCATGCGAAAGAATATTTTCTCCGGTACATAAATAAAACGTTTCTCTTATCGCTACAACGCCTATGAATCTACTTGGATCATGATTATTTATATTTTCTTCGTGAATATTATACTATGTTAAGGTATAACATATTCAACGATTCGTGGCAAATTTTATACAGAATACATAAAATAATTCAACGACTATTCGTATAATTTCGCTTGAAATATAAACACACTGTGTATCCGGTCGATACTTGGTTGTGATGACTTTAAGATTGTTTTACTGTTTTGCCTATAATCCCTCTCGAATCAGTTCTATCGCCATATTTAGAATTTCAGTTGTTAAACCCAGGTTCACCTGAATTGTAAGTCTTTCATGTCGTCAAAGGAAGAAGCTTTTATGTTCGCTTGAAAAGTTATATTTCAGTTGATATATTTGAAAGAAAAACAACATACAGTTTTTGAAAATAAAATTCCCTAGTAAAAGATCTCTATTTAATATCTTGTTAAGAGTGGATAGTTGTATAACTTGCATATTTGCGAATCTTTTTATCTTAACATAGTATAAAGCAAAGTCGCTTTCCGCGTTTGCCTGTCTGTATATCCGCTATCCGCTAACTCGTCCTAAATCACGCTACGGATTTTGAGCGGCTTATATCATAGAATTTTTCAATATATATATAATTGTTTTCGTGAAATTAAAGTCGTAGGAGCTTAAGGGCTATCGCACGCGTCCCAAACTCAAAGGGCGCGGGTTCGAATCCTGGCCAGAACGCAAGCACCACTTAGGCAGTTTTCTGATCGAATGTGCATATTGTTGCAAATACCACATGCTAACAACGGTGAAGGGAATCTGCAAATCGAAACAACCGGTGTCAAACCTGCCAAGCTACCTTGGACAAGCATGGCGGGTGTACTGTCCGATCCCCTATAGTGAGAGGCCCGAGCTCAGCAGTGGGAAGTTTATGGGCTGTTATTATTTAGACTAACAATTTGTTTTGTTTATAACATAAGTTTGAACTTCATTTACTGTTCTAATTAAGAAGTTATGAAACTTTTTACTACGGTAGTCTAACTATAATTATTTCTAATTTTGCAATGTTCTGGTTTCAGATTCTTATAATACTAATTTAGTTACATCGTAAAACAGAATTATTTGTGTTGATGGAATTAATATTTATTTTTTTAGAAGAGGAAACTAGGTTTTTTTCGTTTATTTAATATATTACTTAATCTACTAGACGGATATTTGATAAAAGTTCTGGATACACATATGCACGTCATTATACATATTAACTATCACAACGATTAAATAGAGGATTTTTTTATTACAGGATCCAGCTGAATAGCAGCAGATGGCTGTTTCAGTGATACCGGGCTTGGTGGGCTTCCTGACTCCGTGGGAGTGGAGGCGTTCAGCCCGAAGGCAGTGCGCTCGAGGAGGCACCTCCTCGGAGGTTCGACCTCGGCTCGACTGCTCGTGGGGATGACTCTATCGGATTAAGAAAATAGAGGTTACTCACAGCCATAGTATAGGTATCGAGTGTCCGCTAAACGAAATAACTTGGACTTTTATTCGGAAACTTGAAGCTAATGTCTTGCTGTGCAGTTTGAAGAAGAGTTGTAGGATATCGATTGTATTTAGAGCAAGGATTGTTTTGTTCGTGTAAATTTTATTAGGTACGGTATGTATAATCACTTCGTTGTTTATCGTTAATTGTTGTCTAGATTTTTAAGTCTAAGAACTGAATTTAATACATATAATACAATAGATGACATACAATAAATATTACTTTAAGTTGCCTATTATATAAATCTCAACTTTTTTTATTGGCATCAAGATTTAATACCGTTATTCCAAAGTAAATGTAATGACGTTCTCGCATGCGAACCAACTGTTTTTGACAAAAAATCTATGGTAACTACCGACTGTACTTACTTTGGTAATTGAACTAATTATTATAATGGTGATTTCGATCTTAATTACCTCAAACTGTATTAATTCCCATGCTGAGGACCATTAATTGAATATTTATCTTAATTTCCTGTTTTAACTGGTTCCCCTTAGAAAACAAGGTCGTTTTATTCTAAATTTTGTCGTCCGTTCAAAGAAATATCATGAAGTTCTTTACAGTTCATGAATTTGGTCGCATTGATGTTTCCTTCTTGCTACGATATGATGTTTTTGGGATTCCCTATCTAATTTGACAAAAACGGTATATACTCTTATGTAATCGTCGTATCCGCTCTTCCATGAAAACAAACATTACAAATCTATACATAATATATAATTGACCCTGACTAACTGATTGATATATCAACGCAGAGCCTACTGGGGTCAGGACTGAGAAAAATTGCATGCGAATTCTTTCTATACTGTTGGCGCACACTAAGAAAGGATTTTTGAAAATTCCATCACTAAGGTGTTGAAAAAGGATTAAAAACGTTTTAACTTTTTGACAAATCAAACTATGACCATTTTTAATCTACAACACCTAGTACCATATAAAGAAAGAATAAAAAAATATTTGATCACTTTCGATGCAGATACGACCTTGCTATTGAAGTCTTAGCAGCGTAACATTGACATTTCAATGTTGTCTGGAATGAAATCCCACTTGCATAAACTCAAGTTATATATGACAAGAATAATCCGATTATAATTTCAGTTTCGTATACTGTCAAAATGAGATTTTACGTCTGATATTTATACCGGTTGGATACCAGCTGCAATTACAACTATTCCTTGAGTAAAATGTTAAGCCTTCTTTTGATCTCGCAATATTTTTTAAGATTGTAAACCTGTTTAAATACTGTGACCATGTTCAACGTATATTCAAAGCCTAGAGGCTAACGTTCAGTGTTACTACGCAAGCAGCTATGTGCCTATCCATAAACGACTAAAGCTTAAACACCGAGGTGGCTTAGAATCAACACAAAAACAAATTAACAACTAAATACAACTTTATAATAAGTATTATATGAAAAATCTATCATTGTTTTACGTAAAATTTTGTCAGCTTATTATAGTTTCAAAATATGACGCTTTATAAGATTTTCTTTCATACAATACTTGTGTGTCTTAATACGGATATTATATGTGAGTACTATAAAAAAAAAATAAGGCGGGAACTGCAGTTCAGGCTTCATATTAGACGAAGAATAGGCTTGTTGGGTATCATTACTTAAATTTTTTAATAATAACGATGTTAAAGCCTTTTTTATTGAAATCAATAGGTGAGCAAATATTAGCTACCTAAGGGCCGATTTTTCAATTACCAGATAAAACTTCTTCATAGTATAAAATACAACACGGAAAAATTAAAACAGAGTGTTTTGTGAATAAAACAGTTGAATAGGTTCACTTTTCAATTCAGTAAGGTTATAATTTATTCCACGAATAATTTTTATCTGGTGATTGAAAAATCAGTGTCTAAGTCTTATAAATTCTTTGTTTCCACTGTTTGTTGTGCGTAAAAATACTATCATTGATTAATAGTTGCAACGAACTTTCGTTAATCTTATTCAAATAAGATCTATTGAACAATTGTCGAGCTATGGGGTATTTAATATAACAACAATTAAACAACGTAAAAAATTGTCCCTTTTTTAACAAGGGGAAACCCGATTGATGCCCATCAGCCGCCACTACACTATCACCTCTAGGCAGAAATAAAAATGCTATTGCCATACCACATTTAGGGATACCCACTAAAACCCCTCGGTATTCCGTCCTTCGCCCTCAATATCAGGGCCACGGGTATATGGCCTAGGCCCTACGCTGGCCCGGGCAGGCGTTTGTCGCCCTCACGTAACATTTCAATGTCTATGAGACACTGGTCGATTTTATTAGCCATTGAAATCAGTAGTAACGCTGATATTAGACCGAATAACTAAATTGAATACATTTGGTTGAAAGGCACAGTACTGAAAGTATACGACAGTATTCAATGACATTAAATAATTCAAGTTTTTTTTTATATTCATGTCGATCACTGGTTAATCTATCGAAATTGAAATACAGAAATTAACTGTCTATATCGGCTTAACTGAATCTGTATGTTATTATTTCAAATGTATTTTAAGCCTGATTTTTCTTAATAATATAAAAAAGTTTATCTGAAGTGTTTTAATATTTTTGAAGTGGCGGCTGAGCATGCAGGAAGGCGTCGTTATCTGTAAAGTCTCACATCAAGTGTCCCTCTTATCTTCCCACATGTTTGATCAGGTGCTGGTACTGAGTATTAGTAACATTAACTATATATTAGACGTGATCCTATTCAAGGTTATTCGTACATAATGTATAACTAGCCGTAGTCGACACGTCGTTGGTAAGGGACTTACTTTCTATCTCTTGAACACTGCAAGACATATACACATTTTAGATAAAATTCTTCTTTTAATTCCTAAAATTTGCATTAAAAACCTTTAAAGCGGTACAGAGACTATTAGAGACAAGCTTTCAGACACACAAAAATGCTAAAAATAGGCATATTTGAGGACGTGGTACATAATACTGGCCAAAAGTATCAAATCTTAGGCAGATTTCTGACACAATGTATTTATTGATACAAGTGACACGTGCTGAACGTAAGGACATACCAAATTTTATAACAATTATTTATTTCGAGGGCCGGAAAAAGTATGAAACAAACGTCCAAACAAACTCGCTTACTCACAAATAAAATAGCATATTTGTATGTACAATCAATGCAATTACCAATATACAGATAATATTAAAAATATTCACAAAGCACTTTTTACTCATACTTGCACATGATTAACATAAAGAGAATAAATACACTGTATTCCTTTACAAGGTTCTCTCGCTTTGAAATAAACGAACAGCGTTGTTACAAGTAGGGTTGTCATACGTCCGGAAATTTCTGGAAATAACGGCAGACAAGCACACAATGTATATCAGTATAATTTAAACCTTTATCATGGAAGTGGAGAGAATTGTACCCGAAATTTCAGCAATATTGCTGAAATTTCGGGTACAATGCTCTAAATGGTCAATTAAATTTATCTAACTTTTCTTATTTATCTTATTTAAAGTAAATAAGAAAAGTTAGATACATTTAATAGTTATATTAGAAATCCATATAACAATCTCCGCTTATAAGTTTTATAAATAATGCTAGGGATAAAAAGTGGCCTATATCCTATTTCACACTATCTATCTCTGTGTCAAATTTCACCTAGATCCGTTCAGTCGTTCTAGCGAGTTTTAGCAACAAACATTTACAACAACAACTTTCGCATTTATAATATTATTATATACAAGAAATCTAAAAAAAAGCATAACGTTCTCCATCGTTTATATAGACTATTCCAGTTGACTTTTTTTAAATAGCTTCAATGTAAAGACATGGCAATGGTATTTTTAGAATTTTGTAATATGATAGATAGTATAGATTAACATTCATGATATACTATATCATATAAAAAGTACATACTTGTAAGCACACCATGTAAATGAGCACGATGATACAATGATTTATGGTGTGACGGAAACCGTACCAGAGTAGAAAATAGTCTGGAAGCAAAATATGGTGCCGACACTAAATGATTGGGAGAAGATGAAGAAGAAGGGACAGAAAGAAAAAAACCACGTTCACTTAAATGCATAATGAATGTGAGTTCTATTTAATCGGTATACCTTTGTTTGTTGTCTAATAGACAAGAGAGTCCGGAATTTTCTTGGTTATTTTTTTTATTTGGTAACCCTAGTTATAAGGATCTTGCTTACAATGGAAGCTACAGCGTGCAGTTCAGTAAAAATCAAAACATTGAAAATATCTTTCGTTTCATATGCAAATAGTTATGAGTATGCGATACAGACTAACATCCTCGTTCTAAAGCAACATCTTTATTACAAAAATCACAAGTATTATAATAATGTGAAGGAATTTCAAATATAAACTTTATTTTGAAATTGTAGTCTCGTAAATACATAATATCGCGCCTGTTTTCCATCAGATAGTATGAAGATATTCCCGAGCGACTTTCTATTTGATTGGTTTTATACCTATCGCGGCATCTAATTTCATTATTCTCTTCATGATACATGTCATTTTAGGTGTGGTATATACGCCGTGTCTCAGAAACCATCCCGAAGAAGGTGAAATAGGGGATAACAATTTGTATGGACCATTTTCGTTTATTTTGTAATTAATTATGTATTGTATTGCGTTTTGTAATTCAAATAAAAAAGTTTGGGCATACGATAATAATTTATGTTTACGAAGTCGCTGGTAACACCTAGTGTAAAATAAAGCAACAGATAAGTTCAACTATTTTAAATTCACCTTATTTGAAATGTAATGTATACCAAACAACAAGATATTATGTGAGATGTGACAGGAACGACTTCTTTTTATAGCAGCTATTGTAAGACTACTTAGTATGCGGCGGGTCTCTGAGCGCAGTGATACAATGCGGACAGGTAAATACGTATACGTAGACTGAGATAAATTGACGCCGGCTAGTTGCACGACGAGAATCGTCTGGCCGTCCACCAAATATGCTCGTAAATTTTCACTGCAAGTAAATACGTGCTCGTGATTGGTCGATCAAATTCATTTTAAATGTGGCAATAAAATGATGAAGATCGAATGGATAATACACCGGGATCAATTTACTATTTCACGGTTTAACATGTGAACATGAATACATATGCAGTGCAGTGAATATTTTAAATGAATCTAATACGAACTGGTGAGACTTAAATGTTTACTTCCCCTCAATTCAGTGCGGCCGAGTTGAATTGATGCTCTATTATATGCAAGCTAGCCATGGCCACAATTTCAATAGCCCGCAGCGATTGAGCTGGTTGGCACGTGTAACTTTTTGTGCAAAACTCCTTAGAATTCTTCGCCGATCCATTCTGGGTTGAATACCTTATTATGCAACATTTTAATGTTTTTCGGGCGATTCTAGGGTTTTTTAGGCGTAACGTTTATGCTAATATTATGCCGTCAATCATGGTGTATTTAGATCAAAAGGATTGCGTGATTCTTAACGTTCCACAACACTACCAACATCCTCAGAGTAAGGATTGATCATTCAAGAACTGAATGAGACGCCTATAATAGGAGATTTATTTTGATCGATGAAATTTATAGCGACAAGCACAGCAGTTGCGACGGCAACTTTCTACATGACCTCAAAATGCTGCATTCACTTTCCTCGCTACTCGACACCGGTTACGCAATCGACACTACGTTCAACATATCACAACGCCACAGAGAATGCTTCCATCGTCACATCATGCCAACACGTCCCAGACTAGTGCCTTGACAATATAAGATATAAAACCTGTTCAACAACTACGATTGGTCGTAAAAACCACATTCATTTACTACATCTATCCTACAATCTCTAATACTTCCCACCCGCATCCTGCGATGTGAACGTTCTATTACATCACGACATCACAAAGCTAGAAATAAAAATAAAAGAGTTTCGGGAATAAAAGGGACGTGGATGTTTAAAATTCGCAATACATTCGAAGGGCACATAAAAACGCCAGGTGCCTTGGCTCTTGTGTTCAAGGTCAGCATTTCCTAGAGCTGCATATAGGTTTCTTTTTATTATTTGTTGCATATCCCTTCGCTGAAGCAGGCTCGCGTGCGGGCAAACCAGTTTGGCGCTGGTCTCCATTCCACTGCGAGTCTGTGTAACTATTATAATTTTTATTTCTACGCTTTTTAAAAAAAGGACGTTATTAAACTATTGTTTATAACTTCTATGACTACTTTAACATAGTTTACTGATTGTACTCCTGTTTAAGGGTATATCGAATTAAAAACCATTACGTCTTCCTTTTAAAACGGAAAATAATTATAATTAATTTTATTATAATCTAACAATTTATTAATTAAATCTATTTATAGGATGTGAATATGGAGCTTTATTCGATGAAACTGGTATTGCAATAGGAGCAAAACAATGGAGGCCGGGCTGTGAATTTGGCTTTTTCTTAGAAGCCTTCGACAACTGTAGAGCGCGCCAACAGGAAGTGGGGACGGACTAAGTTTATGTAACCTAATCACCTGCCGGCTCGAGGCCAAACTCAAAAAAAACCAAGGCCACGCCAGACAAATAAGAGCTCAGACCTAACATGTATCTACCCTCCCTTACCTCACTGCCTTCGTTTAGCAGGATGTTGCATAAGCTTTGTTGTTTTGTTATTCTTCGTCAGTCCGTGGCGCATTTTAGATTACTTTTTTGTGCACAACCCACTGGCGTAGTATTCTTATTTCGTGAAGCAAATATTACTGAACATTAATATTTAACGATGGCGTAGAAATGTTTTCATGGTCATTGTTTATTAAGAACACATTATTGATGTTAAGGATTTAAAGTTTCGCAAAATTAAGCTACCCGTTGTATGAGACAACTATCATCTCGTCTTATATATCGTCTTAATAACGCCTGACTGAAAGTGCACTTTTTAAAAAAATATTGCAGCTATCATGGAGATAGTTTTATCTCTTACCAAGTAACGTTTATTCCATTCCAAGGGGAGGAAACTTTTAGAATTAATGGCTTGGATAGAAATTGAGGCAACCGAGATCTGAGAGCGTCTCAGTCGGGAAAGGTCACAATGGACTCGTTTAAAAATATCATTTTACACAATTTTCTTGAAAAATATTCAAAGTCAATTCTCAAACACACTAGAGATAGCAAATGGACTGAAGAAGTTTGTTATGTGACCTGGATTTGTCACAAGCTGCCAAAAAGAAAGGTACATACAAATGTATAAGTCACATGAGAATGTGATGGTATCATTTGTTATAAAAAAGTTCACCGGGGAATTTCCAGAACGCAAAATTTTACGGCTGAAGCGAGAAGGGATCTATCTCCCTCGTAGGGCGCTGGTTGCTAAGGGCAACGTGTACTATCTTTGAATCAATGAATGTATTGTGTTCACATTGATCTGTATTACAATAGAGCATAGACTTGAATAGACAATATCCTATGTATTTGTGCTGTTGATATAATTCAAATGTTTAGGGGTTTTACTTAAATTTATAGTCAGCTGCAACCAAAGCAAGAACAGACTTATTTTTTTAAAGAACAAAACAAACGTGTGGATATGATATACCCTTGTGCTTTGCCTTTATTTATTCAAGTGTTTAGTTTTATGAGACATCAAGTCAGGATTGTTATATGTGAAGCTATTTAAACAGTCATTACACATGAAGGCAAATTAAACTGGAAATAATATGCATTTGTCTTCACGGAATATTATTTGTGAATGTGGAAGAGAAAATCATAAAAATTGTGTTGGTGACAGTATTGAACATTTCTCAATATTTGTATTTTTAGCAAAGCTCTTTTGTGGAGATATTCAATTAAGTATTAATAATGTATTAGTATTTTTATGTATTTTATTTATTACTATTGTATTTATTTTTGTAACTTTTCAATTTGTGGTTCTTACTTCAATTCATAAGTTAGATAAGAAATAATTGTTGGCGTACTTTTTAAATCTCCGCATCTGCTGTACCATGCTCTACATGGTATAGGACTCATACTGGCAAGTGTGGCATAACGTTGAAAAGCGCCAAATACTTCCGATTATACTTGATTTTCATCGAGGAGTCGAACACTAACGAACTACAGATAGTATGGTAACACTTTATTAGACACCAAAGTATAGATAAATACAAAAAAAAAAGAAACAATGATTAACCAAAAAAAAAACGTTAGCCTTATTGCTAAAAATTGATCTCTTCCAGACAAGATATTTTTAAAATTCACTTCGTTCAGTAATATCCTCGAAGACGTCGAAAACTGCAAAATTTAAAAGCCAGATCGAGATATTTAAAATTTTGATTAGATTAGCTCTTTCGAGATTTTCGATAAATAAACCATAGGGAACCAGATATGCTAAATGTTGTAATGTGAACTGACATCTACAATTGTAATGCGTTCACGCCGTGCCGCCATTATTTTTAAAGGAATCTTATGAATTATTTATACCTCGTGTAAACATTATTATAATTATTCTTTCCATTTAAAGAAATACATACAGTATTTTTAGAAACCACATAAAAGTGATTTGCCGAACTTACAACGCATTTATAAGTTGATTTACTTTGACGTGATTATATTATTTTATATATTTGGAAATTTTAGACAGAGCCATTATTTTTATTAATTAATGGCCAATTACTATATCTTACTATTCATTCACCTGCCTTACTATCGGTAGAAAGACATTACTTTTACTTATGTAGTTTATGTCAAATAACCGTTTGTAAGGCAAATAAACGGTTCTTTAAATATTTCATAATCTGAAATAAAATGATTAACGTATTAAATAAATTAAAATGTTAGTACGCACTAAATACTTATATTAAAATTTTCGCCTTAGAATGTGAAGATATTTTTAATTATAATAAAACACGGTTTTGATAAGTACTTACCACCTTATTTATAATATATAATTACACGAGGTTTATGGGCTGGTTAAAAATAAGTTAAACAATGTTTTTCATAATCTCATTATGAAAAATACTATTTTTTTTTCTTTTTTAGTGAGTTTATAAACTTCGTATAACTATTATGAATAAAGGGATAAAATGTTAATAAATTGTTTAAATTCAAACAATAAACATTGGTTAGTCTTTGGGAAATCAAAAGCGATGTTAATTGGCGTGACTTGAAAAAGGATTTTTTTTATATTGTTATCCTTGTAGAGTAGTGGCACAAAGGCCGTGCCTTGCAGCGCGTCACATTGTGTTGCGTCGCAAAGGAGGTAAACGTAAACACAGTAGGGGTTAACGACCTGTGTTCAACTTGACACATTTTTGGTCGGCCCAATCGTACGGGATCAGCGACCTGTGCGACCGACTTGCGCAACGGGAAGTCGGTTGTGCCATTCGTCTTGTACTTGATTCGGGACAGGACCATATCCG
This sequence comes from Dendrolimus houi, assembly GCA_039645545.1. Classification (NCBI taxonomy): domain Eukaryota; kingdom Metazoa; phylum Arthropoda; class Insecta; order Lepidoptera; family Lasiocampidae; genus Dendrolimus; species Dendrolimus houi. The sequence continues at coordinate 9,842,716 of CM077127.1, read as the reverse complement.
GTGTTCGAATTACAAAAATTAATTGGCTTCCATGATCTCTTGACTACTTCTGAACAGTGGTTGTATTTTGTTCTCGGTATTGGCATGGCCGCCAAGATCTCTTCAATACTTCTGAATAGGGTGATAATAAAATACAAAAAAAAACAGTGGTTGCATTTTCTTCTTGGTGTTCGTATTTTAAAAATCTTTGGTCATCACTGCCGCCATGATCTCCTCATTACTTCTGAACAGTGAACGAGTAAAAGAGAATAAATTGCAAAAACAAAACTGTAGTTGCATTTTGTTCTCGATGTTCGAATTTTAAAAATTGATTGATGGCTAAGGCCATCATGATCACTTCATTAATTCTGACAATGAACATAAGAGATAATAAAATACAGAAACTGTGGTTGCATTTTATTTATTCTCGGTGTTCGAATTTAAAACAATTATTGGTCGGTACGGCCTCCATGATCTCTTCATTACTTCTGAACAGTGGACAGTAAGAGATAATAAAATAAAATAAAATAAACATTTAATTTTACGATTATGAAAATCTATAATTTTTTTATCGCGACTTGTGTAAAGAAACGGTGAAACATTTTAGGATGGGATGTTTTTATAGAATTTTATTGGTTCATGGTTCAATTCATCTGAGTTTACAAACTTGATCCCACAAATCTATTTACAGATGTTGGAATTCCCTTTTCAGTTTATTTTGATTTCATTCACAAACCTACACATTTTTATTTATATAATTATATTTTAAGATGCAGTATTGAAATTTCAACAATAGTAACACATAAGAGATAAATTAAAATTGCTAAATTATAAAAGATTAGATTAGTAGAATGTTTCAAGCATTTACTTCGATTATTTTAGCAAGGTGATACTTGTACTTTGATCTTGCAAAAAAGAATATTGATAGATTTATTAGGATTTACTTTAGAGACTTGGAGTAGGTAGACAAATGTTCTTCAAAGAACATTTGTCTTGTACGTAAGCCATCATAATTGGTGACGCTATCCAACGAGTTTCCGTTTCCGTAGATATCGATCTTGTCCTTGTAAGGTGTGATACTGATAACGTTAGTTGTTGTTTAAATTCATATTAGCTATTGTAATATGTTGAATAATTAGTATTCTTCACAAGCCTGTACGCGCTACAGCGGAGACTTTGTAAATGTTTTAATAGTTAAGCATAACGACTTGAAACACTAGAATTTTAATAAGGTCATGCAACTTAAATTAATTCTCTGTTATGCAATATAATTTATATAGTACCAGAATTAATTTAAGCGAAGGTAGTTTAATGTTTAATGGAAGCGGCTTTTATTTCAATGATCTGGGTCTAAAAATCCTGGCCTGAAAGCATAAGGCATGACTTGTAAATGGTATGTAATGGTAATGTGCATATTGCTAGTAACTTCATGTGTTGAGAGTGAAATAAATCATCGTAAGGAAACTTGCGTTACGAGATAACCGAAGAGTGAAATCTACCTTCCAGTTTAAGACATTGTAAGTTGTAACGGACGTATCATGTCTCTTCCCGTGGAAATATAAAGACGATCTTAATAAAGGAATATTTAGTAATTTAGTAACCATCCTCATAATGAAAAAAGTAGTACAGTGAGTTACATATTTATATAGATTTCAATAAGGATAAACACGTTGATACTATCAATTTAATTATGACATCAAATTACAATATATAACAAAAACATAAGAGGTAAAACTGTAATGCGATGTAAATGTAAGTATATTTTAGTGACATAAATTAACAAGAATATGTCAGGACCTTGACGAATATCTGGGGGAAATGAATTTAATAGTAATTAAAACACTATGTAGACAGATAATTCAGATAATTGAATTATAGTGTATAATGTACACTGCATTTTATTTACTAATAACGTAAAAACAAAGTATATCACGACTGCTCTTCAGAGAACCAAATCGCTTTTTATTACTAAGTAGGTACTTAAGTTGTTTGAAAATGAATAAACAAATAAAATAATAACGAAATTAATAGAATAAATTTCGTATAACATTAATAATAATGATTAGAGCATTTTGTGCATCCCGCAGGGGGGCTTTGTGGCGTAGCCTTAGGTGAGTAGCGACACCTCGTACCTGACTCCGGGGGCCAAGGCAAGGCCCCCGCCTCGGTGCTTGCCTTAGCCAGCCGGCACGGAGTGGAGATCGCTAGAGCTAAGACTCAAGCTCCAGGGATGGAAGTGATAAATGGCCTAACGTTGGAAGTAGCTTCGGTGAACCTGCAGCCCACCTCTCGACACCCCTTAGCCACTCACACCCACGTTGCCCCTGTCTTCTATGGCATTTTTTGGGGCCCATGCAGGGAGTGGCGAGTCACCGTCTGCCCATTTTCCCATGTCCCCCGAACATTGCGACGGGCAGACGCCATAGTCCCCATATTCCCAGACCCCTAGTACCACTAGCACTTCACTCCAATAGCCCGGTACTTTTTGTTCTCATATCTCACAATAGTCCTACACTGGCCGGGGCTTGTCCTTGGGTGCATTTTTATATGGTGTAGACAGGGACAATCGCCGGTCAGTGTCACGCTACATTTAGATTAAATTTGTCAAGGGGCCTCTACGTGTTGGCCTTCCCATGGCCCCACGCAAGCCCTCTAAAAGTCCGGGTCATTTTATGGCCCGTGGTCTGCAGAGACATACATGTATGATTAGAGCATTTTGTGAAGCCACCTTTAATCTTTTGATGTTATAAACTTGTCGTGATTTTCCCTTATCTAGTCAAGAAAAGGATTTTTGGATGTTTCTCCACTGTTACAGTAGAAATATAAAACAACAATTAAAGATATAATTATGTATGTCCAATTATAACACGAGTAAAGGAAGCAACGTTAAATAAAATTTGAGCTCACAACAACATTGCGTGCCTATAAAGTATGCTGGAAGTATCAATGTGAAACATGAGACGCGGTTGGCCTGTATCATTCAAAAAGCACAAAAGTGTAAAGAGTTAAAATGTTAATATACATTAAGGATGGGCCGAAATGCCCCTTAAATTCCGTTGCCGTCATGGGGGATGCAATAAAAAATGCAGGTACGAGACCGAGCATCGACCCCGGGGTTTTTGATGGTGACGTCATCAAACCAAGCATTTTTAGTTGGTACGTAAGCGCAATAAATACCGCGAATGTGTACTCTTAAGTAAGGTCAGGTGATAAGTTCGTTGTCTCGTTTGAATGTTAATACACACTTATCTTGTATCTTAGCTTCTTTCATGTTTTGAGTATTTTTACATAAATATATACTTATATATGTGTTAAGAACCAGAATTATAGACATAAATTTGATTGAAATAAAAATCTAAAATATCTTTGAAATACAAGGAGCTGCATGGAAATGAATGAGGAATTGGTATAAAATTTAATATACTAGAATATAAACTGAAAAAACTAATTGAACTTACTAATTTTATTTTACTTTGTGTACAATATCTTAATTAACTGAGGATAGATCATTAAGATCATGATAATAATTATTTTGAGGGGCACGTAGCGATATACCGATCAACGATTTGTATAAGTACTATTAAATGATATTCTCATTTCAATCATCAATCAATAAAATATATACAAAAATAATGTATAGTTTTACGGTAATTTCGACGCAGTACCAACAGCGGTGAATATTGACATTCGCGATTTTGTTCGCCGTTCGTCTTTCGAGAATTCTGCCAAGCACGCATGCGGATCTACAAGATGGATGTTATTTTTTGCTCTCCCAATGTGTAACTATACAATTTGCACTAGCTTTTCGATGTCGTTGACCTCTCGCCATCTGTTTTTCTATTGTGACTGTTGAAGCAATAGCAAGTTACGACGGGTTACCAAGGAATAGTGTTCGCACCGGTACAGCCTTTATTCGACTCATGACAAAAGAGCTGTGAATAATAACATCATTATTTTGCCATAATGAGAGTGGCAGCACAAACAATACCAACATTGTCAACTTAATACTCAAGATTTTTTAAGATGTGCCAAACAAACGTAATTCATTGCAACCAAATGAGTGAAACTATAATAGAACATAAAAGGTGACGACGTCGATTTTTTGTTATGAGACTTATTTGAATTTATATTTCTTATTTGGCTTTTCTGAATAGAATATTAAGTAGGCCCGAGTCACGAGTTTAATGTGTCTCGGTGTTGCCTAGTGCAGTCAAAGCGTGGGTCATGAGGAAGCATAAATTTAGAGAAGTCGATACCGGCGGTAGCGTAGTACACATTCACAAACATACACAACAGCTGTAGACGAAACGTTCGCTCACCAACACAAGCTAGCACCCCTGCAACATGCACACATAGGTACAACAATCAAACGTAGGCATAACGTAAACAGCCACAGGTTTGTGTTTACCAGATGCCCATGTAGAAAGAGACGTGTATACATTAAAACCTCTTAGACGAAAAGAGAAAAATGATTGAGGAACTACTGTAGACATAGAGACGTATATGTAGTAATTAAATGTAGTTGAAGGTTGAAGAACAAAACCATCTAAGATAGTTAAGTAATAGTCACATGTTTTTCAACTCGGTGTTAAAGTAAAGCCAATTGTATGCAGCTGGTAACGATAGACGATCGTATAGAAACACACTGTATTGCCAGCGAACGTTTCGTAGGAACGAGCTAATAGAAAAATAAACAGAGCCAGTCTGTGCGAGGCCGTTGTTAATTAACATACAGATAGTTTAATAAAAGGCAGGAAACAGGCACCGCGCCGAAGGGAGCAGGCAATGAAGCGGTAAAAATAGAAGCGGGGGCGACAGAAACGCAGGAATCGATACTGCAATGAACAATACGACGATGCGTCGCCTCACCGCGGTCGATAATGTATACTGACGTCGGTCGTGAAGCCATTTTGTGTCTTAGACCATGGTCTATCATAAATTCTGAAATTGGTGTTAGTGTTAATGGACGATGGACGCCACTTTCAGATTAATGTTATACCAATAATAACTCAGAAAAACTCTAAACACGCGTCTGTTTTTCCCATAAAACCGTACTCTTTGTATTGTTGGACAGATTTATAAAAAAAAGCCATATCAATAAAGTGATTAGAATATGAAGCGAAATAAGAAATAGGCGTCAAAACAGTTTTGGGAAAAGAGGGACTGCAGGCTGTTTTATTACTTAAATAAAAATAAAAAAATATTAAAGGATGCTTTAGATTAAATGTCTTTAAATCTTATTTTATTTATATTAGATATTTTGGTATATCAAAGGAACAGTTTAAGTGGGTGTTTGTGTGGGATTAACAGAGAATGAGTTGGTGAGACCATCTTGCAAAGGATCGATTTCTGCAGCCAAAAAGTTCAGCTTTTTAAAATAAATAGTCCAAATAACATATAGCGCATAATCATTTATTTAAAAAATAACAATTATATAGGATATTTACTTAAGAGTTAATCCAAGTCCAGTTTAATCGTCAGAAGACATTGGGGTTTTAACATACTGTTTCGCACCTGTAGAATGTTGCTTACTTGAAGTACTTGGATACGAATCTCTCTCTGCTATATTGGAAGAGTTATTGTATGGCTGAGATTGTAGATTCGAGTAAAAAGCCTGTTGTGTGACATGCGTGTGATGCTTTAATTCAATCTCTGTAACTATCTGACATACTTTTAATCTAACTTCAGCCTGCAAATTTGATGGTAACTTATCCACAATATCTGCCATTGATTCAAAAAACTTTTGCACAGGTGTTTTAATCTCAGATGTTTTATTTATGACGTTTTCATACAAATCTGACATCTCAGGATCTCGTTTTGCTAATAGTTTTGTAATTGGTTCAAGTGACTTTCTTTTTGTAGCACGACTTTTATTTTCAGCAACAGAAATTTCTTCATTTTCCACAAAATCGTCTTCCGAAAATTCATCCGTCATCAGTTGTGGACGTTCTATCCTAATTTGTCGTTCACGTTGTTGTTGTTCTTCATCTATATTTTCGTCTTCGATAAGTTCTACAAAAACCTGATTTATAGGTTCATTACAGTTTGTAATAGTTGCACGTCTTTCAGCAACATCAGATAGAAACGACATGATATTCATATACTCCCAGTTAGAACTGGTTGGTTCCGCACTACTTGATTCACCTTTTTTCTTTTTATTATATTGGTCGCGAAGGCTCTTCCATCTCTTTTTACAGTCTGTAACTAAAATGGAATATCGAATAAAATGGTTATCGTTTTTAATTACCCAATTCGCTAATAAATACCAATATTCATTTCAGGGTTTAGGCTATCGGAGGAAGTATGCGGTCACTTGTTTTTCAGTTGCGCATATCACACAAGTACATATCAGTGTTGATGAAAGAGACATTGAAAGTATTATTCAAGTGGGCCTCTAAGGTCAAAGCCGAAACTATACGAAATAGTAAAAAACATTTACAGAAGTATTGGTGCCGATTTAGATGAAAACTAAAGAGGTATCATTTGATTTTTGAAAAATAAATTATCGTATAGGATTCGAATCAGTTGATTTTAAACAAAAAGTTCTATTAAATCAAACTGTATTGTGGTTTATAAAGATCAATTTCTATGCCGAAATATCAAACGGACAAGTAAAGGAAACGCTTGATTGTGTTTCAAATAAACCGATTCACGTTTTAAGTAAGTTGTTTGGTAAGTTCGTAATTTGTACCTACGCTAAACAAATTATTCTAAGCAATGCTTAATTGCTTAATACTTCTTTTTTCGTGCAGAAAATTTAGAACATGAAATGAAATAAAGTTAGACAATATATAATGTGAAGTATTTTTTATACGCCCGCCCTACAACATATAAATGGATTCAGAAATCGTAGATTATGTTGTAATGGTTATTTAATTATGGTCATAATTACAGAGAAAAATTAATATCGAAGGTAACAGAGCACAAAAGTAAATAAATGCTAACTGAAAGTTTTATAACAACATGATATCATATTATTATCATCTTACTTTTAAAACATCACAATAAAAATAATTTTAATTACTTTTCAAACAATAAATAATGCGTTGACTGCTATTATTTGTATATGCTCGTATAAAATCTATGAGGCTGCGACATTTTGTAATATGGCAAAGAGTATCTCAGTTGATTTGAGTGTCCGCTCCCCTCATCATCATCACTCGAGTGTTAATTTTCGGTTGCGTTTGAAGCGTTCGCTCAGACGCCCAGAATCCGCTTTGCTACTTTTCCTTCTCCACTTCGGGCGATCTTTGGCATCCCTCATTGTCAGACTATTGTTACATATTGCATTCTTAATAATGTCAAGCCAGCATTTCTTGGGCCTTCCATCAACCGGGACCTGGCGAGGCGGTATGGCTAGACATTTATTCCCTACATAATACATCTCCGTGACACGCAGCTCTTGCTTATGTTGCTTAAGTACTAAGATTGTTCGCTCCACTATTGCAGCAGTAAATATTAAATGTGAGCTAAAACGGTATCAAACTTTCACCACTCGAAAGAGTAGCTTACCGAAGAAATCATATAATGAAAAATGAAATCTCACCTGGAACATCAATTATCGCACTAATTTTTTCCCAGTATTTGTGCTTGAATATGTTACTTTTAAAATTTTTATGATTTGTATCAAATAGTACTCTGTTTTCTTTTACAAATTCTATAAGTATTTCGTCCTTTTGTTTAGTAAATTTCATTTTTCTTTACTGTAAAAACGCGACGTCCGTTCTCTATAATGCTTAAAAGTAACTGGGTACGCAGCGTTCGACCTATAAACGCCACGTCAGGCGTCAGAGCGAGACGACTATAGTGCATACAGTCGCGTACGGCGTCGTGACGCGCCGTACGCAGCCGACGGTATTTGTAACAGACCAGTGGCGCAGCACCGCCTTAGCCACGCCTAAATAAATGGAGAATAGAAATTACCATCATATATGTATGTACCTAGTTATAATGTATAATACATTATAAGTTGAGCCGTTCTAAGAAACCTCATTTGAAGTTTCATATAAATATTGACGAACTAACTTTGTAATAATATCAAAATAATTTATATCAAATTAAAACTCCATAATTAGTTTATTTCTTTAGAAACGTAACACATAACAACGTATATTTGTCAACGCTTTTTTAACTTAAATATTCGTGACGTGATCTGGAGATTGATGTATAATCAAAAAGTTGAAACAAAAATTGTAAAGTTTATTTTCTACTTTTAAAAATAAAAAGTCAACGAAACGTAATATACTTATAATACTTTTTAAATAATAAGTCATTCGTCGTATAGTCGTGGTAGCGTAATGACTAGCGCACGCGACCCGAACTCAAAGGACGCGGGGTCGATTCTGGCCGGAACGCATGCACCTCTTAGCATTTTTCTAACTTAATGTGCATATTGTTACAATTACCACGTGCTAACAACGGTAAAGGAAAACATCGTGATGCAACCTGCACATTGAGATAACCGATGTGACAAACCTGTCAAGCCGCCGTGGACAAGCGTGGCGGGTATACTGTCCATTCCCCTATAACGGGAGGCCCGAGCTCAATAGTGAGTAGTGGGACATTTATGGGCTGTTATTATATATATTATAATAAATCGTTTTACTCTAATCGACTCGATAATCTGTAACTTCCTATATCGATTCCAATTGTAATTGTATCATTATTGATAGGTCACGTAACCGCTAAAATCAGTTGGATAGATGCCAAATGTGGTTTTATAGAAAGGCCCAAAAATAGTCATAAAACATTAAATATAACAATTTTGTATGATTATAAATACAACTGTTAGTGTTAGTACACTATCAGTTTTATGCCATCATACCAACTATTTTTGGATGTTCTTTTTTTTTATTACATACTGAATTTCTTAATGAGCGATACATTTCAAAAGCAATAAAGAAAGGACCAACAGTGGTAAAAAACATAAAAAAAACCTTTTAAGATCCTGTATACCTTATGTATGGAAAATGAACATTATGTTCAAAAACAACGCTTTCCCTTGGTGTGCCGCTTGACATTTCTTTACAGAAATTGATCCTGACAAATTAAACTATGATTTGGATAATTGATTTTTCAATAATCTAATGACACCACTTTAGTTTTCGTGAAAATTTGAGTGTTTTTCGCTATTTAGCATAGTTTAGGATTGGACCCTGAAGGCCCACTTGAAACATTCACCTGTATTGTGTGGCAGCCAAAATTATGTTTATAATCTCATCCTAATTTTACATACTTATATGTTTATAAATGAATAAAATATATGTAAGTAACTGCTTATCCTCTAATATTTATGTATACCACCTTTGACCAATATAATCTGTTTTATTCCTGCCACAGGTTGTCTGGAAGAGATCGCTTCTTAGCGATAAGACCGCCCATTGTGCACATTTAGAATATTTTTAGGCTATAAGGTTTTCTGTAATGGTGTACAATAAAGTGTTATCTATCTATCTATCTATCTAATTACTCCAATTATTTATTATATGAACTAAAAATTGAAGATATCACAAATTTCTACATTTAAAAAATAAACATCAATTTTATATTACCATATTAAAATACACTTATAGAGAAACCTAGAATTATTAAATGAATCCAAATTATGAAATATGTTATACAAATATATACATACATATGTTTCTTGTACGTCCTGGAAATGTCATTAACTGTAATCATCTGGGATTATTCACTCAAAGATAATTTGTTAGGCATTTTCCTGTTATAGAAATCTTTGAAAAGCAAATATAATATTATCCTTATCTATATCTCATTTTGCCTGGTAATGAACTTATTCATTGAGAAAGATTGTCGTAATTATTTATAAACATATTTCTAAAGACATAATATTTTTTCTCGCTGGTTTACCTTTTACTTGTATAACATATTATTTAATAAGGGTAATTTATTTTTTACTATTCACTAGAAATACTTATATATAAGAAAATAGATTTGATATACAAATAGGGTTGCTATAAGTGCGGAATTTCCAAATGTGCCTGGTAAGATAGGATTTTGTCCGGCACACATCTAGTACTCATAGGCCCCCAGAATTAACTACAGTTTAGGTAAAAAGAAATAAGAGAACCTTTAAAAACAAAAATAGAATAAACAAATCCAATATTCTTTGTCATAAAATAATACAATCGTTAAGACTTATCATTCTATTCATAATTACGTACCCTATCGTAATATATCAAGTTCGGCGTTTACGGGTACATTTGCATGAATGCCATTTAATCGAATCTAATTTATGTGTGTTTTTTTAAATTATCAAAAAGTTTTTGGGGATCTCACAACGATATAATCAAATATTCTTAACCTTAAATCATTGTTATATCAAACAAAACCTAATATTTAAAACCAACCAAACCATTCAATATATTGAATTTTATATTTATGTATTACTTATATTATGTATGTACAAAAGAATCAAGTATATTCTATTAGATATATTTTTTATCATATACAATAGTTATATTGTAAATCTGGAGACCCGAGCCCAGCAGTGGGACGCTATAAGCTGTTATTATATTATTATTAACTATTATAACAGTTAAAGCGAACAATGTGTTATTAATATTACCAACTGTTTACTTGGCAATGAACGTAGTGATTTAATGTTGAATGTATTATTCATTCGATGCAATTAATTATATACAAACTGGCTTCAAGGTAGGTATTTAATTAATACAGTATGCGGTGGGTTGACCAAAATAATCGATGGTGTACAAGAGTCATGCGGAAGTGGTCGCGACTGCGGGGACGCCATGCAGCTGACACACGTCCCGGTTATTTTCGCCTGTATACAGTCAACCGCGACGCACTTGGGGTAGGTCCGGGTACCATAGGCACTCTACTGTAAATCCTAAAGCACTGGGGGAACATAAATATAGGTCGTACTGAATGAGCGCATGGTTGCGCAAAGCGAGTTTATTCTGCCACCGCCACAATTCACCGCTTAAATGTTTCTCATCGATGCGAACCTTGCGGCAGGTCACAAGGTTATTGCGCTTTGCGAATTATTGTATTGTTATGAAGAACGCGAAGGAGGTAATATCTTCGGGATAGATTTCACAGCGTTTGGTATTTATAATTAATAAACAAAAACGATACGGGCCACGAATTTTGGCCTCTGTTTTGTTCGGTTAAAATCAGATTAAATTTACTTACATCGGTATAGCGTCATTATTGACTTTTTATATCTGATATCTGAGAATAAATTAATGAAATAAGTAAAAAAATATTGTGTATAAACCACGTTCACCACAGTGGGAACACAGCAGGAGTCTTACCGCAAGTACTAAGGTGGGCGCATCTCAAGTCTCGACTCAACCGAGCAAAACCACGTCTAGACATCATTTTGTATAATGAAGACTTCGATTATACTATGATCTATCTATAATATTCTTTTACTTTCCTTTATTGCCTACGAATTTACGCCAGGTAGAATACGCACATAATTTAACACAGAAAAACAATACTGTCACTCGATCTCAAATTCTTTAAGATCAATCGAGTAGTTTTGTAAATATTGTTAATATGGTCCTAAATTAGTAGGTTTCATTTATTTTTTTATTGCAGGATTGCAGCAGACAGGCAGACGGCCCACTTGATGGAAAGCAGTTACCATCGCCTATGGACATTTGCAACAAATGCACTGGTGCTCTCTTAAGGGAGACTGGAACCTGGTCACTAATGCCGGAACACAAGTCAAGGTTGTTATGGTGGCATACTCTAGACTAGGGGTGGTAGCCATCCAGTCGGGCAAATACCCTACCACCTGGTTGTGGGTCGTTTTGTCGCCTCATACGACAGGCCGCCCGGCCGCAGGAATTTGTATTCTTTCGCCGTTCCTGCACGGATAAATTCATGTCAGTATTTAAAAATTATTATCGTAAAATTTATACTTACATTACATTTATGCATATTTTTAACAGCTTTCACAATCTCGACTAGACATGAATCATTGCAGTAGGTATTTAGCCACCCTTTGTTATCGGCGTTCGGTGTTAACGACCAGGCGTACAAAGGCGCTCGGGCGAGGCGCCCTTCAGCTGGCTGAGACCTTGGCTGGATTTAGACGCGGTTCGATGGACTCCCCGACGCGATTCGTTTTAGTTTTGATGTTGGACTTGGACCTTTTATTGCAGCTGGAACTGGAATGCAACAGCACGCAATCTTAATTGGATTCGGATTTCTTTTTTCAAATTTCTAAGATGTCTTTCTTGCAAGCCGAAGCATCTCGAATTCTTGGTTTGGGTTTTTCATAACCACAACCCAAGGGTTAATGTACTCAAGGGGACCTTGGCCGAATTTAAACAAAAGTTCGACGATCGACGTCCGCATCACCGCAAGTGCACAGGCGTGTTTATAAACTTTCCCCGCTGGCGATAAAGTTCAGGCTTAAACTTTATTTCCTGACGATTCGGTCGATTTATAAATAGCTGTACATCTGCCAGATGGTAGGTGAAAACGATCATAAAATGTTTTATGAAAATATTTGAACAGCAGCACTGGAAACTGGAGTCATCGACTTATCGATTCCAAGAACCATAACATCTTATTAACCCTAACCCTAAATCGACTAAAGCAAGGTGCCTGGTTACAAAATTCATACTTTTGAGAACGAAGAATAAAACCGAGTGTTAGGCAATAAACATGACCATCTAAGTCCTATTATAGCGGCGATATTGGTTGGAATCAGGATTCTGGATCTCATATCCTTTGTAGATTAGTATTAATTATAATATAATGATATATATAATACTGATAAATATCCTCATTCAACATAACTCTGACATACTAAACGTCTGCCATCAATAGTGACACTGACAGTAGATGCGGCGGTGTATTCTTGCGTCGCTAGACCTTGGCCGAATTTAGCTGGAGGTCAACGAACAGCTTCACCAAGTGCAACTCGCTTTCTCCGCAGTGGCGCATGCGCAGTGCAACCAGTATACTCTTACGATGGACTCTATTGTCGAGTTACGTAATAATTGCTTTTTATATTGTGACATGACATAGATCTTTGAATTCCCAGATTGCACAGATAATGTTTGTGAGGTCGTAATTTATTAATATGTCTTGCTATTTGGTATTTTTAAACTTTTGGACATAAACCGATTTTCTTGAAATGTATAATCAAATAACTTAGTGACCGACGATAAACATTTTTTTTCTTTTTTACCCCCGTCAGAAACGAAGTTCCTAACGTTAAAGGTCGCCTGAAGAAGGCATAACGCTTTTCTTTTACGTGACGATTTCTGACAGTTCACTCTACTGTAAGCCGCGTAAAAGAATATCGTTCCAAAAACGGTGTTGCTAAAGTTTGCATCATCAATCATATTATTTGAAAAGTGACGTCGATTCAATGTTAATTCTCTCACATACATCAATTCGAATTAGCTGCTCATTCCGTATGTGCAGTGCAAATATTGAACTCTAAAATGAACGGCAGCTCGTTATTTGCTGAAGCAATTGGTAGCTTTAGTGAACGAACGCGAATATTTGAGTTCTGAAACCAATGTATGGCGATGAGGGGACGCTGGAACAAGTTTTATGCGTATGTTATGCGATGTTTGACATTCTTAATATGTACATACTTCAATGTAATCAGTTAATGAACCAAAACTTAGTAAAAATAGCAGAATATATAATATAAGAGTCCTCCTCGACGTTTTGGAGGAACGGATATACATACGGTTGTCCAAGAAAGATTGTTGGGTTTTATGCATTGTTAATCTGGGTTTGAAAGTTTCTTTATGGTGTTCTTCCACGCAATAAGTGGTAATTTTAGTAACAAGCTAGGTCAGAAAAACTTTTAAGCGATGCTACCCAGCCAGGGTTCGAACCCACGTCATGTAAATAAGATCCATACATAAATATAATAAATAATATTTGTCATAATCACAGTCGGATAATGCCCGACTAATATAAATTGTAAAATTTTAATTTCAGAATTTTACATCATTTTTTAAGGGGGAATATTTTAAGTTAGTTATTTGAAAATATAATATTAAATTGTGAACTTAGTTCTTATTCTTTTAAGAAAGGAAAATGAATAAATTTGTGTGTTTAAAGAATGAAAGCAACATTCTGATAGTTAATAAGCGCGATTTATTTAATTACAGTCATGTGTAAGTCTTGCGAAGACCGAACAATATTGTTACGAGTTACGGGACTCGAATTAAAATGCCGTTGGAATTATTATAGAGTTTATTAGAACTATACAAACACGGATAACACAGGTACAAATATAACCGAACACAACAAGTCCAAACGTAATGCAGAAGATTGTAACTCAATAAAACACGCAAAGTCCGTCACTTATTAGATTCCCGATTGTAGAACACACGTCTTGCTTCGCTCGTGGTTCTCGCTCGACTGTCTCCCCCTGCATCAAGTCATCGTTTTATACTGCACAAATGTAATGCCCCGGTATCTAAGTGGGATTAATCCGCCACACCTGGCTAATGACTCAGCCGCAAACTGCCATAAAAGAGTACAATAACAATGGGCTGTTTTCTAGTCACAAATTTTAAACACAAAGTAAACAAAAAAAAGACGGTCATAAAAGAGTTACAATTAGTTTAAATGCCGGCAGGTAACAAATGTGCTTTGTTTCAGATATACGTGTGGATTTTGTTTTTGTCGGGACCTGAGTTGTAACAATATTTTTATGTGTAACCGTCCGTATCTTACGCTCGTTCGTTCATAACCAAATATAACAAAAAATAACGTATCATAAAAAAACAAAATATGCAAATTTTCCTCAAAATTTGCAAATCCATCCCAACATTTTCTAAAGAATATTTTTTCTTCTAATTGTAATCCAAAAATTCATGCATTTTCTTTGCCATGATGAATCATAACAATCACAGACTTAACTAAATAGAGCAACTAGATATTGTGTTATATCTCGCACAACAAATGTATTTGCTAACATATTTGACCGGATAGCGGAAATAAGGTGTTTGTGTCGGTAATACTGTGAAACTCAGGAACTGTGATAATAGAGTATTCTCCAGTGGTGAAAATTGCGCAACATATAATAAGTACATACATATATAGGATACAAATCGTCCAGTTAAATCAGTTGTGGTACAACACTTCGAGATAATATTATATGTGAACGCAGAACGTTAATCTTATTGGTGGGACAGAATTAACTCCGAAGTTAAGATATAGATAGCATTAAACACAAATATAAACTATATGTACAAATTAAAATTAAACTTCCAGTGACAGACTGATGTCATTTGGGAACGTTGCCCAAAAACTGGAATATTATGAAAAGGACATGACAGAAAGATGTACATCGCTTTACGATGGAACAGTCGAGTAGATAAAAATATTAAATTAGTTATGCCCGCCATACATGTGAGACATAATATCTTCAATATGAATGGGCCACAATATGCACTTGGCAGATTATTTAAACCCAAAACTGATCCCGACTTCAAAATGTTGTAGAAATGTCGGTTAAATATTTATTTTCTGGTTTTTAGCGTGAAGTCGGTTTTGATTTTGATAAAAAAAGTTTTCCTTTTTAGTTGTGCAAATACTTCGATAACTTTAGAAATAATATATTAAGCACACGTAGAAAATGTAACAGCTACACGCGTATACAAGATTTTGCCCAAGAATTTAGGCGCACAGCGTTCTTTATTTAGGGTTATGGTCGATAGCCTTGGTATCCGATCTACTCATCAGATCCTGACTTGGTGACCATGGGACTACCTCGGGTGTATACACTTAGGAGTAAAGAAAACAATTTGAAAATTGGTGTACAATTGACGGAGATAGCGTGTTACGAAGAAGTTGGTTAACAATTTTCGTAACTTTCTCTAATTCTTTAGAATCCACTCATCAGATCCTGACATGGTGACAATAAATAAGTCGGCGGACAAACACACACACTGTTTATCCCCAAATTAAGCAAGTTATGGATAAGCTTGTGTTATGGATAATATACAACGGACCATTCTGGGGCCGATCCCAGACACCCAGACCATAGTAAATAACAGAGAAAATACGTTTCCGAAATTTACTATAATCAGGAATGGACCCTGGAGTCTCTGCGTTGCAGTGAGGTAAGCCGGCAAAGGCTTAGCCCGCTCCACCACAGAGGCCGTCAATGTACAATGGGACTAATTCGGGAGTATATATAATCTTTCGATTAAAAGAAAAAATTACGAATTGACGGAGACATCGAGTAACGAATATATAAAAAAACATACAGACGAATTGAGAACCTCCTCCTTTTTGAAATCGGTTAATAATCACCCATTTTCCGTTGTAAATTCAAACAGTCTAGGTAATCATAGTCGCTTCCCAATTGCTCTTGAAAATCTAATTGCTTCCAATTGCTGAGGTAATATTTTCCTTGGTTGAAGTCAGTTTGTTTTTGATGGTTTTTAGGCTGTAATTTAAACAAACAAGATCTGAGATGAGACAGACAAATGGATCCTAGTAATAGCAGTAAATAAATTTAAGCACGATTCCTTAATACCAACGTAAAAGCACTCAGAGGATATAAGTACGTTGATATAAAAGTAAACAATTTGTTCAATCCGGCTGCCGATGTTTGCTTTGAGGAGTGGAGCGACCTTGGAAAGCTGGTTAACCCTGATGCTTTTATAAATTAAGTGCTTATCGAGTCTTTTGTTCTACTTTTTATGGCACAAATGGAAAAAATTGTAATGATAACCAAAGTAATTAGATTCTTAGTAAATGAGCAGATGAATCAAAATAATTGTCGCAACGGATTATCCCAACGCCTGCGTAATTAACTTAAGCCTGGAAAATTATGCGCTAAAGATGAATTACTTGCTTAAGTATGATCAAAATAAAATTCAAAACAGGATGCCTTCTAGTTTATTCTATATAAACAGAAATAAATCATCAGTTATATGTAGAGTTTAGTATTATAAAACTACGTTTTAACGGTTTTAAGCGCGGTAATTTATTTGATTTTTGTTATTCCGACGTTTCGGCCATTTTTCAGTGGTCATGATCACGGAAGACGGCCACTGAAAAGTGGCCGAAATGTCGGAATAACAAAAATCAAATAAATCACCGCGCCTAAAACCGTTAAAACGTAGTTTTATTTCGTAGACAAGTCGCGAAAACTTAAGAAAATATTATAGTTTAGTCGTAACTACTACGTCGTTAGTAGTCAGAAGCCACCGACATTTTTTAATTTTTCAAAACACAGTTTTGTATCTGCGTGTAATGTAGGATAAATTTTTCTGTTCACTTTGATCCATATAGACCTACTACATCGTTTCTACAAAAATATTCTCTGATTCATACAATCTTGAAGTCTGCATGTCACGAATAATAGGCATTTCTAGATTAAACGCGAATATATATTATACTATGATAAAATCTTACTCTATTACGATTTTTCATGACCAACGAAATAGGTTTATTCTATTGATTAATAATGATACATTTCTTTTTATTTTGAAATTATTTTTGAAAATACAGTGCGTCTTGTATTTTAAATGGAAAAGTATAATAAAATAACTCTTGGTATAGTGGGTAGATTATTTGAAAATAATAAATATGGTTCTGATAACCTATAAAAAAACTTCATTGCCATTAATGAATTGCAAACAGCGTGTGTTGGTGAAGCCCAAAAAAATACATACAAACATCTCAGACAACCTACAACGATCGGTTCTTTAGAAATACATTAACATAAAACATAGAACATATACAAAGACACAAGGTTTTTACATGAAGATCACCCACCAAGTGATCATAAAGAGATTACGGATATGTACATTCAATATATGGATACATTCTAAAATTTGATTATTTATTTACTTCAGCAATTTGTTTTCTGTTTTACCACAGATCTTCATATCCTCCTTCATCATTTTTTTACAACTATAATTGTGTGGTCGGTGTATTGCCGTCAGGAATGAATTTCCTTACGTGAAAGGTCGCCTGGAGGGGGGCATAACTCTTTTTCCTTTGGTGACGAGTTCTGCCAGTTCCCTCTATTATAAGCCGCGTAAGAGAACTTCGTTTCAATAATCGCCAGACAAATTCACATTATTTCCCCAAGCTAAACAAGATACTCTCGTCTTATGTGTAATATGCAACGGATCAACTCTGGGGCCAATTCCAGATACCCAGACCATAGCATATAACGCAAAGTTCGTTTACGAAATTTACTATGCCCGGAATCAAATCTTTGCGGTCCAGTACGCTAAGCCAGCAAAGGCTCAGCCCACTCAACGTCAAAGGTTGATAATCTATCCAATACTATACACATCCTTTTTGGTCTACTCTATATGATTATCCGTTTAAGTTCCATAAAAGCATGGTAAACTTTATTGAACTATTTTATATGTATGTAAATTGGTATGCTATCTCAGATCAGAGAATACAAGCAATGGCCATCGGATACGATTATAAAATGTCAAGGTCTCTCTTAAACCTGTTCCCACAGATGGTACAGCCATGGTGTTAAATGCTAAGTGAATTTCGTATACATGGCTATCTTGATCATCAATCATTTATTACTTTTCAACGTTAAATAGCAAATAAATTTATTTTGAGAGGTCTATTTTAAATTTAATTCATGTTTAGACAGCGTGTCAGGTATGACAGTGGATTTCTTTGTTCCTCTTTCTCGGCTTTGAATGTTAGGACCATATTAAGGATGCCGTGACTAACAAACTGGGAGAAACAAAAGTAAGGTGGTAAATATATGTAATAAAGCTTTAAAAGTTATAAATAAGGAAGATAATAAAAATGAATTGAGGATATGAAAAAGATTTTGTGTGTGACTGAGAACGTACGCCGGCACAGAGGAGTGTGGAAGTATAAGACATTTTGTGCCTACCCTAAGTAAACAATTATGAAAAGTAAAAATGAACTTCATAAATGGATTTGCATATCAAATACGGGTAATTTAAACAACGTAGCAATAAATACTTTATATAATTTTGGTAGTGTTTGATATTGACTAATTATTCGAAATTAAAAACATTGGTGGTGTAATTTCCATTTCCACTTCTATGGTGCAATATCTATACGAAAAAATTTATAAATTATTTGTATATTTCTTGTTCGGGGCCTTGGATACTACCTTAGGTATAAGTAAACTTTTGATACAGGAGATGATCATGATACAGATTCGGTATTTGCACGAGCGAAGTAGTGACATTTTTTTGTATTGAAATATTTAATAATATAAACATTGAAGAGTATACAAAACAAACTAGGATTTTAGTAATAAATAACTATCTTAATACATTTAAGCGCTATATTCCACATGTTAATAAAAACTGGACATTAATGGGCCATTTTTTACGTTCACTTAATTAGGCAAACATTAGCCCATGTTTTCTTTTTATTTGATATGCTAATAAGAAGCCACATAAAGGATTGTTTATTTTTAATTTCAGCACTATTTTTTTAATACTAGCTGTGGTCTTTTCCTCTGTAAACTATACACACCCCTAGTTAAGCTCCCCTGTGCCGTGTCGCTACTAGCGCACCCTTATCAATAAATAGTTTCATAAATGGTTAGAAGATTATTCTACCCTTTTGGATTTTAGCGTAAATATAGTCTTAAATCTTTCTTGATTGACATCAATTTAAAAAAAATAACTTGATAATACATCGATAATAATTCTACGAAGTTGTAATTTTTAGTCGATAATTGAATTACATTTTCTTTGTGGCAACATTGGCAACTGACAGATGCCATACAGCTGTCAGTTGTCACTCTGACACAACTCCGAGCGGTAGTGTGCATTATATTACCTGTATATTATGTCATAGAGAACAGAATGCATTACGATTAGTTTTTGAGAAGCTAAACCGTCAATATCTTACTTGCGCATTACGGGTCCGGTGGAGTGTCGTTATAGAATCGATAAATAAATCCCTATACGCATTTGCAATATTGTATTTCTTTATTTGGCTGAATATTAGAGCTTATGTGAACACCGTGGTTTTATTCTTCTCTTCCGACTACCCTATGCCCCTTTTTTTACCAGAGGAAATTCGACTAAGGACCATCAGTCGCGCCAGGAGAAAAATCGCGGCTGGTGTGTGGCATTCACCTCGTCGGAGTGGCACTAGCATCCCCGTAGTAGTGCTAATTGCTACGCCATGGTTTGGGATACCCTCTAAAATCCCTGACGGATCCTCGAACGTCCATTGACCGGGCTGTGTGCTCGCTTGCGCATTCACCTCCAGCCCGTACGGTACTACGCCCCTAAGTATTCATGAAATAATGATAAAGCAGCCACTGATGATATACGGGAACACCATTAACTCGTCGAAAGGACAGTTCTTGAGTTCCTGTCACGTCCTCAAACGCCTTTAGGCGGGAAGGTCTTTATTTCCCCGGATGAAGTAGAAAAGCTGTAATATGCCTCCCAAGACGAAAAGCTCCGGGCAGCGATGAGACACCTACAGAAGCTCTCCGCAATTTGCCGAGGAGAGATTATGCAGCAATTGCTTGCTTTTGTAACGGCATTCTATGCATGGCCTACTTTTCTGCCGTATGGAAGACCGGGAAGCTCATAATGCTCCCGAAACCGGGCAAGGATCGTCGCCTGCCCTCAAGCTACCGGCTTATTACGCTACTGTCGTACATTGCATAGCTGTTCGAGCGCCTGCTACTGCGGCTGGCATTGAGCCGCACCCGGAGTAGTTCGGTTTCCGCAACGGCCATTCTAGGACACTCCAGCTCGCACGCGTGCTCCATCTTCTAACCTGCGAGTTTAACAAAGGCAACTGCATAGTCGAGGTCTTTCTTGATACTGAGAAGATCTTTGATCAGGTATGGCATGCAGGTCTAATACTCAACTATATCGACACCAGCACGGCACCTACAAGAGAGGGCCAAAATTATATGTTTCGGTTGAGCAGGCCCTGTCCCAGAAGAGGGTCGTTAACGCAGGTGTACTCCAAGGCAGTTATTTATCGCCAACCTTATATGGACTCTACACTGACGACATCTCGAGTCTAGCGGGCTCTTTACACTCCTAGGAAAAGGATGTGATGCTGGTGTTATATGCAGATGATAGTGCCTTTTTCCCGACCTCACAAGGTGGTAGAGATATGGCTGCCTGACGTATGCAACGCGTACTGGATAAACACCTGGTGTGACTTGTCAAGTGGCTTATGGCCGTCTACGTGGGGAGGACGGTCGCACTACTAGTCACCCGCCGACGATACAAACCGGAACCGCTGAAGCTTCGTGATCAGGAGATCGAAAGCCAGACTTCGATCAAATACGTCGGAGTGAATATAGACAGGTGGCTGAGCATGTGTTTGGAGGCGAAAGGCGTCATAAATGAAACACGAGCCGCAGATGCCCTGCTCTGGCCTGTTCTCGACTCCAAATTGCCTATGAGGACGAAGATCGGGGTCTATAAGACCTATCTAAGCTTAAGTCTCACGTATGCGGCTCCGGCTTGGTACGCGCTGTGCTCGAGCACTCGAAGATCCCAAATATAGACTCGACAAAACATCGCCCTGCGAGTGTATACAGGCGCGGGTTGGTATGTCAGGAACGACGTTATCGTTTGCGATGTGAGCATACCTAGTGTTGAGGAGTTTTTGGTGATGCGGCCACACGTCACTCCACGGTATTGCCCCACTACACGCATGGCCACTAGACCATCAACTGACCTGGCCGCCGACTCTTCGTGATTTCATACGCTCACTTAACCAGGGCGATGGCGTGAGGTGGCGAAACCCATAAAGCTGCTAACAGGCCACCAGAAGTCACAGGTGGCCACTTAAAGCCCGAAATGGCCACCGAACACCAATGAATGGCCAACCAAGTCGTAGAAGTAGTCAGCGGAAAGCCCGCTAAGGCCATCGGACACCGCAGATTGGCCAACGAGAGCTGCTGCGAAGCCATCGCCATGCGAGAAGACTCAGCAGCTCCAAACCCAGTTACCGGTGGTTACTGAGTTGCAGCCAGGGTAAAGAGGTAAAACCTCGAGGCCCCAACCTCCTCATTATGATACAGAAAGAAGACCCTGGAGAGACGAAGTAATGAAGGCTCCTGATTTGAATATGCATACCCACCACCGTTTGGCGAGAAACTTATTCATTTTATTTCGTAGTTGGTTAAAAAAATATTGGACTTTTGTCACCTCTATAAAACCTCTGTTGTACGCAGATTGACACGCACTTGACTAATTTTTGTTCCTTCATGCAGCACAACTTATGTCGTTTGTTTCAATCAACCGTAGCACTCAATTGCTATCAAAGTTTCGTTGTACTAACTTCACAAATCGACTTAATTTCTTAGTGTTTTTTCCCACACTTATTTCTTAGAACAGGGAAGTTCTAGGTATACACTTACAGTCGTTTAGAACATAAAATTTTATGTTTACTTTTATGGAGTGGCTGTAACGTCTACGGCAATATTTGACATTAACTCTGACGTTTAAAATGTCAGAATAGAATGGAAATATACGATAACATTCTCTAGTGGTCTAGACTGCTATCATTACTTAAGAAGTGATGACAGTCTTAAAAATTAATATAACAGACTTTTAGGTATTAAAGCTTCAGATTCAGACCGACCACAAATTCAACATGATGAATTGTGCAGTTTTATCTTAGTTTTAAATATCGCTTTGTGAATCTAGCCAGTGCTAAGTATTCGTGAATATAGAAGTTTTAGAATGATCTTCACGCAAATAGGCACCAGACAACAAACAAGTTTAAGTGTTTAATTCACATTGAACCACAAAATTCTGTTTGAGAACTTCCACACAAACACAAATTTTATTCAAAATTACTAAATTATACCACAACTTCTGTTTATTTTTAACCAGATGAAAAATTAAAACTGCACGACAAAATATCGTTGTTTATGTTTTCGCCAAAAAAACTTAGCTATATGGAACGATTAATGTGATATAAATAAGTATATAAATAGAGAAAGAGAACGATTATTATTACTAATGATATTAAAAATTCAACTAACGTCATTGTCGGAGTGCTAATTATGAAAAAAGAAAAGAATACTACGTATGTGAGAAATTCTTCATAAGTGGAGCTATGCAACTTTACACTACTGACTGAAATCAGCGAGGACGATGCAACATTAAGACAGGTTTACATAATCGAATTATTAACAATTAATAACATTGATTACAATTGATTATATAATTAGATGCCAATGCATTTTCACAATTGAATAATGTTATTAATTTTTTATTGCAGCTTATAAACTGATTATTAATATCCATTTATTATAACGATTTTAAAATGATTAGATTGTTCTAGATTTATTGTTAGCATTCGTTAGTAGCGTACAATAACGCTATGGCATTAGTTAAGAAGGCTATTATAAAATTTCTTAGTGGTTTCGAGGGACACAAAAATCCATCCATACACGGCGGTGACTACTTTTCGTCAAATATACCGCCTGCTTCAAGTAATAAAAAGACTAACAGTTATAATCGAGAAATCTCCTTAATCGAAATATTCCAATGGTATATCTCACGTACGCCCACCTGTAATTAAAACGGTACAACCGTATTCATGATGTTTAAAAACTTTAGTACTTCTGAATATATTATTATAGTCCATTTCTATTGCTTTTATTATTAGGTACTGAGTAAGGCAGCGAATTTAAATAGCTACTAACGAAGCTTGTAAAACATTCGCTGTTTAATTAGCAATAAAGAAAATAAGTTGTTAATTATATTACGTTCATTTTAAGTTTGATATAAATTTTACAGTTATTAACTAATGTAGATGTGGTATTTATTGTATGCCAATACGGCATTATTAAATTAAAAATGGCGGCTGTATAGGTGCCATTTTGCTTGCTTAGTAGTTTGATATAAACTAGGATAGTAGTAGATACGAGTCGAGTAATTTTTTTCAATTTTCGCTACTAGTACACGTAATAATACGATTTAACGGTTTTAAGCGCGGTATTTTATTTGATTTGAATAAACTACTACGCTTAAAACTAGGATGTTTGTGATGGCTACTGCTACACATGGGATAATACTAGTGTTAGTGACTGTGTCACACAGTAAGTCGCATTTGGTTATAGTTAATAACACAGGCAGAGCAGGGACATAAAATAGTTTAATTTAGTTCTGACATTGAATCGTTATATATTACAAAATTTTTAAAAAGCGAATATTATCAAGGGCCATTTTGAATTATATTTTCAAGACATAATACAGAAGAATGTACGTTGTATATACACAAAGAAATTGCAATACAGCGTTATAAATAAAAACTAAGTAAAATAGGACTATGCAGGTTGTGTGTATCTAACCTGTATATTTTTTTATAAATGTTCAAGTTTTAGAATAAATACAAGTATACACGTACGTACTAGGTAAAGCTGTATGCACACATGTAATAAAAGTCTCAGCCAAATCGTAGGTCCTCGAATGTGGTCACCACTACGTGTGGATGTTCATAAGCTGAGGGAGCGGCCGTCGCTTAGTTGCCCTCGAACAACTTTTATTACGGTTTTCTTTAACAGCCCTAGGTCGTACTGTAGAGGGAAAACTTAGGCGGGAAGTTTCCTCTAGATCGTTATTGAACGCGAAATAAAGTTTCTAGAGAACTCTACTCTCCTTATAGCAAACCCAGTACTTGCAAATGGCGGTATCGGAAATACCAGGTGAACATATTTTTAGATATCTAAACAACATGTCCAGGTTATGTAGCTTTTTAGTGTATTTAAAAAACAATTTAAAAAATCAAGCTTTATGTATATAGATTAGCGCCTTGGGATACCATTTCTGCAAACAATTAAAAATCCAAAACTGTCGATCACTGCAGGTGCAATTAGCAGGACAAAACTATTGCATCGTTGAGCGTAGTAGTTCAAGGTTAATGAGGGTGAACATACTACTGTAAAAATAGGCATTATGAATTTTATATATTTTTGAAATAGTCTTACGGTCTTTTTCATAGAGAGTTAAAGTAAGTTTGAACCTTTATTTATGGTTTTTAAAGAAGCGTTCAAAGTTACTCTAACTCCCTATCATAACATCATGATTACATAAACATATATAGATTTCGGCATTTTTATTTTTTATAAGATTGGCCGGTATAGCCGCTATGCTTAGCTTACAGCCCAACCACGACTTTTGGCTTGAGAAGAGACGCCCGACGCGACGAGCAGAGCGCCCGGGATGCCGCCATCGGATACGATGGCTCGTGGCGTGACTTTATATTAGGTTGGGGAAAAAGTTTCTTCGCATTTTATATAAAAATTCAAAAGGTTTTTTTTATAAAGTTTATTTACATTTGACTAGAGTATGTATGTAGGTGCCATTTTGTTGGATAACTTTTTGCCATCTTGTAGGTAGGAACGTGATCCCTATAAAAATTTTGGTGCTCCTGATCAAAAAACTGCGACAAGTGGTTTTGGCAGTCCTCTCGTGATGTTAACCTGACACTGCGTTAGGAATTCTGCATCACCTTGTTGCGAGTTAACCCGGGATTCGCTAGAGTCTGTGAAGCCTGACCGGCCTTTGACGACGATCTTTTTCGCACGTTCTTGTCGTACGTGATCAACTTTTCATCACCAGTTATCAACTTCTTCAAAAATGGTTCGGTTTCATTACGTCGTAATAAAGAATCACAAAAGAGTACACATTGCATTAGGTTTCTTTCAGTGAGCTCATGAGGCACCCAAATATCGAGCTTTTTTCTGTACCCAGCTTTTTTCAAATGCGCCAAAACCGTTTTGTGGTCTATTGCCAGTTCTCCAGCTACTTCGTAACTACTAATATGCCGATCTTGCTCCACTTTTTCAAGAATGGCATCAATTTTGTTCGTAACAGGGCGACCAGAGCGACGTGCATCTTCGATATCAAAATTTCCGGATTAAAAAGGCTTAAACCAAATTTGCGCTACTCTCACAGATACTGCATTAGGTCCATAAACATCACAATTTTTTTTCGCGGATTGTGTTGCATTTTTACCTTTTTTTAAGTAAAATTTTAATCGAATTTCTACATTAGATTCACTCATTTTAACAATAAGAAAAACAAATTAAAATCACACATTTTCCTAATTTGAATTTGGAATTGTCTTCTTTAAAATTAAAACTTTCTAATGATACCAAAACCAGCCAGATACAGATGGTATAGCCAAAGAGATCTTATTACTAGTTCATGCATACTATATGCGAAAAGACTTTTTCCCCAACCTATTACATTTTATTACTATTGTTCCTGCGGTTCGTTATATCGCGCTGAGCTGTCTCTCATAGTGACAAGGTCGGGTCTGAACCGTAAGGCGGACCGGCGGATTTTAATGTAGAAATTCGCGAGATGATGGACTTGTCAGGATATTTATTTCAGCACCAGCACGTAGAGATTTAAATAATATGGTCATTAGCTGGGAAGAAATAATATCTTGGCAGAGCGTAACTCTACCTAGTTAATTTTTTATTTAAGGAATGAGACACGGTTATATACTTAAAGATTCAAGTATTCATTTTAATTGTTATTAAGATAATCATCTTTTAAGATATCTGTGTGTTGCCGTTTATCTTACAGAGATTTCTACAGAAACGATAAGGAAGTACAACCCTGGGTCACATCATAATGGCGGTGTCTGTATGATGTCATCCTCCTGCAACCATTATTCTTGCTTCAAATGCTAATGTTATCTTTGTCGTTGTTTTGGAATAATACATTTCATATGAGTTGATCCTTTACTTCTCGGAAATGAATTTGTTTTAATTATCTGATCAGAGAGGCTGGTATCTATCTCGGACAATGGATCAGTATGGCGCTCCAAGCAGGTTCATCCAATAAAGGAGGATCCAATGTTGCCTGCTTACCAAAAAAGTACAATGAATTTGAAATAATATTTGTGTGCGGATCCGAAATTTAAAAAACCCGGATATTCGGTACACACGAAACCGCTAAATTAATAGTATAATTTTGTTGTATTCAGTTGTGGTGTAATGTTTGTCACATAACAATAAATAAGTACAAATTAGATAGGCTTACCCAAACTTATATCCAAAACACTATGTCTGCCTTTGGCTTCAGAAGTATATATCTTGCACATATTTTAAAACCAACTCAATCAATCACTCTCGCCAAATTCAGTACATTTCAGGGCGGCCGTAATTTAGTTCGTTTCAATAACTCACTGCACTTGTCAAAATTCTATTATTTCTTAACACCGCAAAACGAATCCGACGCCACAATGGCGGATTTCATGAAGTAAGTCATATTTTGAGGGGGGACGGACGACAGATAGATATACACACAAGTATACAAAAAGAAAAGGAAGTATCAAGAATGTGTACTGAAGTATGAACAATTGATGGGGGTCACCATGGCTTAAAAACAATTTCAGCAATGTTCAGCATTAAATAATAAACAGTATTCTTATTATGATAATATTAAGGGACTAAAGGTAGTATAAATATAATATTAATGTAATTTGTCGCTCTCTCTAATGGGGTTCTTGAATCTTTTCTTATTATTGACAATGATTTTGTACCTTGAGATAGATATATATGTCACGGTATAGGTATGAAGGATAATTTATATTAGTAACTAGCTGACCCGGCGAACTTCGTACCGCTATATTTTTTTGAATTCCTAAAACACTTTGTTTTAAGACAAAATTAAAAAAATAAACAATAACCCTTGTTTTCAATAGGACCATATATTGAAATAAAGTTAAAATAAAATAATACGACTGTATATATTCATCATATTATTTTATGAATAATTTCGCACACTTAATTACTCAATTATTGTAAATAAATACTATTCTTAAAATTATTCTTATATTCTACTGTAATGCCTTGTACCTAGCTAGCGGTCCCGGCAGACGTTGTCCTGCCCTGAAAAAATAAAAATCTAGGACCCAATTCTGGTGCCACCTACAGGTTCCAATTGTGAATCTATACCATCCGGGGACTCACTGAAACACACACAAAAAGTCAACAAACTCGGTCCAGGAGATTAGGAAGATCCTAGAACCCTATCCCAGCGCCACCTACAGGTTCCAATTGTGAATCTATACCATCCGGGGACTCACTGAAACACACACAAAAAGTCAACAAACTCGGTCCAGGAGATTAGGAAGATCCTAGAACCCGATCCCAGCGCCACCTACAGGTTCCAATTGTGAATCTATACCATCCGGGGACTCACTGAAACACACACAAAAAGTCAACAAACTCGGTCCAGGAGATTAGGAAGATCCTAGAACCCGATCCCAGCGCCACCTACAGGTTCCAATTGTGAATCTATACCATCCGAGGACCAACTCAAACACACAAAAACAAAATCATCAAAATCGGTCCACGTGATTAGGAGGATTCTAGAACCCGATCTCAGCGCCACCTACCGGTTCCAATTGTGAATCTATACCACCCGGGAACCCACTCAAATACACAAAACAAATTTCATCAAAATTGGTTAAGTCGTTCTCAAGTTATGCGCTTACCAACACATTTTGCGATTCATTTTTATGTTATAGATTATGGTTCGACTTGACTATATCTATGTATTTAATGTTACACATATTTGCAAGATGCTACCACATATGAGTTTAAATGAAAACCACTGGGTATTTTTATTCTTACACAATTCGATTACATTCAAACAATTTGTACATATTTACATTTTAATTGAACGATTTTAATATAATATAATAGTTAGTTACCTTAATATTACGGAACTTGTTGGATTTTGTGTGTACAATGAATATCAATTGTGTTTTTCATTGGGTACAGTTTGCCAGATATATTAACTTTTGACATTTATAAATAATTAATCGTTCTTATACTTAAAGAGTATTAACCTCATAGACGTGAACTATGATTAATAAAATTGCACTAACATTAATCAGCGAGCTTTACACGACAGGTTTTATTTTATCGCAGTCTAAAAATAATTAATTTTATATAGTGTTTCTATAATGTAGACACAGTCTAAATTACCAGTCGGCCATGGAGCGGTATAGCTACCAGAAATGCGCTAATAGCAAATTAAAGTCTCAGCGATGTTTTTTATTTCTAGAGTACAATAGACAGGCTTGCGGTGAATCTAATGGAAAGTGGTTTATGTCGCCTATAAACGACGAATATTATATTATGATATTGTTTCATTCGAATTTTATCCCAGTTTCCATGATAAAAATTAGAGATGCCACGAATGTGGTTTGGCCGAATACCGAATATTGGGCCACGCTCTTGGCCGAAGCGCCGAATATTCGGCTACCGAATGTTCACGCAAATATATACAATTTTTAGCAATATGTACGTTTATACTATATGTATACTATTCGGCCGAATACAGAATAGCAGCTGAATATTCGTGGCATCTCTAATAAAAATAGTCCATATTCATGTTTGTATTTAGAAGAGACAATATTAAAAAAATTGTGTGTGCAGTTCACACGTAGTAGAAGTGAAACTTCAGAGAATATACTCACAGATAATTCTTCTCTAACTTTTATTAATATATTTAGCCTACATCCCTCAACATATTATAATTCAAAAAATTCTATCTAAATTACACTTTAAATCACTAGCATAAAGTTCAAAATTCAATCCAGTATTACGCACAATTTCCTTTGATCTACGTATAAAAGAGTATCTGCCTTAAGTATATAGAGATAGAGCAAAAATTCATTTGAAATCTTTTAAGTTTTATTTAAATTGAAAATTAATTAATACTCACGGATAAAGGGAAATGTGTTTTATTTCAAATTAAATAAGGTCGAATTTTTATGTGTTTATCTCTTTTTAGTGTCACTTCTTCGTTTCATTGATTTACAAATCGCAACGATTCTAAAGAAGTTTCACTACTGTATTAGATATAGATTAAAATGAAATGTGCCGCTGGTAGTTTTAGTTTTTATACTGTAGTATTAATCTCACAATCTTGAACACTATATTGCATGATTGCGGTAATAAATTAGGTTCGATATTAACGTTTTTCATTATTTTTTTGAGAATTAGGTTTCCGCATGTTGGGCGATTCAATCGTGCTAATTGACATTTACTGGCACCCATTATTTTTCAATTAAGAAAATTCTTTGGTCGCTAATTGCTCAATACATTGCCGTCTCAAAAGGTTTGACTGCTGTAAATTGCCGCAATTCGCTCAATTACAGATCTTCGGATAGTGTCCCGAGTATAATTTAGAAGCGAAGAACGACAGCCGGGCATTAATCACAATGTATATAATGTCATTGCATTCGACTGATGAGATCATTTGCGAAGCGATAAAAACAAGAATCGGCACCAGATATTTTTATGCGGCCATTTAAATGCAGTATTAATAAAGATTATTTTCACGCTCAGTCCGCATACAGTTAGATCATATATTTGAAACAATACCTCTGACGTCAATTGTTTTTTTATGAAAAGCAGTAGGCAAGAAATCGCAATAGTGTCTAATATAATAACTTGATCGTATATTGGACACAACGCTTTTGAAATCATATTATATTTTTTAAGAAGAGAAGTATAAAAGAATAAATATAATTGAATGAGGAACTTTCTTAAGGAGTCAAAATTGCAACCGTTTTTAGTTTTCATTATTATTAGTATATCTCGCAGCAAATCTTTTGACCTCTCTAAATTAGCTGCAGAAGGCAACGATCTAAACGATTTTGCACGAAAAAGCATCCAATTCAAAGCCATCTCTGTTGCATGTTACTTCATTTGCAAAGAATTTCCACCTGGACTAACATTTTCACGTAGCAGGATGCAATTAAATAAATGAATAAAAGTAAACCTATAACATATTATGTAAGAATTTGCACTTATCGTCAGCTAACCATTTTTCAGAACTGAATGAAGGCTTAAAGTTTTTGCGCCACTTATTCCGGGCCTCTGCCAGAGGCCTGGAATAAGTTGCTCAAAATAACACCCGGAATAAGTGGCTGATCGTCGGCAAGAGCGGGATGAGGAAAGCCTCTCCTTTCTTCATCCCGCTCTTGCCGACGACCTTGCACAGATTGTCAGTCCACTGGGGTGAAGGACGTCTTACTACGTTTGCCGAGATGCGGTGCTCTACTTCAGGATAACTCAAATATCATAATAATAGCCCAATGTAAAAGAATAGGATGTTAATATCATTCTTAACGACATTAGACTTAAGCTAGTATATTCAACTGTATTCGCAGGCATTAACCTGGATCAGAAACTCCAGTGGGGCCGCTCATATATCTAGTCTCTCAGGAAAACTTTGTTCTGCTGCATATGCAGTCAGAAGAGTTAAGCAGTTCACTGATGAAAAGACTGCTAAACTAGTTTATTTTAGTTATTTTCATAGTATCATGTCCTATGGTATTTTACTTTGGGACAAAGCTGTTACCTTAGAGACTATATTTGTTTTACAAAAAAGATCCGTAAGGTCAATTTACAACCTTGGCCCTCAGGAGTCTCTTGGAGAACTTTTTAAGGAAATTGGTATTATGACGGTCGCCTGTCAATATATTTTTAATAATATAATTTATATTCGTAATAAGTGGAGTACCTACAAGCATTATAAGCATGTTCACAACTTCAACACCAGGCCAGGTAATAGACTGATATTGCCATCTTTTAGATCACAAAAAGTAATGTCCTCTTTCTTCGGGGTTGGTATATCTTCAATAAGATTCCTAATGAAATATTAGATCTGCCTTTTACTACTGACTTTTAAAACCAAATTAAAAAGCATTTTACTTAAAAAGGGATATTAATGACACTATTGAAGAATATTTAAATGACAAAACTTCATTTACATAGCAGCTCGCTCCAGCCTCTTCTACTATCGTCTGTATAACGTTTTTATTTTGCCAAACATGTAAGGAATTTATAGATATATGTTGCAGTGTAAACTTTTAGTACGTCTCGGCATTATTATAACGCAACTTATATTCTTCTTTCCTTTTATTGTGTCTTTGTTTTACTGAGTATTCACTCTTTGCTACAACTCCATTAATTCTTTGAAAAGTATTTCTGTAACATACTTCTGTATAAAACTTGTAAAAAAAGAGCTTGAGATATAAATTGAATAAGAAATATAAAGGAAAACAGTTTTTAGCTAGACGTGTTGCTGGAGAGTTTCTTGCCGCTTCTTCTCCTTAACAGCAATAATACGTTGCGAAATTGTGTATACAACACATGTGTACACATAGAATAGGAAGTAAATTTAAATTTTAACTTATATGTATGACCTTCAAAAAATGTTCTCCAGTGGAACATCCATAGGTCTTGTGATAAAATTAAATGTGACTAGTTTAATAGCACTTCAACTTATTAATTTTGCGAGCTATCCGTTAAATCATTAATTACATTTCAATATTACAAACATTTTATAAGGACTAGTTATTAATTGCAGTCTTCAAGTTATAACGTCGAAAATTAGTTAATTTTCTAATTCTTGGCTTCTGTTACATATAATAATATATAATATTATATCATAATTTAAGGTCAAGGCTGATTTTGTGAAGATATGATGTCATATTGTAAGTAAAATTCATATTATACTCTAAAAATCCTTGAGCCGACATATACAGAGACAGGTGTGTTGGAAGAAATTAAACAAAAATAATTAAAATACAAATGACACATTGTACATTGAAGGTCAAGAATTTAAATGTTAATGTAAATAATTAAGTACCTAATTCACGGACCATCGCCAATTTTACTAGTCGCATACTACTTAGGTTTTAAAATGTTTCTTCCCCTAAAATTGATTAGTCTTGAATTTAAGGGCATAAATTAAAAATACCTTGATTTTCTGGATAACTGTACTTTAATTTGGCAGTGATGAAACACAACAAAAAAATTCGCATTGGTTTAGACAAATACAAAGAAAAACGGAATTTTTTGTTTTCTGGTAGGAAAAATCATCATCATAAATTAGTAAACAAGTCGAGCGATGAATTAATGAAAAAACATTTTGGCTTAAAGGTCCTTGTAGCCAGGTCAACGTATCTTAAAAAAATATAAAATGTCTCTCTCAAGATTTGGCTGTCAACTACTCTATTATGGAACTTTAGAAATGGGTCTTGATAATTGAATGCATACTTCGTTTCTACAGTGCTTATATGTCACGCTTCCGTTAGCCATTATACACATCGATAACTTAATGAACCGTCCTGTCTGCCCTGTCTGGACCTTAACTCAAACACTAAAGTATACATTATATAATATGGGTACATATTTATTATTTGCTTTGCCTGTAAAGTAACAATAAAATGCAGGGAATTTTTGACAGGACTGAAATATGTCCTTTTGATGTGTAGTTCTATTTTCAAAAACATTAGCGGTTACAAATAAAATTTGGTGATAAATCCTTGTTTTTATCTGCGAATTGTGTGTTTGTTGCAAATTTTGTCTATTTATGTGCGGATTTCAACTGCTTAGTCAAATGTAACTTTTTGAACTGCCACAGTAAGTCCGTTGTTTGGTGTTAATCAAAGATGGCCTACAATTTCACCGCGACTGTGTTTTACGAGTTACAAATAAAGTTATAAATGTGACATAATCCTTTGCTTATAATTATAAAGATACTTGTTACAGGCCTAACTAATTTAAAAAAAACACAGATATTACATAGGAATTAAACTAAATGAGTTTTATTTCAGAATGCATAAGAGTCTGGTGAATCAGTTATATTGTTACGACCTAGTGCCGACAAAAGTAGATTCACACTTTGTGAAATATTATATGAGGAAAAAACATTCTATAGACCATTTCAGCTGTGCAATATCAAAACCTAGAAAATGACATTGCATTTAAATAAATGTTCGTGCATTTGTCGTCCTGCTGATGACACTTGCTGATGTATTGTGCTTACCAAGACATGAAAAGATTGTATCAAAGTATGGTATCGCTCGTAATAATCTTCATAAATAGTATTCAAATAACATATCGTTGAAATTTATGACTTTTTTGTGCCGTGGTCTTAGATACGGAGCCTACATAAAGAAAAAAAAGTCAAATGAAGCGAAGCATTTATTTACAAACTTCTGTCGCGCGTTAGCGCAATCGTAACACACTGCAGTACGATCGGAATCCTATTCCAAAATCCTTTAGTCAGCCTCACCTTTAGAGTCCGAGAATCCGTATTTTTATGTAGTTTAAGGCCGTAGTGTAGACTTTCTTAGAATGCACTTGCTAGGTTTTGAAATTGCAGAGCTGTTTGAGTAGGAATCGTGGTTGCTCAAGGAGATTAGAGTGAACACCCTATCGTTGGCGAGTACTGCGGTTTTGGAAGTAAGGTGTTGGCATCAGATCAAACAATGCCTTAGATAAAATTGAGCGTTTTCAAAGTTTAATCAGAATTACACAGCCATTTTCTCATGATGAAAGTTTTACAGGGCCGTTAATCCAGAACTTGTGCCACTTTACGCCGTTTTATACATAAACACACGACATTTGACATTTTTAAATTCCAAGTGGAACTTACTAGTTGCATTTAATATTTTTTATTGCAAACCCGTCAGACTGGATACGAGTCTTGTGTTTATGGTTTAGCGATATGTATTCTCATTTTTGAACCTGCGGTTTTATCTTCTTATACCGACTTCTGTATATTTGCTCTTGTTTCTTATTTTATAGT
The DNA here is from genome assembly GCA_039645545.1 of Dendrolimus houi. Classification (NCBI taxonomy): domain Eukaryota; kingdom Metazoa; phylum Arthropoda; class Insecta; order Lepidoptera; family Lasiocampidae; genus Dendrolimus; species Dendrolimus houi. The sequence goes on along the minus strand of CM077127.1, from coordinate 9,808,154 downwards.
AATGGTAGCTAGTGGATAATGTGATTTACTCCAATGTTAAAATCAATTCTAAAAGGGTTGACATAAAAAGAGAATGCATTTAAATACTTTGCTCTCTACTTATTTTTAAATTCTAATACCAATAATTACGTATAACATAGTCGTCACTTCGAATCAGCAATGTTCCTGTCACGGGTTATCTGGAAGAGATCGCTGTTTAGCGATAAGTCTTCACAATTAACATAGTCATACTACTTTGTAAGTTTTGTTGTAATGGTGTAGAATAAAAAATTATCTATCTATCTATATATAATAATTTTAATTACTGTTTAAACTATAATCCATAAAGTATTTAATTTAATGCAGCAGGTACGTTCATACATGTTTTATGTGATATTAAAAAGTGTCTCTGTCTGTCAAGTATCCAATTCTAACCTGAATATAATATATGTATTAGAGACCGCGCGGCTGCGTCGCACGTCAAACAAGGTTTATTTTACTTACATAAAAACTGAATTAGGTTTTTTACATATAACAAAGAAATTAAGTCCATATAGTCTAGACAACTGCCCAGTAAAACATAGAGATGAGTCGAAGCCAACCTCATTTGAAATAATTAATACAATCAATGACATGTTATTTATGACAACGTAGGTATTTGTTAGTAAATTGAAAAAAGGCGATTGCAGCGCCATCTATTAAGCTAATCCATCTATTCTGTGGAAACGACATAATTTATCGGGATAAAAAGTATCCTAAGTGTTGATTGGGGTTATAAGCCATCTCTGTGTCGAATTTCTTTCACACGTTTTATAGGTTTCTAAAAGGATGCGATCGTAGTGCCATCTTTTTCGATATTTTCGTCCATCCAGCGGAAACGACATCATTTATCGGGATAAAGAGTATCCTAAATTACGCCCCGGGATATGAGCTTGCTCTATGTCGAGTTTCTTTTAATTCCGTTCAATAGTTTTCACGCGATGCTCTAACAAACAGACAGACAGACAGAGAAAAATTCTAAAATTGTATTTTCGGAATCTGCTGGTCCGAATTAGCCCTCCTTATTTTTTTTTACATTTCTAAACGCATTGTACAAACTCGAACCATTTACAGATTTATTATAGTATATATAGATAGATTAAGATGCAACACCTGCCAAGGTCAAGATGTTGGCTACGCTGTTTTACCACGACCCTGGCTCTGGTGGCAGGTGGTAAGCTAAGGTGGTTTTATTTGGTATCCGAGAGACTCGCGAGTTCCACAATTTGACAGCCTCTGTTTCTGAGCGAGTATAAGTCTTAACCGGCCGAACTCGCTGGTCGGAGGCTCCGGGTTCCATTGCTGGGATGGAAATTTCGGAAACGAACTTTCTGTTATTTACTATGGTCTGGGTGTCTGGGATCGGTCCCAGAGTGGTCCGTTGTATATTACCCATAACATAAGCGTAACCAGCTTAGCTTGGCGATATACAATATGTGTTTGTTTATCAGTTTTTTTATATATCTCACTGCTGTCCATAATAAGTGGGATTCAGTGCATTACCTCCTCGAGAAAAAAAACACTGACAGTTTCTTAACAAAGAGCCAGGATATGCAAGGCGTGCAGCGTGATGGGGGTAAGCGGTATAGTTGTGGAAGCGTTAGGGACAGTTCATCTCTCTTCCCTGTGCATACTCTAGCGCTGAAGATGAAAGAAAATATCACGAGGAAACCGGCACAACAAGAGTACAGAATCGTCATCAGTATGGAACCCTTCACGGTGCGTAGATTAAAACACAATTAGCCAATTTCCTTTTATTATTTTCAAACCAGTGTAACCACAGTAGAACATCAGATTATGATTTAGTTACCAAAGTAGTTTAATTTTATGTTAAATTATCTCAATATAATAAATTATTGTATCTTCCCTATTCTGCTATATTTGTAGTTTATAAAAAAATATTAAAAATTATAAATTAAGTTACCATTTCATAGGTATAAAACAAAATGTAGTTTCATTGTGTTCCAATTTCAATATTTGTTTATATTGTTACGACTTAGCCAAAATTCCACGAAGCACAACAACAAATGCGAATGAGCACCTGCGGCCATAAACCCCAAGTTTTATTACCGCCCGCATTTGCACTTCTTTTGTTTTCTTTGTATTTAATATTTGTAATTAGAAAATCCGCGTATTGTGTATTGTGATCTGTTCCGGTAGGCAGTGGCCAGGTGTGATTCCGGGAAATCGGGTGCACGCGATGAAGTAGACATATTGCACCGTGCAGTATAAAACAATGCCCAAACGGAGGGGTGGGGCAGTCAAGCGACGATTACTGTACGAGCTAGACGTGTACATTCGATAAGCGATGTAGTTACGAGTCCGTCACTATATCGCTTATCGAATGTACACGTCTAGCAAAGTCTTGCGCGTGTTATTTAATTGTGCATTACATGTGAACTTTTGCGTCCTGTTATATTTGTACCTATGTTATACGTGTTATTATAGTTCTAATAAATCCTATAGTAATTCCAACGTCATTTTAATTCGAGTCCTGTAGCTCGTAACAATATTTTACTACTAGCTGTGCCCGCGACTTCGTCCGCGTGGAATTTTTTCGCGGTACCCTATAAAAAGTAAAAGTAGCCTAAGTTAATCGGTATAACATCAGCTATCTACCAGTGAAAGTCCCGTCAAAATTAGTCCAATTGTTTCAGAGATTAGCCGAGACATCCAGACAGCCCGACAAAATGTAAAAATTGATTTTTATATAAATACCGTGTATACTTTCATATGCATTTAGTAAAAAGCTGTTATTTGACATTACAAACAGACACTTCAATATCATTTATCTGTGTAGTTTCACCTTCCCGTTGCTAGGTGTTGGTAGAAAATTGACATCACTTGTATGGAATGTATGTAAGGCAAGTTAATAGCAGATAGAGAGATAAAGAAAGTGGGCAAAAAAAGCTTATTCGTCGAAAAACCTTAAGTTATTTATTTCTTATAAATACTCTAATTATTGTGTAGTTGCCGTACATGGAGTTATATATTTAAAGTAAATAGGTTGATGAATTGTTTCTTTTATTTAAGTGAAAATAGATATTACAGGGTCATTGCTCTCATCTTGATCTTCATAATATACAATCTTAATTAGCCGATTCGCACGAATATTCTTGTGTAATATAAAAATATAAAATATGACTAATGAATGACTAATTGTGTAGTCTGTCGAACAGAAAATGGCGCTAATTAAGTACTTTATCTAATAAATTTTATGACACCAATTATAAAATAAAATAAATACATAATATATCAATCACTGGTATTATAAGAACGAACACTAGTTTTGTAAACGACAAATTAAACACAAGTTTATGTACTTATTAGAAATTAATATGATCAGGAATTTAGTACAAAATAAAAATTGATACGATAGAGTTTCGTGACTTGTAGTGCCATCTATTGCCGATTTAAAGTATTATTACCATATAAACTTTATAACCGTTTTACTTTAAGTAGGTAGGTTGTCAGGTGGTAGGGTATTTGCCCGTCAGGATGGCTACCACTCCTGGTCTAGAGAATGCCGCCATAACAACCTTGAGTTGAGTTCCGGCATTAGTGGTCAGGTTCTAGTCTCCCTTTGTAGAGCAGCAGCATATATGTAGCACCTTTGGTCTTGCAAGTGTCTATAGGCGATGGTAACCGCTTTCCATCAGGTGGACCATTTGCCTGTCTGCTGAACTCGTGCAACAAAAAGTAGGACAGTTAAAGTTATATAATATACTAGCGGTACGCCCCGGCTTCGCACGGGTATCTAAAAATAACTTTTTTTTTTGGTGAGTTTAGTTACCTACTAAGCGAATTCAAAATATTTCCCCTCCCGTATGGCCCATACCCCAGTGACGCCTACATTGCATAAGGTGCTGCCTACCTAGCCGAGCAGGGTGAGCGGCGACCACGCAACTTTTTTCTAATACTTATATTTTTAAACTCGTGATACTTTCGAATGGAATGTCAGAATTAAATAATTCAAAAAGTTATATAAAGGTATTGAAGCAGTCTTGAATATGAAGTAATTTATTTTGATAAGGATGAATACCAAGATACAAATAAAGAGCCTTTTCTGGCGGCGGCATATTAATTTTTTTTTAAATAATAGAACACTTATTGTGGCATAATTATAATAGTTACCTATGCTGTCGCGAAACTTTTTGTAAATAATTATGTGTTCTGCAAAGTCGTAGTACATTATTTTATTCTATCATCTATAGTTTTCGCAGCGCACGCGATTTTAGGGAATTTTTTACACCTTGGGTTACATTATTCGACTTTTAGTAAGGATCCCTAATTTTTTTGAAAATATAATATACCCTATGTCACCCGGGGATAGTGTAGCTTGCCAACAGTCCAGGGGCCTTCTAGCATCTAGAGAGCAGAGGAGTCTTCACCCCTGTTGACGAAGTGAGTTTGTCTTTCCCGGGGCATTCTCAAGCACTGATGCGCTAAGATCAGCTTTGGCGTAACTACGTTCTAAGTCCTCGTGCTTATGGCAGGAAGAGCGTGAGACTTAGAACGTAGTTACGCCTACGCCACATGAGAGAAGGGTGGTTTTAGTGGAGTATTGAGTTTTCGAGTCTCTCCACACAAGCCGGCGATTTGAGTCTGGTTCCCATTCGTGGTGTCACTTCTAGTCGCTTTGGTTAGACCTAAGCGACGAGAGGTGAAAGTCCCTAGTAAAAGACCCACCCACCCGGTAGTGTGCGATATGCATTTCCCCCGCCTCAAAAGAAAAGCTTGCCAACAGTGAAAGAATTTTTCAAATCGGGTCAGTATTTTCGGAGCCTATTTAATGCAAACAAACAAACAATCAAAGCTTTCCTTTTTATAATATTAGTTAACCTTCTTTATGAATAAACACTCAGATGTGCTAGTTTAATGCTGAACTGAGTTGGAGTTTATCGACGTTATACATACCAACAAATATATTTATATACATGTGTTGATAGATAGATACACATGATGATAGAAGATATGACTGTGATATAGAAGATATACATATATAAGAAAATATTTCAATTTAATCTAGCATAATCTATAATATTATAAAATTCTCAACATGCCATGTCTGTACATTGAAGCTATTAAAAAAAACAACTAGAATAGAATATATAAATGATGTAGAACACGATGCATTTTTTTAGATTTCTTGTTTGTTTGTTCGGGATTCACGTAAAAACTACTAGGCACCGGCCTAGTAGTTTTTACGTGCGGTATTTCGATGCGTTTTTCGCTGATCGACAGCAATTCTTAGACTTAAACTGGCCAGAATAAAAAAAATCGAATTTAAATGCATTTTTTACTGATCGATAGCAAATTTAATGTAATAAAATGTGTGATTTTGTTTTATCCCGGGAATCCCGCGGGAATTTTCCCGGGAGCGATTTGAAGTTGTTCGGGTACATAAGAATTACCTTATTCCGGCATAGTTTTCACTAAAACGATAGCTTACATTCTTTTTTAAATGTGGTATTTTGTGTCCCGGGAATCCCGTGGGAATTTCAAGTTAAGCGTGGACGAAGTCGAGGGCATATCCTAGTATTATCTATTATTCCAAGTGAGATTTCAAAATAAAACGAGGAAAATGTGTAGATAACGCCGCCCTAATCAATAAAGAGGTGCATTTGAAGAGGTACAGTGGGCATTACAATGAATACATCAATAGGCTCCATTTTATTCCATTAGCCTTTTGGGTCTCCAAATAGAGCTGCTATTCAATTATTGTATTCGAAAATCTTTAATTTAATTACGACTTTTGATGATCTTTGAATAGTAATAAATTGGGTCTGATACTAAACTTAGGTATTATAAATGGAAACAGTGACAGGTAGAGTCAATTCACAGGCAAGGGTTTATTTACTGTAAGACAGTTTACGATCTTTTAATTTGGCAGCTCTAAAAATTGCATTAAACGCGTACTTAAACCGATTATATAATAAATTGAAATTGTGTGTAACAGTCGTATATATCTAAGTAAATAGTAGACCTAAATATACGAATTTTGTATTTTAACAATAACAAAGACAAAAGAAACTCAGCATCTTACTTTTAAGTCCTTAACTAAAAAGATATATTTTGATAACGAGATTTTTTCCTCTCTTCTCCATTTTGATCATATCCTCATATCCATGTGTTATTAATATCCTTTAAGCATATAAAAATCGAGTTTACATACAATTTATCTGTTTGGAAACAACTTCCAGTACTTCCGCGCTCTCAAAAATATATACATAAATTGAGATCCAAAATGTCGTAACCTAAGACAATTGTATGGAAAGCCACAGAGCGCAAAGTTTAATGACCACCTAACCAAAAAAAACAACGGTGTTCTAATTTTAACATTCGTATTCTTTTATATTGTGGAATTGTTCCACAGACAAAAAATTTGGAGCTCTCAAAAGACAATAGTGTTTTGATACGGTAGACTTGTAACTATGTATTCTTGAATATTTCCAAATATTTGTGTGTGTGGCTAATTAATAACGGAATATGTTAATGACTCATTGTTTGTGAACAATCGTTTGATTATAAATATAAAGCTGGCTTACTTTTTAAATTCAACACAAAGTTTAAGTTATATTTCAATTAAATTCTGTTGAATCATGTTTTTTTATGAATTTATTACGCGTTGCTAATTGGACAGAAAGTCCAGTAGCATCTCAATGTTCGTGTCGTATTCGCCTGTTTGATTCTGTGCATATCGAGTGTGTGTGATGTTTCAGTGTAAACTTCAAATATATACCGCGCTCTTTCTGATTGGTTGTTGATGAAAGAGTACGATATACGGATTTGTGTCTGTGGAATGTTTTAATAGAAAAAGGTAAGAGCGTTTTATTTTAAAGATTTTTAAGATTGCTACTGGATTTTTGACTCCCACTCTACGTTATCCATTAAGACGAAATCCGAAGATAATATTATCTTTTTTACATAAATTTTACAATTTGATTCACGCTTTAAAGTCCTGTAAATTTTAAATTTAAACCGCACTACTCGGTGTCGACTTGTGCAGTCAAAACTTCTGTTTTTATCTATTACTAATAAATAAACATATAATGTCTGTTTGTGATTCCAGAATCAATACTAGAATTTAAGTTAGTACAGTTATTGATTCGTTTTAGTTTTTGTCTTTCGGTTTATCTCAATGTTTGCCACGAATTTGCTGCAAAACAGCTCCACCGATTGTAATGAAAATTTTAGATAGTAATTTCTTAAGTGTTAACAGAACTTTTATCTTAAATTATCGTGAATTTCAACGAATTCGAACGAAATCAAAATTATTCATGTTGATATCTTGAAAAGTCTTCTAAGGTCTAAGTCGTATGAAGTTTAGGTCTAAGCGAACGAAGTGACGGTCACAGGCAGCTCCGAAACAAAATATTTAATTCAAAAGTATTCTTCTTTTGTTTTATAATAATAATTTTATAGTTCAGGACAAATTACAAAGAATAAAGCCAATTAAATATAATTTATTAATGTACAATTTCGGCTGTAATTTTTGTCAAAAACAAAGTAGGTAGACGAGAAGTAAAGTTAATTGAGTGATAAAAATAAATACTTTTTAAGTGTCTGGTTGTTTGTTCTTTATACTCTTGTTTTTACGAGTTTGGATGGAACATAAAGATCCTGTCTAATTATTTTCTGTCAGGAACTTGAAGGTTTTCCTTTATAGATTTCTTTTTATATTAAATATGTTAATTGAATTAAAATTGAATAATTAATATTTTGAGAATATGATTTGATGTTTTTCATTTCATGAGCATATATAACAGCTGTCCACGTAGTCGCTAAGGCTACATGGATAGTTTGTGTAGGTATTTGTTTACTACTTACTTCTTTGAAACACTACACTATTCCTACAGGTGTAGATTCAAATAAAAATATGTACCTAGTAGATACGTGGCTTTTTGGTGTGAAGTCTACCTATCTATAATATACTAAAATGAATTTTAAGATTTTTTGTCTCTCTGTCAACGCATCACGTGAAATCTACTGAACAGATTTAAATGAAACTCGACATTGACCTAGCTTATAATATCCCGGATCAACACTTAGGGCCCTTGTACACCCTAAGATATTTCACCGTGTGTGCGACAGGTAGGACTAAAATAATCATGTACACGACTAGAAGAGCCACGAAAATTGGTCGTTATTGATCCAAACAAGATGAATAGGAACGTGTAAAGAATGAGATTGTTTTCGGGCAGTCGTGCGTATGTATCGGTATGGTAGGGTGCACTAGTCAAGTTTCACCTTCTCACCTTTTCTTCTCCCTTCACCGTAGCAACACAGAGCGCGTCTGTCGTCTCTAGCGCAGACAAGATTTTTTCTTGGTCAGCGCTAGGAGCAATGTACACAGTTCGCATGTCGAAACGACACGAATTCTTGCGTAGACCCGACGACTTTTCTTAGCGTGTACAAGTAGCCTAGGGATATTTTTATGCCGATAAATGAAGTCGTTTCCGTGGGATATATGAATATAGTAAAAAAAGGTTAGTGCCGATGTTGTAATTCACTAACAAAAACGTCTGTATCATGGAAACGCGAACGAAGTTTCATTAGCACATGCTAGTTGAGTAATTAAAGTAACAACGTAATAACAATAACATAAATGCAATTATTAATGTTAATTAGAGAACCTGTTTCCAACTAAAAATACAGTGTCGTTGCATTTGTTTTTGTTTTGAAGTCTCGTGTGAGTCATGCCCGTACATTTGGCTAGCGTGTTTCAATACAATTAAGTTAATTGGGGAGGGTTTGTGGTTGGCTTCGATGTGTCCAGGATTGAATTTTATCTGCCTTCATTACCCTCAATTTACGACCTAAAGCTTGGTAAAAAAAATGCAGAGAATTGTTAAAGCTGGCTTTCTATGTTTTACTGTCATTAATTTGCCTTACTACAATTAATAAATATAAATTCCATGCAACTAACGACAATTTACTATATCAATGGTATAATGCTGATATTAGACTGATCATACAAATTTTATCCATATGGTTGGAAAGAACCAAACTGACAGGATACGCCTGTATTCAATGATATTGAATGAGTCAAGTTTATGTTTACATGGATCACTTCGATTGATTAAATCCAAATTGGATGATAGAAATGATTTTTTTAATATTGGCATAAGGTAATATAATGGATAGAAAAAAATATAGGAACCGGTCTAAAGTCAGTAAGTAACAAAAAAAAATTGTGTGTGTGCAGTTCACACACAGTAGAAGTTTTAACCAAGTGTGACAAGAGGTGGGAGGGATTCTGAATTTCGTGACGTCAAATTTCATATATTATATCGTTATAATATATTTAATCTTTATAATATGAAGTAGTTAACGGAAAACTTCAAAACGTTTCCAACTCTATCTGTATGAGCATAGTGTTTAAAAGATTAAATATAATGTATTCTATCTCATTCTCTCGCAGTCTTAGTCCTAGATTTATGTGTTTATCACTTTTTAGTGTCGCTTTTTCGTTTCATCGTGTTTGAAATCACAACGATTCTAAAGAAGTTTCACTTCAAGAATTTCTGTTTGCGTTTGAATAACGTGTGAATTCAAGATGGATTAACTTTTATTATAAATTTTGGCATTGCCGCTAATTATAATAAATCGGTCAACTAAGTGTCAGACACTATACACTATTAAACGGTTCATTTAAGGTGACAAGCATCTACTGTTTTCATCAGTAAGCTGGAACTATAAAAAAAGAATTTTAACACAAAATAACCCATAACCTTTAAAATACTAAATGGATACCTACTGTTCAAATCAATTTAAAAAGTATGTAAAGATGTATATGAAAACATTGAACTATGTTTTTAGTAGTAGTGTAAAAGTTAAAAAGTTCGTGCACCAGAATTTTTTTTAAATTTATATACTGTGTCAGCTGACAGCCTCAAATTTTAAAGGACAGACTTAAACTTTGCAGCCGATTGATGCTTTAAAATCGCCATTGAAAAACAGAGTACGCCATCTATCGGTCAGGAAACTAAACCTGATATCTTGAATAATATTCAAAATGGAATTAAGCAAGTTCTTAGACAAAATATTGGTTAATAAATATATGTATTTAAACAGAACTATAAATAACGCTCTTAATAATTAATTTGAACTTGATTCTTGAAATACGCAAATAAGGAAATAATGTATCTAAATACCGAATATTTACACGTGAGATATTTCCTGTAAGAGGTTAATGGTCTTTGATTACAAAATTATACAAGTTATAAATTGACAGCGTACCTATTTATGAATTCACAGGTAAACGACTTATAATAAAAATATAAATTATTTCATAAAATGTATACAATTAAAAGATATCTATATTTTACAAAAACAAAATTAGGACACTGGAAAAATATAAATGTGCTCTAAAATGATAAGAGTTCATTAAGATATATTATATACATAAACATCATCTGTGTTATTTCAATATCAAATAAAGTTCATTATGTTCACGCGACTGATACCATTAAAGCCGCGTTCGACTTTGGTGTTGTGTCATGATGAACGAACTCTAGCGCTCAGTCAAGAACGTTCGTTAACCGCGCGCGTCACTAGTTGCATGAACTACTGCCCCCATCTAGCGGTCAATGTCGGCATGACGTATTCGCGATCAAGTTCAGTCTTGTTTCCAGAGATGGCGCTAGTTGTTCAAAAATTTGAAACGAGCATAGTATACGCGGCAATAGATTAATTTTGATTGCAAAACTATTCGTTATTATTTTAAGAGTATTTCTATTAATAAAATACTTACCTAGCAATCGCTAATGGGGTTACATACATCTACTGATGTCTATTATAATAAAATATCGTAGTTTCATAACTATTTCGATTTGCCTGCGTGGGCATTTTTATATTTACACAGATTTTAGGTTTAGGTTTAAGAATTTTATTTCCCAAAAAAATGTACTTCACTTACACTTTGTTCGTGGTAGAATTAATTGAAATTGCTTTTTCTTCGGATATGTTTTATATAATATCCGACAAAAAGCAATTTCAATTAAGTCTACCACGAACAAATTATGGGAAAAAAACATTATGTTTGAAGGTAAATAAGTTATTTAATAAATTGGCAAACGACTTACAAAAATGTAAAAAGATAAACTTTTTTAAAATCAAACTAAAAAATCTTTTATTACAATAAATATAAAATAATAAACCGCAACATATATCGATGACTGCATAGCACCACATTAGTGTTAAGATTTATATTGTATTAGTTAAATATAAATACATATAAATTTTAGATGTTTTAGCAGTAAAGGATAGCTTGGAGTGTATATTTTTATTAGTTATCTTTTTTATTAGTATGCAGGTATTATATGTGTATATTTGAGAAATATTTAATAGGTTAGTTAGAGTATAAATGTTTAGCTGAAGTAAGATATGGTATCACGTTTTGACAATTTTATCTGTAATAGTCTTTCTTAAGTTTGATTTGATTTTATGAATGGTCAACTTTTTTAGAATTAATTTATACACTTTGTCATGAGTATCTATAATATTATAAAATTCTAAACATGCTGTGTCTGTACATTGAAGCTATTTAAAAAAAACAACTGGAATAGACTATATAAACGATGGAGAACACGATGCATTCTTTTGTAAATTTCGGCTTTCGCTTATCGACAGATAATTCTTAGACTTAAAGTCTACGCTATTTTATCCTGGGAATTCCGCGGGAATTTTCCCGGGAGCGGTTTGTAGCTGTTCGAGTGCGTAAAAATTAGTTTATTCCGACATAATTTTCACTAAAACGATAGCTGCGGTACTTTGTGTCCCGGGAATCCCGCGGGAATTTCAAGTCAAGCGTGGACGAAGTCACGGGCATATCCTAGTTTTAAATATAAGCGTTGGCAAGTTATTAGATTTGATGAATTTGAGTGATATTTTTTTGGGGAACCATGAGTGATTTGTATTCAACCAATAAACACTGAACCTGAACTAATATTCCTCATGATTATAAAGTGACATTGTAGAGTTTATAATTATTAAATATTAATATTATATATATTAGGCTGGGGACAAAGTTTCTTCGCATTTTATATAAAAATTCAAAAGGTTTTTTTTATAAAGTTTATTTACATTTGACTAAAGTATGTTGTAGGTGCTATTTTGTTGATAAATTTTTGCCATCTTGTAGGTAGGGACGTGATCCATTGCTATAAAAATTTTGGTGCTCCTGATCAAAAAACTGCGACAAGTGGTTTTGGCAGTCCTCTCGTGATGTTAACCTGACACTGCCTAAGGAATTCTGAAACGAAAATTGAAGGTGCAAGGTCAGGACTATACGGCGGATGCATTAACACCTCCCAGCCACTCGTAATTTTTGCTGAGTGACTAAAGAGTTAAGGTCTAGCGGATTCTGTTGATTAAGCTTTCTCTCAACTTTTTGCTTTAATCTATGACAGTTCAGAATCGATGGCCTGCCTGGGGTGACGATGATGCCCTTCCTTTCGCACTTGTTCGTGTTAACCCGGGTTTGTCGAAGCCTGATCGATCTTTTCGCACGTTCTCATCACGTGATCAAGTTTTCATCAAGTTATCAGCTTCTTCAAAAATGGTTCGGTTTCATTACGTCGTAATAAAGAATCACAAAAGAGTACACATTGCATTAGGTTTCTTTCAGTGAGCTCATGAGGCACCCAAATATCGAGCTTTTTTGTGTACCCAGCTTTTTTCAAATGCGCCAAAACCGTTTTGTAGTCAATTCCCAGTTCTGCAGCTACATCGTAACTACTAATATGCCGATCTTGCTCCACTTTTTCAAAAATGGCATTAATTTTGTCCTTTACAGGGCGACCAGAGCGACGTGTATTTTTGATATCAAAATTTCCGGATTGAAAACGCTTAAACCAAATTTGCACTACTCTCACAGATACTGCATTAGGTATGATTCACACATACAGTGTTAAGGAAAATTGTTGGAATAGAAGAATATATGGAATGATAATCCTAGCACATTAACTGGTTGTCTTAAAGAGTACTTCCATTTTATTCGCTAGATGTCACTAGTAACGATAAATCCTTAGCCCACTCACGTATCCTCTGTGGGAATTTATTGAATACTATAATCTCTCTGTTTAAATAAAAAAATGAAGAGACTTATTAAGACATTTTATTTTTGAACTAGAATATGCTCGCCCGCGACTTCGCCCACGTTTAACTTGAAATTTCCGCAGATTTCCCGGGAAACAAAGTACCGCAGCATTTAAAAAAGAAAGTAAGCTATCATTTTAGTGAAAACGATGTCGGAATAAGCTAATTTTTATGCACCCGAAATAATAAAAATCGTTCGCGGGATTTCCAAGATAAAAAGTAGCGCATATATTAATTTTAAGAATTTGCTGTCTATCAGCGAAAACCGCATCGAAATCGCCCAGTAGTTTTTGCGTGAATCCCAAAATACAGACAAGAAATAAAAAAAAATGCACCGTTTTCTCCATCGTTTTTTTTAAAATTTATTTAACTACTCTACGGACTCGAGATCCGTACCCTCTTTCACAACTTTATTAAAGTTTTTAGGTTTATACACGCTTATTGTTTATTTTGTTATTGTGTGTGACATTAATTTAGTGATTTTTATGTTGTAGTGTACCTTAAGAATAACTTATAATATTTATTTTTCTATTTTTAATACTGAACTATACTATATACTAATGTAGAGTGTATCTGTTACATACTGGTGTTGTGAGGAAGTGCATGTGCAGTGTGTGCCTTATGTCTATACCTATATATATCTTAACTAGTGCCATTTGTGTTGCTTTTCTTTTATGTGCCTAGGTTATTAATTTTTAGGCTCTTTGTATGTCTTGGTTTGTTTGTAAAGTGTGCGTGTAATGCAATGCGGTGGTAGTGCGCGTTGGTGTGAGTATGTGTGAGTTTTGTTAAAAAAAAATTCTCCATCGTTTATATAGTCTAATATAGTGGTTTTTTAAAAAAACTTCAACGTGTGTGCACATGACATATTTTGAATTTTATAATATAATAGATTATAAATTTGTTTTAAATAGTAAAACAACTGTTACTATTTTAGTACTTTTGTATATCAAAAAGCGAGACAAGAATAACTTGTGACGCCATCTAGAAATGTATGTAAGGTATATATTATTATTTAACTTACTTTCCAATTTATTTTAAAGATTTATGTTTTGTAACTGTCAGTGATGATATATATAATATTATGATTATATTGAGTCAACTTGTGCTGACTTATGTTTAAAGTATGATTTTCGGGGTGTTTCTATACTGATAATGATTAATTTCTTGCTCGACAATTATAGATATTTTTAGTTTATAATTCTCTTTTTAACCTTATTTTAAACATTCATTTCAATTTTGTCTGCCATCTGTGGAGGCTTATCAATGCCTTTGCCCTGTTTACATATATTACCCTAGTTTTTAAGATTACAGCTGTTAGCCGCCCAAATACAATAAAATAAATAAAAACATATAGGTGTTTTTCAGAGTAACGTCAATAGGCTAGGCGATTTTATTTACATTCTTCTTGGGTAGTATTGGGACTTAGGAAGCAGTTTAATAGAGCGTTTCACTCACTCGACTCGCCTCGCAACTCGAATAATGTTATAACACTATGTAAGTTAAAATAGAAAATTATTTTAGTTGTGCGTGCTTCCTGTTAGAATTCGAACCCGCGTTATATATAAATAGTCAGCTATAATTTACGAGGTCGGAATTATATTGCCTAAATCGTCCCCTGGTAAATTATAAACGTTGGCCACTTTGCCAAGTGAACTGGTTGACTACACAAAGTGTAACGACTCGCGGCTGCCAGAGTTAGAATTAGCACCATTTGAGAGTGATCTCATCGTATGAGCAATTACTCATCGGTTCGTAACTGACAAATAAACTAATAGAGTGTATTATGTATCTAGAAAATATCCTGCATTGGAAAATTTTAACCGCTTAATGGCTAACAATTCATTCGCATCTGATCTACTTAATATGCATATTGTTACAGAATACGTTGATGGAAAACATCATTTTCAGTGTCATATAGGCATTTTGTTAAAAATTTGTCGGTCCATATGTCTTTGCATGTGACAATCATTTTTCGAAAATTATTGAGTCTATCTGCATTAAATTTAGTTGGAATAAGTAATATATATACCGTCACAAAACACTATAGGGTAATCATGAAAGAAATAGAGATTAGAGGATATATGTAACTGTGGGCTGATATATACTTTTTCAGTGTATCTGTCGTATGGGATTTAAGGCATACTATCTTGAAAAATCATAACGACGTTCCTTAATGACTCTTATAATATAGTATATAGGTATGAGTCAATACGAACGAGATATTAGCTTCTATAAAGTTGTAAAAAATGTGTCCCCCTTTAACTATTAAGCTAGAAAGAAAATAATAGGTTGGGGAAAAAGTCTTTTCGCATATAGTATGTATGAACTTGCAATAAGATCTCTTTGGCTATACCATTTGTATCTGGCTGGTTTTGGCATCATTAAAAAGTTTTAATTTTAAAGAAGACATTTCCAAATTGAAATTAGGAAAATGTGTGATTTTCATTTGTTTTTCTTCTTGTTAAAATGAGTGAATCTAATGAAGAAATTCGATACATTTTAAAATTTTACTATAAAAAAGGTAAAAATGCAACACAAGCGCGAAAAATTTGTGATGTTTATGGACCTAATGCAGTATCCGTGAGAGTAGCGCAAATTTGGTTTAAGCGTTTTCAATCCGGAAATTTTGATATCAAAGATGCACGTCGCCCTCGTCGCCCTGTTACGGACAAAATTGATGCCATTTTTGAAAAAGTGGAGCAAGATCGGCATATTAGTAGTTACGATGTTGCTGGAGAACTGGGAATTGACCACAAAACGGTTTTGGCGCATTTGAAAAAAGCTGGGTACACAAAAAAGCTCGATATTTGGGTGCCTCATGAGCTAGCTCACTGAAAGAAACCTAATGAACCGTGTACTCATTTGTGATTCTTTATTACGACGTAATGAAACCGAACCATTTTTGAAGAAGCTGATAACTGGTGATGAAAAGTGGATCACGTATGACAAGAACGTGCGAAAAAGATCGTGGTCAAAGGCCGGTCAGGCTTCACAGACTCTGGCGAAACCCGGGTTAACTTGCAACAAGGTGATGCTGTGTGTATGGTGGGATTGCAAGGGCATTATTCATTATGAGCTGTTACCGCCAGGCAGGACCATCGACTCTGAACTGTACTGTGAACAACTGATGAGATTAAAGCAAAAAGTTGAGAGAAAGCGGCCGGAATTAATCAACAGAAGAGGTGTGGTTTTTCACCATGATAACGCTAGACCTCACACATCTTTAGCCACTCAGCAAAAATTACGAGAGTTTGTCTGGGAGGTGTTAATGCATCAGCCGTATAGTCTTGACCTTGCACCTTCAGATTTTCACCTGTTTCGGTCTCTGCAGAATTCCTTAGGCAGTGTCAGGTTAACATCACGAGAGGACTGCCAAAACCACTTGTCGCAGTTTTTTGATCAGAAGCCCCAAAATTTTTATAGCAATGGGATCACGTCCCTACATACAAGATGGCAAAAAGTTATCCAACAAAATGGCACCTACATACTTTAGTCAAATGTAAATAAACTTTATAAAAAAATCTTTTGAATTTTTATATAAAATGCGAAGAAACTTTTTCCCCAACCTAATACTTTCAACGAAAACTGGTGCAAGCAAAATTTGTATTTTAGGTTCTGAAATATTCAATTCAAAGTTTTTTTTCAATTTCGTGGCTAAATGCTAAAACAGTATGCGTCTGTCTCCTCTAACTTTATTGATTTATTTTGATATTATCTTACCATCTCTTACATTAGTGCATATAATATTATGTTTCTTCTAGAGTGTTCTGATTTGAAGTGATTGTGATAAACCAAGTGGAATACCCAATCACTAGATAGGGTAGATCTTCTTATAATTATGAAAACTGATATTATTTTCTAACAAAATCACTAACGCATATAACTTTAATGACAAGAAGTCTACATAATAGATATTGCAGCTAAAGGTCACTCTACAATGGAGGGCGCGTCTGCAGCGACTATTGTGTCGATATAATACCGCGCCCTCTGGTGGCGTGACGGAGCGCGAACTACAGACAATAAAATGCTGTAATTAGTCGCACCATCGCACGGTGTGTTTTTCATCAAAGAATAAGAATGCCAAAGACAATTGTAGAATATGATACCTTGCATCTATTTTTATAGTTTTCATTTTGACCGGCTAGGTTAAAATGGCTACTTACATTACATGGTTACACAATTGAATTACTAATATGCCAAGTTTCAAAGTAAGCTGAAGCTCTATACAATATATTGCGACAACCAATATATTTAGATAGACGTCAAATTCACAATGCGATTCTGCAAAATAGACCGTCTTAAAGTCATAATTTTATATATTATTATCGTTAGAGACTTTTTGACAGATACATTTTAGATATTATTATTGTAATTATTTTTATATAACTATAAACTAGTACAGTGAAGGAAACATAACTTTATTGTATTCTACCTATAATCCCTTAAGACTACAAGTAGAATACTGAACCTAGGTCATAGAAGTCAATGGGTAAGGTTCCTATAAGGTTGGCTACGTTACCTCGCTGGATCGCCATACTGATCTGTTGTCCGAGGCAGGAACCAGCCCTCTGATCTCCCGAAAAATCAATAAGGCGTTTTGAAATATCTTTGTAGAGGCTAATGGCCTCAGGACCCTACGGTTCAAGCATTTCAACAGGAAACGGCACCATAATTTTATATATTATTATATCATACAGTTTTTAATAAATTTCATATACGTACCCCATGTGTTTTAGATTAGAATAATTTGTTTGTGTATATATTGTGTAATATATAGTAATAACGATCTGGCACTTGCTTCATCTACTGAGTACTGAGTAAAAGTAATGAATTATAGTCATTGTTCTAAGTTGTTTTATTACATTATTTTTGACAATAATGCGAGAAACAGAGAAGTAGGTATTATAGAACTTTATCTATGATTCTAAGAGCCATGTTGTATTGGGTTAAATAATTAATCACAAAGAAACAATTCGCGGTGTAAATGTAATTTAGAAGTAATAACAGCGGTGAAGTTTACAGATGTCTAGTTTAAATAAGAGGGCTGGTCGGTGGTTAACCGCGACACTTTCTATTGCGATTTCACTGCGCAGTGTGGCCTCGGTATTAAGTAAGTATAGCAGTGTTTCTGCTTAGTTTACTTTGTAAAGAGACAATAATTGTTAACTACTGATCAGTTTTTAGCTAGGATTATATTTTCAAGACAAATGGGCGTCGTACTTTATAATATCTACATTTTAGTGATTACCACATATGTAATTATAACTTCGTTTGTTTTTGATACAGCTGAACTCACCCCTCTCTTTTTTCTTTTGAAGTGAAGATTCCAGTTGAACTTACCTGAAACAAAATAATATATGTTTTAGAATTGCAAGCAATATTTCATCCGTGAGCAAGGTACGGAATGAACTCCGTCCCACGGTTTTCCCAGAGCGTATACAATAAGAGGTTCTCCTAAAAGGACGTAAACAGATATTTAAAGTCTCAACGAGGTAGCCAACGCATCCGCTCCCTTGGTGTAGCAGATGTGCATGGGCGACGCTAAACACTTGCTATTTATTGGCCCCGTTTGCCAATTTAACTCCAAGCAGGCATTAAAAATGTCTTAATATTAAAGTTTCTTAAAATTATTTTAATTTATATCTATAATTAAGTAATAAGTAAGAATCTTACTAGATGGCGATACAGGTATATTAGCAAAAAATAGCGAAGGATCCCATTGATATAGTATTTTATCTCTAGCTTCAAAAGCAATTATGTGCAAAACAACACGACATTCCATCCCAACAATATAATGTATTCGCTAAAGCTATAAAAAATTAACAGCCTTCGCCAAGGTTCGTGTCACCTTTTAACAGTTGAGCTGTGCAACAGTACATTAAAACACACTGATTTAAGAATACTGTACCCAGTGCAGCTAATGTGTTAAATTGTTACGACCTCGATTTATAATGTGGTCGTTAGCTCATACTGCTTTTATGGTTACTTAAACTATTGTAAGTTGACACCGAGATGGATTTCTGTATCTAAATAGAGCTAACTACGTCATCTATGTCATCACTCATTTATACTAAAAACCTATTATACTACCTACTGCATTTATATGGGTTTCTTCTCCTTTGGCAACAACTAAAATTATTTTGGAAGCGGTAGTAAGATACTGGTAATATATAGAAGATACCTATTCTCTCATGACTATAAGACTCATAGATGTAAGTTATCTTTCATGTAGCGAACAAAACAGGGCTAATCATCAAGGGCAATATTTTGAAGTACTATGGTCATCAGTCCCAGAAGGTTTGTAGGTAGTGCTAATATTTCTATTTTTTTATTATTTTTTATTGCATGAGTTCAGCAGACAGGCAGACGGACCACTAGATGGAAAGCGGTGACCATCGCCTATGGACATTTGCAACACCAAAGGCTACAGGCTGCTTGCTCTCTTAAGGGAGACTGGGACCTGGTCTACTAATGGACTACTAATGCCGGAACACAACTCAATGTTGTTATGGCGGCATACTCTAGACCAGGGGTGGTAACCATCCAGTCAGGCAAATACCCTACCGCCTGGCTGTGGGTTGTTTCGTCGCCTCTTACGACAGGCCACCCGGCCGCAGGAAATTGTATTCTTTCTCCGTTCCTGCACGGATAAAATTAACGACAATTTCAACAGGATATCTATATTGAAATTGCCTATTAACAAATATTTCGTCATGCATAAGACATCGTCTAAGTCTCTACAGGTTTGAACTGGTTTGTTGTAAATATAAAATATTAGTAGAAATGGTTTGTTTTTTCAAAACGAAAGACAAGGTGTCCTGCAACTTCTGAAAATGTTGGATTAATGTCTTTATATGTTTTACTGGACTGTTGTCATTTCTAGTATTTTCTTAACTGCTTTTAATCCCGGATAAAGGAAGAAGTCCTGTGGTAATTATAATTAAATGTTACTATAAAGAAGTAGCGTCAAAAGACTTTAATTTGCTGTAAATCTAAACGTCTAACTACATGCGTCATGTTATTAGGCGTGCGCATGCACCGTAAACCGTTCTGGATGCGACAGAGCGCGGTGCAGTCGATCGCAACGCCCTTGAATACGGATGAGTCCTCGCCTTGCCTCGACTCATACTTTATGTATGCACTGCTACTGCCCTCAACGCGACCCATCTAGCAGGCAGGGTTATCAGTGTTATCGGGATTTCCTAACACATTTCATGTGCAGCTTCTAATGCACTTTGTAAGCCTGGTATGGACTACAGGAATTTTATAAAATCTGCACTTGAGTATTTATTATAAAGTAATTATTAGTAAAAATAAAACTAGAAGACATTTGTATAAAGGTGTATTCTATGCTACTACTATATAAGGATGAAGTGAAATCGAAAATAAAGTAACAATTAGGGGTGACCACAATACACGTAAGTGACAGATGAAGTTATTTTTCAGTGCATATAGAAGTGTGGGGTATATTTAAAAAGTTTTGAAAATTTATAATAATATTCCTTGATAAATTTTGGTTTAAGTGAATAAATAGGTGAAGAGAGCTTAGCCTCCAGTATTTAAAAAAAAAAAAAGTTTTTGAGCAAATTCAACAATGAGAGACCAAGAATGACAATACTAGACAGCGTCCAACAGAAGTCTTTTGCTTAGACTCTCTGGACTTTGGACTGTTTTATATTATTTTAGTCGAACCTTTGTCTATGGCGGCAGAGTTAGTAAGAAAATTCATTATTAAAAAATTATTAAAGCATGTGATTTTGCATGTAAGTTTTGGTTTCACAGAACCGATATAGACGTTCGTCTGTACTTGAGTAGTTTTTTTTTGTCAAACTAGGATAACGATCTAACTTCCAGTTTCAGAAGTTAACTGTTTTACTAATACAAATGTTGGGCTTTAGGCTAAATGTAGAGTTTGTTCAATGTTAATATGAGGCTTGATTATTTATTTATTAGAACATAGCTGCCACTATTGAGTGTCAGGTCCTCCTTAATACAATGTTGCGTCAAGCGTGGGAAATTGGATAGGAGAACTCTGAATAACAGATGTTTTTCGTGACAAATGCGTTGACCTAAATATTGTTTCAAATACTACACGCTTATGTTTGACCCATCTTTTATTACGCAATAGGTATTGTTATATTCTTTCATGAATTCCGAATCCATTTATATAAGTAAAAATACATGACATTTTCAGTAAAAATGCAATACAAGTCTGGTTGCATTTCTTGTTACACTGTGCAGCTTACAATTACTAGGGTATGCAGGTGTTATTTTTCTAATGACTTGATCAGCTCACTACATTCTAATTAACTGTAAAAAGTGTAAGTTTGTTGTATAATTATAATTATTGTTAGGTATATATACTTCAATCAATGTTTTTGCAAGATCTCTAATCGAAAATATTTTACTTACCTGATTATACTAATTATTTTCATAATATTTATACAATCGTATTGGTCGGCTGTATACATAACAGGTATAAGTAATTACATCTACCACTCTATATTTCTTAATTTGTAGGTTAAGTAAGGAAGGAAAATTTTGAGTGATGTAGCACCACGTGAATGTATACATTCATAGTATTGAGGCAAAGAAGCTAAATGAATATATATATATATATATATATATATATATATATATATATATATATATATATATATATATATATATATATATATATATATATATATATATATATATATATATATATATATATATATATATATATATATATATATATATATATATATATATATATACATATATTAGGTTTAAATAAATTGTAAATATTTAGTGTGATATATATTACTTTTTTTTCCTTTCTTAGGACAGGTAATTTTTCATTATACTCATTATTTAATTTTTATTATTACAACCATTGTTCTGTTTCTTGTGTTTTATATTTTAATCTGTAGTACTTATAAGTTTTTTTTATAATTATTTGTTTTTTTAATGTTTAGCATGGGTCGCATGCCATATGTGATTTAGGAGGTGGGCACTGAAAATCAGCGCTGCGTCGGACTATGTTTCGGCACAGCAAAATGCTGAGTGCCAACCTCAATTTCAAAATGCGGCATACAATATCTGTATAATTTTATCTAAGCTTTGTTATGTTAGTACTATTTTGTGTTGTGTGTCGCTATTAAAAGTAAATATTTTTCTTTCTTTAGTTTAGCTAGATCAGTAACCAACGTCTGTTCAGGTTTAGATGAGGTCTACTATAATAATTCCTCCATAGACCAGCTATTTAAAATCGAAGCAAATGTTTGCATTTTTAACAACAACATACAGACGAATTGAGAACGGGGGAGGTTCTCAATTCGTCTGTATGTTGGTTTTTTTGTGAAGTCGGTTACTCGATGTCTCCGTCAATTGTGAACCGATCTTCAAAATTTTGCTTTTAATCGAAAGCTTATACTCTCAAATTGGTCCCATTGTCACCATGTCATGATCTGATGATTGGATTTCAAGGAATTAGAGAATCCCACGAAAATTGATAAGAGACTTCTTCGTAACATGATATATCCGTCAATTCTAAAGCGATTTTAAATATTTTTTCTCGAGATGGTACCATGGTCACCAAGTCAGGGTCTGGTGAGTGGATTCCAGAGAAATCGATAGTAACCATTACTTAGTATAGAACGCCGTGCGTATAAATTCTTGGTAAAAAGCTTGTATATGCGTGTAGGCTTTATATTTTCTACAGGCGCTTAATTTTTTATATACATGTTACGCGATATCTCCGTTAATTGTGGATCGATTTAAAAAATCTTTATTCGTAAGTATATATACACCCGAGGCGGTTCCATGGTCACTAAGTCCTTATCCCAGAGAAATCGAAAGTAATCCTTATTAAAAAACGCCGAGAGCCTTTTTTAAATAACGGTTACTAGATTTTAACAAAAAAATCTTGTAAACGCGTGCCAGTATTACATTTTCTACAGGCGCTTAATTTTTTTGTAGGCATGTTATGCGATTTCTTAGTCAATTGTGGACCGATTTTCAAATTGTTTTTGTTTAATTCCCGAGATGGTCCCAGAGTAACCAAGTCGGGACTTAAGTTTTTACATTTATATTCGGCACACAAGATAATTAAACCTAAATATGTGGTAATCCTATACAATATGTGATCTGGATTTCTTCATTTTGTAATTTAGTTGCGGCTGTAAATAATATTATACATTTGTAATTTTTAATTGAGTTTCAAGGATGTTGTGACTTTTATAGATATTATTAAGATTTGAATAATATTTTTTTTTGCGATATTTTATGACATATCTATAAATATTTTACTAAAAAAAATTATTCTACAGAACTATCGAAACCTACACATTTTGAAACTATTGTATTAAAATATTTGTAAAGCTAATGTGAAATGTTTATAAATAAATAAATTAGATACTAATATATAAACGGAAAAGTTGCAAAAATGAAACCTTTCAAAATTTGTTGTGTCCGTTTGTCTATGCATATCAGAGGGTTTTTTTATATTTGTTTAACTACTGGGTTAATATGGATGAAATTTTGAATATGCTACTAACATAAGTAAAATCACGACAAAAAATATGTCAACAAAAGGTGTAGTCACCATCCAAGAAAGAGATGAAAAATCAATGTATAGATATATATGTAAATAAAACGTGTGAGTTATTGTTAGACAGGTTCCTGAGTGACTTTTAACTTATATAAATGGTAAGTAATACATTTACTTCCAGTCTCTTAAAAATTGAAATATACGTAAAAGACTGGATAAAAAGTTGATATCAGTTTCTACCAATGATGACGATAAAATTGTGTATACAGTTAGGTACTTAAGTGAACGGTTAAAACAAAAAACTTAAATTCGACAGAAAGATAAACACACAATTATTGTTTTATATTTGCATCGTGAGCATGTTGTGCTTGTGTGGATATATAAGTATACAGACAACTATTAGGGTGATTATCGTATTTAAAACGGAATAAATACTTCATTTGAGAAATTCACGCTACAAGGAAGTGAACCCGACTCTTGACTACATTAATGTAGCTTTCAACGGGTATAAAGATAGTATATGCCCTGTAGACAAGTAGCATTAGCGCCGAACGAATAGAATAGAAGATATATGTATGAGAATTACATAATTATCGTTACGCTAAGTATTATGTCATTCCCATACATTTAAATTCTATTTAACGCTAGTAACACCTGGTCTACAGGGCTAGTTTGGTTTTGGGAAATGCGACCATTTCCGCAGGATGCAAAATCAAAGCCACGTCAATCTATAGCGACTAGTAAAATAGGTATAATGATAATATAGTATACTAGTTTTCACCGCGGTTACGCCGCATGTAAAGCTCTATGTTGCGTACATAAAAAAAATATTAGGTGTTATATATATATGTAAACCTGCAATACTATACTTTCTTGTTTAATTCACTATAATTACAAAGAAACTAAATCAATATAGTGTAGACAACTACACAGCAAAACATAAAGGAAAATCGCAGCCAACCTGATTTGAAGTACCTACCTAATACGTAATTAATGACATTTAGGCAACCTGACAATGTGTTTGTTATTGAATACAGCGTTGGTTGTCTACATCGCAATTGCAACGAAATTTAGCTAATCTATCTATTTTATCGAAACCACATCATTTATCGGAATAAAACGTACCCTAAGTTACGGCCTGTGATATGAGCTTGCTCTGTATTGAGTTTCATTTAAGTCCGTTCAGTAGTTTTCACGTGATGCTCTGATAGACAGACAGACAAAAATTCTAAAAATTGCATTTCGGAATCTCCTGGTCCGAATCAACCCCCCTGATTTTTTTCACATTTTCAAACACAATGTATAAACTCGAAACATTTACAGATTTATTATATATAGTGTAGATAAATCTAATGTTTACAAAGATAATTTCGAAATGTTTATGGTGACAGATGATGTAATGTGTAATTTTCTTGGGCCGCAACAATCAATCCTAATCACAAGCCCTTTTGTACTTTCACCCATAATTACGTAATAACATAATCATCAAAGAGCTTACAAAACGACATCTAGGAAAACCAACGATGATAAAATTCTAAAGCGGAAAGTAATTTGAGAAGGAATGAAGCCTTACAAACTTCTAACTCGTTAACGACTATACTACCTTCATATGCAGTGTGGCACCAACCTGCACTATTTGCTTATTTACATTATGCTAATGTTATTTTTATTACTTGAATGTAAAGGGCGTAATCGTGTGAACAGCAGTAAATGCTTATTGAGACGTTTATGTATTATACATGGTTATGTGATTTAATTTATTTAGATTATAATTGAAATTTTTACATTTTCTACGCAGAGTTCGTTGTCGAAAGATACATATATTATAACATAACCTTACATCTTCATCGTCACCTGAAGTAAGTTGTATAATATTCAAATTTAAAAGTTTATAGTCAAACTACTAAGTATCTATTAATGACGTCGATGTTTTGAAAATCATGATAAACATAAAGTGAAAAGCAATAAGTATTATCCGCTTCGCAACGTGTTATTGATATTTTAAGAAAAGCGTCTTCAAATTTCAAGAGCTACAACAAGGAACAATAAATATCAAAACAAAAATTATTTTCGAATTTATTCATTATTATCGCTTTTCTCCTTTTCAGGAAAGTATCAACTGAGGATAAATCTAAAAGTTAATAACTCCCTGTTGTCTTTAACAATAAGCTGGAAGTTTCAACTCTGGTTAAATAAAATATAAACATACCTATATTTATAAAAAAACAGCACTCTAAAATCACTTGACCTATGTGTCACTCTTAAAATCAAATTTTCCAAGCATAATTTATAACTTTAGTAACAATTTTCCAAAGCCACAGTGGGACTGTCTCAAATCGAAGTTTAATAAAGCAATTATTATCAACTTTACATGAGAAGCTTAATTATAAATATATGCTTATTCAAATTTCAGGTAAGTAGTTTTAGTTTGACTTCGTTGGGTCACAAAATAAACATCAATGTGTGCAAACTCGAAACATGAACAATTGAGCTGAGAATCCGTAATTCATAGGTGTGTACGTTACTGCAAAACCGGGTTATGACCGGGTCAACCTAGTTGCCATAGCAATGGCACAGTGACCCATAACCTCGACAGAAACCAGGCAAAATTAAAATGGGACTTCCTTTTCCCATTATAGTTAACAAAGATGATGATAAACACGTCTTTACAGTAAACACCTCTTCGCGCGATTTATTTATTTAAACAACCAACACAGGTGGGTTAGATATAAATAATATAATAAATAAATAAATTAAAATTAAAGTAAAAATGTAACAGGTAAATATGTAATACGTAATAATTTAGAATAGAAATAGGTAGCATATAATAAGTAGTAAATGAATAAGATAGTAAGAAAAGTAGTATAAGAAAAAATTGTATAGGAAAATAAATAACCCACCCCTTTTCTAGTAGTAGAACTAAAAATAAAAAGACGAATAAAAGATATAAAAGAAAAGAAAACCCCCCCATCTTACCACATGATGGAGGAGAGGTGAATAAAAAAATAAAAAAACCAACATAGGTATCTATGATTAAATTCTCGCTGCTGCTGCCACTTTCAAGTTTTTGGAGATTAGTTCTTTTGTGATTTTAATTTCTGGTCACTCAAAGAGTAACTGGTAACTGCACTTTAATTACTATGCAATAAATAATAACAAAATTCTAAATGCATACCACATGTTTTAATTTTATAAAAGGACCGTACTTTTTATAAGATGTGTACAATTGCATACATTTTATGCGTTAATTGCCATAATTATAAATATACATTGTAAGAAAAAATATTTGATGGAAAACGATTTTTCTATAACGCAATTTATAGGTGACGTGAGCCATAATTCAGGTAGAAATTTCATTTATATTATCGAAGGAATCATACGCATGCCGGCCGCAGCCAGGTTACAGCTCGGGATGCGTAAAGTAGGGCAGGGCCAGTGGGAGGCTGAAGGCAGTTGGGGGAGACATCCCGATCGAGCTCGTGCGCCAAGCCGCGACCTGCCTCACGACCTACTTGATATAGCCCTGCGCGATGTATGGCTGCCAGGGATTCCTGCATTCAAAGCACCAACGACATAACAATAAAAGAAATGCCATATTAGGATAGCTAGCACGCAACGTCACGACTCAGTCACGATTGTGGCGTGTATTCTCCCTAATGGCATCGCTGTGAGAGGCCGTTGCATACGTAATGGGACTTTTAAATGCAGGGTTTTACCAACACGACTTAAACTGATGTTTTTAATCAAACGATTTCTTGACTGGACTCTATCTTTAGAATGAAGTAAGTTAACGTTTTCTCAAGTTTTCGCGAATAGTACACATAATAAAAACTACGTTTTAACGGTTCTAAGTGCGGTAATTTATTTGATTTTTATTATTCCGACTTTTCAGCCACTTTTCAGTAGCCGTGATCACGGAAGACAACGATGTCAAGTGTCAAGTGAGTATTGTTAAAGTTTTATTTGGCCTACCGCCAACTTGTTTATTTTAATTATTTAGTTTGTAGTGGAACACTTACAAGCATATAGATGGCGCTGTACAATAATAGATGTCACAAACCTTTCCCGAAATATACAAAGAATATATACAAAATTTCAACGATAACAGATGGGCCTAGGCCTGCGAGAAACAACACTAGCCTCGCTGGAAGATCTTCCTTCAAGACGGAGGAGCAGTCCATCTCGCTCCTCCACCCTATACGGGTCACCCCCTTCAAGTTTTAATTTGGTTTATGGTTATTATTTACTCTATGGGAGCCTAATCTAATTTAACTAAGTTACTTCGTAAATTATTTCAAGTGTGTAAGTATTTTATATGGACATAAAATGCATTTTTAAGTTCACACGATAAAGTACAGGTAAGTACAAAAAGAAAAAAATGTGACGGCAGCGCGGTTTTGTTTGACTGTTTGAGCAGTAGAGATATGAGTTGGAGATAATTAAAATATTTGAACAAAATGACATCATTTACTGCTAAGCGGAATACATTCTTTGGACTAGAAATGTCAAACAGTTTTTGTGTAGAGATGTGATAAAACTGTTGATGCTAGAATTTTCTACTACAGCTGCTTCTGATTCAAGCTAAATCATGCTTATAAACAAAGATTTACCTACTAAAAAAATGACATTGCTTTATCATTATTAATGCCATATATCTTAAAATAACATATAAGATGAAATTGTAAATTTTCCAAATTCCCTATTAAAATCTATAATGCCGTTAAAAATTTCCGTTAAAATAGAAAACCGATTGGCTTACTAAAAATATGTATTTATGTACGGTTGATCAAAAGTAATAATGAAAGTATAAACGAATTTGATTATTTGGATCAACACGGCTGCACGACGAGAAGAGCATTGAGAAATAAAATTATCTTTTCGTTCTACAATAACTTTGAATGCGTTAGTTTACTAACTAAATAGTTTGTCGTTATTGTTGGCATACTCAAATATATGGCAGTTAATATGTATTTATGGGAGATGACATGAAAGTATAGTTGTAGTTGTATGGCACCATTATACGAGTAATTAACTCGTATAATGGTGCCATAATTTATTAGATTATATGAAACCATGTATGACTGACAGTTGTGAAAATAACTAGTTGTATTGTTATAACAACCATGTTCCCGCGAACGTTCGCTGTTTTAAGATGGCGCCACAAGTCGGTGGGTGGTATTGGTTGTAGCACAAAAATATAAAAACGGCTAGTGTTTGATGAAAACGGATTATTCGATCGAGATTTGTGTATGTGTAAAGGTTAAAGTGAAGTGTTAAGTTGATGATTGATATTGTATTTAGATGATGAAAATGAAATAAGTGTTGATATCATGGAATGTATTTTTCTGAAGTTCGACGTCCCACATTATAAGTACGAAATAATAGCTCCCAGACAGGTTATATCTAATAAATAACACTTATTGAAAATTCAAACTATATGGTCGACTCGTCACTACCTTATTCTGTATGCGGCTAGCTCAGCTACAATTTGGCGTACGTTCAGGCATTATTAGGCCCCAGGTAGCGATCGTGACTTCTTAAGTGGTCGTTGTCTCAGTACTATTGTTAAGAGGTGCATGCTGCGTGTAACATTGTAGTCATTTCGAAACAATTTAAGAGGGATCATTTGAAAGACTTCTCTTAAATTTATTTATTTACTTACAAACATCGTTATCATTACAGTAGTCACCAAGATAATAGCGTGGAATAAATGATACATTATATATAAATACGTATTCAATAATCATAATACGGATGCAGTTCTCGTGAATTCAGTCACAGTACAGATAAAAATGTCAATTTGTTGACATATCTTGTTCAACCTCAAATAGGAAACGTTCAACCCTAATACAAAAGATACTCCTCTTTTGTATTAGGGTTTTCCAATTCAGGCATTGTAATATAATTATAGAATTTAATAACTTCGGTTAAGTTTGTGTCAGTTTATAGACAGTGAAGGGTTTCCGTAGATGTGATGAACGTTGATTGTTATTATTATTTGACTAGGGAACTCTAAATAAATTGCGTAAATGCTTGGCGGTCCGCGTCTAACATAGATTTCTGTAAAGGAGACAAACTTCCCTGTTGTGTGTTACTCTTCTACAGAACAATAAAAAGCTTTTAATCGAAAATAAATCATTTCTTAAAAACTATTTAACGTATTTTGTTCAAAATAATTTTATTTGAAACTGTTTTTAAGCTACAATCTAAGTTTTTTTTGAGAATTTTCCACTTCGTAGTTCGGGATACAAATAGGAGGAGGAGGGATATAAAATTAACAAATTTGGTAGCTAATATCTCGCGATCTATTTATTGACTGAAATAATTAAGTTTATGATTTTTCATAACCTGACTAACGATACCGCACCATGCCATGTATATTGAAAAATATTTTTTTATTTATTATATTTATAGACAAAATATGTGTTACTCTTGTCTTTATTTTTGTGTTCTTTTTTGAGATATCGTTACAACTTTGTGTAGTAACATAATTATATAACGTATCTTTCAGCTAAATTTCATTCATATAGAACAAGTAGGTTTCAATAAAAATGGCAACATTGACGAAAATACGAACCAACGGACATAAGATTTTACATTTTTTTTTCAAAATGGCTGTAGATTTCTTCAAAAAGCATAATTATCAAGTAGATATAAAAAAAGAGTACGGAAATTTTCGATGTATGTACAGTCACGATCAGCGTACTGCTTCTCTTTGGGTACCTTTGGAAGTGGTAGTATTCATAGCAGTAAGGAATTAAGGTGTTAGGTGTTGCTCTTAAGTTTGTTATTATACATGTAGTTATATAAGAATTATGTAAAATAATAATATAGATTGCGTAGAATATTCAATAACGCTTACATTCAATTGTTTTACAGTGGAATTATACTTGGCAAGTTTAAAAAATACTTTATCAATAATAAATTGTAGACGTAATTATATTTAATTGTTGTTAAAGTGTTTTGTGGCTATTGAAGATTTTGTAACATTTAAGTTATTGAAAATTATTGTAAATTTTTCTAAATGGGCATTATTCTCGTGCTTTGCTCATCGTGGAAGTGGCAATTTTTATATAAATTTTGATATTTATTACCAAATCAAAGTGTGACTTAGTTTTTTTTATGTTGCAAGTAAACTATATAATACACCTGATGGTAATATGTTTCCACCGCCCATGGACGTCTGCAATATGAAGGAAGCGATGCTTGACTTATTGCTATTTTAATAATAATCTATTCGGGCCCTTTTTCAAGAGCCTCTAGCAGCGGTCTGGGAAAATCTCTGGGGTGCTCATTATTGGTATAGATTTAGAGCCCTTTCTTTCATTGAACAATATTATAATTTTGTTTGATAATATTAAACTTAGCTTGAAACTAATACACTAGTAAAAAAGTAATGTTTGGTTATTTCATAACACTACAATGAAGTCCAATTGTTAGGGTATCAATTCCGCGCACGACTCCACAATGGACTTGGTCGGCTTCTTTTGTATGTTCGCGTGCGCATCATTATCTGCGGGCGCGCCCAATACGGGATGTACTGTATTTTAAGGTTACTATTGTTTTCTTATATCCAATTTTATACATTGTTAGTATAACCCAGTTCCATAAAGAAGGGAAAAGGTTACCAATTGAATTTAATGTTAATGAAATATATAAAAACATTTTAATGAGTTTAAATAATTATTTTTAATTTCTTTACTTTGTATAATTTATTTTGTGCAATTATAATGTCACAAGCCTTCAAACTTTTACCACTAGATGGCAGAGCCTCCGTCGTGCACGCTCCCTGTATTAGCAGGACTAAGTTACTGATGTTTCTAATTAATGCTTGTGAACGAGGGCGCAGGTCGTTGCTATGGGAAATACTAATTAAAATAAACATTCTTTACGGGCAATATATTTGTATTAATTTAAATTAGAACTATATTAAGTACGCTTTCATAATTGTATAAAAATAAACGGTGAGTGAGCACGATAATCACTTATGATAACAACTAATATGCCTCTTTTGAATATTTACTGCATCATTCGGTAGAATGCGTTGGTATAAAATGCTTCGATAGTTTCTAGAGTGAGTTGTCTCCAGTGCCTAAAAAGAGACCTGCATATACGACTAGTGAACTGACAATTGAGAACTTCAAAACTGGTATAAAACAGATTAAGTGGAAAACAAACGCGGTCAGCTGCAGCCTGCAGGTGAATTTAATAATTGATTATCTTCAAATTTAGATTATTCAATTCTTTGCGAGGTGAAGTGCTCATTTTTTAAACGTATTCTATCAAAGACCGTTAGAGATTTACTTGATCAGACAAAGACCGAGTCTCAGCCATCAACTCTCAAGTTGCCTGTACGAGAAGAGTTATAGCCAGGGCAAGTTGGCGGACGAGACAATAGAGGGTTTTTAGGATGAAACGGACCCGGTGTGAAACTTGTAATCGGACCACCGAGTACTGAAGTATATACCTTATTTCGATTGGTTAAGTATAAAATTAATCAAATGATAAGTGTAAAATGCAAGGAGAGATTTGGGTAAGGAAGTACCAAATATACCAAATATTAACTATTTGGGCAGGGTTTCCCATTTATTGTTCAGCCTTTGATGTGAATATTCACACAGCACAGTAAGCAATGAACACCGTCTACCCGCCACTACGCCTTTTATACGAAAATGCTACCCTACAAAACAATAACATTGCCTCATTGCTAAAAATAGCAATTACATCATAGTGTTGCCAGCCAGGATCATAAAAACAATTATAATAATTAGTTACTAATGCACTAAATTATCTAGATGATAATTTAGTGGGCTTATAACTAACCGGTAGAAAATGGTAATTTAGTTATAAATTGAATCATCTGATAAATAGACTAAAAATATTATCTATGACGATTGTCTATGTCATATTAATATACACTATGGTTCTCATGACTACTGTGGTGGACATCTTGTAGCATAAGCTTAAAATCTTCTGCCGTCCCGTTGGCGGATTTGCACAAACCATCGGTACGATTTTGAACACATCTGTACTATAACGTAATCATGTGCTTTAGATGTTCAATTCCACACAGCTCACGTAATGTTGCGTGTATCCTCTCAGCAAGGCCGTTTATCATGGTGACGCGATTGTTGGCATGTATGCATAGCGACCGATTGTTTATGCTATTCATTCATACTGTTTTTACAATACGCAAAATCATAGGCGTGAATTTCATTCAGGGACGATATTATTCCAATAGCTTACTGAAGTATACGATACAAAATATCCAGATCAACATCAGTAAACTGTAGGTACGTTACTTTTTCGCGATTAAACTTCTCAATCGATTGTATTTGGTGTTAATTAGTATAAAAATGTTTCTGAAAGATTAATGGAATTTGGAAGTTTAGAACGTTGAAGAACTGTTGCAAGTAATTGTGAAGGAAAGATGAGTAGAATATATAATCACCAATCTTTACATTTTTAAAGCGCCATCTAATGTTCATTGGCTACTGTTAGAGGAAACTTTTATTCAAAAAGTAACTTCTCCATTTATATTTGTCAACCCCTGTAATGCTTTTACTAGAAAAATATCAAAAAATTCTCCCGACCCGTATATAACCGATAATTGAACCCGGATCTTTTGAATTCTAATAACAAAATTGGTAGTTTGAGAATCATGAACTTAAATAACCTATTATATGGCGTTCTGTTCTTTTTTAATTTGATATTTACAATCCTTACATAAAAACAATGAAAACTAAAATATACCTATACTAATAATATTGTTACGAGCTACAGGACTCGAATTAAAAATGCCGTTGGAACTACTATATAATTTATTAGAACTGTACAAACACGTATAAAACAAATACAAATAAAACTAGATGCAACCAGTTCACACTACACGATTCAATACAATACGACACGTGTAAAGTCCGTCGTCTATATCGCTAATCGAGAGTACTCGAAAACGTCTTACTCGTTTCGTAGTTGTCGTTTAACTGCCCACCCCTCCATTCGGGCATTGTCTTATACTCACTACATAGTAAAATAAATTGGCCGCGCACACTGAGTTTCCGAGAAATAGTAATTTGCACACCTGCGAACGGCTAACGAAGTCGAAAACAATAACAATAAGGATTAGTTCGACGCTAATGATGGTTATAAAACAAGTAGAAAACCAATAGCATGTTTTTCTTAATTACAAATTCAAAACGCAAAAGAATTCCTAATCCGGGAAGACAATAAACTGCGCTTACAACAGGCAGCTGTGCGCTTATCTTTGACGGCACGTAACAATATCTATATACAGCTTGATTTACAAAAGATAAAAAATTACAAATAGTAGATGGGTCCCAAATCATCGACAGTTGAGAACATTCCCAAAACGCTGGCCGCGTTACCACGTTATATGGCAACGCTTATGCGTTGCCCAAAATACAGGCCAGCGCTTTGGTCGCGTGAGACATCTATCAACCGTTTTGATAGGTCTCGATAAAGGTGTGGTATTCTGCCGGCGCTTCTGACGCACGACAAGCCATGATGATCTGAACCACCGACTATCTCCGCATTGACAGTAATGAGGGATTGCAGCCGCTGCCCCCAGTCGAACAGAGGCAGCAATTCTAAATGTAGTGTCATCCAAGAGTGTGCCTCAATTCGATGAGGGCAGCGCCTAAAGTCACAAGCTTGACTCCCATTTTGAGACTGCTATCAGGCGGGTACGCTCAGCTTCGTTGACACTAGAGGACAAGAGATTTTATACTCCAACTTGCTTAGAGGCCCGTGCTAAAGCTTCTGTGATTTAGCCTCCACTGGATAATTTTGGCTCGGGCATGCTAGAGATCATACGTTTCTGGCCTCAGCCAAGTATTGGACCTTAAAGTCACTTAGTGATGGATTTATTACTTTGGCCAATGAGGTCCACAGTATTATAAACTGAGGACAGAAATCTGAGATTTTGCGTATTCCCAAGCCAACCAACCTAATTGGCAGGGTAGCTTGGGTCCACGTGCGGTCTTCAAAATCATATGTTAAATTTATAATGGAAGTTAGTGATTGTCTAATGGGGGAATCCAAAACATTTAGAATATTCGGGTGCTTCTACAGGAGAAAGCACCGTAGGACTTACACACAATTTCGAACAAATAAGCAATGCCGAATAATTATATATGCACTGTGTTTACTTATTATTTTCAAGTTGTTGTGTGTCTAAAATTTTGAATTTTGTCGTCAAAGAAAGAGTTAAAAGATTCTCCGAAGATAGGTGCTCCGAGGAGGCTCAACCTTTTTACTTACAATTTTTAAATTTGGGGCCAGATTAATAAATTCACAAACGAGGTTGTGACAAATTTCATTAAAAAAGTTCACATTTTGAAAAATTTGGTTCCAAGTCTATTTTGTCGAATTCTTCAATTAGTATGGTCAAATAATTTATCAGTCTACCTAAGTTGCCTCCTAGGGTACCATCATCTAAATATAAAACGCTAAATTATAAAATAGCTTTTCTATGACTGGGTGAATAGCTACTGAAAATATTGCAGGCCCGAGGTGTCCCTAATGACAACCAGTAGCCGAATGTATTAAATTGTTTTTGTATAATAGAAATGAATTTTTAAAGCATTCTGTTATTATTAACATTATGAAAGTTACATTAAACCATCACGTATTCAGTTAGTTCGTATTTTCAATTATTTGTCTTTGAAACGCGCTGAAAACAATCGGAATATTCCATTCGTACAATAGTTATCTTTAAGCAAAGATATTCTAGATTTACTCTAGCCCGCCTCTAAGGTATTACGCTTGAATTAAGGCTACGATTTGGCTCAATAAAAATCAATGAAAATAAAGCAATAAAACCTCTATAGGGGTATAATCAGCGCTAACGAGCCTTAGATTTGGTTCCACGATAGACGCTTGTATAGGAGCATTAAAACTTGTGTCCATAATAATCCAATATTTATACGACGGCATGATAAGCACGATAAAAGTTCGTATTATTTTAGAGCGTTTCGTGTGACGCCTGTGCATTGGTGATTAATATCACTATGGAATTACGGAATTGCATACAGACTGTTATTAGTATAAACATAGACAGTAATAACTTGTGTATTGAATCAATCATTTAACAACGGAAAATACTACTTTGTTGTTTTACTCTGTACATCCTATATTTGTATAATTTTCATTGCTATATTAAGCTAGGCTATGGCAATTCTAACAACGCAATTTTTTATAAAATCAATATCATAAATGAGATTCTATTACATATTAAGAAAAAGAACACATTTATTTATTTATATAATTCGGTATTCCGCCAATTAGAATAGTGGGAAAATTATGACATTAACACTAATTTTATTTTGTGCCATAATTTTAAATATTTTAGCCATTAAAAGGGGCTAATATCTAAGAGGGAGTAAGAGTTAGAGCCCGATTTTAAGTTTAAAACAATATAAATACATGTATTTAGATTGATGTCATTAAACAGCTATTTGTATTTATTATTATAACATTTTTGCTGTGTACCTACAATACGTGTAATAAATATTTTGTTAAAGTTTAAGAACTTGTAATATATGATATTGAGAACGGCGGCATAATTGAGTCTGGCGTTAACGAGTTTTGCTTCACCTCTTCAGTTAACCTTGCTATTATCGTCTGCAATTTTAAGTCGTAGTATATTCACAATATCGGACCGTCATTGGCAACGGAGACGGATAGTTACGAGAGCGAAGATTGCGCCACTTGGGTTCACACGGGTTCAGGCGGTGGGGCCACGCGATAAAGCTGGCCTTGGCCCCTGTGCACGATAAACAATGGCAATTATGAAATCGATGGGGAAAGCGGGGATCAAACACGGATTGTATACTATGCTGACGACTTATAGATCGCGGTCAATATTTTTTTAGTGCTTTGATACACTCTAGATTGCCATAGATCTGGCTCACACATAAATATAAATAAAAGTACTGACGGCTGAGCGACGTGTTATAAGAATATTTAAGCTTTTAGATATTAGAAATCCGAGCCAGAAACAGAACCTTTAAGTGTTCGGTTACTTTTTACATTGGATTTATATTCAATGCCTGCACTGTTTTTATTTATTTTTATGTTTTACTAGGCTATACTTAAGAAAAAATTTGTGGGTAGAGTACTTAAGGATGCGTCTGTTCTTATATTACACTTTATTAATTTGTGAGCAAATCGTTTGATAGCTGTATATAAATAACTAGCGGCTTCAGCAAACCTTATCCTGCCCTAAAAAAATTAAAATCTAGAATCCGATTCCAGCGCCAAGTATTTTGTTTACATTGATGGGTTACATTATTGAAGTTTTAGTAGGGATCACTAATTTTTATGTAACCTGTATTAATCAGGGATAATGTAGCATTCGAATGGTGTGCGCATGCGTCTCGCGGGCACGGACGTCAGTCGGTGTCCCGGATGCGCAGATATGCGCATGATCTCCCTCCTTGAAATACCGCTGCAGGGGCCCTCTAGCATCTAGGGAGCAGAGGAGTCTTCACCACTGTTGTCGAAGTGAGTTTGCACTGCTTCCCAGGGCATTCTCAAGCAGTGATGCGCTAGGATCAGCGTGGGCGTAACTACGTTCTAATTCTCACGCTCTTCCTACCACAGCGCGGGGCACATGGGAGGAGGATGGTTTTAGTGGAGTATTGTGTTGGTAGGTACGATGGTTCGAGTCTCCACACAAGCCGGTCGATTACTGTTTCGCATCCCCTAGGGGATTACTTCCATAATCGACTATGGTCTAATCCCTAGCAAAGGACCCGGTATTGTGCGAAATGCATTTCCCCCGCCTTAAAAAAAAGCATTCAAATGCTGAAATAATTTTTTAACTTGTTCTAGTAGTTGAGTGTATTTGTTATAAACAGAAAAATACAAATCTTTCCTCTTTATAATATTGGTATAGATTAAGAGCTTATATATATATATATTTAAAAAAATCATGTTTTCTCATTTTCTCTATCACTTTCTTTGCCAGATTAAGTAATTATATCCATAAAATTAGGCGACCTGGAAGAGATCGCTATAAGCGATAATAAGACGTTCTATCTAAATTACGTGTATCTATGTACTTTTAAATTGTACTTTACAAGATCAGAACTTAGTTCGAAGAAAAATTTGTTCTATTATTATGTACAATAAATTAAACTTACTGGAATTTCTAAGTTTAGAAATGCTCAAATGTATACCAACAATAGTGTCAAAGAATGTCATACCTCATGATAACAGTATCATGTGATAACCAAATGGCCTATTACTCGTTAATCAACGTATAAATTAAATTATTTATTAAATAATAATAACATGATAAAACAATTATGTGATTTACAGTCTCTGGTTCAACGATTTGATTAGCTATAAATTCGAGTATTCTACACAAACAAGTAAATCTCTAATCATGGCCGCCATGTCATTTGAAATTCCACGAACATGTTTCTGAGTCTATCTGTAAATAAAAAAGAAGTGTCTGTCTGCGATTTCTAATTAATGCTAAAATGTAATTGAAATCTAAGGGATTGAAGCTATTACTATTATAATGTAAGTTTTCCAAGACACTACCTAACTAACACTCGTGTGTATGGATGCATTTAAAACAATAATATCGGAATAATAAATAAGTTTTATATACACTAATATTACAAAAGTGAATCACAAAATTCAGTATAATTATAGTTCTAAGCTAAATCATAGTTATAACTGTGTCCCCGTCCTTTACGCTATGCAATATAAATAATATATAAGCTGAATGAATCTCGCTGCCAAATTGGCACGCATGTTGTTTGTACGTGTTTTCTTAGTATTTTGACCTATTCTTATACTAATATATAGGACAGATTATTATTAAATTTGATTACTCAGATTATATTGGAATGTCTACTTGTACTACATAATCGAAGATAGGTATAAAATTTAACAAGGTATAAGTAAATATAACAAATGATTGTTTGAAAAAGATTAGGTACTCTTCGAGCAGCAAAGAATGCACCTCTATAAACCCCTAAAACTTACGTGAGTTGGTTTTTCTTCTATAGTTTCTATTTGATTAATTGTTTAGCAATGTAGCAACTTTTTTTAAATATGTGTTTTATAAGACAATTGTTATTGCTGTTATTCTTCATTGGTGTCTATTTTGACTATTGTTGGACAAAATACAACATTTTGATGACAACTTGCGATTTTAAAGTCGCGATTCCACTAGTGGCCGCACAGTGTGCGGCACAATTTCTTTTGGTGAAGTCACGCCAGTAAACATTTAACAAAATGTGTGCGTAAGCATTTGCTGTTCTGTATGCGCACTGGAGTCTTGCACAAAATGTATACGTAGTAAAGGTGGTATA
The DNA here is from genome assembly GCA_039645545.1 of Dendrolimus houi. Taxonomy (NCBI): domain Eukaryota; kingdom Metazoa; phylum Arthropoda; class Insecta; order Lepidoptera; family Lasiocampidae; genus Dendrolimus; species Dendrolimus houi. The sequence continues at coordinate 9,769,145 of CM077127.1, read as the reverse complement.
TCAAAATCTTGAAATATTTGCAATGTAAAGTTCCATCGTAAATCTGTACACTGAATAAATACCTAGTATAAGTTTAGGTGTACTATAAAAATCTTAGCAGAGCCAACGTCATAAATTATTCATAAGAATTAATAGCTTTACAAGTTGGACCGTAAATAATGTTGGTTGAAAAATACGGTCTGGGTTTGAGGCTAAAAATGATGAGGATTGGACGTGGGATGCATTCAAAATAATTTATGAGCCGTTACTAAAGTAGGACTCACAAGTAATTAACGTAAATAAAGCCCTTGATTGCTAGATTGTTCAATTGTTGATGCAGTGTTATGGAAACGTACCTACTATAATAATTGTTTCTTTTAATATATTATAGTCCGGATATGACAGCTTAGGCTGTGGACTGACAATTCAAGTTGACACGTCGGACCAGTCCCCCCTATCCGCATCTGCTAGCGCGATCTCGTCAGCATATATGAGCAACCATGGAGGTTGCTCATGCGCTTTTCTGATGCTGTTCGACACTTCATCTAATATCACGCTGAACAGAAACGGGCTAAGGACAGATCCTTGGTGCACTCCTACGGTTATGGGGAAGGGTGTAGTTTCGCTAACAGCGGTCCAAACTATGGAATTGGAATGACGGCACATGTCCCGAACAATGTTTGACAACGGCTGGCAATAATAACTATCAGATAAAAAGCAAAAATGTTTATTGTGAATGAAAAATTCTTTAGGTAAATTCCAGAGCGCAATTACTTTTAAAATAATTTATTCAAATATTAGCAATGTTATTTGACATTAACGAAAATTTTCAACATTTTTAACTATTATTCTTTCTCTATTAGTAAAAACACTGACCTTTAGTAGCCGACCGTACTTAAAAAGTCACTTTAGAGGTAATTAAAGTTAACATTTGACCCTTATAACAAGACCTTCCCGTACAATTTTTCAGACGCAATTCAACTAAATCACGGTTGTAATTAAAATATTACATAGTTAACCTTGTTTAAACTAATGCTTAAATGTATCAAATTTTGATAAGATTTATAATAATCTTTAGCTATTTAAATTATCTATGATATAAAATGCCAATTTATAAAATATGTTTATACTAAAACTGCTCAAACATCTTGTTCTGTAATTATGTCTCATGCTGATCGTAGACGTATCAACTAAATTGTAATTTGGTTGAAAGGCGCATAACTGCAAGGACCTGACGGCAGTCGATGGCATTGAATCTGTCACTTTTATGTTTATAGTGATGACTTTGTTTGCTTCATACAAATTGAAAGTCAAAAATCAACCATCTATTTGTAATACCTAGTTCATTATTATTTCCAGACTGTTTCTATAAACGGTTTGAAAAATAATTAAGCGAGTTTGGACTAAAATTTTCTTTTAAACATCCTAATATTGCACAGCTATTGGCAGTCTCATATAGGTTTCGAACTAACGAACGCCCTTTCGTTTTTACTGCTGAACGGTCTGGCAATAATGCATTGAGTAATAACATACAAAAATTATTGAATTCTCAATGGCTCTTCGCTCAAAAGAACCCTTGAAGTATTAATTAATATATTCCATTATTTGAGATCCAGATACATATTTAAAAAAAGTTAATTATACTACCTGTATGCAATACAAATGCATACGTATGCTATTTTTAAAATATTAAAAGGAGCTAATCCATATTATGTTTATTGTAATACAACATATCAGCTTATAAATTTAGGGGAAACGCTGGTATATCCCTATTGACCATTTAAGGCAGATTGGTTGTGTAATGCGAATTTCATAAATCAGTAATTTCGACGAGTAGATTTTTCTGCGATGCTCTCTGTACACAATCTTGTATGCAAATTGTAGTAGACTTTTTTTTATCAAGTATTCCGTAACACTTTGTACCTAATTAAAACTTAAAGTCATTATTACAAAATAACCATCTAGAATTAGTAACATGAACAAGCAGTGGGTCGGTCATGTGTGCATTTTGGCATAGTGCAGGATACTTCCTGGTTTGATGAGGCAAGGGCCTCTAAAAGCGCGGCGAGCAGAAGATCTGGCTCAGTGTTATACCTTGAGACTGTATACCAGTGTTATACTTCAATAGACTGATGGTCATAAGAATTGCCCTAACATCATCGGAATGGAGGACAATAAGTCAACGCCGCATCCCATTCATTCAACTATAATGTGATTTATTTGGGAGTTATTTTTTAAGATACATGAACCTAATATTCATCAATTTTAACGCATGTACAAACAGAACAATTTATTTATGTGAGTGTATTCCAAACCGCAGAAATTCTTTTCGACAAAAGTAAATCAGTCTCTTTTCATCGTCCTACGCTCCGAAATGCATTTTGCAATCGAATTAACATACTTTAAATACTGCGAATACACAGTCTACCTGTGAAATATGGCACATTTTTTTAATTTACATTATTTCTTTTCTTTGGTTTCATATTGGACGAATACCAAGAACGACATTCAAAGACGTTTTTTAAAACCGATATTGTTTTGGAAAGATCCAATGCAAAATAAAACTACCGATTTTAATATATTACTATTAATGGTTACACTGTCGCACTCAGAGTCGGATAATATCGGCAATTAAACCTAAATAGCATCGATTAAAGTTCATATCTGTCATATTTAATTATTATTCAAGTGTAGTTATGTGACAAAGAAATGAACTCATAAAACCCGTGCATATTCATAATGCGAAAAATAAAAAGCAATGTTACCTCTAGTAAAAACTTTAAATATACTTTGCTAATTTTTTATACGAGTTGACGTTTTGACGGTTCATTAAATCATAACAATATTTGCTATGATTATATTGGATTAGCCTTGGTAAACCACGAAATACCAGGTCTTTTTAGCGTTACGTGAGTCATGGGGCTCTGTATCTATAATTAATAGTTGTAATGAAACAAATTTCCTGTCATGATTACGTACGTACACATAATTATTAAAGTTGAGATGTTTGTGTTGGTACACGTAGTATACCTGCTTTATTAAATATAATTATAGCATCTATATTTCAAATAGGTCAGTACGGATGACAACTGTCAGCTGACTCTTTCCTTTCTTTCACCTTATCCCAGTTATTTGGGATCGGCACAATACACCTTTTCCTTCCACACTCCTCTATTCTGACATACATCTTCTGTCACACCATAAATCATCATGACAGCTGATATCGGTTGTATAAATATAGAGATGTGGCACCTTGGATATAACGTGTTGATGAGCGATTATTTTAGAGTACTAACAACAATTAACAATGATTTTAGATTAGATGGTAATGTTTACAACTGTGCAAATAACATAGTAAGTAGCAACTTTTTTTACGAAAATGGGTAAGTGCTTTGTTACTTATGCCCAGTTTCAATATTGCAAAAACGAGTCGTTTTTGATACCGACGGTTAGCATACTCTACTTATGTTTATATAATGAACTGTTCGTGGCTAGTTACTCATGAAAGTACCAACTACCGATGGGAGGTATTTTCTAACCGATCGATAGACTTTTTGTATGGCAACGACAGATGAAGTGTTTCTATATTGTAACCGCTGGTTGTCAACACTACTATTCGTAGGAATTTTATTACCGCCCGATTTCGGCCGGTTGCCGGTTTTATTTGGGTTGCCGGTTTTTTATCGTTATTAATACGTGATTTTAAATTAAATTAAACTCAATTTTTTTACTTCTTTTGACTTAAATTTAAGTTCTTATTTATATCTTTCAAATTCACTATTTCTATCTTTAACAGTTCTAATTACAATTCAAGTATTGCTTTACTATTCATCTTTATTAATATTATAAATGCGAAAGTAACTTTGTCTGTCTGTCTGTCTGTTACCCTTTCACGGAAAAACTACTAGACCGATTTGGTTGAAACTCAATATAATTATATACTTTTTTTGATGCCGAGGAGGACATAGCATACTTTTATTTCGGAATAAAAATGGGGTAGTTTCCGGGATAAAAGTGTAATGCTTTCACGGAAAACTATTGGACCGATTTGGCTGAAACTTGGTATATATGTAAGTTCAATATCTAGACGAGACATAGGATATTTTTGATTCCGGAAGAGAGATAGAGTTTGGGATAGATTTATGTAAAGTTTATCCCAGAAAGTGGGATAGATTTTGTTTTTTTGTGATGTCATTTTCGTAATTTTCGTCGACAAATATTTAAAACAACAAAGTTCTCAGTTCTCAGTTGTTGCCAACACAGATAAAACTTATATGGTTAATGCCACTTTTCTAATAATAAGGTCAAAGGTTCCAAAGTCATTCAAATAAAAATTCAGATTTTATTCAAAATAAATTCCACTGGAGAACACTTTTTGAAGGTCACATAAGTCAATTTTTTTTTATCCTATTCTATGTACACCGCTTCGCAACGTGTTATTGCTGTTAAGGAGAAGAAGCGGCAAGAAACTCCTCAGCAACACGTCTAGCTAAATATTGTTTTTCTTTAAATTTCTTATTCAATTTATATCTCAAGTTCTCGTTTTTTTAATAAGTTTTATACAGAAGTATGTTATAGAATTACTTTTTGAAGAATACAACTCCATTAGTTGTAGCAAACAGTGCATACTCCATAAGACCCAGACATATAAAAGGAAAGAAAATTATTATTAAAGTTATAATAATGAGATGACGTACTAAAATGTCATACTGCAATATATCTCCATAAATCCCTTACAAGCTTGGCAAGATAACCTTATACAAAATATAGTATAAGATGTTAGAGCGAGCTGCTATGTAAAAAAATTTTGTCATTTAAGTATTCTTCCATAATGTAGTAAGTATCCCTTTTTTAGCAAGATACCTTTTATTTTAGTTTTGAATTTAGTGAAAGGCAGATCTAACATTTCACTCGGAATCTTATTGAAGAAGCGTATACCAACCCCCAAGAAAGAGGACAGTACTTTTTGTAATCTAAAAGATGGCAATATCAGTCTATTACAATGCCTGGTGTTGAAATTGTGAACATCCTTGTTATTCTTGAGCTTCACCTGCGATAACGTTATAGTTATCGATCGTGACCTAATGCGTCTCCAATATAGCGTTAAAAATAACACTGTGAATGAATATAATAACATTATAAATAGATAACATATTAGTATGTACTAACTGTCAATATTTAACGTCATTAACAATAAATTACAACATCAACAAATAACACATTAAATCCATCGCTACATCTGTGTGAAACGGTCGCATTACAAAAAGTTCCCTAAAACAATTGAATGAAAACAAAAAATTGGACAAGGTTTCGACAAAGTTTCCGTCATTTGACTCTGGTACCACGAAAATCGTTGTTTTTAGCCTAAACTTATTTAAAAGAAATTGTGATCGAAAACCAGAAATCCCCATAACTAGCGAAAAATTTCTGAACAACACTGTTTCTTGTGACAACACTCTTTTCTTTTACAACAAATCCAATGACATTGGAACAATCATTATTTAAAAAGTTTATATGTTGTTTAGATTACTGCGTTTTGTTTCTGCAAGATTCATATAAAATTGCTCTGTAATTGTAAGTATTTTTAAAGCAGGTTGATTGAACGCTTGATTTTTAATGACAATCGTATATCACAAAAGTCTCTTCTTTTGAAAATGTATTTATTTTGTAGTTATACCCAACTTATTGAATTACGTTGCGTGTACTACTACTATAACTATGTTGCGTTAGTAAAACGCTTGGGAGGGAACTAGTTACTGATAATTGACAGTATTTGCAATTGTCAATGAGCTTGTGAAACGCTCGTATAGCCCTCTCAACCATCGGTTATTAGTAGCTTCAAAATTAATCAGTTACTATTACAGACAACCGTCGATAAAATATAGAAACCGGGGGTTAATCAGCTTTATTATTACTCTTATCTGCCCAGCAGTATCACGACTAACCGCTAGTAGTAACCGTGAATTTTATATTTCAGTACGAAAGTTAATATAACGTTATACGTATGTCACTAAAATAAAAAGGGATACAATAAGTTTTAAAACTCTAATACACTGAAGCCAAATCGATTTTCGATAAGTCATAATATTTATAGATTTAATCTAATCATGCTTAGCTACACTTTTAATGACACTAGTACGTTACTTTGTCACCCTTGTGAAATCATATCGTGATTTTAAGTCATAACTTTATTATCTGTACATATAATAAAACTGTAGATGTCGAATTTCTGTACAATGAAAAAAAAATGCTTAAAAACCGAGTCAGGGGGATGTAAGAAGTGAAATAGAACTAATTTAGATTTTTTTAAATTTTCTGTTTTCTGTTTGTACCGGCTAATCTCCGAAACGACTAGACCGATTTAAATGAAATTTTATATGGTGGTAGCTTATATCCCTGGTTAACATATAGGATACTTTTGATCCCGAAAAATTAAAGAGTTTCCGTGGGATACTTAAAAAACCGCACCACGCGGACGAAGTCGCGGGCATCAGCTAGTTAAATATAAAAGTGCATACATTTATCTTTATTTAAATGTACAATTATGTCAAGTTTATAGTACGTTACACGTTACGTTATATGGATATGTCAGCCATACCGTTGTGTCCTACTAGATTATATAGATATATAGATTCTCGTCTTCACAATCGCCGTTGTATAAATCTTAACGAGAAAATAATGAGAGAACACACTGCAATTTTATAAAGCAGCAAACAAGTGGAACTTCTATATGCTATACGTCTTTATATGCAACATACAATCTTGTCAATTGATTCTAGGAAACTTGGACTTTGCACTGTTTGTTTCCTCGTAGTAAAGAATAAATTGATGTCAATTTTTTTTAAAATCGAATTTTAATATTAAGCTAGCATGCACTTTGAAAATCGATTGAAAGTTTAAGGTAGGAAAACTTGAAGCGAAGTTTCGAGGAAGGAGAAGAAGTATTTTCATAAAAACCATCAATAGGTTTTTAAGAAAATATTGTGTATTTGTGTAGAAAGCCTCAGTTATTTAGTGAAAAATTACTTTTAAAGCTGCTTAAAAGTCCTAGGTTAGTGTCAGTTAGAGTCAGGGTTTAATATGAGTTGGGTTTTCGTTTGGTGTTAGTTATTTTAAAGATTAGTACTTAATACTTGATATCTGATAAATAAACAAACCGTATAAAAGCTTATTAAAAATAATTAAAAATATTGTCAATTTTAATCTGTTCAAGGATTTCATGCTTTTTAAATGACAAATATATCATATTCTAGAATGTTCAAATTATAGTAAAGTTGTGCTGTCGCACAGTCGCCTTATACATGTGGCGCGAATTTTTATTATAGCCAGATATTTTCCCTGATATGTTGCTACGTATGAAAGTAGAATCACAAAACAAGTGTATGACAACATTGTGAAAGGATAGAGTTGGTGCCGGTAGACTGCAACGTACACATCGGGATTAAAAATCAGAAGTGTTAAAAAAGAGGTCAGGTAAAAAGCATATCAAATAAACACGCATGTATGAAGAGCTCAATGAAAGTAGATGAAGCGAAAGTTGTTTGTGAGGATCGTCGCAAGTGCAGATCCATAGCCTTTGCCTACCCCCATGAGAAACAAACGTGGTAATATGTATGTATGTATGTTTTCAGACGTATTCAGTATCATATTCAAAAGACGCACCTAAGAGTGAATAAGTAAAGATATAAAAGAGAGAAATACATGCATTTCTGTTTGCATATTCCGTTCAGTACATTAATTTACGTCGGCGGTACAAGCGTTTAAACAGCGTAATTTCCTAGATTTGTTAGACGAGGAACGCGGGCTCTGGCTGACCTCGTAGCTAATTTGACTTCGAATACAATAATGGAAAATCTCCTTGACATAAACGATTTACGTACAACCATAATAGTCGACTTTTATTTCAAGCTATTGGTGTCAACGGCTGGAAATATTTACTTGAATGCCTAGCCTATTTTCGTTTTATAATATGAGCTTTACGCCCCGCCCACAGATTAGATCGCGTGGATTACAGGGCTTCCTGCGGTGTTTTGATTTCAAAGGGCTGAGAGGTCAACCACTATAAGTCTATCCGGACATAACATGTACAATTATTTTTTTGTTATCTTCTTCTCATATTTTTACGTTCTTGTATCGGTTAGGTGAGCTGGCTAACAAACTAGCATTTTTGGGGCCTAAAATACCTACATCAAAACGATTCAGCCCAGTTGGGGCTGAATCGTTATCAGTTGTTCTCTGCCATCTTTATTTTTGCTGCAATCCATTAAAATATGTTGGACATCCTCACGAGATCCACACAGTAGGCAGCTGGGAGAAACAAATTTACTCATGAGGTGGTAGTAGTAGTAGTAGATTAGTTGAAATTCAGATGTTCCTTCTAAAGGTATATCTGTTGTATTTTGAAATCTCTTTAAATCGCAAATATTTTCAGTCTAATCTAGGTTGAGCGATGAGTCAGTCACGACATTTCATACCTATAGCTATACTTAAGTAATTCCCTAAAATTCCAAACTATTCTACTCGTGTCAGAATCGCAATCTAAATCACGCAGTCATCAGGTCGTTACCCTCATTATCGCTTTGCACGATAACGCGAAATATGGAAAAATCATCCTCCACACTGATAAAGGCGTCCGTTCAAATTAATTCGGTCTTTTACGGTGAGAACATGTTTTTTATTTTTTCACAGGTTTTATTTTCATCGTAGCGAGGCAAACACACACCAATATGCACTCCAGGCGCTGCATGTTCCAAATTTATGTTACACGGCCTCCTAATTTAGTGGGTGCTACACATTCGCGCGAGAACACGAAAAAAGAATACACCCATCTCACATACTTATGTCTCGCGCTTATCTTGCGTGCTTACGGTGCTCTCGCGATACTCTCTAGAGAATGTCGAGGAATACCTTAAAATGATGGTATATCTGTGACGTCTGTTCCAAATGCATTAGGGGATTTGGCGTATCGACGATCATCTTTAATAATAATATGGAGGCGGATTAAACAAGTAAAAAAAAGCAAAGTAATAATATAAGAAAGCAACTTCGTAAATACACGTATATCTACACCCACTAAACACACCACATCCACAGTAAATAATATGGTAAAGCATGATTTAATAGAATTATGATTAGGTATTGATTGCCCCTTGCCGAGTGACTACTACGTCATTAAAGGTCGTCATTAATAGCTAAACGCTGTTGGAAAACGCTGGGTTATGCTTTTTATAGACTAAGAGCTAGCGGTCGCTTCGAGTAATTTCATATCGCACATAGTAGATATAAAATTGTAGTGTAATATTTCAGTGTTAGCTATTCAAGTAAATAATAATATAATATGTGCACCGCGATTGTTTTATCATCCCTTAAATTACTATTTGTTAATAAAATAGTAATATTGTGAGTTGCTGCAAGGCTGTCTTCTTAACATGTTTTAATAAATTAATTTAAAAAACCCGGAGCTTCTATTTTTGACAAGTACGCGTCAATAAAATCATAACTTATGATTGAAATTATTAAATGCTTTTAATACGTGATTCTGGCAGTTACAAGTTACAGTCAGGCTAAAGTCGATGTCAGGCACTATTTTAGATAGAAGTGCGTCTATACCTGGCATTATGAGGCAAGTGTAAGACACCCGTCAGGCTTTCGAACAGTATAATAGTTTAAATATTTTAAGCTACCGTAAGATACTATGTGATGTTAAAGATAAGTTACATCTATTTGGATGTTAGAAAATGTCTTATATCGCAAACATAAGCGAAGTCTGTTTCTCTTGACGTGCACATTACGTATATTCATAATCTTAGATAGAGGTTGGCGCTGATGAGTGAAACCTCCGTGCTACAATAATCAGTATGTTAATTTCCAAATTTCTATCCTAATACTCAGCAAGTTACTCGCATCAACCGCTAGCTCTTCTATTAAGAACTCATTCTGGTCGCGCATTCAGCGTGATGTTACCTCTTTTGGCCCCCGACTGTTACGTAATTATGCTCCATGTTGCTGAAACTGGGTCGAGTGCAGCATTGTTTCAGTGTGACAAATGCTTGGCAATATATATTTTAACAGTCACGTTTATAACGTCAACTGCAAATGATTTATTTATCGGCTTAAGTACGATATTACTCCCTACTAGTATTGCCAGGTTAAATCGGGGCAGCAATTAAAACAAATCGGTATTTAAAATTGTAGATCGGGATAAACAAAATAACCTGTTTTTTAAATTAAGATTTCATTACTTAAATTTCTAATAATAGATTATTAGAAATTTAAGTAGTAATAATAATGCTTTTCAATTGATTTATCGCGACGTTTGGCGTTCCGATCAGGTACAAATCGGGACGCATCCTCAGACCCCCGTAAATCGGGACACTTAGCAACGCTACTCCCTACCTAAATATTAATGTGAAACCTAAAGGAGGTTTCCACTAATCATGGTTTTATTATGTGAATCAATGAATCGGTTGTTAAGAATATCGGTCAAAAACATATCAGCCCACGTATTTAGTACGAACTTTTTCTATTTTTGTTATTTGTAACTTACTTCCTACGACATCTCAAAAGCGTCCAGAAATATCGTTTTGACATACTTAGATAAAGTTTGTAATAGTTTCGTTTTTACCATTTGATATCGGAACTTAGAAATATTTTTTATCATTGATAAGTTGTTCGTCACTATTAGTCAGTATATTTATTACGTAATTTCTCTGCTGTGTTAATGTATTATACTACCTATCTCATTGTTTTGGCAAAAATTTACATTTTTGAAGCGTTTCGGAAAAAATGGTCTAGTTTAAAAAAAAATATTTTCCAATATGCTTACATTCATATACCCACATTAAAACGTATTCAACTGTGGTACAGAAACCTCATGGGTTTATTCGTGCCGCATGATGTATTTTATACGACTCTGTACTCGTGTAAAATATATCATAGTGCACTTTAAAATGAAATCTTATACTAATATATAAAGCTGAAGAGTTTGTTTGTTTGATTGATTGGACGCGCTAATCTTAGGAACTTCTGGTCTGATTTGAAAAATTATTTCAGTGTTAGATAGCCCATTTATCGAGAAAGGCTATAGGCTATATATAATCACGCTAAGACCAATAGGAGCGGAGCACCAATGAAGAATGTTTGAAAATCGGGGGGTTTTGAAAACAAATTAAACGCGGACGACGTCGCGGGCACAGCTAGTTATCCAATATTATTGTCATATCAAAAAATAGGAGCAAAGGCAGGGAATTGTTACCGTCATTTGGGGAAACACGTATGAATAACATATTTAAGACAACTTTAATTGCTTTTGTTCTTCTTTTCTACTAGTATTTCATTGTAATCACGGCCTCTGTAGTTAAGCGGGCTAAGCCTTTGCCGGCCGACCTCACTATAATGCAGAGGTACCGGGTTCGATTCCTAGTATGGTAAATTTCGTAAACAAACTTTCCGTTATTAACTATGGTCTGGGTGTCTTGGATTGGCCCCGGAGCGGTTCGTTGTATTATTACCCATAACAGAAGCGTAACTTGTTTAGCTTGAGGATATACAAAATATATGTTTGTCTGCCGATTATTTATTTATTTATAAAAATATTTTGAGAATTAATTACATACCTATTTTTCCATTAGGACTGTACGGCCCGTAGCTGCTGGAGGATAGTGGAGAGGAGTATCCATTGTTAGGCAGTGGCTGCGCCGGGGTGCCGGGTGATGGGGAGCCACCCCCCGTACCCCCGCCGGCCATCCAGTCACGCACGTGCCCGTTCAGCTGGAGCCCGTTGTGGCTGACCCCAGGCTCGGCCTTCACCTGGCTGGGCAACACGCCCCGATACGCCACTTCGTTCTTCAGGTCCATTCCGCTGCTACCGCATGCTGGTGTGCCGCCACCGGCCCCGCTGCTCGCACTCCACACTTCTGTTGCATCAAAGAAAGGAAAAAAAATATAGATAAATAATAATTCTTTATTGTAACTTAAAACATAATATACAAATGAAAAAAATTATCATAGAACGTACAATCGCTCTTATCGTTAAAAACCATTTATTACAGACAAATTTCGGCTAGGATTGATGTGATAGGTAGATATTATATTACAATGTATTATGAAACAGTGCCTCAGTAATCCGAACATCGAAAATATAGCTCCCCCCGTTCGGATCCACTGAATATTTAAATTATATACTGAATATTATATATTTTTGAAATAAAAACAAAGTTTTTTCAAATTTAGAATGTGTTTGCAATATCAGACATAAGTTATTACGCTTTGTCTCACAAGTTACGTAGGGTAGGTGTGCATTCGGGTTGTACAGGCTCTGCTGTATTAGTATTCGGATTTACACACCTAAGGAATAAATACTAAGAAAAGTAATTTTGCATTTCGCATATTCTGAAAGTACGGATGGGATACATAGGGATAAAAACATTCGTCCCATAGGGAAACGATTCTCCCTGCTGTCAAAGATATTGAAAACTGTGCGAACCATAAATAATACATGCGACTCATGTCCCAACTGTTTTTACATCTACTGTTAAATCGCGGCATAAATTGTAATAAAAAAATATCAACAATTTTGTAACATCATTTTATACTTCTAAATTACTTTTCAGTACATTATTATTTAATTTACATAAATTTGAGCTAAATATTTACTATCATCAAGGAAAAAAATACTGGTTGGTAGAATACCACAGAAAAAAATATTACTTGATGTTTCATATGTTATATATGTTTCATCAGATTTAGATATGGATTTACCGCCTAATTTTATTAGAGAAGTAGTTGTTTGTTTAACTAATCAGTTTTTATTTACTTTCCTCATATTCCAAATGAAAAGCAGAGTGTTAACCTCGGGTGAAAGGCCTATTTAGACACTCGAACTATTAGCGCCCTTGCTACGCTCATGCGCCAAACCATCTCGTGCCTAAATATGTCATCTTCACCTCTCGTGTAACAATCTACTATTTTTATTATGTACTAGTTTCTGAGAAAAAAGTTACATCATAATCGAGATACTCCTTTCCAAAAAGCATATTTAAAAGATTTCTAGAGTGTATAATTATATTCTTGGATGTAAAGAAATATACATATATGCACTTTACTAAAGAAAATAGTTTTAATGCAACCGTCAGCTACTTGGTTAGTATCTAAACATAATTACGTATCTGATGAACTAACCATACTTTGAGAAACTATAAAAATGTCTTAGGCAGTCTATCTATGTAGCGTAAACAACCACATATTACTTTTTGTCATTTTAATATAAGAAACAATGTATGATTATATTTTACTATTGTCTGCGTATAAACAAGAAAATTATCTTGGAGTTTTTGGTTGTATGAGTTTGAATAACAGAAAATCTGAACCACGAGAAGTACATAATGAAATTACTTATTCTGATATAAAAGGAATATTGTATTATAAATTTACTAAGCTAGCTCACTTGGAAGAAGAATACTAGGGATGAAAATCGTCTAGTAATAAATCTGAAACACACCTACATTATACCGGCCTTATTCATATTGTGTTAGAGTAAGTTTGAGATATTATTGTTGCGCGAGTTCATCAGACAGACAGACGGCCCACCTGATGGAAAGCGGTCACCATCGCCTATGGACATTTGCAACACCGAAGGTGCTACAAATGCGCTGCTGCTCTCTTAAGGGAGGCTGGAACCTGGCCACTAATGCCGCCGGAACGCAAGTCAAAGTTGTTATGGCGGCTTACTCTAGACCAGGGGTAGCCATCCAGACGAGCAAATACCCTACCATCGGGCTGTGGGTTGTTTTATCGCCTCTTACAACAGGCCGCCCGCTCGCAGGAAATTATATTCTCTCTCCGTTCCTGCACGGGTTAAAATTCTTAAGAATAATTAATTCTTAAAGAAGCCTATAAACTTACTCTAGCTCAATATGGATAAGACCGTGAATGACTAAATTCATCAATTAAGATTGCTAGGACGTTAAGTATATTATTTATTGATCCTCACATGTATGACGGCCACCTCTAATCTTTACTTTTCCCAATTTTACTGCACCATTGTGTAGCGACATTTACATAGAATCTCGATAAATGACGTCGTTTCCGTGGGATAGATGGAAATAGCGAAAAGCAATCGCATTTTTTTGGAAACTAATGAACGTATATGATTGAAACTTGACATAGTTCTGGCTTATAACCTGAGTTAACACTTAAGATACATTTTATTACTATTACTATTACTCAAGATACAAATTACGTCATTTCCATGCAATAAACGAATTAACAAAATAGTTGGCGCTGCAATCGCGTTTTTTCAATTAGCTAACAAATACCTATGTTGTTAAAAACAACACCTCATTCATTGTATTACTTCCTTCAAATCAGGTTGGCTGTGATTTGCCTCATGTTTCGCTGCGCAGTTGTGTAGACTATAATAATATAGACTTATGTTATTGTAGTGTAGTTAGTAACAAGAAACAGTAAAGTTTTAAGTAAAACACCTAATTAAATTTGTATATATGTAACATAGAGGTACCCAGCGTTTTTCACGCGGCGTAGCCGCCGGAAAATCTCTTCTGTATAATATAAGAACACGGCAATAAACAGGCAATATACATACATGGAAATGATTTTTTAAAATAATTCCATTTGTGTCTAAATAGCTACGGAACCCATGATCGACAATATACCGTATACATGCAGAGTGTTCTGACTAGGATAATTCCTTGTTAAATGCAAGCAACCCAGAATGTAGACGGCCATCGCAAACCTCAGTGTCGCCTGGGATTACCAAGAATCTTATTCCGTAAAACAACTACTACCCAGGGATGTTAGCAATTGCTCTTGCTTTGTTTGTCTATCGTAAAACTTGATATACAGTTTTATTGTACATTGCACTGCTACTGTACTGTACACCTACATGCATTTTCTAGAAAATGTCGCGCTACTTGTTTATTATGATAGTAGTTTACAACAGATATTTTATAGCAGAGAATTCTTAGGAAATATAGTCTTTGTTTATAGTTATATGTCAAGTTTGAGTTAAAGAATAAAGATAACAATAATATATTTTATTATTGTTTACTAATACTTCCGTTTCATTCTAACGAAGTGTATTTGTATCTTGGCTGGAGAGCATGCATCGCTTAGGCAGCTTCTTGACTTAAGGCCGGTCCCTATATCTACCATACATTCACTTGCCTTACCATCGGTTGAATTTTGATTTTACTTGTATGGAGCTTATATCAAATTTTAACCGATAGTAATGCCAATGAACGGTCTGTCGAATATAGGAACAGTCCACTAATTTGCATATTGTTCCAATTTCACCTGTTAACGGCGAAAGAAAACATCGTGAGGGAAACCCAAGATATGAAGTACTTTGTTAGGCTAATATAAAATCTAGATGTATTTATTATTTTGTAAGATGACAAGAAGCATCTCAATTGATTCCAATGTTCACTACTAGCCTATTGTCAGGTGTTAAGGAACTGAATTTTATATATCTAAAATACTTCTTTGCTAAATACCAACACTATACAAATTTCAAGAAGATTTCCTAAATATTTCTCTACAAATAGGGATATTACTTAATCCCCCCTATCTCTGTCTTTTAGACAGGGCTATTAATCGGGTACACGCTTAAGCCTAGCTTCAACTGAAACCAACTACCATTTATTTGACAGCGAGGTTTGCTAGAAAATCTTACACGCGTGACTATATATTTGTAAATGACGGAACAAATTTGGATTCCACATTGGCGACCACGAATCCAGATATTGAATCTTCAAATATGTCGCCAATAGAATACGTTTATGTTTAGTAATTTATCATGTACTTATACTGGAGGTAACATACTCGTACATATATCGGCTCTAAAGAGCTTGGTTTTAAACGAGTGGGTTAGTTTGAAAATGTGTGTGACCAGCTAATTCTCTATGGAAACATATGGTGGGTAAATCGCCGATTTCTCCCAAATAGAGGCCTTTGCCACTAGACCCCTCAGATGGCCATCAGACGCCGCAGTGGTCAATCATTGCGCTGACGGAGCCAGCGCGAAGACTTCGATGGCTACCGAATATCGCAGATTGGTAATGACGCGAGCCGCCGGCACACCTAAATCAAGCGGCTCCCAAACTTCGTTATCAGAGGATTGTTGTCCTCTGCACCCATATCGGAGTAAAGAGCTTTCGCTCGAGGCCGCATACCAACTCCACCAACATATAACCAGAGCCGATGAACATTGATTGAGAGGCCCTTGTTTGCAGTGGGACATTTTGACTTGACTTGATATTATAGTACAAAGTTAATGATAATAAATTTATGATTTACGACAAATAAGTTTAAAAGATTATATATTCTGCAAGAGCATCATATGCATACGTTGTAACCCGTAGTTTTATGACCTATACAATAAAGCTTGTAGTTACTTCAAAACATTTTATGGCGAAACATAAAATATAAATATGCATAACACACGATTTAGCTTTAACAACGATCGGTCTAACAAATGGATGGACTATGCAATATTCTGTAACATACATACATTTAATAATATTGATGTATCTGCATTGTTTAAACAAAGTAAAGAATACCTAAAAGCAAATAATAAAATAGGTCAGATACAAACGTCCATTTAATAATTTATTACATTTCTATTATAAATATTTTGTAATATTGTTAGAAAATTTTTCACAATTTTGAAATTGGTCTTGCCTTCATCATTAGACTTGTCTATGTGTATGACAGTGCTGCGTGCCTTTTACTTGAGCTACATAAGCAGAAGCTACGGAGATAAATAAGCTGTTGTGAATGTATGGACTCACGCGAAGAAATAGCTTCAGGAACTCCCGCAACAGCTTTCATGTCCGTAACATAGCAGACATAAACTATAAGAATAGCGTACAATATTTCGGCCACGTGTTACAGTAACCGGGTTAGTTATGGGGAAGAAATAGATACGCGTGTTTATGGTCTTATAACAAGGGATGCTAAAGATAACGCGTAGTGCAGCAGTGAACGCAGGAAAGTGGGCCCCGAGCTTTGAAAACTGTAAATAAAGGCCAAGGCCACATATTCTGCCTCTGCACTTGAAAGTGCAAAATTCTTTAGTTTCTTACAAAAACACTTTTAATAATGTAGCTAGTAGACCTTATTTGGTCTCCGTTAATTTATCAGCCACATTTAATTTAATTTAAGTTTGACTTTTATTTTTGAATTATACACGCATATGCATGCATGGTTGGAAATTCTAATAGATAAAATAAAAAAATTAAGACAAATAAATGAGAATGATAATTAGAACATTATTTAAATTATCAGTACACTTATGTGTTAGTAAATTTACATCAAAATTAGTGAAGCATTTAACACGAGGGCAGAGTGCATGTATACAGCAATAGTCAGCAACACTGGTTGCGCAATGTATGCGCTGGCGCAGAGAAAGCGCCTGACGTCACGACCTCGACACGCTCACCTACTTGCGCACTCGTCGCCTTCTGCAGCAACCCACTTCATCGGCTGCCGATACCAAACCAATGTCATCGGGCTTTCTCCACTCTAGAAACGCGCCCGTGTGTCCTATCACGCAGACAAACAGCGTAATGCACTGTTACTATTGAATCAAATACGTAACAGTATTAACTTTCTTTACTAATACCCATATTTGACTTACGAATAAATGTTTTCTTTTTCTCTAATGAATTCCAAACAAGTTCTAGTGAGATGACAATTTTAAGATTTCTAAAAAATTCCGTATACATATTTTGGCAAAAGTAAAATGTTACAAAATCGTTATGTCTTCCCGTTGAAGTATTCAAGTCACGAGTGAATAGATATCTTCTAGGTAAGGGTGCTCCAAACTAGACTACGTCATCACTCGATGTCAGGTGAGACAGTGGTCAAACGCAAACCTATACATCCATAAAATAATAATAAAAAGTTTGTTACCGCAGCTTTGTAGCGAAGCCTTAGGTAAGTAGCGATATCTCGTACCCGACTTCTGGTGCCAAGACAAGGCCCTAGCCTCCGTACTTGTCTTAGCCAGACGACACAGTGTGGAGATCACTAGAGCTAAGACTTAAGCTCTAGAGGTGTAAGTGATAAATGGCATAACGTCGAAAGTAGTTTCGAGGAACCTGCATCTCACCTTTCCACACCCCTTAGGCATTCACACCCATTTTGCCCCTCGCCAAACTTGTACGTCATTTTTGAGGCCCGTTAAGTGAGTGAGTCTGCACATTTTTTCCATGTTCCCTAAACATTGCGACGCCATAGTCCCTATAGCCCAGATCTCTAATTCCACTAGCAGTTCATCCCAATAGCCAGGTAACTTTTGTTTTTATTCCCTACCATTTTTTTTTAATTTTTTATTGCAGGAGTTCAGCAGACAGGCAGACGGCCCACTTGATGGAAAGTGGTTACCGTCGCCTATGGAAATTTGCAACACCGAAGGTGCTACAAATGCGCTGCTGCTCTCTTAAAGGAGACTGGAACCTGGTCACTGATGCCGGAACACAACACAAGGTTGTTATGGCAGCATACTCTAGACCAGGGTTGGTCGCCATCCAGTCGAGCAAATACCCTACCACCTGGCTGTGGGTTGTTTAGTCGCCTATTACGACAGGCCGCCTGGCCGCAGGAAATTGTATTCTTTCTCCGTTCCTGCACGGATAAAAACCATAGTCCTACATTGACCGGGTTTTTTTTTATTGGACTTGACTTTATGTTGTTGGTCCGAAGACCTCACAACTTTACCGGGGTTTACGGGGCGAGTGCCTTTGCGAAGCGAAGGCGCTCGAGCCCGGGGGGCAACTTGCTCGAGGGGGCTCCCTAGGGAGTTTCACCTCGGCTGGACTGTTGCCATGAGAGGGGGATGAATCTAATGATGCCCACCATAGGGCGACACAATGCACTAATTGAGAGCGGGCGACGGGTAATATAAAGCCCGAGAAGGATCCCGGCGGACCGGGATCGGCGGTTCGCGGTGGCCTATACTATCTTACTGCCGTTTCGCAACGTGTTATGGTTGGGAGAGAAGAAACGGCGAAAGAAACTTTCCAGCAACACGCCTAGTCTATCCTATGGGGGGGCTGTGTCTCCTGGCGTCCCTCGCGGGGACGTGGAGAGATCGTGATTGGCGGCGTCGACGCCGCCGTCTGTGTCTGTCTGTCGGTGCCTGCCAGCCTACCGTCCTAACCGCGGGCGGGCTGATCCGAGCCAGCCGTTTTGTGATATCGTCGACCTTGTCCGTGAGGATGTTACGCGGTCGTCGCACGAGAGCCTTTCGTCGAGGCTTATAATCGGACGCGGACACGACGAGGGGATTTCGATGGTGCGGCGCTAGATCGAAATACTTACGCGAGAGCGACGTAATGTAGTTTTTGATGGAGGAAGCTCCAGATCGCGGTGGATGTCGACGTTATGCATATAGAGGAGCACCGACGGCTCTGCGCATGAATTTATTCTGAACGATTTGCAGTTTCTTTAAAAGGAAGGCTTGGCATGGCCGAATACCACACTCGCGTATGTCATGATCGGGCGGATGCATGTTTTATATAGAGTAAGCTTGTGTCTGAGGGACATTTTGCTTCGTTTATCTATCATGGGTGCTAGACGACCCATCACAAATCGCGCTCTATTCCGGACTATAGTGATATGCTCGTTGAAGCGCAAGTTCTGATCTAGGGTGACACCCAGGTATTTGGTGTACTTTGCCCAGGGGATCTCTTGTTCGTAGAGCGAGATGGCTTTTAAGCGAAGGCAAGCGCGTTTGGGAGAGCGAAGCGTGCCCGGGGAAAAGAACATTGCTGCGCTTTTCTCCGGGTTTACCTCTATCACATTGACAGGGGTTTGTCCTTGGTGCATTTTTATATGGTGTAGACAGGGATAATCGCCGGTCAGTGTCACGCCACATTTACATTACATTTGTCACTGCCTCTATGTGTTGGTTTTCCCATGGCCCTCTACGCAAGCCCTCCAAAAGTCCGGGCCATTTTTATAGCCCGTGACCTTCGAGGACATATAAATATAATAATAAAGAAATTAAAAACGCAATTATCTTACATTTCTTGGTAATTTATACTTAAAATCTTTCACGTTGTGGATAGAAGTGCTTCAATAAATCTAAGCGTAGGGGGATAATGAGTTTTAAGATTTGTTGAAATGAATAGACGTGGAGGAGGCAAAATTGACATATTTTCT
Source organism: Dendrolimus houi (assembly GCA_039645545.1). Taxonomy (NCBI): domain Eukaryota; kingdom Metazoa; phylum Arthropoda; class Insecta; order Lepidoptera; family Lasiocampidae; genus Dendrolimus; species Dendrolimus houi. The sequence goes on along the minus strand of CM077127.1, from coordinate 9,748,982 downwards.
GCCATTCAAAAAGTTAAATAGTCTCAAGTAGGCTTTACTGCTGTGGGAGTTTATAAATTACTACTTATGGAGGTTGCGTAGAGCAGCTGACACACCACTTTCGCGATCATTGCAAATATGCCGTTAGTTACAGTGTTTGATTAATAAAGACCTACTTAAAAGTTATGTTTCTCCTGATTCTATACGCAGTAGCATGTCAATTTAAGTTTAAGAGTACTTAATTACCGACAGGAAATTTTGGATAGCTTACGAACCAAACTATTTTCAAAGACATATCCGCGTATGAACAGATGTAAGACATCATACAGCTCAACAGACCAAGGTCTTAGGCAAGTTTACAAGTAATCTACAGACGGAAAGAAAAGGTTCGGGATAAGTACCGTATTCCTAGAACAGATTTTTTATTGAATTGGTTCAGCAAACAGGCAGACGGACCACCTAATGAAAAGCGTTTACCATAGCTTATGAACATTTGTAACACCGAAGGTGCTACTAATGTGCTGTCACTCTCTAAAGGAATGCTGGAACCTGGCTTACTCTAGACCAGGGGTGATAGCTATCCAGATGGGCAAATACCCTACCACCTGGCTGTAGGTTGTTTTGTCGACTTTTCCGATAGGCCGCTTGGCCGCAGGAAATTGTATTCTTTCTCCGTTCCTGCCCGGATAAAGAACGACTAATAGTGTACTGCAATAAACTGAGTAAAGACAAAAGTAATCCATTAAAAAATATTTCACTGACAGGTGACAAATACAAATAGCTATTGGCGAAACACGCACTTAAAAAGTAGATTACAAAGTATTTGCGAACGCAAAGTTGTTTTAGCTCATTTGACCTTTGGCAATTTCCGTATGCAATTTACAATTATATGAGAATATATTTTTAAGAGTATAAATCATAGTCTTCCTGTTTTAAGTAGCACTGTGTTCAACACATATCTGTACGTCGTTCGGATTTATTGAGAACTATGTTTTCCTAAATGTGTTATATTTTGTATCACTTGAGTGAGACCTTGGCGTTATTCCAGTAAAATCAAATATAAAACTAATATGCAATTTTAAATTATTTAACTTTTATCGACAAAGCGATGCTAGTCATGAGTCATAATGGATAAAGTGGCGCCAATAACAGCATTAATTTTTGTGATATTGTGAGAAAAGAACCACATGCTACAAGTTTAGTATAGCATATTACATATATCGTAACCGAAAAATTCCCAGCTCATCTCACCGTCCCTCGGAACTAAACGGGAGACTTATTTTTATGACAATAGCAATAAATTTTTACGACTCATTACGATAACGTTAGAATAAAATACGCTGAGAGCAATAGAATGAATGTAAGTACCGATTCGTTTCAACAATTCCGTATATCCCTTTAGGAAAATATTCATCGTAACGTAACAAATTGCTAGTCATCGCCATCACGATTTATTGTTAGGTTATATTCAAGAATCAGGAGATATTCACTGAAAATAAATCCGGTGCGGTTGAGCGGTTCGCTTGGAGAACGCGCGTATAAAGTATCTCGTATGCGGTCAGGGGATATTGGCTCGCATATAAAGTGTATTATAGAGGAACGTGGAGTCGAGGACGTGTCGGCGCCCTGAGAATGTTCCGGAATACATGGAGTACTATCTCCAGGGTATTGATATAGTGTCGCAGTCAGCGTGGCGCGCCATCACTATTTGACTCATGCACAGGTTTTTTGCAATATAAATGCAAAACTTCGCAGCTCGCGCGAGTCATGGCATTAAAGTATTGTCGATGACGCGGAAATAGAATTTACGAGTGGCACGACCCCACAAATGCTGTGATATATATTCAGCGAGGTCACCGCCTCGCCAGTGCCGTATTGTTGCGTCACTACTAGACTAATAGCCTTGTTATAATATATTTACGGAGGCATAGCTGTTTTCTAGAAGGGAAGTTCGATAACCGTGCCCTGAGGTGGGAATAAACCGTTTGTGTTGTTCGCCGTAATTAGCGTCTGTCGGGCGCAGCGGACGGCTGGGGCTCATGCATTATTGAGTTGCGCTCTATGACAGTGGTAGGTGGTGTGCGAGCCACAGGTGAGGCGATTGCAAGCAAATTGTTATAGTTCCCACGGGAGTTCTTGCCATATTTGTAGATTGTTTTATCTTCGTAATAATACAATTTCAGATGGATGTTACTTCTAATGCACTAGGCGAGTTAACTTTCATTTAAATAAGAGGCTGTACAAACAGCCTCTTATTTAAACGAAAATAAACTCACTTATGCAATTTTGCTCTAAAATTAAGCAATATAATTAAAGTATACTTTGTTACAAGTTTTGTTTGCAACTCCCTAGGAATATTAAATTTAGTTCTGAACGACTCTAGCTATTAATTTCAACTTTTACGTCGTGTTATCTTTGAAACAAATTTTAAATTAAAACTCGCGAAAACAAAACAAACAAGTTTAATATTACATTTTAATAAAGTTTAGTTTTCTTTACTATGTAAGGTCAATGTTGGTGTAAACAAAACAAAAGTATTAATAACATCCAGTTTTATAAGATTATTCCTGTCAATATGTCGTTTATATTCTCTAAAGGGTGTTTCAAAAATTCGATTTTCTAGACTTCAACTATAAAATCCTTGGATATTCCCATCAGATGGCAGTCCGGGTGTTTACTGCGTCTCGAGATGGAACACGAGACGATCTGAGCGAATGGGGAGAGATGAAAAGATTGGACGAATCCGTGCGGGAAAATCACGTAGCTATTTTATCGGTGAATTGCAACGTCTTTATGGTCTGTTTCTAGCGGTTCTTTTAAGAATTTGTCAACACCTACTTCTTGTAAAGATATTAAAGTCAACGTAATTTTCAAGACATAATTTAATTTTTAAGGAGTTAATCACACGGCGTAATTATACACTTGAGAATTTTGGAATAAGCACTCGGCTGTTTCCCTATAGCACTTCGATTATAGGGTATTGAAAAAGGTGTCATAAAATTCCTTCGAGGCAACACGTTGTTAGAACTCCTGGTGTTCTTATTCTTAATAGGCGGCGGTAAACACTTTTTAGCCAGTGGGCTTTTGACTCGTCTACTGTACCCTAGAAAAAATGCCATATAGTCGGTATATTATAAGTTTCGATTGTAATTATTGGCTTCAGATCTGTAAAGCATATTCGATTCAGTGCAATCTTCACTGGACATAGCAGGTAAAGAATTACATTTTATATCACCGTGTTTATACATCTACAAATAAATTCCATTTATATCTGACGCAGATGTTATATAAGTTTAGGAAATCAAGGGGGCTGTTGTTGTAATAAGTTTGTGTGAATGTTTAAGACAGATTGTTATGAGGTTTTTTATTTATATAGGGAACGTGCACGAAACAGGCTACCATCTAGTGACGCAAATGCAAATGTTTTACTATATCAATACTTGGCATTGACACTTTTATATAAAATAAAAAAGTGGAAAACATTTAATTTAACTTCGCACGTGGCAATATGACCTAACTTATTAGTTAGGTTATACTGCCATTACTGAGTACTATGGTACAATACAATACTGTACTGGAATTGAATTGCAAAACAAAGTTACCCAACTGTCGTTGTACATGATTCTTTTATGCACTGGAGAGATACAAATATGGGCACAATTTATTATAAGAACGGGACCAGTTTGATTATGTTTGACAAAGCTTCGTTATACATTGCGAGAGCGTACTGACATACGGCTTCACTGATTGACAGAGATTAGTGACAACTTATTTCGAAACATGATGACAACAATAAACTTTTAAGCAACACTAGTACGACAGCCCTTTGGGCATTTAGAATATGTATGTTATTACGAACGATAAAAGCCTAGTACCAAGTCGGCCCTATACATAGGTGTCTGCTTAACGTAGTTTGCGAGATATGTAGTACTTTTAATTAAATGGTTTTTCACCGACTTCATAGGTTTATGTATACAGATGATGACAACAGTGAACTAGAGAGAGTTCACTGTTTTCGTGTGCGTAAAATGTTACCCACATTACTGATTTAATATTTAATGATTTGCACTAGCTGTCACCGCTGCCTCGTTCGTGTGGTATTAGGGGGTTAGGAGCGGCATGATAGTCACGATACTCGGCAGATGGCAATAATAGAAGCAAATTATGTATATTTATTTCTCGGGAACTCTGCAAGATATCGAAAAAACATACATGTAATTTTAAGATAAAGTTGCTGTTTTAATCTCTGTAAATTTCATTAAATCCCGACGCGCCTTTTTGGGTCCTATTCGAGACAAAATTTCATACAGACCGACAGACGAAAAGTCTTAAAACTTATTCATTGCTATACATACTAGGAATTATATACGTATATCTATAGTATGCTAGGAAATTAATAGCATTCTTTTCGATGTATACATAATCAATAAGAAAAGGTTTTTTTACAAAAATCGGTTAGTAGAACCACATCTGTATGACAAAAAGGACGCGCCGCTCTTCATTATTCTCAAACGAAAAGGTTCCCAAGTCCATTTCATTTTTACTTAAGCGACGACACAAGCTGTCATGAAATTCTCAGTTCCCACGATAACAGGAAAATAATATAAGAATCGATGCTGAAAGGAGAATTCTATATCAACATATTACCTTTTATATACTTATTCAACATTCAGAATTACTTTGTTTGCTTCGAACAAAATATGAAAACAGTATCAAGGAAGTAACTGAATAGTCATAAAGCCATTCAATATCTACGTTATTTTGAGTTAGGTCATTTCTTTTCATGCTTTTGTCATGTTTTTTATTTACTTTTATCGTTCTAATAATAAGGTTATTCATTGTTAGAAAAGTGATAATAATATAATAAATGCAAACATAACAACTTTTTTATGTTTGCTTTACGAGTAATCTGATGGAAATAAAATTAAAAAGAGACGTCTTGGTAATTGTACGTCAAAATGGATAATGGAAAAATGAAAAAAAAATCACGGGAAATGAATTTGATATGTACTCGTGTGGAATTTAAGACCCCACGTAACCCAATTGTATTGTAACTATCTTGATCTTTAGAATAACAACTTAAATATAATTCACAGCTAAAGCTAGTTATTTTATGATCAAAATACTTCACAGTGAAAAAACAAAAAACAACTGTGAAGTTAGTAATTATATTACTATGTATGTGAGTATTTAATTTCTTAATTAGCTTAAGTATGTAATATCTCTTGTTCTGCACCACCTACATCGCCAGACTAGCTAAGAATTTCCTATAATTTAAGTTGCTTGTAAGAGATCGCTTTAAATGATAAGTCCGCCTATTGCCTAACGCCTAACGCTAAAATCCAACGCGGTGACGCGGACAGCGTTTTGGGAACGGTCCTAACTGACGGTGATTTGGGACCTATTTATTATTTACCAAAGCAATTTTATTTTATAAGTGAAACTTCTTTAGAATCGTTGTGATTTGAAATTCGATGAAACGAAAAAGCGACACTAAAAAGAGCTAAACACATAAATCTATAGGACTAAGCCTGCGAGAGCATGGGATAAGAATTTTACATTGTACAGCACAGATTAGAGATTCTATAAGACCGATGATTAAACATAGGTCCAAGTTGGACCGAAATAAATCTGAGAATATTTTTTAGACTAAAACAGTGAAAATGAGAAAGTGTATTTTTTAGTTTTTAGTAGTTTAGGTTAAAAGCCATTTATAGTACTTATCTATATACATATAATAAAACTGTAGAGGTCGAATATCTGTACAATGAAAAAAAATGCTAAAAACCGAGTCAGGAGGATATAAGAAGTGAAATAGAACTAATTTAGATTTTTTTAAATTTTATGTTTCTCTGTTTGTCTGTTTGTCTGTCTGTTTGTACCGGCTAATCTCGGAAATGACTGGACCGATTTAAATGAAATTTTGTATGGTGGTAGCTTATATCCCTGGTCAAAATATAGGATACTTTTGATCCCGAAAAATTAAAGAGTTCCCGTGGGATAGTTAAAAAACCGCACCATGCGGACTAAGTCGCAGGCATCAGCTAGTGATAATATAAATATCATAATTTCAATTTACATTCACACATTATGATGATTATGACTTTATTAATCGTATATAAATTTACTATTAAATTTCAACAATGGATAAATGAGATATTTAAAAACAATGTATATCAATATATCAAAACAATCAGTAGACAAACACACACATTGTATATCTCCAAGTTAAGCAAATTACGCTTGTGTTATGGGTAATAAACAACGGACCACTCTGGGGCCGATCCCAGATACCCAGATAATGGTAAATAACGGAAAATTCGTTTAGAAAATTTACCATGGCAGGAATCGAAACCGGAGCCTCTGCGTTTGCCTGGGCGGCAAAGGCCTAGCTCGCTCAACCACAAAGGTCCTCAAGAATAAAGTCAACACACTTTTATGACTTTTGATGACAGTGATTAGCGGCCGTCCTTTCACGAAAAGATCATTTCAGGTCACCTTCATTTGAATTACTACGTCATTGACGTTTGTGTAATTTCCATTCATATTGTTTGTATGAATTACCTCCAGCCTGACGATTGGACAATCATAATAACTATTGCTATCATCATCATAATAAATGTATCATGTCTTGTGAGTAAGGAAGTCGTAAATTGCAATAAGATTAATTACTTGTCAATATAAGATATGAACATATATATTGGACTAGAGTTTTCGCCGAGGCTACGCCGCGTGAATATCCCTAGGTAGTGGTGGCTCTATGTCACGTATATAAAAATATAATTAGGTGTTTTATATATATAAACGTTCAATACTTAAGTTTCTTGTTGAATACACTACAATAAAGAAACTAAGTCAATATAGTGTAGACAACTGTACAGCAAGACATAAAGAAAAGTCGTAGCCAACCTGACTTAAAGTTTCTTTATACGTAATGAATGGCTAGTGGGCAACCTGACAATGCATTTGTTATTGAATTACAGCGATGGTTGTCTACATCACAACTGCAGAGCCATCTGTTTTGCTAATCCGTCTATTCCAAGTAAACTACGTCTTTTCTCGGGATAAAGTTCCAAAGCGTTGATTCGGGTTATAAGCCAGCCTTACGTCAAGTTTGCGATCGCAGCAGTTAGCAATAGCAGTAGTTTTTACTTGATACTCTCACAGACAGAAAGACAGACAGACAAAAATTCTAAACATTGCTTTTTCGAATTCAGCTGGTCCGAATAAGCCCCCCTGATTCTTTTCACATTTTTAAATACATTGTACGAACTCGAACCATTTACAGATTTGTTATAGTATAGTATAGATTATAACATAATTGTATAAAATTCAAAGATATTAAGGTAGGAGAATTCACAATGTGCTTAATCTTCTTATCGTGTTTAGTTATATTGTTTTCTTTTTTCTATTTCGAAGCTGCCAGGCCTCCGGCCCATGTAATGGACTATAGACGCTTCGTAGCTTAAGATAAGATAGGAAGGATAGGAGCGACGGGGTACCAGGGATGAGATACCTGGATAGAGGTATCTCATCCCTGGTATCAGAGGGATCAGATAGGAAGATTGCGATACAGTGAAGGTGATATACGAATGAAATAGAGGGATGGAATAAGAGTGATTGCACAGAGGAAGGGAATGTGGGCTATTGGAATTCTTACTCATCGTACGAAATACGATTAGCTCAAGGCTAACCGTTTCGCGCCGATATTCTGTGAGAGCGCGATATCACACCGGTCCAGCCGGCCCAGCGACCTGTGATCAAGATAATGACTCTACCATGTCAAAATTGTCCAGACAAGAGGCCTGTTCTTTTAGAGTTATGAAGAAATTTATGGAATAATGGAATTTAAAAAATAGTCCTGTCCGTTCGTTTGTCTATCTATATACATCGAGGTTTTTTTAAAAAACTTTTCACTCTATTTATGTCGTTAATATATTTTTAAAGATTGTTAAAATTTAATACAATATTTTATTATAAGCATTTAAGGCATAAGGCATTATAATTTCAACAAAACTTTTTTAATCCCATTGAATTGTCAACAAGACACCTTTTCGTAATTAAAAGCGATTTCTAATTTAGAAAAGTTTGTTTCTGTTGAATTTGTTTTATTATCTGAGGCGTCTTCAGCGACGTAATTATAAGTTTTATTTGAATTAATACAACGTTTTTTATTGGATTGTATTGTTGCGAGCTACAGGACTCGAATTAAAATGCCGTTGGAATTACTATAGAATTTATTAGAACTGTACAAACACGTATAAAACAGGTACAAATATAACTGGATACAACCAGTACAAACTGCACGATTCAATAATACGCGCAAAATCCGTCACTATATCGCTTATCGAATGTACACGTCATGCTTTGATCGTGGTTCTCGCTAGACTGCCTCATCTCTCCCTTCGGCCATCCCTTTTATTTTGTACAAATACAATATGCCTCGACGCAAAACAATAACAACAAGAATTAGTTCGACACATCTGCCTAATGACGGCCATAAAACAAGTAGAATAACAATAGAATGTTTTTCTTAATTACTAATTCTAAACACGAAGTAAACAAAAGAAGTCCAAATGCGGGAAAGGAAATAAACCGGGTTTATGGCAGGCAGACGTGCATTTACTTTTTTGTATATTTTCTTCGTTTTTTATATTTAATTTTATGATATTCAGTAACTGTCGCTACTTAAAAGGACTTTACTCTCTCTCGCGAATTACCACATTTTTGAAGATATAGAGGTATATTGGCAGAATTCACTTACGACGAATATCTGCATTCTACGAATTTTAACATTAGGAATATTTAACATAAATTTAATCTTAATTACATTTCTAAATTTTATGTAATGAAGCCTCGGCTGAAATAAAATGTTTTTGTTTGTAAAACATTAGAAATGTTTTAAAATAATTCACTCGTGTAGAATTTAGAAACTTTCCAGAATTGTACTTTTATGGGGCCTATTTTGTTCGATGCTAACATCAAACGGCTCTTTAGCAACACTATGTTATACAATTATTATTGATTCTAGTTTTCTAGCATGTCTTTAATGTCTTAAAATTATTAAAAAATGCCCTATTCCTGATTTAGAGACCCTAAAGGTAAATTTGCTGTTTTGAATATTTCATCTTTATATTTGAATGTTGTTGTTTGTCGTTGTTGGGTAAATCCCTATTAATATTATAATAAATGCGAAAGTAACTCTATTTGTCTGTCTGTCTTTTTGTTATGCTTTTACGGAAAACTATTGAACCGATTTGGCTGAATATCGGTATTATGTAATTTTTATACCGAGGGTGAACAAGGGATACTTTTCATCCCGCATAATGGGATAGATTTATGTAAAGACTTTCTCGGAAAGTAGGGTAGGTTTTTTTTTGTTTTGTGATTTGCCATATTTGTCATTTTGGTTATTTCGGTAATTTTGGTAATTTTGGCAATTTTGGCCACATTGGTCTGGTCATTTTGGTCATATTGGCAGTTTTATTCATTTTGATCATATCGGTTTTGCTATAATTTTGTACATATGTAGTTTTAATATAGAAAATGGACATAGATACTTTTGATCCCGGGAGATGAGATAGTTTGCGATATAAAATGAAGTGAATCTTCCGGGTAGGGGAGACTGGGGCTGGTTGTGACATTTTTATTACAAACGGTCATCATTTTTTATTCGTTTGATTTTTTAATCTACACATAAGTTTGTTTAATAAAGTAACTACTCAAAATTTAAATTTAATATATTTTTTATGTACCAGACTATCAGAAATTAAATAAATGAATAAATTTTGGGGAAACAGACGTGTAACTTTCAACCCCACGGCAAGGGCTGGTTGTTACACTACACGGGGCAAAATGTTATAACAAAAAACAAACGTTATAAAAGACTTTTTATTAGGAACAATCATTATAATCAGTTTCGTTTCTTAATGTAAATAACATATTATTTTGTCTACAAAGTCTTTTGTTTCGGTTTTATACCTAGTAAAAAGAAAATATATATCATTTCCAACGTATAAGAAGATTATATAAACCTCTTTAGTAAACAAAAATTTAGTATAAATCAAAAAACCTATATTAAGCCTCATGAACAAAAATAAATTATGCCTCTCTTATCAAAAATCATTCAGATACTAAAAGGAAAACAGAGCAGTTCAATCACTGTAATCTGAACAATCACTCTCACAATTCAAACATACGTAGTGTGCAATGTTGCTTCTAACACATTTTACATGTGACCAATTTCTGCAAACAATACACTCTACCCATTCCTCACCAGCTTTCCTCAGATTAAATAGTTCACAAATATCCAAAAAAATAACCATCTTCTACACTTTTCTTCTGTTTCCTTAATTGTTGTTGGATGTTATCCACATCCACAGGCTGCAGCTTATGCGAGCAGTGTGGTGGGAAAGATAACAATACTGCATTATTTTCTTTAGTTTTTTCAATGACTTCAATATCCAAGCGCGAAGAATGATTGTCGAATAATAAGAGCAGTAACTCACTAAGACAGCCTCTTGTTCATCGTTAAAAACCTGTCTATTCTTCTGATACCCGACTTTGAGAGTTTCCATAGGTATGCTCTTCTCTTTTGCTTTTTCTCGTTTCTCTAAATATCTTGTTAGTGACATATGACATAATCCAAAGTCTTTTGCGATGCCACAAACTTTTTTAGTTTTATTCTCCTCCAAAATGGCTGCTGCTTGTTTGCAAACGACTTTCGATATTTTGCCACGGTTGGTTTTCCTTTTATACGTCCTTATCTTACAAAAGAACAACAAATTATGTAGCTCAAATTATATCCGTCGGCTAGAAGTACAACGGGACAGGTAGTAGCAAGTCACAACCTGCCCCGAGCAAATGTTACTTTTAGCCCCAACACCAAAACTGACCTTTTAACTTTAAGTAGTAAAAACCCAAATAAATATAACTGTATAAACGTAAATGCATCGCAAAAAGAAAGCATTAAGGCGTAAATATCACAACTGAAACATGCTTTTATGGAAAACGGGTTATAGACCAATAATTACTAAAAATCGAAAATTTTACTAACCTGGGATTTTAATGGCAGCATGCGAGGGCTCTTCACGCAAAAACGTTAGCGCAACTGGCTCGCGCGGGGTGCTAGCCGAATGTGGCGGGACTATTTATCTCTTTATAACGTCATTATAGCGTTCTCTGTTTCGCCACCATTGTCACTGTAACTACCTACCCCTATCACAACCAGCCCCAGTCTCCCCTACAAAGAGCAGCAACATAAACATTTAATACAATGTAACCTGTATTAATAATGATTGCTCTTTAAACAAGAGGCACGCACCAGGGTTTGAAAACTCTAGTTAAACTATAAAATGTAGTTTACATAAAACGCGCGTACAAAATGTAAAATTGGAAGACAGGAGTGTGTTTGTAAATTTAGTTCAAGTACCGATCTTAAACTTCTCACATAAAGACTATTCAAAATGGATCATTGTTCAATAGGGTTGCCAATTATTTTTTACATTGTATGTGTAATCTTAAACAACAAAGAGTTTGTCAGAAAAGTGTATTAACAATTTAAGTTTTTATGGATTTAAGAATATAGTGCTTTTAACAGACGCTAACTGTCTTCAATTTTTATACCTTTTTTTTCGAGGTGTAACCCGTCATGGACACCCGAGCGTCCGGAGGTATAGCAGTAGGGTACTGTTGGACTCCCGATGTCATGCTGGCACTTACCAACTAAACCACCCCTATGTTCCATCTCATCGCCGTATGTCAGGACTTCGGGAACCACAGATATATCTAACGATCCTGACGGTGCTGGTTCAAAGGGCCACGTAACGGAAGCATCAGTCCCCTCTCGCGTCTATATAGGACGCGCGTGCGAGTACACAACGCAACTCTACCCCTGGACCATTGTATTGACGATAATTTCCCCGTGTCATACATAGTTCATGGCCCTCATCATGGTTCAATTTTCCAACCCTCAAAGATTGTTTTAGAGACAAAAGGCATCTCTTGTCTTTTCTCAGTATCCAATCTGGTTCCTTGTCAAATTTCACTAATACACGTTCAGCCGATTAGATGTAAAAAGGTAATAGTGATTTAGGTATTATCACATTTATAATATCAGTATCCGTTGTCAACCCTATTATTGAATTTGTACCTCTGAGGTACATTCTGTGCATAATAGTTTTATATGCTTTCATGTTTTAGTACATCGGATGTATATTATTCAGCGTTCTTTAAACTTTGTTCAATGGAATATTTTTGCAAACGTGTTTGAAAATATCGGTAAGTGCTTTTGTTGATTTACTTGTTTTGCAAGCAAACAATGCTTCAGTAATGTGTACACTCTTCTGTTCTAAATGTATGATTACGTAATATATTTTGCTTTCGATTTCTTTTCTAATGTGTTCTCAATTTTGTTGCAATTTGTATGGTTATATTTGAATATTCACTTAACAAGTTAATGATTTGTATGGTTACAAATAACAATGATTATGCCATTTTTGGTTTTGAATTTTTGATATTTTATTTAGTCGGTATTTTTTATTTTTAGGGTTTCGTAGCCATCTTGACAAAAATGGAACCTTTACAAGGTCGTCATGTTTGTTTATTTGTCAATCTGTCTATGTATAGCATAACTATTTTCTCAAAGATTAATGGGTTTATATGAATGAAATTTTGCAAGGTGTGTTTGGTACTATACAATAGTGTAGTAAGATCACTAAAACGATAAAAAATAGAAGTGGCCACCATACATATAACTAAGCAATCTACATAAGGCCGCACAGAGGGTAAATAGGTAGTAATCATTAACTTACAAAACGAAGAACAAAAGACGAAGCTTAACCTGAAGCCATGAAAAAAAAGATATTTTTAATATTTTCAGATCAAAATAACTTTTACCGGTAACAGGAAAGTTATCTGTGAATGAGACCTTACTTACTAAACTCACCAACGTGACATAAGGGCACATTGACTCAAGTTTATTTGAAGAACTACTTCAAAGAACCGCTACACACCTATTGTCGTGTCAACGACACCTTAATCGGCTTAAAATAACCCACAAAAACGAAGCAATAAAATCACGACCAACGTTACTCATGCGTATTAAATTCATGGATTGTTATAATAATTATCCGTAACTTAAAAACTGTGCATACGACGTACAGTCCAGTGAGGATTATAGATATCGAAGGTCGAAAGACGTGGCCAACCAGATAGCATATCTCTATGGTCGTTGTTTTATTAGCCACAAAGACAGGCAAAATAATGTAGTCTATACAGCCTTGTCTGATGTATCCAGTCTGTAGTATAGCTCAGTCAAATTATAGCTCTGCTAACTAAAGCTAATCATCAGAGCTCTTGTGACAAATCGAAATTCTATATTTGAGTACACAGTTCACATTTCTCACAAAACACAATTATTACTGAAATTTTATCAATTTCCTACAACTATTTTTCATTTTAATTAATATTACATATTTTTAGAAAATAAAACTGCACTGTACAACGTCACTTTTCAGTTTATGCCAAAAACTTGTCTGTATGGTATTTGACAGTTTATTATTACTCTTGGTAAGAATTTGAAGGGTAATATTTTGCTATGTAATTTTATTTACAGAAAATGTATGTATAATGCTGGCTAAATCATTGTTGGCTATTGAATGTTTTAAGCAATATTTGAGTATCTGTGAGGAAATTGTGACAACTGCCACAAGAATGTCAATAGAATGCCAATTTGGTTGACTTAATTAAAACATCTTACTAGGCAGTCCTTAGTTCCTTTGTCTCCTCGTGAGTACGTCAGTCAACATTTATTTGGCCGACTCTTTTACCGGAATTAAGAGGCCTCTTTATATGATTACAAACATAATTCAAAACGTTGATGACCACAAGATAGCTCAATTTTAATATTTTAACTACCACAAGGAGATCACGCATCGAGACGATATCAGGCGGAGTAAGACAAATGTGCGTAGTCTACAGAGTGTCTTAAGCGATTGTTGTGTCCTTTGCATCTTTTTATGTGGCCCATAAATAAACGCCCACAAAGCAATGTGGTATAATATATCGCGTAGAAAATTAATTAACAATACGGCACTGCGCTTTAGTATCTTATTATTTTTTATGGAAGATACTGGAGGAGTAATTGCGCGTATATTATTGTATAATTCACCTACACGGGTATAATTACATTCCGAGAATCATCACCATGACTACTATGAAGTCATCTCAATATCACCTTCCTTTATTAAAATATTTTTTATCGTAAGTTATAATATCCTCTCACGGAGAATCTTCCTGATCAGTTATCATGCATACCTCAGACAACCTAAAATAAAAACAAAGGACGGTAGTAAATACACGATGTTTTTCTTAATAACTGAAATTTCAATTTATAAAATAGACCAAATTCGTGTCAGTCCTCTTTCAGTGTAGTCTAATTTTTTTGTTGTAAGTATTTTTAAACGTAGAGTATCTTCAATTTTTTTCAGGATATTCTATCCCATATTGAAAAATTTGAACGAAGGGAAACAGGGTGAAATAAACTTTCACGATTAAGATGCCAACACAGTTCATTCTACTCTGAATTTTTATTATTAAAAAATTTGTTTAGACCAAATCAGTCAAGGATTAGAACAAGTTTCAAGTCGCTCAACGGGCTATGAAGCAAGCTATGTTGGGTGTTTCTCTTATAGTTAGAATTAGAAATGAGAATATTCGTACGAGTACCAATGCAAAATTAGCAAGTTGAAGTGGCAGTGGGCCGGTCATGTCCGCCGCAGGCGATGGTCGATGGAGTAGACGAGTCCTGAAGTGGAGATCGCGTCTCGGTAAACGCAGTGCGGACGCCCTCCAGCCCGAAGGACTGATGACCTGCGCAATGTCGCCGGTAAGCGCTGGATGAGGAAGTCGAAGGTCAGGGATAAATTGTGCCGACTTGGGGAGGCCTACGCCCAGCATTGGCCTGCGATTGGCTGACAACGAAATCAGTAAAAAATCGAAAGTGATAATGAAAATGACAATTATTACCAACTTTCTTTTCTTTCGACTTGTGTTATTATCTGGTTATGTAGAGGTTGTCATTCCTAGTATTCGTTTTGTACGTTGGAAATAAATAGGGCAGGGATCTTATAAGTATGGATAACATAATTATGATTAAACTGTGGTAATTCAGTGGCTAACGCTTTCGAGTCACAAACTCGTCTTTCAAAGGAGATGAGGGTTCGAACTCGGGCCGGCAAGTATGCAGTTTTCATACCTAACATGCATAATTACAATTACAAACTGTCTCTGTGGTTGAGTGGACTCAGCCTTTGCTAGCCGAGCTCAATGGAGCGTAGAGGCTCCGGTGCGGTTCTTGGGACGGTAAATTTCGTAAAGAAACTTTCCTCTATTTACTATGGTCTGGGTTTCTGGGATTGGCCCCAGAGTGGTCCGTTGTGTATTACCCATAACACAAGCGCAACTTCCTAGGCTTGGGAATATACAATGTTTTGTATATAAAGCATTTTTGTCTGCCGATTATTCATTAATTATTATTTAACATAATAATTTACTACAAAAGCACGCAATTAATGTTCGACATATTTTTACGCGTGTTTCACCACATCTAAATGGATAGCAAGTGTTTACGAAGCATGAAACGTACGTAAAATGCCAATTCACCCAAATGGCGAGATCTTAGTAAACATCTACTCGGAAAAAGTAAGGCTAAATTACACATAGTACTTGAAAAGGATACTTGGCGAAAGGTTAAGTATGTACTATAAGTGTAGGGGAAATTATTTTTATTACTTACTTCTTACTTCCTTAGTATAATGTATGTCAGAAAATTTTTGTTATTTGAAATAATAAAACGTACGTGAATTTACTAAAGCAGAATTATATATATCTTTTCTTTTTTTTAAATTTATTATCCAATATGCTTACATTCATATACATTAGAAACATTTGAACTGTGGCACAGAAACCTCATGGGCTTATTCGTGCCGCAGGGAGTCGTGTACATAATATTGTTATATCAAAAATAGGAGCAGAGGCGAGTAATGGTTATCATCATTCTAGTGTTTAGTTCTGATTTGATAATAAAGCGGGGTTATTATCATCATCATTCTAGTATATGGTTCTCATTTTAGTCCCAGGTCTGCACATGTGAGCATGATGGTCCGCTTTGGGAATCAATATAAAATCTTTTCAGATTATATTTGATTGATTTGTGGTTATTTTTGTACTTGGATTGCAGGTCCTCTGGGAGATCATTTATAATGTTTGGTATCATATATTCCTCGCGCCTTGTCCCATACACATCTCTCACACACACACATACACACATCTCTTTACAAACTTGAAAATTAATGCTTATATTGAAATGGCAATTTTTATTTTATAAATGTATTATCAATTTTCATAGCGCCTCTGTTACACCTGGGACAATGTAAGCGTTAGTGACTGCGCCCAAATGCGCCTTACTTATAGCCTTAAAAAAATAACGCCGTGAACGATTATAGTTACATTAGCGTAATACATGAGTTTTCTACCCAGTTTTAACGTCATTAAAATGTCAAATCTCATATAACATATTTAACCCCTTGGCTAGATCTGCGTGAAACAATCAATAACACTAAAATCATTTCTTATGATGTCGAAATAATAAAAATCAAATAAATCACCGCGCTTAAAACCGTTAAAACTTAGTTTTGTTATGTATACTGGTCGCGAAAACTTAAGAAAATACTAACATTATCTTACGTTTAACAGGAGTATAAATGTAAGTAATTGTACTTTAGGTTACGAATACCTCAATCGCTATTATGTTTCCATTATATATCAAAAAAAAAAAAGCCTGGGGTTGTCTGGAAGACATCGCTTGCTAGCAATAAGACCGCCCTTTGTGCATAATTAGATAGCATAGAAGTTTTAGTCTGTAAGTTTATTTTTGTATTGGTGTACAATAGTGTTATCTATCCTTCTCTATAATAATTACATTGTTACAGTAATTTCGAAGTTTCGTTTTTTTGTTGTGTATGTAATGTATTGGGAACACAAAACTCGATGTCTTTGTTATCGAGAAAAATAATGTTGTTTGATGTAGGAAAATAAATAAAATTGTTGCTGCAATTAGAAAGGTCTATTGATGGAACATTCTATTATATTCGTGTATATTCTCTACCGTAAGGTAGGGCAGGTTTAGGGCAATCAAATTCCAGTTGGATTTGTCAATTTTTAAATTTTGCTTTTTAGAAAACTATTCCGAAAAATTTTATTCATATTTCTATCTGGTTATAATTAATAAATAAAAACATATAATTTAAAGAAATATTTTTGTGTTGTTTTGTGTTTGACTTTTGATGGCGGCATCATTTTCTGGCAGATTTGATCTAAAAATCGTCACAAATACAATTTAATACTAATGTGAAGGAACGAGAGAAGTCTCTCCTATGACACGCTCTCATGGCCTGTTTCCATATCTTACTAACCGTTCATTTGTCTTACTATCGGTTAAAATTTCACATAAACTCCATAGAAGTAATATCAAAATTCAACCAATGGTAGGGCAAGTGAATGAATAGTAAGATAGGAACCGGGCATAAGCCTAGTAGGTTATCTTTTTTAATGAGGGATTATATTCTTTCCCAAAATTCGATTTCTAGAATTACATTTAGCTGTTACACCACTTGTTCATATTTATTTTACATATATCCACGAACCAAGGAAGGTCAACAACCGCTGCGTGGATCATCTTTCACAAATAATGACTTGTTTACACAAATGCCACCAGCGTACTTGTACATTAAAAACAAAGATTCGTTTTCAAAAATGGTATTATTAAAAACAATTATAAATTTCCTTTTCATATAAACATGGTTAATATTTTTTGTTAAATTAAAATGAAATCGCAAAAGGACAATATTATTAAGATAAAGCGAATTATATATATGCTGCAGAATTTTTAACATATTTTTATTAACATTGTTGTGTCGAGTATTAAAATGGTTTATGCACTTTGCGTGATACTGTGGATGTTTTAAATGTAATGTGTACCTTTTTTCATGAAATATTGCATGTATTTATTATTAGCCATCGCCCTAAGATCGAATATCACTTGCACTTCATACGATGACAAGGTCTAATCTCGCTTGTAAAACCTATGTGACAGTAACAAAAAAATCTAATATATTCAAAATCTCGGCCTTAGTGAAAATTTCGCTAGCTAAGAATTGTTGTCAAAACTGGTAAATCACTTTCTTAGCTCATTATACATAACTGCGATAATTGACGATAAACAAAATAGGTATACTTTGTCACCCAAAACATGCGAGTGCCCACGCAGCGTATCAAACCAAATTATTTTTGAGCAGTATATAATCTTCAGGTAATTCTTTGTATGTCATAATTCTCATAAATATAGAAAAATCCACGTCTTCACGCTTTTATCAATGTGTGCAAAACTGTAACGTAGAGTTATGTCTGCCAGTCTGGTGCTATCGATCCGGCGCCCTCATTTCGGCCTAGCCAACTGCGCCCAGCTACGTGCACATATAGTATTCACTTGATGAGGTAGGCGCGAGAAACCGTTGTCTCGTAATAACCAGGACAGTAATCAGCGAAAAATATACTTAAATTGATTTATGGTAAATCGGAAAGTAACTTTATATGCTACACTTTCACGGAAAGACCACGGTAACGTTTTGCTGAAAAATAGTATGTATGTAGTTTCAATAACGCGAATGGATATAGGATACTTTTATCTTTGAAAATAGGATACTTTTTTCGCGGGATAAATTGGATTTTTTCGGGGCGAATAGCGCGAAGATAAAAGTTTAATGCCATGTAACTTATGTGAATGAAATGCTTGTTCAAAATAAACTTGGGTTATAACTACGTTACAGATACGAGAAAATAAATAAAACAAAGAACCGAACTTAAGGGAAACTCTCTCTTCTTTTTTTTTTTCAAGCGGGGGAAATGCATTTCGCACATACCGGGTCCTTTGCTAGGGATTAGACCGTTGTTGATCATGGAGGCTTTCCACTGAGGCAACCCAAACAATAATCAACCGGCTTGTATGGAGACTAAGGGAAACTCTAAAGCAGGTATGGGCAACCTTTGACATGTTGAGGGCCAAACTTTAGCGTGCAAATACGTTCGTGGGCCGCGTTTAAAAGTACTTAGTGCATTTTAAAGTAGTGATAATATTTTTTGCGATAGATATTAGATATGAAATAATACGACAATGTTATTATAGTACAATTTATTAAAATAACAAAATTAAATTTAAAAATGGTACATTATAATTAAATCGTTAAATTTGCAATTGTTACAAACTACGAAAGTTAAATACACTGAAATCAATGAGACACTTGAGCTTGAATTTGGGAAACTAATCCATCGATATTTGGAATAACTCCACTGATACAAAGACGTAAAGAATTTTCCAAATTATCGTCAGTCAGTCTTGTACGATGTGTTGATTTATTAACTTTCATCAATGAAAAGAACTATTCGCATTTATAAGTGCTGCCAAACGCACAAATCAACCTTCTTGCGAATTTTCTAAGCTGTGGAAAATTGTCTTCTTTTAGGTATTTTTTTGTAGAAATCGCGCAACTCAACATCTTCAAATTTGGATTTTAGGAGTGAGTTTTCTTGAATCTCGATCAACTCCATTTGTAAGTGTATTGGAGCATTTTGTACATTACATTTTGTAGGAGTAGCAAATAAACTGAAACAGTCTTCCATGTTTTTGAAGTCGCTAAATCTGTTCGAATATTGTTCCGACAGTAACTTGAGTTCTTCAGCATATTGAACATAAGCAATATTTTCATACGCAGAGGGCGTGTTGAAATGGTAACTGTTACCAGACAGCATCTGTGACTCCCACAAGCGTAGTTTGATCTGAAACGTTTTCAAATGGCTGTACAAATCATTTACTAACGGTCCTTGTGTTTGAAGTTTCAAATTTAAATAATTCAAATAGCCTGTAAGATCTACCAGAAATGCTAAGTCACATATCCACTTTGGGTCACTTAATTCAGATAGTGGTTTATCTTTTATTTTCATAGTCTGCTATCTCATTTCTAAGCTCGTAAAACCGTTTCAACTTTTCTCCTTTGCTCAGCCATCTGACTTCAAATAATATGTTACGTCGTTATATTCAGCTGATATTTCATCCAAAAACGCCTTGAACTGACGATGGTTAAGCCCTCGGGATCGAATAAAGTTGATGGTTTTTACTACCACATTCGTAACTTCTGGAGTCGAATGGACTTAGAACACAAGTTCTGTTGGTGGATAATGCAATGAAGGACTATCAAATCATCTTTCTGCACATTTAATTCCGATGAAACCTTTACCTAAGCCTACCACAGAAGGTGTACCATCAGTGCATACTCCATTTAATTTTGACCATGGCAAGCCAAAACTTGTGAATACCTTTTGAACTTCAATAAAAATATCCTCTCCTGTAGTGGTTCCTTTTAGCGGCTGTAAAGCAAGCAATTCCTCAGTAACACTGAAGTCCTTATCAACGACTCGAATAAATATAGCCAGTTGAGCTGTGTCAGACAAATCGGTGCTCTCGTCTAATGCTATGGAAAATTATTCAAAACCAGCTATACAGTCAGTCAATGTTGTTTTTATATAATTAGCCATCATTTCTATACGTCGAACAACAGATCGTCTTGACAAACAATTTTTTTCAAATTCATTTTTCTTTTCAGGACATAAAATACTGCAAACTTCTAACATACAATCCTTGATAAATTCTCCTTCGGCAAATGGTTTTAATGCCTTTGCCAATTTTGAGCTAACTATAAAACTAGCGTTTCACAACATTATCAAGTTGTGTTCTTTGTTTATGAAACATCTGTTGCTGTTTTTCCAAATTTGCGGTAAGCTTCTGGATTTTGTCTGTTCTTAATTGTCCTGTCAGTGAGTGCAGCGTAGCATGTTTAGTTGAGTAATGCCTCTTTATATTGAATTCTTTCTGACTGGCGACCCTCTGTATCTACTTTTCGTTTCTTTCCACCAGATATCATTTTTGTTTACTTTTCGTTCAATAAACTTAATAACAAACTATAGTTAGTAACCACTCAAGATGCACACAAAGTCACAAAGCAAGTTGATGGCTCGAGCAGTTCGCTAGGATATTGCTTGTCTAAGTTATCACCTCGGTAGCTCAAATAGAACTGCACTAACGTTTTTTTTTATTGGACTTGACTTTATGTTGTTGGTCCGAAGACCTCACAACTTTACCGGGGTTTTCGGGGCGAGTGCCTTTGCGAAGCAAAGGCGCTCGAGCCCGGGGGGTCGGGCCATCCACCCGTTTATATAGGCAAAATGAAGGAATAATCTGGAATAAACTAGTTTAGAATAATTGAGAAGCAATAAATCTGTTGATGTGTTGCCCGTGAGGCAGCAAACTTCAAAGAATTTGATCGAGCAAGCCGAGTGGCGGCGATTATCAAAGAGTGAGGCGGCAAACATCAAAGGATTTGATGTTTGCCGCCTCACTGTCACTCCCGTGAGTATAAGTACCTAATGTAATATTTTTTTAATTGATTTTTCAAAATGTCTCGCGGGCCAGATCATATCTTACAGCAGGCCGGATCCGGCCCACGGGCCGCGTGTTGCCCATATATGCTCTAAAGTAACTATAAACAAAAATGTTTTCTACAACAAATTTATACTTATTTGTTGTTTCATAAATTTTTAAGTTGATGCCAAATATAAAGTAAACTTGTGGGACTGTATATTTTGAGCGATAGAAAAATTTCACATAATTTAATTGCTGTATAAATTCCAAAAGTTTTCCTCCTTCCATCCTCCTTTCGGTGAATGTAAGGGACGATTTTTAAGACAGTCTAAAAAACAAAAATTCTAAACACGGTGATTTGTGTCAAAGCATCGTATGAATAGCTGTTTTTATTCTTATTGTTAAGAGTTGCAGGACTCGAATTAAAATGCCGTTGGAATGATTATAGAGATTATTAGAACTATACAAACACGTATAACACAGGTACAAATATAACTAAACACAACCAGTCCAAACGTAATGCACGATTCAATAACACGCGCAAAGTCCGTCACTAAATAGATTATCGAATGTATACAAGTGTTGCTTCGCTCGTGGTTATCGCTTGACTGCCTCATCTCTCAATTGGGGCATTGATTTATCCTGTACAAATATAATGTCTGCTCGGCCGCGTGGAATGAATTTCCTAGAATCACACCTGGCTGATGACTACATAAAATATTACAATATACAATGGTTTGTTTTTCTAATCACAAATTTTAAACACAAAGTAAACAAAACAAGTCCAAATGCCGAAAAGGTAATAAAATGTCTACAGGTACGCAGGTGTGAATTTGTCTTTTGTCGGCGTCCAGGTTGTAACATTACCTATGTTCACATTTATTTTGAAATATCGATCACTTTAATTTTATTAGTATAGATTTAAGACAGTAAAAACATTTTGCAAATTTAGTGAAATC
Source organism: Dendrolimus houi (assembly GCA_039645545.1). Classification (NCBI taxonomy): domain Eukaryota; kingdom Metazoa; phylum Arthropoda; class Insecta; order Lepidoptera; family Lasiocampidae; genus Dendrolimus; species Dendrolimus houi. Next base: position 9,726,512 of record CM077127.1, on the reverse strand, counting down.
GTAGGTAGCAACTTCTAAACAATATTTTACTGTCTGATTAAGTACCGTACTTATATCGCTATTATTAAACCTTATTTTGGTTTTTATATTACTTTTTAATGCTGATAAAAAAAAATAGCCTTAATACGATTTCATATCTCAAGTATTATACAATACTTATTATATTCGGTTCGATAACTTTCCAGTGTTCTTCAGGGTTTCGATTTCCGCCCACATTTGTTCTTGTTATGACATGAAATCCAATTTCCTTAGAAGTATCGTGTTTAAGTTATAACATTTCTGTATTTATTAAATACAGAATTCACACAAGTGTTTACTTTCCATGAATAAATTTTAATGAAAATTGTCATAAATACTCTTCACAAATATTATATTACATTTCAAGAGTAAGAGATTTAATTTAAAAAAATCTCTTTACGGTGTACGGTGTCAATGATTAATTATTTAGGTACAAGGGATTTGAGCAAATAATCCTTTATTTCTACCATAAGAAGTCTGCGTTGTTTACAAATTGCATTCAGAGTGCATACGCTGCATGCTCCATCTGTAAATTGGAACTCAACACTACGTCACACCTATAAATTCCCCTTTCTGTTTCACAAAACAGAAACCATTTTCCTAATTGAATTTGTGTTGTTTTTACTCTTGTGGAAAATTGGCTTTGTGCATTGAATGCTTGAGAGTGAGAAAGTACATCACATGATTACATAAGTAGCATGTTTGAAACTGGTTTTCTTATCCAGTGAATGGATGAGGGTGTCAAGAATGATTGGTTATTTAAAAGTGATTAGACACGGAGTGATTTAGCTAATCTGAACAAATTTCATACAAAATTTCATATAGTATATATTTTTAATCATATTACTATTTTTTTTTTAATTTTTATTGCTTTACCATATCTTATGTTTTTACCGTGTACCACCAAGATCTCACTTGCTCAGTCTCTTCTCCTTCCCATCCTCGACTACGCTGATGTTAGCTATCTTGCCTCACAGAATATCAACTTGATAAACTTGAGCGGCTTCAAAACTTTTGCATTCGTTATATAATATAATATATCTGAATTAAACTCAAATGGCTTCCCATCCGCCTTCGCCGGAATGCGCATATCCTGTCTCTTCTTCACAACATTTTGTTTAATCCCAAGTCCCTTGATTATCTCAAGGAACGCTTTCAGTTCCTTAATTACAGTGATTCAAGATTCTTTAGATTGTCTGAGAATTTGAAACTGAAAACGCCTGTCAACAGAACAAGTTTTTACAACAAGTCTTTTATCGTCCAGGCCATTTAACTCTGGAGTGCACTACCACTAAACATCAAGCAGACACGATCATTACCTTCTTTTAACAGATTAGTTAAAGATTACTACCTCAAGCTATAGTGTTATTGTTTACTTTTGTATGTATATAATATAATATGTGTATTTATTTATGTATATTGTATATATATTATCATATATATTACTATTTATTCATTAATAAATTAAATTACTGTACGAGTGCTGGTTTAGCAACTACCGACTTTTGTTGTCCTTCCTATACTCCATCCAAAGGTTGTCTGAAAGAAATCGCCATGGGCGATAAGACCGCCGATTGTACTTGTATATTAATGTTCTTGATTTTATGTATCATTTTTGTACAATAAAGTATATTCTATTCTATTCTATTCTATGTTACAAAGTAAAAACTTAGATGCAATCAAGATTTAACTCTATCATGTTGATAATAGACGACCCAGTATCAAATATTGATAGCAACTTTTCAAAATATTAAATCAAATTAAAAATTATTAAATATATGTACATATTTATTGTCCCAGAATTGTTAACTAGATTTTTACGTCGCATAAGCCGATTTCGTTTGCAAAATCACTCTGTATGAAAGGTGCTTTGTTTTGTAAGAAGTGCAAGGAATGCTGTGTTAGTTATGTAAATGTTATTACGTGATCTAGACTGTAATTGATTTGAATTTAATTATCCTTTTAAGCCATTAATTGCTTTGTTCTTTAGTGTAATGCCATTAGTAATCGAAAATCTTTAATATTGTTTCGTACTCTATGAGCAAAATGTAGTTGATTGATTGATGATAATGAATCGCTGCAGTTACGGAGTTTAAAGGTCGATTTACATATATTTTCTCTTTATTTTGTTTATGTTGTAATTCTAAGTGGGTAATGTTCAAAGCGTATTCTTTGCTTTACTGTTCTGACACACGAAATGTAATCATGATTATTGATAGAATTATTGTAATGCAATAGATTGTAAAGAGAATATTACGTACAATTTTTGCTGACAAAAATCTAATAAATATATCTTAATCTTTTTGTTTCTTTATATTCTCTGAGTGCGGCATTGAGTGTAATCAATATATCATTAAAATCAATCGGAAAGTCGAAACTCACGATTAACTTTCGCAACGAAAGGTGTGGAAACAGCTGGTTACATGGCCAATATTTCACACGGAAAGTGTTGATCGTTGCAAATCCGTGCCAAGCACGCAATTTTGAGTAACTTCTGCATTTCGCACGTTCAAATTCTTGACTCCCATAATTAAAATATCTATATATTTAAGTAATCATTATTTTGGGAACAGTGTTATTTTTAAATGTAACTCTTTAATTACTTATCTATGTATGTAAATTTATATAATGCTTTAAATACACTGGTCTTTCTGATCGTTGTTTGTAGTCTGTATCCACTCCACCCTCTTTAGACTGGTTAGATAAAGCAAAAAGGATATTCAAATCCAGCTAATGATTCCGAAGACTAGCGTGCACTAAACAAACAAAATATCTATTTACGATTTTCTCATATTTTCCTTTCTGTATTTGTTCCTGTACTTTTTATTCTCTATTTCACGACGTATTTTTCATGTACCTATTAATTAAAATCGCTGATATATGACTATTTTCTTGGTGCGACGAATGGAGCTACTTAAATAGTAATAAATTAAATGATGCTGGTGTTATTTTCGAGGTACGTATACAAGATTTGCAATTGCATTCTAAGCTAGCTGAAAAATTGCATTTTGTATGCAGTTTGCATTGCATGAGCGTGATGGTTACTAAAGGACAACGCAGTCGGTCGCGTCGATAGTATCTGTTGAGTTATAGCTACTTACTGACCTGTATTACTACTGGCCTGACTGCTATAAACGATAAGAATATTTTTGTGTCAATCTGATGCGCTGCTCGTCACCCTGTAAGTAATATTGTAAATGGCTACTACTAAAGTAAAGGATTGTTTGAAGTGGTTTATGTATTTCTAATTTAATTAACAGGAGAATCTTAGTAAGAAAATGTGTAGGTATACTGTTAATTACCTGTAAGTTAGTAATAAAATTATAACATTAAATAATATTTAGCGTTGTACACGCCATGATCAAATAGCAGAAGTGGTAATAGCTAAGGTTATTTGACAGGAACGTTGCAAGTGGAGATCCTCGTCTGCCTATGCCCATGTGAAACAGGCGTCATAAGATGTGTGTATGTATAGGTATAATATACGTACACATATGTGTTATGTATGTTATACATAAACATAATATAAATATACATTGTATCTTTATATTATATTTATGTATAACAATTTAGTTCATTGAAATTCTCCCATTCAGCTTTGACTCTCAACGCCAAAATAGCGCAAATGAAATAGACATAAAAATAAAGTGAAAATAGTATGTTTACCGGAGACAAAAGAAGTCGTAGTCGAAGTAGCCGAACGGCATATGATATGCCCTTGATTATTTTGGGAGATAAACTTGATGGCGGATAATCAACGACCATAACCATGCATAAGTAGTTTTGGAGTCTATATGATGGTTCTTTCTATCTAAAAGCAAACAGCTAATATACACAGGTGGACGTTCTAATACAAATTTACGGGAGCGTTTGATCTTGTTTAATAATTATAAATGCTTGTAAGATTACGTAAGCAGTGGATAATCTTAATACCCCACTCACGTTCATTATTCAAAGCAATGTTTTGAGCAAAGGTTGTTAATCTCTTAATAACTGTATGAGGCATATACGAGTGGCGTTAGCGGTAGTGACACGCGGAAAACGGATTGGTGAAGTATTGGAATACTTTCCAGTTCCATAAATGTTTATGTAATTTCATATACCTTCACATAATTTATAAATCAATTGAGTAAAATTACAAAATTTGATCTTACGAATAAGCTGAGTTTATTATTAACATGTCAAGTCGTGACAGATTAATTACTAAGATATCGGCGTCTTGTTCCCGTGACGTATGTTTGAATCTTGAGCGAAAAGCGATTTTTGGATCTGATGTAGACATTATACTACGTGCTGACAGCGAATGGGCAGGCAAGCACCGTCGCCTATGAACGTATGCAACACCTTGGCCATTGTCAAAGTGATTCTGACCTCGAAGAAATTTACGCCTTATTTAAATGGTTAGTAAATGACTTTGTGTCGTAGTGCAGAAGAAAAACTTCAGCAGGAACTTTTTTTCAAGTTGTTATTCTAGCAGGATAAGTGTTCTAGAAAACCATACGGTGGTAGCACAAGCCTGTTATAAATAAAACTCACAAAACCGTCTTGGAAATGTATGATGGGTATAATATCCACTCACCCAGAAATGGGAAAATACCCTTTCACTCACACAGACCCAATCTTAGAAAATAATGGAGATATAGATTTTTGAAGTGAAACTTTTTTAGAATCGTTGTGATTTCAAACTCGATGAAACGAAAAAGGGATAAACATGTCAATCAACAAATTTGTAGGACTAAGCCTGCGAGAGATAGAATTTTATACTATATAAAGCTGAATAGTTTGTTTATTTATTTGATTGAACGCGCTAATCTCAGGAACTACTGGTCTGATTAGAAACATTCTTTCAGTGTTAGATAGCCCATTTATCGAGGAAGGCTATAGGCTACATATCATCACGGTAAGACCAACAGGAGCGGAGCACCACTGAAGAATGTTTCAAATTCAGGGGGTTTTGAAAACATTCCACGCGGACGACGTCGCGGGCACAGCTAGTACATTATATTTAATCATTTAAACACTATGCTCATACAGATAGAGTTGGAAATGTTTTGAAGTTTTTCGTTAATACTTTAAATTTCACGTTTTAAAGCTTAAATATTTTGTAACGATATAATATATGAAATGTGACGCCACCAAATTTAGAATCCCTCCCACCCTTTTTCTTACTTTGTTTCACTTCTACTGCATGTGAACTACACACAGACACAATTTTTATTTATTGCGTTGCTGGCAAATGGGCAGACGGTCCATCTAATGGAAAATAGTCACCGTCGCTTTTAGACGTCTCTACTACACCAGAAGCGAAACCAACGCGTTGCCAGCGTTTAGGATGGGATAGGAGGGATTGTCCTCCCTCCTCCGCAGGACAACTTGGGCTCGTCGACAAGCGTTGAGCGTCAAAGATGCAGTACCTACTGGTCTAGTTCCTTCGGCACCCCGTAAAGGCGTGTGAGTTAGGGACGCAGGTTTAGGTTTAGTAGGTAGTTTGACGGCCGACATCCCGGGGCCTCCGCTGGAGGTCACGTTAGGCATACGGCGGTTCAAGAGTCCCACACATCCCTCGATGTAAAGCCTCCCCCAGGCCCGAGGATGGTATCCCAATTCCCCCTGCGACATCAAATAAAAGGAAGTATGGAATAAAGATGGGATATAAGGATCATACATTAGGAATTCGATAGGGGGAAGAGGAAGCACAATTAGTTAAAGGCTAACCGATGCACACCGATATTCTGTAAGAGCGTGGTATCACATCGAGTGAGTCGGTCTTAAGAGCTGTAATCAAGATAATGTACCACCATAAAGAAAGAAAGAGAGAAAATAATATTTAAAGAAACAATTTTTTTCTTGCTTTCATTACGCTAGAATCAATATCTTCATTACAGCATGGCTCTACCACCTCAAGATAGACTGCCAAATGTTTAAAACGAAAGAAGGGATGTGATGATTTTGTAAATATTTCCTTTTCGCCAAACTCTCTACGGGACCCTAAAAAGATTCATATTTGAATGAATATTCTCCGCGGCGTTCTCATAACTTCGCGTGTCTTCAGTATAAATATGAGATTAGCAAATCATAAACGTTTGACACCTAAATTTCAATTCGTATCACGTTTCAGCGTAGGTGGTTGTTACATTATTTGGTAGATGAACTCTACAGGAATAATAACATGTTTTACGCGAATAGTATTATAATTTCCGGTAACGGTATTATTATGTCTGTTTTTTTATCAAGCAATTTCATAAACATTTTGTTTCCTGTATAATATGTATTAACTTTTTTTTACGTTTATATGGGTTGGTTAGAAAGGCTTTTAGGACACATTTATAGGAATTCATCACATCAATGGAGACACGGACACCTGTTACAATAAATTCTAATATTTTTTACATATAATAAAACAGCTTTTAAAATAACATATTATCATATAATTTTTAGGATATCACAATAGAAACAATTTTAATTATTTTCAAACAATAATGAATAAGCTATTTGATTCTTTTTACTCCGTTCTCCATAACTTGACGCGCAGGGTTGGCAAATTCTAAACATTAACATCACCTAGGGCCAGTTCCTATATCTTACTATTCATTCACTTGTCCTACCATGTCAAATTTTAACCGATCGTAAGGCAAATGAACGTTCGGTAAGATATACGAACCGACTATTAATATCATGTTATAAAATAGGTTAAAATGGAGATTATTACAAAACGTAAATTATTCTTGATTTTTGTTAGAATTTGCTAGTAATTATCGCGATTTTAAGTATTTTTGACTCCAGCTTTAAGTGTTAATATTATTACGAGTTGCAGGACTCGAATTAAAATACCGTTAGAATTACTATAGAATTTATTAGATCTATACAAACACGTATAACACAGGTACAAATATAACTGAACACAGTCAGTCCAAACGTAATGCAGAAGGTCGTAACTTAATAAAACGCGCAAAGTCCGTCACTTATTAGTTTCCCGATTGTAGTACACTCGCGACTGGTTATCGCTCGACTACCAATCTCTCCATTGGGCCATTGCTTTATACTGCACCGATACAATATGGCTGCCAGACCACGTAGACCGAATTTCTTAGAATCAGTTCGACACACCTGGCTAATGACTGCTATACAATACACAATGGGCTGTTTTCTAATCACAAATTTTAAACACAAAGTAAACAAAAGAAGTATACTTTTGTCGTGACAATATTATTGATTGTTGGTAACCCTGCGCGTCGAGTTATAGTAAACGGGTATAGTACTTATGACATGATAAGTAATTTTGTTCGTGCAAAATGTATGAGACTGCGACGTTTTGTTTGTTTATAAAAAGTTTTTCAGTTACTTTGACTGTCTGCTCCCTATTATTATAAAGCAGCCTTAGCCAAATCGTAAGTCGTTGAGTGATGCCTAACAATGAAGTTCTCGTGGCAATTGCAAATTTTACACTTCGTTACTTCAATGTTTTTCTTCACTTTTAAGACAAGTGGTGGTAGGGTAGATGATCAAATCACCTCACACTTTTTGTCTTCTTACAAAACGTCGCGGCCTCATACATATTGCGCCAGGGTATAAAATTAATTTTGTACATAAGAAAGGGGTCAAATGGGCCATTAACTATATTATTTTTTAAACAATTGCGGCAAACCTTCTTTCACTTGCCAGTCGGTCAAAGATGATGTAGGTTGGGATTGACAAGTGTCACAATCTCAGACACACAGAGAGATAAACTCGTCATGAAAAATATCTGATATTTAAATCTACATTAATGCGATTGTACATAAGTTATTAATTCCTTCGACTATTTAAATACAATACAGATAATTATATATTATTTGAATATACAGGTCGTTTGATTTGATTGCCTTATCGACCCGTCACAGTTATTAATTTTTTTACATGTATTTATTTATATCCAAAAAATCCTTTTTTTTAATAAACATACTAAAAAAACATCTCATAATATTAATCAAAAAAGAAATATAATCATGATATCCGCTGGCAGCGAGGCTTGAGGTCTAAGCTACCGGATGTTAAGGCTCCAGAGACAGGAACTTCCTCAAAATTTGTGCCGTGTCCAGCACTACTGCTTTCAATAATTGGACCTTTAACCAACAGCCTAGCTAAAGCCAAGTTCAAGATGTCGGTCGAAGCTCTAAGCTATAAGACTGTTTATGATGACAACTATCGGCACAACACAATGATTATTTACTTAAATTATTATTATGGTGTAATTTTAAAAGTCATCACCATCATCTGAGCGTTATATCCCGGTTGCGTTCGGAGCTTTCGCTTCGACACCCAGGGTCCGTTTTCCTACTTTTCTTCTCCACTTCGTGCGGTCTTCGGTAACCCTTTCACCTTTAGTACGCATGTCATCCTTCACAACGTCAAGCCAGCATTTCTTGGGCCTACCCCTTTTACCGGGACCTGGCGGAAGCTAGACATTTGTTCCACACGTAACTAGCCGCTCTCCGTAAAACGTGGCGTAATAGCGACTTTTTTGCGATTTATCTGCTATGTCACGAACAAGACTGCCGCAGATGCGAGAGTTTTTGATGAGGTCCTTCCGCGTGGCTCCACACATTCACCGCAGTATATTCATTTTCCGTGACACGTAGATCCTGCTTGTGTCGTTCAAGTACAGGGCACGCTTCACGTGCATACAAAAGAGCAGATCTAATGATGGATTTCTAGACCTGTCCTTTTGGTGTTATTTTAAAAGTATGATGATAATATTGTATTTTAATCCCTGTTTTTTAATTATGTAAGTATTTATTGTAACACGTGACATTTATTAAATCGTAATAATAGCCATATACATAATAAAAATGCAATAGGTCAAAAAGCAGCCTAGGCAATTTTTCCCCAGCGAAGTTTCGAATGCACGTCATTTAAATAACACGTTTTAAGACAAGTTAGATACCGAACAATAGGTATTTCTGTAAACAATGTAAACTCCTTACTAAGGTTTCTTGTTGAACGATAATGAGTTATCAGTTTGTAGTGTTTTTCTCTTTTTGTCACAAAATAAATATATTTTCTCTTTACTATCAACTTAAAAGGCTTTCCCATAAACGAAATACTCACGATAAAACTGGCAGAGAACTGTACAGCTAGGTCTAATGACATTTATAAACCTCGCAAGGACTGAGTCTAGACCACTAAACTTAGTTGAATAATAGCCATTGGAGCAGAATGGGTGTGACATTGGACGGGATTACTAACATTCTTGAAAATCCACAACACCCAGTTTAATTGGCAATGTTATATAACTTTCAAAAATGTAGTTTTAACAATTTTGGGCTTATTTTGTTATAATGTTTTAACAAAAACCATATAATATCTGATTAATAGAATACATCTGTTACACAAATACATGTTGTATAACATTAAGATAAAATAAATGAATAAATAAAGTTTGGTAAATATCAGTACAAAAAACAAGAGATAGTCAAATAGCTAACACTAATTTGTTCTAAACCATCTTAAAAAAATTAATTAATAACATAATAAAGAAAAGTTAACCTTGAGTAAATCTAATTTAATAATATTAGTTATATTGTATTCTACATAACATTTAATCCTTTCCAACTATAAAAGAATACTGAGATGAGTATCTTCTACGGATAAGATGAGGAAAAACTGACTACGTTACCACATTAAAAATGTTTGTGAAATACAAATACAGATGGATTTGAAAAGTGAAATGAAATATATATTAATGTATTGAGTTTTCTCCCCATTTTTTGTATTACATTTTTTTTTAATTCTCTGAAGGATGTAAAAAGGCAAACGCCCACCTGGGGCCCAATTCTGTAATTTCAATATCTTGACGTTGCGAAGATATTTAAAGTACGATTCCATTGCGATAGTCAGAAGTCCGTATTCTACTAAATCCACAATATCTTCTCGATATCGTTACTGCAGAATAGTCGAAATGGCAATAGACGAGATGAATATTAAAAAGCTACTATAAAATTTCGACATTTGTTTCGCGAGTTGTCGCTTATAAATATTTATAAAGTGGCGTGAGACAGGCAAGTTTTTGGAATTAACAAAATACCGAAATCGGGCAAATCTAAGACTGAGATAATAGTGTCCGGCGATTTTGATGAGATAGTAATAGTTGAATTTGGCCCCTGATGGTAAAGTGGCTGCCTATGGCCTTTAGCAACAGTAAGGGCTTGGCTAACGCGTTGCTGTCCAGGATTAAATTTTATGGTTTACTAGTATATGCCCGCGACTTCGTCTATCTTTGACTTGAAATTCCCGCGGGATTCCCGGGATAAAAATATGACACATTTTATTACAAGAAATTTGATATCGATCAGTGAAAAAATCGCACTGGCATTCGATTTTCTTTTCAATGTGACCATTTTAAATAATTCCCAGAAATATTCTCGCGGGGTCCCTAGGATAAAATGTGGCGCAGATTTTAAGTCTAAGAATTAACTGTCGCTCAGTAAAAACGGCATTAAAATCGGCCCCGCAGATTTTTTGTGAATCCCGAACAAACAGTCAAGAAATCTAAAAAAAAATGTATAACGTTCAGAATTTCGGAGAAGAGAAACAACTTTTTCACTCGTAGGGTTTTAATCCGAACTGAGACTATATAAAAAATACAGAACTACTACCCTCTTTTATCATGATTATTAATGCACTACAAATTGCATCGTGTTCTCCATCGTTTATACAGACTATTCCAGTTGTTTTTTTAACATCTACAATGTAAAGACGCGGCATGTTTAAAGTTTTATAATATTATAGATTTACGGTGAAAACGAAATAAACAAATTTAAAAGTCGGCCTAAAAGTGAAACTCTGGACGCGAGGCTCATTAACGCTATCGAGACAGACTGGCCTGTACTTTGGACAATGGATTAGCATACAGCGTGGAAATGCTACCAGGATTATAGGAACGCTCCGAATCGACAGGAACCTAGATTTTTTGTAGTAAATATGTATATAGTAGTTTCATTTTAGGTTTTAAATACTTGTAAAAATATGTTGTAAATAAATAAATAATTGTAAGTTTAAAAGATACATTCTAATAAATTCAAAAAAGCATAGTGTCGAAGATTACAGAAATCGGGCCTGTTACTTCGCTGTGTGTACGCTAATGGCAAAAAAAGATTAACAAACACTTCACTGCCTATATTAAATTTTAAAACTTTATTATTTGCGGTAATAAATATCAGCTTTATAATCTTATAAAATGTTAGCACTAAAAGTTACGACGTCGGCCTTTTTCCAATATATTGTGGGCTTACAATGTATTTCTACTTTAGTCGGGTTTTACGACCGAACAGCAAGGGATAAATACAAAGGTCAAAGCAAAAGTTGGGAATAGTGTTGTCCAATGACCGTTTATTGATTAAATATCAATTTTGATTACAATCGATTTATTAGCAAAATCGATGTGTAATTTCAAATATTTTTTTAAAATTATTAACTAGTCCACAAATTGCGTCTTTTTTATAATATTGCATATCTCTGTTTTGTGTATATAATCCTTTATTACAAGATTTAACCGCAAAAAAATAAAAATTACCAGGTTTCGCGACTAATACACACACACACACAAACAAACAACAAATTATCTAGTGCCGAGACTAAAAAATCAGGTACTGGTAGAAATAAGGAATAAAATGAACTTCAATAATATGAAAATTATAATTAAATCCATAGGAGAAATTATTACATAAAACAAACGTAGACTTGTGTGTTTGTGTGTGTGTGTGTGTGTAATTATATGTATACGCGTATGTATAGGTACATATTTTAAGTCTGTTAATTATTTTAAATTAATTTATTCATTAAAAATAAACAGTTGGAGGTGGAATAAATAATAAATTTATTTATATATTCATTAACATTGAGAATCGACATCATTGTCTTCCGTGAGCACGGCTACTGAAAAATGGTAGAAAATAAATTTTATTAAAATGCCGCGCTAAAAACTATTAAAACGTTGTTTTAATTATCCTTTATATACCTATTCATTGTCATGGTAATCAATTAAGTGCCAGCCGTTTAGGAAAGAACAAACAAACTTTACTTTTACTTTAGTATGGATAATAATCGATAGCAGTACAGACAAAAAAATGCAAGCGACAGCACTACCCATACCTCCCTGGCGCGTAAAGTGCGCAGGGTGAGAGCGGGTCGTCTTCAGATTATTTACGTTGACGAGGCTGGGTGAGGTGACCTACCCGTGACCTTTGACCCGCAAGCCTGTGACCTACATCCCTCCAATCGATACGCATCACTAGGCTGTATCTGTTGCCTTCGATAAGGACACATTCTATTAAAACTTTTGATTGGTTGTTATCTAGTGGCTCCGTGATAAAACAGTAATGGAAGGCGAGTACTTATTTTCGTGTGTAATTGTTATTTGTAAAATATTGGTTTTTATTTTGTACAAGAACTCCGTTATTTTAGCATATGTGATAGACAATTATGTAGTTGACGGCGGGGTTTTATATGGGGTCTAGATTTTACCTGGTGCCTTTTTAGTTAAAGAGTATTCTGAAAGTTATATAATTATATTTGATACTGGTTAGATGTAGATACCATGCCATATTTGAAAAATAAAAAAGACGTATCTGTTAGGTATTTGTCACAAATCAGGGAGATATACATTTTATGAATCAAATTGGTATTGATATAATACCTCACTTAGTTGAGCTTTACAAGGTCCGATATCATTAAAAGGTTTATGAGAGAAAGATTGTTACGATCTCGTAACTGATATACCAATACATATGTATAATATTAACTTATCTATAAATAACTACCTAAAGCCGGCCACTACTAATTGTGGTTCAGTCCGATATCAATTATTTATTAAGGAAGTCAATATACATTCGATACTTTCGACTTTTATGAACACAAACATACGGAAGCTAAATTTTTATATCTAGGATAAAATGTATCGTTGCCAGCCAATCACAGTCCACCGCTGGACGTAGCTTTTCCTAAGTCGGCGCCACTCATCCCTTTCCTCCGCCTTTCTTATCCAGCGGCTACCGGCGACTTTATGCAGGTCGTCAGACCATCGGGCTGGAGGGCGTCCAACAGTACGTTTATGGAGACCTGGTCTCCACTCCAGGACTCGTCTGCTCCATTGGCCATCAGTACTGCGATAGACATGACCGGCCCATCATCGCTTCAGCGGGCTAATTTTGCGGGCTACGTCGGTTACCTTGGTACTCTTACGGATATCCTCATTTCTAGATAAATCTTGCCGTCAGCGTCCATGTTCCGGCCCCGTAAGTCAGGATGAGGAGGACGCATTGATCGGAGATTTTCATCTTCAAGCATTGCGGGATGGTCGACGAGAAGACTTGAGTCCTCTTAATGGTTTGAAGTCGTACCTGCCTACCTGTATTTTCGGTCTAACACGACATGTTATTACAATAACAAAAAGTATATTATATATTAAAATGCAACATTATGAAAAAAATCAAATCAATCCGTAGACTACTTTTCGCCTTTTCTGGACATGAACATTAGGAAGCTGAATTTTTATGTATAAAAAAGAAAAAAATGTAAAAGAATGAAGTTGTCATTTCAAAAGTATTTCCCGTATACACCAGGTGGTCTGTGTGAACAAAAACTAATTGTTTTGTCACATAAGTGTTGTAATAGTTTATTAATTGGGTCAGTAACTTGATTCCAATGTTTAGTAAATGTAATTAATATTTCTCGTGTTGCGAAATTATCAGCACTTAATATAAAAGTGTTTTGTAGGCTTTTGAAATATGAGACAATTGTAAACAAGCGCATGTAAAATTAAAGCCTATAAAATATTGCGAAATATTTTTAACTATGTTACGTCTGCGACTTTACACTTCGTATTCAATCTCTTCAAATGGTGTACATAATAACCATGTGTTGTATAAGACGGTTTATATCTAAAATCATGAAGAAAGAGCAACAAGATATACAATAAACAAACTGAATATATAATTATGTAGTTTCGTTCGCACTTAACGGGATATCAAGTAGTGAACTTTAATACAAATCAATTTATCTGTGCAAAATTTCTAAAACCCTGGATGAATATTAGGAACGATATTCGCTTAGTAGAAAACGTAACCCTGAAAACCTCTTAAATCGACGCTGCAGGTCAACTGTCTCTCGATTTTTCGCGTTTTATTATTCAAAACATATTGTTTAGAGTAAATCAGTCAAAAATTAAAAAAAAGCTTATTAATGCTCAAATCCTAAGACAAGAGAAACAAACAATATCCAGAAATTCATTTCTCCTAACCAATGATTCTCAGTTTTTACTTCTTAAGATAGATTCTTATTGAACAACAGTTTTACCTTGACAAAACTAAAGTTTGAATTAAGGTCACGGCTTCCCTGTGACAGATGCTAAAAAGTATTCTGAAATTCAAATTATTCATTTAATTTTTTTCTATAAATTGTTATAAGATGCGTAATCGACTCTTCGGGAGATCAGGTGGCTGGTATCGACCTCAGATATCGAACCAGTATGGTAATCCAACGTGATAATGTTGCCAACCTTCTGGGCAACTTTACCTATAGAACACATCAAATTTCGCCAATTTGATGAATATATCATACAACTGACATCCAGACCGTCGTCATTTTTAGATACATTTTAATGCTTGTTTTTCATTTTTCATCCCAGAGACAGTTTAAAACTTATATTTTGTGGACACAAAAAAATTGGGACATACTTTCCCAATCTGGAGACCATGCTTGGTATTAATAAACAATTAAGTTTATTTAAGATTTTCTTTTACAATAAATAAAGACATTCTTTTTTATATTGCATTTTAAAGTAACATCTTTGGATTCCCCACGTGTCACGACTTTTAAAGATAAAAACAAAGAACTTTCTGGATGATTCACGACCGATACCGAGAAGTGGTTTGCCCGGTGATCGTTTTCCTTAATCCACTTTTCATGTAAGCTCAGAATGAATTCCATTCAGGTATCACGGTTATTCAGCGCTAATCGACGATTGAAGTAGTTTTATTACGTCTGAATACGAGATTTATTCCATGCAGTTTCCATACGTGTTTTGGGATTCCCTCAAAGAGTTAGAAGAAAAAAAAACAAATACAAATATATCTACTATTTGTATTTGTTTTTTTATATATGTATTTGTATTTGTTTTGTATATGTAAAAGTATATATATAACTAGGGCATATAAAAAACAGGTATTTATTAAAGAGTCATGAAAAACAAATTCATTGGGGATACTAAAAAATATTTCTTTGAAAGCAAAAGTGGCTTAATAAGTAAAATCGGCTAAGTGCGTATCAGTATATGCATAGTAAAGAGCTTTGTAGAAATTACGGAAAAAACCCTAAAAAGCATTCAACTGAAAAAATACCTCATATCTGAAATAATAAGTACTTAACGGATCTTAATCAAACTAATTTTCTTTGTAAGAATTTTGAAGCTCAATTTTAAAAATGTTTTCATTAAATACAGAGAAATGAGAACGCTTTTCATGACTTTGAAAGGGTATATCTTACCATCTAGTAAATTAAATAAAAAAGTCGCTCATAGACGTATGAATTTGTCATACCTCAACTACACGAATAGTGGAAAAACCCTAACTTAATTTCTATTGCGATTAACAATCAGTAGAGAAGTTTATAAAGATAATGGGCTCAGCAGACGTAGTCCAGCCCTAAAAAAATAAAATTTGGAACCCAATTGCAGCACCACTTACCGGGTCCAATTGTGAATTTAAACCATACCAGGACCCACTTGAGCACACAAAAACTTCATCGGAATCGGTCTAACTAACACACGGTCCGAAGAATCTATACTATATTAGTATAGATTCTTCGGCAAACAAACAAACACTTCAGCTTTATATATATATAGCTGAAGAGTTTGTTTGTTTGCTTGAACGCACTAATTCGTCTGATTTGAAAAATTCTTTAATGTCAGATAGCCCATTTATCGAGAAAGGCTATATAGGCTATATATCATCACATTAAGACCAATAGGAGCGGAGTACCAATGAAGAATGTTTCAAAATCGGGGCTTTTTAACTTACTTTTTTTTACTATTCCACGCGGATGTAGTCGCGGGCAGAAGCTAGTTTTATATATAAAGATATCTCATACATACAGACTTAGTAGTTTTCAAGTAAAAATGCTTATGACATAATATGTATCTATATATATAGCTAGACGGACATGACAACAGCCACGGAAACTGAAAAACCCAAAAAAGAATTAAATCGACCAGTATTTAAGAATTATATTATTAATTATCGCAACAAGATAATGCCTAAACAGCAAGCTATTTTTATTGATAACACAGACACCCAGTATATAGTAGGTTTACCTTAGTATGTTTTATTAGTTTCATATTTCACTGAAACCTTACATGGACGATACAAAGATTTATGTCAGCGGGTTCACAGAGTGTAATAAATCAGGGATACCTAAACCTCATGATAGAAGGAGAGATACGAGTGGGCAGAACATAATATGCAACAAAGAAGTGTATTCTAGTATAAACCAACGCTTGAGATAATGAATTAAGAATCGGTTTTAGAAACGTATCCTAGTGAGTTTTTTTTTGTTATATAGTCTGTTTTCCATTTCAGTATACAGTTCAGGTTATTCGGTACAAATCGCTTTAAGCAATAAGGCCCCCTTTTGTGTTGCCGTGAAATTATTGCAACTACGCATTTTTGTCATAGTTTAATTGGTGAATAGTAAAGTGTTATCTATCTATGTATATAAGTGTTCGACATGGTGATAAGGACAGACAGATAGATATGAAGATTTTGCAGGGGTTTCATTATTGCCTGAATGAGTACGCAGCCTTAAGATTTGTTTAATACTTAAGTAGGTAATTAACATATTGTAAAACAAAATTTAGAAGTACGAATTAACATTGCCTTATTGAAAAGCTTGAAATAAAACATTTTATCTTCGGATGCAATAAGACTAACAGGTAAAATATTTTATTTCTAGGAATTTAATTAGTATAACGGTTCTGATTATTTTCTAGCTGACAAAAGTATTAACTTATAATTTATAATATAGTCTAATATATATATATATAAGTACATAGTACTAACGTAGAGAAGAAGAATATAATTTTCCATGAGAGTATTTTCTATTATTTATTAATCACTCGGCTGTATCCGTGATTTCGTTTCCGCGATATTATAAATACTTATGTATTTATTTTTATTATTAATTCAGATCTCCTGAGCCTTGCAATATATCGAAATAAAAACACAAATATTGAAGATTACTTTTCAAATTCCTAAAACTTAAATTTCAATTCGTTGAGCCACCCCGGGGCCTTTTTACACAAACAGTGATATATAATCAGTCTTATGTCATTTGTTTTGAAGTTAAAGAATACATTTCAATTTTATTTAATAGTATAGATCATTCTATATTATTATTCACTCGAGTTACAGCAATAACTTTAAATTCAAAAATATCCATAGTTGATCCGCCAATTCACTACAGTGGCATAAGTTATTTTATGTCATCGGAAATGCTAGAGCTCGTCCGGGCTGAGGCTGTGTCGCGGCCGGGTCACGTCCCCGCTCCCCCCTCGCCTGCACTTGAACTGGTTGGCTTACTTTCGGTTTCTCTCGCCCGGGATGTAGAGCCTGACCTACCCGAAGGAGCAGATGTCACGGGAATCCCGGGACGTGTGTTTCAACGCCGAATTTGATGACATGTTGAACAGTTACGTATAAATTTATTCTCTTTTAACACTGGCAATGTTTTATGAATTTAATACGTTTACATTTTACACTTCATCATCATAATAAACGTCACAGCCTCCTAGATTTCGTACGAGCGTATCATGACGTCATAACTATAACGAGTCAAACAGCGTATTAGTTATTGTTTAAACAGTAATTAAAATGATTCTTCTCGTGATATTATAAAAGTAAGACGATAGTATGACTTTTTTAAATGCAAATAATTCTAGAATTTATTTTAATATACTTCTTTTATATAATTATTTATGTAGAAGACTTATATTAAAACAGGTCTATAAAACAACGGTAACCAGTCTTCTGGGCACGCTTCCCTCTGTCAGCGATTGGTTACATAGTTTATATTAACTTATTTATAACTCAGTTTATTTTTGTATTTAATCACTTTCTTTAAGTTAGTTTAGTTATTAGATTATAGAGGCACTATTTAATGTTGGATAATGTTTCTTTATTTTCACGGTTTTAAGAATGAATTATTTATATGTGATACGTATTAGGGTTTGTTATCAGAGTAAAAGATTAAAATTACAAGTGATTTTTATATACTTTATTCCGTCTATGTGTATGACTGCTTAAAAATAATTATACCTACGTGTTTAAGAATTTCTCTAATCTATCTTAACTTTTAAAGACTTAACGATAGTAAATATCATAAATGTAACATTTTTCAGGGGCAGGTAAAATTATATATTGTTGCTATGATGTTACGGGTTAAAACAATCTTATATGCAGAACATTTTTTCATCTCTTAATTATTTTTAAACAAGCATCGAAAATGATTTTATTTTCCAAATTTCATAAAAAGGCGTTAAACTTATTGTGACGGATACTCGTATTATTTTTGTAAGCAGTCTGACCTGTACTTAAGTCAGCGAAAAATTTTGCAAATGTCCTCCGCTGGTAGAGAATTGGGGTCAGATAAAGAAATTCCCAAATAAATCTTTTATTTTTAACAGCGCATCTTTATTTTAGAATCTACCCATTCTTTTTGTAAGTATTTTTTGTTTTGTACTTGTAAATTTTTATTAGATATTTTAACTTATTCTTTGTAGTTATTGAAAAACCATGTCCATAGGTATTAAGAATATCTACTACCTAAAAGTCTTTTGGAATTGCTATATGTTTTGCTAGTTTTATTTGTATATAATATGTTATAATTTAACGAAATGTAATAAAAACTCATAAATTTTAGTCACATCTGTTTTCAAGGAGATATTGTTTTTGTATAAAATTTATTGCTGACATTAGAACGATACATTATAATATATGGTATGATATATTTTAGAAAATGAGAAGCGACGTTAATGGCTTGATAAATAATTAAATTTCTACAAAATTGTACATATTACAAGGGATAAATAACGAAAAGTGTCTAAATAAATTATTAATTTGTAAGTCTAGACTGAAGCTCAACAAATTTATATTTAAAAGCTCCATTTAATTTCTATTAGGTCTTTATAGTGTGTTGCTAAAATGTCTAGTATTAGATTCACCTAAACCTAGCTTATAAAATTAAATATTTAAAAAAAGGAACTAACTTTGTCAAAGGGGTTCCAGGAGGGAATTTAAGAAGTGATATTTGTTGTGCAATTTTATTTTTAAGAATGCTTAGTGTTGCGGCGGCGCTGGGTTTAGCGATAAGCAAACTGTATCAAAGTAAGAAAAAAGGAGATTGGGACAATTTTGAAGGGTAGTGGAAAGAAGGGCACGCATGTACCTGGTTAATGGGCATGAAAGGAAGATGCTCCTCTTCTCCACAGTACTCTTCACTGCTCACTATTGTACTTGATATATCGTTTATTAATGTAATGTATTTGATTATTAATTGAGACGGCGAAGCGATGAGGTTTAAATTATTATTATTTATTAGTTTTATTTTCTAACTTATATTGTTTATGTTAATGTATTTTTTACATGCGATTCGGATTATAAGAATTATTAGTATATATTCTCTTAATTTATTTACAGCGAATTATATAAATTGAAGCGGTGCGATGTATTTTTATTATGTTATGTTATTTTATTTTAAATATTTACAATGTGCGGAGCGTGTTATTTAATTTATTTTGTTGATGAAATGACAATCAATGACTGACATGCGTGCGAAAAAGGGAACACGCCGCCAGATTTAAATGAAGAATTTAAATATGTTGGAAGAAGTTCGAATCCAGCTAACGATACTTCGTACGTATGTACACTGAAAAACATCAACTCATAGTTACTGGCATACATGTATAACATCGTCACCCTTAATCTTTAATGTTGTCGTGATTTCAATACATAACTTTGTAGCATTAAATAGACTACATTTTCCTGTCAAAAAGTCATGTAGACACAGTAGTGTACGAGATAAAAAAATGTAACCCACACAGATGAACAGCCGGACATGACGATTACATAAGGGTTCATATAGCGGACGGGGCGAAATAATCTTTAAACGGTTTTCAATATCAACGTATATTAATATATTTCAACAGACAATCTCACAATTAAAAAATTGTGTCATTTTTCAAGAAGTTTCTCCGTCGTCAACAATTTCATTTTTGCCAAAATTTGTAAGGACCATGTAAAAGAACAAGTATTTTTAGCTGATCTTTGAACATAATATTGATAATGAAATCGCATACAAAGACTGCTTACTGTATAAAGCCACGTATATCTGCAAATAAATCACAAGAACTTTTCTACTATATAAGCAAATAAGTATTGAAGATTCGCTTACAGTTTTTTCTATTTTGTATACAAAGTATTTTCCTTTAAAATAATTCAAAGAAAGCATATAAAACGATATCGTCGTGGTTAGTGGGGAAATTGTGGTAGCTTAATGGCTAGCGCACACGTCCCAAACTCAAAGGGCGCGTGTTCGAATCCTAGCCGGAACGCATGACACCTCTTAGGCAATTTTTCGACCTAATGTACGTAGTTGTTACAATTACTACGTACGAATAACGGTGAAGAAAAACATCGTGATGAAACCTGCACATAGAGATAACCGATGTGTAAAACCTGCCAAGCCGCCTTGGATAAGCGTGGCGGGTGTACTGTCCGTTCCCCTATAGTGGGAGGCTCGAGCCCAGTAGTGGGACGTTTATGGGCTGTTATTATTATATATATCGATATATTTGGTATCCTAAATTTATTCTGTTGTTGTATATAAATCATTAGATAATAAATTGCGTTAACAAAAAAAAGGCAGAGGAAGGGATGAGATATAAGAGATAGGACAAAAGGAGGTATTCCTCCTGTTGGACCCTTTTTTCTAGACGGGATGGGATAGGAGAATGGAATAGAATGAGGGGGAAATGGGCCATCTGAAGTCTCTTATCGTAACCGGTTCAGGGCGATATTTTGTGAGTGCGTGGTACCACCGCACCGATCGAGCCGGTTAAGAGTTGTTGTAAATATTATGATTCCAGCGTGGTTCTACCACGTATGAATACATAATTATCGATTAAATGCTTTTTTATGTAACAAAACTACGTTTTAACGGTTTTAAGCGCGGTAATTTATTTTATTTATATTCCTTACTTGATATTGATCACGGCTACTGAAAAGTGCCCGAAACGCCGGAATAATAAAAATCAAATGAATTACCGCACTTAAAACCGTTAAAAACGTAGTTTTCTTATGTATACTAATCGCGAAAACTGGAGAAAATATTATGCTTTTTTATGGTTTAGTAGTCGTAGTAGTGATTTGTAAATTTTCTTTAATAATGTACAATAAAGAGTTATCTATCTATCTAACAACTCTCGGTTATTCGTAGTTCGTTCGTTCGCTTGTCATATTGTGAAACCTTACCAATAACAATTCTACAGCCAATATTTTCGCTTATAAGAAACGATCGTCCAGAAATTCCGAGACAACCTTTCCTATTACAAAATGTCAATAAATAACGCAGCCTTAGTCCGAGAATACAAACCTTTAAGAAACAACTATAAAGGTTTCAATTACGATCGAAAATACCTAAAACAAAACAGGTATCTCTTTACTTGAGGCAATGACCTTGGAACAAAGTAGGGGTTCTTTGATGAAATCGACACCGGCAATATGTCAGAGCGCTAAGGTGGCCAGATTCATTTGGCCCTTGGAGGATATTGGATGAAGACAAATTGCGGGCTTAGAGTCATGAACGAAGAAAGTAATCCCGTTGGAGACATTGAACTGGTATGTCACAATTCTTTAAATTGGAATATTTTGCTCAAGCTACAAAATAATAGTTGAAAAGAGAGTTAAAGAGACCACAGACTTTACATAAACCACATAGATAGGTCTGTAGGGAGTGCCCTGTATAGGGTGGAGGACCGAGATGGAATGCTTCTCCTTCTTAAAGGATGATCTTCCAGCGAGGATAGGCCCATCTGTTATTGCTGAAAATTTGTATATATTCTATGTACGTTTAGGGAAACGTTTGCGACCTCAATCATTGCACGGCGCCGTCTATTGGCTTGTAAGTGTTCGACTACATACCCCCTTGCTGAGACTGGAAGTCGATGGTAGACGAATGAAGTGCAGAGTTGTTCACAGCTATCAGTGCTTCTTCGTAGTATGCCAATTCATTTGTTATTGTATTGCAAAGCGCCATCTATTGGTTTGTAAGTGTTCCACTACAGGTTCTTTGCTTTTTTCAACTTACCATTTTATTTTATATTTCTGCTAACCTTTTGCTAGCTAGAGGTCGAACTGGCTGATATGTATTTCAATGATCTTACAGCATGGAATGCTTAATACTGCGTGAACTGGAAAAGAAATAACAAAAAAGGGGGACCCCGAGCTTCGAAGATGATGATTATTGTTCACCCTTTTCACAAGGTTTCACCACCTTAAATTATGAATCCATATGTTTCTTATAGTGCAGTTTCATCTGAGTTAAAGTTAAAGGTATAATAGGCCGTTCCAAACAGATGCGGCGATGGGTGTATTGCGCAATTTGAGATGCGACAATATTAATGACGTTAAATATTGGCAGATAACATATGCAATATAAATGTATACACTAATGTGGCCATGCGTTAACGATGTTATTTTTAACGCTTCAAATAAAGCGCATTCTGTCACAGCCTGAAACTTTAACACTAACGCAGATGAAGCCCCAGCATTATACTAACTTATTTTCACCATTTCCCAGTCAACACTTTGTCACAACAATTAAACAATAAATTATAACACCACACAAAGTCACAAACACACAACTAACAACAAAACTTATAGACATACTCACACCAAAGCGCACTACCACCGCATTGCATTACACACACACTTCACAAACAAACCAAGACACACAAAGAGCCTAAAAATTAATAACCCAGACACAGAAAGGAAAAAGAACACACAGCACTAGTTAAGATAATATATATAGGTATAGACATAAGGCACACACTGCACATGTATTTCCTCACAACACCAGCATGTAACAGATACACTCTACATTAGTTTAGTATTAAAATTAGAATAAATTAATATAATAAGTTATTCGTAAGGTACACCACAACACACATGATTGAATAAATGTCACACACAAAAACAAAAATTATCAAGAAGCGTGTTTACATATTTAAGACTTTCTTCAAAATTAAGTTATAAAAAAGGGTACGGAACTCGAGTCCGTAGAATTGTTAGAAAAAAAACTACCCCATTTTCTCCAATCAAGAAATATCCTGTGTTCATAGAAGGACCTACATATAGGTATACCATATTTCATGACAATTGGTTCATTTCCAAGACAGAATAAACTAACAACCAGACAAAGTGACTATCACATTTATTCATTACTAGCTGTGCCCGCAACGTCGTCCGCGTGGATTTTTTTTCAAAACCCCCGATTTTGAAACATTCTTCATTGGTGCTCCGCTCCTATCGGTCTTAGCGTGATGATATATAGCCTATAACCTTGCTCGATAAATGGGCTATCTAACACTGAAGAATTTTTCAAATCAGACCAGTAGTTCCTGAGATTAACGCGTTCAATCAAACAAACTCTTCAGCTTTATATATTAGTATAAGACAATGGATTGTACATAAATAAAGATGTAATTATTAAATTATCATAATAAGCCCATATTCAAGAGGTTAATCTTCAAAACAATTGTTGGAACAGACACCACCACATTATATGAAAATAACAATATATCAATTAATATGTTAGATTTATTTTAATTATTTATTATTATGTATGTGTGTATGTATGGATGTGTGTAAGTATATACTTATTTTCACTTATGTATATATTTATTGCATTTTTTAACTTTTTAAACTTTAGTTCGCTCGTTAGCTTACAAATGAACTCTGAAAAACCTGTTATTAGCCCTATATTGTAAGTAATTTTTGTTGTTGTTTATATTTTGATATGCGCTGTTGGTTTTTTTCAATAAATAAAATAATTAAATTTATTGTATAATATTTTGTCATCATAATAAAACTTTATTTAACTAGTTTGCAGTTGGGACGTTTTAGGCATCGCGGTAGAAAATCAGCGTTGTGTCGGATAAAACTCCGGCACATCAATAAGCTGAGAGCAACCTCATTTGCTGAAAATGCGGCGTATATATTCTGAAAACTTGTTTCTTTCTTTTTGACTATGATTTGTAATTAGTGTAAGTACGTCACTATTTGTTCAAATAAAGTCTTCTTCTTTCTTTCTAATTATGATAGCTATGATTATCTATGAGTGACTTTTTGACTCACACTACTTACATTTGGTACTTTCTTTATGGAAATAATGATAAAATAATGTATGTTAAACTTAACACCATTTCTTCAGAAACACATTTATGTCTATATAATGTAGGCATTAATTTTCTTTTAAAATTTAGAGACAAGGCTTGAATTATGTAACGGTTTCATAACACCCTTCATACAGATATAAAACGCCCCACACATCCTATAGAGGTACAAAAAATATGGATAACCTACTTTAACTCGTGTTAGCTGAATATGCCACGTTATAAAAGGGTCGATGATATACGATTTCTATAGAAAACATGTCAATCTGTGACACTACACGTGTAGCTTCAAGATTAATACATAACGTCCCAATTTAGCTCTATAAGTATTACAGACAGATCGGTGGCGACTGGCATCTGTGTATCAATTTTCCTACCTTTTTTTGTGTGTTTTGTGTACTTTGATATATTTGTGGGTAGCACAAATATATCAAAGTATATTTTTAATAATCAAAATTACAGTATATCCTTAGGTTTACGCGACTGTTGTATTTAAGTAAATATACTGTTTTTAATGTTTTAAGAGTGAGTTTTCATAATTTCGGTTACATTTCAATAGCTGTGATTACATAATTACTCAGATTCGGGCTTTCTAAATCATGTTACGCATACAATAATGATCTCGAGGGAACTTCCCACTGTGGTTTCCCTCGGGTTAGTTTAAGAAGGCCGTTATTTCTTAGAGGTCGGCGACGCGTTAGCGACGGCCCTAGTGTTGCAAACGTCCATAGATAACGTTAACCGCTTTCCATCACGTGGGTCGTCTGCCTTTTTGCCTGCTTCGGGCAATAAGAAAGTTTAACACGCATTTACATCCGTTACAAAGTATTTTCATTTATGTTTTATAGACTTAAATAAACCTCAAGTCCTTAAGAGAAATGTTTTGTTAATTTTGTTTCCGAATTTAATGAAAGGCTTTAATTAGCGTACAAACAGCGACTTTCTAAATTGGGTCTTTAAAACAAAAAAATGTACACAAAACATTACGTTCGTTTCTTAGACTGTTGAAAATAAGGAGGGATTCAAGTTTGACTAGTAACAAAAACCATTTGCTTAGACCAAATCAGTCAACGAAGTTTTAATAAATTTGTTTTGAACTAGAGGGTTAAAATAGTCAATATCGGAAATTGGTATTATGAATATGACAAGTGTCAAAAAATAACGCGTAAGCTTATGTCATGTCTAGTAATTACCAGTATATTTAGACGTGTGTCAGTTTCACTAAACGATTCTCCAAAAGCCGCTTTTAAGCACCTGATTTGGTCTAATCCAGTGTGTTAAATAATAATAACAAAACAACGCCGACATAATAGACTAAACCAAAGAGTGGAAGAATAAAATTATGTAAGTTATATAAAGCTCATTATTACCCGTATTAATTTCCTTAAGTTACCATGCTCAATTATGCAACAGTTCCCAGCACGTTTATTTCTGTACAATAACGACTCAGCGAGAACTTTCTGCCGAAGTTTTCCCTTTGCGCTTTAATACGGCCTCATTTATGTAGGGCGTCATAAAATCTCCACGAAACAGGTAAAGTGTTGGTGACGTCACTAGTCCACCATTCTTTATCAGGTGAGCTGTCTGTCTGCTTGCCTACTCGCTTTATATAAGTATATGGGTTTGTGTTCTTAAAACTCGAAAAATGGTCTATGGATTGACTTCACTAGTAATTACTATCAGACTGAGCCACAGCGAAGCGTAGCCGGATTTAGCTAGTTATCAAAATAAATAAAAATACTTCATCTTCTTAAACCAAAACTACAGTCAAAACTGCTTGTAAACCTTGATGTGTGTGTACCAGATCTCTAGGAGGTGATGTCTACATAGGACAGCACTAACGACATCCTGTAAACGTACGTCAGCGGAACTGGACGTAGTCTCCATTAATCATAGGGTGTACATATCGATGGGGCAAGAAAACTGCACATAGTATGACAATTCAACGAAAATATCATTATAACAAATGATCTTGTAGCAGGTAAAAAGGGTTTTATGTGTGGCCAACCTCTTGACAAATGATCAAATCCTGCCAAGAGACTTGTTAATGTCTTAAGGCGATAACCTCAGACGCCTGTGAGCAGAGATAAATAAATCTTACAAATATTCAGCTAATTTATTTTAGCTTTTATTATACAATTATTAAATAATATGACTGTTTTATTAATACCTAACGAATATTTGAAATTTAATTCTATTTTTCGGATCATGATCAAATTGCAAAAATATTTATGAAAGGTCAGACTATAAAGCACCTCTAACAAAAGCGCCTGTATGAAGAGAATAATGGAAGTAGATGAATCAGGAGATATATGCTAAGATCGTAGCAAGTGGGAGACAGTGGTTACAAACAAATGGCGAGTCCGTACTTAGTACTAAATAGAATACACAATAAGAACAGAATAGGAGAATGCTGAATAACTGAGGTAACATTGAAGGTCAGTGCAAAATATGGGAGAAAAGGTAAAGCAGTATTGTCAACACAACGTAGTCAAATCTAGCATATAATAAATGATTTTAGTAATATTTTACAAAAAAAAAATTGTGGAACCTATATTATATAGATGATGTATTCGAATATACATTTCCCAAAATAAATTATGAAAAATTTATAAAGGACAAAAATCATTTGATAGTCAATCAACCCAGAACGTGTGGCCTGTTGTCCAATACTATTTGAATATTTCACCGAGATACATTTCATAAGCTCTAAAAGCTTGTACAACGGTAAAACAAAACTAAAGGAAAACAAACATGTTTGACGTACATTGACGCATTCTCACATGGTGAATACATTGATTACAATATATAAAATCCATTAGACACCTACACGTACTTGACGACTGTTCAATACTATAAAATTCAAGAGGCACATCACATTTTGTTTATTTGCCTTCATTTAAACTGTTATGATATGACAGTAGGTGTCAACACCAACGAGTTGTGAAGGAACACCTGGATGGACATTTTCAAAGTCAAATATTGTAAGAGAATCAATGACATGTATTTATTGAATTTCTTTACGGTTACAGTATCGACGCAGAAGGGATAAAAGTAGCTTTGAGTTCATGTTTATGAACTGAATGTCTTTAATATTAATCCCGTTCAAAACGACTGACATCCGGGACTCAGACAAACAACACGTTTTACTATGTAAGTCTATGTACATATTTCATTCAATAATATACATATGTGGCTTTTATGTATTAGTGATTATTAAAAGGTACTCGTACTCTAACTGATGTAAAATGTTTTCATGAAAAATATTTAATATCAGGACTCGAATTAAATACCGGTAAAAATATGTTATCTATATATGCAAATTTTAGATGTCGATAAATAATAAATATCTTTATAAAACTTAGCTTTATTTCTAGACCATTGTATCGTTAAGTATAATGTTAAAACTAATTTTATTGGTAATTTTACTGTTATAGCTATGTTTTGTTACCATCGTCGCTCTTGTTCACTCGCAAAGAACGTTAAATAACATTGATGCTAAGAGCGAGCGCACGTACATGCTTATTTACATAACTAATTTTTTTTAAAATATTGCAATTGATTTAGTTTTGTTTGTTGACTGTCCCGGTAACGTAAAAAATACCGGTAAGTATGACATTAAACATACGATTATTAACGTTATATTTAACGCTAAAATTATAAACGTTTCTTAAGTAATGGTACAAAACCGTCGCTATGCAAGTGTCTTCTTCGAAAATACCGGTAATTAACGTTATTTTTAAAGTAAATCGATAACGATTCCAACCCTATTTAAAGACATGTGAATTTTCATGCTGTTATAGGCTCACACTAAGAGAGATTAAAGGATTATCACTTTTAATTACAAGTAACAGTAAAATCAGTTGATAAGTTTTTATGTCACAGCTTATGTAATTTTGAGTGTAGCAAGTTATGGGGTTTTGATTCTGACGAGTCAAAACTTATCAAATAATTTTTCAACCGCAAGCATACTTTTTATCATACGGAATTTCAGTCTTTATCAAATTTAGAATGAATTTTACTTTTTGTACTTGAACTTGAGAAATGCACTTTCGTTTAATTACGCAGCTTGACTAGGCTCCGAAGATGTTAAACATGTTGTTAATGACGCCAATCGCCGCGAAAACCGGTCGTTGATTTGCCTCGAAGTTCGTTAAGGGGTGTTCGAAGTATTGGATGTGTTTATTTTTATACATTTTTGAGACCACACATCAGACACGTATGTGTATCACTATAATACTAAAATAAGTTAGATTTTATTGTATAAAAAATCAATAAGTATTAAATTATCGTAAAACATTTATTTCTTGCAGGATTCCGTCGTCATTTTGGAAAAAGCAGAACCTTTATTTCCGTGCGTGTCTTTATATGTCACAATAATTTTTCTATGATACTACAGGGTGTATATAGATGATTTCGGGTACAATAAATAGATATAGGCGCTGTAAAACAATGCAATAAAATAGATATTTTGAGAGTTGTAATGTTTTTGGTGTTCGTAGTCAGACAGATCCTGAAAAATTATAATGATGTTTCTTAAAGGTTTATTTTTATCTAAGTCAATAGGTGGGTATATGCTTCCAAAGTCGTGAAAATTATGTAACTGCTCCAACTTTTTAACTATAAAGTGAAATCTCCGAAACAAGTCTAGATTACAACGAAAATTGGCTTAAATAAGATCCTTTTAATAATTTTTAGAAATAGAGGTATTTTTGATAAAATACTTTTTGTAGTATTTTTCTATTTTATCGAAAGACACATACACGTCGGCACACGTAACGAAAACAAGGGATATTTCTTATATGTGCGGGATCGTCTATTGCTTGTAGAATGACACACACTAGCCATATTAAGAAAAAAATGTGGAATCGTTTGTCTTTTTTAAAATTTCTTTTTATTTCCTTGTGAGTCTTAGTTAAAGTTAACGGCCATGCTTTGCTGTGGCTCAGTCTGGCATTTAGGGTAGTGAAATCATAGACTACTTACTAATTTAGTTTTGTACTATTTCAGTGTTTTTGGACACAAGGATAAACTGAAGGGAAGCTGAATTTTTATATATATATAATAAAAAAGTATATAAATAATTTATTAAAATATAACGAATAATAAAAATTTCTATTCCAACCCCCGACTAGGTACTATTCAAGTTTTGCAGATACATACATACGGAAGCTGATTTTTATATATATAAAGGTAACCCAATACAGAAATTCTTGCGACAGCCCTAGGCAAGTGTTGATACCAGTATGGATTCCACCGCAGGATGTGCGGGGCGGCGGGTGCAAAGCAAGCCAGCGCGTATTTTTCTCTGATCTATGCACAAGCTGAACAACTCAAGGAATGCATCTTGTTCCAGGATTGTGCAATATATTATTGAGATAACAACAACGTACGGGCAAAGCCATAAAACTAGACGTGCAGTTGTAAAAATACAGATTACATTGTTATCTTTTGCACGTTTGCTATACTCGTGTGTTAGAAAGAAATAGTCTATCTATTGTCTGCTCTGAAATGTTATATATTACGACAGAAAAAGATTCCAAGAATAAGAATTATTTTCTTTATTACCGCAACCATTACACAGAAATACAGTTGACAAATTGTCAAAGTAAACTGACAATCAAATTAAATGCTTGCCTAAGTCCTCAAAAATTGGTTTTAATTGGTAACACAGAAAAAGAATACTATGAATAACAATTGCCCACTAAAAATGTGGCTTTTAGTAGCTTCAAAAACCTATACTTTTCGAGGTATTTTTTTTATTTGTTAAGGCCAAAGGCTTATACCGCGTACGAAAAAAAAACTGAATTTGTCATTGATAGTGACATTTTGTGATGAATGTCTTTTGGCGTTTCTCGTCCCTTCTTACCGCGCCCGCGCTGATATAATTTAAGTTTCGCTGACCGCTCCCGCAAGTTTAATAATATAAAATAATGACTTTAAAGTGCCTTGTCCCTGTTCCATTACCAAATCCAGTGTGTGTTCAATCATCCAGAAAGAAGCAAAAACAAGGGCCGGCCCAAAGAAGATCGCATCATCGAAAACAACAAGTAAGTCGCACACAACGTTCTTCCAAACCAAAAAGAAAACCAGTACCTACAGTCCACCGCCTTTTTAATCCATTATTACATAAACTATATTTTACTAGAACAATGAAAAATTGAAAAAGAAATTATTAGAACTTTCAAGTTTTGATTTATTTGATATAAAATATGTTTTAAATGACAAAACGACAAGAAGCGAGTGTAAAATAAGAATGACCTGTTGAGCTTTTCACAAATACATTTTATTGGACAAATTATCTTTCCTAGTAGGTGGTAAAGTGACACATTTTACAATAAATTTTAAAATAATGTTCGTATAAAATAGCGGTGTTTGTATGTTATATTTAATAATAAACAACTTAACCATTTTACGTTTTATTAAGACCAAAGAATATAATATTGTTTTACAGGAGCCATTTTGAAATTAGGAACGCAACGCAGTACTAGTACTTCACTACCCTAACAAGCGGGCATTAAAATACCTTCTTATTATCATAGTGTTAAAAATATCGTAATATCATTTTAAATATCATGTTTAACGATCATTTCATGCCGAGACCGGTATTTGTCAATGGCACCTCTCTCGTAGTTGTGAAAGAGTACGTCTATCTTCGACAAATTATTCAAGAGGGTAAACACAACTTCGAGAGGGAGGGAGTCAATAGAAGGATTCAGTTAGGCTGGGCAGTATTCGGAATGCTCCGTTGGGTCTTTATGTCGACCATTCCGCAATGTTTAAAGACAGAAGTTTTCGAGCACTGACCCGTCATGACGTATGGTGCCAAGATGTGGACACTGACAGTGGGTTTGGTTCACAACCTGAAGGTCACTCAGCAGGCTATGGAGCGAGCTCTGTTGATAGTTTCTCTTATGGACAAAATCAGAAATGAGGATATCCGTAAGAGAACCAAGGTTACCGATATAGTTCGCAAAATTAGCAAGCTGAAGTGGCAGTGGGCTGGTCACGTTTGTCGCAGGACTGATGGCTGACTGAGCAGATGAGTACTAGAGTGGAGACCGCGTCTCGGCAAACGTAGTATAGTGGTCTCCCTCCAGCCCGATGGACAACAACAGCGAAGGACCGGGATAGGTAGCGCAAACTTGGGGAGGCCTACGTCCAGCAGTGGACAACGGTTGGCTGACGACGAATTTTAAATACTCCTTAAAAAAACATTAATCAATACTAATTTATGCCGTCATTATTTGAAACGTTCGTACAATATCTAGATGGCCTCGGCGTTATGTAAGATAATAAAAAGTATTACATTAGATAACACTTTATTGCTCACCAAAATAAACAATTACAAGAACAAAATGTATAATTACAATACTTCTTAGCAAAACAACAGGCGGCTTCTATCGCTAAAAGAGATCTCTTCCAGGCAACCTCATTTATAAATTTAATACATACATAAATCCAAACACATTTTATAGAATACTAATATATACGTATATAAGGAGTTACCTCAGTTGATTTGAGTGTCAAGTACCCTAGTCCTCTTTCAACGACATCACAGGTCATTCTTCTATCACTCTTTGGCATGTTAGTATTAAAAATATATTTTTAAGACCAAATCAGTCAAAAATTAAAAGGTTTATAATTTTAACTTATCCACGAATAACTTATGTCGCAATCTAGCCATGTAATGTTTTGGAGCCTTTGAGAGTTACATATATAATAATTGTCATTTTTTTTCTAGCTATTGAAACAATAAAGTATAACAATAAAGTACTGGGGCTGTAATTCCGGTTTTCTTAAATGCTTGTTACATATTGTTACAACTTAAGTTCCAACAAAAACAAAATCCACCTGCATATCTGAAACAAAGCACATTTATTACCTGCCGACATTTAAACTAATTTTTAACTCTTTTATGACCGCCTTCTTTTGTTTACTTTGTGTTTAAAATTTGTGCTTAGAAAACAGCCCATTGTTATTGTACTATTTTATGGAAATTTGCGGCCGAGTCATTAATAAGAAATAATTTATAATATAAAACTATATAATAAATGGAAATGCTCAATTTCTGAAATACATGAATTATTATATTATATTATTATTATTAACCAGATGTGGCGGATTAAGCCGACTTAGATAGGGGGGCGTTGCATTTGTGCAATATAAAACGATGACCCGATTTGGGGAGACAGTCGAGCGAGAACCACGAGCGAAGCAAGACGTGTGTACTACAATCGGGAATTTAACAAGTGACGGACTTTGCTCGTTTTATTGAGTTACGACCTTCTGCATTACGTTTGGACTTGTTGTGTTCGGTTATATTTGTACCTGTGTTATCCGTGTTGTATAGTTCTAATAAACTCTATAATAATTCCAACGCCATTTTAATTCGAGTCCCGTAACTCGTAACAATGTTATATATTTAGATAGATGTATTGGGTTTTATATAAGCTCTTTGTAATAAATACACCCAGACAGCGACACAATCGACGTTTGCAAGAATACCTTCTATTCAATCAATATGCAATAGAAACTCACTATTGTAATTTCTTTGCTTATCGAGTAACATAAATCTAGATACAAGAAAGCCTTCTTTGAAAGTACTTAGTTTGGCAATCTAGATTGGCATCTAATACCTCATGATAATATGTATTATAATTTATTATTATTATACAGTTTTAGTATTGTTTTATTGTGTAGGTATTATGTAATAATAAGGTAATTAATACAAATTCAATTTTAAGCGAAGTTAGTTTTTTGTTTTTTACATTAAATCTATACTAATTAATAAATGCCAATACAACTGTTTCTTGCCGTATCATGATTAAAGAGGTTAACGCATCATAATGAAATTTCGCAAGGAGGTAGATTTTGGGGAAGAGCATAAACAACCTTTTGTCTTTAAAATCAATCAATCAATCAGGGTATGAAAAATGGAGATGAAATTTTGTACAGGAAATAATTCCTCTGAATGAAATTTATGTTTAAACTATTAATACGAAATAGTTAAATAAGTGTTTCAGTGTTACGGCTGCGTTTGTAATTCATAGAGAGTAATATAATAAATTCAGGTGAAGTCGAAGGTAACAACTAGTGAAATATAAATTAAAATCTTTCACCCTTTCCCATTACATTGGCAACAATAAACCAATAAGTCTTTTAATCAGATTTAGGATAATATAGCCAAAGTAGAAAGTAATTTTGAATATACGGACCAGACTGGCGCAACATTATAATTATGTCCTGTCTATATTTTACGGCATTTATTTTAAATCTGATCTTATATATAAAATTAGATTTAATGAGATTTGAATACCGTGCCCTAATTTTAACTTAACTTACTCAAAAATTCTGTATTTTTATACAGATATTTGACAAGTCCTAGAAGGGAATTTTTGATAGCAGTACAAAACTGTGCAAAGAATATACATACATTCATCATGCCTTTTGAAAATAATTTTTGACACATACATATATGTATAAGTATTCGCAAAGTATTATGATATTTGACACACTATTTTAATATAGATTAATTTTATTTAGATCTCTCGTAGTAAACAATATATCTTTAAAATATTCGAATACCTTAATATTTTTATTCGCCTTTCACTCTTGGCAACACTGATATTCGAATGCTTTAACATTTTAATGTTATGTATTATTAAAATTAAATTTTAATTATACATAACATCAGTAACTATTATAAGGTAAGCAATTTAAAGTGTTACAATTACCACGTGCTAACAACGGTGAAGGACAACATCGTGAGCAACCTGCACATCGAGATAACCGATGTGTCAAACCTACCAAGCCGCCTTGGACAAGCGTGGCGGGTATACTGTCCATTCTCCTATAATGGAGGCCCCAGCCCAGCAGTGGGACATTTATGGACTGTTAATTATTAATTAATTTAAATTATTGTAGAAAATAATGAAGATTATAGGTGAAGTATTCGAATACATTAATATTTTATATTCCAGTTTTCTTTACTTGGTAACACTGGCATTCGAATATTTCAACTTTCTTTTGCGTGGCAACACTGACAGCAAGCGCGTAGCTCGCTGTATTACGTAATCTATGAGCCCCACTACTTTCAACTGTGGGATGAAAATAGTGGAGGGCAGAAATGGTAAAATGGCATAAAAAGATCCGACAGCGACGTTCTGGGGCAGTATAGCCATAACAGCTGGACGTGCATAACAAACACCAAGTAATAAATTTTGCTTTGTAAACCGACGGTAACCTAACGTGGAGAACATAATATACGTATATTGTTAAAATGAATATGTACATATATTGACATTTATATTTTTAGAAGTAAAATAAATGCTGGAAAATCAATCCAAAGTATTTTTATACCAAATATTATGTTTACACATGAAACGCAGCTCATTGAAGTGTAAGCTTTTGTCCACATTTGTTACACTTATTACCTTGACCATCGTCACAAAATCGCGATAGTCTGAACGACAAAATTGCCCGACCTTTTTACTACGAAATAAAGACACGGCCTGCTTTTTATGTTGCTGCAAAAGTCTATGTGCAGATATATGATTGGATCTGGTAAAATAGGCATGAACGAAGAATCATTATAACGTACAATTAAATGCATAAGCGTGTCTATAAACAAATACGTACCTAAATTACCTAACATCGTAATTCGGTTAATAAATATTGATGTGTCTTGACAAATTTTAACCTACATACACAATTACACACATGGAAACGTGTTTAAATACAGTCGCGGAAGTATGTAGGCTGGACGCTTCGGCGCGGTGCGATAACATTATCTTACTAGGTTAATAACCTATTCTGTATTGGATATATCGTTGCAATCACAGCCCTTATCACCGGAGGCACTCACATCTTGTCATCGAAGATAACTTGATCAATATACCAACCACATCGTGTACATATTATAAAAGTACAAATATAAAAATATAGATATTGATTATGACGTGGTAGAGCCATACTGGTGTCTCGCTAATACTATACTCTCACCGAATATCAGCGTGAGACAGTTGGCCTTGAGCTAATCGTGTTTCGTATGTTGAGTGAGGGTTTCGATAGCTCACTTCTACTTTTCCTATCCCATCTTTCCTGTCCGAACCCTCTATCCGAGTCCCCATTCCTTCTGTTTAATTCCTCTATCCTAGTCACTTCATGCTAGCCATTGTACCCCGTTCGCTCTGTCCCATCCTAAACGCTAGCAACGCGTTCGCTTCGCCCCTGGTGTTTCGAACGCCTATAGGTGACGGTCACTACTTCCCAGTTAGAGGGCTGTCTGCTTGTTTGTCAGCTTCGCAGTAAGAACATACATATAAGCAACGAGGTTACATCTTTGTATACAGACAACAACAGACAACATGAATTTATTGTATGTTAGTTTCTTTCATTTTCAAGGTACAGTTCTTGCAAATCACAGAGGCGACCTCTCTTTATTTATGGTAAACATATATCTGTGTGTGTGTGTGTGCGCGTCCGTGGGTACGAGTGTGTGTGCGTGTGAGTGTGTCTGTGTGTGTGTTATTAAAACGGTTATGATTGGACTGCAACATATAGGGATTGAAGATGAAAATATGTATGTAGGTCTTTTTCTTTCCCGCGCCATAATGAGCAGAATGTGATGCGGGCGAAACCACATGGAATGCAAGCATGAAAGAAGAAAATCAATCAATTACTAGACGGCGCTGCAGGTTATTCTTCTCTCACTTGTTAACGCTTAATTATATAGGTATAGTTAGAAATAAAAGCATAAACTGTTACAAAAATATTATTCATGATCTAGAAAGTATAAACAAAAGGATATTAATCATAAACATACTTAAATTTTAAAAAAAATGCTAAGTATTCATCGCGTGCAAAATAACAATTAAACAGTAAATTAAGTGAAGTGAAAGTGAGTTGTAAATAAATCTCATTGTAACAGAATAACACACTTAAAATATAATGAACGAGCGTGAACATTACCAAACTCAAAATACAAAAATAACACGTAATATGATTAATATAGCCTTTTATTACCCCTGGTCTAGAGTATGCCGCCGTAAGAACTTTGAGTTGTGTTCCTGTATCAGTGGCCAAATTTTAGTTACTCCTTCGAGGCTGGCAGCACCTCTGGTATTGCTAATGTCCATAGGCGGCGGTAACCACTTTCCATCACAGCTGGCCCGCCAGCGTGTCTGCTGTGCTTCAGCAATAAAAAATATTATATAAAACCTTATTGTTATTAAAGAAAGTAAGTTGGATATTAAACGAATCATTTGTCTTTCAATTTGGAGAAGTCAACCAAAGTGATCCAAATAAACATAGATTTGAATCATTCAATTGTTGGCATCCTAAAAATATACGTGCCAATATGTACTTATTAGGAGACTAGCTGTGTCGGCAACTTCGTCCGCGTGGAATTTTTATTCACAGGACTCTTATAATATCAGCTATCTGCCAGTGAAATTCTCGTCAAAATCGGTCCAGCCGTTTCGAGATTAGCCGAAACATTTAGACAGACAGATAAAAAAATAATTGATTATTTGATATAAGTACCGTATATACTTTCATATGCATTTAGTAAAAGCTGTTATTTTGGCATTACAAACAGACATTTTAATTATATTTATCTGTATAGATCTCATGAAACTATAGTTGTAGGTAGTAATTATTTATGAGTAATAGTATCGCCAAAATTTAATACACTATATGAAACTATTGTAAACGATGTATAACTTTGACAGTTGTGAAAATAAGTAGTTGTATTGTTATGATATTTCACGAATATTCGCTGTTTAAAGATGGCGCCATTTGAGATATCGACCGGTTACGGAAATCGGTTGAAGTGTAAAGTCGATGATTGGAATTGTGATTACATATCGTGCAATGTATTTTTTTGAAGTTCGGCGTCCCACATAATATCATTGAACAGCATCGCGCGCCTTTTCAGTTCTGTGCTTGTCCACCAAATTGATTCAATTCGGTTGATCCATCTAGTATCAGCATTACAAACACAAAATTAATATTTTAAAATTTTACATTGCTTATTTCAAAAGTCAGCCTTATTCCGAATGTCGCTCATATTTTTACGACTATGGAAAGACGGTTTCATAACCAGAGAACTTGAACAAAAAGGTCATAAAGGAAAGTGATTATGATTTTGAAAGCCTATCAAATAATTCCCCACACGCCTATATTATGTACTAGAGATTATCCCACGGCTACGCCGCGGGTCTAACTCTTGCGTACCTTTGTTTAAAGAGCAGGCGTTAATACCTACAGGTTACATTGTGTTAAATTTTATGTCAGTACTATCTGCCCCCTGAAAATTCACTTCATTTTATATCGCAAACTATCCATCTCCCGGGATGAAAAGTATCTACGTCCATTTTCGGTATTAAAATTACATATTGTTACGAGTGCAGGACTCGAATTAAAATGCCGTTGGAATTACTATAGAATTTATTAGAACTATACAAACACGTATAACATAGGTACAAATATAACCGGACGCAATAAGTCCTTAAGTAATGCACAATTAAATAACACGCGCAAAGTCCGTCACTATATCGCTATCGAATATACACGTCTTGCTAGTATCGTAATCGTCGCTTGACTGCTACACCCCTCCGTTCGGGCATTGTTTTATAGTCAACTGTACAATACACAATCGTTTGCGTGGTCTGGGTTCTTCCAAGAAAATGTAATATGCACACCTGCGAACGGCCAACACAGTCGAAAACAATAACAATAAGGTCGAACTAAATAACGTCGAAGTAATTCGACGCTAATGATGGTCATAAAACAAGTAGAAAAACAATAGCATGTTTTTCTTAATTACAAATTGTAAACACAAAAGAATTCCTAAATCCGGGAAGACAATAAACTGCGCTTACGACAGGCAGCTGTGCGTTTATCTTTGACGGCATGTAACAATATGTACAAAATTACACCAAAACCGATCCAGTACTCCAGTAGTTTTTCCGTGAAAGCTTAACAGACAGACAGATCGCGTTACTATCGCATTTTTTTATAGATGATGAATTATTATATCTTTTAAACTTGAGAAATGATTTGTCTCACATACAAATTCATCCCCTATTTCAACCTGTTCTAGTTTTATTTATCTACCGCCCGTGCATCTATCTGCAAACTAAATAAATGATAGAAAAACCAAAAAAGCCAAAGTTCCCAATAATAACAAAAATGAAAAAGAACCAAAAATGACTAAAAGTGCCAAACATGACCAAAATTCCAAAAATGCCCGAAATGCCAAAAGTGCCCAAAATGCTAAAAAAGACCAAATTTACATTTTGGTAAAATTAGCTAAAATTACCAAAATGGCCAAATTGACCAAATTACTAAATTGACCAAAATGACCAAAATGGCCAAAATGACTAAAATGACCAAAATTATTAAAATGATCAAAATAATCAAAATGACCAAAATATCCAAAATGGCAAATCACAAAATACCTATCCTACTTTCTGGGATAACCTTTACATAAATCTATCCCATTATACGGGATAAAAGTATCCCTTGTCCACCCTCGGAATTAAAATTACATATATACCAAATTTCAGTAAAATCGGTGCAGTAGTTTTTTTGTAAAAGCATAACAGACAAAAAGACAAATATATTTTTATCCCGAAAAGTATCTTATTTTTCGGGATAAAAAGTATCCTATGTTCATCCTCGGCATCGAAAATATATATACTGAATTTCGGCCAAATCGGTCCAGTAGTTTTTCTTTGAAAACGGAACAGACAGACAGACAGTTACTTTGGCATTTATAATATTAAATAAGGATACTGAAAAAATATTTTCCTTCAGTTATGTACGTCCTGCTGTTGCAAACGTTTATAGGCAACGGTAACCACTTTCCATTACAATTCATTTAATAGCTGACGATAATCCATCTACAGGCGACGGTAACCACTTTCCATTTAATAGGCGACGGTAACTACTTTCCATTACAGTCCATTTAATAGGCGACGGTAACTACTTTCCATTACAGTCCATTTAATAGACGACGGTAACTACTTTCCATTACATTCCATTTAACAGACGACGGTAATCACTTTCCATTACATTCCATTTAATAGACAACGACAACCACTTTCCGTTAGATTCCATTAAAAACGAATGTGTGTATGTGCAGTCACACGCAGTAGAAGTCAAACTTCAGAGAAAATACAGGCGAACATATATCTACAACGTTTAGTAGACAATTGTGAGCTGCACACACACATTTTGGCATTTCTATTCTATTATAGACATAGTCTACACGTAGACGTAGTCTTAGGTACTTTGACCCTTATTCGTAATAATTCAATCTAAATTACAATTTAAATCACTAGCATAAAGTTCAAAATTCAATTAAATGTTACGCATGTATGTGTATCTACATATCTGTTGATCCACGTATAAAAGAATATCTGTTTTAAGTATATATAGATGGAGCTAAAATTCATTTAATTTTTTTAAAGTTTTATTTTAAGTGAAAATTAATACTAAGGGGTAAGTAAAGAGAAATGTCTTTCATTTCGAATTAAATAATGTTGAATTTTATGTCTTTATCTCTTTTTAGTGTCGCTTTTTCGTTTCATCGAGTTTCAAATCACAATGATTCTAAAAAGTTTCACTTCAAAAATGGAATGACAAACGCACGTGATTGTATAAGGGTTCCCTTTTCACCAAAATGGTTATGAAACACTAAAAATTAAACGCACTCTTGCCGAATTCATCACCGAAATATTTCGGCTTCATATACCGCAGGTAGCAGCATCTCATTTCTGAGATAAAAATTATACGACATTCATTTCCAGTCTTTATAACTTATAAAAAACCAAATTTATTACAAATATCAAATCTGACAAATATTTATTTATAGAACAATCTAGATAAGCTATTACCATAAATGCTAGATGTAGCTCCGGGAGAATCACGACTCAGATTCATCTTTCAAGCACAAAATTGAATCGTGGAAGTGCTATGTCAGAGACTTGATTTACTATTCATATTAAATAAAATATAGCTAAAGAACATTAAACATATTGGAGTTTGAAAACACTTTTTGTATTACATTCTATGACATCTATCGATGTCACACCTTGCCACACCTCCCAACGATCCGTCCGCCTACAGGCCCATAGTGTTGTTAAATGAGATCGCCAAGGTCTTCGAGATCTTGGCGGAACGCCTCGTTAAGCATCTCTATACTGTGGAGCCGGGGCTAGCACAGACGCAGTTCGGGTTTCGGCAGAGGCGCTCCACGTTGGACGCCTTCGAGACACTGCGGGCTGTAACGGGCGAAGCCGTCCAAGCGAAGGATACTGTCCTGCCTGTGTCGATCGATATAGCAAACGCCTTTAACACCCTCTCAAGACGATCAGGGAGAGGCTCCGTGTACACGGACTTCCCCCGTACCTCATGAGGCTGCTGGGCGCGTACCTCCAGGACAGGTACATCCTTTGGGAGGGCTGTGAGTCCGAGAATCGCGCGTTAGGTCGGCGACGCGTCGCATGAGGCGTCCCACAGGGATCGGTCCTCGGGCCGGTTCTTTGGAACGTCGGTTACGACTGGATCCTTCGGGTTCCGGTCCTGCCCTGGATAGGGCTAATCTGCTTCGCGGATGACACCCTACTCACGGCACGCGCTGCGTCATTCGCGGAATCCGTGGACCTCGCCAACGCCGGGTTGGCGATCGTGGTCCAGATAATAGGTAGGCTGGGCTTGAAGTTCACCCCGTGAAAACGGAGGCCATCATGTTCCATAGGCGGTTTCATAATCCCCCTGCGGACCTGACCGTTACAGTCCAAGGGGTGGATATTCGCGTAGGTCCCCAGATGAAATATCTGGGGCTGATTCTCGATGGGAAATGGCTGTTTAAAGCATACTTTGAGCAGCTAGTTCCCAAACTCGTGAGGTCCGCAGGCGCCTCTCTCGGCTCCTTCCCAACGTGGGGGGACCGGGGACGACGACTAGGAAACTCTACATAGACATCCTTAGGAGTATGGCCCTGTACGGTGCACCCGTATGGTCCGTTGCACTTCACCGCCATAATAGGACTTTGTTGTGCAGCGCACAACGGGTCCTGGCGGTGAGGGCCATCCGAGGATACCGTACAGTGTCCTGGATGGCGTCGACACTCTTGGCGGGCGATCCGCCCTAGCTCTCCAGGCGGACGTAATTGCCAAAGTTCGGCGCTCCCGACAGGATGGTCTCGCGCGTGGCCAGGTATACTGCCTAGCCGAGCTGTAGGCGATCAGGACGCGGGAAACCGCGACCATGATCCAATCCTGGTCAGTCAATCTTGATACGGTGCAGGCGGTTCGACCACAGCTGTTGCGATGGCTCTCGCGGAAACGCGGAACTCTGACCTTCAGAATGACGCAGATACTTACCGGGCACGATAAGTATGGCAGATTGCAGACTGCTTGCCTTCACCCCAATGCCGCCAGTGTGGCGCACAAGACACGGCGTTTCATACGCTAGTCGAGTGCGCAGCATGGGCATCCCAGAGGTTTGAACTCGAGACAATAGTAGGTCCGATCGATTCGCTGGGCAGTTTGGTGCAAGCCATGCTGCATAGCGATGATCATTGGGTGGGTGTGGCCAATTTCTGCGAGACTGTTATGTCTCAAAAGGAAGCCGCGGATCGAGATAGGGAGTGAGGTACAAGTGCGTATGCGTCTCGCGGGCGCCGACGTCAGTCGGTGGCCCGGAGACGCAGATATGCGCATGATCTCCCTCCCTGAAATACCGCTGCAGGGTGCAGGGGCCCTCTACCATGTAGGGAGCAGAGGACTCTTCATCCCTGTTGACGAAGTGAGTTTGCACTGCTTCCCGGAGCATTCTCAAGCACTGATGCGCTAGGATCAGCGTGGGCGTAACTACGTTCTAAGTCTCACGATCTTCCTACCACAGCGCGGGGCACATGGGAGGAGGGTGGTTTTAGTGGGGTATTAGACCCTGGGCATTTGTCCGCCTGAAAAAAAGAAAAAAAAGATATCTCTATATAATTCGCCCGAGGCAATCAAGAATAATATTATATAGCAATTTTAACAATAAAATATTATAACAGGTTATTAATTAAATTAATATTTAGGTTTCTGTTCCTAGTCTGTATAAATATAATCAACAGGAGTTTTTGGTGGAATTCTGAAGTGATGTTTTAATGTTCATTTATTGTATTTATTATTTAATTACAAGACAATTATAATGGTACTTAAAACTGAACTGTAATTATATAATATTGATTGTTTGAGAAATGCAAAATCATGGTTCATCTTACTTAACTACTTCAATAAATTGATTATTTATCCGATAGTTAAAACTACGTTTTAACGGTTTTAAACGCGTTATTTATTTGATTTTGGATTTTTATTTCGACCTTTCAGCGACTTTTCAGATCACGGAAGATAACGTCAAGTTTCAATAAGTAATGTTAAAGTTATTATTAATAAATGACGCGCCTTAAATCGTTAAAAGTTAGTTTTAATTATTTGTAATAGTCGCGAAACCTTAAGAATATTCTTTATTCCACTTAAATTTACTTAGTGGGTAAATAACATAAGTTCAGAAATTCATCTTAAATATTTCTTTAATAAGAATCTTCCCGCTCTTCATTAACACGGTAACACTAAGGCGTTACTAACATACAAATAACAGAAAAAGGAATCATTATTCAATTTACGGCCAAAACAAAGAATTCATAATACAGAAATTAATGTAATTAGAATAAATTGTCTTTATTAAATCAGACTATTTCCTTTATAAATATAAACTCTGAATGTTTTTTATTTTTTGTTTATAAATTAAGATTACTTAATATTTTTTCAGTATTAAATTTGTTCACGGGAAAACCTACGTGGTACATTAGTTTGTACATAAATTTTAATATCGCTGTTGGATCCTTCCAACGAATGACACTGTACAAAATATAAATGACAATGTACTAAGAAAACGAATCAAATAACGCCCACACATTACTTCGTACAAATTATCCATCAAACAGTATTTTATTCCATACAAAAAATAACAAATTTTCTATGAATAATCTTCTTTCATTTTTGCACGTAGGCGTATGCATATAGGTTTATAAAAAATTGGAACGTAACTTTTGAAAACAAGTTATGAATATACACATAGCGACCGTTAAATGTCAGAGCCAACTGTAACCAACATATAAGTCCACGCTTAACGTAGAAGACTGCGTAATCGCTGATTCTGTATGAAATTGTCCATTGCGCAGGCATCTATTGCTAAGAGAGGCCGTAAAGTTAGGATTATAATCATCAACAATATTTTCTTATTTTTTTGCCTGTTTTGTAAATTCTTGGTAAATTACGATACATAATTTAAATTTATATTAAAAGCAAATTCATTATATTATGGTACCTATTGGAGTTTTGGAGTAATGTGATTATTCTAAATGATTGATTACTACTACTATTGATTTATATTATAAAGCTGCGTACTCATCCGCGAGTCGTAACCGAGCGGATACAGTAACAATCTAATGTGTACTCCGATACTGATCTTCGTTTTGC
Organism: Dendrolimus houi; assembly: GCA_039645545.1. Lineage (NCBI taxonomy): Eukaryota > Metazoa > Arthropoda > Insecta > Lepidoptera > Lasiocampidae > Dendrolimus > Dendrolimus houi. The sequence goes on along the minus strand of CM077127.1, from coordinate 9,682,472 downwards.
CGGCTTATTGCGATACCCGCCGCGTTCCGCTCGCCTCGAGCTCGCGAGTCACGTATACACTATGGTTTTTGGTTACAGTAACAGCAAGGGTTACGTTTACGGCTTGTAGGTGAGTCCGCAGCTTAATATTATGCTGCGTACTCTGCTAATCAATTTCAAGTTGTCGTAAGAAACTTATATGTCCGTGATACCATGAAAGCTATGATATGGGGTCGTCTACGCTGTTACCGTTTGGTTAGTTAGGCGGGGAACAAAGGTCAAGACTCAAGCTACACCACCTCCACTATTCCCTGTAGAAGGGGTACGCCAAAAACTTAACATCGTAAGGGATGATATGCGTGCCAAAAGTCTCACGATAAGGGATGTTGAAGACGACACGAAATGGAGAAGAAGATTAGGAAGGCTTCAAAGAAGACGGTCCCAATGGGGTATTAATGATAGTGTGACGAAGAACTGGAATAAATAGGTTCTAAAAATGCATCTATTGGAAATTTTGTGTTTCTCTTTACCAGCTAGTTTTGATGAAACTTGATATAGAAGAGCTTACGAGTCAATATATGAGCTACTTTTCATTACAAAATATTGTTACGAGTTGCGGGACTCGAATTAAAATGCCGTTGGAATTATTATAGAGTTTATTAGAACTATACAAACACGTATAACACAGGCACAAATACAACCGAACACAACAAATCCAAACGTAATGCAGAAGGTCGTAATTCAATAAAACGCGCAAAGTCCGTGACTATTAGATTCCCGAATGTACACATGCCACGCCCGTATCGTAGTTGTCGCTCAACTGAACTCCTCTCTCAATCAGGCCATCGTTTTATACTGAACAAATGCAAATGTGCCCGTATTGTATCGTCGACATAATTTCCTAGAATCAGCTTGTACTTAATCCGTAACACCTGGCTAATGATGCCTGCAAGCGGCCGTAAACGAGTATAATAGAACAATAGGCCATTCTCCACAATGCCAGAAAGGTATGCCAATAAATAAGTAACAAAAATAAGACGATCATAAAAGGATTACAATTAGTTCAAATGCCAACAGGTAATGAAATGGGCTTTTACAGACTGTACGTGGAATTTGTCTTTGTTGAAGCCTAAGTTGTAACAATATGTAAAAACCCTTGTAGGATAATCGAGTGGGGTTTACGCGATCATAATAATAAATTTATATTGATAACTGAATATAAATCCGTCTGCGAATTATATGATGTCCATACGTTATTCAGTTAATGGGATATAAAAGTAAATGCTCTTTGTACTTACCACTGGAGGCGTTTTCCGACGCGAACAGCGGGGCGGCGTTATAATCTGTAATAAATTACACTATGTTAAACTTTCATAGTTTGATTAAAAAACCCATAATATTATATCATATTATACGCAACAAAGAAGCCAACGTTATTGTGAAATTACATGAAAACTTTCAAACCTATTTCATCTTAGCAATTTTTACTCAATATTCTATATTTGTACATACATACATACTCGTGAACATACAGACGGATAAAATTAAATACCTAAGTTTGTATCATTTTTAACATTATGATTTTTAAACCAGAAGAATTTTATTTTGATGCCAATGTTGTATTATATCAAATTCTTTCAAAGTGTTATATGTATACATGTACAATTGTACATATTGTAGAATTGTATATATTTGTATTTCTCTCACAGATGTCGGTTATTTTATTCTAGACGATTTCCAAGCAGTTTCACTCGCGTAAATTTTGAATCCGTATCCCATACATACAAAATACCTCATTTCCCGGAGCAAACATATCCCCTTCTTAACATACTGTTACATGCCGTCAAAGATAAGCCGCACAGCCTATTGTAAGCGCAGCTTATTGTCCTCCCGGATTAGGGAATTCTTTGTGTTTTGAATTTGCAATTAAGAAAAACATGCTATTGTTTTTCTACTTGTTTTATAACCATCATTAGCGTCGAACTAATCCTTATTGTTATTGTTTTCGACTTTGTTAGCCGTTCGCAGGTGTGCAAATTAGTATTTCTTAGAAACTCAGTGAGCGCGGTCAATTTCTTTGTACTGTGTAGTTAGTATAAGACGATGCCCGAATGGAGGGGCGGGCAGTCAAGCGACGACTAGGAAACGAGACGTTCTCTAGTACTCTCGATTAGCGATATTAACGACGGACTTTGCGCGTTTGAATTGCACTGAATCATGCAGTGTGAACTGGTTGCATCCAGTTTTATTTGTATTTGTTTTATACGTGTTTGTACAGTTCTAATAAATTCTATAGTAGTTCCAACGGCATTTTTAATTCGAGTCCTGTAGCTCGTAACAATACCATCTTCATATATATCGAAATACAATAACAATTGATTCATTTCTAAGGCCATGAAAAAGTACAAAACAAATTCTAAAAAAAGTAAACATGTATATAGCTGTATCAATTTCGTATCCCAAATAGATTTTAGTGATATCATCTATTAAGAATCTCTACTTAGGGTATTGCCAAAATATGTTGTAATTATGAAGCTAAAATTATTAAAATATTTTAGTATCAATTAACAGCGAAATAATTAAAAATACACTCTACTTTTGGCGTAGGCGGAAAACCGGCCACCAAAATAAATACTTGAATCTTATTATATTAATTCCGCTGAGATCAAATTTAATCTAAAGTTATTAAATGTTTTCATAAAATTATTTACAGAAAATATATTGTACCATCAAAAACACGCGATGACTAATTAATATTGTTACAACTTAAGTTCCGACGAAAGCAAAATCCACCTGCATATCTATAAAAACACATTTTATTACCCGTCGGCATTTGAACTAATTGTAATCCTTTTATGATTGTCTTCTTTTGTTCACTTATTTATTGGTTATTGTGGAGAGCAGCCTATTGTATTCGTTTATGGCCGCTTGCAGGCATAATTAGCCAGGTGTGCGGATTACGGTTCTAGGAAATTCGGTCCACGCTGCCGGGCAGACATATTGCATTTGTGCAGTGTAAAGCAATGGCACGATTGAGGGAGCAGGTATTCGAGCGAGAACCACGACCGAAGCAAGACGTGTGTACTACAATCGGCAATCTAATACGTGACGGACTTTGCGCATTTTATTGAATTACGACTTTCTGCATTACGTTTCGACTTGTTGTGTTCGGTTATATTTGTACCTGTGTTATACGTGTTTGTATAGTTCTAATAAACTCTATAGTAATTCTAACGGCATTTTAATTCGAGTCTCACGACTCGTAACAATATTGTACACTTTTACTTGAGTACGTGTGCGAAGCCACTGAGAAATCCTAGTATGTTCTTAAAATAATACAATCAACTAAAGCAATTTTTGCTGCATACGATTATCGGTGTCTTGGTATTTTTATCTGTACTAATATTATAAACAGGTAAAGTTTGTGAGTTTGTTTACAGGAAGTAATCTCTTGAAATACTGAAACGATTTTGAAAATTCTTTTACCAGTAGGAACCTATAATATTCTTGAGTGACATATTATATATTTCATTTGACTATAATTAATGCTAAATATTACCTATTTAGCTTTTCAAAGACGCCCAGCAAAGTGGGCACGGGTCAGCTACTTTTGTTATAAAGTTAAATTTTACGCTACTAAAAAAAACCTACTTCACTTAGGGGAAATTATACCATTATGGGTTAACATTAAGAAATCTTAACATTTTTATTTGTAATCCGTACAATCACAATAATAATATTATTGTATGGCTACAAAATAAAAATATATAATATATAAAAATATATCTTAATATATTGATTAAATTGAATGGGTGTCTGTCATTCGATGGGGTGTCAAAAATGGTACCTATAGTTTACGCCATATGATTATTGTTCATAGTCGAGATGAAAGCTGTCAATATTATGTTATTTCTCCATCTGGTATAATGTTAGTGATAACTGTTAATGACCGTTTCACGCAGATTTATCAATGGGTTTAATGCTTTATTTATGATGCGATATTGTTATTAATTTATAATAACGTAACACTAATGTAACTAACCATTACCGGTGATAATTTTTAAAGCTATGAATTATGCCAGATAGAGCAGGGACTTTGACAATCTCTACGGCAACTCCAAATTCTATCGTTTATCTAATGCGATTTAAAAAAGTTTTTATGCAAACAGTATCTACGTTCATATCGCGTCAGAATTTACGTCACCGTTGGCAAATATAAAGTAGCTTAACGAATTATCGTCCTTGAAATAATTGTCCATATATAACTGCATAGGAACGGAACGTCCGGACCGTCCGCCCCCGGGGACATAATACCCGAGCCAAGCGGACATTGCGCTGACCGCTTATATTTATTGACCAATTTTGTCTTACATCTATATTTCGCAGACAGAAATGTACGTTTGCGTAATTAACGAAAAATTGGCACTATATAAGAACAGTATACTTACTAGTAACGTGCTTATTAATCAGTTATGATTACATTTATTTAGGTTGGGGAAAAAGTTCCTTCGCATTTTATATAAAAATTCAAAAGGTTTTTTTATAAAGTTTATTTACATTTGACTAAAGTATGTAGGTGCCATTTTGTTGGATAACTTTTTGCCATCTTGTAGGTAGGGACGTGATCCCATTGCTATAAAATTTTTGTGGCTTCTGATCAAAAAACTGCGACAAGTGGTTTTGGCAGTCCTCTCGTGATGTTAACCTGACATTGCCTAAGGAATTCTGCAGAGACCGAAACAGGTGAAAATCTGAAGGTGCAATGTCAGGACTATACGGTGGATGCATTAACACCTCCCAGCCAAACTCTCGTAATTTTTGCTGAGTGGCTAAAGATGTGTGAGGTCTGCGTTATCATGGTGAAAAACTACACCCCTTCTGTTGATTAATTTTGGCCGCTTTCTCTCAACTGTTTGCTTTAATCTCATCACTTGTTCGCAATTAATTTTGCTTTTTTTAATTTTTTAATTTTGTCCGTAACAGGGCGACCAGAGCGACGTGCATCTTTCATATCAAAATTTCCGGATTGAAAACGCTTAAACCAAATTTGCGCTACTCTCACAGATACTGCATTAGGTACATAAACATCACAATTTTTTTTCGCGGCTTGTGTTGCATTTTTACCTTTTTTGTAGTAACATTTTAAAATGTATCGAATTTCTTCATTAGATTCACTCATTTTAACAATAAGAAAAACAAATGAAAATCACACATTTGCCTAATGTGAATTTGGAATTGTCTTCTTTAAAATTACAACTTTTTAATGATACCAAAACCAGTCAGATACAAATGGTATAGCCAAAGAGATCTTATTACAAGTTCATACATACTATATGCGAAAAGACTTTTTCCCCAACCTATTATGTATAATATATATTAGGCAACGTAAATGTATTGGAGTACGGTTAAAGAGAAATATATATACTTATAAAGAATACTAAATAGATTTAAAATATAAATATAACAATAATGTAAATAGACCGAAAAATAATTTAAATAAATAAAATCAAATTGTGTAATTTAATTATAAGTAAAATAAACCAATAATGTAATAAAAATAAAATAATCACAATAAACCTAAGTTAGGAGAAGACGATGGGCCCTACTAGGCTTAATTAAAAAATTGGGCTAGCGAAGACTACGTGAAGAGGAGAAGGAAACATATGTAGGAAAAGTACTCTAGAATTCGTAGCGAATCATCTTCTAGACGCAAACCAGGTTAATTCATGATGATGATTACCTCAATATTGATTCTAGACAATATAATTGTACGGATCAAGGCCATAATATAAGATAAAGTAGTAGAGAGATGGGTAATTATTTTACTAAACAAAAACTTGTAAAGAAACAAAAATAATTCTAAGAAAATTTCTAAAATATATCAGACTTAGCAACAAAATACTTGGATAGTAACAAGCTGTTTTATAGAGGTGTATTTTCTGTTTCTTTTTACCAAGCAGCTGGCATATCCAACTTTATTTTAATTGCATTTTAATAACAATAGAATATTCCTGATGTGTGGGCCACACGTGCCGAAGACCAAACGTGACAGGTCGACGGTGACGCGACGAGGTCCATCTGAATCCATGTCAATGGCGAATTAAGCCGCTTACTCACCAGCGAGCCGTAACCGTTGCAGTTATTGTAACCAAAAATTAAAGTGTGTACGTGGCTCGTGAGCTCGAAGGGAGCGGCACGCATCGCACTGACAATGAGCTGACAAAGCGAAGATCAATGTCGGCATACACATTAGAGCACGTTACTGTATCCGCTCGGTTACAGTCACGGCTCGCAGAGTACGTGAGCGAGTACGCGAGTACGATGAGTACGCGACTTTAAGTGAAGGTGAATACACCGTCACAATTCTATTAAGTTGAGTTACTGAGCTTTCTATTGTACACTAATAGATATTCAGACATTTATTAATGTCAATACGTTATTAAGGTCCCTTCATACTAAAGCGCAGATTTTTGTATCTTCATAAAAAGAGTGATAGATCTTTGAGTAAGGACACATACTTAGGGCTCGAGAACCTTCACCGCCCGTGTCTCGTCTAAATTAAGGAAATGTTTAAAAGGTGTCCACCCGTAATGTGGGATTCAAAATTCTAAAATGAGTTTACATAACGCAGTTTCTATACGGTAGATAGATAAACAAGATATTGTTTTTGTCCTTGAAAAATTTATGATTAAAATTAATATTATATCTATTATAACTGTTTACTACTTACCAAGTTGATAATGAAAAAGTTGATAAAGAATATTAGTAATAATTACACGTAAAAACTACGAACAAATCTATATAGTTTAATATTATTTAGAATATAAGACGACAATTATAAATATATTCGTGAAATTGCATGACTATTTTTTTATATTTTAAGATCATTCTCCAGGTCGTAAAATATATTTTTTAGTAATGATTAAAAATATATATATAAAAGGTTATTCAATACCAGAAAATAAGAAAAGACATAAAAAGGAGAATAATGAAATATAAAGAAAAAGGGCTCAAATAATATAGGGAGGAACCCAAAAATATTAGCAAGCTAAAAAATAGAAGAGTTTGCATATCCCCTAAAGCGGGAAGTGCTACCAATATGAAGGCCAACGGGGTAACGACACTGTCTCACGATTACGCAACACGTTGCCAACGCTTTGATTGTTGCTAATTAACTTTGACCCGTCACACTTTAAGCATACACATACGTCGTTTCACACATATAGGGGTACAGATATAATGGACAGGTTTCATTAGAACTTACACGTGTCTGAATTTTAACTAATTTTACAAGCCGGAACTGTTTTATTTTAAAAACTTGAAGTATACAAACCCGCATTGAACATTTGAAGTATAGTATTATAGTATAGTAAATATATACGTAAAATAAACTGAGTGAAGGCAGATCTTCAGTTATTATTAAATTACAAATACAATGTTAACCATAATAATAAATAAATTACTCTTTTCTAAGAGGCTTGTGTAAAAGCGGATGCCTACTATTAGATTATGTAGAAATAATATGCTAGCAGTACAGAAAACAATAAATTCTTAGCATGTTCACGATTTCCTTTTCAGCGTGTTAGATTTTATGCGTTGATTATACATATTTAAAGGAGAGGAGTCCACTTTCATAAATAGTTGGGCCCAGATTATAAAAAGATGATGATTGATATTTTAATAATTGCAGTGAGTTTAGTTATTTCGAATGAGTTAGTCGTGTGGTGGGTTTTCATATCATTAATTGTTGAAATTCATTCACATAAATCGATTATGGTACTCGATAACTTATTTTACTTGTTACCTTATTTTTATTATTTCTCGTCTTCTAGATAGAATTTAAGGCTAATATTTTCCATTTTGTAATAGAAAATATAAGGTTTTTTTGTTTTAACCCATATCTCAACTCATTACATTTCTTTTGCCCAAAAGTCCCCGTCTCCTTTCATAGCAAGCCGGTCATATCCCAAAACATAAAGAAGGAACAAACTGTAACTGCCTCCAGATCATACAATTGTACTGTTGGACAGACAAAGGCATAAGTAAGTAATCCTTATCTTACTTTTCGAATACAAGAAAACAGCAACGACACTTAACCATCATACATAATAATTATTGAATAAAGTATGTTTCTTTTCAATATTTTAAACGAGTTTTAAAACTAAATAATATATTTTCACAGATGTTCCACTCATTATAAGTATGCTATTATATCAAGGCGACACTATTAAGTACTGATATTCTTGTAAGTACTTACGTTATATTTTTCTATAATATGAGTAATTAAGATGGAGCCAGCATATTGGGAACGTTCTCACCTAACGAACACTTGAAACTTCATATATTAAGTGTAATTTTTATTATTATAATTTTATATTAAGCTGCATATATATATTTTAGTTTTCTTTGTTGTATTAGTTTCTAGTATCTCATACATTGTAATGCTTATATTAGATGGTTAGATGTAGTAGACGGGAAAAGCATAGTACTGAAAGTACTCGACGGTATTCAATAACATGGAATGATTATTTGTGTTTATATGGACCACTTTGGTTGATTCATTCAAATTAAAAGACACAAATTAACCGTCTAATACTAGTTTAAATAACAATGATAAAATAAATTAAATTAAAAATTTGAATTTTCTCTAAAAATAACACCAACTAGGTTATTACAATTACGTATAGAAATAACAATTGCGTATGAATAATTAACCAGCGCAAACAATAAAATCAAATTTAAAATTCGAACTAACACAATATCAAAGTGACATACTGATCGAGTATTCAGCCAGAACGACGGCTGCCATATTGCCTACATCAACCGAATGCAAATGTTTTATGTATGTCTACACACCCACACACTTACGTTAGTGTACGTCCACGTATGGTATGCTAAGGCTTAGAACACACCACGATTAAACGAGGTTTATTCTTTTTCTTAGTCATTCCCTCACTCCTGAGGATCGTGACTTTGATGGCAGTGAACAATTGCTCTTTTCCACCGAGATTGGTTCCGAGCACGGGGAAAGGCCGAGTTTACTGAAGTATCCAGCTGGTCAGCAGTCTGGTCAATCTACCTATTTGGAGATATACCGCTAGGTCTCTTGCCTTCGACTTTCGCAGCGGTTTAAGAATAGTTGAAAATGCGTTCGAAATTGTGTTGCGGTTGGCGTTTTTGCTTAATTTTATTTCATTACCACAATTGATTTCCAGCAAGCAGCATATGTTGTCTGCGCTCTTGAGGTCGATAATGAATATCAATACCGAAGGCAGTTAACCGCGCTGAGTGCGCTACCGTAATGATGGAATAATATGAAACACAAAAAATCTTGTTTTCAAACCGCCCTCCAAATGTAACAAATAATGTTTTTAAAATCAGCCACTGAAATAAAATCGCTAATGCATGCACTTGTGTAGATCACTATATTTTATGTTATTTTTTTGCGGTTGAAACCCGCTTGCGTTCAATCTCAGTGTGTACGCCACCTAATACTGGTTTTTTACACACACTGGCGAAGTCTGCGGCCTCTTAGCATACCTACTTACACTAAACAACAATTTGGCGTTCACGAAGATCACTCGAACATAATCAGTAATATCTAGATCCGATAATAGATCTTTATTGAGAACATGTTATGTCATATGAACTTTTTGTGGTAATGGAGGTCGTTGGCCATGTCGTTGGAATTTTACCATGTTAATTACATGTAAATGTTCATTGCGTGGTTAATGCTTTTCCTAGATTTGGTTGTAATATATAGAACACTTTGACATGAAAGTGGTATTTTAAACGAATTCTTCATAAGAGACACAATTTCATAAATGTTTTCTGTTATCATGTTACGTAATTGTGCCGGTGCTAATACTTTGGACGTATTTATTTTTGTGTAATCTATAAAATTCTAAACATGCCGTGTCTGTAAGTTGAAGTTATTAAAAAAAACAACTAGAATAGACTATATAAACAATGGAGAATAAATGCATTTTTTTTAGATTTCTTCTCTGTTTCTTCGGAATTCAAGTATAAAGGGCCGTTTTCGATGCGGTTTTCGTTGATTGACAGTTAATTTTTGGAATTAAACTCGGCGCTACGTTTTATCCTGGGAATCGAGCGGGAATTTTTCTGGGAATTATTTAAAATGGCCAGATTAAAAAAAAAACGAATTCCAATGTGATTTTTTTTACTGAATGACAGCAAATTTAATGTAGTAAAATATGTGATATTTTTTATACCATGAATCCCATGGAAGCTTTCCCGGGAGCAGTTTTAAGTTGTTCGGATGAGTAAAAATTAGCATATTCCGGCACAGTTTACACTAAAAAGATAGCTTACATTATTTTTAAAATGCTGCAATACTTTGTGTCTCGGGAATCCCACGGGAATTTCAAATCAGGCGTGGACGAAGTCACGGGCATATCCTAGTTTATATATATAATAACTGCCCATAAACGCCCCACTGCTGGGTTCGGACCTCCTATTTTTTTATAGGGGAACGGACAGTATACCCGCCACGCCTGTCCAAAGCGGATTGGTGGGTTTGACACATCGGTTATCTCGATGTGCAGGTTTCATCATGATGTTTTTCTTCACCGTTAGCGACTGATAATTATAACAATATGCATATCAGGTCAAAAAAACTACCTAAGTGCTGCATGCTTTCCGGCCAGGATTTGAACCCGCGCCCTTTGAGTTTGGGACGCGTGCACTAACTATGAGCTTCCATGGTTTAAATTATACAGCCTATAATATTAATTTCGTAATTTCGTCATACTTTATCTTCTACCAAACTTCATTCTTCTTTTAAAATTTATCAATTTTTTTTAAATTTCTTTTTAACATTTCTACTGACTCGAGTTCCGTACCCTTTTTTATAACTTGAGTTTCAAGAAAGTCTTAAATATGTAAACACGCTTCTTGGTAATTTTTGTTTTTGTGTGTGACATTTGTTCAATCATATGTGTTGTGGTGTACCTTAAGAATAACTTATTATATTAATTTATTCTAATTTTAATACTAAACTTACACTAATGTACAGTGTATCTGTTACATGCTAGTGTTGTGAGGAAGTGCATGTGTAGTGTGTGCCTTATGTCTATACCTATATATAATATCTTAACTAGTGCCATGTGTGTTGTTTTTTCCTTTCTGTGTCTGGGTTATTAATTTTTAGGGTCTTTGTGTGTCTTGGTTTGTTTGTGAAGTGTGCGTGTAATGCAATGCGGTGGTAGTGCGCGTTGGTGTGAGTATGTGTATACGTTTTGTTGTTGGTTGTGTGTTTGTGACTTAGTGTGGTGTCAATCAATGTTTAATACCTTCCATTCTCAAACTAAAGTTCGGATTGCTCCTCTTCAATCACTAAATTCTTCCTTCTCCCGGTCCTATACACTCATTATTTTATTCTATTTTATGCAACCGTTTTAAACGTCACATATGGTTAAATAGAGCAATAATTTAATAAAGAGCGGTTGAAGTTATCATTTTTGCAAAAAAATATTAGGTTTCTTTTTTTTATTACACGAGTTCAGCATGACAGGCAGACGGCCCACCTGATGGAAAGCGGTTACGATCGCCTATCGACACTTGTAACATCAAAGGTGCTACAAATGCGCTGCTGCTCTGTAAAGGGAAACTGGAACTTGGTCACTAATGCCGGAACACAACTCAAGGTTGTTTTGTCGCCTCTTACGACAGGCCGACCATCCGGATAAACAGAGACTAATCTAGAAAAAGATTTTAATAACTAAAAATTAAAAGATATTAGAAATATTGTCATATCAATAAAGCATTTATTTTAGTTCAAAAAGCCTTGTAGCTGGACTCGTAAAAGTTTCTTAAAAATATGAATTGATTGAATTTGCCCCAGCAATTATTGAATCTCTGGTCATATCTTTAAAACTGTATACTAACTGTATCTCTAAAACTACTGGATGTTGTTCAATCCAATTTTCTTTAGGAATGTTTTTAATCTACACAAGCTTGCTTTATTTTCAGAATTATTCATATCACGATTTAAAACTTAGATAGGGGAAGAAGGGGCATTCATGTTTTTTTCACCTATTGTCTAAAATAGAAAAACATCTTATAAGTTTTTAAACCTAATCAGCGGTACGCCGTAAAAATTATAGTTATATCAAAGAAAGCTTTTAGCAAAGACTACTGCACAGCATCATACAACTTTAAAGTTTCTAGCTAATACTGTCAAGAAATGTTAACAGTATTTATATTATCTAAATGTATAGACTGTTAATAGTGTAGTTAACAGTATTTTGTGCCAAAGCGAGTCAGTTCATACAACACTAGGGGTAGTGAAAATAAAACTTTATCGCTACTAGCAACAAATGAGTATTTGTACAAGGATCGTGAATACATTTTAAACATAATATTTAGGTTATACTTTATACTAACTATGTCTGCCACTTTATTTGCGTGGGACTTGACTTTTATATTTATATCTTCTGAACTGCACAAGATATCAAAATTAAATGTAATTATATAAGAATTTAAGATGAATGAACATAAATTCGTCCTTCCCGACCTACGCCACTGAAACATTCGCCACAAGCGTGTCACGGTGACCGTGTACTTGCTGAAATGTATACTCATACCTACACGAAGTTGGAAACAAGAGACGGGCAGTAAGCGCATACAGCATGCACAAATGTGCATAATACACGCACACTTACGGAAGGCGCCCCTATGTACTTGTTACATATCCCCAGTTCCCCCATATGTAAGTTGGTAGGGTTGGACCGATACTTTCGTTTTTTAATTGAACATTATTGTAATTTGTTTGGGGTGTAAAGGGATTTTAAAGCGTCTCGAATGAATCAGGTGTTCTAATGAATTTATAAAATGTTCGAATTTCCACCCTCTTTATTGCTGACATTATACAAATCATCCAAATTTAATCAATTTGATTGAAAGACGCAGAATTGAAAGGACACGGTGGTATTCAATGACACTGAATGATTCAAGTTTATATTTATGTGGATCACTTTTGTTGATTCATCCAAACTGAAAGACAGAAATGAGCCATTCTAATATCGGCTTAACATACATCTTAAAACAGCGATAACGTGTTGAGAAATAGTACAGAGAGTAGGAGGCAGCCTTCAGTTCTTACATAATTATAACTTAGTTTGAGCTTAGTAAAAACTTGCTATGAATAAAAATAGTGGAGAATTTCATCATGACCTGCTAATAAGCAAGAATGTCTCTGCAACTTTTTAAAAAGTATTTTAAAATGAAAATATTAGTTCGCGTGTATTTTATATAGTCTTTAATTTTCAATTAATTTTAACCCACAAAGATTTCTGGGGCGAAATAGGGGATAAAAATTTATATGGACAGCCTCCTTCCTTCATTAGAGATTGGAAATTTATGATAGAGGTTGAGAAAAGCACGTTTTTCAGAGTTGCAGACAGAGAAAAAATAAATGCAGACTAAGCCAAGGGTGAAAGTTAGTTATGGTATTAATGAAAGTACAAGATATGTTGAATTGGAATACTTATCCAAAAAAAAACAAGGTCGAGTTACTTTCCTTTTTTTACAAGGAGGCATCAATTATCGCAGTAGTGTGTGCGGCTCGTCAGCTCTCGCTGGAATACCTACTAAAACTCCTTGGTGTTCCGTCGCCTTTTGCCAGGTTCATGGGAAAACTTTTTTAGTCGATTGAGCGGAGAGTCATGAGGGTGATTGGCAACGACCAGCTTTTGGACGACTAAAGTGAAAGCCATCGACGCAGGGTTGCCAGGTTATCGGTTTCCTATTGGATACACTCTGGAGAGTGTGCAACAGAGCTCTTCGATCTGAACTCTTTGTCTCATTTTCACCATCAGACAACCAGACACACCAGCATGCATCATCGATATATGGTACCATTCCACCTATACGAAAGAATCGCTTTACAATCTACCTTCATCATACACACCGCAAAAGAGTGGAATTCATTGCCGGAGTCTGTGTTTCCCAAGACCTAAAACCTAGGTGTTTTCAAGGCCCATGTGAATCTATTTCCGAGGTATCTTCTAGAGATCATGGTCAAACGCGAACCTATACTACTAAAAAAACATCGGTATTCCATCCGATCGCTGTAATGTCAGGGTCTCGGGAACCGAAGATACTTGCGATAACCCTGACAGTAGGAAGGCCGTGTTCCTACCTCAACCAAACACTAGTTAGAAAGGCACACTAACACATTTAATGACCTAAGACCTAGGCATTGCCAACCCTATAGTAATGCGAAAGGGGGAAAGGGGAGGAGTGCAGTCCTGACCACGCACAACCGTCAAGCATTTCTGACGGCCTATATTTAGCAGTGCATTTCGCGATACACACTGTTTACTCGGCAAACTGAGCCATTTTATTTTCTTAACTTGATAGCTTAAATATGACATATCAATAATTTTGTCACGTCTATGCTTATTTGTTAATAGTGTCAGATTAGAAAGTGTATAATATCTATAAAATTAATATTAATGAAACTTTTTTATTATTACATTTTAGATATAGTTACTAGGTGCTTGTTTGCAGTTCCACTTATATTTACTTCGATTACGTATTTTATAAAATCTACATTTTTCAATATAAAAAGTATGTCCTATGCATTTAATAAGAAGAGAATGTTAAACTGGAAGACTGATGGATACAACTGTAAAAGTAGACCAAAAAGAGATAGAGGAAATGACTGTAGGATGACACAATGATTTGTGATGTGACAGAGGACGTGATGTATGTGATATTGTGCCAAATACTAATAATTAGGAGAAGGTGAAAGAAAAGAGAGGCCTATAAAAACTCGTGAAGACCATAGGCACGTCTATATTCACTTTCACATTTTTAAATATTAGTATAAATTTACTGTTTAAAACATTTATACGTTTTATTCCACCTGCTTGAATTTTTTTAAATGATTCTAATAAATACAATATTATTTTACCTTAGCAAATCGTTTAATTTAACATTCGTATAAAACTTTCATTGCCTGCGATGCGCGATAATAATTTACTTGACGTTAGGTATGTTACGATCCTCTGAAGCCCTTCAATCGGTTCAGTTAGGATCTAAGCGATTGCAGCGTTCAGTACACATTACTTGTTTTATATGCAGATACAAGTGCAGCAAGTACTTGTCTAACTCGATGAACGCTTAGCAAATATCGATCGCAGACCGCGGGCGGCTCGAAATGGTGGTTGGTTATTTGTAGGACTTTAATAAGTATGTAGACATAAGTAAGAACGTACGTGTAGTACTTTTAGTGATCGCAATGATATATGTAGGAGGAAAGTATTTGAGCTATTAGAGCATATGTCCATATATTATAGCTTATTTATTTGGTGAAATAAAATTAGTTTTCAAGGTGATATTTAATGTTTGCTTGTAAACGAACGAGCAGGTGGTGGTTTTTGTGGCAAATGGTTACGGACGCTCATAGAGATCTGGAAAACTGTTGACTGGAGCATCAGCCTACCATCTTAATCCCCTGGACTGTATTTAACGACGAGCCGTTCGCGTTGTCGATGATCCCATATTCACAGACGGTTTAGATACGCTTGGCCTTTGGAGAGACTTGGTGTCTCTCTGTGTATTCTACCGACTATATATACTATAACGGGGAGTGTTCCGAGAAGCTGTTCAGAATGTTGCCTTCGTCTTGGTTCTACCACCGCACCGCTCGATATACGCTGGGCGTTCATCCGCATTTTCTCGAGCCACTTCGCTCATATACACAACGTTTCTCTTGCGTACCGTGGAGATTTGGAATGAGTTCAAAGGTGAGGTTTTCCTACAACGCTACGAGTTGAAGTTTTTTAAAACACTTATTGACATCTCTGGTGTCGCAAACGTCTATAGGCGGCGGTAACCGCTTACCATCTGTTGGGCCGTCAGTCTGCAATACTCCACCAATAAAAAAAAACTAAGGGAGCCGATGCATTGTCTATTTCGTAGACATTTTAATTAACTCTATACACTCTTTTTGGTCGTGGTATAATAATGGCTAGCGCAGGCGTCCCGGATGCGAAATAAAATAATATTAGAAAATTCAATGATAAGTTAATATTTGCAATTTATCTGGTAGTCCTGTTACAAGTTTACCGATCAAATGTTAAGTGTGACTCAGGACTGAATACTAACTAATCCAAAATATGGAAACTTATATCTTATCGTAAACCCAGAAGTTTTATTTACGTAAATTCCCGCATGAGTAAACTTGACGACCCGATATATGAATTTGGTATAAGACAATAAACTCATATCATATAAAGTCAAGGAAGGTGTGACTCCCTTGACCAAAAATTAGAGTTATGTTTTATGTCGAAGGTAAGTTTTAATTTCAAAAAAGATGTGGTTGACAGCAAATCTATAGTTGTAGGATATTATATGTTTAAAGCAAGATTTGTGTGTGTGTATGAATAATCTTCAAACTGTTTAATAAAATCACATATTTTAGAATTGCCACAAGAACTCCGACGTTTTCGTCAATCATATATCTACTGCAGTTTGGATGAGACCGGGTAAGATGTAAAGATCCGAAGATGTATCTAAAACTTCATCAATATTCATTAATACTTGTCCCTGGCTACATCCCCAAACCTTGCGAAACCATATTTAAAGAGAAGTTTTTTTGTACGGCTATAATAAGTCTCTCAGTCTACTTGACTCTCATCTACTCACGTTAAGTCGAGTCTCGTGATCAACGTCAATACAAGTGTATGTGATAAAACTATCTCATTAATAAAAGTTTAAAGATCTGAAGTAAAAGAGAAAAAACCCAGCTACAGATTGTTTACAAAAGCAAGTAATTCAGATAAAAGTTCATGCACAATAATAATTAAGACATTGACATAGTTTTGTACACGCTATACAAAACAATATATAATTCATTGTTTCCGCTTGAATTAAAACAGAATAATTTAACACATTGATACAGTTCGTGTGTAGTTTGTAAAGTTGTATCAAAACAGCATGGGATAGAGTTGAAATTAACTAAATTGGAAGACACATAGAATACAGACAAGGTTATTTAGATATTTGGTGTTACTACTCAATTAATAAATTATTAATATTTTTCAAATATAGATTCGTTTTCGAATTATCATTAGTCAATGTCGGATCTAAAGGGGAACTGCTGTCACTGAGCTACCGGCTTTACTAGGCAGATATTATAATTTCTTTGGCTAAAGGATGATAATATGGCACTAAAAACTTAACCGCCTTCCAATTATTTCTTGTAAAGTTGCTTTCAATTTGTCTATAGGAAAACAGGGAGGCGGGTTATCTGCTGATAAGTGGTTACTGTCTCCCATGAATATTTGCAGTACTAAAAGAGATGACTCGTTGCTTATCTTATTGAAACTTTAAATATTATGTTTACGCATTCTTTGAAAACCTCATATGTTGGTATAATTGTTTACTGAAATCATATCTCAGGCTGCCACAAGCACTCCGGTAGATGCCATAAGTCACGCTATGCTTGAACTTCTAATACCTTATAATCATCAATTAATCGATCTTTTAAAAATGGAATTCATGAATGCACTCAAGCATGGAGTAATCTTGGGCTAGGTTTGTTACAAATGGAATGAGAATCAATAGCTGTCCGGAAAATTAATGTCTGAATATCGTGCATGGTAAGCATTAGACATAATAGGCTTACATGTAATAGACCAGATAGTACCAAAGCAAACAGATTTTGGCAACGGACAGAAAGGAAAGTCACATCTGAAAAGGTGTACTTATGAGCTTACTTACTTACTAATTAATGTTTTATATAAAGCTATCAAGTCGAGTACGGATAATTTTGGAACATCGAGAGATCTAATGTATTTGCCAACACTGTAATTTTGTATTGATGAAAGCTGATACTGAATACAAAGCACACTCATGCCGGAAACTATTGTCTTCCAGATTATATAAGGATTTGTTCAAGATCGGGATTTGACGGTTTTCGTAATATTGACCTAAACTTTAGCTCACCTAGTTCACTGGATCTTAGTAGATTCAGTTTCGATTTCTGGTATTGATATTACGCAAATGATTTTTTCATAATTTACTCTGGTCTGGATATCTACAGTTAGCCTCTGAGTTGTCTATTGTATATTATTTATAATATAACTTTAATTTGCTTAGTTTGGGAATATCTGTGTATCACGTGTATTTTTCTACCAATTAAGTGTTAATTAAACCATTCAGACGTTGAAAAAAGGCTACAACCGTAAATTCTGCCAACATTACAACTGTGTCATGCAATAACTGCAACCAATATAATATCATACAAAGCATGTAAAGCAACCATGTAATTTTGGCGATCACTTAATAATCTCTCAACTTCTAACAAAGTGACGCAAAGTATTACTTACTCAAATAATAAAATATAATTCAAAGTCCTCTACACCTAACTGACCATTACGTTTTAAAAAGTGGAACTCTACATTGTTATTATGACCGCCGGAGACACAAACCTGTGAGAACTCACGCCCATTTCCCTTCAACAACTAACTATTAATACTTATTTTATAAGCATATCATGTTGAAACGACAAAATTATTAAGTAATAGAATAAATATGTCATCATAATTATTGTGGTGGTTGTATCTTCTGTTATGACAGAGCCACGCTGCATTAAGTTTTTGTCCTGAGTAAGGGTAGGCGGAAGAACGGATGATGACACTAAATATAACAAGTCAACAAAACAACTTTCTAATCATTTCTTTGCTGTATTACACGGTACGAGTTGGAGTGAATAATGTATTCATTCAGTGATATTCTAATTATACACATATCAAAAAATAAATTTTATTTATCGTAATAATGGTATGCCAACAAAAGAGTATAACATGTCTTTTATCAAGAACACAACTTTTCTCTCGTCTCATTTATAAACACTATTATCGTTATGGCTAGCAGAGACATATTTCACCTCAAAATATATTATTATATACACTACAAGTATAAGTTTTTTTCTCCTAAAACCAATGTATTAATATTTTCCATAAATACATAAAAAATAAAAGTCTACAATAATAATCATAAAAGAATGGGAAAGTAAATTTTCAGTATCGTGGCTATATTTTTCACACGAACCACGAAACTAAAATATGTGGCATGCAGCGGTTATGCGAGTATGCGGCCGACTAATATGGCCGTGTTCGTCTCCTCGTCAAGTGCCATCGCGTGTGGGCGTAACCACAAGCCTCCTTCTAATTTCCCCGTACCAAATGGCCCTTCGAGCATTTGAGAAGCGTATTGAGTCTGTTACGTAATATGCAGAACAAGAAAATCAAGCATCCCGAAGCACCAAAATTTAAAGTTGAACATTTTTGTTGCTGGCTACTCTTTTTTACATCTGTGTATAAGTTCCCATTTGATCACTATGTCTCTGTTACGAAATGAAGACGTGATCTAGGACAACGTAAAGTGTACCTACTAAGAAGATATATATTTAACGTGATAAAAAACCTATGAATAGGAAAGCTTTCACTCGTTCGATCGTTTGAATAATTGCTAATATCTGCCATGATTTGGAGTAAATTTTATAAATGAAAAGCGATTGTTTGATGGAAATTCAATAAAGTTAATGGTTATTGTTCGGTGTAATTCAAATTACGTCAGGATCCAGGATTCAGTACCAATGACTTACCTATACAAAATATTGGTACAAAAAATTGGATATTAGATCAGATAGATCACACTTTGTTCAGATAATACAATATCATCTAAAACAATAATCGATTTTAAGTTTAATTGAAATTGCCGAAACATAAATCATTCTTTGAAGTTCTGACATCGACATTAATTAATAAATTACTTTACTCGAGATAATTGATGATTTTTGAGACCTTTTATTACAGAATTTCTGAAAGCGTATTATATAAACAGGTTGTCTTGTCTGCTAGTAAAAAAATGAAGCAAGCGAAAATAATTGTTCAATAATCACAGCGGGAGAGTATAGAATATGAGCCGTACAATATTGCCAGTGAAATCATTTTTCCAACAAGTTTTCACTTAAATACTGCTTTCTACAAAGGAGAAACTGAGCGTGACGGGAAAGGAAGAAACATTTCGTAAAAACGTGTAAAAAAGTCGCGCAGCGTGATACAGCGTCCTGCACAATAACATAAATCGATAATAGGAAGCCCTCCGACTAGTTCAGCAGTGCGTGCGACCGACCTAAAACACCCACTACGTCGACCGCATGCAATGCGGGCTAAATATACAAACCCACTGCGTTCCTGCGTTGCGACGCGAACCGAACGGAACTTATGTCGAAATGAACAACGTTCACAATTGCTTGTTTGGAGAAAATAACCGGTTTCACCTTCAAATCGAACGATTTCCAACCTAATGGCATCGGACTTTCAGTGTCTTTTCGATAAGTGCGGTTCCCCAGGAAGGCCGCTTCGCAATGTACCCGACGCCGTAATAACACAGCTAGATGCATTCTCGGTGCAATTTCGCTCTCGGTCGGGCTGTGTGTTTGTGGCGCGCTGAAGATCAGGGCTAACGATCGGCGCGCGTTCGCCTTCTCTTTCCCACCCGCGGCTGCTTCGAACCAATGTCTAGCAAAAGAAAAGCTACAACTTTATCTGACAGCGACGCGACGCGACGCCCGTGAGGCTTTTGTGCGTTTTCCATGTTTATGTTATAGGAGAGCACGTACAAGGGGTGCTTTGAACGCCAGTTGCTAGCTGTGCGGTTATAAATTCTGCGACGGTCTTGTTTTTATTTCAAAGCCGTGTTTGTATTGAGCGGCGCTATGGCTTGTAGAATGCGCGCTATCATCTAGTGTTCGCTTCTTTAGTTTTATTTTAAGTTTAAACCCACTCGTATGGTATACGGTGTAAATTGCGAAGATCCTATAAGCTGATTTTGAAATTGTTGCAAGTTTTATTGTTGTGTTTTATACATTAATTTCTATACACACGCTCAGTGTTTCTGAAAAACGTATTTACACTATATCTGATTTTAAATCGTTTTAATGACCTTTAAAATATTTTCTAATATTATTCTTCTCAACAATATTATTAGTTGAATGAATTCACAAAGGGATGACAAAAATACTACAAATAAATACTCGGCATATAAATATGCCATAAAATAACTTATTTTTTTTTTTTTGTTAAATTCATAACAATTAAGACACTGCGACTAATTACAAAAGTCATTAACTGACTCGTTGCTACATGAGTACTATGATTGCTGTAAAGAATTGTTCTTTTATTTATTTTCTGAGTAATAGCCGGTAGACATACCAACATACATGTGGGTAATGTATTACCTGATATTTGAGTAGGCGCTGGCTATGTACGCTAAGATATAAGTTGGTTTTGTTTTCGTGCAGCTGCCTTAATGCCTACGGGAGTACAGTCGTATAGTATATTGAATAAAATGAAGTGAGGTTTATTAATTAATATATGGAAAATAGAACTTTTTGTTCAAAAACAACCCTTACCCTTGGTTTGCCGTTTAATATTCTTTCACAGAAATCGTTCCTGACAAGCTACACTATGATTTAGTATAATAATACAGGTGAGTTTGTTTTTTCAAAATTAGCCGATTCGGTTCCTAACAAGGGTAATTGATTTTTCATAAATCTAATGATACCACTTCAGTTTTACTTACAATCAGCCTCGAGACTTCTTTGAGTATTTCTCTTAGCATAGTTTAGAAAATTCTAAATGGCTTTGAAGGCCCATTTGAAAAACTGCCCAGTATTTTTGTTTAAAAAAAAAATTCATCTGTGACTTGGGAAGTTGGGATCTATGTAAGCAATTGTCTTCAGATTTTTCCTACTGTTTCTTATGAAAAAGTCCTCAAGACAATTTTATTTTTCTCTTTTTATGACAAAAAATATTTATTTCTGTAAAATTTAAGTTTCTCGAATATTGGATTATTGTATGGGGGCGTCGATATACGTGGGACACTCAGATAGTTTTACGAAAATAAAAATAAAAATTCTACAGGTAAATATTGTTTTTTTAATTCTTTTCAAAGTACTCTCCACCAGCCTTTATACAGAGTTTTAACGAGTCTGAACCAGTTTTCGAAACACTTTTTCCAGTCCACTGCAGACACCTCGTTTATAGCTTCCCGGAACGCTGCGCATCTTCCGGCAACGAAAATTGTATCCCTTTGAGCGAATTTTTTATTTTTGGAAATAAAAAGAAGTCATACGGTGCTAGGTCAGGGCTGTAAGGAGGAGGTCCCAGGAGTTTGACCGGCGTGCTATCCACTAAATCCCTCGTCTTGAGCGCGGTATAGGCGAGCCGTTTTCATGGTGGAGCAGTAGGCCGCAGAGCCCTGTGTTTGGTCGCTTGTTGCTCACGACAGAGAAAACTTCTGCCAAGCATTTGGTAGTATACCATTCAGCGTTGATCGTCGATGCTTCTTTGGTTCCGTAAAGGAATTGACACCAAGTGGCCAGTCAAATTGAAAAAACTCGCAATCAAAATCTTCCCTCCGCTTCTAGATCGCTTTACTTTGGTAGGCGTTGATTTGTTTTGAAACACCCAAACCGTCGGCTGGCGCTTCGTTTCTGGAT
The DNA here is from genome assembly GCA_039645545.1 of Dendrolimus houi. Lineage (NCBI taxonomy): Eukaryota > Metazoa > Arthropoda > Insecta > Lepidoptera > Lasiocampidae > Dendrolimus > Dendrolimus houi. The sequence continues at coordinate 9,659,950 of CM077127.1, read as the reverse complement.
CGTATTGATAAATCCAGAACTCATCACCTGTGGTGATGTAGTAAACACGCCGAGACGAGCCTGCTTCAAATTTGTTTATCATATCACGACACCATTCCACCCGAGTCTGCTTCTGAGCATCAATGGGGTTGTGCGGCACCCAGCGTGAAACTATCCTCCTCACGCGAAGATGCAGATGTAGAATTTCATGAAGGCTTCCCGATCCAATCTGCAGTACGTGCTGGATCTCTTGATATGTAACTCGCCTATTGTCTTGGATTAACTTTTTCACTGCTAGCACATTTTCTTTCGTAACAGCCGTCAAAGGGCGACCACTTCTTTCTTCATCCCCCAAAGTTAGTCGACCGCGCTTGAATTCGTTTTACCAACGATAAACGGTTGCCTTAGAAGGGCCTTCATCCATGAATGCCATTTGAAGTCTATCGTACGATTCGACCTTTTTCAGGCGACACTTAAAATCATAAAAAATCATAGCGCGAAAATGTTCCCGGCACAAATCCATTTTTCAATGGGACTGAATGAAATTTTGAAATTGGAACGTACCTATTTTTAGTTATGCATAATCATATTTTCAAAATAGATTATAACTGGCCATTCTCTCATACATAAAAACTTTTTTCGCAATGCTTTCTGAGTGGCCTGGTATATATACATTGAGTATCTCTCGTTACAACGCGCGGCGCTGTAGGTATAGACTCACGAGATGCCACTTAAACAAAATCCGGGAAGAATGGCACGATCGAGGCACATTTGGCGGGTATATTACGGCAGCGATGGCGTAACGGGTGGAACGAGTACTATATTTACTTTCGGGCACGTGTTCCGAACTGAATGGGCGAAGACCTTGGCCTTGAACCCGGGGGGAACGCACGCTGGTACGCACCGCCCGCCCAAACGACTGGCCGCGCCTCTGCCCCGTGCCACCCGCCCCGCACCACACCGCGGCTGATCAATAGCTCGCTTCCTACTTACGCAGTTTCCTGTATACACGTGGCGCCTATTACAACAACTAAACCACACTGCTAGGAAACTACCTCTCCTATTTAATCCAAGACCTATAGTATTACCAATTCTTTGTGTTTGTGCCCAAAGCTTATGTTGTTCTTCTTACGCGTGTCGTAAGTATGTATGTTGGATTTAGTTCGAGGTTGGTCTTTTATACACTGAATAGGTAATAGAAGTGGGGCTCATACAATTCTCTCAATTAAACCTTATACTAATGCTCGTCCTCTTTCTGATATGTTTGAAATGAAGTGCTTTTTACGGGATTCTTATAATATAAAAACCAAAGTCTACCTATCTACGAAATAGAAAGAAGAGTTTCAAGTATAAGTTATTGTGCAAGTTAACTTACACACACTTAACAACCTTGATAGAAGAATACTATTAAAAACAATTATCTAATAAAAAACGTAACTCTTGAAAGAAAGAATAAGCTGTGCCGCATCTACATATGTTCTAGTCTTTTCTCGTTTTTGGCTTTTTATTATTTACAACATATTTTACACCAAATCAATTAAATATTTATTATACTTACTACTTGTAGGGGGCAAAATAGAGAACTTGGAAATCTGTTTCATTTGACATCTGAAAACGGAACGCCGAACTGAAGTACAATTAATTATTATAAGTTATAAGTGTCGAATAATATTTTGCTAGTAACCTAAATCGCTACAACGACATGTGCTCGGACTAAAAACGAAGTGAAAATAAGTTGTCGCTAAACCGGCTCGCTTTTATATTCGATTGATGTCGAAACGAGCCGAGTACTAGTAATCCCAACTACCCGCAAATATTACAATTGTATAATAATAGATAGCACTACTTGGAACAAGCGTTATTAACATTACTTATTTTAGATATGAACATTTCAAGTAGGAACAGAAGTATGAGAACTGCATTCGTCAACCATTTAGGTTTTTAGAGTTGTTTATTACTGGCCGATTGTAATCCCTAGTATTCTTCTACTACGTTATAGGTTACATTTTTTAATGGCCACGGGTGATAGCCCACATAAGCCGTCACCCGAATTACGGCCGTGGAGATGGGAAACGTCGATGATCCACGCGTACCTAACTTACTTGGACGTGGCTATTTTATTGCTGGGAGCGTTAATCCAAAGCAAACTAGAAGCTTGCCCATTGTAAAATCATGCGGGCAGGCACAGACCTAAGCCTCAAGTTTACTATTAAAATTGTGTCAGAATGACGATCACAGACGTTATAGTGGCACTTTAACACTTGCTTTTGCATACAAATGCTATGACTATTCCAACAAGATTTTTCTTTACAGGGCCCTGCAAGTCCGGTGTCTCCTTAACATTAGCAGGGATCATGTACAGCTCTTTTATATCAGTTGTCCTTTTCTGATATCAGTCATACCACTTTTTATATGGGTGTCCTTTTCATCTACTATTTATTACTACTACTACTACAGGTTCTTATTTTAGCTTATCTAATAGTAGATAAGCTAAGATAAGAATCTATATAGTTTGCTTTATTTTATACATATTTTACGACACGATTGTAATAGTAGAGACCTGCGGTCCTGCCTAGTACAGTCATGTAACCTCTCTTCGGCCTATGTGCTTTTTTAATTTTATTATATTTTAATGTTTTTTTCCCAATGGCCTGTTCCTTTCACACGCACATCATAAACACTCTCCTGTCATCATTAACATAAAACGCACCGTTACACACTTGTAATTATTAAATATTATTAAATTACTATAGCGTATATAATAAATAGCATAAAATACGTATGTGCTGTTTATTCCATACTTCCCATATCAAACTGTACTGGGTAGTGTCCGTAAGATACAGTCCACTTATCTCAAACCTAGCGTCGCTGCAACACTTGCATGATTCTCTGTCTTACAAAATCCTGCTCTTCCATGATTGCAGAAATCGTGGAAAGGCTTAATAGATATCCTGCAGTCGCCGTGAAACTATACCTTGTTACTAGGTAATTGGTTGTGTATAAAGCATTCCAAAAATACTTTCGATTTTAACAGACGAGTGTCTTTAATTATAGTTATTAAGTTAGCTACAAAAATATTAAATGTTCTATTAGGGAAATGAATTTCCTTGTACAATTAACTTTTCGTCGTTTCATTGCTCCTATTTCGTGCCGACTGTTAAATTAATGGAACACGACTCTTTCATTCTATGTTATTTATAACTTCTATTTATTACCCGAATATTATAGTTCTGAATATTTTTATTATTATTATTATATAAGCACTTAGTCCCTGGCGAACACGACATTTTAAAACTATCCCTATCACCTTCACTGACTTATTCTAATAACAATTCTTATTTATGCCTCCTTTCCTTATGATCTAATTTTATAAGTAGGTACTTATTAATCTCTTCCACACTCGTCTATTTTAAATCAGTTCTTATACATTTATCTCTATCTCTAGATTTACATTATTTTATATTTTTACTTGTATTATTTTGCACAATTATGTTTTTCTACTTTTATTGCCAGTCAGTCTCTTCTTAGTCAAAATTAATGTGTTATATGTTATATTATAGTGATTATCTTAGTTCCTACTTTTAACAAAATTAATTATATTTTTATTTACATTTATTACTCTTTTATTTATTTCTGTTTAACGGGCGTGTGTAATGTGTGTATGTGTAAGTGTGATCCTTATCAGCTCATAACCATCACGGTTACGCTTGGGTCTCACAATTTTTAGAGGATCGGACGGTATACCTGCCACATTTATTCAAGGCGGAATGCTAGATTCAGCAGATCACTATCCTCAATATGTAGGAATTATTCACTATATTTGGCTTTACTGTCAACTCCTGGTAACTTTATCAATATTTACAAACCAGAGAAAGTGCTTTAACGGTGCATGCTTCTCCGAAGGATGATTCGAACCAACGTGGTGCTAATGATAGACTGGTGCTACAGCTACTAAATTACCACGACTTAAAGTATGTAAAGTATAAATTTGGGTTTAGTTTTAACAGAACTACTCAAAACGTAGTGTTGTTGGCTATAGTTTCTATACTATGATTTCTATGTCGCTTAAACTTCGGAGATGTATCCATTGAAAATTATCCTATTATGGGAATAAACAGTTTTTATTTCCCGTTATCATATACCAAATTTAATGATTTAATTTTCAAAGGTGACAAGGAAAAACATAACTATGATACAATTTCATACATAAAATATGACTGTTAGTTATTAATACTAAAAGACTATAATATAGTATAATGTATCCGTGCAGGAACGGAGAAAGAATACAATTTCCTGCGGTCGGGCGACCTGTCGTAAGAGGGGACAAAACAACCCACAGCCAGGTGGTAGGCCATTTGCCCGACTGGATGGCTACCACCCCTTGTCTAAAGTATGTCGCCATAACAACCTGGAGGTGTGTTCCGACAATAGTGACTAGGTTCCAGTCTCCTTTAAGAGAGCAGCAGCGCATTTGTAGCACCTTTGGTGTTGCAAATGTCCATAGGCGATGGCAACCGCTTTCCATCAAGTGGGCCGTCTGCCTGTCTGCTGAACTCCTGCAATATAATAAAAATAAAACTAATAATACTGACAAAAAGCCTTGTCCTTTTAAGAATATAATTCCCAACAATTTATAATAATTACCACGAGAATGATAGTGTTTTTGCACTATTGCGTCTAGAAAAAAGGCTATAAACTGTTTCCGTTGTTACAATGCGGCTAACAGTTAAATATAGGTACTACAGTGTCACGCGAACAACATTGGTATACCTAATTAGACAGGATCTATGTTATAATGTATATACATTTAATGTATATTATATTATTATGTACATAAGAGATTAGTGATGGCCATCATGTCATGTAACTGAAGATTAAATTTTTGTTCAGAGTACATGGTCGCGTGGAGTATTATTATTCAAAGTTTGAAATATTTTTTAAATTTTTCTTATAAATCCTTTTATTTGACTAAATAAGTGGCAAGATATTAGCTCCCGAAGTAGTAAAATCGTGCTCTCCTCTTAACCTCTGAATTTTAAAGTGGGAACTTTTGAATATATCACGATGGTGCTTTCTCATCTCCATGGAGTATTTAATTGTGCATAAACTGTCACACACTAGCCAGATTCATTAAGTCCGTGCAGGAATGGAAAAATAATACTAATTCCTGCAGCCGGGTGGCCTGTCGTAAGAGGCGACAAAACAACCCATAGCCAGGTGGTAGGGCATCTGACCGATTGGATGGCTACCACCCCTGGTCTAGAGTATGCCGCCACAACAGTCTTGAGTTGTGTTCCGGTATCAGTGGCCAGGTTTCAGTTTCTCCTTCAACGCCGGCAGCACATTGGCAGCACTTCTGGTATTGCTAATGTCCATAGGCGACGGTAACCACTTTTACCACAGTTGGGCCGTCAGCCTTTCTGCTGTCCTTCAGCATTAAAAAAAATCATTATGCAATAATTATATTGATCCAATATCAAGTATTGAAAACTTTTTCTAAATAACACAAAGGATTGAATATCTTATAAATTGACATTAATGAAAGGAAAATAACTACGCGGCTCAACAAATTGGAACAACAAATCGTTACTTAAGGACCTCGCTATGCTATGTTACCACGACCCCATTATTCACTTAAGACCATGAAGGAATCTGTCGAATGTTTCGGAATAGTAGTTTATATGAAACAAATTGAATGAATTAGTCGATTAGAGTCGGATGAACGAATCGATTTAAGTGTGTGTAATCAATTTATTACTTTTACTTGGCTCATATAATTTTTTCAATAATCCGATTTCGAATCGTCACTTATTAGATATGTATTCTTAATTTTTGTACTCTATTAAAGGAACTACTACCAGAGACTACTTTACTCTCTATATCGATTCCACTTCTTGGTGCTACTTCTTGATTTATTATTTATTAAAATATATATAGGTATGACTACCTATATGCCCGCTTCGATTATTGGTAACTAAGACTTTCATATGTTCTGAATACTGCAAAATATTAAAGATCTACATACGTACACGAAATTTTAAGACAAAATCCCTAAAATCTTTATTTAAATTCGTTGAACCGTTTCGAAACCTATTAAAGACTCGAAAAACCATCTTGAAGGAGAGTGAGATAAAAATTTGTGTGGTTTACCCACACATAATATCTTTAGATAAGAATATGAAAATTCATGTTAGGTTTTTGAGGAGAAATAAAGAATTACCTCTTTCAGCGTATACGGAAAGTAGTAAATTCAATGCGATTGAAATCGAGGACAACAGCTAGTTGTTATGTATAAATGGGTAGTGTTGTGACAAAAAGCATTATTTAAATTGGACTATTTTTGTTTACTTACATTTTTTTTCAACACATTAATTGCTGTGTTTAATACGATATAACATATATGTATACAGACATCGAGCAACATTATATATTTATAAGATATTAACCCAAATAACATCAAACTCAATAATATAAGAAACATTTTTCCCGGCATGTGGGTCGTATGTCCCAACTGTCAGATTTGAAAAACGAAATCACATATCCTCGCGATGTAGAACTAAAGATTTTAAATAAATTATACGGTATTTCATAGAAATTTATGTAGGTCGTCATAAGTCATAAGTGGCATACCCTTGGCCGGTTTTTCGCGAGAGCCAGTTAAAAAATCTGTTGTCAAGTGCCGGTCCGATGGGCAAATGGGTCGATCTGCTACCGGCCATTGTCAAGCGAGATGCGCTTGCGCAGTATCTTACTTTGTCATCATTGTCTTTTGAGAAAGTGGTCGAAACGAGTATTACAATTCTTGGTTATAATATTTTCTAAATTGATTCAATTTGATTGAACTGTCTAATGTCAGCATTAGATTAGTAAACAAAGTCGATAGCTTGATTGTGTATGAAAGTGTCATAAGTACATCGGCTGGTACTGTAGGTAGCTAAATATACATATGACCGTAATATGGAAAGGGCTAGACTTTAATACGCGCCTTTACAGCTTTATACTCTATTTGAACATTACATTATTGCTTTTGGAAATATAACACTTTAGACAGCCACCTTTTTGAAGGCCAAGCATCTTGAAATATTTTTTATACAAGACGTATTTTTTCTGTTCACAGAAGTACATACAAAAGCATTTTTTTGCTTTGGTTTTTTGGTGGGGATTTAAAGGTGATCCCTAACAGACAGACAGACATATTCCAAAAGTTGCATTTTCGTAATCTGTTAGTTTCGATTAGTCCTCCTGATTTTTTCTCAAGTTTAAATTCTAATTATAACCTCGACATCCCCATCACATATATTATAAATATGTATAATGGTATAGGTAATATACAGTAAGAGGAAAAATATTATCGAATTCAGACGATATATTTATTGCAAAAGCACATTTAATTATTTAGCCGGTCAACAAAATAAACTGTCACATTTTGATATTAGTGAATAAAACTTAAAGGAAAAGGTTACCCAATTAAAGCACAAAAACTCGATTTAGAATAATTGGATACTGATTAAAAACATAATATAACCTGCATTCGAAGTATTTAAGTCATCGGCCCGTTAAACCGGATCTTAAATTAGTGTAAATGTTTCCAATTATTTTAAGAAACCGGCTTTGTGCAATACTTTTAAATGTCAATTGCTTTCGTCAGTTAAAGAAACGTATTCTGAATAAGATGTTTGGAGTTCGCTATTAATTGACTTCCTTATAGTCATACAACGTCCAACATTATTTTGTTTGGTCTGATTCACAACGTCACGTCGTGTTTTATCTGATGTTTTGTGTGAAGAGTATTAAAGATAATATTGGTGGTTTACTATGGTAAACAACCAATTAGGTTAGGTACAGATACGTAATACAATGTCTTTTGATAAAAAGTTACATATTAGTAGTTTTTTGTCATTATTATTCTTGCTAAAGTAATTAACCCGTTTACTATCTGCGAGTTGTTGAGGAATAATGACAGCAAATTATTTCTGTCAGAATCAGGCCAATTTATTAGTCTGTTATAACAAGTGAGGCAAACTTTAAATAATTATAGTTGAATTACTGTTTTTAGACGGATTCAGACAGATGAACAGACACGACGATGTTATTCTGGTTTCGTTTTTGTCAATATACCTACGGATAACTAAAATTATCATAATCATATCTTTAATTTTACTTTGTTCTTTGTTTTGAATGTGTTTAAAAATAAAACGATCCTTAAATATCACAATAAAACTTCCTATTTGCATTAGGAGTTTTTATAATATTTTACTTTCTATTGTCAATATTTTCAAATAGGAACCAGAAAAGTAAATGATTACAAATAAGCAACTACTGTGATAATAATAACAAGAAATAAAAACCGAAAGTTATATAAAGACAAATTTAGCCTAGTTTTGACTTAAAACATAGCTTCCAAAAAGATGATTCACTATTTGCATACAAAATGGATTCAGAACAATTACAAAACTCCTAAGCGAGTGCTCTCGTTTTTAATTCAAAGACAATTTGAGTACTTAAACAGACCCGCTTTGATATTGACACATCGCACGGATTTCTATACACAAACACCATAATGAAATAAAACGTAAAGTATTCTTAATTTTTATACGGCTATGAATCACGATCTAGTTCCCAATTCCTTACCGACTGGCTTCATGTTGTTTATTTTTTATTTCGGTCAACGCCCGTGCGCGGCCCCATTGTACTCGCTCCATTGACATCGATTTTTAGGGTTAGATTAAACTGGCCAGAATACAACACACCCGGTGCCCTTAAAGATGTATCGTCGATTAGCTCCTTTGTGATCAGTCGTGTGTCGGACACACGTGCAAAATCGTAGGGATTTCAAATCAATTAACGTGCCAACTCTTTTGTCGTTGGCGCCGTTTATAGATGCAAAAAGCAGGTTAAGTGCCTGTTGTACCATACACAGGAGGGTTCTGTAATGTTGAAATACGTCTTATGTTTTATCATTTAGTTATTTACCCGAAAGCGTATAACCGAAAATATCCCAACAAAAATTACAAAACATGTTTAAACCACCCAATATGTATATATTTGCTTTTCGTATCTGTCCTATATTAGCTTTAATGTATTCTGTATTAATGTAATGTACTACCTTCTTTTTCACTGTGGATAATGTAGTTGGATATGCACTTATTGCTCATATTCTTGGACTATAATTATACTGGTTTGTTATCCTTAATAAAATAAAATAAAAATAATTACATTCTGTAACTTTAATAGCTAGAGAAAGGGAAGATGTACGCATTCTTCCCAATTTCATCTGACAAGATATGATGAAATTACATTGAAACGGGTTACACCTTTTTCATTCATGAACAGAACCCCAAAAATTGGTGACACAAAAACCTTAGCCAAGAACGGTAGTGTACAGTCATAAATATTTCATCTATATAAAACGTGTTGCTTTGCAAATCATTACGATTTCAACGCGGACGACTAAATTACTCTACAAATGCGAATGCAGATTTCAAAACCCACGCTCATACTACATGTTTTTGTTCCAAGGATTTTTTATATGAATCGGCGCCCGACGTATTATCGGATAATTCTGGCAGTCGATCAGTAAAAACTACAACATGTTTAATGAGAACTTTAACCTTTCCGTGCGGTTAATGTTAAACATTTATTTAATTATACTTTAAATCAGACAAGGCATACTCATAATGAAAAGTTGTATGTCGATGGTCGATTCCTATATCTTACCGACCGTTCATTTGCCTTACCATCGGTTAAAATTTGACATAAATATAAGTAATGTCAAAATTCAACCGATAGTAGTGTAAGTGAATGAACAGTAAGATATAAGAACCGGCCATAAAAAACTTAACAACCTGTTTTACAATTTAGTTTATAAAATTGAATCTAGAATAAAACAACTTTCCAGTATTTTCTTTTTTATGATTTGGAGATCGATTGCCTATTACCTGACAAATGTAGAAACGATAAATAACTTCGTACATATCAACTTTAATTTATATAAGCAGTTGAATAGAGCTTAACAAGTATCCCACAAAATTGTTTTCATTTACTATAGGACAAAGACCGTGTAACGAGGGCATGGCTTTAGTAAGCCGAAGGTTGACGCAATTCTCGTCATTTAAAGACCCACCAAACAATAGAAGGGGTCACTACTAAAAATTAGTGTAATCAATTGTATTGTTTATAGACAGGTTACGCAGCGCTGTTTGGTCTAGGCATTCAGTCGAATCGAGCGTGTGTTGACCGCGCGATTCACCTTGAGACCGCACCTCACTTCATATAACACCGCCACGGCAAATACCACCGGCTTGTTGTACACGTGGAACGGTCTGCTGACTACATAAACTGGACGCGTAAGATCGTTTGGTACAATGCTCGAAGACCGGTCTGCGTTGCTGCGGCTGTGGGTGAGCGAGTTGTGGAATGTACGGACGGACTGCGACGGTGTGATTTGAAAGTACGCCCCACTACATCGGTTATCAACACACCGATATTTTCAATGTCGATTCACTGTGCTTTCGTGGCAGTGAAATCGTTTAAATTTTATTACCCTGTGGCATTTCTCAACGATTTTTATGACGTGACCCACGAAAAAACCAAAAAGTTAAGGAAAATATCTTGCGACCCCTTCACTACAAAATTACAATTGTCGCGAACGCGACCATAACTACTTCAACTATCAAGTGTCAACATCAAATTGACAAACTTCAACGTGACATCGTGAGAATAACGATACATCAATTTTTAAAATACCACTTCAATATCTTCAACGACTTCAAGCTATAAACGACTACTTGAATCCAACAATAAATTATTGTATTCTCCAATCATTAGCGCCTATGATTTAATTTTCCTCTGCGAACACTGAAGCATATACATAATAATATTTTATTTATACGTTCGATTGAATTGAATCTTTTGTACTTAAGTCTTATTTTTTTAATAGACTGCGACACCTTTTAATATCAAACGCGACCCCAGGTTGAGAAACGATGTCCTATAGTTTAAAAAAACATTGTCATTATCCTCAATAGCGTGGGCTTATATTTTTTAAATTCCAGACCGAAACAGAACAGGCCGATTGTTTGGTAATTCGAAATTGCCTATAATAATACTCTTCGGTTTGATTTAGTACATGGTAATCAAATTATCATATTTTAATCATAAACGGACTCGCAAATCGCACGCGTACATAATGGCTTTGTTACAAAAAAAATAGATTTATATGACAAGAAAAAGAATGCTAACATCTCATAATAGTCGCCATTCTTTTTTTTATATTAAATTCATAATAGGAATACCATAAGACAAACATAAATTAGAGACCTCTTACAATTATTTAATTTATTAGCCTAAAACTTGAAAGCAACTAAAACGAATGTTTGTGTTTCAGATAACAGGATCCAACCGTAATAAACTTAATTAGATAATAAATTGAAATATACACATGTGCGTGTTTATAGGTAAAAATTGGAATAACTTTTTTTTGCATTCGTTTGCATTTCATCATATCCGTACAGAAGCGGGAAAGAATAAAATTTATTGCGGTCTTGTCGTAAAAAGCGGCAAAACAATGCAGATTCATGTGGTTGGGCATTTGCCCGTCTCGATGGCTAACACCTTAGTCTTTAGTATGCCGCCGTAACAACCTTCAGTTGTGTTAAGGCATTAATGGCCAGGTCTCAACCTCCCTTTAGAGAGCGGCAGCACATTAGTAGCATCAAATATGCTACATGCTGATATTACAAATGTCCATAGGCGTTGGTAACCACTTTCCATCAAGTGGGCCGTGTGCCTGTTTGCTGAGCTCATGCAATAAAAAAAATAACAGTTACTCTAACAATAATGGATTCACGTACACAACTTTATAGGTTTTATAGCGTCGTGTATATTGTTACGACTATAACCTGCCAACGGTGAAAGAGACGAACGTCGGACTGCACCCCAAGATAACTGTGCTAACATCTGAAAATGGACTTGGGAAAGCGTAGCGGGTATATCATCCATTGTTCTGAAATGGGGAGGCCACAGTAATTAAACGTTTATGAGCTGATTTTACAAACGTAATATTATTATTTTAATTTGTATATCTTATCACAATTTTAATGTATCGTATATATATTAAAACATAATAAACTTATTGCTGTGTTTTTGCCAAATTGCGCCCCGCGTACATCCTGTACCTACGTAAAAGTTCATGTATTAAAATTTGTGCTGGATTTGAAAAAACCTGTATTTTAGTTCTACTGTTTTAAACAGTCTTTGTTACTTTTCAAGAATATACTTATATATATATATATAATAATTTTTTCATCGTAAATCAGTGATTCTTAAAGTGGTTATTACACTACCCTGTTTTTTCTAAATTCGTGTGTTGTATAAGAAATAAAGTATTGGGATCTTTAGCTAGGCTACGCTCGCCCTCTTTATCAAGATCATAAATCAGTTTAGTATTTTAACCAGTGGTCCAAAAAGCAATATATTATAGGATATTACAATAATTATGTATATTATCGTCAAAAAGTTGGTAGTCTTAGGTAAGGCAAAATTTTGTCAAATAATCCCGCATCACTAAAAGGTTAAGGTCCACTGCTTAATAACAATAAAAAATACGAAAAGCGAGTTTATGGACTACAGTGCGTGTCAATGAAGAGGTTAATCAGATCCATTCAAATATCCGTTGTTACTATGTTGAAATAATTAAAAGCCATGGTAGTTGTTAACCAAGAAAATTTTATACCTAGTCATCTTATTAAAATTCTATGCAAGCACGTTGAACCCTATACTTTACGTAAATGATGTAACTATGTCGTCATCTGTGTAATATGTAGTTGCTTAAGTATGTAAATGGCTCTGACAACAGAAATGTTTTATATAGAACATTGTGACGTTTTAATTATACATATATCTTCCCCTATAACACACATGTATAGTATCAGTTTTAATCTATTTCATTCTATCAACTAGCGTTTTCCCTGCGGATATGCCGCGTGAAAAACCCTATGTGATAGGGATACTTACATACATAACCTCTCTGTTACTTACATAAAAACTAAATTAGGTTATATAGAGATATATATATATATATATATATCAGACCTAAAACTTTACTGTTTCTTGTTCAATTCACTACAGTAATAAAAGAAACTAAGTCCATATAATCTAAACAACTGCCCAGCAAAACTTAAAGATGAGTCGAAGCTAACCTGATTTGAAGTATTACAATGAGTGACTTGTTTTCTACGACAACGTAAGTTATTTGTTAGCGAGTTGAAAAAATGCAATTTGCGCGCCATCTATTTAGCTAATCTGCTATTTTATGGAAACGAGATAAATTATGGGGATGAAAAGAATCCTAAGTGTTGATTCGGGATATTAGCCAGCTCTGTGTCGACTTTCACCCGTATACTTATACGTTCAACAGTTTTCAATAACAAAAACAAAACTCGACTTCACACTAAAAACCAAAAAATAAATATGTAACCGACTTCTTTCTACAACACATTGAAGTTAGTGCCAAGTAAAACATAAAAGAACCACAACAAATTTACAAAATATAGTAATTTTTAGTAGTAGAAGTGAAGCTTCAGAGAATATACTCCAGATAATTCTTCTCTAACTTTTATTAATATAAATATAATTAATTCCTTTATCCGTCAACATATTACAATTCAAAATAAACTTCTTAAGTATCACTTTAAATTTTTCACTGTTTTAGTCTAAAAAATATTATTATCAGTTTTATTTCGGTCCAACTTGGACCTATGTTTAATCATCGGTCTTATTGACTGTCTGATCCGTACTGCACAATGTAAAACTCGTAACTCATTCTCTCGCAGGCTTAATCCTATAAATTTATGTATTTATCTCTTTTTAGTGTCGCTTTTCCGTTTTACCGAGTATCAAATCACAACGATTCTAAAGAAGTTTCACTTCAATAAATGTAAATTTACAAATTAAGTAGCAGATCACTGTGAGCGGGAAGCATGCCCAGAAAACTGGTTGCATTGCGACGCTGTATAGCAATGCTGATTCGCTGGGTGAAATACGAACCAACTACGAAATACTCTTTGCTGATCTCATTCTCTCTATGTATGATTTAACTGCTATAATTTTGCCTCAACATACTTTAATATATAAATAGCCACGTGTTTGTCAAGTGCTACTACTCTAGGTTTTTTTGAGGTACTGTTTAGCTCAGTACTATGTACTATTGATTAATTTGAACTAATTGTAGTCTGCCTGCAAGTGCTACTAACATTATAGACGAAAAAGTTTGTAAAGATGAATGTTTGTTAGTTTTTCAGCAAAAACTAGTGAACGGATGTTGATGATAGCTACTTGTAATATAGCTTATCAGAATAAAATATAGCCTATAATTTATAAAATAAATGCATAAATTGACAAAAATAGACCGACAAATGTCAATCCCGCGCTACGAAGTTGCAGGCACAGATAAATATATCGTGTGACAATTAAAAAATTAATATGAAATCTACAAAACAATATAAATCAAAACTTTGGTAATGTATAAGTGCAAAGAAAGGAATAGAAATGGTTAACATTTAAAACAGCTAATGCATTGCATTAGTTAATGAAATTGAAGATTAACAAAGAAACTATTTATTGTTCACTAAAAGAAATAAGTATTGAAAATATTATATTATTTTTGGGAATAGCATTTATGTACATAGATAGTATTCCCGAAAATCCTAATAATATAATTTTTACAATATAAGTGGGTCTGACGTATATGAGTTATAGGAAAGATAGATACTTTAGCTATATAATCAGAAGGTGGGTGGAATATTAAAGTACGCAGTTAGTCTGAAAGAGACCCTACTGAGATAATGGCAAAGGCAATGATCTTAGAATTACGTATCATCAACGAGCAAACAAAACAATCTATCTTAGGAAAAAATCCGCTTTAATCTCTTAAGTCTCTACCCAAAACTTTGATTAAGCCAATTCATCTGAACACCTTTGGTACTATTAATCTACGTCTAGCGTCGCGCCGTAAGCTTTGTCGCTGTCGCTCTTACACCCACGTTTAGTCCACTATGCATTATTACTTCGTGAAAAAACCACCCACGCAGGGGCCCAATTCTGCTGTTTCAATATCTTGGCGTTACGAAGATATTTAAAGCACGATTCCATTGCGATAGTGTCAAAAATTCATATTCTACTAAATCCACAATATCTTCTCGATATCATCGCGGCAGTGTAATAAAAAGTAGAAAAAACTTGGTATCACAAGTTGCAGAAATGGCGTTAGCCGAAGTGAATATTGAAAGGCTACCAAAATTTTAAACCTTTTTTATTTCGCGAGTTTTCGCTTATAAATATTTACAAAGATAGAGTGGCGTGCCCGCGTGCCACGGGCAGGCTATTGGAATTAGCAGGATACCTAATTCAGTCAAATCTATGATTGAGACGATAGTGTTGTAGTGGGTACACTTACGACGTTCATAGTTGTACATATTTTTTTATTCTTTACTTTTTACTTAATATACCATGATCCTTGTTACTATACCACGCGTTCGGGTTTCCAACTCAATTATTCGCTTATACATGTCTATTAGAAACTTTCGAAATAAAACTAGTAATTAAATGTAATTCTCTCATAAACAAAAGTAGATCAAGTTCAAGGTCAATCTTTTGGCATTTGGCTTTTGAAGTTTGACAAGTGCTACTTTAAGAAAAACTGCAGCAACATATTTTGATCTATGCTATGTTTATTATTCGTATATTATATAATCATAATTTCTAATCATAAAATAAATTATATATATAAAACTATCCACTTCAAATTCTTTATTTATTTATTTAAATATAATTTGTCAAATACTTAATTATCTACTTTTGTTATTGTTATGCAATGCCTATATAGCTGTGTTAGCCAGGACGCAAGGATACGACTAACCAATGAGAGTTGTGTATAAAACTCGCTTTCATTGGTTGGAATTTAAAATGTAAAAAAGACACGGGTTTTTGAACGGGTTAAGTTACGAGAAAGACTTTTTGTACAATTGAAAGATACTTACTAGAGTAGAGTGAAAATAAAAGCCAGTTTTAAGATAGAAGTTATATTTATTCAAGGGCCTTACATCACGTCCAACATCATAGCACTCTCTATAGTATCCGGCGATTTTGACTAGATAGTTATAGCAGAATTGGGCCCCAGGTGTGTTTACAATATGCCACAGCATATTGTAAACTATTTGTTTTCATCATTCTCACGACTGGCTCGGAAACCCCAATGTTTAAAAGCACCGCCCCAATTCAGGCACAGAAATAAACCGCGTTACGTCCCAGATACTTTCCCCCTCCCTTTCGTATGTGATGTACCGTATTCGATAACGTACAACAGCATTGCAGGCTGCAGTGTCCTCCACTTTTATGGAAGTTATTTACATACTCAGCTGACCTCGTTGCGATTCTTTGATATTAATAAACACAAATTAAAGGGGAATGCCCGAAAAATGCCTGAAACAGACAAACTACTAATAGCCCATAATTGTATTTAAAACAATATGTATATTGAAGTAATTCTCAAGTTTAACTACGGTAAAAATATAACAATAATTAAAATATTAAACTTGATATCCGTGTAATTCGTTTTTGTTTTTTATTGGAGGTCTGTGTTTATTTGGCACGATTAAGAGATATTTAGCCAAAGAGGAATGTGTAAAATTCCTCTAAAATGAACAATAGTTGTAGGATATGGATAGTTTTTGAGTAGTAATTATGTGTTCTTGGGAGAAATCTGAACTGTGTAGTCAAATGTAGACTTTGGATTTATCACAAGAGCTCCGTTGAATGGCGTTGGTTGTGTAGCCTACAATACAGCTGCGCTACTATACGAAGACTTATTATACATCAGAATTGGCTGTATGGACTAAAAATTCCTTGTTTTGAAAAACTTGTTGTTGAAAAAATGATTAGTAGTAGAATTCTACTACTACTGATTTGTTCGATTCATGGTTTTGCGTACATATTGGACGCGTTCCTTTAGTATTTCACAACAATGCTCCGTTTGCTGTTCCACAAGGCGACCGCGGTTGTTATGGTCGTGGCGAAAACGTCATTAATGACGTCATCATTTTCGATCACACAACGCTCACAACGACCCATGTCAAGAGGAGGGTCGAAGTGGGCGTTGACCACAGAGCATTAATTCTCTCTATCTCCTGACATTGAAAAGGACGCGATTTTCAAATCAATCAATGACATTTGTGTATTTCGTCGTTTATGACATCAACGCCCCATAATCCGTTCCACTAGGTTTATGATTGTAACGCCCACAAGCAAGTGGAACTGGGAAAAATCGCGGTTGCGGTTGTGAGTCCCTTTTGAAAAGTAGCCATTGCTTTTTACGACAACTTTGGTAACTTTTAAGGATTTTAATTTTACTTCTGTACATGATATCCATTTCTGAAGACGGACTTAGATTGGTCCCGTTTAAACGAATATTTGGCTTTTTGACGACGGACCTAAACCTGCTTTACACATGACACTGCTGTTGTTTTGGACTTGTGCCTCGTGTACATTTAAAAATGAAGAGGGTGCCCCGAATAGGGTGGACGAGTGAGATGGAATGCTCCTCCATCTCAAAGGAAGATCTTCCAGCGAGGCTAGTGTTGTTCTTCGCAGGCCTAGGCCCATCTATTACTGTTGTAAATTTGTATATATTCTTTGTATGTTTCGGGACCTCAATTATTGTACATCGCCATCTATTGACTTGTAAAACGGATAGAAACGTACATTGTCTTAATTGCTATTTCGATATTGCAAGGATGAGACGTAACTTCATAGATGAATAGAAAATGATGAAGTACGTTGTTTAATCCTTTACCTATATTTTAGAAAAAATGTTTGCAACTGGCTGCAACCTAGTTTTTTTGATAATTATTAAAATTGTAGTGGGTTTCTTACGATTTGTAGTGTAATTTGGCGTATATTTCATTGTTGTTCATTTCAGGTATTTTTAGTCTGGGGGAATGGACATTCCCCTTTACAGAACTTCTACGGGTATATATTATTTCTCAAAAAAAATAAATTTAAATGTGTCTTGGTATTAGTAATGATTTACTTACATTTATGTCACTTAATATTGTTACGTGCGAGCGGGGTACGCACTTAGGATTGGAAGGAAACACCAGTTTTTAAATAAACGCTTTTATTGACTTACACAGCCGCACGTAATGACTAACTAACGATGCACTGTTCCGACGATAAGGTGTCTCACTCACAATACCGTCGCCGATATTGCGTAGACTCGCCTTCTGCTGCTGCAGTGATCACCACAGAATTTACTGCGCGTAGCTCGCCTCTGGACATCCTTTTAAACTACGCGAAACTCCTCCTTCACTAAACTGTCCACTACACTTTTCACTAAATTCACCACTAAACTCGTCACTGTCTTCTATTAAACTCTTCTTCCAACTCTTTCGTATCGCACTTGTCGCTTCACTGTCTTGAACTGAACTCAACTCTAAACTGCCCCGTAGGCGCGCCTTACACTGCTTATATACCCGGAAGAATTTTCTGGAACCCATAATTTCGTTATTCTTTTATTCATTATCTGTCCCTTTCTAACATTTATCTATCTCTGTCTTTTCCTTCCCGAACCTTCTTTCGAGAACTTTCGTTTATACATCTATCCCTTTCTAACATCTATCTATCTCTGTCTTTTCCTTCCCAAACTTTCTATTCCAGAACTTTCGTTTATTGTCTATCCCTTTCCAATATGTATCTGTCCTTGTCTTTTCTTTCCAGAATCTTCTACCTTTTTCTAAAAGTCTTGAGATCGGCTTACGCTGGCGGAAAGTTCTACCCTCGGTCGCCACATTATTAATAATTTTAGGTAAATAATTGTATTTTTTTAAACATTTTGGCAATCCGTAAATTAGGAACCCGTGGGTCAAAGCCTAGGAAGTTTTTTATATTAGGTTGGGGAAAAAGTTTCTTCGCATTTTATATAAAAATTCAAAAGGTTTTTTTATAAAGTTTATTTACATTTGACTAAAGTATGTAGGTGTCATTTTGTTGAATAACTTTTTGCTATCTTGTAGGTAGGGACGTGATCCCATTGCTATAAAAATTTTGGGCCTTCTGATCAAAAAACTGTGACAAGTGGTTTTGGCAGTCCTCTCGTGATGTTAACCTGACACTGCCTAAGGAATTCTGCAGAGACCGTAACAGGTGAAAATCTGAAGGTGCAAGGCCAGAACTATACGGCGGATGCATTAAGACCTCCCAGCCAAACTCTCGTAATTTTTGCTGAGTGGCTAAAGATGTGTGAGGTCTAGCGTTATCATGGTGAAAAACCACACCCCTTCTGTTGATTAATTCCGCCTACTTTCTCTCAACTTTTTGCTTTAATCTCATCAGTTGTTCGCAGTACAGTTCAGAATCGATGGTCCTGCCTGGCGGAAACAGCTCATAATGAATAATGCCCTTCCAATCCCACCAAACACACAGCATCACCTTTTTGCGAGTTAACCCGGGTTTCGCCACAGTCTGTGAAGCTTGACCGGTCTTTGACCACGATCTTTTTCGCACGTTCTTGTCGTACGTGATCCACTTTTCATCACCAGTTATCAGCTTCTTCAAAAATAGTTCGGTTTCATTTCGTCGTAATAAAGAATCACAAATGAGTACACGGTTCATTAGGTTTCTTTCAGTGAGCTCATGAGGCACCCAAATATCGAGCTTTTTTGTGTACCCAGCTTTTTTCAAATGCGCCAAAACCGTTTTGTGGTCAATTCCCAGCTCTCCAGCTACATCGTAACTACTAATATGCCGATCTTGCTCCACTTTTTCGGAAATAGCATTAATTTTGTCCGTAACAGGGCGACCAGAGCGACGTGCATCTTTCATATCAAAATTTCCGGATTGAAAACGCTTAAACCAAATTTGCGCTACTCTCACAGATACTGGCATTAGGTACATAAACATCACAAATTTTTTTCGCGGCTTGTGTTGCATTTTTACCTTTTTTGTAGTAACATTTTAAAATGTATCGAATTTCTTCATTAGATTCACTCATTTTAACAAAAAGAAAAACAAAGGAAAATCGCACATTTTCCTAATTTGAATTTGGAATTGTCTTCTTTAAAATTAAAACTTTTTAATGATACCAAAACCAGCCAGATACAAATGGTATAGCCAAAGAGATCTTATTACAAGTTCATACATACTATATGCGAAAAGACTTTTTCCCCAACCTATTATATATATAAACCTTAAGTGAAAAGTAAACCTAACTGATGGTGATAACCGCTTAAAATACGTTGCGTGGTTTAGGAGGAGTTAGCGGATATAAAAACGGACAGACAGGCGCGAAAAGCAACTTTATTGTATACTGTAGAGAAGATTACAGCCTTTCCTACAAGACAACCTTAAAGATTACAAACATAAAATTAATATATATATGAGTGATACAAGATATATTGCGTATTAAATATCGAGTGATAGACAATAAGCAAACATTAATGCTTGTAGAAATAAATGGCTAAAGTTATAATTAACCAAAATGGAGAACGGAGTTGTATAAATTCAAGGCATTATCTTTTTTATTCCAAAAGTGATCGCAGTAATTTCCCAAAAATTCGACAATGTAACAAACACGTTTGCCGCTTTCATTAAGATTCCTGGAACATTGTTTCGGGTCCGCGGCCGCGTTAGACGCGAGTGAATGCGACACGTGTCCGCCGTCCGTCAGTCTGCGCTTCGCTGCGCGGATCCGCTATCGTTCTATAGTCAACTCTATAAATGTATGGGTGTTGTATAGTGTATCCAAATATCGGTGGCGGGCTGGGTGAATGACCTCCACCGCTCGCAGGCACCTGCAATCGCGTCTCTGTTGACACAAGAAACAAGCAACTGACGCCGCCGCGTGACGCTTCCAAGTGATAATGAATGTCGGTGCAAGGCACTTGAGAACTCAAATATTGCTTGTAGGTATTCGACTGTAAGTATCATACCTATATATTTCAATTGGCGCATGCACAGCTGTTAGCGAATTTCGTCTCAAAATACAAGGTAAAATGAACAAAGCGATAAATTACCTTAATTTTAATTATGATATAAATTAAAAATGTCTCATATATCTCATATATACTTTAGACTTCAGTGGTATAGAATATAATTTAGAGGTCTAAGCGTTGGCGCGTTAAGTTTCCTGGTTCCACTTTCGATTCCTGGCAAAGTAAGTTTCATAAACGAATTTTCTGTTCTTTACTTTGATTTGTATATTTGGGATTGGTCCCAAAATAATTGTTCATTGTATGTTATTATGTTACATAATAAAAGAGTAACTTCCATAGCTTAAGCATATACAAATATATATTTCATGTTTGCTTGCCGATTTATCTATGCTAATATTATAAAAAGGAAATATTTGCATTTTTGATGTTTGTAACGAGTAAGGAATAAACTCAAGAAGTACTGGATCGATTTCAAAAATTCTTTCACCATTAGAATGCTACTTTATCCCAGATTAATTATAGGCTATGTTGATTACTAAAAAAATTAGGGATTCCTTCTAAAACTTCAATAATGTAACCCAAGGTGTAAAAAATTAATGTTTGAGTGATAGTAGTGATAGTTTAGACTCACAGTGAGACCAGGTAGGTGGCGCTGGAATCGGTTCTAGATAATATTTTTTTCAGGCCAGGGTAACGTCTACCGAAACCGCTGATATATATAAGAAAAATATTAGTATCAAAAGGTTGTTTGAATGCAATAATATAACGTGGTCCATATAAAAATAAATCACATCACCTTTGAAATACATTATAGGGCTCAATAATCCCACACAACAGGATATTGAAAGGACCACTTCAGTGGAACTTTATTATAAATCTACTAAGTAATAATATTTATAAATTGCAATATAACACACAAAATATTATACTGCTGATAAGTTGGTAAGATAAGCTTTAGTGGTTGCTAGGAAGCAGACTCGTATTAAGTTTTATATTGCAAGTATTGAATCTTAAAACTTGGATGATTTATTTTATGATTTTGCAGAAGTGGCTGTTTTATACCTTCCTTATTGCTTCATAGTAAGTGTCAATTGATTTAGTTAAGTAATAATAACAGTAGTAGTAGTAGTATTATTAGTACTTTCTATATACTTGTAACTAGAAGTATATAGAAAGTACTAATAATAATACTACTACTTCTTCACGACTTTTTGGTTATCTTTGCATTCAGAAACAATCATCTATCATAATATGATATTAGTGAAATATATTACGTATTAAACTGAGAACATTGACACGAATGCCTAGGAATCTAAAAACCACAAACGAAGTATTACTGCAAACAGAAGTTGTTACTGGTGGGTAAATATTTTTAGACATTAATTAACGTAATTAATGGAACAATAATAAAAAGCTGGAATGTTTCTTCTTTACTTGTTTATTTTATTTATATTTCTTCGTATTAAGGAATTTAAAATTATAAAGTACTTTATGGTTGAGTAGAAAAGAGATATGTGATAGATACAATTGCGAATTTATTACGCTATCCAAACTTTTCCCGCGTGGGAATCGAGGGCACGGCCTTGTCCTGCTTCTCAAATTGGCACATATTTATCAACTTTTTGAACTATAGCCAAAGTAGACTGATCTTCAGATTTGATTAATTTTAAATCCATCTCATTAGTACGGCAACAGACTATCTCAGTAGCGTCGCTGTAATGTTCAAAGAAGCATTAGGTTTAGCACTGCAAACCTAATGTTTAACAAACACTATCGTGTAATATGTGATTTAAGGCCAATTTTTCAATCGCCAGACAAAAGTTATTCATAGATTAGAGTATAACATAGAGAAATTAAAAGTGTCAGTTGCATGTGTAAAATAGTTGAATGCTTTCACTTTTAAATTCACTCAGGTTAAATTTATTCAACTGATAACTTTTATCTGACGATTGAAAATCGGTCCTTACTGTTAATTTGTTATGTTTGCTGAAAGGCAATCTGACAGAGGGTGCATCTGATAGCAATCCATGGAACTGCCATCGTCCATGGACAACGCAATACTGGGGGAGCTAACGCGGTGTCTACCTCAACAAGACTTTCAATATCTTGTTAGGCCTATTTTGAAGAATCTGCTAGTGTAGCGCTTTCACAATGCGGAAGGAGTTCATTACACAGCTTGCAAACGTATAGCATAAAGGACCGAGCAACACGTATATTAGACAAGTGTCAAGCGCCGTGGAAGTGTGGATGAACCAGCAATCACCGGTGAGTGGTATAATGGTAGAATAGCGACGTATTAGTTAAGTTGTAAAATAAAATTCAGACTGACAGTTCGGTTACAAGGGTGACAACGAAAACGCATTCAAAAAGTCTAATCTGGAGCGAAAGTTAAAGACGAAAGTAGGTACTCATAAACCACATTCGTATTAGTGGAGCCACAGTAAAGCAATATAACTTTTATTTAAGCTGTAATTTTTTTATGTTACCGTCATAAAGTATGGTTTCTAAAGAGTTTTTAACAAAATTGCAAAGGTATTGATTAGTGCTGGCCTTACGTCATCCTTATGTTAAAGTGAAAAATATTTGTAAGATTTCTATTGGTTTATATTAAATTAATATATTAATTGACTAGCAATTATGAAATCAATTTAATTGTACAACTCCCCGCCATTTTTAAAATGAAGAAGAAACCCAGTAATAGTAATTCATTAATTTTATAATTAGAATTGTTACAAATGAAAGAATAAAAACTGTTAATTTATTTTTAGATTTGAAGTGGATGAAATAATTTTTTTATTTTAACGTATTTTAAGCACTTGAAATACGTTATGCTCATATTATGATATTTGATTGCTTGCGACGTACAACGCACAAATTTCAGGAAGGAATCGTTCTAGAAACTCTTCCAAAGTACTAAAATTGTATAGGACAAATTGATTAGAAGAAAATACATGTATCTGGTTGTTGTTGTATCTATTGTATAATATAGGAATGTTTGCTATTGCTTTGCTTCTTTTCCGTTGCCTAACAATCATATAAACGAGATAATCAACGAAACGCTGTTCATGTTTTAATAAACTATAACAACAAATTGGTCTACTTTCACATATACCACGCATTCATTCATCGATCAAGAATTTTGTTTTCTGATAAATTTTAGATGGTTACATACATCGAACTCACTCTTATACTCATTCTAAATTAGGAATTCTCTCCTAGAAACAACTTTCACTTACCGTCTGATAGCGGTAGCTGTCATACGACGTATAAATACTATAAATTTTCTAAAATATCATAAGGGAAATATGTCTATTCAACAGATTTATGATATATTATTATTTAACATTGCATATTAAATTGATAAAAACTTTGAAATTTCCTATTTAGATCATATTAATTGTCTCGTCAATCCAAATGGACAACAATTCAAGCATGTTTTTGCTGATACTAAAACGCACGTGTTTGTTCGAGATTTTATTTATTTCGATCACAATTTAATTTAAACAATAGTGGGATATAACAGAGAAATTGAATGAATAATATCATTGTTTATAATCCACATACCGTTCTGATATAATATTCTCTGATCTGATATAATAGGTTGGGGAAAGTCTTTTCGCATATAGTATGTATGAACTTGTAATAAGATCTCTTTGGCTATACCATTTGTGTCTGGCTGGTTTTGGTATCATTAAAAAGTTTTAATTTTAAAGAAGATAATTCCAAATTCAAATTAGGAAAACGTGTGATTGTCATTTGTTTTTCTTATTGTTAAAATGAGTGAATCTAATGAAGAAATTCGATACATTTTAAAATTTTACTACAATAAAGGTAAAAAAGCAACACAAGCCGCGAAAAAAAAATTGTGATATTTATGGACCTAATGCAGTAAGTATCTGTGAGAGTAGCGCAAATTTGGTTTAAGCGTTTTCAATCCGGAAATTTTGATATCAAAGATGCACGTCGCTCTGGTCGCCCTGTTACGGACAAAATTGATGCCATTTTTGAAAAAGTGGAGCAAGATCGGCATATTAGTACTTACGATGTAGCTGGAGAACTGGGAATTGACCACAAAACGGTTTTGGCGCATTTGAAAAAAGCTGGGTACACAAAAAAGCTCGATATTTGGGTGCCTCATGAGCTCACTGAAAGAAACCTAATGAGCCGTGTACTCATTTGTGATTCTTTATTATGAAGTAATGAAACCGAACCATTTTTGAAGAAGCTGATAACTGGTGATGAGAAGTTGATCACGTACGACAAGAACGTGCGAAAAAGATCGTGGTCAAAGGCCGGTCAGGCTTCACAGACTATGGCGAAACCCGGGTTGACTCGCAACAAGGTGATGCTGTGTGTATCGTGGGATTGGAAGGGCATTATTCATTATGAGCTGTTACCGCCAGGCAGGACCATCGATTCTGAACTGTACTGCGAACAACTGATGAGATTAAAGCAAAAAGTTGAGAGAAAGCGGCCGGAATTAATCAACAGAAGGGGTATGGTTTTTCACCATGATAACGCTAGACCTCACACATCTTTAGCCACTCAGCAAAAATTATGAGAGTTTGGCTGGGAGGTGTTAATGCATCCGCCGTATAGTCCTGACCTTGCACCTTCAGATTTTCACCTGTTTCGGTCTCTGCAGAATTCCTTAGGCAATGTCTGGTTAACATCACGAGAGGACTGCCAAAACCACTTGTCGCAGTTTTTTGATCAGAAGCCCCAAAATTTTTATAGCAATGGGATCACGTCCCTACCTACAAGATGGCAAAAAGTTATCCAACAAAATGACACCTACATACTTTAGTCAAATGTAAATAAACTTTATAAAAAATCCTTTTGAATTTTTATATAAAATGCGAAGAAACTTTTTCCCCAACCTAATATTTTGACGGCCTCTGTGGTTGAGTGGACTAAGCCTTTGTCGGCCTACCTCCCCCCCGCAGCGTAGAGGCTCCGGGTTCAATTCCTGTCATGATAAATTTAGGAAGGGAACTTTCCGTTATTTACAGTGGTCTGGGTGTCTGGGATCGGGTAACTTGCTTAACTTGGGATTATACAATGTGTGTGTTGTGTGTTTGATGATTATTATAATATTTATTTTTCAGATGAAAGTCTACGAGCAGCGCGTTCTACCCATCATGACATACGGTGCCGAGATATGGACACTGACAGTGGGACTGGTCCACAAATTCAAAGTCGCTCAACGGGATATGGAGCGAGCTATGTTAGGTGTTTCTCTTATGGATAAAATCAGAAATGAGGACATCCGTAAGAGAACGAAGGAAATCGATATAGCTCGCAGAATAACCAATTTGAAGTGGCAGTGGGCCGGTCACGTCTGTCGCAGGACCGACGGCCGATAGAGCCAACGAGTACGGAGACTACGTCTCGGCATACGTTGCGTCGGATGCCCGCCAGCCCGGTGGACTGACAACCTGCATAAGATCGCCGGCAGGGGCTGGATGAGGAAGAAGGGAGACCGGGATATGCGGCGCATACTTGAGGAGGCCTACGACCAGCATTGGATAGAGATTGGCTGAAGAAAATGGCGCTGTCGTAATAAATACAAAAATTTAATAAACTATTTACTTTCTCTTGACCTCTATAGACTTTCATTCAAAACACAAACACACGACGATTTGTGAAAGGGTTTTCCCTTACGTAATAAAGCTAATTTATGTAAAGTTAAAACATTCTTTGTGGCTAAACATTTTATCCAATGACAGTATTAGCTCTATGTATGATTCCTTTGAAGTGTATAGTGCACTTGCATAGCGCACTGGGTTCTTGTACTAATTGAATTTGTTCGGATAAAGCTAAGCCCTTTACTAACGCATACTGTTGACCTGCGAGTCTATACAGAAAAGCTAAAATAGCGCTCAATTTTGAAAACAACGATATCCGGTTCCTGAATATTACTTATTAATTCTAACTATTATTACATAAATCTAGGTGAGAAGAGGTTTAAAGATGAACGAATCGCACTTCTTGTATGTACTTATTAAATTTCTTATAAGTCTCCAATTGAACCAAACTACACATTTTACAATTGCAATATTTTTTTAAAATATTTATGTAACCTTTTCTTTCTGAATGAAGTTTAAATAATTTATGACGCCAAATGTAGGTTGCCAAAGCGTTACGATTAAATAAAAAAACGAGTACATTACTGTAATATTTTTTAATGAATAATGGAAATAACAGTTCAATTACCTTTTTCGTATACAGATCTTACTGTAATGAGGGTTAAAAGTCATTTAGAAAAATTAAATAAATATTATGAGATTTAAAAATATAAGTAAATGTTTCTCATCCTAACGTTTGTGTACTTTTAACATACTTTAAAAAAGAGTAAGGATTTTAATTCGTCATGTAAATATGAATTCTGTTAATTTGATAAAATGTAAATAAATAAAATATCGGGCTTGTTTGAGAGGAATAAATATGTTTTCATGATTGAGAAAATCAGCTGTATTGCTGCTGCAGAACAATCTACGGTGGAGGCGACGACGCGGCGGCACAACGGCGGCTCGCACTCGCCATTCTTGCCGACTAGCAACTTTCCAACTCGCACGCTATAAATATTCAACGACCACTTTGCCAGCATTCGATGCTCTCACCGACTCTGTCGGGTGTAAGATGCGATACCCACCTAAATACAGTTTGGGCTCAATTTTGACGACCCGCTCTCACCCTCTGCAAGAAATATAGTCGTTCGATAGCTTGCACTTGCACTACCGCCTCTGTCTACTCATCCATCACTGCACATCCGCACGATACTAGGAGGTTCACGATTTCACTGTCACGGCACGCACCAGCACTGACTAGTTCCAAGAGTTCCACCGTTGTCGTTGCAATATAGTCAACTAAGAGAGCATCGATCTCTCGGCGCCGCGCGTGGTGAAATCACCGAGAACCGAAACTGCGCGAGGTCGGCGTGACCTCCACGCTCGAAAGCGTGAGAGCCGGCGAAGCCTGAACGGTAGCAAGTGAACTGCGTGAAGTGCAGCAATAATACAGAGAGAACTGTACGAGACGACGCGCGTGACTCGCCGCCGCCGACTGACGGGGCGCGCCGCGACGAACCTCGGCACACCACCACACGCGCACTAGCGCACACTCGTGTCCGCGGCCACCTCACTGACGCCGAACCACACCAATACAAAACCTCGTTTACACCGACACTGCGCCTTGCCGGACGGAGAGATTCGAGACGATATTTTAAAGTTTTATACCGAATTTGACTTTAAAATCTCATCAAATCCGTCGAAGACGCAAGCCAGTCGGACAATCTGAATATTTACCTGAATAAAGCAGAAGTGTTTCTTTGAACGCGTTAGTTGCGCAGTGAATGGATCACGCGTGTAGAAACACCAAAAGCGCATGCGCTACATACGCTCCCCAGAGGGGCTTGTGCCTATTTAAATTTGAATTGATAATATGCATGCATTGGTTTAATAGAACTACTAATAATACTACGTTCAAAATAGGTTAAAGTAATTGCAAAAGATTATACGAGAAATTGACAGTAATTATCAAATCGATAAGTTGAATAATACTGCACATGACTGTTTCAACATTATCTTCTTAATCTATGGAGAGTAATAACGGATGAACAAGGTGCCGCCACACTCTAATTACTTCTCTACCTCAATTCTTTTCAGGACTTCACAGTTTACATGTCTAACTTATTTTACCTAAAAGTACTCCTAAAACATTTTTCTGATGTGCGCATTAAAACTCTACCTGAAACAATTTAGTGTTGTTAGAAGTTTAAATAACTTTTCTGAATTTGTATCTAAGATACGTTAGACAGAGCATCAACTGCACTCATTGTCACATGCATTTATAAGGACTGAAGGCGGCTTAAATGTTAAGTTGCGATGCTATAAATTGCGCAAATAGATGTTCCAATGAACTCGTTTAATAATAGCGGGCGGAGTGAGGGCGTCACTGAGGTGAAATAGTAGTCGAGTAGTCGCTACTCGACTCGTGCGAGACGGGCTCAAGGTTGCCAATGCACGAACATACGTCGTCACACTACGATGCTTACGAAAAAATATGACATAAAATCTTGAATGATATCTTTTGAATGGAGTTATTAACCTATTCAGTTTCTTAAATCAATATTCAGTAAACACTAAACATTCAAAGCGTAGACTTTGGATGCGAGCATAATATCTGTTAAAAACATTTCGATTTAGAAAGCAAGCGAATAAGTAAAATAATAATTATTTTTAAAATTCACTCATTAAAAACTAAACAAAAATAAGAATTAAAAATCAAACTTTTATAGTTCTAGCTTATTAATCTAAGCTTGTAGTAGATTTTAAAAATGATAAAATATCGCCTTAAGCTCTTGTACTATAATCATTATTATACACTATTTAATTAAAGTATAGGTACAATACTAATTTACCAATTAAAAACAATTACACCTCATGATCATTTCTCTATTTGATAAAAAAATGTTTTAGTTTAATTTTGGATATTTAGCAAATATATCAAAATGATGTACACCCTACATAATGAGCCATAGCATTCAGGCAAAAATCTTTACCGCCCACCATCAATAAAAATATATGTGAAATATTAAATGTGTTTGAGAAGTTATTATAAAACAGGTGTACAAATCAAATAGTTTTAAGTACAAATTAATTTTAATTTTAGTAGTATTATTTAATATGTATTCGTGTTAAATATACAGCATTCTTTACGAGAAACAGTTGTATAGCGCCTCTCACAGTCGGATAGTGCTCCCTTAACTTTAAAAGAAACGACACATTTCCTGATTTATTTTATTTAATTCAACTCAGTTAAAATTATAGCAAAAGTAATTTTTTTAATGATAAGATCACACTTTAGAAGGACGAAAGTATAAACATTTTTCTCTACATTCATATTATTATAGAAAGCAAATGGGAGTGTTATTCCGAACAGGCGTAATGCCTGTTCCGAATAACACTCCCATTGTTCAAAAAAAATACCACCGGGTAGAAGTCATTACGTTTGTCAGTTGTGGATCAACAGGACACAGTAAAAGAGACAACGGTCGGTTTGTTACTAAGAGGTGGTCGCCCGGGATGCCAATCTCGACTTCCGCCGGCGCCCGGATCATTGCCAGAAACATTTAAGGGGGAAATCTACAGCAAAATGTTTTGAAGTGTACCCAGGTTTTTAGGATTCCGTTGCCATTTTAGCAAGAATGGAATGCTCATAAAATCGTTATGTCTCTCCCTATATATTTATTTTTCAGAAAATACAAGTTCTATATGGACGAAAACAGAAAGGAGTATGCGGGAAGGAAGGACTGTTAAATCGGCGAAATACTGAAAATTCATTATCAAACTTGTAACAATTTTGTCCCCCCTTTAACTTCTGAAGTGATTAATTCTGAAAAAAATTAAACATGAAAAATGACTACGGAACCCTTGTTATGCATACTTCCGCATCATGTATTTGTTTGCAAAATCTCAACAGTTTAGGAATGTGATTTTTCGGGTTATCACAACTTTGTTGCAGGACGTAAAGTTTGCCTTAGGCGGGCGACCGTTATATGGATTTTCATTGCGAATGGATTCTTTATGCTTAAAGATTTTATTAAAAGTTGAATTTGTTTGAAACAGTCGAATACAGGGTTGGTATAGTAAGTAATATTATAAATGATTAGAGAATAATAAGAGCGTACTCTTAATTAATTGTGTCTTTCCCAAGTGTGTTACTTCCACACTAATGGCAACCAGAATGTCCCTCTAATATGTAGAAATAATTAAAGTTATGATTGAAATTGAAATAAATTATCTCTGTCTTTTATTCTCACTCAATAATTAGTCATCCTACTTTAACATGAGCATCGTACTAAAGCCAGAGTGAAAGGTTTCTCTTTTTTTATAAAGACTTGACTTTATGCTGTTGGTCTGAAGACTTTATATGGCTGCCTTATATGGCTGCCTGCTCGAGGGAGCTCCCTGGGGGGCTTTACCTCAGCTGGACTGTTGCCAAGAGAGGGGTTGAACTAATGATGCCAGCCAAAGAGCGACAACAATGTACTAATTGATGATGGACAACAGGTGATTTCAGGTGAATCCCGGCGGTTGGGATCGGAGAACCGAGGCAACCTACACTATCTTACTGCTGTTTGGCAACATGTTATGGCCGTGAGAGAAGAAATGAAGAAAGAAACTCCCCAGCAACACGCCTAGTTTATCCTAAGGGGGTCTATCCGCGAGTCCTCCTAGCGTCCGACGCAAAAACGTGGAGGAATCATGATTGGCGGTGCCTGAGACGCAGCCGGAATGGTTTCTCACTTTGCCCGCATGTTTTTATATCCGAGCGAAGTCGAAGCTAGCCGAGCAGTAATCACAACCAACAACAAATAATTTAATCAGTAATCTAACTGTTTGCAAGAGTATAATAATTTTACACTTGACACTACATAGAAATCGAATTAGGTATGCCATATTTGAAAGAAAGAAGAATTAAGTATATTTTTATTCTATTATTCTATCTATATTTTATCTAGATTTCTTTTTACAGGCCGAAACAACATTTTTCTCTGAATATTTATTATTGACTAACTCTTAGTATAAATACAAAAGGTATCGAATTATAAACTACTGTTTCGATTTGAAACTAGTGTGTCCGGCAGTCGTTGCCCTGCCCTGAAAAAATAAAAATATAGAACCCGATGTCAGCACCACCTACCGGATCCAATTTTGATGCTCTAATCCCGGGACCCACTCAAACACGCACAAAATTCATAACAATCTTATTAAGAAGAAACGATAAAATTCGTTTCTTCTTAATAAAACCACACGGAAAGAATGAGCTAATGAGTAGCTGTCATTCTGTCGTCTGTTAAAGAAAAGTAAAGTCTTTAATACAAAGAGCCGATTCCCATACAAATGTTTCTTATGATTTTATGGGTTTTCCGTAGTTTTTTTCTTTTAAACCACCCATGAATACAGAGAACAAAACAAATAAAATTATTCAGATCGGTCAAGCCATTTCTGAGTTTTAGCGAGACTCACGAACAGCAATTGATTTTTATATACAGTAAAGAGATGTAAGCATAATAATAAGATTGGTACCTTATGCATACTATGTATACATACATTATATTCTATATACATTTTATTTAAATTAATGTTATACAAAAGTAAAATTTAAGCTAAATATCTTTAAATTACTGCAATATTAACATTGCTGTTTCAAAATTTTAAGCACGTCAGTATCTGTATTTTGACAGATTGCTAATTTCATGCTCATGAAATTGTGACTGTGATGAAAATGAATATCATTACCGAAAGCTCTTTGAGATTATGTTCACTGTGTAAATATAGGTATCCTCCACATGAAAAATTATTAAAAAAATAATAGTCAATACTTTCTTCTCCTCAATCGACGCAAACAAACAACACCAAGTCCTCAACTAAAAGTCCTCTTTTTGGGATTATAGTGCAGGAAAGGTTTTCCGTGTAGGAACGGAGAAGAATACAATTTCCTCCGGTCGTGTGGCCTCTCGTAAAAGACGAAAAAACAACCCACAGTAAGGTGATATAGTATTTGCCTGTCTGGATGGCTACCATCCCTGGTCTAAAATATACCGCTATAACAACTTTAAGTTGCGCTCTGGCATAAGTGGTCAGGTTCCAGTCTCCATTTAGAGAGTGACAGCACATTGGTAGAACCTTTGGTGTTACAAATGTCCATAGGCGATGGTAACCACTATCTATAAGTGGGACATCTTCGTTTCTGCTGAACTCATGCAATAAAAAAGGACATTCTTCAACTCGATTTGCTTGTTAGACATTAGTACACAGTATACATTTATTTCTAACCTGAAGCAGGTAGTATACAATTTCGTGCTTCCTGCTTTCAAAACGACGTATTTTTATACAAACTTTTCTCCCCTTAGGAGTTGAATTTTCAAAAATCTTTCGGTATATATTATGTACTATACAGACCTAGAGAACGAAAATACACTAATTATAGCCTAGACTCTAGAAAAAAGCGAAAATTACTAGGCGACACTATATCTACATACATTTTAAGCTTTTTTTTTATTTTTTTTATTGCAGTAGTTGCAGTAGTTCAGCAGACAGGCAGACGGCCCACTTGATGGAAAACGGTTACCATCGCCTATAGACATTTGCAACACCAAAGGTGCTACAAATGCGCTGCTGCTCTCTTGGGGGAGACTGGAACCTGGTCACTAATGCCAGAACACAACTCAAGGTTGCTATGGCGACATACTTTAGACCAGGGGTTGTAGCCATCCAGTCGGGCAAATGCCCTACCACCTGGCTGTGGGTTGTTTAGTCGCCTCTTACGACAGGCCGCCGGGCCGCAGGAAATTGTATTTTTCTCCGTTCCTGCACGGATATAAGCTTGCGGGGGCTATGTGAAAGATACAAGTCGAATATTATTGTATTCTTAGGTCAAATCGAAAATAACACGCTTTATACAATTTAGTATAAACAAATTAAAGAAAAAGAAATACAAAATGCATTTAACATTTCCAGTGGAGGATGCGTGTGCGCAATGCGTGAAATTCCACGTCGTTTTGATTAGTTCCATTCAGTGGCATCCAAGACCGATTCTATTTCTTTTAACTTATTAATACTTATTACATGTCTCACTCAAAGTATACGAAAGCAAAGAAGCTTATGTTCTAATTAGTCTGAGATTAGGAGCTATTACTTACGTTTATTATATTTGATTCGTTTTACCAGAATGCTTCCATACACATGTATGAAGGTTAGGTTACGTAATTGAAGGATTGAATGTTTAATACAGTGTAAAATAAGGTAGTTGACTTGATTCTGAGACACTCTTTATCATCTTACAAAACGCCGAAGCCTCGCAGCTCTGGGATCTTAATTTTTTTCGAGGGGGGGCATAAGCTAAAAAATATCGCCCCCGCTCGCCTATTTCTGTGTTAAGACTATTTTTTACAAATATACATATGCAGACATATATTTTAATTTGTTTCCAACTATAGCTTCATCCCTTTTGCATGCTCACTATACGTCCCCGAGTGTGAGCGGGTTTTACTTGTCCACGCCGCCGGTCACCGCGCACGCGTGCGTCTGTGGTTTTTAACCCGTGCTTACGCGCCCTACGAAAAGAAGTTTACGTGCCGTCTCAGTGGTCAAAATTGCGTTAATGATGAATTATCTTTGTCTGCGCTTATTTAGTAGTAGTTGTTTGAATTTGCCGCCTTCTGAATTAAGGCCTTCTATCATGATATTTTAAAATTATCATTATGGTATGGTATTTCACTGCTCTTTTATATGCACATTGTCTGAGAATTTATTGTGATATATGTCACCTAGCCCATTGGCGTGTGGGCATTAAGCAAGTGTGGCATTTAAGTTTAAAAATCATGGTGATGTTAATTCATGACTTTTTAATAAATCGTGGAGAGATATTAGCTTCCTAAGTAGTAAAAAATTGTACTTTTTCTTACTTCTGAACTATGAGCTGAAATATTCTAAAAAACCATATGAATATGCGACTCTGAGATGGCGTTGTAATGTGTTTTGCATACTCTTTGGATTTATAGAAATTTATTCTGAAATTACAGTTCACTTATATGAGATACAATAATTTATATAATATTATAACATAATATTACAATCTTAAAAGCGAGCAGACGTAAACATCACTCGCGCTACAACTAATTATAAAAATAAAATAACATTTTCAAAAGTCTGGCCTAC
The DNA here is from genome assembly GCA_039645545.1 of Dendrolimus houi. NCBI lineage: Eukaryota > Metazoa > Arthropoda > Insecta > Lepidoptera > Lasiocampidae > Dendrolimus > Dendrolimus houi. The sequence continues at coordinate 9,625,260 of CM077127.1, read as the reverse complement.
ATAAAATTTTCAATGTCTTAAATAATAAGTTTTGAAAAATAATCTTTCTGAGGATGTAATATCGCCCTCTGGTAGGGAAGATGCTCAATAAGCCCACACTATGAGTTTATCAGAAGTGTTTCCTTCAAGACCCTAGTATATGGCGATGTGATGGAACGTTCGAGTGGTTTCTTTGGTACATTCTAGTATGCCATAGAGAGTCCGGACGTATTCATACTGAAATATCTAAGCTGTACCTACAGCACGGCGTCTATGTAGATTCATACTCCAATAAGAAAACGAGTTGTAATATTCTAACTTTGTCACCTTTTTATATAAATAAGGCCTACCAAGTGTGGTCTTGACATAAACTTTAATAAGAACTTCGATCTTGTCGCAGAATGTGTTATTTGAGATAGTTTATAGAAAACCTTTTGTGCAGAGAATATGCCGACGAAGCTACAAAAGACTACTGATTGCTTCAAACTTGCGTCTAACTGGACAATGTGACATAAACATTTGCTGTCTGATGTCAAAGAAACATTTTCGCATTTTGCACGAACGTAAACTGTTTAACAAATAGTCGTAACGCAGTACGAACAACCGATTTGCTGCAGAACTTGAGCGTCCGTAACATAATGTGAGGTGTTTTCACATAATCTTAAGTCCTTTAGGTTGAATACTTGTGGGAGGGAAGTTGCGTATTGTACAAAACTAAGCAGTACGAGTCGGATTTCCCATTTGAATGGTTCTGTAGTACCTAGCGAATGAAAATATCTTGATCTTAAAAATTGCTGACCTTATTTATTCTGTTACAAATTAATTTTGTTGAAAGTGTTTGCTGCTTTCAAACTTCTCAAAATTTTGAAAAGTTCGAAGCAGACCTTTTTAGCTTCTGGAGGCACATATCTAACTAAATATTGATTTAAATGAAAAAGTTAACTCAAATGATTCAAATAAGAAACCCGTTTTAAGATCTGCATAGCTAACAGTACCACATATTATATATGAGCTTTTTGTTTCTCTGTTATTTGTTTATTTTTTTCTTAATTAAATACGATATCGCTTTTCGAAAAACATTGTTCATAGAAAATACTTTACTTCCAAATTCTATTAACATGGTGCCAAAAATGTCGAACAAAAATTATCTGTGACAGAAGTTACATATATTACAAACCGACGCAGTTATATAATATCAGACCATAAATGTCCCACTGTTGGGCTCGGGCCTCCCATTATAGGGGGAACGGACAGTTAGCCCGGCACGCTTGTCTAAGGCGGCTTGGCAGGTTTGACACATCGGTATTCTCAATGTGC